>CM048843.1:27872062-30272062 GCA_026545765.1 Plantago major
CGAGAAAGTAGAATGGTCTATAAACTATGTAAAGCTCAGATGGAATGAAACAGCTCCAAGAGAATGGTATGACACTTTGGCCAAATACCTTCGGAAAGTGGTTTCAAGAAAGGTGAAGTTGATAAAACTTTATTTACCTTAAACCATGATGGGAAACTACTCTTAGTTCAAGTATATGTTGATGACATCATATTTGGATCTAAGGACAAGCAACTTGTAATGACTTTGCAAATCTCATGAAAAGCAAGTTTGAGATGAGCATGATGGGAGAAATGAATTATTTTCTAGGATTGCAAGTCAAGCAACTCAATGATGGAATATTCATTTGTCAAACAAAGTATGCAAAAGATATGCTCACAAATTCAATCTTAAGCGTTCAAAAGAATGCTAAGATACCTATGAGCATTGGAACCAAATGACCTATCTTGAATCGCATAAGAGTGTTAAAGAACATAAGTATAGGAAATTGATAGGTTCACTACTTTACCTCAAAGTAGACTGATATTCAATACGTTGGAGTGTGCTAGATTTGAGATAAATCCGATGCAAACACACTACAACATTGCTATGAAAATATTAAGGTACGTAAAGGTATAGTAGATGTAGGATTGTGGTATCCTAAAGAAAGCGGATTGAGTTTAGTGGTACTCGTATGATTATGCCGGATCATCATTGGGTACTAGACTTATCTCGTGGTTTAGCAAGAAGCAAAACTCAATTGCAACTTCTACCACGGAGGCTAAATATATTGTCGGTTGTTGTGCAACACAAATTCGTGGATACAACAACAACTTAAAGACTATGGACTCAAGAAAATAAAACTCCCATTTTCGCGACAACATAAGTGCTATGCGATTACGTAATCCTAAATTTCATGCCAACAAAGCATATTGATGTTAGACATCACTTCATCGAGACCATGTTGAAAAAGGCAATATAGAGATACTCAAGATTGGCATCAAGACCAACTTGCGATATCTTCACTAAGCCACTACAAGAAAGTAGATTCTTAGCCTTAAGACATAGTCTTGGACTAATGGAACTACCAATGAACCGAAGAGTTCAGAATGAACTGGCATCGGCATCCAGAAGAGGTATCCGGAACGGCATCCAGAGAAGAGGTATCGAACGGTATCCAGAGAAGAGAAAGGAAATCGAACGGTATCCGTAAGTCAAAAGGCTAAAGAGCAAAAGATGACTTAAGATCTCGAGACGGAACTCAGATATCTGAATCACTCTATAAACGGGAACACAAAAGAGAATAGTACAACTATCTCTGCAATAACTACTCTTGAAATTGCATTATTTCTATCTTGATGAAAAACTTGGAAAATCCTAAGTATAAGATGATTCAGATGCAAAAAGGTTCTTGGTCATACGAAACGTGATTCAGATAGCTATTAGCCAAAATTCATTAAATGGGCACAATTACACTTGTTGATTGTGATCATTGTCAAGAAGCAATGGTGACCCTTGATGAAATTAAGCGATTGATCTATACTTACGGGAAATTAATTCACAAGAATAGTGGATCAGAAAATTCGACAAAGCCCACTTTGCATTTAATGCAACTAGCTTTTGCTCACGCCCTTGCAAATCACGAATCGTACACAAAAATCAATTTGTATGTATTTGTGCATGAGATTCTATTGTTATATATATAGGATTTTGGCAAAAGAAATCACTTTCGCTTAATCCAAAATTCGACTTGCACAAAATAGCAAAACCTTCTCTTGATTCTCTGCAAACCTTCTACAATCTCTGCAAATCAAGATTAAGTTTTTCCAAAGAATTCAATCAAATCTCTTTCAAACACCAATCCAAATTCTCTACACTATATAAAGAGATGGCCCCAAAGAATTCTTCTACCGAATCTCAATCCTCCACTGGTATCAAAAAGCAAGCACCGAGTTAGTTATTGTGAACAACCATCGGTAGGAGATTTTAATCGACCATTGGACTTCAAATCACGTAATGATTTGGGGTGGTGCCATGGTTGAGGAATACCTCACGCAATAGAGAACCAAGCCGGAAAATGATTCTCGAAGCTTGAAAAGGCACAAATCAAGGGATTTCTATCTGCCTAAGTGGAATTTCATCACCGATGTGTTGGAATTCTACAACAACTCAGGATAATTTCTTGTGTTTCAAGGCACGTAGTGTTCACAAAACCTCACCCAAGGAAAGGAAATCCTTCCGGACTTAACAACTTTCAGAAGTTGTTCGAGTTTCAAAATCTTGGAAAGGATTTTGAAATAAACACCAAGGATGATGATCGCTTGAAGGTGTTAAAGAATTGCATGACGTGTGTGATCTTGAAAAATCAGATACACCCACTGAATTCAAGCTTGCTGACATCCGAACCAGACATCTGATGGTTCACTGGGATGTATTGGCCTGCATTCTTCACAGATGCTTTGATGGTCTACAAGGAGGTGTTGACCAGATAATCCAAGAACGATGGATCATGATGTTCTTGCTGAATCAACAAGAAAAAACGGAAAACCCTTTAACTAGGGAAAGTACGCCTTCATGAAGTTTGTGAAGAAGATTCAAGGCTTCGAGCCTAAAATCGCCAAAGGACTAGCCGAGCCAAAGGCCATGAGGCTATGGTCTGAAGATATGCTACTTGCTGGAGAAGCTTGGCATTGAGCTCAGAGAGACGGCTGAAATAGCCAACAATAACCTACTCTACAAATATGAGTATACAAACTTGTTGAAAAAGGTTACTGGGTCTCAGAATGGTTCTAAAAAGTGAAAGTCTGAAAAGGTATCTGAAGAAAAGGTTGCGACCAAGAAGCCCGAATCTCAAGAAAGAAGTCTCCGGCAAATCAAGACATACCCATTGAGGTTGTCGATCCTCGATATCTCTGCAGCATTGTCGATGGTGATAAAGGTATGAACTCATCAATGCCAGAAAAGAGTTATCAACTACTGAACAAGTAGACTCAGCAAGAGAAACTGCTTTCAGAAATGTGAAGACTATTACAGAAAGCCTTGCTGATGAACTCATAAATGCTGCCAAAAGTGGTTAAAAACACCAAGCCCTACCTGCAGAAACCGCAGGAGTAATGGACCAATCAGTTCCTAATCGATGAGAGCTCTGACGATGAAGATGAGAAGCTAGTCATCTCTCAAGTCCTAGAAAGAACAAAAAGGGCTAAGGTTACTGAAATAGTAACTAGTGAAAAGGTTTCTGAACAAGAACCTACACCTCAGGTTGCTGAACAAGCACCTATAGCAAAGGTTGTTGGTGCAAACACATCATCAGGGAACGTTTCTTACGCACAACTTCAAAAAGCCCTGATGAGTGGTATTTTAGTGCTGGCAGATGCTGAAGGAAACACCACATCTAAAAATCTGGAAGAACACTCTACTGACCAATCTTCTGCTTCATAACCACAACAACCAACAACCAACCACAACAGCCAGTGGTTGATGAAATGGTAAATGAACTCCATTTTGAATTACCAAAGAATGCAAGATATCAAGAAAATCCGCAAAAGAAAGTGTTCCCCAACTCAATGAGAGGGATCAAACTGAGATATCTACTCAGAATGATCAACCAGGGGAGGTAACTAAGTTGCACACTCAGGAAAGGTGTGAAGTACCTGAAACTTCAAACAAAGAAGTGTTACTGGAACAAGAAGACCAAAGTATAGAAGGGTCACGAGTTTTGAGACCAATCACCGACATGGATCGTGTAATGAATGGTTTAACTCTCATCTTGTGAAACTTTATGCTTATATATATCTTGTTACTTATAAAATTTCTTTGTTATAGTAGTTAGAAACACGTAAACAAGAGGAAGCTGGAAAGCTTGCCTCAGAAACTGAGAAGGAGGTTACCCCAACCTCACCTCTTAAGAAATCTGAGCCTGTGCCACAGGTGATAAATTGATTCTTAAGATAACACTTTTTAGTCATATGCTCATGTTCTTAAAGTAAATGTTTCTAATGTGCTCAAAGTTCGTGAAAGAGGAAGATAAGCGTAAATGCTGAAAGAACCCGTAAACCAACAAGGTTTCAAGAACACATCATTGAGCCTTCCCATATGAAGGTATATATATATATATATATATATATATATATATATATATATATATATATATATGAAAATCAGTGATAAAAATTCTTCACCTTGGGTTATCTCAAACTTTTTCTAAATTACTCAATACTTTCTACTCACAGGCTCATTCAGAAGTAGAAGTGCAAGGGGACAGAGTTGCGACATCCCCTGCACCCATGGAAATTGGTGAGGCATCAAGGCCTTCATCACAAGAAAAGATTCCAGAGACTGCACAAGTCCCTGAGAGACAAGTATCTGAGCCTCCCATGGAGGTAGTTGACCTCTCAGATATCTGATTTGTCACTTAAAGTTTTCTTGATAAAATTTCCTAAGTATTGTGATAATTTTAATTCTTAGGTTCAAGAAAGAAAGGTTGATGAGGACCAGACTTCCAAGTCTCCGCCTCACAACAAGATATATGAGACACCAATTGTCTCAGTAGCACAAGTCTCTAAGCCTGAAGTACTTACTCAGGTAACTCAGAAACTAAACTACACTTCTACTCAGATATCTATAAAATTTTTGAAGCTCACTCAAAACTCTTTCTTTCAGGCTCAAACAAGTGCAAAGCAGGCTCCCAATGATGAGAAAAGGGACCTACTTCCCTTCTTCAAGGCTCAAACCCTGCCAAAGCATATACAATGCTTCAAGAAATGGCAAAGGTTAAGGTGCTCTGATCTCTCTGAAATATTGAGAATCACAGATCAACCAACCAGACGAGCACAAGCTCTTGACTTGGAGACATATATCCATGCAATGTTCCCTACCGAACAGTACACAGTTGCGACTTTATTGCATAAGGATTTCTCCAGAGAAGTGTCGCACAGTTTGATACAAGCCTTTGAACAGGCAGATGGTCAGACAAGATTACAAATGGCATTCAAGCCAGTTCTGCATCGCAATTTATACCTTCTGAACAAGAAGAGGTTAATGGGCAGAAGATCACTATTCCTGAAGTGATCAATCTTGTATCTGAAGATGATGAGGAGGAAGAGATAAACGAAAACGACTTCGATGAACCTCCCACTGATCATCACCAAAAGGATGACACAGACAAAAAGGAAGATGATGATGCCCCTGCACCAGGGACCGGAGGAATTTTACAAAGAAATCATGCCTCAACTGCTGAAAAGCAAACTGAGAGGAAAGCACAGAAATCTCCGTCTCCATCTCCTCAAAAGTCAACTCATCCATCTTCCCAAAGGTTAATACTGAACAAGTAGTTGAGGATTCTGAGGAAATCACTCAGAAATTGTTGAATACTCAATCCGTAATCTTCAACTCGTATAATTGTTGGAAGAAGAACAACAGCTCCATCTTCAACTAGAAGACCAGATAGCTAAATCCAGAGACAAGCTTGACCAACTACAAGATCAATATCTGCAAGAGATGATTGCTTACTCTGAGGTTAAAGAGCTACAGGATGCTGTAAATGCCATAACCAAAGAACTCGATACTGAAGAAGTATCTGAAATTAAGCATGATGCTAAGGCTGGATCATTTCCAAAAGAAGTACCATCCTCCTCCCAAAAAGGGAAGAAACCAATCTCTGAGATGGTTGCTGGACTCGACACAATCGATGAGAATGTCCAAGAGGATGAAGATCACTGGGCTGATTACTCAGATGATGAAGAAGACAAGACTTTGGCAGAGCATCACAATGAACATCTAGTTGTTTCACACTTGAAAAGGAAACTGATTGCTCCTGAAACTTTCAGCAAACTGCCAAATGTCCACTCCCATGAATACATGAATAGATACCAATCTTGGCTCATCCGAAAAGGAGATGTCTTCACGTAACAAGGAAGTAATTGCCTCATCCTCGAATGAAAAAGTTCACCGAAATGGTTACTCAGAGAACAACTAGCATAGTCATTGCTCAGAAAGATCTGGAATGATAAGGGACGATGATGCGTCTTTAGTGAAAAAGCTTTCAAGAGGCAAGTTACACCGCCGAAAAGCAGATGCCATCCTAGGCCCATCAAGGAGCTCACTATTAAGGACAATGGACTTATCAAGCAAAATCAAGAGCTCAAAGCCGAACTTCAGAAGTTGGTCACTACCTATAATTATTTACAAGGGCATTTTAACTCTCTCTCAGATTCTTTTATGAGACTGAGTCAACCAACAATGACTAAGGGGGAAAGAGTGTACAAATCTGGACCTCAAAGTCAAGGGAATGGGAAGAAGGAGAAGAAAACAAGAAGAAATCTGGAGCTGGTGTGGCTCAGAAAGGAAGAATAAACATGAAAACTTCCCAGCCACAACTCAGAATCAACGAACCCTCCTCAAGCCAAGTCATTGTAAATAGTAGGCCTTCCCAAAACCTCAAGGAACTACAATGATAACAAGGACCATGGCACAGAAACCTCCAAGGAGTACCAAGGCTCCAAGGAGAAGACAAGTTAAAGGCATTGATGAATCTTCTGAAGAAGAAGAAGGTCACATCAAGTCCTTGGGCAATGAAGAAGGCTGTAAAACTCTCACAAGATCTAATGTTGATGATGATGAGGAAACTGATGAAGATGAAGCTCCTCTTCACAGAAAAAGGAAAATTGAAAGCCTAACTGAGCCCATAGCTGCAAAGCCCCTAGTCGCTAAAACACCCTCTGGAAATACCAAGTCTATCCAGGGTGGTTCTTCAAGCAACAAACCCAAAGAGAATTCAAGACAAAGAAGGAACAGACTGAGAGCTGAGCAAAGACAAAGTCAACTTCCACTCAGGCCAGAAGAAGCCAAAATAGAGTATGTGAAGAATGACAATGATTCCTCTGTCTACAGGTGCATCAATCAGAAAAATGGCTATTGGATTCTGGAACTTAAGCATCTACTGGTAAATTCAAGATTTCCAGAACCAATCCATAAACAACTTATGGCATGGAGAAAAGATAAGCCAACCTTGATCAACACCAATCACATTAAAGCCTGGTTGGATTTTGAAGTTGTCAAGAGAACTGAAGCCATGAGAAAGGACCTCTCTGATGAATGTCCATATGGAAAGCCAGATGATGTGCACAGAATTCTGAATATCACAGGAACAGGCACAAGAGCAAGGCTCGCTGTGGAACCCTATCAATCGTTCTATCTAACTGAAGATCAATACAAGGGTGACATCAGATATCTGAGGATTATCTACGAATACTTCAAGCTTTCAGATATCAGAATAGAGCATGCCTGGAAGTGGGGAAAGTATCTGTGGGTCAAACATTTTGTCAAGAAAAATCCTACCAAAACCTACAAAGAGGTCTGTGGATTGGCCAGAGACACTAAGATGCTCGTCAGAACACTTCTCTATGATTATTCTGATGACATCAAAAGGTTTGGAGATAGAAAATTTGCAGACTGATCCATAGAACAACTGTTGAAGACTTGAAGAGTTGAAGACTTGAAGACTAGTCTATTAGGATGTTTACTTGGAGCTTGGTTACTCCTGTTGTCCTAATTTACTATGTATTTTTGTTGTATTTTTGCTGACTGAGCTAAACTTATTTTATGTACTAAAGTTATCTGTAATCTTTCTTTGTAACTTATCTGAAGAACTTACTCTCAGATAGTATTCTATAAAAGATAACTTGTCAGCAAAGATCACACCTTGTGATTTGGTTGATGTCTACTTTCTGCACTTAATTAAATGATTTGAAAAATCTTAAGAAATGATTAAGTGTTGGACTGTTCACTCATCCAGATTTGTAATAGGTCAGATAGTCATCGTTGACTGATCAAAAAGGGGGAAATTTGTTAGGAAATTTGTTAGATATTTTGTTAGAAATATCTGTTTAGATTTTGATCAGCAACATGATGACTTATCTTAGTCTCAGAAAAGTGATTAGTACTCTTGGTTCACTTGAACATTGTAAAAGAGGAAACCCACTAAGTATGATAGTCTAGCTAATCTTGTATAGGATGTTAGGTCTCAAAATGTAATTTTTATTTTATGAAGAGAAGACCAAGAAGAAGACATCCAAGCAGAACAAGTTCAACGACATTGAAGATTTGAAGACTGCACAAGATTACTGAAACAGTTTTACAGATACCTTGGTCAGATATCTTGAAGACACGAATAGTTTTAAACAAGCTGTGTCACAAGAGATATCTGAGAACTAGAAGGTTTTCTGAAAACCAGGAAAGTGCCCACAGATATCTACTATCAGATACCTTGAGCCTTAACCACATTTCTGAAAACGAAATATATTGCAACAAAGTTGTTTCAATAAAGTGGTATCTGAAGATTAAAGATAAGGACGTGCAAAGAATCAGATAATACTAGTCTCTGATACTGAGCATAGTTCCGTTGGCACTATAGGACAAAAAGTACAGTACAATGCATTTAATGCACGAACAGAGATGTCTGAATAAAAGCAACGGTACCTTCTGAAGAAGAAGACAAACCCATCAAGATCGCACAGATATTAATAGTTTGAATTTGAGCCTAACGGATACTATTCAACGGCTTTCAAATTCATCTATAAATATCAATACTTAGACTACTTGAGAAGACACGTTGAACTCCATAAACACGCTGAACAACATATTCTCTCAAGCAAACTACTTATCCTCAAAGCTTTCTGTTGCGACCAAAGCTCCTGATCTTAAGTAGCACTAAAGTTCTAAGTGTCTTGATCCTAAACAAGCACTGCTATCTGTGAAAGAGTTGAATTGAAAGATCAAGTATCTGAGATTCATTCTCTTGAACATTTATCTAAGACTTGGGTCAGTAAAAAGAACAAGATACCATACATTGAAAAGTGTATTAAGTATACTTGATTCACAGAGCTATCTGATTAACTGAAAAGTTATTAAAGAAGCTCATCTGACAACTCAAACCAAAACTAACACCATCATCGGCGTGAGTATGTGAAGTACTTAGTTTGAGAAACTAAGGAATAACTCCAAGGTTATTGAGCATGAAGTACTTAGCTTGGGAAGCTAGGAATAGCTCAAAAGGTTTCGAAACAGAAGTACTTCATGTGAAAGCCGGGAACAACTCAGGGAACATTTGGTTGGGAACCATTTGTTTAAGGAATCTTAGAATAGGATTTTGTAAGGTGACCTCAATTATCTATTCTAGTGAATTCTAGGTCTTTGGAAGACCAAGTGGATTAGTTGGAGGATTACGCCTCCAGATACCACTATACTTCGTGTTATTTACTTCAGACTTACATTTCACCAACACACACACACACAAAAACACACTTTAAATTTTTCTGCACTTATCTATTTTAAGTATTCCGCGCTCTGAATCTAAGTATCAGATATCTACACGTATATCGAGAATTAGTTTTTATCGACAAAAGTTTTAAAAGACTATTCACCCCCCCCCCTCAGTCTTTTACTTTGCCGTTATCTGGACCAACAATATCAAAGGAAGAAAGCCAAGAGGTGCCAGAAGGGAAACCTATTGAGCTGAGTGTCGAAGGGAAGGATGAAGTTTCCAAGATCAGCAACGAACAGGTGGTCGACAGCATTATAACTGCTAGAAAGCGCTTGGAAGAGGAGATCAAGACCCTCAAGGAACATCATAACCAGAGAGGAAAAGCAGTGCTGGGGAACTGGAAAAGGGAAGCGAGGAAACACTACCTGGTGAAGTTGTTCACGGAGAATGCCACCTCAACTGAGAAAGTAATAGAAAGGTTAAGTGGTGAAGTCGATCTGGTCGAAATAAAGTATGCAGTTAGGGAGTTGGATGAAAAGTTAGAAGAAGTTAAGGAGCATCAAGTGGAGAGCATTGGGGCTATCACTACTAGGAGCGGGATAACAACCCCGGATCCTATTCCTAGAAGTGAGGAAAGGGCCAGAGAGAAGAAGGATGCGGAGATAGTTGATGTAGAAGAAGAAGGTGAAGAAGGTAAGTATGAGAAAGAAGCCAAGGAGAAGAAGAAAGAGCAAGAAAGGTTAGAAGCTAGGAGAGGAAGATATGATGACGACCTAATGGAAAGGGGATATGTCCAGATGGGGAAGATGGGGGAATAGTTCGCCTAAAAGACTTACCTTTTCCAGGAAGGCTCATGAATGATGTCAAGAAGGTTGCGAAGATGAAGGCTAAAGGAAACCTGGAGAACCAATCAATTCCGGTACCAGTGCCCGATCTATTTACTTTATACCCATCCGACTATATGGGTGTGATGTGTCAAATCAATGTTTTAAATTTGTTTACTAAGCCAAGAGTTAATTCTCAACACTACGAAAACTTGTAGTGCAGTGAAGCTAACCCCGAGGTCGGTCTCTAAGGACTTAAGGCTGAGTTGCGTTTATGAATAGTAATGACAGTATGGAAACCAGTAAAAGTTGGTTTGCTTTGGCAGCAGAATGATAATCTAACAAATATGCAGACTAACTAGAAAACAGATTAACTTATGAAGACGAATATGTGAGAGGGAATTATGGTGTGGTGACCGATCATGTCAATCGTGTACTACTATTTTTACCTTGTTTCTAGTAACAAGCTAGCTAGCAGGAAACATGCAACAATAATTGATGTTGATTTACTCTAGTTATCACTGGGACACATCCTAACGATTATTATACTGCTCTGGGCTTTTCTAGGCAGACACCTTATGTCAGATAAGGTATGAAGGACTATGACAATGAGCTAACTTAATTTGTTCTAGAAAACATATAGCATTAGTGAAGGCGTCAATTCCACTAAGCTACAATTAACAAGCTAATGTAGTTATTGTGTTTGCAACGAACCAATGGATTAGCAATATCTAGACGTTTTGGTATGAAAGATCAGTTGCATAATCCATTGGTGATTTTGGTAAAACTCAATACACATAACTACACACGCATTTAATCAAAACGGCACAGAGTAAATCACATTTTACATGTTATTGAATTACATGAACCCTAACTAGGATGCAGAATCCATCACCACCCCATAATTGGGTGTTTAGCTACTCATGAAATGCGAAGACATAATCAATATCATATACGAACACATAATAGACATAATTGAATACTAAATACCAACAATCAAGAGTTGTAGAATTTTACCCAATCGTATCACAAACCTTAGGTAGAATTGAAGAAACTTGGAATCCAATCGGTCGAAAAGTATCAATATGTCCTCTCAATCAAGAATCAACGTCAAAGTATAAGAGAAATCGGTTCAATTACCTCCAGTAATAGGTAGGTAATTGCCTTGGAAAAGTTCTAGGTTGAGAGCAAAAGGATGTTAAAGAGAATATCAATCTAATTGTGTTTTGTTCTAACTAATAGAAACGAAAAGAAACGCATTAGGAAAGAAACAATAACGAAAACAACGGTGTATGCTGGCTTACTCACAGACGCCAGTACCTAATGGCGTACCGTGTACCCTAGTAGGTTCCGATTCGCGCTTTGACTCCAACTTTGGTATTTTTGGCCCTCCCGCTCTACTTCTAACATCCGTTCGACGCATTGGAACTCCATATCTTGTAGATGCATACAAAATGCACCCTTTTGCCTCCAATTAATGTGGTTTAGCCAAATACCTACAAAACACACAAAGAACAAAACAAGTAAAAATACTCTAGGAAAACTAATAAAAACTATACTTAAGGACGATAATAAGACGGTAAAAAAAGACCAAATGAGATGGTGTAAAACCGACTCATCAAACTCCCCAAACCGACCCCTTGCTTGTCGTCAAGGAACAGACTCTCTAAAAAACCCATAAAAATAAAAACACATAGACACACAGGTAAAGTCTAGCTCCAAAGCTACCGAGTCTACGATTGCAAATAATAAGCTAAAATGCAAGAGGTTTGAAATCAAACCGACGCTTTGCGTAAACGCAAGCACAAATCCAAGAAGTTCGCTTCTCGAGTAAATAGAACTTAAGTCTAACCCGTAATCCTCACAAGTGGATCCTATGCAACTATCTCTCACACTCGAAGTGTCCAAGAGGGGTAATCACCAAGAAATTTAAGAAGAGAAGGAAGGTGGCTCACGCCATAAAGTTGCCTTAAATACCTCATGCAATGTACTCAATCGCTAAGTCGGAAGGACTTCTATCGAAACTCTATAATAAACACCTGCAGATTTGTAAAATGGTAATCATTCTCTCTTTTTTCAATTTTTTTATTTTTTATACTTTTTTGCATACTCCTTTTTTGCAGTCTTATAATGACCCATATGCTTATTTTGTCTCTTTATTTTGGTAGTGTCCGTTTTACCGAAAGTCCGCACTTTTGTGCGTGCTGGTTTGGTATACACGCCATCAACCCTCACGGTCATATACCTTTTAAGGGCCACGCCGGTATATAGGTAATATTTGAAACGTGCCCAACACGACTAACGGTGGTAACGAGTACCACAGATCCACTCCGAGACTTATTTTTTTTATTTTTTGAGAGAACAAAAGCCAAGTCACAGTCGTTTTATACATATATGGCGCACAGAAACCTCCTCCCCAAACCTATTCTTGGATCGGGTTTGGCTTGAGCAAATAAGGAATGAAAAAGAAATGTCGTTCTTTATACTTAACTTACACAGAGTACACATGAGCATGATGAGGCGAAACAAGGGAGTTTGCACTTCCCGAAAAATCACACAAGTACAAATTTGCCGGTATAATATTTTTTTCATTTTTTTCATTGGCTAAGGTTTGCTCACAGGCTTTTGGACTACACAACTAGAAAAAACTTTCTATTTACAGGAGAAACGAACTTAACAAATTTATAGCATGCCAACTACTAATAATCAGAGATCAATCTAAACTCAAGCATTAAACATGTTTAGTACATGCAATAGACGCTCGACTTGGGAGACAGACTTAGACTCAACGGACTCGAATAAAAATAATAACAACCTAAAACACACGAGAAAAGTACAAGCAAGAAGCCTTAAGCATATCAAAACACCCTCCCAAACTCGAACTCAGTTTCTCGAGCAATCGAGTGAAGAGAGAAAAAAGAATTGATTTGAGAAGGCTTCCCTGTTTGTAAATGACCGAAGTGTGTAGACAGCTGCAGGTAGAAGCCTGAGACTCAAGTAAAATGTTAGATAACAATAAACGAGCTAGTGGACGAGAAAGAACGTAAAACAGTAAAATCGCCAGCGCTTTTGAAGCGCTGACGTCACATTACTGTTCGGTCATTTTGCCTTGCTAAAGTACACTTAGCATCGCAAAATCACCCAGAACCAAGAGAGCTCAATATTGGCACAATATTTGGGTACTTTAAAGTCCACTAACTCAACCAAGACTGGACTAAAACATCAAAGACAACTCGACTGACATAAAATAAAACTAAACTACTTACCTCAACTAACCTAGGCAATGTTCAATTCAGCGCAAGACTCTTCATCTCCTTCATCCGGATTCAAGTCTAAGTCATCAATCTCACCAGATGAGTCAACAGATTCAACATGAGGCTTGACTCGTTGCCCATTCACCTTGATTATGTCTCCAGTTCCCAAGTCTTAGAGTTCTACAGCTCCATGAGGAGCCACCGAGACTATCTTGAAGGGTCCATCCCACCGGCTTCGGAGTATACCTGGAAAAAATTTCAAATGTGAATTGAATAGCAGAGCTTTCTTACCTAGTACAGCTCCTTCCGAATGATGTTATGGTCATGGTACTTCTTTGTCTTCTCCTTGTATATCTTGGCATTCTCGAAAGCACTCAATCGCAGCTCATCTAGCTCAGTCAGCTGGAGGAGTCGATGTTCACCTATCGTGTCCTGATCCATATTAAGTTGTGCAATTGCCCAACGAGCTTTGTGCTCTAGTTCTACAGGAAAATGGCAAGCTTTTCCATATACAAGCCGATAGGGAGTGGTGGTAATCACGATCTTATAACTGGTGCGGTATGCCCATAAAGCGTCGGATAGCTTCTCAGCCCAATCTTTCCTGTTGGGACGCACCACCTTCTCTAGAATCTGCTTGATTTGTCGGTTGCTAACTTCCACTTGACCAGACGTCTATGGGTGATACGGAGTGGCTACCCTGTGGTACACACCGTATTTCTTCATAAAACCTGCATACAACCGATTCACAAAATGCTTTCCCCCGTCGCTTATGATTGTGCGAGGGGTACCAAACAGAATAGCAAGATATGCGATTAATCTAAAAATCACAAGTAATCTAAACCCGATGCACTTCCAATCTCATGAACCCTAGCTAGCATGCATTGATTCAGTCACCACCCCATAATCGGAGTGTTTATCTACTCATGACAAGCGAAAACATAATCATAATAGCAATAAACATAATCTCAAGCACAAAACAAAGATTCGAGAGGATTGATACAATTTTACCCTTCGCTGTCACAAACCCTAGGTAGAAATAGAAGAACGAGAATGAATCGATGCTAAAGCTGTGTAGATAATCTCCCAATCAACGTCAATCTTTGAATTACAAGGGAAAACGGTCCAATTACCTCAAATCGGGTAATTACCTTGAAAACTAGGTCTAGCTCTAGAGCAAGGTGTTGTTCTTGACAATAGAATGAATATGAAAAATAATTGTGTCTTGTTCTAACTAATAGAAAGGAGAAAAACTAAGTCTGGACGAATTAGGAGACGAAATCGCAGAAAAACGGCAAAAGAGAAACTGGCGTCGCCACTAATCAAGACTGGCGTCGCCAGTTTGGCGATACGCCAAACAGAAAGTTGCTGGCGTACGCCAGTTATCAAACTGGCGTCGCCAGTTCTTCTGGAGTGACCGTTTTGCCCCTTTGGTGCCTTTTGACTCCAATTCTTATAGATGCATATAAAATACACCATTTTACCTTCAATTAGTGCGGTTTAGCCAAATATCTACAAAACACACAAAGAACAAAACAAGTAAAAATATTCTAGGAAAACTAAATAAAACTATACTCAAGGATGACAAAAAGACGGTAAAAAAGACCAAATGAGACGGTATAAAACCGACTCATCATAATCCGACGTTTGTGATTGATTGGGAGCATAATCTACATACTATCTTGCATCGATTCGATTTAGGTTCTTCAATTCTACCTAGGGTTTGTGACAACGAAGGGTAAATTGTAGCAATCGTTCGATTCTTCGTTTCTAGTATTAGATTATGTATGTTTATTGTTTAATTGCTTTATTGATTATGTCTTCGCATAACATGAGTAGCTAAACACCCTGATTATGGGGTGGTGACGAATTCAAGCATGCTAGTTAGGGTTTATGCGATTATATATATATATATATATATATATATATATATATATGTATATATATATATACATGTATGTATATATATATACATGTACATGTATATACATACATATATTATACACATGTGTGTATATATATATATATATATATATATATATACATACATACATGTACATGTATATATATATACATACATGTACATGTATATATATATACATACATGTACATGTATATAGATATATACATGTATATAGATAGATATATATATACATGTATATATATATATATAGATATATATATATACATGTATACATGTATATATATACATGTATATATATATATATATACATGTATATATATGTATATACATGTATATATATGTATATATATGTATATATATATATATATATATGTATATATATACATGTATATATACATATTATATATATATATATATATATGTGTGTGTGTGTGTGTGTATATATATATATATATATATATATATATATATCGCAGTTACTATGAGCTTTTTAGATTAATTGCATATTATGCTATTACGTTTGATGTGCATTCCGTCAATATCACTGTTAGATTAAGCATTTGATCTTAAGAAACCAAAACATTTTCGTCTTGCTTCAATCTAACAGTTAGTTGCAAACAGTAATAGTAGGAGTAGCTTAATTGATTGTAGCTTAGTGAAATTGACGCCTTCACTAATGCTATTCGTTTTCTGAAACCATGTAGTGACAACTTGAGAGTAATCATTTTCCTATCGATCACATATTCCCTGCTAGCTAGCTTGTCTTCAAGTCACCACTTCATAATTCTCCTCATTCATATATTAATCTCGTTAAGTGTCAACCTATCACTAGTTTTGTCTGCTTAGTTGTTTACTTCTACACTAGTTAATCATCTCGCTGCCAAAGCAAACAACCATTTACTGCTTTCCATATTGTGTCTACTATTCGTAATCCCAAACTCAGCCTACTTAAGTCCTTCGAGACCGACCTCGGGGTTAACTTTACTGCACTGCAAGTTTTTGTAGTGTTGAGAATTAACTCTTGACTAAGTAAACAAATACAAAACTCTGATTTAACACATCATGTATTTCCTGCACTGTTTTTCAAAAGCTCTCTTTTCGGAGGTTGACAAGTTAGGTAAAACAATGTTGGTAGCTAAATAGTTAACTATATCATCAAACCAAGGTTTCAGTTCCTAAACACATTATATGCTCATCAGGAAGCACATCACGAATAGGTGGGGAATTATCTACAATAGGAGAGGGTGGGAGCCTAGACAAGCGATCAGCAATTAAATTCTCCTTCCCACTCTTATCTACTATTTCACAGTGAAAATCCTGCAACATCAACATCCACCTAGTCAATTTAGGTTTGGATTCACTCTTTGCCAGAAAGTGTCTAAGCGCTGCATGATCACTATGCACAATAACTTTGTACCCAGTTACGTAAGACCGAAATTTATCAAGAGCAAAAATTACAGCAAGGAATTCCTTCTCAGTGGTCGTGTAATTGACCTGAGCGTTGTCTAGTGTCATACTGGCATAATAAATTACACGATATTGATTATCTACCTTTCGGCAAAGTACAGCCCCTACAGCAAAATCAGAAGCATTACACATAATTTTCAAAAGGCAAGTTCCAGACAGGAGGAACTAGTATAGGGGCTGAAACTAGTCACTTATTAAGCTCATTAAAGGCTTCAAGGCAAGATTCATCCAAGACAAATGGGACATATTTTCCCAAAAGATTGCTCAAGGATTTTGAATTTTTAGAAAAATCTTTAATGAATCTGCGATGAAAACCGACATGGCCAAGGAAGGACTTGAGTTCTTTAACACAAGTAGGGGGTAGGAGTTTTTCAATTATCTCAACTTTTCAACCTCTATCACCCGCTTTGACACTATATGCCCAAGAAACATATACCAAGTCTATACAAGGAACATCCACCAAAGACAATTCAAGGCAGGAAGAAAGGGTTAGAGGATCTCCTGACAGAAGGCCACAAAACAGAAAAGCAAGAAGGGATTTCCAGTTTGGCAGAGTAAACATTGAAACACATCAAGAAAGGCCAACTGATGCCCACATTGAGTATATGAAGACCAGTAATGAAGAATCTTCATGTAGGTGCATTCTGAACAAGAGAGGGTATTGGATTCTGGAACTACAATATCTACTTGTCAATGATAAGTTTCCTACTCCCATCCTCAACCAGATCCTGAAATGGAGAGAAGGCAAGCCAAAATTGCTAAAACCTGAGCACCTTCATGCCTGGCTAAACTTTGAAGTAGAAAAGAGGAATGAAGCCAGAAAGATGGACCTTTCTTTTGCCTGTCCTTACCCAAAACCTGATGATGTAAACAAGGTAAGAAAACTGGATGGTAGCTACAGCAGAAAGAACAAACTAGGTGTTTCAACCCATGAGTCATTCTATATGACATTGGATGAATACCTAGATGATATACATTATCTGGAAGAAATATACAAGTATTTCAACCTGTCTCAGCTGCAAGTAGACCATGCCTGGGTCTAGGGAAAGTACTTCTGGGTCAAATATTTTCTGCGGAAGAATCACAAGCTTGGCAAGAGTTACCATGAAATATGTGACTTATCCAGAAAGACAGAGCTCTCTGTCAGAAGGATTCTTTATGACTATGTCCAAGAATGCAGAAAAGTGGATGATCATGTCAACTGATCCAGAAAGGGTGCTGAAGAACTTGAGGTATTTCAACCCAAGTTGCATTTCTGAAGACTTGAAGACTAGTAACATTAGAATACTCTCTTGGAGCTTGGACTCTCCTTTGTTCTAATTTGCTTAGTATGTTTTGTTACTTTTTGTAATCTTGCTGATTGTTTCTAAAATTCTCTATATGTTAAAGTTGCATCTCTTTCAGAATCATACTATCTGAAGATCATACTATCAGATACTTTTTAATAGATGACAACTTATCAGCAAAGATCACTTCTTGTGATTTGGTTGATGTTTACTTTCTGCACTTAATTCAACTAAAATTGAATATCATTTGAAATGATTAACTGGTGGATTGTTTTCTCTTCCAGGATTACAATTTTGTAATAGGACTTAAAAGATAGTCATGGATGACTGATCAAAAAGGGGGAAATTTGTTAGGAATATCTATTAGTATTTTGATCACTCATCACATGTTCTTATCTTAGCCATAAAGGTGATTAAGTACTCTTGGTTCACTTGAACATTGTAAAAGAGGAAATCACTGAGTATGATTAGTCTAGTAAATCTTGTAATAGGATTATAGGTCTCTGAGTGTAATTTTTATTTCAAGAAGACCATGAAGATCAATCCTAGCAATGGAGCTTTTATGAAGATTGGAAGACTGAAGATTGCACAAGGTTTATGAAGACACAAAGGTTTAGTCTAACTCAGAAAGACTATGTCCTTAATCCTTTCTTAAGTATATTAACTTACTTTCGAAATATGATTCTGGACATTTGACATCACGAGTATGGAGCATGCAAGCCATCAGAAAGGCTCATGTATCCGTTGAGACTAAAGGACAATGAACAGTACTATGCATTAAATGCATCGTAAATGTTGCAAAAGCAAGTCCTCTCTGAAACAAGAGATAGTGACTTCTGAGTACATAGTTCAAGATATAAACGGATATAATTTGATAGAGAGCACAACGGATACAATTCAAACGCCTCTCAAATTTATCTATATATATCACACACTTAGATGCTTGAAAAACATACCTTAGAACGCTCTATCTTGCAAACTTACCATAAAGCAAAGTATTCTCTCAAGCACTCTACTATCCTTTCTGAAAGCTTTCTGTAGCTTGAAGAATAACTAGTAGTTCTAAGTTGTCCTGAACCTTAACAAGAGATTTTTATTCGTGAAACAGTTGAACTATCAGATACCCTTTCTGAAGCTCATTCTCCAGAACGGACACCAATTACTTGGGTCACTAAAGAGAAGGCTGCCGTCCACTGAACAAGTGTATTAAGTAGTTTCGTTCTGTTTGGCTCTCTGTAAACATAACTGAAAAGTTATACGAGAAGCCTTTCTGACAAAACCTTATAACCAACACCATCAAGGCGTGGAGTAGAGGAAGTACTTGATTTGGGAAATTAGGGAATAACTCCAAGGTTATCTGAGTAGAGGAAGTACTTAGCTCTAGGAGCTGGGGAATAACTCAGGGGGAACATTTGGTTGGGGAACATTTGGTTGGGAACCATTTGTTTAGGAATCTTAGAATAGGATTATTGTAAGGTGAACTCAATTATCTGTTCTAGTGAATTCTAGGTCTCAGAAAGACCGAAGTGGATTAGTTGGAGGATTACGCCACCTCTAGATACCACTATACTTGCTGTGTTATTTACCTTTCTGTATTTACATTTCAGAAAAGCGCACACACACACACACACACACATACTTATTGTTTCTGCACTTACCTATCTTAAAGTCTTCCGCGCTCTGAATTTAAGTATCAGAAACCCCCAGGTTTCTGAGAAACTGTGTTTATCGACAAAAGTTTTAAAATACTATTCACCCCCCCCCCCCAGTCTTTTACTTTGCCGTTATCTGGACCAACAAGTGGTATCAGAGCAGGAGGTTCAGAAGCCTTCTACACTGAACCTAGATCCCCAGATACGTGAAGAAACTTTGTCCCTCTCTGAGGACTATATAATTTGTGTGTCAAGTGTGCAGGTATGTCTCTGAGTGATGCGCCCATTCTGAAACCAGAAAACTACGAGAAATGGAAGAACAACATGATGCTCCATCTGGAGGCCATTAGTGACGAAATGATCTATGTTAGGAATATCTGTTAGTATTTTGATCATTCATCACATGTTCTTATCTTAGCCAGAAAGGTGATTAAGTACTCTTGGTTCACTTGAACATTGTAAAAGAGGAAATCACTGAGTATATTTAGTCTAGTAAATCTTGTATTAGGATTATAGGTCTCTGAGTGTAATTTTTATTTCAAGAAGACCATGAAGATCAATCCTAGCAATGGAGCTTTTCTGAAGATTACAAGACCGGAGATTGCACAAGATTTATGAAGACACCAAGGTTTAGTCTCACTCGGAAAGACTATGTCCTTAATCCTTTCTTAAGTACATTTAGTTACTTTTGAAACATGATTCTGGAACATATGACATCATGAGTATGGAGCATGCAAACCAGCAGAAAGGCTAATGTATCCGTTGAAGACTATAGGACAAGAAATAGTACATATGCATTAATTGCATCGGCAGAAAAGCCGCTAAAGCACAGTCCTCTCTGAGATATGAGACAAGGACTTCTGAGTAGTCATTTCAAGATAAGTATAGACTGAATTTGAATTGTGTCTAACGGATAACATCCCAACGACTCTCTAATTCATCTATAAATATCACACACTTAGATCTTTGAGAAATGCATCAAGAACGATCTAACTTGCAAACTTACAATCTAGCAAAGTATTCTCTCAAGCACTCTACTACCCTTTCTGAAAGCTTTCTGTTGCTTGAAGAATCACTAGTAGTTCTAAGTTGTCCTGAACCTTAATAAGAGATTGTTATTCGTGAAAGAGTTGAACTGTCAGATGACATTTCTGAAGCTCATTCTCCAGAACGGACATCAATTACTTGGGTCAGTAAGAGCAGATTGCCATACACTGAACAAGTGTATTAAGTAGTCTTGTTCTATTAGGCTCTCTGAAAACATAACTGAAAAGTTATACGAGAAGCCTCTTTGACAAACCTTACAACCAACACCATCAAGGCGTGGAGTAGAGGAAGTACTTGATTTGGGAAATCAGGGAATAACTCCAAGGTTATCTGAGTAGAGGAAGTACTTAGCTCTAGGAGCTGGGGAATAACTCAGGGGGAACATTTGGTTGGGAACCAATTGTTTAAGAATCTTAGAATAGGATTTTTGTAAGGTGAACTCAATTATCTGTTCTAGTGAATTCTAGGTCTCAGAAAGACCGAGGTGGATTAGTTGGAGGATTACGCCACCTCCAGATACCACTATACTTGCTGTGTTATTTACCTTTCTGTATTTATCTTTCAGCAAAGCACACACACTTACTTATTGTTTCTGCACTTACCTATCTTAAAGTCTTCCGCGCTTTGAATTTAAGTATCAGAAACCCCCAGGGTTTTGAGAAACTGTGTTTATCGACAAAAGTTTAAAAGACTATTCACCCCCCCCCCCTCTAGTCTTTTACTTTGCCGTTATCTGGACCAACAAGTGGTATCAGAGCAGGAGGTTCCCAAGCCTTCTGCACTGAACCTAGATCCCCCGATAGGTGAAGAATCTTTGTCCCTTTCTGAGGACTATATAATTTGTGTGTTAAGTGTGCAGGTATGTCTCTGAGCGATGCACCCGTTCTAAAGCCAGAAAACTACGAGAAATGGAAGAACAACATGATGCTCCATCTGGAGGCCATTAGTGATGAGATAGTCTATGTCATCAATGAAGGGCCTATCAAAATCAGACAACTCATACAAGTCACTGAGGTTTCTGATGGAAGAAAAGCCTCAGACAAGGAAGATGGAAGCGAGGACATGGCTGCAAGTGATAGTGGTTATGTTGCTCATGGAAGCATTATATATGAAGACAAGCCAAGAGAGCTCTGGACATCTGAAGATGCCAAGAGACACAGATTGGATGGTCAAGCTCGTAATATAATCATCAGATCGACACCTGAGCACATACAGTATAAACTGTGGGGTGCTAAAACGGCGAAAGTTGCCTGGCAATTGATTGAAGAAATCTGTGCCGGAACTGAGAAAACCAAAGAAAACAAGTTCGAAGTTCTTAAATTGAAGTTTCAAAACTTCAAGCAAGGTCCCACTGAAACTCTGGAAGAACTTGATCTTAGGTTTACTACTCTTATGAGTGATATGGCTGCACTTGGTGAAAGCAATGATGCTCCCTCGAAAAGATTAAGACTATTGTCAGAAGTCTCAATCACAACTGGGAGCACACTAAATTCTTTTATTTCAACCAAGGAATGCCAAATATTACTCCAGTAGAGCTCTTCTCTCATCTTGCTACTTTAGATTATGAGACAACTCAGAGAGAACAAACAGCTAAGAAGTTGCAAAGTGTTGCTCTAGTCTCTCAAGGTACTTCTGAAAAGAAAGATACCAAAGACGCATCTGAAGAAAATGCTCTTGCAGTAAGACACATGAATAAATTTGTGAGTCAAGAGATTGAGAGAAGAAAAGCTAAAGAAAAGCTGAAAAAGCATTTTGGCCCAAACTATCATCAGTACAAGAACATTCAACCAAACAACTCTCTGAAGACCCCCATTCAGAAAGGTGTTAGTACTGAATCAACAGAGATAGGAAATGATATCTGCTTCTATTGTCAAAAGCCTGGTCACTTCAAGAGAGATTGCCCTGCTTTTAACAAGCTCAAGACAGGTGACAAGAAGGACAGAAGAAATTACAAAAGAAATCAAAGGGCCTTACTGACTGAAGAAAGGAAGAAGATTCAAATCCAACTTGATGCTCTAGATATTGAGACAGATTCTGAAGATGGATATTCAGATAACTCAAACCTACCATCACCAGAATTGTGTGGAATCACCCACAACGTAATCGACTCCGGCCTTAAGAAGAATGAAATGTGTGGAGTTGCTGAGATTGCTGGTCCAGACATCTCCAACACTGAAATGTGTCTTATGGCTGATGAGGTAACTAACATTTCACAATTTCTGTACTATGAAAGTGATGATGGAATTGAGGATCTGGAGTTAATCAGGAGTGAATTGGATCGTTATGAGAAAGAATTTCTGGAAGCACAATCCAAAACCAGAATTCTAGAGGAAAGCAAAGAAACTCTTGAAAAAGAGGTTTCTGAGCTAACCAGGGTATCTGAGAACAAGAGCGCTGAAATAGCCCTTCTGAAAAGTCAGATATCTGAAAATGAAAATTTTCACAAACTAGCCTTGGATGAACTTAATAAGAAAATGATGAAGCTGCTTTCTGAGAATGAGGAACTCCGAAAGAAAGAGCTATCCTTCCAATCTTATGCAAAGGCTAGTGACACTCTCACTGAGGTTCAATCATATCTGAGAGATCCCTCTGAGAAAGGTGGACTTGGACTTGATGAACAATCAAGCAATTCTTCTCCCCTGAAGAAGGGTGATAATAGGTTGACCTTTGTAAAAAGTCAACAGAATGGTTCTTCAACCACCTATAGCATTCGTCAGAAAGCTAGGGTAGTTGACAAAGGAAAAGGAATAGCAACTCAGCCTTTGAAAGAACAACAAGTTCACAAGAAATATGTGGATAAGGTTTCTGAAAAGAAGCACAACCCTCAGACATGCAACCATCCACAGTGCTATATTACTAAGAAGGGAAGAATTGCTGGAATAGGCAAATTCTCAACTATACCATTTTATGAAAATAAAGATGGTGCAGAAACTAGTAAGGCTTCTCAAGACCGCATTCAGAAAGTCAAAGGTGTCCGAAATGGCATTGGCTATCGTGCTATTGGAAAAGTCCTTTTACATCAATTTAAGGAAGGACAAGAACAATGGCGCAAGGCTGATATTGCACGTAGCAATAAACAGAAGTGGAAGAAATCTCAAACCGAAAAGTCAATGCCAAAGCTAGAAGGAACTCGCCGTAAAGGCTAAGTTTGCGTAAAAGCAACCCCGAAACCTGTGATCCGTAAGCACCAAAGGGAACACCTAGAAACACCCCAAGAAGGAAGATTGAGATCAAAATTACTAATTTCATTGCATCTCCTTCTGGTCAAGTTAGACAAAAATAAACTCCCAAGAAATTCACTAAAATGTGGATTCCTACTGGAAGAATGTTTAGTCTAAATGGTTCTATCTCTGAAGCAAGAACCTAACTCCTGTTTCCTATTTTGTGCAGAACGCCTCTTGGACTAAGGCTCAATGGCTATTTGATAGTGGATGCGGAAAGCACATGACAGAGACAAAGCAACTGTCAACTACAAAGCTTGCAACACCGGACCGTACATCGACGATTTGTGGAGGAGAATTAAATCGTAATGCACCATGGTAATCAATTTGTCAACCAAGACATAAAGGAGTTTTGTACTGAAAGGTATACAACATCAACTTTCCTCTGTAAGAACACCACAACAAAATGGTGTTGCAGAAAGGAAAAATAGATCCCTTAAAGAAGCAACAAGGACAATGCTGGCTGACACTGAAATAAGTGAAGTTTATTGGGTTGAAGCTGTAAACACAAAGATGCTATACTCGTAATGTATGTTTGATAAACAAACACCATGACAAGACCCCTTATGAGCTCTTGGTTGGTAGACCCCCTAATATTAAACATCTGAAAGTGTTTGGTTGTAGATGTTTTGTTCTTAACAATGGAAAAGAGTATCTAAGAACATTTCAACCAAAGGCAGATGAAGGAGTGTTTCTTGGTTATTCATGAATAGCAGAGCTTACAGAGTTTACAACAAAAGAACAAAGAAGATTGAAGAATCAGTTCATGTTGTATTCTATGAAGAAAGCAAGAAATCACCCCTTGCTGATGAACTCTCAGAAAGGTTCAAGGAACTAATGTTAAAGGATTCTAAAGAAGAACCCTTAGAAAGGAAAAACATCATCATGGAAAGAGAGGATGACTCTGACGAAGAAAAGCATGAAATGTGTTGGGAAATTTGTTGGGAAATTTCTTGAAAAATTCGTTAAGAATTTTTGTTAGATATTTTGTTAAGAATATCTGTTTAGTTTTGATCAGCAACATGATGACTTATCTTAGTCTCAGAAAGGTGATTAGTACTCTTGGTTCACTTGAACATTGTAAAAGAGGAAACTCACTAAGTATGATAGTCTAGCTAATCTTGTATAGGATGTTAGGTCTCAAAATGTAATTTTTATTTTATAAAGAGAAGATCAAGAAGAAGACATCCAGGCAGAAAGCTCAACGACATTGAAGACTTGAAGAAAACTGCACAAGATTACTGAAACTGTTTTTCAGATACCTTAGCCAGATATCTTGAAGACACGAATAGTTTTAAACAAACCGTGTCACAAGAGATATCTGAGAAATAAGAGACATATCTGAAAACAAGGAAAGTGTCCACAGATATCTATTCTCAGATACCTTGAGCTTTAACCACGTTTCTGAAAAAGAAACATATATATTGCAAACAAAGTTGTTTCAATAAATACAAGTGGTATCTGAAGATTGAAGATAAGGACGTGCAAAGAATCAAATAACACTAGTCTCTGATATCAAGCATAGTTCCGTTGACACTACAGGACAAAGAGTATAGTACAATGCATTTAATGCACGGACAGAGATATCTGAATAAAAGCAACGGCAGCTTCTGAAGAAGAAGACAAAACTCACAAGATTATACACAGATATCGATAGTTTGAATTTGAGCCTAACGGATACTATTCAAACGGCACTCAAATTCATCTATAAATATCAACACTTAGACTGCTTGAGAAGAGACCTTAGATACACCTTGAACTGCATAAAAACGCTGAACATCTTACTCTCTCAAAGCAACTTACTTACTCAAAGCTTTACATTGCGACAAAGCATTTGATCTTGAGTAACACTGAAGTTCTAAGTGTCCTGATCCTAAACAAGCAAAGCTATCTGTGAAGGAGTTGAATCAAAAGATCAACTATCTGAGATTCATTTTCTTGAACAAATATCATAAGACTTGGGTCAGTAAAATCGAACAAGATACCATACGCTGTAAAGTGTATTAAGTAACTTGATTCATAGAGCTATCTGAATAACTGAATAAGTTATTAAAGAAGCTCATCTGACAACTCAAACCAAAACCAACACCATAACTGGCGTGGAGTACAGGAAGTACTTAGTGTGAAAAATCAGGGAATAACTCCAAGGTTATCGGAGTATAGGAAGTACTTGATTTGGGAAACTAAGGAATAACTCCAAGGTTATTGAGTATAGGAAGTACTTAGCTTGGGAAGCTAGGGAATAACTCAAAGGTTTCTGAGTATAGGAAGTACTTGGCTGTGAAAGCTGGGGAACATTTGGTTGGGAACCAATTGTTAAGAATCTTAGAATAGGATTATTGTAAGGTGAACTCAATTATCTGTTCTAGTGAATTCTAGGTCTCTGATAGACCAAAGTGGATTAGTTGGAGGATTACGCCACCTCCAGATACCACTATACTTGCTGTGTTATTTACCTTTCTGTATTTACATTTCAGCAACACACACACTCATATTAACTGTTTCTGCACTTATCTTTATTAAGTCTTCCGCGCTCTGATTCTAAGTAGCAGATATCTATTCAGATATCTGAGAAATAGTTTTTATCGACAAAAGTTTTAAAAGACTATTCAACCTCCCCCCCTCCCCCCTCTAGTCTTTTACTTTGCCGTTATCTGGACCAACAAGTGGTATCAGAGCAGGAGGTTCACCAGCCTTCTGCACTGAACCTAGATCCCCAGATAGGTGAAGGAACTTTGTCCACTTTTGAGGACTATTTAATTTGTGTGTTAAGTGTGCAGGTATGTCTCTGAGTGATGCACCCGTTCTCAAACCAGAGAACTACGAGAAATGGAAAAATAACATGATGCTCCACCTTGAAGCCATAAGTGACGAGATGATCGAAGTAATAAAGAATGGCCCAATAGTCATTCAACAACTTAAGCAATTCATGGAGGTTTCGAGTGGAAGAGACAGAGATCAAAGCGAAGGATCTACACAAACAGATGCGTCCACTAGTGGAAAATCTACTGGTCAAGTTATTTATGAACCAAAGCCCAGAGAACTCTGGACATCGGAAGATGCCAAGAGGAATCGACTGGATGGTCAAGCTCGTAACATCATCATCAGATCGACAGCAGAGCACATACAGTGTAAACTGTGGGGTGCTAAAACGGTGAAAGTTGCATGGCAACTGATTGAAGAAATCTGTGTCGGAACTGAGAAAACCAAGGAAAACAAGTTCGAAGTTCTAAAGTTGAAATTTCAAAATTTCAAACAAGGTCCAATCAAACTCGAAGAACTTGATTTCGTGTTTACCACTCTCATGAGTGATATGGCAAGACTTGGGGAAAGCAATAGATACTCTCAATGAGAAGATTAAGACTATTGTCGTAAGTCTTAACCACAATGGAGCATACTAAATTCTTTTATTTTAACCAAGGTATGCCAAATATCACTCCAAAGGAACTTTTCTCTCATCTTGCTATCATTGACTATGAGACAACTCAGAGAGAACAAACAACTGAAAAGTTGCAGAATGTTGCTCTAGTTACTCAAGGAACTTCTGAAAAGAAGAAAAGCAAGGAGGAGACTGAGGATGCTCTTGCTGCAAAGCAAATGAGCAAATTTGTCAGTCAAGAAATTGAGAGAAGAAAAGCCAAAGCGAAGCTGAAAAAGCATCTAGGCTCAAACTATCACCAGTACAAAAATATGCAAAGCTCGCTGAACAAGCCATTCCGTAAAGCATCATGTCTCGAGGAAGCAGAAATTGGAAATGATATCTGTTTCTATTGTCAGAAACCTGGCCACTTCAAGAAGGATTGTCCTGCCCTCAACAAACTAAGGACATGCGACAAGAAAGATAGAAGAATCTTCAGAAGAAGCCAGAAAGCGTTGTTAACTGAAGAAAGAAAGAAAATCCAAATTCAACTGGATGCTCTAGACGTTGAGACAGATTCTGAAGATGACAATTCAGATGACTCAACCTTACCATCACCAGAATTATGTGGAGTTACTCATGATATAATCGACTTCGGCCTCAAGAAGAATGAAATGTGTGGAGTTGCTGAAATTGACGGACCAGACATCTCCAACATAGAAAACTGTCTTATGGCTGATGAGGTAACACATACTT
Source organism: Plantago major (assembly GCA_026545765.1). Taxonomy (NCBI): domain Eukaryota; kingdom Viridiplantae; phylum Streptophyta; class Magnoliopsida; order Lamiales; family Plantaginaceae; genus Plantago; species Plantago major. Next base: position 27,900,069 of record CM048843.1, read on the forward strand.
CTTGCTACACCTATGAAAATGATGAAGAGGAAATAAAAAATCTAGAAAATCTCAGGAAAGAACTTGACATCTATGAGAGAGAATTTCTAATGATCCGAGCTAGAGCCGAAAACCTTGAAGAAGAAAAGAATTCTCTTGAAAAGGAAAATTCTCAATTAGTTAAAGAATCTGAGAGAAAGGATGCTGAAAATGCATCTCTCAAAGCTCAGATATCTGAGACTGAAAAGTCACATAAAGAAGCAATGGTGAAGTTCGAAAGAATTATGAAGATCTTCTTTCTGAAAACAAGGAACTCAAGAAGAAAGAATTATCTTTTCAATCTTATGCCAAAGCTAGTGACACTCTTACTGAAGTACAATCTTACTTAAGAGATCCTTCAGAAAAGAAAGGACTTGGGCTGAATACGTATGATTGTTCTATCACTCAATAAGAGTAAGGAGAAAAGAACATTTGTAAGTACTCAAGAAGACGGTTCCCATGCAATCTATAGTATCGGTGAAAAGACAAAGATTGTTGACAAAGGAAAGGCGATTCTTGTTGAACCTTTGTGGGAAAAACAAGTAAAAAACAAAACTGTTGGGTACGTCTCTGAAAAGAAACACAACACTGAAAAGTGTAAACATCCACAGTGCTATGTCTCTCAAAAATGTAGAATTGCAGGAGCTGGCAAATTCTCCCATGTCACTTTTTCTGGAAAGAAATTGGACCAACCAAAGACTAGCGAAGCTGCTGAGAAAAGATCTTAGATAGCTTCAAGTGCTCGAAACGGTATTGGCTACAAAGGCATCGGAAAACAACTTGCTCATGAGTACAAGCAGGAGCAAGAACGATGGCTGAAAGCTAGAATTGCTCAAAGCAATTATCGAAGTGGAAGTTAAATCAAGCCACCGAAAATCAATGCCGGCTAGAAGAAATCTGGCAAGAAAGGCTAAGTTTGCTGAAAAGCAAACTCAGAAACCTGATAGGTATCTGAAAGCATCATATGGAGCACCTAGGAACACACCAAGGAAGAAAATAAATCTTACTAATGATAACATTCATTCAAATAGAATTCCTCCTTACGTTCCTGTCAGACAAAAGCATATTTCAAGGAAATTCATACAAAAATGGATTCCTACTGGAAGAACTTTTAATTCTGACGGTTCCATCAAAGATATGAGAACCTAATCTCCTGTTTCCTGTTGTGTGCAGAATGCTTCTTGGACTAAAGTACAATGGCTATTTGATAGTGGATGCGGAAAGCACATGACAGGAGACAAAGCAAATCTGGTTGATTACAAAGCTTGCAACACGTGACCGGATATCGATTCTTTGGAGGAGAATTAAATCCCTCTCTGTGATTTGGCAACGTCAAATTGGGGACTTTAACAATCACTGACGTATTACATGTTAAGGATTTGAAATATAATCTATTTAGCATGAGCCAGTTTGCAGACAAGGGTTTTACTATAAAATTCAAAGCTAAATCGCAAACTAATTGACAATGAGTCAAAGCAGCATACCTTAGTTGGTCGGCGGAAAGGCGCCTTTATGTTGCCGATTGGGCATCGCCACAATCAAGAATGTCTCATGGTGAGTCAATCTGGTCACGTAAGAGCAATGGTTATGGCACAAAAGAATGAGTCACTTGAACTTCAAAACTCTGAACAGACTTGCCAAGAAAGAGTTAGTGGTTGGCCTTCCCAGAACATCTTTCGTAGGATGGTATCTGCTCACTTTGTCGGATGGGAAACAATCTAAAATCTCTTTCAAGTCCAAAATCAGACACTCTAGTGTTAGACCACTGCAACTTTTACACATGGATCTTTTTTAATCATCTGTAACTAGTTATGCAGGAAAGAAGTATGGTCTGGTTGTGGTAGATAACTTCTCAAGATTCACTTGGGTTGTCTTTCTGAAACACAAATCTGATGCCAGGGTGGAGATACCAAACTTGCTGAAAAAGCTTGAAGTCATGAAAAATGACAAGGTATCTGCAATCAGAACAGACCATGGTACTGAGTTTGTCAACCAGTACATAAAGGAGTTTTGTACCTGCAAAGGTATACAACACCAACTTTCCTCTGTAAGAACACCTCAACAAAATGGTGTTGCAGAAAGGAAAAACAGAACCCTTAAAGAAGCTGCAAGGACAATGCTAGCTGACACTGAAATAAGTGAAATTTATTGGGTTGAAGTCAGAAACACGACACTACACTCGTAATGTATGTTTGATAAACAAACACCATGACAAGACCCCCTATGAAATCTTGGTTGGTAGACCCCCTAATATCAAACATCTGAGAGTATTTGGTTGTAGATGTTTTGTTCTAAACAATGGGAAAGATTATCTGAGAACATTTCAACCAAAGGCAGATGAAGGTGTTTTTCTTGGCTATTCCACAAACAGCAAATCCTACAGAGTTTACAACAAAAGAACAAAGAAAATTGAAGAATCAGTTCATGTTGTATTCTATGAAGGAAATAAGAAAACACCTCCTATTGATGAACTCTCAGAAAGGTTCAAAGAACTATTACTGAGGGATTCTAAAGAAGAATCCTCAGAGAGGAGAAACATCATTATGGAAAGTGAGGATGACTCTGACGTAGAAAAGCTTGAAAAGCCTAGTAACAACAAGATGACTCACAGACATGATGAGGAATTTCCTATGAGTTTTCCAGAAATGGAACAGGTTATTGAGAACCTTCATCATGAAGAGGTATCTGAAATTAAGAATTCTGAAATGCATGTTCCAGATGTCTCTAACACTGAAAAAATGTCAGATATCCATGACATTTCCCATATGTCAGATATCTCAGATACTGAAAAAGTATCAAATCAAAATCTTAGTGATTCACATTCAGATCACTTGGATATTGATCCTACTAGCACTAAACCTATGATGAGATGGATCAAAGATCATCCTACAAAGGATATAATTGGACCAATTAATCAGGGTGTTAGGACTAGGAGAGCAATAGCTGAAACTGCTAACTCTCTCTTTGGATGTTTCATCTCGAATATTTAAACCTAAAAATATAGAAGAAGCACTAGGAGACCAAGACTGGATCTCTGCAATGCAAGAAGAATTGGATCAATTTGAGAGAAACAAAGTCTGGAAACTAGTTCCATTTATAGAAGGAATATCTGTGATTGGAACTAAATGGGTTTTCAGAAACAAGATGAATGAATCTGGTGAAATAACCAGAAACAAAGCAAGATTGGTTGCCAAGGGATTTACTCAGACTGAAGGCTTGGATTTTGACGAGTCATATGCACCAGTTGCCAGATTGGATGCAATAAGACTCTTTCTAGCCTTTGCAGCTCATAAAGATTTCAAAGTTTATCAGATGGATGTCAAAAGCGCATTCTTAAACGGTGAACTTGCAGAAGAAGTTTATGTTGAGCAACCACCTGGCTTTGAAGTTTCCTCAGAAAGTAGAATGGTCTATAAACTACATGTAAAGCTCAGATGGATCAAACAGATCCAAGAGCATGGTATGACACTTTGGCCAAATACCTTCTGGAAAGTGGTTTCAAGAAAGGTGAAGTTGATAAAACTTTATTTACCTTAAATCATGATGGAAAACTACTCTTAGTTCAAGTATATGTTGATGACATCATATTTGGATCTAAGGACAAGCAACTTTGTAATGACTTTGCAAATCTCATGACTTTGCAAATCTCATGACAAGTGCTCAACTCAGACAACTGTTGGAAGAAGAACAACAGCTCCATCTTCAACTGGAAGATCAAATAGCTAAATCCAGAGACAAGCTTGATCAATACTTACAAGAAATGATTGCTTACTCTGAGGTTAAAGAGCTACGGGATGCTGTGCATGATATCACCAAAGATCTCGATACTGAAGAAGTATCTGAAGTCAAGCATGATGCTAAGGCTGCATCATCTTCAAAAGAAGTACCATCCTCCTCCCAGAAAGGAAAGAAACCAATCTCTGAGATGGTTGCTGGACTTGATACAATCGATGAAAATGTCCAAGAGGATGAAGATCACTGGGCTGATTACTCAGATGATAAAGAAGACAAGACTTTGGCAGAACACCGCAATGAACATTTAGCGGTTTCTCACTTGAAAAGGAAGCTGATTGCTCCTACAATATTCAGCAAACTGCCAAACGTCCACTCCCATGAATACATGAACAGGTGTCAAGTACTGACACAACTTAAAAAGGAGATGTCTTCACAGAACAAGGAAGTAATTGCCTCCGTCCCCTCTGAAATGAGGAAGTTCACTGAGCTCATCACTCATAGAACCACTAGCATAATCATTGCTCAGAAAGATCTGGGAATGATAAGGGACGATGATGCGTATTTAGCTGAAAAAGCTTTTCAAGAGGCATGTTACACTGCTGGAAAAGCAGATGCCATCCTAGGCCCATTGGCAGAGCTCACTAATAAGGAGAATTGACTTATCAAGCAAAATCAGGAGCTCAAAGCCGAACTTCAGAAGTTGGTCACTGCCTATAATTATTTACAAGGGCACTTCAACTCTCTCTCAGATTCCTTTATGAGATTGAGTCAGCCAACAATGAATAAGGGGGAAAGAATGTACAAATCTGGACCTCAAAGTCAGGGGGAATGGGAAGAAGGAGAAGCAAACAAAAAGAGATCTGGAGCTGGTGCGGCTCAGAAAGGAAGAAGAAAAACTTCCCAGCCACCACTCAGAATCAATGAACCCTCCTCAAGCCAAGCTGCTTTGCAAATAGTAGCTGCTTTCCAGAAACCCACTGAAGGAACCAAAATGGTAACAAGGGCCATGGCATAGAAACCTCCAAGGAGTACCAAGGCTCCAAGGAGAAGACAAGTTAGAGGGATTGATGAATCTTCTGAAGAAGAAGAAGAAGGTCAAATCAAGTCCCTGGGCAATGAAGAAGGCTGTAAAACTCTCACAAGATCTAATCTTGATGATGATGAGAAAACTGATGAAGATGAAGCTCCTCTTCACAGAAAAAGGAAAATTGAAAGCCTAACTGAGCCCATAGCTGCAAAGCCACTAGCAGCTAAAACACCCTCTGGAAATACCAAGTCTATCCAGGGTGGTGTTCTTCAAGCAACAACCCCAAAGAGAATTCAAGACAGAGAAGGAACAGACTGAGAGCTGAGCAAAGACAAAGTCAACTTCCACTCAGGCCAGAAGAAGCCAAAATAGAGTATGTGAAGTATGACAATGATTACTCTGTCTACAGGTGCATCAATCAGAAAAATGGCTATTGGATTCTGGAACTTAAGCATCTATTGGTAAATTCAAGATTTCCAGAACCAATCCATAAACAACTTATGGCATGGAGAAAGGATTAAACCTACCTTGATCAACACCAATCACATCAAAGCATGGTTGGATTTTGAAGTTGTCAAGAGAACTGAAGCCATGAGAAAGGACCTCTCTGATGAATGTCCATATGGAAGGCCAGATGATGTGCACAGAATTCTGAACATCATAGGAACAGGCACAAGAGCAAGACTCATTGTAGAACCCTATGAATCGTTCTATCTAACTGAAGATCAATACAAGGGTGACATCAGATATCTGAAGATTATCTATGAATATTTCAAGCTTTCAGATATCAGAATAGAGCATGCCTGGAAGTGGGGAAAGTACCTATGGGTCAAGCATTTTGCCAAGAAAAATCCTACCAAAACCTACAAAGAGGTCTGTGGATTTGCCAGAGACACAGAGATGCTTGTCAGAACTCTCCTCTATGACTATTCTGATGACATCAAAAGGTTTGGAGATAGGAAATTTACAGACTGATCCACAGAAACACTGTTGAAGACTTGAAGAGTTGAAGACTTAAAGACTAGTTTATTAGGATGTTTACTTGGAGCTTGGTCACTCCTCTTGTCCTAATTTACTATGTAGGTTTGTATTTTTGCTGGCTGAGCTTAACTGTATCATGTATTGAAGTTATCTGTAATCTTTATTTGTAACTTATCTGAAGAACTTACTCTCAGATAGTATTCTATAAAAGATAACTTGTCAGCAAAGATCACACCTTGTGATTTGGTTGATGTCCACTTTCTGCACTTAATTAAATTAATTTGAAGATCTTAAGAAAAGATTAAGTGTTGGATTGTTAACTCATCCAGATTTGTAATAGGGAAGATAGTCATCGTTGACTGATCAAAAAGGGGGAAATTTGTTGGAAAATTTCTTGAGAAATTTGTTAAGAATTTTTGTTAGATATTTTGTTAAGAATATCTGTTTAGTTTTGATCAGCAACATGATGACTTATCTTAGTCTCAGAGAGGTGATTAGTACTCTTGGTTCACTTGAACATTGTAAAAGAGGAAACTCAATAAGTATGATAGTCTAGCAAATCTTGTATAGGATGTTAGGTCTCAAAATGTAATTTTTATTTTATAATGAGAAGACCAAGAAGAAGACATCCAGGCAGAAAGCTCAACGACATTGAAGACTTGAAGAAAACTGCACAAGATTACTGAAACTATTTTTCAGATAACTTAGCCAGATATCTTGAAGACACGAATAGTTTTAAACAAACTGTGTCACAAGAGATATCTGAGAAATAAGAGACATATCTGAAAGCAAGGAAAGTGTCCACAGATATCTATTCTCAGATACCTTGAGCTTTAACCACGTTTCTGAAAAAGAAACATATATATTGCAAACAAAGTTGTTTCAATAAATACAAGTGGTATCTGAAGATTGAAGATAAGGACGTGCAAAGAATCAGATAATACTAGTCTCTGATATAAAGCATAGTTCCGTTGACACTACAGGACAAAGAGTATAGTACAATGCATTTAATGCACGGACAGAGATGTCTGAATAAAAGCAACAGCAGCTTCTGAAGAAGAAGACAAAACCTGCTACAGTACTATACACAGATATCGATAGATTGAATTTGATCCTAACGGATACTATTCAAACGGCACTCAAATTCATCTATAAATATCAACACTTAGACTGCTTGAGAAGAGACCTTAGATACACCTTGAACTGCATAAAAACGCTGAACATCTTACTCTCTCAAAGCAACTTACTTACTCACAAAGCTTTCTGTTGCGACCAAAGCATTTGATCTTGAGTAACACTGAAGTTCTAAGTGTCCTGATCCTAAACAAGGAAAGCTATCTGTGAAGGAGTTGAATCAAAAGATCAACTATCTGAGATTCATTCTCTTGAACAGATATCATAAGACTTGGGTCAGTAAAATCGAACAAGATACCATACGCTGTAAAGTGTATTAAGTAACTTGATTCACAGAGCTATTTGAATAACTGAATAAGTTATTAAAGAAGCTCATCTGACAACTCAAACCAAAACCAACACCACAACTGGCGTGGAGTACAGGAAGTACTTAGTTTGAAAAATCAGGGAATAACTCCAAGGTTATTGGAGTATAGGAAGTACTTGATTTGGGAAACTAAGGAATAACTCCAAGGTTATTGCGTATAGGAAGTACTTAGCTTAGGAAGCTAGGGAATAACTCAAAGGTTTCTGAGTATAGGAAGTACTTGGCTGTGAAAGCCGGGGAACAACTCAGGGGGAACATTTGGTTGGGAACCAATTGTTAAGAATCTTAGAATAGGATTATTGTAAGGTGAACTCAATTATCTGTTCTAGTGAATTCTAGGTCTCTGATAGACCGAAGTGGATTAGTTAGAGGATTACGCCACCTCCAGATACCACTATACTTGCTGTGTTATTTACCTTTCTGTATTTACATTTCAGCAACACACACACACATATTAACTGTTTATGCACTTATCTTTATTAAGTCTTCCGCGCTCTGATTCTAAGTATCAGATATAAGAGAAATAGTTTTTATCGACAAAAGTTTTAAAAGACTATTCACCCCCCCCCCCCCCTCTAGTCTTTTACTTTGCCGTTATCCGGATCAACAAAATGCCTAGTAACAACCAGATGATTCTCAGACATGATGAAGAATTTCCTATGAGATTTCCAGAAATGGAAACTGAAGATGTTCATCAGAGAGCTAATTCTGGAAATGACCTCTCTGACAGGCATGTCCCAGAAAGCCCTCACACTGAGCAAGTGTCAGACATTCAACGCCCTTCTGTGGTACAAAATGTCATAGATACTGAAGAAGTATCAAGTCATAATTATAGTGATTCACATTCAGATCACACAGATATTGACCCTACTAGCCCCAAAGCCATGATGAGATGTATGAAGGATCATCCTACAAAGGATGTGATTGGACCAATCAATCAAGGTGTTAGGACTAGGAGAGCAATAGCCGAAAATGCTAATTCTCTCTTTGGATGTTTCATCTCAAACATTGAACCTAAAACTATTGAAGAAGCATTAAGAGACCAAGACTGGATCTCTGCAATGCAAGAAGAGTTGGATCAGTTTGAAAGAAACAAAGTCTGGAAACTAGTTCCATTTGTAGAAGGAATATCTGTGATTGGAACCAAGTGGGTTGTCAGAAACAAGATGAAAGAATCTGGTGAAATAACCAGAAACAAAGCAAGGTTGGTTGCTAAGGGATTCACACAGACTGAAGGTTTAGATTTTGATGAGTCATATGCATCAGTTGCAGATTGGATGCGATAAGACTCTTTCTGGCCTTTGCAGCTCATAAAGACTTTAAAGTTTATCAAATGGATGTCAAAAGTTCATTCTTGAATGGTGAACTTGCTGAGGAAGTCTATGTTGAACAACCACCTGGTTTTGAAGTTTCCTCAGAAAGTCGAGAAGTACAATGGCTACGTAAAGCTCTATATGGACTGAAACAGGCTCCAAGAGCATGGTATGACACTTTGGCCAAATACCTTCTAGAATGTGGTTTCAAGAAAGGTGAAGTTGATAAAACTTTATTTACCTTAAATCATGATGGGAAACTGCTCTTAGTTCAGGTATATGTTGATGACATCATATTTGGATCTAAGGACAAGCAACTTTGTGATGACTTTGCAAATCTCATGAAAAGTAAGTTCGAGAAGAGCATGATGGGAGAATTGAACTATTTCCTAGGATTGCAAGTCAAGCAACTCAATGATGGAATATTCATTAGTCAGACAAAGTATGCAAAAGACATGCTCACGAAGTTCAATCTTAAGCCTTCTGAAAAGAATGCTAAGATACCTATGAGCATAGGAACCAAGATGACCTATACTGAATCAGATAAGAGTGTTGATGAACACAAGTATAGGAAATTGATAGGTTCACTACTTTACCTTCATGAGCGGACACGATATCCAATATGCAGTTGGTGTGTGTGCTAGATTTCAAACAAATCCGATGCAATCACACTACAACATTGCTATGAAAATATTAAGGAATGTGAAAGGTACAGTAGATGTAGGTTTATGGTACCTAAAGAAAGTGGATTGAGTTTGGCTGGTTACTCAGATGCTGATTATGCTGGATCAATGCTTGATAGGAAAAGTACCTCAGGAACTTGTCAATTTCTGGGAGCTAGACTTATCTCATGGTTTAGCAAGAAACAAAACTCAATTGCAACTTCTACCACAGAGGCTGAATATATTGCTGCTGGTTGTTGTGCAACACAAATTCTGTGGATTCAAGAACAACTCAGAGATTATGGACTCAATGAAGAGAAAACTCTCATTTTCTGTGATAACACAAGTGCTATTGCAATCACACAGAAGCCCAAGTTCCATGCCAGAACAAAGCACATTGATGTTAGACAACACTTCATCAGATACCATGTTGAAAAAGGCAATATAGAGATTCTCAAGATTGGCACAGAAGACCAACTTGCAGATATCTTCACCAAGCCCCTACAAGAAAGCCGGTTCTTGACCTTAAGACATAATCTTGGGTTAATGGAGTTGCCTAAGGACTGAAAAATGTCCTGAATCTCTAAAGTCTGAGTAAGAAAGGTAGAAAAGAAGTAGGCTCTCAGAAAGCCAAGTTGTTAAGAAGTGATGCAAAGGTTTCTGAGTAGCAACACTCAAAAAGGCAAAACATTTCTGGAACGGGTATCCAGAAAGGCAAAGGTTGTTACACACTCAATGAGTAAATAAGACTAGAACTTACTAAGAGTGGGTCAAATACATTCAAACAACTGAAGTTTCTGATTCTTGAATTCAGGAAACTATTTAGTCATAAAGAGAAAAGACACATAAAGCCCGAAAAAGTATAAGTTCTGGGAGTTAAACATGTCCAATGTCTTGTATTTTTGCCATTTTTATGATAAATAATATAAAGATAAGGACTTGATACTCAGAATAAAGCTCAAACGATTAAGTGTTCCTACTCTTTACTAAGTGACACAATGAATGTAGCATATTAAAAATCCATCAAGTCGGCACAATACCATTTGTTGATTGATATCATTACAAGATATTCAATATAAACCCTTGATGTATAAACGTTTGATCTCAACAGCTGAGATTAAAACAAAGCAAGTAATGTCTGTTGAGAAATTCAGACATGGCCCACTAAGCATTTAATGAAGTACAAAGGTCGTACCACGCCTATATGCTACAAAAGACACATTTCATTTATTATATATATATGTTGTATCTATATATGCTTTCCGCTATATATATAGGAATTGGGCAAAAGACAAACCCTTTACCAAATCCAAATTTCATACTTGCATCAAAATAGCAAAATCTCTCAAGATTTACGCAAAACTTCTTCTCAACTCACTCTTGTGCTTAGTCTTAAGAAAAGATAGACTAATCTCGATTATTCTTGCAAAACCCATCCTAAACACTCACCAAAGACTCTATATAAGAGATGGCACCAAAGAAGATGACCACCAAGAATCCTAAGGTCATCATCGCTCCTCTTTAAAAGCAAGGAGGAAAAGAACTCAAGGTGTTGAATAAACGCCTTCTAGGAGAGTTTACCCCTTCTGACTGGAATCCAAGTCACAAGATGAATTGGGGAGCTTTTCTTGTGAAGAAATATGTTTCTGCAGTCATTTCTTCAAAAGCAGATAGAAAACTGATATTGTGAATGTTGAAAAGTTCCCATATCTACAAGTTTCTGTGTGCTGCACCCAGTGGACTTTCCACACTGGATGTGTTGGAGTTCTACAACAACTCCAAAATCTTCACAAAAGTTGTGAATGATGTAGAAGAGAAGTACATGCAGACTGAAGTTCAAGGACAAGAAATTGTCCTAGACTGCAAGACTTTCTGCAACTTATTCCGATTGAAAAATCGAGGATAAGGATGCCTCCATGATTCAAAGTGTTAAGGAGCTATTTGAGGCAATCCAGATTGAAAATGCAAAGGGTTGCCCAGCAAACTTTGTTCTGAAAGACATCAGAACTAGTCATCTCCAGAAACACTGGAGTACTTTGGCTCTCATTCTGGTCCATTGCTTTGATGGCAACAAAGGTGGAGTAGACCAGATAAGCATGGAGAGATGGATGATGATGCATCTTCTGAATAAGAAGCATGAAGGGCAGGAAACCCACTTTAATTGGGGGAAGTACGCCTTCAACAAATTTCTTGGGCACATTGAGGAATTTGAGCCTAAAATCATCAATGGCCTTGCTGAGGCAAAGGCCAATATGCATTTTGGTCTCAGAATTTGCTACATTCTGGAAACAATGGGAATAACTCTCAGAAAGAGACAAGAAATCCCAGTCACCAACTCTCTTTTCAGACATGCCTTTGAAGAAAAGGAGAGAATTGCTGCTGAGAAAGTTTAGAAAGAGGCAGAAGAGCTTGAAGCTGCCCAGCAAGGTTAAGAGGTCTCTGAGCAAGCTCCTGCTCAACCTCCAGTTGCCAAGAGAAAGAGGACTCAAAGCAAGAAAGCCTCTAAGTCCCAAAGTGTACAAAAAGCACAACCTTCTGGAGACAAGATCTCAGAAGATGTTGTTCGGCCAGAAAGGAAACACCAGAAAGCCCCAAGAATTCAGGGCAATTGCTCGAAATCTCCAGAGATGATAGAAATATCATAGATGGGTTAGCTCCCAATCTGGACAGTGACTCTGATGATGATGTAGTACTTACACAAGTATTCAAAAAGTCCAGGATTGAGACCCATAGAGGAGCATCAAGCTCAGCCCCTCAGAAAGAAAGGAGCCCCTCTGTCCAGCAGGAAGAAGAAGGCCTGGAAGAGGAAGATAGAGTGATGGAAGATGTTGACATTGCTTCCACATTCACAATGCCAGCACTTAATGTGGCTGAAGAAAACCCTGTTCTTGAACAGGTTCCTCAACCTTCTGAGAGAGCTCAATTCTCAGAAAGGGATCAAACTGAGATGGAGACTCAGAAAGATATTGTAGAGGAGACCAACAATGAGCAAAGAGAGGCTATGGAAACTCCACTAGTCCAACAGACCCAAACTCAGCCTGACTCTATTCAGGAAACAAAAGTAGTTTGTATCTAACTTGTCAACATTAAAATGTTAACTTGTTACTCATAAGCTTCATTTGTTACAGGCCAACTTGGAGACACAATTTCAGGGGGAAGAAAACTTGTCCACTCCCTTGAATCAAGAAGAGGTTCCTCCAACCTCAGAACATCAAGAAGAGCCTGTTCCACAGGTAGTAAAAGTTATCTCTGAACAAGGAATAACTAACTAAAATTGCTCTTATGTTCTAATATTCTTAATGTCTCTTCTTAGGCTACAACTGAGAAAGTAGTGGAGGTGGAACCAACACCCCAACACCAAGAGTTTCCAGAGGCTGAAAAGCACTCTGAGGAAGTAGTTCTTGAGCCTTACTGAGAAGGTAAAGTCGATAAACTTTCCTTAAGAAAATTTTGGTAAAATTCACTACTTAATCAATATGTTTGTTCTATCGCAGTGCTCAATCGGAAGAACACTTGGACGGAGAGAATGTGATCTCATCTCCTCCAAGAGAAACTAAAAGCTGAACAAGCGATTCAAGAAAAGGTTCCAGAAACCCCCAAGGTTTCTGAGAAAGATGCCACTGAGCTTCCTCACTTGGAAGTAAGCGAAGTCTCAGAAAGCATTTTTCCACTTATCTTTTCTGATAACAAGTTTCTAAACATATTTGATTTTATTTCTCAGGTTCAATCAGAAAGAAAGGATGCTGAGGATCAGACTTCTCCTCACATCAAGGTATCTGAGGCCTCTGTGCCCAAACAAGCAGAAGTCCAAGCAAATGAGCCTAGTGTTTCTACACAGGTATGCACAGAAAGCTTACTTTTGCACACAGATACTAACACAAGTAGTTTGAACAAAACTAACTTGATCCCTTTCTTTCAGGCTCAAAGTCTAGTGCCACTCAACTTACTCCAAGCCTTTAAGAAGCACACTCTGAAGAAACATCTAAAGTGCTTCAGATAATGGCAAAAACTCAGAAAGGCCGATATTTCTGAAATTGCAAGAGTAATTGACATCCCAGAGAAAAGGGCCATAGCAATCAATCTGGAAGACCATATCCATGCTATGTTTCCCACAGAATCATATTCTTTTGCCACTCTGATGGATGATAACTTCTTAAATGAAGTAGCACAAAGACTCCTCGCAGACTTTCAAGTCACGATGCTCAAACCAAGAGCGGATGGTGACCCATCCCGCTTTCCCAAACAAGCTCACAACCTACCCTTCTGAGCAAGAAGAAGTAAATGGGAGGATGATCACACTTCCTAATGTGATCAACCTGGTTTCTGAAGATGAGAAGGAAACTGATGAGAATGACTACCAAGAACCTCCTTCTGAGCATCCAAGTCAAGAAGACAAGAAAAAGGATGATGATGATGATCAGAATGATGATCCCCAACCTGGAAACGGCGGGATTCAGAAAGTTAGCAAAGGAAGTGCAGAAAAGGCTACTCCTTCCAATGCTCAGAAAGCCCCATCATCATCACCACCAAAGTCTCATCAAAATACCCAACAGGCTGAACAAGACACAATTGAAGAAATCACAGCCACTGAGTTCAGGATTGAACAACTCAGATTTAAGTTGGAAGAGGAGAAGATAATCAACTTAGAGTGTCAAGCTCTTGTTGAAGAAAAGGAAGCCAAACTCGAAAAGCTCAGAGAAGCTAATGCTAAGGAACTGGCACTCCTAGATGAGCAAAGGTTGTTGAAAAATGCCATCGTTGTCACTGCTGCTGAGATAGATGCCATGGATGACAATGATGATGAAGAGCATTATGCTAAGGCTGCATTAGAAAGACCTACTTCTCAGAAGGCCAGCATACTCAAAGGCAAACAAAAGATTGCCACTCTGCAAACAATCCAAGAAAAGGATTATGAGAATGATGCTGAAATAAACCAAAACTTGATCTCCCAAGCAGAAGATGAGAGGCTAATCACTAAGGAAAAGCTAGCCCTTCTGGCGCCTCAAATTTTCTCTGCTCCAGGTGCTTCAAGAAGTGATAAGCACAGGTCCAGAACAGTTGTTTTCTTGGAACTAAGAGACAGACTTGTTGCTTAAGACAACCAAATCCTACAGTCAGTCCCAGAAGAACTTTGAATCACTCTCTGAAGCTTATGCTATCATGAGTCAGTCATTCATGACTAAGGGGGGAGGAGAGATGCCTCAGAAAGGTAGAGGAAGAAAAAGAAAACAATCAAATCTCCCCACCTCAAGTCAACTAGTCATTAAGGACACCACTGGAGACACCCCTGCTAAAGAAGTTGTTCCAGATCAACCAGCCAGAAAGCTGGGAAGTATGGTCACTAGGGGAACCAAGTCCCTTAGGATCTCAGATGGGAACAACCAGAAAGCTTCTAAAGAAGAAAATCAAGAAGAAGGTGAGGTAAGAGGTCAAGCGAGCTGCAAGCCTCACAACTGGAACATCAATGATGATGATGATGTGGATGAATCTGATACTGATGAACATCCACTTCACAAAAGAAGAAGGCAAGCAAGCCCCTTACAACCTCCTCTGGCAGCAAGGCCATTAGCAGAACCCTTCCGAAATACCAAGTCAATTCAAGGGACTTCCACTAGCATGTTCAAACAAGGCAGAAGAAAGAGTCAGGATCTCTGACGTAAGGCCACCTAATGTAAAGGCTAGAAGGGATATTCAGTTTGGCAGAGCAAACAAAGAAACTCATCAAGAAAAGCCAACTGATGCCCACATTGAGTATGTGAAGACCAGTAATGAAGAGTCTTCATATAGGTGCATTCTGAACAAGAAAGGGTATTTGATTCTGGAACTGCAACATCTACTTGTCAATGATAAGTTTCCAACTCCCATCTTCAACCAGATCCTAAAATGGAGTGAAGGCAAGCCAAATTTGCTAAAACATGAGCACCTTCATGCCTGGCTAAACTTTGAGGTTGAAAAGAGAAATGATGCCAGAAAGATGGACCTTTCTTTTCCTTGTCCTTACCCCAAGCCAGAAGATGTGCACAAGACAAGAAAACTGGATGGTAGTTACAGCAAGCAGAACAAGCTAGGTGTTCATCCCTATGAGTCATTCTACATGACAAAGGATGAATATCTGGATGATATTCACTACTTGGAAGAAATATACAAGTATTTCAACCTATCTGAGCTGCAAGTAGACCATGCCTGGGTCTGGGGAAAATACTACTGGGTCAAACACTTTCTGAAGAAAAACTACAATCTTGGCAAGAGTTACCATGGCATTTGTATCTTATCCAGAAGACAGAACTTTCTGTCAGAAGGATACTTTATGACTATGTCCAAGAATGCAGAAAAGTGGATGATTATGTCAACTGATCCAGAAAGGGTGCTGAAGAACTTGAGGTTTCTAAACCTAAGTTATTTATTTATTTTTTTTGAAGACTTGAAGACTAGTATTTTAGAATGTTTACTTGGAGCTTGGACTCTCCTGTTGTTCTAATTTACTTAGTTTGTTACTTTTTGTAATCTTGCTGACTGTTTCTAATTTTCTCTATCCGTAAAAGTTACATCTTATTCTGTAATCTGTATCTATCTGAAGATCATACTCTCAGATACACTCTAATAGATGACAACTTATCAGCAAAGGTCACTTCTTGTGATTTGGTTGATGTTTACTTTCTTCACTTAATTCAACTAAAATTGAATATCATTTGAAATGATTAAGTGGTGGATTGTTTTCTCTTCCAGGATTACAACTTTGTAATAGGACTTTGAAATATAGTCATGGATGACTGATCAAAAAAGGGGAAATTTGTTAGGAATATCTGTTAGTATTTTGATCATTCATCACATGTTCTTATCTTAGCCAGAAAGGTGATTAAGTACTCTTGGTTCACTTGAACATTGTAAAAGAGGAAATCACTGAGTATATTTAGTCTAGTAAATCTTGTATTAGGATTATAGGTCTCTGAGTGTAATTTTTATTTCAAGAAGACCATGAAGATCAATCCTAGCAATGGAGCTTTTCTGAAGATTACAAGACCGGAGATTGCACAAGATTTATGAAGACACCAAGGTTTAGTCTCACTCGGAAAGACTATGTCCTTAATCCTTTCTTAAGTATATTTAGTTACTTTTGAAACATGATTCTGGAACATATGACATCATGAGTATGGAGCATGCAAACCATCAGAAAGGCTAATGTATCCGTTGAAGACTACAGGACAAGAAATAGTACATATGCATTAATTGCATCGGCAGAAAAAGCACAGTCCTCTCTGAGATATGAGACAAGGACTTCTGAGTACTCATTTCAAGATAAGTATAGACTGAATTTGAATTGTGTCTAACGGATAATATCCCAACGACTCTCTAATTCATCTATAAATATCACACACTTAGATCTTTGAAATACGATCGAAGAACGATCTAACTTGCAAACTTACAATCTAGCAAAGTATTCTCTCAAGCACTCTACTACCCTTTCTGAAAGCTTTCTGTTGCTTGAAGAATCACTAGTAGTTCTAAGTTGTCCTGAACCTTAACAAGAGATTATTTTTCGTGAAAGAGTTGAACTGTCAGATGACCTTTCTGAAGCTCATTCTCCAGAACGGACATCAATTACTTGGGTCAGTAAAGAGCAGATTGCCATACACTGAACAAGTGTATTAAGTAGTCTTGTTCTATTAGGCTCTCTGAAAACATAACTGAAAAGTTATACGAGAAGCCTCTCTGACAAACCTTATAACCAACACCATCAAGGCGTGGAGTAGAGGAAGTACTTGATTTGGGAAATCAGGGAATAACTCCAAGGTTATCTGAGTAGAGGAAGTACTTAGCTCTAGGAGCTGGGGAATAACTCAGGGGGAACATTTGGTTGGGAACCAATTGTTTAAGAATCTTAGAATAGGATTTTTGTAAGGTGAACTCAATTATCTGTTCTAGTAAATTCTAGGTCTCAGAAAGACCGAAGTGGATTAGTTGGAGGATTACGCCACCTCCAGATACCACTATACTTGCTGTGTTATTTACCTTTCTGTATTTATCTTTCAGCAAAGCACACACACTTACTTATTGTTTCTGCACTTACCTATCTTAAAGTCTTCCGCGCTCTGAATTTAAGTATCAGAAACCCCCAGGTTTCTGAGAAACTGTGTTTATCGACAAAAGTTTAAAAGACTATTCACCCCCCCCCCCCTCTAGTCTTTTACTTTGCCGTTATCTGGACCAACAATCTATGTCATCAATGAAGGGCCTATCAAAATTAGACAACTCAAACAAGTTATTGAGGTGTCTGATGGAAGAAAAGCCTCAGACAAGGAAGATGAAAGAGAGGATATGGCTGCTAGTGATAGTAGTCATATTGCTCGTGGAAGCATTATGTATGAAGACAAGCCAAGAGAGCTCTGGACATCTGAAGATGCCAAGAGACACAGATTGGATGGTCAAGCTCGTAATATCATCATCAGATCGACATCTGAGCACAAACAGTGTAAACTGTGGGGTGCTAAAACGGCGAAAGTTGCCTGGCAATTAATTGAAGAAATCTGTGTCGGAACTGAGAAAACCAAAGAAAACAAGTTTGAAGTTCTTATATTGAAGTTCCAAAACTTCAAACAAGGTCCCACTGAAACTCTGGAAGAACTTGATTTCAGATTTACTACTCTTATGAGTGATATGGCTGCACTTGGTGAAAGCAATAGATACTCCCAGTCAGAAAAGATCAAGACTATTGTCAAAAGTCTCAATCACAACTGGGAACACACCAAGTTCTTTTATTTCAATCAAGGGATGCCAAATATTACTCCAGTAGAGCTCTTTTCTCATCTTGCTACTGTAGACTATGAGACAACTCAGAGAGAACAAACAGCTGAAAAGCTACAAAGTGTTGCTCTAATTTCTCAAGGTACTTCTGAAAAGAAGGATACCAAAGAAGCATCTAAAGAAAATGCTCTTGCAGTAAGACACATGAAGAAATTTGTGAGTCAAGAGATTGAGAGAAGAAAAGCTAAAGAAAAGCTGAAAAAGCATCTTGGCCCAAACTATCACCAGTACAAGAACATACAAATGAACAACTCTCTGAACACCCCCATTCAGAAAGGTGTTAGTACTGAAGCTGCAGAAATAGGAAATGACATATGTTTCTATTTTCAAAAGCCTGGTCACTTCAAGAGAGATTGTCCTGCTTTAAACAAGCACAAGACAGGTGACAAGAAGGACAGAAGAAATTTCAAAAGAAATCAAAGGGCCTTACTGACTGAAGAAAGGAAGAAGATTCAAATTCAACTTGATGCTCTAGACATTGAGACAGATTCTGAAGATGGAGATTCAGATGACTCAAACCTACCATCACCAGAATTGTGTGGAATCACCCACGTTGTAATCGACTTCGGTCTTAAGAAGAATGAAATGTGTGGAGTTGCTGAGATTGCTGGTCCAGATATCTCCAACATTGAAATGTGTCTTATGGCTGATGAGGTACCTAACAATTCACAATTTCTGTACTATGAGAGTGATGATGGAATTGAGGATCTGGAGTTGGTCAAGAGTGAATTGGATCGTTATGAGAAAGAATTTCTGGAAGCAAAATCCAAAACCAGAATTCTAGAGGAAACTAAAGAAACTCTTGAAAAAGAGGTTTCTGAGCTAACTAGAGTATCTGAGAACAAGAACGCTAAAATAGCCTTTCTGAAAGCTCAAATATCTGAGAATGAAAATTCTCACAAACTAGCCTTGGATGAACTTAATAAGAAAATGATGAAGCTGCTTTCTGAGAATGAAGAACTCAGAAAGAAAGAGCTATCTTTCCAATCTTATGCAAAGGCTAGTGACACTCTCAGTGAGGTTCAATCCTATCTGATAGATCCCTCTGAGAAAGGTGGACTTAGACTTGATGAACAATCGAGTAATTCATCTCCTCTAAAGAAGAGTGATGAAAGGTTGACCTTTGTAAAAAGTCAACAGAATGGTTCTTCAATCACCTATAGCATTGGTCGGAAATCTAGGGTAGTTGACAAAGGAAAAGGAGTAGCAACTCAGCCTTTGAAAGAACAACAAGTTCACAAGAAACATGTGGATAAGGTTTCTGAAAAGAAACACAACCCAGATATGCAACCATCCACATTGCTATATTACTAGGAAGGGAAGAATTGCTGGAATAGGCAAATTCTCAACTGTACCATTTTATGAAAATAAAGATGGTGCAGAAACTAGCAAGGCTTCTAAAGAGCACATTCAGAAAGCCAAAGGTGTTTGAAATGGCATTGGCTATCACGCTATTGGAAAAGTTCTTCTACAACAATATAAGGAAGGACAAGAACAATGGCGCAAGGCTGATATTGCACGTAGCAATAGACAGAAGTGGAAGAAATCTCAAGCCACTGAAAAACTGAATGCCAGAGCTAGAAGGAACCTGGCCAGAAAGGCTAAGTTTGCTAAAAAGCAACCCCAGAAACCCAGGGTCCAGAAAGCACCAAAAGGAACACCTAGAAACACCCCAAGAAGGAAGATTGAGATCAAAATTACTGATTTTATTGCATCTCCTTCTGATCAAGTTAGACAAAAACAAACTCCGAAGAAATTCACTACAATGTGGATTCCTACTGGAAGAATGTTTAGTCTAAATGGTTCTATCTCTGAAGCAAGAACCTAACTCCTGTTTCCTGTTTTGTGCAGAACGCCTCTTGGACTAAGGCTCAATGGCTATTTGATAGTGGATGCGGAAAGCACATGACAGGAGAAAAAGCAAATCTGGTCAACTACAAAGCTTGCAACAATGGACCAGACATTAGATTTGCTGGAGGAGAATTAAATTCCTCTTTGGGATTTGGCAACGTCAAATTAGGATCATTAACAATCACTGACGTATTACATGTTAAGGGTTTGAAATATAATCTATTTAGCATGAGCCAGTTTGCAGACAAGGGATTTACTGTGAAATTCAAAGCAAAGTATTGCAAACTTATAGACAATGAGTCAAAGCAGACAGTCTTGGTTGCTCGGCGGAAAGGAAGTCTTTATGTTGCTGATTGGGCATCTGCCACAACTGAAGAATGTCTCATGGTGAGTCAATCAGGTCACACAGAAGAGCACTGGTTATGGAAAAAAAGAATGAGTCACTTGAATTCAAAACTCTGAACAAACTTGCCAAGATAGAGTTAGTGGTTGGACTTCCCAAAACATCTTTCAGAAAGGATGGTATCTGTTCTGCCTGTCAGATGGGGAAACAATCCAAAATCTCTTTCAAGTCCAAAACCAGACACTCTAGTGTTAGACCACTACAACTATTACACATGGATCTTTTTGAATCATCTGTAACTAGTTATGCAGGAAAGAAGTATGGTCTTGTTGTTGTAGATGACTTCTCAAGATTTACTTGGGTTGTTTTTTTGAAGCACAAATCTGATGCAACGGTGGAGATACCAAACTTGCTGAATAAGCTTGAAGTCATGAAAAATGACAAGGTATCTGCAATCAGAACAGACCATGGTACTGAGTTTGTCAACCAGTACATAAAGGAATTTTGTACCAGCAAAGGTATACAACACCAACTTTCCTCTGTAAGAACACCACAACAAAATGGTGTTGCAGAAAGGAAAAATAGAACACTTAAAGAAGCAGCAAGGACAATGCTAGCTGACACTGAGATAAGGGAAGTTTATTGGGTTGAAGCTGTAAACGCAGCATGCTACACTCAGAACAGATGTTTGATAAGCAAGCACCATGACAAGACCCCATATGAACTCTTGGTTGGTAGACCCCCTAATATCAAACATCTAAAAGTATTTGGTTGTAGATATTTTGTTCTTAACAATGGAAAAGAGTATCTAAGAACATTTCAACAAAAGGCAGATGAAGGAGTGTTTCTTGGTTATTCTATGAATAGCAAAGCATACACAGTTTACAACAAGAGAACAAAGAAGATTGAAGAATCAGTTCATGTTGTATTCTATGAAGGAAGCAAGAAAACACCCCTTGCTGATGAACTCTCAGAAAAGTTCAAGGAACTAATGATAAAGGATTCTGAAGAGGAACCTTCAGAAAGGAAAAACATCATTATGGAAAGGGAGGATGACTCTGACGAAGAAAAGCATGAAATGCCTAGTAACAACCAGATGATTCTCAGACATGATGAAGAATTTCCTATGAGAATTCCAGAAATGAAAACTGAAGATGTTCATCAGAGAGCTCACTCTGGAAATGACCTCTCTGACAGGCATGTCCCAAAAAGCTCTCACACTGAGCAAGTGTCAGACATTCACCGCCCTTTTGAGGTGCAAAATGTCACAGATACTCAAGAAGTATCAAGTCATAATCATAGTGATTCACATTCAGATCGCATAGATGTTGACCCTACTAGCCCTAAACCCATGATGAGATGGATCAAGGATCATCCTGCAAAAGATGTGATTGGACTAATCAATCAAGGTGTTAGGACTAGGAGAGCAATAGCTGAAAATGCTAATTCTCTCTTTGGATGTTTTATCTCAAACATTGAACCAAAAACCATAGAAGAAGCATTAAGAGACCAAGACTGGATCTCTGCAATGCAAGAAGAGTTGGATCAGTTTAAAAGAAACAAAGTCTGGAAACTAGTTCCATTTGTAGAAGGAATATCTGTGATTGGAACTAAGTGGGTTTTCAGAAACAAGATGAATGAACCTGGTGAAATAACCAGAAACAAAGTAAGGTTGGTTGCCAAGGGATTCACCCAGACTGAAGGTTTAGATTTTGATGAGTCATATGCAGCAGTTGCCAGATTGGATGCAATAAGACTCTTTCTCGCCTTTGCAGCTCATAAAGATTTTAAAGTTTATCAGATGGATGTCAAAAGTGCATTCTTGAATGGTGAACTTGCTGAGGAAGTCTATGTTGAGCAACCACCTGGCTTTGAAGTTTCCTCAGAAAGTAGAATGGTCTATAAGCTACATAAAGCTCTTTACGGACTGAAACAGGCTCCAAGAGCATGGTATGACACTTTGGCCAAATACCTTCTGAAAAGTGGTTTCAAGAAAGGTGAAGTTGATAAAACTTTATTTACTTTAAATCATGATGGGAAACTACTCTTAGTTCAAGTATATGTTGATGACATCATATTTGGATCGACAGACAAGCAACTTTGTGATGACTTTGAAAATCTCATGAAAAGTATATTTGAGATGAGCATGATGGGGGAATTGAACTATTTCCTAGGATTGCAAGTCAAGCAACTCAATGATGGAATATTCATTAGTTAGACAAAGTATGCAAAAGACATGCTCACAAATTCAATCTTAAGCCTTCTGAAAAGAATACTAAGATACCTATGAGCATAGGAACCAAGATGACCTATACTGAATCAGATAAGAGTGTTGATGAACACAAGTATAGGAAATTGATAGGTTCACTACTTTACCTTACTGCAAGCAGACCTGATATTCAATATGCAGTTGGAGTGTGTGCTAGATTTCAAACAAATCCAATGCAATCACACTACAACACTGCTATGAAAGTATTAAAGTATGTGAAAGGTACAGTAGATGTAGGGTTGTGGTATCCTAAAGAAAGTGGATTGAGTTTGGTTGGTTACTCAGATGCTGATTATGCTGGATCAATGCTTGATAGGAAAAGTACCTCAGGAACTTGTCAGTTTCTGGGAACTAGACTCATCTCATGGTTTAGCAAGAAACAAAACTCAATTGCAACTTCTACCACAGAGGCTGAATGTATTGCTGCTGGTTGTTGTGCAACACAAATTCTGTGGATTCAACAACAACTCAGAGACTATGGACTCAATGAAGAGAAAACTCTCATTTTCTGAGATAACACAAGTGCTATTGCAATCACACAGTACCCCAAGTTCCATGCCAGAACAAAGCAGATTGATGTTAGACACCACTTCATCAGAGACCATGTTGAGAAAGGCAATATAGAGATACTCAAGATTTTCACAGAAGACCAACTTGCAGATATCTTCACTAAGCCCTTACAAGAAAGCCGGTTCTTGACTTTGAGACACAATCTTGGATTAATGGAGTTGCCTAAGGACTGAAAAATTGTCCTGAATCTCTAAAGTCTGAATAAGTGAGTAGGCCTCTGAGAACAGGTTCTCAGAAAGCCAAGTTGATAAGATGTGATGCAAAGGTTTCTGAGTAGCAACACTCAGAAAGGCAAAACTTTCTGGAACGGGTATCTAGAAAGGCAAAGGTTGGTACACACTTAATAAGTAAATAATACTAGAACTTACTTACTGAGAGTGGGTCAAATACATTCAAACAACTGAAGCTTCTGACACTTGAATTCAGAAAGCTAGTTAGTCATAAAGAGAAATGGACACACAAAGCCCAAAAGGTATAAGTTCTGAAAGTCAAATATGTGCAATGTCTTGTATTTTTACCATTTTGATGATAAACAATATATAGATAAGGACTTGACACTCAGAATGATAAGATCAAACGATTAAGTATTCCTACTCTTTACTAAAGTGACACAATGAATGTAGCATATTAGAAATCCATCAAGTCGGCACATTACCATTTGTTGATTGATATCATTACAAGATATTCAATATAAGCCCTTGATGAATAAATGTTTGATCTCAACGATTGAGATTAAAACAAAGCAAGTAATGTCTGTTGATAAATGCAGACATGGCCCACTACGCATTTAATGAAGTACAAAGGACGTACCACGCCTATGCAGATGCAAAGACACGCATTCATATTCAGCTATATGTATGTTGTATCTATGTACATTTTGTCTGCTATATATATAGGATTTGGGAAAAAGACAAACACTTTTACCAATTCCGAAATTTCAAACTTGCATCAAAACAGCAAAATCTCTCAAGATTTCTGCAAAACCCCCTCTGCAAACTCAACTTCTTGTGCTTAGTCTTCTGAAAAGACAGACTAATCTCGAATAATTGTGCAAAATTCATCTGAAAAACACTCACTCAAAACTCTATATAAGAGATGGCACCCAAGAAGATGACCACCAAGAACCCTAAGGCCGTATCATCTGCTCCTGCTGAAAAGTAAGGAGGAAAGGAACTTAAGGTGTTGAATAAATGCCTTCTGGGAAAGTTTACCCCATCAGACTGGAACCCTAACCACAAAATGAATTGGGGAGCTTTTCTAGTGAAGAGATATGTACCAGCAGTTATACCTTCAAAACCAGGAAGGAAACTGATATTGGGAATGCTGAAGAATTCCCATATCTACAAGCTTCTATCTGCTGCACCCAGTGGACTATCCACACTGGATGTACTGGAGTTCTATAACAACTCCAAAATCTTCAATAAAGTTGTAAATGATGAAGAAGAAAAATACATGCAGACTGAAGTCCAAGGACAAGAAATTGTTCTAGACTGCAAGACTTTCTGCAAGATATTCCGATTGAAATATCGAGGAACATTTGAAGACATCAACATCAAGGACGCTTCCATGATTCAAGGCGTCAAAGAGCTATTTGAAGAAAATGAAAAAGGTTGCCCAGGAGACTTTGTTCTGAAGGCCATCAGAACTAGTCATCTCCAGAAACACTGGAGTACTTTAGCTCTTATTCTGGTCCGTTGCTTTGATGGAAACAAAGGTGGAGTAGACTAGATAAGCATGGAGAGATGGATGATGATGCATCTTCTGAGCAAGAAGCATGAAGGGCAGGAAACCCACTTCAATTGGGTGAAGTACGCCTTCAACAAATTCCTTGGACATATTGAGGAATTTGAGCCCAAAATCATCAATGGCCTTGCTGAGCCAAACGCCAATATGCACTTTGGTCTCAGAATATGTTACATTCTGGAAACAATGGAAATCACTCTCAGAGAGAGGCAGGAAATCCCAGTCACCAACTCCCTTTTCAGAAACGCTTTTGAAGAAAAGGAGAAACTTGCTGCTGAGAACGCACTCAGAAAGGTAGAAGAAGAAGAAACTGCACAGCAAGGTGAGGAGGTTTCTGAGCAAGCTCAAGCTAAATGTTGGTCCAGATAACGGCAAAGTAAAAGACTAGAGGGGGGGGGGGGGTGAATAGTCTTTTAAAACTTTTGTCGATAAAAACTATTTCTCAGATATCTGAATAGATATCTGATACTTAGAATCAGAGCGCGGAAGACTTAATAAAGATAAGTGCAGAAACAGTTAATGTGTATGTGTGTGTTGCGGAAATGTAAATACAGAAAGGTAAATAACATAGCAAGTATAGTGGTATCTGGAGGTGGCGTAATCCTCCAACTAATCCACTTTGGTCTATCAGAGACCTAGAATTCACTAGAACAGATAATTGAGTTCACCTTACAAAAAACCTATTCTAAGATTCTTAACAATTTGTTCCCAACCAAATGTTCCCCCTGAGTTGTTCCCCGGCTTTCACAGCCAAGTACTTCCAGTACTCAGAAACCTTTGAGTTATTCCCTAGCTTCTCAAGCTAAGTACTTCCTATACTCAATAACCTTGGAGTTATTCCCTAGCTTCCCAAGCTAAGTACTTCCTATACTCAATAACCTTGGAGTTATTCCTTAGTTTCCAAATCAAGTACTTCCTATACTCCGGTAACCTTGGAGTTATTCCCTGATTTTTCAAACTAAGTACTTCCTGTACTCCACGCCAGTTATGGTGTTGGTTTTGGTTTGAGTTGTCAGATGAGCTTCTTTAATAACTTATTCAGTTATTCAGATAGCTCTGTGAATCAAGTTACTTAATACACTTTACAACGTATGGTATCTTGTTCGATTTTACTGACCCAAGTCGTATGATATCTGTTCAAGACAATGCATGAATCTCAGATAGTTGATCTTTTCATTCAACTCCTTCACAGATAGGTTTGCTTGTTTAGGATCAGGACACTTAGAACTTCAGTGTTTACTTAAGATCAAAAGCTTTGGTCGCAACAGAAAGCTTTGTGAGTAAGTAAGTTGCTTTGAGAGAGTAAGATGTTCAGCGTATGTCGTGTGTCTAAGGTATCTTCTCAAGCAGTCTAAGTGTTGATATTTATAGATGAATTTGAGTGCCGTTTGAATAGTATCCGTTAGGCTCAAATTCAAACTATTGATATCTGTGTATAGTACTGTATCAAGTTTTGTCTTCTTCTTCAGAAGCTGCCGTTGCTTTTATTCAGACATCCCTGTCCGTGCATTAAATGCATTGTACTATACTTTTTGTCCTGTAGTGTCAACGGAACTATGCTTTGTATCAGAGACTAGTGTTATCTGATTGTTTGCACGTCCTTATCTTCAATCTTCAGATACCACTTATTTATTGAAACAACTTTGTTTGCAATATATATTTCTTTTTCAGAAATGTGGTTAATGCTCAAGGTATCTGAGAATAGATATCAGTGGACACTTTCCTTGTTTTCAGATATGTCTCTTATTTTTCAGATATCTCTTGTGACACAGTTTGTTTGAAACTATTCGTGTCTTCAAGATATCTGGCTAAGGTATTTGAACAACAGTTTTGTTGGTCCAGATAACGGCAAAGTAAAAGACTAGACGGGGGGGGGGGGGGGGGGGGGAATAGTCTTTTAAAAACTTTTGTCGATAACAACTATTTGTCAGATATCTGAATAGATATCTGATACTTAGAATCAGAGTGCGGAAGACTTAATTAAGATAAGTGCAGAAATAGTTAATATGTGTGTGTTTGTTGCTGAAATGTAAATACAGAAAGGTAAATAACACAGCAAGTATAGTGGTATCTGGAGGTGGCGTAATCCTCCAACTAATCCACTCCGGTCTATCAGAGACCTAGAATTCACTAGAACAGATAATTGAGTTTTCCTTACAATAATCCTATTCTAAGATTCTTAACAATTGGTTCCCAACCAAATGTTCCCCCTGAGTTGTTCCCCGGCTTTCACAGCCAAGTACTTCCTATACTCAGAAACCTTTGAGTTATTCCCTAGCTTCCCAAGCTAAGTACTTCCTATACTCAATAACCTTGGAGTTATTCCTTAGTTTCTCAAATCAAGTACTTCCTATACTCCGGTAACCTTGGAGTTATTCCCTGATTTTTCAAACTAAGTACTTCTTGTACTCCACGCCAGTTATGGTGTTGGTTTTTGGTTTGAGTTGTCAGATGAGCGTCTTAATAACTTTTCAGTTATTCAGAGAGCTCTGTGATCAAGGTACTTAATACACTTTACAGCGTATGGTATCTTGTTCGATTTTACTGACCTAAGTCTTATGATATTTGTTCAAGAGAATGAATCTCAGATAGTTGATCTTTTGATTCAACTCCTTCACAGATAGCTTTGCTTGTTTAGGATCAGGACACTTAGAACTTCAGTGTTACTCAAGATCAAAAGCTTTGGTCGCAACAGAAAGCTTTGTGAGTAAGTAAGTTGCTTTGAGAGAATAAGACGTTCAGCGTTTGTATGCAATTCAAGGTGTGTCTGAGGTTCTGTGTGTTTTTTCAAGCAGTCTAAGTGTTGATATTTATAGATGAATTTGAGTGCCGTTTGAATAGTATCAGTTAGGCTCAAATTCAAACTATCGATATCTGTGTATATAATCTTTAAGGTGTTTGTCTTCTTCTCGTAAGTCGCGTTGCTTTTATTCGCACATCTCCGTCCGTGCATTAAATGCATTGTACTATACTTTTGTCTCAGAGTGTCAACGGAACTATGCTTTGTATCAGAGACTAGTGTTATCTGATTCTTTGCACGTCCTTATCTTCATTCTTCAGATACCACTTGTGTTTATTGAAACAACTTTGTTTGCAATATATATTTCTTTTTCAGAAATGTGTTAAAGCTCAAGGTATCTGAGAATAGATATCTGTGGACACTTTCCTTGTTTTCAGATATGTCTCTTATTTCTCAGATATCTCTTGTGACACAGTTTGTTAGAAACTATTCGTGTCTTCAAGATATCTGGCTAAGATATCTGAACAACAGATTCAGTATTCTTGTGCAGTTTTCTTCAAGTCTTCAATGTCGTTGAGCTTTCTGCTTGGATGTCTTCTTCTTGGTCTTCTCTTCATAAAATAAAAATTACATTTGGAGACCTAACATCCTATACAAGATTAGCTAGACTATCATACTTAGTGGGTTTCCTCTTTTACAATGTTCAAGTGAACCAAGAGTACTAATCACCTTTCTGAGACTAAGATAAGTCATCATGTTGCTGATCAAAACTTAAACAGATATTCTTTGCAAAATATCTAACAAAATTCCTAACAAATTTCTCAAGAAATTTCCCAACAAATTTCCCAACAAATTTCACAAGAAATTTCCCAACAAATTTCTCAACAAATTTCCCCTTTTTGATCAGTCAACGATGACTATCTTCCCTATTACAAATCTGGATGAAGAAACAATCCACCACTTAATCATTTCTTATGAACTTTCAATTCATATAATTAAGTGCAGAAAGTAAACATCAACCAAATCACAAGGTGTGATCTTTGCTGACAAGTTATCTTTTATAGAATACTATCTGAGAGTAAGTTCTTCAGATAAGTTACAAATAAAGATCACAGATAACTTCAATACATGATATAATTAAGCTCAGTCAGCAAAAATACAAAAACTACATAGTAAATTAGGACAACAGGAGTAACCAAGCTCCAAGTAAACATCCTAATAGACTAGTCTTCAAGTCTTCAATCTTCAAGTCTTCAACAGTATCTCTATGGATCAGTCTGCAAATTTCCTATATCCAAACCTTTTGATGTCATCAGAATAATCATAGAGAAGAGTTCTGACGAGCATCTCTGTGTCTCTGGCAAATCCACAGACCTCTTTGTAGGTTTTGGTAGGATTTTTCTTGACAAAATGCTTGACCCATAGGTACTTTCCCCACTTCCAGGCATGCTCTATTCTGATATCTGAAAGCTTGAAGTATTCATAGATAATCTTCAGATATCTGATGTCACCCTTGTATTGATCTTCTGTCAGATAGAACGACTCATAGGGTTCCACAGCGAGTCTTGCTCTTGTGCCTGTTCCTGTGATATTCAGAATTATGTGCACATCATCTGGCTTTCCATATGGACATTCATCAGAGAGGTCCTTCTTCATGGCTTCAGTTCTCTTGACAACTTCAAAATCCAACCATGCTTTAATGTGATTGGTGTTGATCAAGGTTGGCTTATCTTTTCTCCATGCCATAAGTTGTTTATGGATTGGTTCTGGAAATCTTGAATTTACCAGTAGATGCTTAAGTTCCAGAATCCAATAGCCATTCTTTTGATTGATGCACCTGTAGACAGAGGAATCATTGTCATACTTCACATACTCTATTTTGGCTTCTTCCGCCCGAGTGGAAGTTGACTTTGTCTTTGCTCACTCTCACCTGTTCTTCTCGCCTTGAATTCTCTTTGGGGTTGTTGCTTGAAGAACCACCACCCTGGATAGACTTGGTATTTCCAGAGGGTGTTTTAGCTGCTAGGGGCTTTGCAGCTATGGGCTCAGTTAGGCTTTCAATTTTCCTTTTTCTGTGAAGAGGAGCTTCATCTTCATCAGTTTCCTCATCATCATCAAGACTAGATCTTGTGAGAGTTTTACAGCCTTCTTCATTGCCCTGGGACTTGATTTGACCTTCTTCTTCTTCTTCTTCTTCTTCTTCAGAAGATTCATCAATCCCTCTAACTTGTCTTCTCCTTGGAGCCTTGGTACTCCTTGGAGGTTTCTGTGCCATGGCCCTTGTTATCATTTTGGTTGCTTCAGTAGGTTTCTGGGAAGTAGCTACTGTTTGCAAAGCAGCTTGGCTTGAGGAGGGTTCATTGATTCTGAGTGGTGGCTGGGAAGTTTTTCTTCTTCCTTTCTGAGCCGCACCAGCTCCAGATTTCTTCTTGTTTTCATCTCCTTCTTCCCATTCCCCCTGACTTTGAGGTCCAGATTTGTACTTTCTTTCCCCCTTAGTCATTGTTGGCTGACTCAGTCTCATAAAGGAATCTGAGAGAGAGTCAAAATGCCCTTGTAGATAATTATAGGCAGTGACCAACTTCTGAAGTTCGGCTTTGAGCTCCTGATTTTGCTTGATAAGTCCATTGTCCTTATCAGTGAGCTCTGCCAATGGGCCTAGGATGGCATCTGCTTCCAAAGATGTAACTTGCCTCTTGGAAAGCTTTTTCAGCTAAAGACGCATCATCGTCCCTTATCATTCCCAGATCTTTCTGAGCAATGACTATGCTAGTTGTTCTCTGAGTGATGAGCTCAGTGAACTTTCTCATTTCAGAGGGGACGGAGGCAATTACTTCTTTGTTCTGTGAAGACATCTCCTTGTTCAGAGTAGCTTGATTGCACTTGGTACCTGTTCATGTATTCATGGGAGTGGACGTTTGGCAGTTTGTTGAATATTGTAGGAGCAATCAACTTCCTTTTCAAGTGAGAAACCGCTAAATGTTCATTGAGGTGTTCTGCCAAAGTCTTGTCTTCTTCATCATCTGAGTGATCAGCCCAGTGATCTTCATCCTCTTGGACATTTTCATCGATTGTATCGAGTCCAGCAACCATCTCAGAGATTGGTTTCTTTCCTTTCTGGGAGGAGGATGGTACTTATTTTGAAGATGATGCAGCCTTAGCATCATGCTTGACTTCAGATACTTCTTCAGTATCGAGTTCTTTGGTGATCTCTTGCACAGCATGCTGTAGCTCTTTAACTTCAGAGTAAGCAATCATTTCTTCTAAGTATAGATCTTGTAGTTTATCAATCTTATCTCTGGATTTAGCTATTTGGTCTTCCAGTTGAAGATGGAGCTGTTGTTCTTCTTCCAACAGTTGTCTGAGTTGGGCACTTCTGGTTTGAGTGTTTAGTATTTTCTGATTTGTTTCTTCAGAAAGCTCAACTACTTGTTCAAGATAATAGCTGCGTGTTGGTTAGAAGATGGATGAGTAGATTTACGAGGTGATGAAGACGGAGATTTACGTGAAGTCTTCTCGGTTTGCTTTTCAATGGTGAGGCATTGTTTCTCTGTGAAATTTCTCCGGTCACAGTGCGAGGGCATCATCATCATCCTTTTGTCATTATCATCCTTTTGGTGATGGTCGTGGGAGGTTCATCAAAGTAATTTTCATTCATTTCTTCCTCCTCATCATCTTGAAACAAGATTGATCACTTAGGGATAGTGATCTTACCATTAACTTCTTCTTGTTCGAAGGTATAAGCTGAGATGCAGAGGCGGGTGGCTTGAATGCCATCTGTAATCTTGTCTGACCATCTGCCTGTTCAAAGGCATGTATCAAACTATGCACCACTTCTCTGGAAAAGTCCTTATGTAGTAAAGTCGCAACTGTATATTGTTCTGTTGGGAACATTGCTTGGACATATGTTTCCAGGTCAAGAGCTCGTGCTCGTCTGGTTGGTTGATCAGTGATTCTCAATATTTCAGAGAGATCAGAGCACCTTAACTTCTGCCATTTCTTGAAGCATTGAATATGCTTTGGCAGTGTGTGAGCTTTGAAGAAGTGAAGTAGGTCCCTTGTCTCTTCAATGGGAACCTGCTTTGCATCTGTTTGAGCCTGAAAAAAAAAGTTTTGAGTGAGTTTCAAAACTTTTGTAGATATCTGAGTATAAGTGTAGTTTAGTTTCTGAGTTACCTGAGTATGAACATCAGGCTCAGAGACTTATTCTACTGAGACAATTGGTGTCTCAGATATCTTGTTGTGAGGTGGAGACTTTGAAGTCTGGTTCTCAGCAACCTTTCTTTCTTGAACCTTAGAGGAATACAATACTTAGGAAATAGTTTGAAAGAATCTATGCATAAATATGCTTTTAATGAATTCTGATTTGTGCTACTTACTTCCTCAAAACGAAACTCATATTCATTTTCTCGAAACTTGTGCGCTTACGGTGTTCTTTCAGTGATCTTTGCCTTGGGGGCTTCATCAATTTCCATTGATGCAGGGGAAGTCGCAACTTTATCCCCTTGCATTTCTACTTCTGAAATAGCCTGTAAGTAGAAAGTATTGAATATTAGAAGAGATAAAGGATAACCCAAGATGAAGAATACTTTTCACTTGATTGTCATATACCTTCATGTTTGAAGGCTCAGTGATGTATTCTTCAGAAACCTTGTTGGTCTCTGGATTTGTCTCTGGCATTTCTGCCTTATCTTCTTCCATCTCAGTTGGAGCCTGTTAGAAACATTTAACATGAATGAGCACATAAACATTTTTACTGAAAAATTAGTTCTCTTTAAGGATCATTTACCTGTGGCACAGGCTCAGATTTCTCAAGAGTCGAGGTTGAAGGGACCTCTTTTTCTGTAGTTGAGGCAAGCTTCTCAGCTTCCTCTTGTTTCTGTGTTTCTAACTCAGCCTATAACAAAGAAATTCTTATGAGGTACCAAGATTTATAAGTATAAAATTTTTCACAAGGTAAGAGTTAAACCAGTCATTTACCTGAGCAGTTTTAGGCTGATTGGTCTCTGGAACTTGTGACCTTTCTATACATTGGTCGTCTTGTCCCAGTGCAGTTTCTTTGTTTGAAGTTTCTGGTACTTCACACCTTTTCTGAGTATGCAACTCAGTTGCCTCCCCTGGTTGATCATTCTGAGTAGATGTCTCAGTTTGATCCCTCTCAGTGAGTTAGAACACCTCATTTGCAGGATTTTCTTGACATCTTGTATTCTTTGGTAATTCGAAATGGAGTTCATTTACCATTTCATCAACCACTTGTGGCTGTTGTGGTTGTTGTGTTTGTGGTTGTTGTGTTTGTGGTTGTTGTGGTTGTCTGGAAGCGGAAGATTGATCAGTAGAATGTTCTTCCAGATGTTTAGATGTGGCGTTTCCATCAGCATCTGCCAGCACTAAAATACCACTCATCAGGGCTTTGTGAAGTTGTTCAAGAGAAGCATTCCCTGATGATGTGTTTGCACCAACAACCTTTGCTATAGTCTCAGCCACCTGTGGTGCAGGTTCTTCTTTAGATACCTTATCACCAGTTACTTTTTCAGTAACCTTAGCCCTCTTTGTTCTTTCTAGGACTTGAGAGATGATTAGTTCATCATCTTCATCGTCAGAGCTCTCATCAGCATTGGGAACTGATTGGTCCATTATTCCTGCGGTTTCTGCAGATGGGGCTTGGTGTTTTTCACCACTTTTGGCAGCATTTATGAGTTCATCAGCAAGGCTTTCTGCATTAGTCGCAACATTTCTGAAAGCACTTTCTCTTGCTGAGTCTACTTGTTCAGTAGTTGATAAATCTTTTGCAGCATTGATGAGTTCATCTGCCATTATTAGTTCATCTGCAATGCCTGCAGATATCTGAGAATTGACAACCTCTTTGGGTGTGTCATCTGATTTGCCAGCAGACTTCTTTCTTGAAGTTCTGGGCTTCTTGGTCGCAACCTTTTCTTCAGATATCTTTTCAGACTTTCGCTTCTTAGGACTTTTCTGAGACCCAGTAACCTTTTTCATCAAATTTGTATACTCATATTTATAGAGTAAGTTACTGTTGGCTATTTCAGCCGTCTCTCTGAGCTCAATGCCAAGCTTTTCCAGCAAGTAGCATATCTTCAGACCATAACCTACTGTGGCCATTGGCTCAGCTAGTCCTTTTACAATCTTAGGCTCGAAGCCTTGAATCTTCACGAATTTCATGAAGGCGTACTTTCCCCAGTTAAAAGGGTTTTCCAGCCTTTTGTCTTGTTGATTCAGCAAGAACATCATGATCCATCGTTCTTGGCTTATCTGGTCAGCACCTCCTTGTAGACCATCAAAGCATCTGTGAAGAATGCAAGCCAAGACATCCCAAAGGAACCAACAGATGTCTGGTTCGGATGTCAGCAAGCTTGAACTCAGTGGGTGTATCTGATTTTTCAAGATCACACACGTCACTTTAAAGTTCTTTAACACCTTCAAGGAGTTCATCAACCTTGGTGTTTATTTCAAAATCCTTTCCAAGATTTTGAACATCAAACAACTTACAGAAGGTTGTTAAGTCCAGAAGGATTTCCTTTCCTTGGACTGAAGTTTTGATAGACACTATTTCAGTGCCTTCAGATACACAGGAAATAATCCTGGAGTTGTTGTAAAATTCCAACACATTGAGTGATGAAATTCCACTTGGGCGAGCAGATAGAAAACCCTTGATTTGTGCCTTTTCAAGCATGTCAAGAAACAATTTTCTGTCAGTTTGGTTTTCTATTGCAGCAGTGAGGTATTCCTCAACCATGGCACCACCCCAAATCATTCTGTGACTTGAAGTCCAATGGTCAGGATTAAAAACTCCTACCAGTCGATTGTTTACAATAATCAACTCTGGTGCTTGCTTTTCAGCAGTACCAGTGGAGGATTCGGATTTCTGTGTTGAAGTGTTCTTGGAGGCCATCTCTTTATATAGTGTAGGGATTTCAAATTGGTGTTTGAAAGAGATTTGATTCAGTAATTCTTTGCAGAAAAACTTAATCTTGATTTGCAGAGATTGTAGAGGGTTTGCAGAGAATCAAGAGAAGGATTTGCTATTTTTGTGCAAGATGAAATTTCGGATTAGGCAAAAGTGATTTCATTTGCCAAAATCCTATATATATAGAAGTTGAATCCCAACAGACAAATACATACAAATTGATTTTGTGTGTACGTTTCTGTGATTTGCAAACAGGCGTGAGCAAAAGCTAGTTCGGCATTAAATGCTTAGTGGGCCATGTCTGAATTTCAACAGTCCACTATTTACTGTGAATTAATTTCCACCATACAGACCAATCGCTTAATTTCATCGAGGGTCACCATTGCTTCTTCAGCAATGATCACAATCAACAAGTGTAATTGTGCCCATTTAATGAATTTTGGCGACTTGCTATCTGAATCACAATTCTGTATGACCAAGGACACCGCTCAGATCGAATCATCTTATACTTAGGATTTTTCCAAGTTTTTCATCAAGATAGAAATAATGCGAGTTTCAAGAGAGTACTTGACTGCAGATAGTTATACTATTCTCTTTTATGTTCCCGGTTTATAGAGTTATTCAGATATCTGAGTTCCCGTCTCAGAGATCTTAAGCTATCTTTTTGCTCTTTAGCCTTTTTGACTTTTGGATACCCGTTCCAGATTTCTCTTTTCTCTTTTCTGGATACCCGTTCCAGATACCTCTTCTCTGGTTGCCCGTTCCAGATACCTCTTCTCTGGTTGCCCGTTCCAGATGCCTCTTCTCTGGTTGTCCGTTCCAGATACCTCTTCTCTGGTTGCCCGTTCCAGATACCTGAACTCTTTCAGTTCATTGGTAGTTCCATTAGTCCAAGATTATGTCTTAAGGCTAAGAATCTACTTTTTTGTAGTGGCTTAGTGAAGATATCTGCAAGTTGGTCTTCAGTGCCAATCTTGAGTATCTCTATATTGCCTTTTCCAACATGGTCTCTGATGAAGTGATGTCTAACATCAATGTGCTTTGTTCTGGCATGAAATTTAGGATTCTGTGTAATCGCAATAGCACTTGTGTTAGCACAGAAAATGGGAGTCTTCTTCTCATCGAGTCCATAGTCTTTAAGTTGTTGTTGTATCCACATAATTTGTGTTGCAGAACAACCAGCAGCAATATATTCAGCCTCTGTGGTAGAAGTTGCAATTGAGTTTTGCTTCTTGCTAAACCATGAGATAAGTCTAGTACCCAGAAACTGGCAAGTTCCTGAGGTGCTTTTCCTATCAGCGATGATCCGGCATAATCGCCACGAGTACCCAAACTAAACTCAATCCACTTTCTTTAGGATACCACAATCCTACATCTCTGTACCTTTACATACCTTAATATTTTCATAGCAATGTTGTAGTGTGTTTGCATTGGATTTGTCTGAAATCTAGCACATACTCCAACGGCATATTGAATATCAGGTCTACTTGCAGTGAGGTAAAGTAGTGAACCTATCAATTTTCTATACTTATGTTCTTCAACACTCTTGTCTGATTCAGTATAGGTCATTTTGGTTCCTATGCTCATAGGTATCTTAGCATTCTTTTCAGAAGGCTTAAGATTGAA
Organism: Plantago major; assembly: GCA_026545765.1. NCBI lineage: Eukaryota > Viridiplantae > Streptophyta > Magnoliopsida > Lamiales > Plantaginaceae > Plantago > Plantago major. Next base: position 27,936,175 of record CM048843.1, read on the forward strand.
TTTTGTGAGCATATCTTTTGCATACTTTGTTTGACTAATGAATATTCCATCATTGAGTTGCTTGACTTGCAATCCTAGGAAATAATTCATTTCTCCCATCATGCTCATCTCAAACTTGCTTTTCATGAGATTTGCAAAGTCATTACAAAGTTGCTTTTCCTTAGATCCAAATATGATGTCATCAACATATACTTGAACTAAGAGTAGTTTCCAATCATGGTTTAAGGTAAATAAAGTTTTATCAACTTCACCTTTCTTGAAATCACTTTCCAGAAGGTATTTGGCCAAAGTGTCATACCATGCTCTTGGAGCCTGTTTCAGTCCATACAGAGCTTTTTGTAGTTTATAGACCATTCTACTTTCTGAGGAAACTTCAAAGCCAGGTGGTTGCTCAACATAAACTTCTTCTGCAAGTTCACCGTTTAAGAATGCACTTTTGACATCCATCTGATAAACTTTGAAATCTTTATGAGCTGCAAAGGCTAGAAAGAGTCTTATTGCATCCAATCGGCAACCGTGCATATGACTCACAAAATCTAAGCCTTCATGCGAGTAAATCCTGGCAACCAATCTTGCTTTGTTTACGTTATTTCACCGATTCATTCATCTTGTTTCTGAAAACCCATTTAGTTCCAATCACAGATATTCCTTCTATAAATGGAACTAGTTTCCAGACTTTGTTTCTCTCAAATTGATCCAACTCTTCTTGCATTGCAGAGATCCAGTCTTGGTCTCCTAATGCTTCTTCTATATTTTTAGGTTCAATATACGAGATGAAACATCCAAAGAGAGAGTTAGCATTTTCAGCTATTGCTCCTAGTCCTAACACCACGATTAATTGGTCCAATTATATCCTTTGTAGGATGATCTTTGATCCATTTCATCATAGGTTTAGTGCTAGTAGGATCAATATCCAGGTGATCTGAATGTGAATCACTAAGATTTTGATTTGATACTTTTCAAGATTCGAGATATCGACATATGGGAAATGTCATGGATATCGACACTTTTTTCGATGTTAGAGATATCTGAAACATGCATTTCAAAGATTCTTATTTTCAGATACCTCTTCATGATGAAGGCTCAAGAACTTTGTTCCATTTCTGGAAAACTCATAGGAAATTCCTCATCATGTCTGTGAGTCATCTTGTTGTTACTAGGCTTTTCAAGCTTTTCTACGTCAGAGTCATCCTCACTTTCCATAGTGATGTTTCTCCTTTCTGAGGATTCTTCTTTAGAATCCCTCAGTAATAATTCTTTGAACCTTTCTGAGAGTTCATCAATAGGAGGTGTTTTCTTACTTCCTTCATAGAATACAACATGAACTGATTCTTCAATTTTCTTTGTTCTTTTGTTGTAAACTCTGTAGGCTTTGCTGTTTGTGGAATAGCCAAGAAAAACAACTTCATCTGCCTTTGGTTGAAATGTTCTCAAATAATCTTTCCCATTGTTTAGAACAAAACATCTACAACCAAATACTCTCAGATGTTTGATATTAGGGGGTCTACCAACCAAGATTTCATAGGGGGTCTTGTCATGGTGTTTGTTTATCAAACATCTGTTCTGAGTGTAGCAGGCTGTGTTTACAGCTTCAACCCAATAAATTTCACTTATTTCAGTGTCAGCTAGCATTGTCCTTGCAGCTTCTTTAAGGGTTCTGTTTTTCCTTTCCGCAACACCATTTTGTTGAGGTGTTCTTACAGAGGAAAGTTGGTGTTGTATACCTTTGCAGGTACAAAACTCCTTTATGTACTGGTTGACAAACTCAGTACCATGGTCTGCTCAGATACCTTGTCATTTTCATGACTTCAAGCTTTTTCAAGAAGTTTGGTATCTCCACCACGGCATCGATTTGTGTTTCGAAGACAACCCAAGTGAATCTTGAGAAGTCATCTACCACAACTGGACCATACTTCTTTCCCTGCATAACTAGTTCGAGATGATTCAAAAGATCCATGTGTAAAAGTTGCGTTGGTCTAACACTAGAGTGTCCGATTTTGGACTTGAAAGAGATTTTAGATTGTTTCCCCATCCGACAAAGTGCAGATACCATCCTTTCCGAAGATGTTCAGGAAGGCCAACCACTAACTCTTTCTTGGCAAGTCTATTCAGATTTGAAGTTCAAGTGACTCATTCTTTTGTGCCATAACCAAGGCTCTTCAGGTGACCAGATTGACTCACCATGAGACATTCTTGATTGTGGCAGATGCCCAATCGGCAACATAAAGACTGCCTTTCCGCCGACCAACTAAGACTGTCTGCTTTGACTCATTGTCAATTAGTTTGCAGTATTTAGCTTTGAATTTTATACTAAAACCCTTATCTGCAAACTGGCTCATGCTAAATAGATTATATTTCAAATCCTTAACATGTAATACGCCAGTGATTGTTAAAGTCCCCAATTTGACGTTGCCAAATCCCAGAGAGGGATTTAATTCTCCTCCAGCAAATCTGATATCTGGTCCTGTGTTGCAAGCTTTGTAATCAACCAGATTTGCTTTGTCTCCTGTCATGTGCTTTCCGCATCCACTATCAAATAGCCATTGTGCTTTGGTCCAGGAGGCATTCTGCACACAACAGGAAACAGGAGATTAGGTTCTCATATCTATGATGGAACCGTCAGAATTAAAAGTTCTTCCAGTAGGAATCCATTTTTGAATGAATTTCTTTGAAATATGCTTTTGTCTGACAGGAACGTAAGGAGGAATTCTTTTTGAATGAATGTTGTCATTAGTAAGAATTATTTTCTTCCTTGGTGTGTTCCTAGGTGCTCCATAAGATGCTTTCAGATACCTGTCAGGTTTCTGAGTTTGCTTTTCAGCAAACTTAGCCTTTCTTGCCAGATTTCTTCTAGCTCTGGCATTCAGATTTTCAGTGGCTTGATTTAACTTCCACTTCTGATAATTGCTTTGAGCAATTCTAGCTTTCAGCCATCGTTCTTGCTCCTGCTTGTACTCATGAGCAAGTTGTTTTCCGATGCCTTTGTAGCCAATAGCGTTTCGAGCACTTGAAGCTATATGAGATCTTTTCTCAGCAGCTTTGCTAGTCTCTGGTTGATCCAATTTCTTTCCAGAAAAAGTGACATGGGAGAATTTGCCAGCTCCTGCAATTCTTCCTTTTTGAGAGACATAGCACTGTGGGTGTTTACACTTTTCAGTGTTGCGTTTCTTTTCAGAGACGTACCCAACAGTTTTATTTTTGACTTGTTTTTCCCACAAAGGTTTAGTCGCAACTGCCTTTCCTTTGTCAACAATCTTTGTATTCTCACCGATACTATAGATTGCATGGGAACCGTCTTGCTGAGTACTTACAAATGTTCTTTTCTCCTTACTCTTATTCAGAGTGGTAGAACAATCTGTCTGTGTATTCAGCCCAAGTCCTTTCATATATGAAGGATCTCTTAAGTAAGATTGTACTTCAGTAAGAGTGTCACTAGCTTTGGCATAAGATTGAAAAGATACTTCTTTCTTCTTGAGTTCCTTGTTCTCAGAAAGAAGATCTTCATATTTCTTTAGTAACTCAGCCATTGCTTTTTCATGTGACTTTTCAGTCTCAGATATCTGAGCTTTGAGAAATGCATTTTCAGCATCCTTTCTCTCAGATTCTTTAACTAATTGAGAATTTTCCTTTTCAAGAGAATTCTTTTCTTCTTCAAGTTTTTCGGCTCTAGCTCGGATCATTAGAAATTCTCTTTCATAGATGTCAAGTTCTTTCCTGAGATTTTCTAGATTTTTTATTTCCTCTTCATCACTTTCATAAGTGTAGCAAGAAGTATGTGTTACCTCATCAGCCATAAGACAGTTTTCTATGTTGGAGATGTCTGGACCGTCAATTTAAGCAACTCCACAAATTTCATTCTTCTTGAGGCCGAAGTCGATTATATCATGAGTAACTCCACATAATTCTGGTGATGGTAAGGTTGAATCATCTGAATTGTCATCTTCAGAATCAATCTCAACGTCTAGAGCATCCAGTTGAATTTGGATTTTCTTTCTTTCTTCAGTTAACAAAGCTTTCTGGCTTCTTCTGAAGATTCTTCTATCTTTCTTGTCACCTGTCCTTAGTTTGTTGAAGGAGGGACAATCCTTCTTGAAGTGGCCAGGTTTCTAACAATAGAAACAGATATCGTTTGCAATTTCTGCTTCCTCAGTACATGATGCTTTCTGAGCTGGCTTGTTTAGCGAGCTTTGCATATTTTTGTACTGGTGATAGTTTGAGCCTAGATGCTTTTTCAGCTTCTCTTTGGCTTTTCTTCTCTCAATTTCTCGACTGACAAATTTGCTCATTTGCTTTGCAGCAAGAGCATCTTCAGTTTCTTCTTTGCTTTTCTTCTTTTCAGAAGTTCCTTGAGTAACTAGAGCAACATTCTGCAACTTTTCAGTTGTTTGTTCTCTCTGAGTTGTCACATAGTCAACAGTAGCAAGATGAGAGAAAAGTTCCACTGGAGTGATATTTGGCATACCTTGGTTAAAATAAAAGAATTTAGTATGCTCCCAGTTGTGGTTAAGACTTCTGACAATAGTCATAATCTTCTCAGACTGAGAGTATCTATTGCTTTCCCCAAGTGCTGCCATATCACTCATAAGAGTGGTAAACCTGAAATCAAGTTCTTCCAGAGTTTCAGTGGGACCTTGTTTGAAATTTTGAAATTTCAACTTTAGAACTTCAAACTTGTTTTCCTTGGTTTTCGGTTTCCCGCAGATTTCTTCAATCGGTTGCCAGCAACTTTCGCGTTTAGCACCCCACGCTTTACATCAGATGTGCTCTGGTGTCGATCTGATGATGATGTTACGAGCTTGACCATCCAGACGATTCCTCTTGGCATCTTCCGATCTCCAGAGTTCTCTGGGCTTTGGTTCGTAAATAACTTGACCAGTAGATCTTCCACTAGTTGACGCATCTGTTTGTGAAGATCCTTCCCTTTGATCTCTTCCACTCGAAACCTCCATGACTTGCTTAAGTTGTTGAATGACTATTGCGCCATTCTTTGTTACTTCGATCATCTCGTCACTTATGGCTTCAAGGTGGAGCATCATGTTATTTTTCCATTTCTCGTAGTTCTCTGGTTTGAGAACGTGTGCATCACTCAGAGACATACCTGCACACTTAACACACAAATTAAATAGTCCTCAAAAGTGGACAAAGTTCCTTCACCTATCTTGGGATCTAGGTTCAGTGCAGAAGGCTGGTGAACCTGCTGCTCTGATACCACTTGTTGTTCCAGATAACAGCAAAGTAAAAGACTAGAGGGGGGGGGGGGGTGAATAGTCTTTTAAAAACTTTTGTCGATAACAACTATTTCTCAGATATCTGAATAGATATCTGATACTCAGAAATCGAGTCGTAAGACTTAATAAAGATAAGTGCGTAAAGCAGTTAATATGTGTGTGTGTGTTCAAAATGTAAATACAGAAAGGTAAATAACACAGCAAGTATAGTGGTATCTGGAGGTGGCGTAATCCTCCAACTAATCCACTTCGGTCTATCAGAGACCTAGAATTCACTAGAACAGATAATTGAGTTTTCCTTACAATAATCCTATTCTAAGATTCTTAACAATTGGTTCCCAACCAAATGTTCCCCCTGAGTTGTTCCCCGGCTTTCACAGCCAAGTACTTCCTATACTCAGAAACCTTTGAGTTATTCCCTAGATTCCCAAGCTAAGTACTTCCTATACTCAATAACCTTGGAGTTATTCCTTAGTTTCTCAAATCAAGTACTTCCTATACTCCGGTAACCTTGGAGTTATTCCCTGATATTTCAAACTAAGTACTTCCTGTACTCGACGCCAGTTATGGTGTTGGTTTTTGGTTTGAGTTGTCAGATGAGCGTCTTAATAACTTTTCAGTTATTCAGAGAGCTCTGTGAATCAAGGTACTTAATACACTTTACAGCGTATGGTATCTTGTTCGATTTTACTGACCCAAGTCTTATGATATTTGTTCAAGAGAATGAATCTCAGATAGTTGATCTTTTGATTCAACTCCTTCACAGATAGCTTTGGTTGTTTAGGATCAGGACACTTAGAACTTCAGTGTTACTCAAGATCAAAAGCTTTAGTCGCAACAGAAAGCTTTGTGAGTAAGTAAGTTGCTTTGAGAGAATAAGATGTTCAGCGTTTGGATGCAATTCAAGGTGTGTCTGAGGTTCTGTGTGTTTTTTCAAGAAGTCTAAGTGTTGATATTTATAGATGAATTTGAGTGCCGTTTGAATAGTATCCGTTAGGCTCAAATTCGAACTATCGATATCTGTATAGTAATCTTATGGAGTTTTGTCTTCTTCTCATAAGCTGTCGTTGCTTTTATTCAGACATCTCTGTCCGTGCATTAAATGCATTGTACTATACTTTTGTCCTGTAGTGTCAACGGAACTATGCTTTGTATCAGAGACTAGTGTTATCTGATTCTTTGCACGTCCTTATCTTCATTCTTCAGATACCACTTGTGTTTATTGAAACAACTTTGTTTGCAATATATATTTCTTTTTCAGAAATGTGGTTAAAGCTCAAGGTATCTAAGAATAGATATATGTGGACACTTTCCTTGTTTTCAGATATGTCTCTTATTTCTCAGATATCTCTTGTGACACACTTTATTAGAAACTATTCGTGTCTTCAAGATATCTGGCTAAGATATCTGAACAACAGATTCAGTAATCTTGTGCAGTTTTCTTCAAGTCTTCAATGTCGTTGAGCTTTCTGCTTGGATGTCTTCTTCTTGGTCTTCTCTTCATAAAATAAAAATTACATTTTGAGACCTAACATCCTATACAAGATTAGCTAGACTATCATACTTAGTGGGTTTCCTCTTTTACAATGTTCAAGTGAACCAAGAGTACTAATCACCTTTCTGAGACTAAGATAAGTCATCATGTTGCTGATCAAAACTTAAACAGATATTCTTTGCAAAATATCTATCAAAATTCCTAACAAATTTCTCAAGAAATTTCCCAAGAAATTTCCTAACAAATTTCACAAGAAATTTCCCAACAAATTTCTCAACAAGTTTCAGCAATCTTGTGCAGTTTCTTCAAGTCTTCAATGTCGTTGAGCTTGTTCTGCTTGGATGTCTTCTTCTTGGTCTTCTCTTCATAAAATAAAAATTACATTTTGAGACCTAACATCCTATGCAAGATTAACTAGACTATCATACTAAGTGGGTTTCCTCTTTTACAATGTTCAAGTGAACCAAGAGTACTAATCACCTTTCTGAGACTAAGATAAGTCATCATGTTGCTGATCAAAACTAAACAGATATTCTTAACAAAATATCTAACAAAATTCCTAACAAATTTCTCAAGAAATTTCCCAACAAATTTCCCCCTTTTTGATCAGTCAACGATGACTATCTTATCTATTACAAGGTGTGATCTTTGCTGACAAGTTATCTTTTGTATATTACTATCTGAGAGTAAGTTCTTCAGATAAGTTACAAATAAAGATTACAGATAACTTTAATACATAATACAGTTAAGCTCAGTCAGCAAAAATACAACAAAAACTACATAGTAAATTAGGACAACAGGAGTAACCAAGCTCCAAGTAAACATCCTAATAAACTAGTCTTCAACTCTTCAATCTCTTCAAGTCTTCAACAGTATTTCTGTGGATCAGTCTGCAAATTTCCTATCTCCAAACCTTTTGATGTCATCAGAATAGTCATAGAGAAGAGTTCTGACAAGCATCTCTGTGTCTCTGGCAAATCCACAGACCTCTTTGTAGGTTTTGGTAGGATTTTTCTTGGCAAAATGCTTGACCCACAGATACTTTCCCCACTTCCAGGTATGCTCTATTCTGATATCTGAAAGCTTGAAGTATTCATAGATAATCTTCAGATATCTGATGTCACCCTTGTATTGATCTTCTGTCAGATAAAACGACTCATAGGGTTCCACAGCGAGTCTTGCTCTTGTGCCTGTTCCAGTAATGTTCAGAATTCTGTGCACATCATCTGGCTTTCCATATGGACATTCATCAGAGAGGTCCTTTCTCATGGCTTCAGTTCTCTTGACAACTTCAAAATCCAACCAGGCTTTAATGTGATTGGTGTTGATCAAGGTTGTCTTATCTTTTCTCCATGCCATAAGTTGTTTATGGATTGGTTCTGGAAATCTTGAATTTACCAAGAGATGCTTAAGTTCTAGAATCCAATAGCCATTTTTCTGATTGATGCACACAAGCGGAGGAATCATTGTCATACTTCACATACTCTATTTTGGCTTCTTCGCACGAGTGGAAGTTGACTTTGTCTTTGCTCGACTCTCGGTCTTCTCCTGTCTTGAATTCTCTTTGGGGTTGTTGCTTGAAGAACCACCACCCTGGATAGACTTGGTATTTCGAGAGGGTGTTTTAGCTGCTAGTGGCTTTGCAGCTATGGGCTCAGTTACGCTTTCAATTTTCCTTTTCTTGTGAAGAGGAGCTTCATCTTCATCAGTTTCCTCATCATAATCAAGATTGAATCTTGTGTGAGTTTTACAGCCTTCTTCATTGCCCAGGGACTTGATTTGACCTTCTTCTTCTTCTTCAGAAGATTCATCAATCCCTTTAACTTGTCTTCTCCTTGGAGCCTTGGTACTCCTTGGAGGTTTCTGTGCCATGGCCCTTGTTATCATTTTGGTTCCTTCAGTAGGTTTCTGGGAAGCAGCTACTATTTGCAAAGCAGCTTGGCTTAAGGAGGGTTCATTGATTACGAGTGGTGGTACGGAAGTTTTCTTCTTCCTTCGAGCCGCACTTACTCGGATCTCTTTTGTATGCTTCTCCTTCTTCCCATTCCCCGACTTTGAGGTCCAGATTTGTACATTCTTTCCCCTTAGTCATTGTTGGGTACTCGATCTCATAAAGGAATCGAGAGAGAGTTGAAGTGCCCTTGAAAATAATTATAGGCGTGACCAACTTCAAGTTCGACTTTGAGCTCTGATTTTGCTTGATAAGTCCATTGTCCTTATCGTGAGCTCCTTGATGGGCCTAGGATGGCATCTGCTTTTCAGCGATGTAACTTGCCTCTTGAAAGCTTTTTCACTAAAGACGCATCATCGTCCCTTATCATTCCAGGTCTTTACGAGCAATGACTATGCTAGTTGTTCTCGAGTGATGAGCTCATGAACTTTCTCATTCGAGAGGGACGAGGCAATTACTTCCTTGTTACGTGAAGACATCTCCTTTTAAGTTGTGTCGATTGACACTGTTCATGTATTCATGGGAGTGGATGTTTGGCGGTTTTGAATATTGTAGGAGCAATCGCTTCCTTTTCAAGTGAGAAACGCTAAATGTTCATTGCGTGTTCTTGCCAAAGTCTTGTCTTCTTCATCGTCGAGTAATCAAAGGTGATCTTCATCCTCTTGGACATTTTCATCGATTGTATCGAGTCCGCAACCATCTCGTAGATTGGTTTCTTTCCTTTACGGGAGGAGGATTGTACTTCTTTTGAAGATGATGCCTTAGCATCATGCTTGACTTCGAATACTTCTTGATGTCGAGTTCTTTGGTGATATCATGCACGACATCCGGTAGCTCTTTAACCTCGAGTAAGCAATCATTTCTTGTAAGTATTGATCTTGTAGTTGATCAAGATTGTCTCTGGATTTAGCTATTTGATCATCCGATTGAAGATGGAGTATTATTCTTCTTCCAACAGTATGCGAGTTGAGCGGTCTGGTTTGAGTGTTTAATATTTTCTGATCGGTTTCTTCAGAAAGCTCAACTACTTGTCCAGTAGTAACTGCGTGTTGGGAAGATGGATGAGTAGATTTCTGAGGTGATGAAGACGGAGATTTCTGTGAAGTCTTCTCAGTTTGCTTTTCAGCAGCTGAGGCATTGTTTCTTTGTGAAATTCCTCCGGTCCCTGGTGCAGGGGCATCATCATCATCCTTTTTGTCATTATCATCCTTTTGGTGATGGTCAGTGGGAGGTTCATCAAAGTAATTTTCATTCATTTCTTCCTCCTCATCATCTTCAGATACAAGATTGATCACTTCCGGGATAGTGATCTTCTGCCCATTAACTTCTTCTTGTTTAGAAGGTATAATTTGCAGAGTCTGGGGCAGGACTGGCTTGAATGCCATTTGCAATCTTGTCTGACCATCTCCCTGTTCGAAGGCATGTATCAAACTATGCACCACTTCTTTGGAGAAATCCTTATGCAATAAGGTCGCAACTGTGTACTGTTCGATAGGGAACATTGCATGGATGTAAGTCTCCAAGTCAAGAGCTCGTGCTCGTCTGATTGGTTGATCTGTGATTCTCAATATTTCAGAGAGATCAGAGCACCTTAACTTCTGCCATTTCTTGAAGCATTGAATATGCTTTGGCAGGGTGTGAGCTTTGAAGAAGTGAAGTAGGTCCCTTGTCTCTTCAATGGGAACCTGCTTTGCATCTGTTTGAGCCTGAGTAAGTACTTCAGGCTCAGAGACTTGTTCTACTGAGACAATTGGTGTCTCAGATATCTTGTTGTGAGGTGGAGACTTTGAAGTCTGGTTCTCAGCAACCTTTCTTTTGAACCTGAGAGGAATACAATACTTAGGAAATAGTTTGAAAGAATCTATGCATAAATATGCTTTTAATGAATTCTGATTTGTGCTACTTACTTCCTCAAAAGGAAGCTCAGATTCATTTTTCTCAGAAACTTGTGCAGTTTCTGGTGTTCTTTCGAGTGATGTTGCCTTGGGGGCTTCATCAATTTCCATTGATGCAGGGGAAGTCGCAACTTTATCCCCTTGCATTTCTACTTCTGAAATAGCCTGTAAGTAGAAAGTATTGAATATTAGAAGAGATAAAAGATAACCCAAGATGAAGAATACTTGTCACTTGATTGTCATATACCTTCATGTTAGAAGGCTCAGTGATGTGTTCTTCAGAAACCTTGTTGGTCTCTGGGTTTGTCTCTGGCATTTCTGCCTTATCTTCTTCCATCTCAGTTGGAGCCTGTTAGAAACATTTTTTTAACATGAATGAGCACATTAACATTTTTACTGAAAAATTAGTTCTCTTTAAGAATCATTTACCTGTGGCACAGGCTCAGATTTCTCAAGAGTTGAGGTTGAAGGGACCTCTTTTTCAGTATCTGAGGCAAGCTTCTCAGCTTCCTCTTGTTTCTGCGTTTAACTCATTTGTAACAAAGAAATTTTTATGAGGTAACAAGATTTATAAGTATAAAATTTTTCACAAGGTAAGAGTTAAACCAGTCATTTACCTGAGCAGTTTCAGGCTGATTGGTCTCTGGAACTTGTGACCTTTCTATACATTGGTCATCTTGTCCCTGTGCAGTTTCTTTGTTTGAAGTTTCTGGTACTTCACACCTTTCCTGAGTATGCAACTCAGTTGCCTCCCCTGGTTCATCATTCTGAGTAGATGTCTCAGTTTGATCCCTCTCAGTGAGTTGGGGAACCTGCTCATTTGCAGGATTTTCTTCAGCATACTGTATTGCTGGTAATTCGAAATGGAGTTCATTTACCATTTCATCAACCACTTGTGGCTGTTGTGGTTGTTGTGGTTGTCTGGAAGCAGAAGATTGATCAGTAGAATGTTCTTCCAGATTTTTAGATGTGGCATTTCCATCAGCATCTGCCAGCACTAAAATACCACTCATCAGGGCTTTCTGAAGTTGTGCAAGAGAAACATTCCCTGATGATGTGTTTGCACAAACAACCTTTGCTATAGGTTGAGCAACCTATGGTGTAGGTTCTTCTTCAGATACCTTACCACCAGTTACTGTTTCAGTAACCTTAGCCCTCTTTGTTCTTTCTAGGACTTGAGAGATGACTAGTTCATCATCTTCATCGTCAGAGCTCTCATCAGCATTGGGAACTGATTGGTCCATTATTCCTGCGGTTTCTGCTGATAGGGCTTGGTGTTTTTCACCACTTTTGGCAGCATTTATGAGTTCATCAGCAAGGCTTTCTGCATTAGTCGCAACATTTCTGAAAGCATTTTCACTTGCTGAGTCTACTTGTTCAGTAGTTGATAACTCTTTTGCAGCATTGATGAGTTCATATGCCTTTATCAGTTCATCGGCAATGCCTGCAGATATCTGAGAATTGACAACCTCTTTGGGTGTGTCTTCTGATTTGCCAGCAGACTTCTTTCTTGAAGTTCTGGGCTTCTTGGTCGCAACCTTTTCTTCAGATACCTTTTCAGACTTTCACTTCTTAGAACCTTTATGAGACCTAGTAACCTTTTTCATCAAGTTTGTATACTCATATTTGTAGAGTAGGTTACTGTTGGCTATATCAGCCGTCTCTCTGAGCTCAATGCCAAGCTTTTCCAGCAAGTAGCATATTTTCAGACCATATCCTACAGTGGCCTTTGGCTCAGCTAGTCCTTTGGTAATTTTAGGCTCGAAGCCTTGAATCTTCTTCACAAACTTCAGAAAGGCGTACTTTCCCCAGTTAAAAGGGTTTTCCAGCCTTTTGTCTTGTTGATTCAGCAAGAACATCATCATCCACCGTTCTTGGCTTATCTGGTCAGCACCTCCTTGTAGACCATTAAAGCATCTGTGAAGAATGCAAGCCAGTACATCCCAGTGAACCATTAGATGTCTGGTTCGGATGTCAGCAAGCTTGAACTCAGTGGGTGTATCTGATTTTTCAAGATCACACACGTCACTGTAAAGTTCGTTAACACCTTCAAGGAGTTCCTCATCCTTGGTGTTTATTTCAAAATCCTTTCCAAGATTTTGAATCTCAAACAACTTACAGAAAGTTGTTAAGTCCAGAAGGATTTCCTTTCCTTGGACTGAGGTTTTAACAGACACTATTTCAGTGCTTTCAGAAACACAGGAAATAATCCTGGAGTTGTTGTAGAATTCCAACACATCGAGTGATGAAATTCCACTATGGCGAGCAGATAGAAAGCCCTTGATTTGTGCCTTTTCAAGCATGTCAAGAATTAGCTTTCTGTCGGCTTGGTTCTCTATTCCAGCCGTGAGGTATTCCTCAACCATGGCACCACCCCAAATCATTCTGTGACTTGAAGTCCAATGGTCAGGATTAAAATCTCCTACCAGTCGGTTGTTCACAATAACCAACTCTGGTGCTTGCTTTTCAACAGTACCAGTGGAGGTTTGGGATTTCTGTGTTGAAGAGTTCTTGGAGGCCATCTCTTTAGATAGTGTAGGGATTTGAAATTGGTGTTTGAAAGAGATTTGATTCAGTGATTCTTTTCAGAAAAACATAATCTTGATTTGCAGAGATTGTAGAGGGTTTGCAGAGAATCAAGAGAAGGATTTGCTATTTTTATGCAAGATGAATTTTCGGATTAGGCAAAAGTGATTTCATTTGCCAAAATCCTATATATATAGCAGTTGAATCCCAACAGACAAATACATACAAATTGATTTTGTGTGTACGTATCTGAGATTTGCAAGCAGGCGTGAGCAAAAGCTAGTTCAGCATTAAATGCTTAGTGGGCCATGTCTGAATTTTAACAGTCCACTATTTACTGTGAATTAATTTCCACCGTACAGATCAATCGTTTAATTTCATCAAGGGTCACCATTGCTTCTTCAGCAATGATCACAATCAACAAGTGTAATTGTGCCCATTTAATGAATTTTGGCGACTTGCTATCTGAATCACGATTCTGTATGACCAAGGACACTGTTCGCATCTGAATCTGTCTTATACTTAGGATTTTTCCAAGTTTTTCATCAAGATAGAAATAATGCGAGTTTCAAGAGAGTATTTGACTGCAGATAGTTATACTATTCTCTTTTGTGTTCCCCGTTTATAGAGTGATTCAGATATCTGAGTTCCCGTCTCAGAGATCTTAAGCTATCTTTTTGCTCTTTAGCCTTTTTGACTTCTGGATACCCGTTCCAGTTTTCTCTTTTCTCTTTTCTGGATAACCGTTCCAGATACCTCTTCTCTGGATGCCCGTTCCAGATACCTCTTCTCTGGATGCCCGTTCCAGATACCTGAACTCTTTCAGTTCATTGGTAGTGTTGGGGGATAAACCTCTCAACACCAACACTACCACTGCAAGTAACCTAATCCAAGCTCCGCCTCCAACTTGAAGTCCGATAAGAGGGTTGTCCGAGAAAGAGCACCTGACAGGACTAAGTGGGGGGGGGGGGGTTTAGAATGGGTTACCCGGATTGCCAAGGTCAATCCGGTAAGAGGCTTCACTCGAAGGAGAGGTGGTAGCTCTCAATGCAATAGTAATGGGAAAGGTATTATGCTCCAGAACACTTACCCTGAGGTCTTGGACCTTGTGCTATATTTATAGTTATCATATACTCATGAGGTAGCTCATAAGGTGACGCCAAGTGTACGATCCAGATTTGGACACCAATGCTACCTTTGGCCCATGGCCCATTAGTAAACAGTAGTCCAATACCGATAAGTGGGCCTGGGAGGGTAGTTTGGACCTTTTCCCTCTGAGAGTACTGTTCCGCCTGTTGGGTCCGTGTTGGTCCCTCGGACAGATCTGTCTGCTTGGTTGATCTGCCCTTGGGTGACTCTGGATGTCCGAGCCAAGAGTCTCACGGAAGTATCTCAGTGGTTCTGTTATATACGTTTGGTCTTAAAGTAATGGTGGTGTCCGAGATTCTCTCGTACGGTCCGTTAGGCATCTCTGTACTGACATGGTCAGGTTTGGAAGTCCTTTCCTTAGCCAGCTCGGACTAGCTGTGGGGATGTAGTGACTTCGGCGTACTGGTCGATTCACTTTGGGCGGACCATGTGAGGTCGGACCAGTACTGGATTGGCTAGTTAAGCCGTGATGCGCTTTAGGACACGCTCTATGGCGCCCTTAACGGATTGGACATATTTCCGTATCAACATATGTCCCCCCAGTTTCCAAGTATCTTAGTAGAAGATAGTTGGTAACTATGAGGGATCGATCGGTATGCGTGGAGCGTGTCCGAATCGTTAATTAAGAGAAAAAGGAAGAAATCCTTTTTGTCGTGATCCGTCGTCCATGTCCTCAAGGATTCAATATATCTCTTTCCCCCCCTTTTCCGTCTACAGTCCGAGTTATCACATAACTGGGACTGTAGAGGAAAAGGTATTTGTATCCGAGATATATGTGTCCGAGTACGGTTAGGATCTGACGTAGCTGTCTGGAAGCTGTCCGTTGGGCCGATTGTTGAATTTGTCCTCTTCGTAAGCCCAAGAGGCCCAATAGGTTGTCCGTTCGGCCCACGGGAGAAAGATCCCGAGTAAAGGGACGTGACCGTTGGATCAGGACGACATCAACGGTTGGGGTTCCCAGTCCGATTGATGTGACGCGTCTGTCCAGCATTAAATGCGACGTCTTGTGACCATCCACTCATGACGGTACAACCTCGATTGGAGAGGATCAACGGGATTCAAATCCAAGCAACGTGACTCTTGGCTATCCCATATTGCCCTTATAAATAGTCAGCCCATCAGTCATTTTCACACTTTTAGCAATCTCGAAACTCAGAGCAATCCTTAAGCAATTCAAACAACGCAAGGTCGATCCGAGCAACTGGGACTTGTAAGACTTTTGGGCCATCAAGCTGAGATCTGTAACCTCGGTACATTACCCAAGTTCGATCATCCGTGGAGCTTCCCTGTTTGAATATTAGCAAGTAAGTACCCTCCTTTGGCCTTGTTTAAGTTGCCTGTATTCACTATACGCCTATTGCATGTCTAGTGTAGCTTCCCTTGCTGCTTCCGTAATTGTGGCTGTCTTCAGTAATTGGCTCTTGCGATATCTTTGGTTTAGACGTTAGTTGATGTGTTTCTGCTGCATGCTCATAATATGCCAATTTTCCTCATTGATGCCTTGTACTCTTATTTGATAAGTCCCGTCCGACACAACCTGTCTTGACAATGCATGTTTACTTGTAAATCAGTATTGGTTGTGGTATTTGCCCATAAGTTGTTTCTTTCGTCATCGTGCCATAAGGGGCAAATCGTGGTGCCAGTGGCACAGCTGCGCGTGCCGGGGTCTTGGGGTCCCTGTCCTTCTGTGTATAGAGAATCCTAGGGTTTGAACTTTTTCGCGGACCTCTGGACTTAATAAGATATATAAATGAACCCTCGGATGTCCGGGAGCGATAGTCAAAACGTTCACAAGGTGCGGGATTATCAGGATGGAGTAGGTTCGGGCGATGCATCCGTGGACGTGAACGTGTCCGTAGGAGACTATCTCGTGGATGTCCTTTCTTCCAGAGATTTCGACGCTAGGCACGGAACCCATGAAACAGTTAATCCTCCGGCTGCATGTGCCGGTGGTGAAGCGGTGTTGATGAGGCGAGAACGTTGGTCCAATCTCGGACTATAGGCGGTGTGGGAGGGCCTATAGATCCGAATGCGCTTCAACTTGAACGGGCAGGCGACAGCGGGCATGAGGCTGATGACGTGGAGATGTTCGAGGCCGGAGTGGAGGACCGTGTTCTGGTAGAAGCAGGTTCGTCCAAGCCAAGCACATCCGAAAGACCCGAAGGTGTCCTCGAGGACGAAGAAGATGGTGAGGAAGAGGAAGGTGAGGGCGAGGAGGAAGAAGGAGAAGGATCTCCTGTCACTCGTCCCTCTAAACGATCCAGTCGGCGGATCGCATTACATCCTGCTGCACCCGTTCAGTCCAATCTTCAATTAATCGAAGGTCGTGGTGCAAAAGCTGCCCAAATCAAGTTCCCCCGTCCTGCGTCCGCTCTTACCATAGTGGACCGATTTGGAGAATTAAACACGGACGGGCTTCTTCCTACGTGTCCATCCAGGGTTAGGGCGGAGGACATCCCCGAGTGGAGGCGGAAGTGGGAGATCCCTGACTCCGTAGAAATCATGGTTCCTGAAAGTGCAGTATGCACTTATATTTTGATAATCTTGTCTTTCAATAATCAGTTCCAAGTTTGTGTTTGTTGTTGTTTGAAGCTTCAGGAAAGAATTCAATGTTGGCATAGCATTGAAGATATAGCATTGCAGCAGACATCGAAGACAAAGCACATTGGACAGGAAACTTGGACTAGAAGTATTGACAAATCGAACATGAATTGATTTAAGGAAAAAGAACAGCTTGTGGTGAAAGCAAGAAGGAATATATTTTATGAAGAATCGAAATATGGAAATTTCCTTCTATGCGCATATTGAAGAAAACAAGTAAAAGGAAAATTGCCTTTCCTGAGATCCTATTGTCTTTCGACATAGATGGAAGAGGTCGACATCTCAAGTATATATATGCAAGGATTCAGCAAAGCAAGGTTGAGCTTTTTTGAAAAGATCAATCGAGATTTCAAAGAGTTTAGGTTTCTTGTTTTCTGCTAGCTTTAGAGTTTGTCTAAGGGTATTCATTGTTGGAATAACTCTTTTCAAACATCGACCTAGAATAGCTTTTACTGTTGGTTCTTCTAGGGCTAGTTTTGGTTGTTTAATCAATCGTTTGTGATTGTATTAAACCTAGTTGATTAGATCTACTTTTCCTGTCAGTAGATATTTTGCCCAAGGCGCTGCCAGTATATTTTTCTATATATTGGCTTGGTAATAGAAGTTTCATTCTTATTCATCCGCTGCCATCTGTTTGCTATGTTGAAGACAATGTTGAACAACATTGTTGGCAACATTGTCTATTGATCTTGTTTCAAGTACCAATCCGGGATCCTAAGTTTTAACAAGTGGCATCAGAGCCAGCCACCTAACTACAGGTGTCTGGATTTGGTACTACTACAATGGATGCAAACTACAATAGACCTCCTGTGCTTGATGGGTCCATCTACCATTACTGGCAAATATGAATGAGGACATACATCAAGTCCCTTGATGGCCGTGCTTGGAGATCCATTCTGGAAGGATACACCTGGCCAACTGAAGGACCTGATGCTGATGGTGACATTGTTCCCATCCCTGAAGAACGCTTCTCTGCAGGTGACATACTTCTTAGCTCTTATAATGAAAAAGCATTAAATGCTATCTTTGGTCATGTAGATTCTCATATGTTTAAAATCATTCAAAACTGCAATACTGCAAAACAAACTTGGGAATTACTTCAGAGTCATTGTGAAGGGGATGCTAGTGTCAAACAAACTAAACTTAGAATGCTTTGGTCTCAATTTGAAAATCTAAGAATGGCGGAGGAAGAAACCATTGACTCCTATTTCGAAAAACTTTTGACTCTCTCAAATGAAGTCCAAAGACTGGGAGAAGCTATCTCTAATAGGCAACTTGTTTCCAAAGCTATTCGATCTCTTTCCTCAAGATTTAATACCAAAGTCACTATTTTGGAAGACACTCATAACTTGGCAACTATGGATTTTCATACCCTGTTGAACAATTTGAAAAACTTTGAACTAAATGAAAATGAGAGACAAGGTATGAAAACTCATAGTATCTCCTTTCTAAAGCTAAATCTTCAAAGCCTAATAGTAGTAGTGATGAGTCTGACAATATGACTGAGGAAGCTTTCAACAATCTGGTGAGGAAGTTCAACAAACTTAGATTCAGGAAAAACTCTGGTCAAGGATCCTCAAGTGTAGCTAAAACTTTCAAAAAGAAAACCAATACTTTCAAAACTGGTTCTGCTTCCAAAACTAGCTCTGAATCTGATTTCGATCGCACTCCTCTTAGTAAGATTAGATGTTTTGAATGCCAAGGGTGGGGTCATTATCAAAATGAATGTGCTAACAATCTCAGAAAAGAGAAAAAGAATCTTCTTGCTTGTCTCAGTGATGACTCAGATGAAGAACAGGAAGAAGAAGAAGAAAAAGAAGATGATTCAACTACCAATGCCAGAGCTCTCCGCTCATCCACTTACAATGTTGATGGCCAATGTTGGGACAACATTGTCGAGACAACATCAGGAATAGAAATCTTCTTTGACTATGATGACTCTGAGAACTGTGAAATGTTGGCACTAACCAAACCTGAGAAGTCAGGAATCTCTGATGTTCTATGTCTACATGGTTCTGTGGATTTTGATATAGACAGTCCTTCAGAAGAGGAAGTTAATGCAGATCAAATGGTGAGGGATCTGCAACAGATGTATGAGAAACTCTTCAGTGAATGGAAGACTCTCAGGAAACTCCTCAAGAAAACTGAGAAGGAGAACTACAATCTGAAAGACACCATTGTCAAACTAGAAGCTGAATTAACAAAGAAGGACACTGAACTGTTCAAGGTAATCTCTGAACTAGAAAATGAAAAGAAGGTAATTGCAAAATGGAACTCTTCTACTTCTAGACTTAATGATATGCATGATGTAAACAATGATAGGACCACTGGTTTAGGGTACACCAGTAGTTATGATGAACTTGGGTGCAACATGAACTGCACTGTTAACACTGATATCCCAAAAGTTGTCAAACCTCTCTCTGAGCTCATAAAAGGTCCTACGTTTGTCAAAGAAAAAGCTTTGTTTGTGTGCACTTACTATCATAAATCTGGTCACAAAAAGCCTTACTGTTTCCAGTACCAAAAGGACTTAAAAAGGGAACATGTTGAAACCTCCAACCTCAGTAATCTCTCCACAATTCCCTCCCATTCAGTTTCCAGCAAACAAAACAGGGATGCTAGCTGCAATGTTGTGACAACATCCTCTTCAACAGAGACTGAAAGATGTAATCTTAAGACTCTGAAGTACTTTTCTAGTTCTCCTAAACAAGGCAAATCTTCAGAACAGATAAGAAAACACAAGAGTGTTTCGAAACATGTTTGGATAGCTAAAGAAAAACATACTTGCAATGTTGCTTTTTCTGTTGCTACTTCCCCTAACAATGCTGGAAAATGGTACTTAGACAGTGGTTGTTCTAGGCACATGACCGGTAACCCGTCAAATTTGTCAAATTTTGTAGCTCAAAAGACAGGTACGGTAACATATGGAGGAGGATACCAAAGAAAAATTCTTGGAAAGGGAACACTGTGCCTTAAAGGATATCCGAAACTCTCAAATGTTCTTCTTGTTGAAGGGTTAACGGCTAATCTTGTTAGTATAAGCCACCTGTGTGATGATGATATGAAAGTCAAGTTTGATAAACGTTCTTGCAAAGTTTATACGTGTGTGGACAAATTAACTGTAATGACAGGTGTGAGATCACAGGACAACTGCTATGTGATGGACATTCCTCTCAAATGCAATGTTGCTCAACATGATGATGCAACATTGTGGCATAAGAAATTGGGACATGTCAATTACAGAAATCTGGAGAAGATCATCAAAAACAATGTGGTGACAGGAGTGCCAAAGATTACCAATGTAGGGAAACATGTGTGTGGCGACTGTCTTATGGGAAAACAAACCAAATTGACACATCAGCCACTTCTGATTGAAGGACAACAAAGAGGTACTTCTAACTACTTTGAACTCCTGCATATGGATCTCATGGGTCCTATAGAAGCTAAAAGTTTAGGAGGAGCCTGGTATATCTATGTTATAGTTGATGATTTTTCTAGATACACTTGGGTCAATTTTTTGAAAGAAAAATCAGAAACTTTTGAATCCTTCAAAAACTGGCATACAAAATGTTGTAATCAGTACTCTACTCTTGTTCAAAGAATTCGATCTGACCATGGTAAAGAATTCGAGAATCAATTCTTTGATAAGTACTGTGAAAAGAAAGGAATCATGCATGAATACTCAGCTCCTAAGACACCACAACAAAATGGTGTTGCTGAAAGGAAAAACAGGACTCTTCAAGAAATGGCCAGAGTGATGTTGAGCTCAATGAACCTATCAAAAAGGTTGTGGGCTGAAGCTGTGAACACTGCTTGTCACATAATCAATCGTGTCTATCTTCGTCCAGGTTCTCTGACCACTCCCTATGAGATGTTGAAAGGAAGAAAACCCAATCTTAAGTACTTTCATGTATTTGGATGTGTGTGTTACATACTCAATGATAGAGAACATCTAGGGAAGTTTGATGCTAAAAGTGACAAAGGAATCTTTGTAGGATACTCTCAAAATAGTCAAGCGTATAGAATATACAATCCTAGATTGCAGACTATACAAGAGTCTGTGAATGTTTCCTTTGATGACTCTGAGCCCTATGCCCGTAAGAAGATCTGCAGTGTCTTTGAGCAGGTTATTGACTCATCCTCTGACTCTTCTACACGTGAGAACGTACCAGAAACTATGACTCTTGGTGTTGATCAAAATGAAAGAACCCATGATGTGGGCAATGTAGTGCCAACATCCCCTCTGTGCAATGATGACCCAACATTAAACTCAACATCCCAGGTTTACACTCATGATGAAGAACAAGCTGATCTTCATAATGAGACTGAGGCTGAATCTAACAATCCATCCGACATTAATGCTACACCTATGTCTCCTGACTCACGAAAGGATCCTCCTCCTAGAATTCGCAAAGATCATCCCAGTTCCCAAGTAATTGGAAATCCAGGAGGAAGGACATTGAGGGGAAACACACGCAAAAACTACAAGGAAACACTCAGACTTGCTGAAATATGTCACTCTGTAAGTTCCTCCTGCTTTGTTTCGTTAACTGAACCTAAAAATGTGAATGAAGCTCTTGCTGATGATTTTTGGATAGAAGCAATGCAAGATGAACTTCGTCAATTCCAAGCAAATGGAGTTTGGACTCTTGTTCCCCGCCCCCATAATATAAATGTCATAGGCACCAAGTGGATATTCAAAAATAAGAGTGATGAAAAGGGGGTAGTTGTAAAAAACAAAGCCAGATTGGTTGCTCAAGGTTACACTCAAGTGGAAGGCATTGATTTTGATGAGACCTTCATTGCTAGATTAGAGTCCATTCGCTTGCTCCTAGCCTTAGCATGTTGTCTTAACATAAAACTCAACCAAATGGATGTTAAAGGTGCTTTCTTGAATGGTTACATTGACAAAGAAGTGTATGTTGAACAACCTAGAGGGTTTGAAGATCCTTTTTATCCTGACCATGTTTTTAAACTAAGAAAAGCCTTGTATGGGTTAAAACAAGCCCCACGCGCCTGGTATGCTAGGTTGACAGAATTCCTAGTTGGGTTAGGATTTAAAAGAGGTGAGGGAGATCAAACTCTGTTTATTCTCAGGAAAGGAAAAGACATCTGCATTGCTCAAATCTATGTTGATGATATTGTCTTTGGTGCTACTAACCTTTCCTTGCTAGATAAGTTTGTTCAAGCCATGACAGGAACCTTTGAGATGAGTATGATTGGTGAACTCAGTTTCTTCTTGGGGCTCCAGATTCAGCAGAAACAGGAAGGTCTCTTTATCTCTCAAGAGAAATATGCCAAGAATCTTATCAAAAAATTTGGTCTGGAAAATGCCAAACCTTGCAGCACTCCCATGGCTACATCTCTGAAACTCAGCAAAACCGATGTTGGGGACGATGTTGACCCAACATTGTACAGATCAATGATTGGAAGTCTCCTGTATCTCTCAGCCACTAGACCTCACATCATGTTCTCTATTTGTGTATGTGCCAGGCATCAATCCAAACCCAAAATATCTCACTTAACTGCTGTCAAAAGAATCATTAGATATATATCAGGAACTGTTAATCTTGGATTATGGTATGCAAGTGATTCAAACACTAATCTGTTGGGATTTAGTGATTCTGATTGGGCTGGTGACTTAGATGATCGAAAATCAACTAGTGGAGGTTGTTTTTATCTTGGACCAAATCTTGTGTCATGGTATAGTAAGAAACAAAATTGTGTGTCTCTCTCTACTGCTGAATCCGAATATGTAGCGGCTGGGAGTTGTGTGTCTCAACTAATTTGGCTGAACAATATGCTGCATGAATATGGTTTTCAAAGTGACACTCTTTTGCTGTTTTGTGATAACCTAAGTGCCATTCACATATCCAAGAACCCTGTTCAACACTCACGCACCAAGCATATAGACATTCGACATCATTTTCTTAGAGACCTAGTCTCCAAACAAATTATTGACATACAACACATTGATACCATAAATCAGTTAGCTGACATTTTCACAAAGCCCCTTGATAAAGAGAGATTCTTCAGTTTGAGAAGGTCTCTTGGTCTTTGCACTATTTGATAGGATTTGCTGCAAGCAATGTTGACATAACATCCTGGTCAACATTGACTTCTGTGTTCACCTAGTGTTGTCTTTCTTTTATTTATTTAGTTTTTTGTCTTTCTTGAGTGTCAATGTGTTTTTTGTGCTTCTGTGCTGGTCAATGGCTGTTCCTGCTTTGTAGCTTACAGTGGTGATGCTTAGGGTTTGAAAGGCTATTTGAAACAAAGGTTGAAAGGGATCGAGTCTCCTGTGTGTTTGCTTTATGTAAAACCCACTTTTACTGCTTTTTGGCTTTTTTACTCGTACCTTGACTCACTCTTGATGTTGCCTCCTGTCCTTTATGCTTAATAAATCTAATGAATTATGATAACAAGGGCTCGAAGTGTTTCCATCGAGGATCGTGTTGGGCAAGTTTCAAATACTATCCAAATATCGACGTGGCCAATGTGTCATATGTCGTGAGGGTTGATGGCATGTACTGGAAACCGACACGCACAAAAGTGCCGATTCTCGTAATGCTGCTGGTTCACTGTCTGAGTACCAATTAACCCAATGTGGTCAAATGAGTGATCTTTATGCCATGAGACGTGTGTTTGCCTAACTCCGCATAGGCTTCGGCTTTGGAGCGGATTCATACGTGTTCCAATTATTTGACATGGTTCACAGTCTCATGGTCACCCCTACTCAATCTTATGTTAATTGTTCAATTTACTTTTTGAGGCGATGTTGGGTGTGTTTCTTTGGTATTCCTTTCTCTTTCTGTTTTTGCCTGCAGCATCAGTGGTGTTAATCGAATCTGCACATCTTGAGACTTGGTTTCCTGGCTGACTTACATTAAGAATGGTCTGATTTCCCGATGTTGTCGTCAATGTTGAGCCAACATCCTGGTCAACATTGCCTGTGCTTGAAGTACCTTTCTTTGCTGTGTTTTTGTGTGCTCCTTCTGTGTTTGTTTTTGGTTGGGTTTGAGGGGGAGTAATTTTGTGTCTTGGGTAATCTGGTAAGCAATCTGGTAAGTGTCTTACTCTTATCTGATCTTGATTTGTTTCCTAAAACCAAAAATGTACCTCCCTAGGTTGAGTTTTGAGAATCTTCTTCATTTTGACCTAATTGATACGGTGGTTTTTTGCTTTCCTTAATCTCATATTAACAGTTGTGTACAGATCTTGGTTTGTGTTTTGATATATATGGTTATGATCTTTGAAGCAAACCAACCAAAAACACTCCTTCAACCATATTACTTTCTCTCATTAGCCCACTTATCCACCACTCACAAAAACTGCCATCTTTCCAAACCACTTTCTTTAAAAAAAAATAAATAAATAAATCCTTTCTCCTTATTCTCTTTTTACTTCCAAACTCTTCACCTTCCCCTCACTTTACTCTTTCTTGTCACTCTCAACCAAAACCACTCTCCCGCTCTTTCTCCTTCAACTCTGCCTTCACGATCCGAACAATGTCGTCTCCGACAAAACCCGTCTTGCCCGGAGTTTCGTTGCAAACACCTGAGGGGGAGCAAGCTTATCCTCTTCCCATCCGTGCCGAACCTGCCGATTTTGAGATTCCAGTCTATTAGATAAGTGAGGATTCGGAAGATAGTGCTGAAAAACCCTCATCTCCTGTACCAAAACCACCATCTCCAAAAACCCAAACAGAGTCATCACCATCAAACCCCTCTCAATTTGCTGCAGAAACCCTTGTTAAATTGGGTAACATGGCAGTCGACTTGCCACAAGATCTGAGGGATGATGATGAAAGCCCAATGAGGATAGAGAAAGATGCTCCCATGGAGGATGCTGGGAAAGATGTTGGACATCCCGAAATTCACCATGCAGATCTGAGAGAAAACCCCCAAAACCCTGCATACGTTGAAGAAGATGATGTACAACAACCTGACAAAACAGGGGAAATGGCTACTGATGGTCTGAATGGTGATGAGAATCAGACAAGCATGCACTCTGAAAACGTTGAGAAACACGCAGATGAGCCTACTATTGAACCAGTTGAGGTGGAAGATTGGCAGTCAGATGACTCAGAGAAAACTGAAAGTGACCCAATGAATATGGATGAGGATGTTTTTGCAACATCAGTTGCTCATGATGATAACAATGATGAAAGCTCTGATGATATGGAGGATTATGAACCAGAAACTGAAGATGACTCTAAGGATGAGTCAATGGTTGATGAAGAAGAACTGAGTAACTCAGATGAAAGCTCAGATGAATCTGAAGATTATGAAGCTGAGACAGAGGAAGAATTTGAGGAAGAATCACTTGATGATGAGGATGTCATTCTTGGAGAAGACCAGATTGAAGATCCTGAGGTAAATGATCTATCCTCTGAACCTGTGTTTACAGATGGTTCTGATTGGGATGAAGATGCAGTTTCTCATTTGTTCTATGACAACAAGAATCTACAAAAATATGAGAAAATCAAAAATAACGCTATAGATGTTGAGAAGATAATTAAAGAGTACTCATTTGAAGAGTATAACTTGGTTGCCTATCTGAAGAAAAGGAATCTCTATTATGCTGTTACCCAATATGCTGCTTTTGTTCCTGAAATCATAAGAGAATTCTATGCTCATTTATCTGAGAATTTTGGTAGTGAAGGGCATGGTAAGCATCACTGTGTGTATCTGAGAGGTGATGTATTCTTCTTGACTTCTAAGGACATCAATACAGTGCTGCATAGAAATAGGGACGAGATTGAGACTCCTGTGGAGGTAACTATGGATGAGATTGCTAGAGAGCTAACTGCAGAAAAATTAAAATCTTGGCCTACTGGGACTCTAGATCTGAAATTTTGTTGTTCTCTAGTATCTGTTCTTGCCAGGATCTGCCTGTACAACTGGCTGCCATCTTCCAATAACAACAAGCTCAGTCAAGAGGCAGCCATGTTGCTTTACAGGATTAAAATGGGTTACAATGTCAATCTGGGAGAAAGGATTCTCAAGCATCTAGAAAATTCTAAGAATAGAGGGATCAGAGGCCATTTGATTCTCCCATCCACTATATTTACTGTCCTTCAGATGCAGGGTATTGAGGTCAAAGCCAATGATGTCTATCATTCCAACTTCAAATCCATCACAGTCACCAAACAACTGCTGGAAACACATGACAGGATCTGTGATCTTCCTTGGGTAGATCCTGATGTTTCTGTGAACATGGATGTGGAGGAGAATATGCCTCTTTCTACTGGCAAAACTGATGCACCAGAAAGCTCTGTAGTTGCTGCTCAACGTTCCAATGTTGACATACATGTTGGCACAACATTGACTCCTAACATCGAAACTCTGTCTGCAGGTATTTTAACTGAACAGGACAAGCTGATTCTGGAGCAAATCAAAGGGCTTGATGAGCATATCTCAAACAATCTGAAGTTTAGAAGTACTCTAGTTTCTTTTCTTTCCTCACAAAAAGGGGGAGAATAGATAACTTGAGTTCATTCTTTTTGATTCTGTGTTGAACAAGTATAATTTTTGTGGGTCTGTAATATTTTAAATTCTCTTGAATATTTCTTAAGTTGTCTGGTTAAGGGGGAGAATAGGGAGAATAGATCTTTAGCAGTTCTTAGTTATGTTTCTATTAATCTCTTGTTTTGTTTTGTGATGAAAGACTAAGATTAAGGGGGAGATTGAAAGTGCAGTATGCACTTATATTTTGATAATCTTGTCTTTCAATAATCAGTTCCAAGTTTGTGTTTGTTGTTGTTTGAAGCTGCAGGATTACCAATGTTGTATAACATTGTGACAGGAAAGAATTCAATGTTGGCATAGCATTGAAGATATAGCATTGCAGCAGACATCGAAGACATAGCACATTGGACAGGAAACTTGGACTGGAAGTATTGACAAATCGAACAAGAATTGATTTAAGGAAAAAGAACAGCTTGTGGTGAAAGCAAGAAGGAATATATTTTATGAAGAATCGAAATATGGAAATTTCCTTCTATGCGCATATTGAAGAAAACAAGTAAAAGGAAAATTGCCTTTGCTAAGATCCTATTGTCTTTCGACATAGATGGAAGAGGTCGACATCTCAAGTATATATATGCAAGGATTCAGCAAAGCAAGGTTGAGCTTTTTTGAAAAGATCAATCGAGATTTAAAGAGTTTAGGCTTCTTGTTTTCTGCTAGCTTTAGAGTTTATCTAAGGGTATTCATTGTTGGAATAACTCCTTTCAAACATCGACCTAGAATAGCTTTTACTGTTGGTTCTTCTAGGGCTAGTTTTGGTTGTTTAATCAATCGTTTGTGATTGTATTAAACCTAGTTGATTAGATCTACTTTTCCTGTCAGTAGATATTTTGCCTAAGGCGCTGCCAGTATATTTTTCTATATATTGGCTTGGTAATAGAAGTTTCATTCTTATTCATCCGCTGCCATCTGTTTGCTATGTTGAAGACAATGTTGAACAACATTGTTGGCAACATTGTCTATTGATCTTGTTTCAAGTACCAATCCAGGATCCTAAGTTCTAACAGTTCCCGAGCCCGGTCATGCCTTTTACAACCCGCCCGCCGGGTATATGTGCGTGCATGAGGTAGCTTTTGCTTGCGGGTGGAAGGTACCCATTGCAACGGAGTTGAAGCACATCCTAAATCACATTGGGATTGGTCCGAGTCAGGTTATCCCGAAATCCTTGGGTAATCTTATTTGCTCCGTCGTTTTTTGCAAGAAGAAAGGGCAGCTCGTAAACTTTGAGAACTTCAGGCATCTCTTTCACGTTTCCTTTAGTCCGGGGAATCCCCTTTTCTATACCTTTACGAATAGGAAACCTTATAACTTCATTTGTGACTCCATTTCGTCGTTGGGGTCGAAGTGGTGGGACAAGTATGTTTTCGTACGCATGGCTCTGAAACCAGGGGAGTCTGAGAGGCAGCGAGAACAGTGGGGACTTCCCATAAAGTTTCTGAGGGAGAGCATCCCGGACGGGCGCCCTCTTCCAAAGAATGTGGCTCCGTGGGTGGCGGCAATCCACAAAAAGTATGACCCACTTACTTATCCGTTTCACGGATTGATCTGTCAACCACTTCCCTACCTTTGCGGACTGACCGGTGAGGTAGATGTGGGAGGGAAGACGGACTTCAGTAAGAATTCGTTGTCTGGAGACTTGGCATCTTGTCTTCTTCAATATACTCTATTTTGATTACAAGTTTCCGCAATTCCGATAATTCTTCTTTAACCCGCCCGTTTCTAATGCCCTTGGTTTATTGTGCAGCTCACTGGTTTGACTACATCATGTCGACTCTCGGAGAGAAGAAGAGGTTGTAGAGGGAACATCAAGATTTGGAGGTCGCGGCTGGGCAAAGGACCAAGATCATTAACACTTCCGCGGGTCTGCCCATGTCGGATCTAAAAAATGCTGCTGTGTTTGCCGCTGAAGAAGAAAGGCGGAGCAAGGCTGGTGAAGACTCCCAGGCCTTGGCGGTGCCTGATAAGGGTAAGGCTCCTGCTACGCGGAGCGCCACTGCCAACACTCGAGCTCCAACCCGAGACGTGCTTATGCGGGACGCCATCATCTCGGGGCGAAAAAGGGCGGCAAGCTCGGAGGCTCACATCTGCAAAGAGGCGTGATTGTTCATGTCCTTCCTGTGGACCAGTCGCTGGATAAGGAATACTGGCGTGCTTACGGACTCCAGGCTGGAGCGGGTTGGCGGGTGGATGCTCTATACCAAAGTAAGTAATGTCTCGTTTACCTGTTTTGTTCTTAATGTGATACAAATATAACTTGTATCTACTCGGGTGTTTCCCCAGCTTGGGTGTTTCATCAAGGCCATGCAGTGGAAGGCCAGTGAACGGGCCACCATTGAAGAGGATCTTCATAAGGCTATGTCCACATCCACGGATGAGGCGAAAAAAGCGAAGCAGCTGGAGATGAAGCTGAAGGAGAAAGAGGTGAACTTCCACAAGCTGAAGACCAGTTGGGAGAAAGTTAAGGCGGAACTCCACCACCAGGAGAGATTCGTCGATAAGGCGATGCAGGCTTTCCTGGATTTTAAGAACTTCCTGGTCGATGGCCTCCAATATGTCCATCTTTACGCCGGCCGTGATTTCTTGCGGTCTGCCTCTTTCAAGTTCCTGATGTCGGACAAGTCAGATGCCTCCCGACTGGATGGGTTTATGTCTGCGATCGGACAGCTGCAGTCCAAGGGACTTCTTCCACCAGACTTGACTGGAAGGCGGAGGGATTAATCCCCTCTGCGGATGCGAACGGTGTCGAAGTGCCCGTCGATAGTGTCTCGGACGAGCAGTTGGCTGCATGTGAGTTCGTGGAACTGGTCACCGAGGAAGGCGAAATTGAGATCCAGGACGGCGGGCCTTTCCTTCCTAGGTTCGTCCCGGAAGCGCTTCTGAAAGTGGGCCTTGTACCCTTTGACGATTATCGAGCTTTCCTGCAAAAGTCGTTTGCCCTGCCTTCCCGCGTTCTCGATCTTCCCGCTGATTTCGACTTGTTTGTCCACGCTCAAAATCTTGCGGCGGAAGCCACCAATTGGCCTGAAGCTGAGGAAGCTAGTCCAAGCCAGACTGGGCCCGAATGAGAAGTCCGGGGTATGCCCCGTTAGAAATTTGTATTTGCTGAATTTCGCTGTTGGATTTGAATCGTTTGATAAGTCGGAATGTCCTTTCATATTATAACAATATTTCGTATTTTATCCGAGGAGATGAACCTCCTATGCTTCCAAACGTTTACTTGCTCTCTTCTTCATTCCTTTCTTTATCTGTTGCTCATAAGCTGAGTTATTATAAATTACCCATCTCTTAAGAGCACGGACCGCTGAAGATGGTATCTGATGTAGAAATCAGGCCATCATCTTTCCGATACCCGGATGGTTCGTCCCTTGGGATGCGAGATTCTTCTTGAAGGAGGAAGGTGAAACAGTAAAATAGTCATTATGACTACGTCTTTTCATCTTCTTAGTCGTCGGATGATCGACAGATGGCGAGATCTGAAAGACTCATTGCCACTATAAATAAGGGTGTGGTAATTCTCCTTTTTCACTGTTGTACCTTCCCTCACTCTTTCTTGCATTTTATCTACTTTAGTATCCAGCGGAAGTCGGTGTTCTTCAGAATGTCAGAATCGGGCGATGAAGAGTATAGTCATTTGGGTGAAGCGTGCTTATGGCACATGCATCCGCCCATCTATCCGGGTAAATGCACCGCACAAGACCCTATCGTCCTGGATTTCGAAGGCGATCCCCCTCAATGTCCAGGGATAGCTAGGAGATTGGCTGAGGAGGAGAGGGAGCGGACGCTGAGGCTGATCCGTATAAGGATCAGTCCGCAACAGCGAGCTCGTCAGGTCCGAGGTGGAGGCTCGGAATCCGCCAAGGCTCGACTTCCGGGGTCTGGTGAGGGAGCAAGGCGGGGTATGCCCCGTGGATGCTTGTACTTCTCTTCAGACCTTTTCATATTGTTCCTCTATTATGTAAATGTTCGGATAATTTTGTTTATAAAATTCGAACTATTTTTCCTCGGATGGGATCTCCATCTTTTCCTTTTTGCGGACCTCTTCGGATGATACTGACGCATATATTTTTTGTAAAAAAAAATGGCTAAGAAACTCGAACGTAGTTGATGGGCTTGTTTTAGGCTTGATTGGGTAAACCCGTCTGGCCCAACACCGCTCAAATCAAATGAATAGTTTAAGCCCATTGTCGACGTCGAAGTTCTGACGTGTCGGACACCCATTGGTTCGCCATTTCTATAAATACTGCGGATCCCTCTTGGCCTTGGTCGTGCAAATCCAACTTCCACTTTCCAAATCTACTCAATAGCAAAAAAGACGGTTTCTTGAATAGTTTCCCCCTCTTGACTCCCACAGCTTCCGTTGTGTATTTCTCCCAGCACGGTCTGTGCTTCTTGGGGGTTCAAGCATCTCAGGTGGGTCCCGGAAAAAGATCTTTTGTACAGGTCATCACCCATTATAAAATATCTGTTTGCTCGGCACTGCACACTCCTCGATTCTTTCGGATCGGCCGGCAAAGATCCGTCCTTGAGATAGTTAAAAATGTCGGTCATCCAGTTTCTCCCCATGTCAAGTATCATGACCGCCGAACTGGAACCCATGACAGATGAGTCAGTGATGGTGAGCAGAATTACTCTCCTTGTGTCCAAAGCCGCTGTAGCAGATGCGTATTTTGCCAAGGCATCGGCTCTTTCGTTCCAAACTCTGTCAAACTTTTCCAAGGTGAATTCCTCGAAGTGGCTGGCCTCATTCTTGAGTAGCTCAAGATACTTGATCATCGAAGGACCTTTTGTGGCAAAGCTTCCTGAAAATTGGGCCTCGACAAGCTGTGAGTCCGTGTAAGCTTTGACCTTCCGGGCTTGGAGAGACTTGGCCAGTCGCAGCCCCATTAAAAGTGCTTCATACTCTGCCTCATTATTGGTAACTTTGAAATCCAGGGAAATCGCATAGTCGAGTTCCGCACCCTGCGGGCTCTTAAGGTAGATTCCAATTCCTCCCACTCTTCCAGTGGAAGAACCATCGAATTCCAATGTCCAAATATCGGAAGGATGTTTTTTGATTTGGAGATCTCCTGCGAGCTGCTGAGGTTCCGCTCTTGGTTCATCCCCTCCAGTGATTTTCGTTCTGATGCTGTCTGAACTGGGATCTCTGGGATCATCACTAAGTAGAAACATTTGGTTGACCCGAGTTTCCCCCTCTGACAAAGGGAGGGGCCGATTGATGAACTGGGCTTCCTCAAGGTTTTCTGGGTTGAAGATTGGCGGGGCTGGATTTCGGACAGTATGTCTGGTGATTAAGCACTCGAACACTTGCTTGTCAGGGACTTTCTCTGAATCCTTCTCTGGATAGTCCGCTAAAAAGTCGGCGAGGACCTGAGCTTTTTTGGCTGACGGAGCCTGGTAGCAAATGTCGTATTCGCTGAGCTCGATCGCCCACTTAGAGAGTCGTCCTGATTGGTCGGGCTTTCCTAGGACCTGTTTCAAAGGTTCCGCAGTTAGTACCACTATTTTGTGAGACTTAAAGTAAGGTTTTAACCGTCTGGCGGTGTAAACCAAAGCGTATGCGAGTTTCTCGATCTTCACGTATCTTGTCTCCGCCCCAGCAAGGGCTTTGCTAAGATAGTAGATCGGCGAATGCTCGTTAGCTTGAATCCGTATTAGGACGGAACTCATTGCCTCTTCCGTAATTGCTAGGTAGAGGTAGAGTGGTTCTCCTTCGACGGGCTTGGAGAGCAGTGGAGGGGAATGGAGGTATTCTTTCAACTTTTCGAAAGCCTCGGAACATTCCGCGGTCCACACAAAGTTCTCTCCTTTCCGGAGGGTTTTGAAGAACGGAAGATTCTTCTCGACTGACCGGGAAATAAAACGACTTAAGGACATGAGACTTCCTATGAGCCGCTGTACCTCATTGAGGGTTTTTGGGTGTGGCAGATCTAGGATCGCCTTGATTTTCTCGGGATTGGCGCTGATTCCTCTTTCCGTGACCATGTATCCGAGGAATTTTCCTCCCTTCACTCCGAAAGTGCATTTTTCCGGATTCAGTTTCATCCCATACTTCCGTAGGATGGAAAAACAATTGTTGAGATGCTCAATATGCTCTTCCTCAGTCTTACTTTTAACAAGCATGTTGTCTACGTAGACTTCCATCGTCTTCCCGATCTCATCCTTGAACATTTGAATGGCATCACCTTGAAGCAGTATACTCCTCCTGCCGCGAAGAAGGCCATTTTCTTAACGTCCTCCTTGGCCATCCGAATTTGGTAGAAGCCTTGGTATGCGTCCATGAAGCTCAGTAGCGCACATCCGGAGGTAGAGTCAACCTGTTGATCTATCCGTGGCAATGGATACGGATCCTTGGGGCAAAACTTGTTCAACCTTGTGAAGTCATTACACATTCGCCACTTGCCTGGCGACTTTTCGACCAGAACAACATTGCAAACCCAGTCAGAGTAGCGGACTTCCTCGATGTGTCCCGCCTTTAGGAGTCGATCGACTTCGGCGGATATGATGGCATCCTTGATTGGGCCAAAGTCTTTCCTTTTCTTTCAGATGTATTTGACCGAAGGATCCATGTTCAGACGGTGAACTGTAACCCGTGGGTCGATTCCCTTCAGGTCGTCGGTACTCGGTAACACATCATTGCTTTCTCGGAGGCAAGCGATGAGCTTCATCTCTACTTCCACATTCATTTCGGTCCCGATCCTTGTTTTCTTCTCGGGATCGCCAGCAATAATCTCGATCTCTTTGAGGGTCTCATGAGGCTCAATTCGCGTCGTTCTAGGAAATTTTTCCTTCTGGCTTCCTACGCTGACTTGTGAGTCCTCCTTGCTAGGTGTAAGGATAGTGGGCGCGTCGGGAGTCACAGTGACTGTTAGCACGGGCGCAGACGCCCTTCTTGTGGACATGATATAACATTCCCAAGCTTCTCTGACATTTCCGAGCTCTTGTCCGACTCCGAAGGCCGTTGGGAACTTCATCCTGTTGTGGAGAGTAGACAAAACAGCTCGGAACTGGTTGAGACCTGGGCATCCGAAGATGGCACTGTAGTCGAAAGTTTGTTCGACTACCACGAAGCGGACTTCTTGTGTCACCCTTGCCGGAAAGGTACCAAGAGAAACATGTAACATGATACTTCCGAGGGGTCGTACAGTTCCTCCTCCGAATCCTAATATGGAGGTGTGCACTCTGCCATATCGGACTCTACCCAATGCCATCTGATCCAGTGTCCTCTTACAGATGATGTTCGAGGAACTTCCAGTGTCAACCAAGATCTTATTCACTCGGTAGGTTGCAATGGTCAAGGAGACCACCAGTGGGACATCTGGGTTTTCGATGTCTTCTCCCCCTGCCGTAGGAGGAGGAATTTCACTTTCATCGAATGATATGGCGTTAGTTCCTGGAATTGCCGGACTAGCATATGCTCGATCATTGTTTCGGAGGTTTTGCGCGGTGCGCTCCCTTACGTTCCTGCTATCTCCCCCCGTTGGTCCTCCCGCAATAGTGTTGATCACCCCGCTGTATGGGGCATTTTCCAGTTCGATATCGTTAGTATATCGGTAAGAACGTTGGTCCAGATGGGGCTGATAGTTGGTTGGCGGAGGGGGCAAAGGTAAGGAGTGGGGCGTTGGTTCCGTCATCCTCTCATCTCTCCTTTGCTCTGTTCTATCTTGTCGTACAGGTTCGTCCTTATAGATATGCTCCTTCAATTTTCCATCCCTTATCAGGTGTTCCACTTCTGTCTTCAGCTGAATGCAATCGTCCATTTCGTGTCCGCGACACTTGTGAAACTTGCAATAGCCTTTTACTTACGGCCGTGAGGGGGCTTCGGCCATTGGACGTCCAGCTTCTTCTCAACAATAGTTGCCAAGATGTCGGATCTTGGTCTGTTGAGCCGGGTATAGTCCGCATATCGTCTTGGCGGACTTCTCTCCCTGTGAAAACCTCTGTCTCTTTGATCCCTTCTTGAATCAAACTTTGCCGGGCGTTGGTCTTGATTCACCGGATCCTTCGCTTTCTTGGAGCTGGCTCTCACTGGAACATTCCTTCTGTAATCTTCTCCATACATTACTTCCTCACAGATGTCTTCTAAGTACTTTTCGCTTCTTACTTCTTGACTTGAGAGTTTTCTTCGGAGTTCCGAGTTGAGAGTATTAGCATACAGGTGTCGGACCCGTTCTTTAATACTGTGTGGCTCAACCCGAAGAACCTCCGTATGAAATCGATCCAGGAAAGTCCTTAGATCCTCGTGCTCTCCCTGTATAACGCCTGCTAGATGCTCCACGGTACGTTTCCTCCTCTTGGATTTGCCGAATCGAGCCAAGAATTTAGAAGATGATCTGCGTCAGTATCGAATTATTCGGCAAAGAGGTGTACCAATCCATGGCAGTTCCGAAGAGAGTGGACGAGAAAGTGAGGGCCTTAGTGTTGTCACTCATCCCTTTGGAATCCATCTTGCTGTTGAAGCGGGTCAGGTGACCCACGGGACAAGCGTCCCCATAGTAGTATTCCAAGTTTGGAATCACTTGGTCCAATTTCGCTTTCCTTCCTCATGATACCGCACATAGGGATTTGGCTACGGTAGTTATCTGCTCGTGATCTTTTACGAGACGTCCTAGGCTTAGAATCTGAGCTTCTAAAGCCGTTTGCTGGGCATAGATCTCGTCTACCGTCATGGTCTCCCCTGTCCTCGGATGCATGGCCACATGCGCAGGAAGTTCGTTCATGCGGGCTCTTGGAATTGTTTCCGCCACTTGATCCCTGTCCCTCGGAGGCACTGGGAGTGGAACTTCCGGGTGTCTATTGTTCACGTCTTGGCACTCTCTCCTTACTTGATGGTTTCCTTCCCCTCGGATTTGTGAGGCCGAGGCCCGCCTGTTCAATAGATCTCGCAAATCCTCCTGGGGTTGCTGATCTCCTAATCTCTGCTGGATTAGACGTTGTCCATTCCTATACAATGCTGGCTCTGCCTGAGGGGGTGTAACCACTGGCGGAGTGGCTTGTGGTGGAGGAGCATTGTTGGATCCCAGGCACCTTTGGATGATCGTTAGCAGCCTGTCTAACTGCATCTCGCTCAACCCAAGGTCGTTAGTGCGGACGATGCTTCCATCAGGCATCGTGAATTGTTG
Source organism: Plantago major (assembly GCA_026545765.1). Lineage (NCBI taxonomy): Eukaryota > Viridiplantae > Streptophyta > Magnoliopsida > Lamiales > Plantaginaceae > Plantago > Plantago major. The sequence continues at coordinate 27,971,669 of CM048843.1, forward strand.
GGGTGCGGGTGGGCCTTGAGCTCCTGTCGGAGAAGCTCGGGCCGCACCTTCTTCCGAGGAAGGACTGGCTGTGCGTCCCTCGCTTGGATATCTTCCTCTTACCATCGCAGCCCTGCGTCCCCGGGTGGTGGCGTCCCATGCGGTGGTGGAGTTCTTAGTTCTGTAGTACCAGTTCTCGCTGTTCGTCTTGTTCTTACCATTGGTTTACTCGAAACACAGATGCTTTTTGTAAAGGTTCCCACAAACGGCGCCAAAATGTTGGGGCATAAACCTCTCAACACCAACACTACCACTGCAAGTAACCTAATCCAAGCTCCGCCTCCAACTTGAAGTCCGATAAGAGGGTTGTCCGAGAAAGAGCACCTGACAGGACTAAGTGGGGGGGGGGGGTTAGAATGGGTTACCCGGATTGCCAAGGTCAATCCGGTAAGAGGCTTCACTCGAAGGAGAGGTGGTAGCTCTCAATGCAATAGTAATGGGAAAGGTATTATGCTCCAGAACACTTACCCTGAGGTCTTGGACCTTGTGCTATATTTATAGTTATCATATACTCATGAGGTAGCTCATAAGGTGACGCCAAGTGTACGATCCAGATTTGGACACCAATGCTACCTTTGGCCCATTAGTAAAAGCGATAGTCCAATACCGATAAGTGGGCCTGGGAGGGTAGTTTGGACCTTTTCCCTCTGAGAGTACTGTTCCGCCTGTTGGGTCCGTGTTGGTCCCTCGGACAGATCTGTCTGCTTGGTTGATCTGCCCTTGGGTGACTCTGGATGTCCGAGCCAAGAGTCTCACGGAAGTATCTCAGTGGTTCTGTTATACACGTTTGGTCTTAAAGTAATGGTGGTGTCCGAGATTCTCTCGTACGGCCGTTAGGCATCTCTGTACTGACATGGTCAGGTTTGGAAGTCCTTTCCTTAGCCAGCTCGGACTAGCTGTGGGGATGTAGTGACTTCAGTGTACTGGTCGATTCACTTTGGGCGGACCATGTGAGGTCGGACCAGTACTGGATTGGCTAGTTAAGCCGTGATGCGCTTTAGGACACGCTCTATGGCGCCCTTAACGGATTGGACATATTTCCGTATCAACAGGTAGTTCCATTAGTCCAAGACTATGTCTTAACGCTAAGAATCTACTTTCTTGTAGTGGCTTAGTGAAGATATCTGCAAGTTGGTCTTCAGTGCCAATCTTGAGTATCTCTATATTGCCCTTTTCAACATGGTCTCTGATGAAGTGATGTCTAACATCAATGTGCTTTGTTCTGGCATGAAATTTAGGATTACTGTAATCGCAATAGCACTTGTGTTGTCACGTAAAATGGGAGTTTTCTTCTCATCGAGTCCATAGTCTTTGAGTTGTTGTTGTATCCACGTAATTTGTGTTGCACAACAACCAAAGACAATATATTCACCTCTGTGGTAGAAGTTGCAATTGAGTTTTGCTTCTTGCTAAACCATGAGATAAGTCTAGTACCCGGCCGACAAGTTCACGAGGTGCTTTTCCTATCAGCGTTGATCCAAAGATAATCGCCTCGAGTACCCATTAAACTCAATCCACTTTCTTTAGGATACCACAATCCTACATCTACTGTACCCTTTACGTACCTTAATATTTTCATAGCAATGTTGTAGTGTATTTGCATTGGATTTGTCTGAAATCTAGCACATACTCCAACGGCATATTGAATATCAGGTCTACTTGCAGTGAGGTAAAGTAGTGAACCTATCAATTTCCTATACTTATGTTCGTCAACACTCTTATCTGATTCAGTATAGGTCATTTTGGTTCCAATGCTCATAGGTATCTTAGCATTCTTTTCAGAAAGCTTAAGATTGAATTTTGTGAGCATATCTTTTGCATACTTTGTTTGACTAATGAATATTCCATCATTGAGTTGCTTGACTTGCAATCCTAGGAAATAATTCATTTCTCCCATCATGCTCATCTCAAACTTGCTTTTCATGAGATTTGCAAAGTCATTACAAAGTTGCTTGTCCTTAGATCCAAATATGATGTCATCAACATATACTTGAACCAAGAGTAGTTTCCCGTCATGATTTAAGGTAAATAAAGTTTTATCAACTTCACCTTTCTTGAAACCACTTTCCAGAAGGTATTTGACCAAAGTGTCATACCACGCTCTTGGAGCCTGTTTCAGTCCATACAGAGCTTTCTGTAGTTTGTAGACCATTCTACTTTCTGAGGAAACTTCAAAGCCAGGTTCTTGCTCAACATAACCTTCTTCTGCAAGTTCACCGTTCAAGAAAGCACTTTTGACATCCATCTGATAAACTTTAAAATCTTTATGAGCTGCAAAGGCTAGAAAGAGTCTTATTGCATCCAATCTGGCAACTGGTGCATATGACTTGTCAAAATCTAAGCCTTGATGCAGGTAAATCCCTTGGCAACCAATCTTGCTTTGTTTCTGGTTATTTCACCAGATTCATTCATCTTGTTTCTGAAAACCCATTTAGTTCCAATCACAGATATTCCTTCTATAAATGGAACTAGTTTTCAGACTTTGTTTCTCTCAAATTGATCCAACTCTTCTTGCATTGCAGAGATCCAGTCTTGGTCTCCTAATGCTTCTTCTATATTTTTAGGTTCAATATTCGAGATGAAACATCCAAAGAGAGAGTTAGCATTTTCAGCTATTGCTCTCCAAGTCCTAACACACTGATTAATTGGTCCAATTATATCCTTTGCAGGATGATCTTTGATCCATCTCATCATAGGTTTAGTGCTAGTAGGATCAATATCCACGTGATCTGAATGTGAATCACTAAGATTTTGATTTGATACTTATTTTTCAGTATCTGAGATATCTGACATATGGGAAATGTCATGGATATCTGACACTTTTTCAGTGTTAGAGATATCTGGAACATGCATTTCAGCATTCTTATTTTCAGATACCTCTTCATGATGAAGGTTCTCAGTAACCTGTTCCATTTCTGGAAAAACTCATAGGAAATTCCTCATCATGTCTGTGAGTCATCTTGTTGTTACTAGGCATTTCAAGCTTGTCTACGTCAGAGACATCCTCACTTTCCATAATGGTGTTTCTCCTTTCTGAGGATTCTTCTTTAGAATCCCTCAGTAATAGTTCTTTGAACCTTTCTGAGAGTTCATCAATAGGAGGTGTTTTCTTATTTCCTTCATAGAATACAACATGAATTGATTCTTCAATTTTCTTTGTTCTTTTGTTGTAAACTCTGTAGGCTTTGCTGTTTATGGAATAGCCAAGAAAAACACCTTCATCTGCCTTTGGTTGAAATGTTCTCAGATAATCTTTCCCATTGTTTAGAGCAAAACATCTACAACCAAATACTCTCAGATGTTTGATATTAGGGGGTCTACCAACCAAGATTTCATAGGGGGTCTTGTCATGGTGTTTGTTTATCAAACATACATTACGAGTGTAACAGTCGTGTTTACAGCTTCAACCCAATAAATTTCACTTATTTCAGTGTCAGTTAGCATTGTCCTTGCAGCTTCTTTAAGGGTTCTGTTTTTCCTTTCTGCAACACCATTTTGTTGAGGTGTTCTTACAGAGGAAAGTTGGTGTTGTATACCTTTGCAGGTACAAAACTCCTTTATGTACTGGTTGACAAACTTCGATTACCATGGTGCTTACGATTGCGGATACCTTGTCATTTTCATGACTTCAAGCTTTTTCAAAGTTTGGTATCTCCACCACGGCATCGATTGTGTTTCGTAAAGACAACCCAAGTAAATCTTGAGAAGTCATCTACAACAACCAGACCATACTTCTTTCTCCCGCATAACTAGTTCTGAGATGATTCAAAAGATCCATGTGTAAAAGTTGCGTTGGTCTAACACTAGAGTGTCGATCTTGGACTTGAAAGAGATCTTAGATTGTTTCCCCATCGGCAGGCGAGCAGATACCTTCCTTTACGAAGATGTTGGAAGGCCAACCACTAACTCTTTCTTGGCAAGTCTATTCGGTGTTTTGAAGTTCAAGTGACTCATTCTTTTGTGCCATAACCAAGGTGCTCTTACATGTGACCAGATTGACTCACCATGAGACATTCTTCAGTTGTGGCAGATGCCCAATCGGCAACATAAAGACTGCCTTTCCGCCGACCAACTAAGACTGTCTGCTTTGACTCATTGTCAATTAGTTTGCAGTATTTAGCTTTGAATTTTATAGTAAAATCCTTGTCTGCAAACTGGCTCATGCTAAATAGATTATATTTCAAATCCTTAACATGTAATACGTCAGTGATTGTTAAAGTCCCCAATTTGACATTGCCAAATCCCAGAGAGGGATTTAATTCTCCTCCAGCAATTCTGATATCTGGTCCTGTGTTGCAAGCTTTGTAATCAACCAGATTTGCTTTGTCTCCTGTCATGTGCTTTCCGCATCCACTATCAAATAGCCATTGTGCTTTAGTCCAGGAGGCATTCTGCACACAACAGGAAACAGGAGATTAGGTTCTCATATCTTTGATGGAACCATCAGAATTAAAAGTTCTTCCAGTAGGAATCCATTTTTGAATGAATTTCTTTGAAATATACTTTTGTCTGACAGGAACGTGAGGAGGAATTCTATTTGAATGAATGTTATCATTAGTGAGAATTATTTTCTTCCTTAGTGTGTTCCTAGGTGCTCCATATGATGCTTTCAGATACCTGTCAGGTTTCTGAGTTTGCTTTTCAGCAAACTTAGCCTTCCTTGCCAGATTTCTTCTACCCCTGGCATTCAGATTTTCAGTGGCTTGATTTAACTTCCACTTCTGATAATTGCTTTGAGCAATTCTAGCTTTCAGCCATCGTTCTTGCTCCTGCTTGTACTCGTGAGCAAGTTGTTTTCCGATGCCTTTGTAGCCAATACCGTTTCGAGCACTTGAAGCTATCTGAGATCTTTTCTCAGCAGCTTTGCTAGTCTCTGGTTGGTCCAATTTCTTTCCAGAAAAAGTGACATGGGAGAATTTTCCAGCTCCTGCAATTCTACCTTTTTGAGAGACATAGCACTGTGGGTGTTTACACTTTTCAGTGTTGTGTTTCTTTTCAGAGACGTGCCCAACAGTTTTGTTTTTGACTTGTTTTTCCCACAAAGGTTTGGTCGCAACTGCCTTTCCTTTGTCAACAATCTTTGTCTTCTCACCGATACTATAGATTGCATGGGAACCGTCTTGCTGAGTACTTACAAATGTTCTTTTCTTATTACTCTTATTCAGAGTGATAGAACAATCTGTCTGTGTATTCAGCCCATGTCCTTTCTTCTCTGAAGGATCTCTTAAGTAAGATTTACTTCAGTAAGAGTGTCACTAGCTTTGGCATAAGATTGAAAAGATAATTCTTTCTTCTTGAGTTCCTTGTTCTCAGAAAGAAGATCTTCATAATTCTTTGCTTCTTTATGTGACTTTTCAGTCTCAGATATCTGAGCTTTGAGAAATGCATTTTCAGCATCCTTTCTCTCAGATACTTTAACTAATTGAGAATTTTCCTTTGCAAGAGAATTCTTTTCTTCTTCAAGGTTTTCGACTCTAGCTCGGATCATTAGAAATTCTCTTTCATAGATATCAAGTTCTTTCCTGAGATTTTCTAGATTTTTTATTTCCTCTTCATCACTTTCATAAGTATAAGAAGTATGTGTTACCTCATCAGCCATAAGATAGTTTTCTATGTTGGAGATGTCTGGACCGTCAATTTCAGCAACTCCACACATTTCATTCTTCTTGAGGCCGATGTCAATTATATCATGAGTAACTCCACATAATTCTGGTGATGGTAAGGTTGAGTCATCTAAATTGTCATCTTCAGAATCTGTCTCAACGTCTAGAGCATCCAGTTGAGTTTGGATTTTCTTTCTTTCTTCAGTTAACAAAGCTTTCTGGCTTCTTCTGAAGATTCTCCTCGCTTTCTTGTCACCTGTCCTTCTTGAAGTGGCCAGGTTTCTGACAATAGAAACAGATATCGTTTCCAATTTCTGCTTCCTCAGTACATGATGCTTTACGAAATGGGCTTGTTCAAATGAGCTTTGCATATTTTTGTACTGGTGATAGTTTGAGCCTAGATGCTTTTTCAGCTTCTCTTTGGCTTTTCTTCTCTCAATTTCTCGACTAACAAATTTGCTCATTTGCTTTGCAGCAAGAGCATCCTCAGTCTCCTCCTTGCTTTTCTTCTTTTCAGAAGTTCCTTGAGTTACTAGAGCAACATTCTGCAACTTTTCAGTTGTTTGTTCTCTCTGAGTTGTCTCATAGTCAACAGTAGCAAGATGAGAGAAAAGTTCCACTGGAGTGATATTTGGCATACCTTGGTTAAAATAAAAGAATTTAGTATGCTCCCAGTTGTGGTTAAGACTTCTGACAATAGTCTTAATCTTCTCATTGGGAGTATCTGCTTCCCCAAGTGCTGCCATATCACTCATGAGAGTGGTAAACCTGAAATCAAGTTCTTCCAGAGTTTCAGTGGGACCTTGTTTGAAATTTTGAAATTTCAACTTTAGAACTTCGAACTTGTTTTCCTTGGTTTTCTCAGTTCTGGCACATATTTCTTCAATCAGTTGCCAGGCAACTTTCGCCGTTTTAGCACCCCACAGTTTACACTGTATGTGCTCTGGTGTCGATCTGATGATGATGTTACGAGCTTGACCATCCAGTCGATTCCTCTTGGCATCTTCCGATGTCCAGAGTTCTCTGGGCTTTGGTTCGTAAATAACTTGACCAGTAGATCTTCCACTAGTTGACGCATCTGTTTGTGAATATCCTTCGCTTTGATCTCTGTCTCTTCCACTCGAAACCTCCATGACTTGCTTAAGTTGTTGAATGACTATTGGGCCATTCTTTATTACTTCGATCATCTCGTCACTTATGGCTTCAAGGTGGAGCATCATGTTATTTTTCCATTTCACGTAGTTCTCTGGTTTGAGAACGGGTGCATCACTCAGAGACATACCTGCACACTTAACACACAAATTAAATAGTCCTCAAAAGTGGACAAAGTTCATTCACCTATCTGGGGATCAAGGTTCAGTGCAGAAGGCTGGTGAACCTCCTGCTTTGATACCACTTGTTGGTCTAGATAACGGCAAAGTAAAAGACTTGGGGGGGGGGGGGGGTGAATAGTCTTTTAAAACTTTTGTCGATAAAAACTGTTTCTCAGATATCTGAATAGATATCTGATACTTAGAATCAGAGCGCGGAAGACTTAATAAAGATAAGTGCAGAAACAGTTAATGTGTGTGTTTGTGTTGCTGAAATGTAAATACAGAAAGGTAAATAACACAGCAAGTATAGTGGTATCTGGAGGTGGCGTAATCCTCCAACTAATCCACTTTGGTCTATCAGAGACCTAGAATTCACTAGAACAGATAATTGAGTTCACCTTACAAAAAACCTATTCTAAGATTCTTAACAATTGGTTCCCAACCAAATGTTCCCCCTGAGTTGTTCCCCGGCTTTCACAGCCAAGTACTTCCTGTACTCAGAAACCTTTGAGTTATTCCCTAGCTTCCCAAGCTAAGTACTTCCTATACTCAATAACCTTGGAGTTATTCCCTAGCTTCCCAAGCTAAGTACTTCCTATACTCAATAACCTTAGAGTTATTCCTTAGTTTCCCAAATCAAGTACTTCCTATACTCCGGTAACCTTGGAGTTATTCCCTGATTTTTCAAACTAAGTACTTCCTGTACTCCACGCCAGTTATGGTGTTGGTTTTGGTTTGAGTTGTCAGATGAGCTTCTTTAATAACTTATTCAGTTATTCAGATAGCTCTATGAATCAAGTTACTTAATACACTTTACAGCGTATGGTATCTTGTTCTATTTTACTGACCCAAGTCTTATGATATCTGTTCAAGAGAATGAATCTCAGATAGTTGATCTTTTGATTCAACTCCTTCACAGATAGCTTTGCTTGTTTAGGATCAGGACACTTAGAACTTCAGTGTTTACTTAAGATCAAAAGCTTTGGTCGCAACAGAAAGCTTTGTGAGTAAGTAAGTTGCTTTGAGAGAGTAAGATGTTCAGCGTATGTCGTGTGTCTAAGGTATCTTCTCAAGCAGTCTAAGTGTTGATATTTATAGATGAATTTGAGTGCCGTTTGAATAGTATCCGTTAGGCTCAAATTCAAACTATTGATATCTGTGTATATAATCTTGTGAGGTTTTGTCTTCTTCTTCAGAAGCTGCCGTTGCTTTTATTCAGACATCTCTGTCCGTGCATTAAATGCATTGTACTATACTTTTTTTCCTATAGTGTCAACGGAACTATGCTTTGTATCAGAGACTAGTGTTATCTGAGTCTTTGCACGTCCTTATCTTCAATCTTCAGATACCACTTATTTATTGAAACAACTTTGTTTTCAATATATATTTCTTTTTCAGAAATGTGGTTAATGCTCAAGGTATCTGAGAATAGATATCTGTGGACACTTTCCTTGTTTTCAGATATGTCTCTTATTTCTCAGATATCTCTTGTGACACAGTTTGTTTGAAACTATTCGTGTCTTCAAGATATCTGGCTAAGGTATCGAACAACGATTTGACAATCTTGTGCAGTTTCTTCAAGTCTTCAATGTCGTTGAGCTTGTTCTGCTTGGATGTCTTCTTCTTGGTCTTCTCTTCATAAAATAAAAATTACATTTTGAGACCTAACATCCTATACAAGATTAACTAGACTATCATACTTAGTGGGTTTCCTCTTTTACAATGTTCAAGTGAACCAAGAGTACTAATCACCTTTCTGAGACTAAGATAAGTCATCATGTTGCTGATCAAAACTAAACAGATATTCTTAACAAAATATCTAACAAAATTCCTAACAAATTTCTCAAGAAATTTCCCAACAAATTTCCCAACACTAAACCTCCAGTTGCCAAGAGAAAGAGGACTCATACAAAAGAGCCTCCAAGCCCCTAAGCATACTGAGTATGACCTTCCGGAGACAAGGTCTCGTAAGATGTTGGGCCTTCGTAAAGGCAACTCAGAATGCCCATGAATCCACGAACGAATGCTCAGAACTCTCCGAGATGATAGAAATATCATAGATGGTGCACTCAACACGTAATAGTGATTCTGAGGATGATGAATTACTTGCAAAAGTACTCAAAAGATTCAAGTATGAGACCCATGGAGGAGCATCAAGCTCAGCTCTTCAGAAAGATAAGAGCCCCTCTGCCCAGCAGGAAGAAGAAGGTTTGGGTGACGAAGATAGAATGATGAAAGATGTTGCCATTGCTTCCACATTCACAATGCCAGCACTTAATATTGCTGAAGAAAACCCTGTTCTTGAACAGGTTTCTCAACCTTCTGAGAGAGCTCAACTCTCAGAAAGGGATCAAACTAAGATGGAGACTCAGAATGATACTACAAAGGAGAACAATAATGAGCACAGAGAGACTGCGGAATCACCACAAGTCCAAGAGATCAATGATCAGCCTGACTCTATTCAGGTAACAAAGATAGTTTGTATATAACATGTCAACATAAATGAATGTTAACTTGTTACTCATAAGCTGTATTTGTTACAGGCCAACTTGGAGACACACTTTCAGGGGAAAGAAAACCTGTCCACCCCCTTGAATCAAGAAGAGGTTCCTCCAACCTCAGAACATCAAGAAGAGCCTGTCCCACAGGAAGTAAAGTTATCTCTGAACAAGAAATAACTAAAAATGCTCTTATCTTTTGTTCTAATATTCTTAATGTCTCTTTTTAGGCTCCAACTGAGGAAGTAGTGGCGGTGGAACCAACACCCCAAAACCTAGAGATTCCAGAGGCTGAAAAGCTTTCTGAGGAAGTATTTACTGAACCTTCTGCTGAGAAGGTAAGTAATCAGTAATAGTCTTCTTCAAGAATGCTCTAGAAAAACCACTACTAAATCTTTTATGTTTCAGAAGTACAGGATAATGAGCCTAGTGTTTCTACACAGGTATGCTCAGAAAGCCTTCTTTCGCTTACAGATACTAACTCAAGTAGTTTGAGCAAAACTAACTTGAACACTTTCTTTCAGGCTCAAAGTCTAGTGCCAGTTGATTTACTCAAGACCTTCCAGAAGCACACCTTAAAGAAACATCTCAATTGCTTCAGACAATGGCAGAAACTCAGAAAGGCTGACCTTTCTGAATTAGCCAGAGTAATCGACGTCCCAGAGAAGAGAGCAATTGCCTTCAATCTGGAAGATTATATCCATGCATTCTTCCCAACAGAGTCCTACACATTTGCCACTCTGATGCATGAAGACTTCATTCATGAAGTAGCACAAAGACTTTTGGTAGATTTCAAGTCTGCGGATGCTCAAACCCAAGAGAAGATGGTTACCCATCCTGCCTTGCCCAGCAAGCTCACAACCTACCCAACTGAACAAGAAGAAGTTAATGGGAGGATGATTACATTCCCAAATGTGATCAACCTGGTTTCAGAAGATGACGAGGAGATGGACGAAAATGATTATCAAGAACCTCCTTCTGAGCATCCAAACCAAGAAGCAAAGAAAAAGGATGATGATGATGATCAAAATGATGATCCCCAACCTAGACAAGGCGGGATTCAGAAAGCTAGCAAAGGAAGTGGAGAAAAGGCTACTCCCTCAAATGCTCAGAAAGCTCCATCATCATCACCTCCCAAGTCTCATCAAGATACCCAACAGGCTGAACACAATGATGCCATAGAAGAAATTTCAGCCGCTGAGTTTAGGATTGAACAACTCAGAAAGGTATTGGAAGAAGAGAAGAGAATCAACATTGAGACTCAAGCTCTTGTTGATGAAAAGGAAGCCAAAATCAAGAAGCTCAAAGAAGCTAATGCCAAGGAATTGGCACTCCTAGATGAGCAAAGAAATTTGAAAAATGCCATTGTTGTCACAGCTGCTGAGATAGATGCCATGGATGACAATGATGATGAAGAGCATGATGCTGAGACTGCATCAGAAAGACCTTCTACATCTTCTCAAAAGGCCAGCACACTTGATGGAAAACAGAAGAAGATTGTCAATCTGCAAACAATCCAAGAAAAGGATTATGATAGTGATGCTGAAACCCACAACTTGATTACTGAAGCAGAAGATGAGAGACTTGTCACTCAGCACAAAAGAGCCCTACTTGCTCCTCATATATTCTCTGCACCAAGTAGTTCAAGAAGTGAATAGCACCGTGCAAGGAACAGTGTCTTTTTAGAACTCAGAAAGACACTAGTTGCCCAAGACACAGAAGTGCTAAAATCCGTCCCAGAAGAGATGAAGCCATTGGCTGCTGCTTTACTCAACAGAGCAACCAGCATAACTCTCTCTCAGAAAGACCTAGGGTTGGTCAGGGATGAGGATTGTAACAATGCTAATGCAGCATTGAATGAAGCCAGCCATGCTGTCCTGCAAGCCAACGCCATCCCAAGGCCGCTTGAAGAGCTCAACACAAAGGAGCAGGAACTGGTTAGACAGAACAACGAGCTGAAGAAGGAACTTCAAGAATTGGTCAGGGTGCACAACAATCCCTAGAAAAAAACTTTGAAACTCTCTCTGAAGCTTATGCTATCATGAGTCAGTCATTCATGACTAAGGGGGAAGAAGAGATGCCTCAGAAAGGCAGAGGAAGAAAAAGCAAACAATCAAATCCTCCCTCCTCAAGTCAACTTGTCATTAAGGACACCGCTGGAGACCACTACAAAAAAACTGGGCTGGGGCGACGGATCAGCCCAACGATCCGTCGCCCCATCCCTGGCGATGGATAAAAAATCCGTCGCCCCGCTGGAGTTGGGCCGACGGATAGATAATCCGTCGTCCAATTCGCGACGGATTGGACGACGGATTATATATTTGACTTTTTTTTTTAATCGAAATATAACGACGGATAGAATCTATTCGTCGTTACCTTTAGCGACGGATAGAATCTATCCGTCGCTAAACCGGACGACGGATAGAATCTATCCGTCGTTATATTTAGCGACGGATAGATTCTATCCGTCGTCCAATATTTTATTGGAATTAGTGACGGAATCTGAAATTCCGTCACTGTGAATTTCCGTCACTAATTCCGTCACTGTGAATCCGTCACTAATTCCGTCACTGTGAATCCGTCACTATTTATTTCATATTAATCCCTGTTTTTCGTAGTTCACCTATTTAATCAATATAATATTCGATAATAAATGAATTATACGGAAAATAATTCAATAAATTTTGAATAAAAAAAGTAATATCCGGAGCTGGAGAAATTATCCACACAAGTGTAAATATGAAAAAAAATCCGAACATACAGATACATACCTAACTAGCTATCAGACGGGGGTGGGTGATGGCGGGCGGGACATGAATCGCTCCATCTCAGAATCAAGGCTCGTTCTCCTCCCTTTGTTCTTGGGCGGCACGCTGTATCTCTTGAGTTAGAGCTGCAACCTGTTCCCGGACCTGCGAGTGCACCATTTCCGAGACGTGGTCCTGTGTGTAAATCGGACGTCTAGACTGCTGGGATGATGATGAGGAGCACCCCGGACTAGCCAGGCTCAAACCGAGGCTCCCGAGTCCATATATTCGTCCTTTCTTGTCCGGTTTGTTGACCTCTAGGAAGATGTTGTCAACTTGTTCAGTTGACAACACATCACCCGTCTCGTCCTCCTGCCTCGCCACCTGAGCATCAACCTCAGCCTGAAATCGTAAATAGCAGATATCATGATCAGTTACTGTTTTTAAAAATTAACTTATAATAGTGTACAAATATGAACTTTAAGCAACATAAACATACCGCAATAGACGAGGCCCGGCAGTCGTTCCATACCCCGCCCTTCTGCTTGGCCTTCTTGAAGATGGCATACTTGGATGTCACCTTCCCCCGTGCCACCTGAATCAAACCAGATCTAGTCAACAATTTATCATCTACAAGTAATAGAGCAGCAGAGACTTCATACATACACGTAATGCTAGATTGCAAAAACACATATATACGCACCGATTGATAATAATCGGTGGATGAGATCGCCTCCCAAGGTGGTGAACGGCCCTTCCTGCCGTATCAGACTGGGATGCCCGGTTTCGCCTGTTGGTGTAGGCAACGTCCTGGACATCAGTTCGGCGCCGATGAAGCATCCCAAAGGCCCACTCCAGCATCAACTGTGGAGGATTTCGCCACCCGATCCCGAATGGCCTTCCACGAGCAGACCATATCCTGCAGTTTGGATCCACAGTCTGTAAACACGCCAGATCTGTGGGATCAACTCTTCGGAATGAAGTACTCCTTACACTCCCAATTTCATACAACATCCAAAGTCAATACATGTATAACCTCACCATGTTACATCAATTTAACAAGATACAACAACATAATGATATGGTGACTAACATATCACCCAAACAAAGTGGCTAACATACCACTCACATATAGTGGCTAACATACCACTCACATTGTCCTAAATTTTACTAACACAATGGTGACTAACATATCACCCAAATAAAGTGGCTAACATACCACTCACATACAGTGGCTAACATACCACTCATATTAAAACGATTATAATTACAAACGAAGGAATGCCATATTTTAACTTACCTCGGCTCATCAAGTACTCGGCCTCATGCGCTCCGAGATGTGGCTCCAACACTCACCACCACCTTGGTGGCTCTCTCTGCTCGGAAGATGTCACCCAGTTTGTTGTGCACCTCCCGAGGCCATAAGCTGTTGTCAATGTATAAGATACAAGAAACGAATATATATTACTTTAGTACAACAATTTATACTTGTCAACTATCATTATAAGTTATGTTTTACATATTTAAGAAGAAAGAAGAATGTATAATACTTACTTGGCAGGACCAACAGGGAAAATCACTGGCAAGCCGTCCCACGTGACGTTGGGATGGTTTGGATCGAACACGAGGTAGGGACAATCGTCGTGGTCGTCCTCCAAACATGTGCTGTCTTGTTGGTAGAGCCATTGCTCTCTCTGCCGGGGATCTCGAGAATCGAGACCTGCTTGCGACCATCGAAGCCCTCACAATGCGTCATCCCGACCCACCACTACTATCCTGCGGCCGGCTGCGTGGTGGGGGACGATAGGTGGACGGCCTCTGTCGCGGCATTTGCAAAAACATGTAATAAATACAATAAAATGTGTTAGTACGAGTTATAATACAGAACAGATTATAATAACACATATAATAATATACCATTATCACCGTCCTCTAACTCTACATATTGGTCCTCGTGCAGATCAAACAACTCATCATCTGCTTCTATGGGATCTTCTGCTTGTTTATCGACATCCTCTTGTTGGTACGAGTTGGTAATTGAGTCGTCTTTCTCAATGAACTCCACTTTCGAGCAAGCATGAATAGGTACCGCAGCTAACCATTCCCCCTTATCGCGTTTCCTGCTTGGATATTCAAGAAACACCACTTGTCGTGCTTGAGTCGCCAGAATAAATGGTCCATGAACGATCGGTATCCATTGAATAATTAGATAATAACCTGACACGTTTGAATTCATTAGATCGAGGTCTTTCATTTACGATAATAAATCATTTTCACAATAATTCAATCAATTGCTACGTAATATAAGTTATATTAGATCTAGTCAATTGTTACGGCATTACATAATATAAGTTACATCAGCTTCAATTTTAACATAATGTTTGGTTTCATATATATATCAACTAATGATTACTAGTTATACAAGCCTAGAGACAAAACGGATGAAACTCCTCATTCTCATGCACGATCCTCCTCATCACCTGTGACGCTCCCTACCACAGAACTTGCATTCCAACAGATCTACATCCTCCTCCCAATACACCATACACATGTTCCGACAAGTAGAAAGGCACTCGATAGGTGGCCCCAAACCCCGCCTCTCCCTCCATTGGAGGTATGCCATGGACGGTGCTTCCTCACCGTGATGAATCCATACATGATACTCAGGCATGAATCCATAACGTCGCAAGTGCTCGAATACTGCTGTAGGCGTCATAAATTGCTTGTTTCTGCAGGTTTCCAATGTGCAAGGACACTTTATCAACCCCCCAGTTGCACAAACCGGACGTCCCATGGCAAACAAGATGAAACATTTAACCCCTTCTACAAAACTCCTAGAAACTCTGTCATTTACCGCCGTACGATCGTACATCCATGAACGGTCGGAATTCATTGTATACTTTATTTTTAACCTGACACGTTCCAATTGATTAGATCGTATTTAATTTATTAGATTGATTCCAATTCGGATAAGAAGATTGTGGAGGTTAATTGTTAATTATTATATGTTCCTTATAAATTAATTATTAATTAAGTGTTCTATATGTTACAAAATTGGGCATATATTTTAACATTTCAACCTCTTAGTACATATATTATATACTTAACTACATATCAAATTAACTAATTACTCTATACATATCGAATTACTACATATATTCATATCAAATTACGTACTTAACATACAAATTTATGAAATCAAAACTACATACTTCCATACTTAGCAAACTTATCAAATTAACTAAACTAACTATATATACTTAACACACAAATCAAACTAACTACATACATTCATACATACCAAACTTAACATACTACATACATTCATATCATACCTATCATATATACATATCATTAACTAAATTAACTATCAAATTATATATATATATATATATATATATATATATATATATATATATATATATATATATATATATATATATATATATCAAATTGAACAAATTACATATAATTGATGAAATTAACTAAACTAACTACTACATACTTATCATATATACATATAATTGCTCAAATTAATCAAAATAAATAAAATTCCCAAATTTTTAAAAACTAGGGTTTTAGCCAAAATACCTTGATTAATCGGTAGAAATATGAAATTGATCGAAGAATCAAACTCCTTGTCACACGAGCTTCGATTAGGCACCAAGATTGGCCGGAATAACGGATGATTGGCCGGAAAACGGATTGAGGAGAAGAAGAAAATGAGGATGGAAGAATAAAGAAGATGAAGAAAATGAGAGATTCTGCTCTCTGTCCGAACATACGAATACTGGGCCGACGGACACGTATCCGTCGGCCCAGTTGGCCGATCCGTCGGCCCAGTGGGCGACGGATAGGTATCCGTCGCCCCATAGTTTGTTTTTTTTTTTTAAATCAAAATATTAACGACGGATAAAATTATCCGTCGTTAATAATTTCCTTTTTTTTTAAAAAAAAAAAAGTCAAACTTGGGCGACGGATAATAATTATCCGTCGCCCAATTTAGCGACGGATAAGTTATCCGTCGCTAATAAGCGACGGATAACTATTATCCGTCGCCCCAATTAGCAATCCGTTGTTATGGGGCGACGGATAAAATCCGTCGTTATGGGGCGACCATAACGTCGGATTTTCCGGATTTTCTTGTAGTGGACAACCTTGCTGAAGAAGTTGTTCCAGATCAACCAGCCAAAAGGCTGAGAAGTATGATAACTAGGGGAGCCAAGTCCCTTAGAATCTCAGAAGAGAAAAAGACTTCTGAAGAAGAAGAAAAGGAAGAAGGAGAAGTAAGAGGTCAAGAAAGTAGCAAGTCTCCAATTTTGGACTTCAATGATGATGAGGATGATTCTGATGAACATCCACTTCACAAGAAAAGGAGACAAGAAACTACTTCACAACCTCCTCTGGCAGCAAAGCCCTTAGCAGCCAGAACTCCTTCTGGAAATACCAAGTCTATACAAGGAACATCCACCGCATTGAGGCGAGAAGAAAGGGTTAGAGGATCTCTGACGAAGACCACCAAATGTAAAAGGAAGAAGGATTTCGGTTTGGCGAGTAAACATTGAAACACATCAAGAAAGGCCAACCGATGCCCACATTGAGTATATGAAGACCGATGTGAAGAATCTTCATATAGGTGCATTACGAACAAGAGAGGGTATTGGATTACGGAACTACAACATCTACTTGTCAATGATAAGTTTCAACTCCATCCTCAACCAGATCCTGAAATGGAGAAGGCGAATTGCTAAAACTCGCACCTTCATGCCAGCTAAACTTTGAAGTAGAAAAGAGGAATGAAGCGGAAAGATGGACCTTTCTTTTGCTGTCCT
Organism: Plantago major; assembly: GCA_026545765.1. Taxonomy (NCBI): domain Eukaryota; kingdom Viridiplantae; phylum Streptophyta; class Magnoliopsida; order Lamiales; family Plantaginaceae; genus Plantago; species Plantago major. The sequence goes on from CM048843.1 coordinate 27,988,701, forward strand.
TACCCAAAACACATTGATGTACACAAGGTAAGAAAAGCTGGATGGTAGCTACAAAGAAAAGAACAAACTAGGTGTTTCAACCTATGAGTCATTCTATATGACATTGGATGAATACCTAGATGATATACATTATCTGGAAGAAATATACAAGTATTTCAACCTGTCTCAGCTGTAAGTAGACCATGCGGTGCAGGAAAAGTATACGGGTCAAACATTTTACGTAGAAGAATCACAAGCTTGGCAAGAGTTACCATGAAATATGTGACTTATCCGGAAAATGAGCTCTCGTCGGAAGGATTCTTTATGACTATGTCCAAGAATGCGAAAAGTGGATGATCATGTCAATCGATCCGAAGGGTCTTTGAAGAACTTGAGGTATTTGAACCCAAGTTGCATTTCTGAAGACTTGAAGACTAGTAACATTAGAATACTCTCTTGGAGCTTGGACTCTCCTTTGTTCTAATTTACTTAGTATGTTTTGTTACTTTTTGTAATCTTGCTAATTGTTTCTAAAATTCTCTATATGTAAAAGTTGCATCTCTTTCAGAAGCGTACTATCTGAAGATCATACTCTCAGATACTTTTTAATAGATGACAACTTATCAGCAAAGATCACTTCTTGTGATTTGGTTGATGTTTACTTTCTGCACTTAATTCAACTAAAATTGAATATCATTTGAAATGATTAAGTGGTGGATTGTTTTCTCTTCCAGGATTACAATTTTGTAATAGGACTTAAAAGATAGTCATGGATGACTGATCAAAAAGGGGGAAATTTGTTAGGAATATCTGTTAGTATTTTGATCACTCATCACATGTTCTTATCTTAGCCATAAAGGTGATTAAGTACTCTTGCTTCACTTGAACATTGTAAAAGAGGAAATCACTGAGTATGATTAGTCTAGTAAATCTTGTAATAGGATTATAGGTCTCTGAGTGTAATTTTTATTTCAAGAAGACCATGAAGATCAATCCTAGCAATGGAGCTTTTCTGAAGATTAGAAGACTGAAGATTGCACAAGGTTTATGAAGACACAAAGGTTTAGTCTAACTCAGAAAGACTATGTCCTTAATCCTTTCTTAAGTATATTAACTTACTTTTGAAATATGATTCTGGACATATGACAGCACGAGTATGGAGCATGCAAGCCATCAGAAAGGCTCATGTATCCGTTGAGACTAAAGGACAATGAACAGTACTATGCATTAAATGCATCGGCAGAAATGCTGCAAAAAGCAAGTCCTCTCTGAAACAAGAGATAGTGACTTCTGAGTACATAGTTCAAGATATAAACGGATATAATTTGATAGAGAGCACAACGGATACAATTCAAACGCCTCTCAAATTTATCTATATATATCACACACTTAGATGCTTGAAGAACATACCTTAGAACGCTCTATCTTGCAAACTTACCATCAAGCAAAGTATTCTCTCAAGCACTCTACTATCCTTTCTGAAAGCTTTCTGTTGCTTGAAGAATAACTAGTAGTTCTAAGTTGTCCTGAACCTTAACAAGAGATTGTTATTCGTGAAAGAGTTGAACTATCAGATACCCTTTCTGAAGCTCATTCTCCAGAACGGACACCAATTACTTGGGTCAAGAAAGCGGACTGCCATCCACTGAACAAGTGTATTAAGTAGTCTCGTTCTGTTTGGCTCTCTGTACACATAACTGAAAAGTTATACGAGAAGCCTTTCTGACAAAACCTTATAACCAACACCATCAAGGCATGGAGTAGAGGAAGTACTTGATTTGGGAAATCAGGGAATAACTCCAAGGTTATCTGAGTAGAGGAAGTACTTAGCTCAAGGAGCTGGGGAATAACTCAGGGGGAACATTTGGTTGGGAACCATTTGTTTAGGAATCTTAAAATAGGATTATTGTAAGGTGAACTCAATTATCTGTTCTAGTGAATTCTAGGTCTCAGAAAGACCGAAGTGGATTAGTTGGAGGATTACGCCACCTCCAGATACCACTATACTGGCTGTGTTATTTACCTTTCTGTATTTACATTTCAGCAAAGCACACACACACATACTTATTGTTTCTACACTTACCTATCTTAAAGTCTTCCGCGCTCTGAATTTAAGTATCAGAAACCCCCAGGTTTCTGAGAAACTGTGTTTTTCGACAAAAGTTTTAAAAGACTATTCACCCCCCCCCCCCTCCTCTAGTCTTTTACTTTGCCGTTATCTGGACCAACAAAGACTTCTTCTACTTCCTCCCCAAAAGGTATAGACTCACGGCTATCTAGGCAATTAACATACTCAACCACCCCTTTGTCCCGAAGTTCCTCTCTAGTCTCAAGTGTCAAGGCAGCCTCTAGCTTATCTCTACTGGTGGTTTGCAAATAAGTATCCAAAACTAATGCATCATATTTATCAGAAAAATTGCAATCACAAACATTTAAAAAATTGCATTCCTCTACACTAAAACCTTCAACATTAGTTTCTCTAGAGATAGTTACCTTTTCTTCGAGCACCTCCATGTGGGTGATTCCTTTGGCCACACTGATAAAAGCGTTTGATGTTGCCAAGAAAGGTCTACCCAGCAGAATCACATGCTTCTTCAGATCAGGTCCGATTGTGCTCTCAGTCTTCAGGACAATGAAGTCTGCTGGTACCAGTAGCTTATCTACCTTGACTAAGACATCCTCGATTATTCCCAAGGGACGCCTCACACTTCGATCAGCCATTTGAACGACCATCCTCGTGGGTTGGATTTCTCCAAGTCCAAGCTGTTTGTAAACAGCGTAAGGCATCAGATTGATGCTTGCACCATTATCTAACATAGCTTTGGCCACGTGGTTGTCTCCTAAGCCAATACTAATGATGAAACTCCCTGGGTCCTTTTTCTTTTCCGGTAACCCAAATACAGCATTGACTGTCTCAGGCAGGACTTCCTCCCCCCCCCCCCCTCGATAGACCCATTTATTGGTGCTCAATTTCTTAAAAAATTTCGACCACGCAGGAACATCTCTGATCATATCTAGTAGGGGAATGTTACCGATGAGGGTGTCTTTGTCGTCTGCCTTCTCCTTAAGCCGTCCAGGAAAAGGAATATGAGGAGTAGGGGGCCTGTATGGATTTGGACTTTTGTGGAGCTGTGGCTCCTCTCTATTCTCCTTCTCCTTAACCCAGGAACCATCGGGAATGGCTTGCTGCTCATCTCTAGCACCTGTACCTGTAGTACCTGAAACAGTAGGTAAACCATTAGTAACGACAGGAACAATCGGCTCCGTTACCTTTTCCCTTCTCAGTGCTGCAAAGACTTCTGCTTCTTGTTCTTCTGCATCCGGTTCATCTGCATCCTCGAGATCCTCTCAATCAAAACATTTGTTGAGTTGTGTTGCTAACTCGCTGAATCCCATCACTGTGTTATTGACAACTTCAATCCTGGAATCAGTCTCTGCTTGATTAGCGCCATTTATGGTGAAGATCTCTGACATAGCTTTCATGGCTTCCCGGATTTCGGATTCCTGCTCAGGTGTAATACTATCTTCGTCTTCTTCAACACCCGCGGCTTGATGTACTACTTCCGATTTCCCCAATTCATCTATCTCTCTGTCGATGTCGAAAGTCCAATAATCTGACTAGTGGACTGGTTTCCTGTTCCTCACTGGAGATTGTCTTCTTCTACATGAAGTAGCGGCTAATATCTTAAACACCTCCTCAAATTATGTTGGTGTTTTATCTCCTGCCCCGCCACTGACTATATCCACTAATTCCTGGCATGGCTCAGTAAGCCCATTATAGAAATGCATCAGCTGGTCGGTGTGTGAAAGTCTGTGGTTTGGACAATTATACATAGCCACTTTAAATCGATCCCAAGCTTCGTGGAATGGCTCATCCACATCCTGCGCAAACTCAGTGATCTTCTTCTTGAGCTTGACTGTCTTGGAATAGGGGAAGTACTCTCTCAGGAACTGGGTGACTACTTCTTCCCAAGATTTCAGAGAGTCAGGTTCACATTTCTGGAGCCACCTTCTCGACTCTCCGATTAGAGTGTAAGGAAACAAACGCCTGCGGAGTTTGCAATCATCCAATCCCCTTTTAGGGATGTCTGAAACCGCTTGTTCGAAACCTCTTAAGAAATCCAAAGCGTCCTCGCCTAAACATCCCTAGAAACGCGGTAGGCGGAGGAGTTCCTCTTCCGTAGCCTCGTACTGTCTAGCATCTGCCTCCAAATGAATTGGAGGTTTCCTGCTTACAAAGGATGGTGTGAATATGGACCGCATTGACTCCATTATTGTTGGTCCAGATAACGGCAAAGTAAAAGACTAGAGGGGGGTGAATAGTCTTTTAAAACTTTTGTCGATAAACACTATTTCTCAGATATCTAAGTAGATATCTGATACTTAGATTCAGAGCACGGAAGAATTAAGACAGATAAGTGAAGAAACAGTTAAAGTGTGTGTGTGTGTTGCTGACAAGTAAGTACAGAAAAGTAAATAACACAGCAAGTATAGTGGTATCTGGAGGTGGCGTAATCCTCCAACTAATCCACTTCAGTCTTCCAAAGACCTAGAATTCACTAGAATAGATAATTGAGGTCACCTTACAAAAATCCTATTCTAAGATTCCTTAAACAGATGGTTCCCAACCAAATGTTCCCCTGAGTTGTTCCCCGGCTTTCACAGCCAAGTACTTCCTGTACTCAGAAACCTTTTTGAGTTATTCCCTAGCTTTCCAAGCTAAGTACTTCCTGTACTCAATAACCTTGGAGTTATTCCTTAGTTTCTCAAACTAAGTACTTCACATACTCACGCCCGATGATGGTGTTGGTTTTGGTTTGAGTTATCAGATGAGCTTCTTAATAACTTTTCAGTTAATCAGATAGCTCTGTGAATCAAGTATACTTAATACACTTTGCAATGTATGGTATCTTGTTCTTTTTACTGACCCAAGTCTTAGATAAGTGTTCAAGAGAATGAATCTCAGATACTTGATCTTTTGATTCAACTCTTTCACAGATAGCTGTGCTTGTTTAGGATCAGGACACTTAGAACTTTAGTGTTACTCAAGATCAAGAGCTTTGGTCGCAACAGAAAGCTTTGAGAGTAAGTAGTTTGCTTGAGAGATTAAGATATGTGTTCAGTTCAGCGTGTCTTTTCAAGCAGTCTAAGTGTTGATATTTATAGATGAATTTGAGTGCCGTTTGAATAGCATCCGTTAGGCTTAAATCAAATTCAAACTATTGATATCTGTGTATAATCTTTATGCAGGTTTGTCTTCTTCTTCAGAAGCTACCGTTGCTTTTGTTCAGACATCTCTGTCCGTGCATTTAATGCAATGTACTATACTTTTGTCCTGTAGTGCCAACGGAACTATGCTTTGTATCAGAGACAACCTTGATCAGATTTCTCTGAATCTTTGCACGTTCTTATCTTTATCTTCAGATACCACTTTTATTGAAACAACTTTGTTTGCAATATATATATTTCTTTTTCAGAAATGTGGTTAAAGCTCAAGGTATCTGAGAATAGATATCTGTGGACACTTTCCTTGTTTTCAGATGGACCTTTTTATTTTTCAAATATCTCTTATGACACAGTTTGTTTAAAACTATTGTTGTCTTCAAGATATCTGGCCAAGGTATCTGGAAAACTGTTTCAGTAATCTTGTGCAGTTTCTTCAAGTCTTCAATGTCGTTGAACTTGTTCTGCTTGGATGTCTTCTTCTTGGTCTTCTCTTCATAAAATAAAATTTACATTTTGAGACCTAACATCCTATACAAGATTAGCTAGAGTATCATACTTAGTGGGTTTCCTCTTTTACAATGTTCAAGTGAACCAAGAGTACTAATCACCTTTCTGAGACTAAGATAAGTCATCATGTTGCTGATCAAAATCTAAACAGATATTTCTAACAAAATATCTAACAGATTTCCTAACAAATTTCCCCCTTTTTGATCAGTCAACGATGACTATCTGAACTATTACAAATCTGGCTGAGTGAACAATTCAACACTTAATCATTTCTTAAGATTTTTCAAATCATTCAATTAAGTGCAGAAAGTAGACATCAACCAAATCACAAGGTGTGATCTTTGCTGACAAGTTATCTTTTATAGAATACTATCTGAGAGTAAGTTCTTCAGATAAGTTACAAAGAGAGATTACAGATAGCTTCAATACATAAAGCAAGTTTAGCTCAGTCAGCAAAAATACAGCAAAAACTACATAGTAAATTAGGACAACAGGAGTAACCAAGCTCCAAGTAAACATCCTAATAGACTAGTCTTCAAGTCTTCAACTCTTCAAGTCTTCAACAGTAGTTCTATGGATCAGTCTGCAAATTTCCTATCTCCAAACCTTTTGATGTCATCAGAATAATCATAGAGAAGTGTTCTGACGAGCATCTCAGTGTCTCTGGCAAATCCACAGACTTCTTTGTAGGTTTTGGTAGGATTTTTCTTGACAAAATGTTTGACCCACAGATACTTTCCCCACTTCCAGGCATGCTCTATTCTGATATCTGACAGCTTGAAGTATTCGTAGATAATCCTCAGATATCTGATGTCACCCTTGTATTGATCTTCAGTTAGATAGAACGACTCATAGGGTTCCACAGCGAGTCTTGCTCTTGTGCCTGTTCCTGTGATATTCGATTACATGCACATCATCTGGCTTTCCATATGGACATTCATCAGAGAGGTCCTTTCTCATGGCTTCAGTTCTCTTGACAACTTCAAAATCCACGAGCTTCAATGTGATTGGTGTTGATCAAGGTTGGCTTATCTTTTCTCCATGCCATAAGTTGTTTGTGGATTGGTTCTGGAAATCTTGAATTTACCAGTAGATGCTTAAGTTCCAGAATCCAATAGCCATTTTTCTGATTGATGCACCTGTAGACAGAGGAATCATTGTCATTCTTCACATACTCTATTTTGGCTTCTTCTGGCCTGAGTGGAAGTTGACTTTGTCTTTGCTCAGCTCTCAGTCTGTTCCTTCTCTGTCTTGAATTCTCTTTGGGGTTGTTGCTTGAAGAACCACCCTGGATAGACTTGGTATTTCCAGGGTGTTTTAGGGGGCTTTGCAGCTATGGGCTCAGTTAGGCTTTCAATTTTCCTTTTCTTGTGAAGAGGAGCTTCATCTTCATCAGTTTCCTCATCATCATCAAGATTAAATCTTGTGAGAGTTTTACAGCCTTCTTCATTGCCCAAGGGCTTGATTTGACATTCTTCTTCTTCAGAAGATTCATCAATCCCTTTAACTTGTCTTCTCCTTGGAGCCTTGGTACTTCTTGGAGGTTTCTATGCCATGGCCCATGTTATCATTGTAGTTCCTTGATGGGTTTACGAAGCAGCTACTATTTGCAAAGCAGCTTGGCTAGAGGAGGGTTCGTTTATTCTGAGTGGTGGCTGGGAAGTTTTCATGTTTCTTCTTCCTCTCTGAGCCACACCAGCTCCAGATTTCTTCTTGCTTTCTTCTCCTTCTTCGCATTCCCCCTGACTTTGAGGTCCAGATTTGTACACTCTTTCCCCCTTAGTCATTGTTGGCTGACTCAGTCTCATAAAAGAATCTGAGAGAGAGTCAAAATGCCCTTGTAAATAATTGTAGGCAATGACCAACTTCTGAAGTTCGGCTTTGAGCTCCTGATATTGCTTGATAAGTCCATTGTCCTTATCAGTGAGCTCTGCCAATGGGCCTAGGATGGCATCTGCTTTTCCAGCAGTGTAACTTGCCTCTTGGAAAGCTTTTTCAGCTAAAGACGCATCATCTCCCTTATCATTCCCAGATCTTTCTGAGCAATGACTATGCTAGTTGTTCTGTGAGTGATGAGCTCAGTGAACTTTTTCATTTCAGAGGGGACGGAGGCAATTACTTCCTTGTTCTGTGAAGACAACTCCTTGTTCAGATGAGCCAGTACTTGGTATCTGTTCATGTATTCATGGGAGTGGACATTTGGCAGTTTCTTTGAATATTCAGAGCGATCGACTTCCTTTTCAAGTGAGAAACCGCTAAATGTTCATTGCGGTGCTCTGCCAAAGTCTTGTCTTCTTCATCATCTGAGTAATCAGCCCAGTGATCTTCATCCTCTTGGACATTCTCATCGATTGTGTCGAGTCCAGCAACCATCTCAGAGATTGGTTTCTTCCCTTTTTGGGAGGAGGATGGTACTTCTTTTGAAGATGATGCAGCCTTAGCATCATGCTTAATTTCAGATACTTCTTCAGTATTGAGTTCTTTGGTGATGGCATTTACAGCATCCTGTAGCTCTTTAACCTCAGAGTAAGCAATCATCTCTTGCAGATATTGATCTTGTAGTTGGTCAAGCTTATCTCTGGATTTAGATATTTGGTCTTCCAGTTGAAGATGGAGCTGTTGTTCTTCTTCCAACAATTATGCGAGTTGAGCGATTCGATTGAGTATTCAACAATTTCTGAGTGATTTCCTCAGAATCCTCAACTACTTGTTCAGTATTAGCCTTTTGTTGGGGAGATGGGTGAGTTGACTTTTGAGGAGATGGAGATGGAGACGGAGATTTCTGTGCTTTCCTCTCAGTTTGCTTTTCAACAGTTGAGGCATGATTTCTTTGTGAAATTCCTCCGGTCCCTGTTGCAGGGGAATCATCATCATCCTTTTTGTCTATGTCATCCTTTTGGTGATGGTCAGTGGGAAGTTCATCGAAGTCATTTTCATTTATCTCTTCCTCCTCATCATCTTCAGATACAAGATTGATCACTTCAGGAATAGTGATCTTCTGCCCATTAACCTCTTCTTGTTCAGAAGGTATAAATTGCAGAGTTTGGGGCAGAACTGGCTTGAATGCCATTTGTAATCTTGTCGACAATCACTGCTCAAAGGCTTGTATCAAATCAGTCGCCACTTCTCCGGAGAAATCCTTATGCAATAGAATTATGGCGTATCTTCGGTAGGGAACATTGCATGGATATATGTCTCCAAGTCAAGAGCTCGTGCTCGTCTGTTTGGTTGATCTGTGATTCTCAATATTTCAGAGAGATCAGAGCACCTTAACCTTTGTCATTTCTTGAAGCATTGAATATGCTTTGGTAGGGTGTGAGCTTTGAAGAAGGGAAGTAGGTCCCTTGTCTCATCATTGGGAGCCTGCTTGGCACTCATTTGAGCCTGAAAGAAAGAGTTTTGAGTGAGCTTCAAAACTTTTGTAGATATCTGAGTAGAAGTGTAGTTTAGTTTCTAAGTTACCTGAGTAAGTACTTCAGGCTCAGAGACTTGTGCTACTGAGACAATTGGTGTCTCAGATATCTTGTTGTGAGGTGGAGACTTGGAAGTCTGATTCTCGTCAACCTTTCTTTCTTGAACCTGAGAATTAAAGTTATCACAATACTTAGGAAATTTTATCAAGAAAACTTTAGATGACAAATCAGATATCTGAGAGGTCAATTACCTCCAAGGGAGGCTCAGATATTTGTCTCTCAGAGACTTGTGCAGTCTCTGGAATCTTTTCTTGTGATGAAGGCCTTGATGCCTCATCAATTTCCACAGGTGCAGGGGATGTCGCAACTCTGTCCCCTTGCACTTCTACTTCTGAGTGAGCCTGTGAGTAGAAAGTATTGAGTAATTTTAGAAGAAGTTTGAGATAACCCAAGGTGAAGAATTTTTATCACTGATTTTCATATACCTTCATACTGGAAGGCTCAATGATATGTTCTTCAGAAACCTTGTCGGTTTCTGGGTTTTCTTCTGGCATTTCTGCCTTATCTTCCTCTTTCTCAGTTGGAGCCTGTTAGAAACATTCACTTAATTGGTTAAGTAAATTATCGTATAACTGAAAAATGACAACTCAAGAAACATTTTATCACCTGTAGGACAGGCTCAGATTTCTTAAGAGGTGAGGTTGATGAGACCTCTTTCTCAGTTTCTGAGGCAAGCTTTCCAGCTTCCTCTTGTCCTTGTGTTTCTAACTCAGCCTGTAACAAAGAATTTCTATAAATAAAAAGATGTACAAGCATAAAATTTGCACAAGATAAGAGTTAAACCATTCAACTACCTGATCCGTGTCAGGCTGATTGGTCTCTGAAACTTGTGACCTTTCTATACATTGGTCTTCTTGTTCCAGTATTTTTTCTTTGTTTGAAGTTTCAGGTACTTCACACCTTTCCTGAGTATGCAACTCAGTTGCCTCCCCTTGTTGATCATTCTGAGTAGATGTCTCAGTTTGATCCCTCTTATTGAGTTGGGGAACCTGCTCTTTTGCGAGATTTTCTTGATATCGCATTCTTTGGTAATTCGAAATGGAGTTCAATTACCATTTCATCAGCCACTTGTGGCTGTTGTGGTTGTGGTTGTTGTGGTTGTCTGGAAGCAGAAGATTGGTCAGTAGAATGTTCTTCCAGATTTTTAGATGTGGCATTTTCATCAGCATCTGCCAGCACTAAATTACCACTCATCAGGGCTTCTTGAAGTTGTGCATAAGAAACGTTCCCTGAAGATGTGTTTGCACCAACAACCTTTGCTATAGGTGCTTGTTCAGCAACCTGAGGTGTAGGTTCTTCTTCAGAAACCTTTTCACCAGTTACTATTTCAGTAACCTTAGCCCTCTTTGCTCTTTCTAGGACTTGAGAGATGACTAGTTCATCATCTTCATCGTCAGAGCTCTCATCAGCATTGGGAACTGATTGGTCCATTACTCCTGCGATTTCTGCAGATAGGGCTTGGTGCTTTTCACCTGTTTTGGCAGCATTAGCAAGTTCATCAGCAAGGCATTCTGCATTAGTCGCAACATTTCTGAACGCACTTTCTCTTGCTGAGTCTACTTGTTCAGTAGTTGATGATTCTTTTGCAGCATTGATGAGTTGATATGCCTTTATCAGTTCATCGGCAAGGCCTGTAGATATCTGAGAATCGACAACCTCTTTGGGTGTGTCTTCTGATTTGCCAGCAGACTTCTTTCTTGAAGTTCTGGGCTTCTTGGTCGCAACCTTTTCTTCAGATACCTTTTCAGACTTTCGCTTCTTAGAACCTTTCTGAGACCCAGTAACCTTTTTCATCAAGTTTGTATACTCATATTTGTAGAGTAGGTTACTGTTGGCTATTTCAGCCGTCTCTCTGAGCTTGATGCCAAGCTTCTCCAGCAAGTAGCATATCTTCAGACCATAGCCTACTGTGGCCTTTGGCTCAGCTAGTCCTTTGGCAATCTTAGGCTCGAAGCCTTGAATCTTCTTCATCAACTTCATGAAGGCGTACTTTCCCCAGTTAAAAGGGTTTTTCAGCCTTTTGTCTTGTTGATTCAGCAAGAACATCATGATCCATCATTCTTGGCTTATCTGGTCAGCATCTCCTTGTAGACCATCAAAGCATCTGTGAAGAATGCAAGCCACTACATCCCAGTGAACCATCAGATGTCTGGTTCGGATGTCAGCAAGCTTGAACTCAGTAGGTGTATCTGATTTTTCAAGATCACACACGTCACTGTACAATTTGTTAACACCTTCAAGGAGATCATCATCCTTGGTGTTTATTTCAAAATCCTTTCCAAGATTTTGAAACTCAAACAACTTACAGAAAGTTGTTAAGTCCAGAAGGATTTCCTTTCCTTGGACTGAGGTTTTGACAGACACTATTTCAGTGCCTTCAGAGACACAGGAAATTATCCTGGAGTTGTTGTAGAATTCCAACACATCGAGTGATGAAATTCCACTTGGGCGAGCAGTAGAAAACCCTTGATTTGTGCCTTTTCAAGCATGTCAAGAATCAGCTTTCTGTCGGCTTGGTTCTCTATTGCAGCCGTGAGGTATTCCTCAACCATGGCACCACCCCAAATCATTCTGTGATTTGAAGTCCAATGGTCAGGATTAAAATCTCCTACCAGTCGGTTGTTCACAATAACCAACTCTGGTGCTTGCTTTTCAGCAGTACCAGTGGAGGATTGAGATTTCAGTGTAGAAGAATTCTTTGGGGCTATCTCTTTATATAGTGTAGAGAATTTGGATTGGTTTTTGAAAGAGATTTGATTTAGTAATTCTTTATAGAAAAACTTAATCTTGATTTGCAGAGATTGTAGAAGGTTTGCAGAGAATCAAGAGAAGGTTTTGCTATTTTTGTGCAAGTCTGAATGTTGGATTAGGCGAAAGTGATCTCTTTTGCCAAAATCCTATATATATAGCAACGTAATTCTAACAAACATATACACACAAATTGGTTTTGTATGTATGTATCTGTGAATTGCAGTGAGGCGTGGGTAAAAGTTTGTTCGGCATTAAATGCATAGTGGGCCACGTCCAATTTCAAATCCACTATTTACAGAGAATTAATTTCGTCCGTTAAGATCAAATGCATATTTCATCAAGGGTTAATATTGCTTCTTCAGCAATGATCACAATCAGCAATTGTGATTGTGCCCAATTAATGAATTTTGGCGATTTGCTATCTGAATCACAATTCTGTGTGATTAAGAACACTGTTTGTATCTGAGTCTAACTCATACTCAATATTTGTCCAAGTTTTACACAAAGATAGAAATAATACAAATTTCAAGAGAGTGGTTGACTGTAGACAGTTGTACTATTCTCTTTTGTGTTCCCCCTCACTGAGTGAACTAGATATCTGAGTTCCCGTCTCAGAGATCTTAAGCTGTCTTTTTGCTCTTTAGCCTTTTGGACTTCTGGATACCCGTTCCAGTTTTCTCTTTTCTCTTTTCTGGATGCCCGTTCCAGATACCTCTTCTTTGGATGCCCGTTCCAGCTTTCTGTACTCTTTCAGTTCGTTGGTAGTTTCATTAGTCCAAGACTATGTCTTAAGGCTAAGAATCTACTTTCTTGTAGTGGCTTAGTGAAGATATCTGCAAGTTGGTCTTCAGTGCCAATCTTGAGTATCTCTATATTGCCCTTTTCAACATGGTCTCTGATGAAGTGATGTCTAACATCAATATGCTTTGTTCTGGCATGAAATTTAGGATTCTGTGTAATCGCAATAGCACTTGTGTTGTCACAGAAAATGGGAGTTTTCTTCTCATCGAGTCCATAGTCTTTAAGTTGTTGTTGTATCCACAGAATTTGTGTTGCACAACAACCAGCAATATATTCAGCCTCTGTGGTAGAAGTTGCAATTGAGTTTTGCTTCTTGCTAAACCACGAGATAAGTCTAGTACCCAGAAACTGACAGGTTCCTGAGGTGCTTTTCCTATCTAGCAGTGATCCAGCATAATCAGCGTCTGAGTACCCAGCTAAACTCAATCCGCTTTCTTTAGGATACCACAATCCTACATCTACTGTACCTTTTACATACCTTAATATTTTCATAGCAACGTTGTAGTGTGTTTGCATCGGATTTGTCTGAAATCTAGCACACACTCCAACGGCGTATTGAATATCAGGTCTACTTGCAGTGAGGTAAAGTAGTGAACCTATCAATTTCCTATACTTATGTTCTTCCACACTCTTATCTGATTCAGTATAGGTCATTTTGGTTCCAATGCTCATAGGTATCTTAGCATTCTTTTCAGAAGGCTTCAGATTGAATTTTGTGAGCATATCTTTTGCATACTTTGTTTGACTAATGAATATTCCATCAGTGAGTTGCTTGACTTGCAATCCTAGAAAATAATTCATTTCTCCCATCATGCTCATCTCAAACTTGCTTTTCATGAGATTTGCAAAGTCATTACAAAGTTGCTTGTCCTTAGATCCAAATATGATGTCATCAACATATACTTGAACTAAGAGTAGTTTCCCGTCATGATTTAAGGTAAATAAAGTTTTATCAACTTCACCTTTCTTGAAACCACTTTCCAGAAGGTATTTGGCCAAAGTGTCATACCATGCTCTTGGAGCCTGTTTGATCCATCTGAGCTTTACGTAGTTTATAGACCATTCGCTTTACGAGGAAACTTCAAAGCCGGTGGTTGCTCAACATAAACTTCTTCACAAGTTCACCGCTCAAGAATGCACTTTTGACATCCATCGATAAACTTTAAAATCTTTATGAGTCAAAGGCTAGAAAGAGTCTTATTGCATCAATCTGCAACGGTGCATATGACTCATCAAAATCTAAGCCTTGATGCAGGTAAATCTCTTGGCAACCAATCTTGCTTTGTTTCTGGTTATTTCACCAGATTCATTCATCTTGTTTCTGAAAACCCATTTAGTTCCAATCACAGATATTCCTTCTACAAATGGAACTAGTTTCCAGACTTTGTTTCTCTCAAATTGATCCAACTCTTCTTGCATTGCAGAGATCCAGTCTTGGTCTCCTAATGCTTTTTCTATATTTTTAGGTTCAATATCTGAGATGAAACATCCAAAGAGAGAATTAGCATTTTCAGCTATTGCTCTCCTAGTCCTAACACCTTGATTAATTGGTCCAATCACATCTTTTGCAGGATGATCCTTGATCCATCTCATCATAGGTTTAGTGCTAGTAGGATTAATATCCAAATGATTTGAATGTGAATCACTAGGATTTTGATTTGATACTTTTTCAGTATCTAAGACATTTTGCTCCTCAGAAGTGCAATTAATGTTTGACACTTGTTCAGTGTTTGAGCTATCTGGAGCATGTCTTTCCGAGAGATTGTTTCCAAAGATAGCTTCATGATGAATATCTTCAGTTTCCATTTCTGGAAGTTTTATAGGAAATTCTTCATCATGTTTGTGAGTCATCTTGTTTTTACTAAGGCATATCAAGCTTTTCTACGTCAGAGTCATCCTCACTTTCCATAATGATGTTTTTCCTTTCTGAGGATTCTTCTTCAGAATACCTCAGCATTAGTTCTTTGAACCTTTCTGAGAGTTCATCATTAGGAGGTGTTTTCTTACTTCCTTCATAGAATACAACATGAACTGATTCTTCAATTTTCTTTATTCTTTTGTTGTAAATTCTGTAGGCTTTGCTATTCGTGGAATAACCAAGAAATACACCTTCATCTGCCTTTGTTGAAATGTTCTCAGATAATCTTTCCCATTGTTTAGAACAAAACATCTACAACCAAATACTCTCAGATGTTTGATATTAGGGGGTCTACCAACCAAGACTTCATAAGGGGTCTTGTCATGGTGTTTGTTTATCAAACATACATTACGAGAGTGTAGCAGGCTGTGTTTACAGCTTCAACCCAATAAATTTCACTTATTTCAGTGTCAGCTAGCATCGTCATTGCAGCTTCTTTAAGGGTTCTGTTTTTCCTTTCTGCAACACCATTTTGTTGAGGTTTCTTACAGAGGAAAGTTGGTGTTGTATACCTTTGCAGGTACAAAACTCCTTTATGTACTGGTTGACAAACTCAGTACCATGGTCTGTTCTGATTGCAGATACCTTGTCATTTTTCATGACTTCAAGCTTTTTCGAGAAGTTTGGTATCTCCACCACGGCATCGATTTGTGTTTCGAAAAGACAACCAGTGAATCTTGAGAAGTCATCTACAACAACCAGACCATACTTCTTTCCTGCATAACTAGTTACAGATGATTCAAAAAGATCCATGTGTAATAGTTGCAGTGGTCTAACACTAGAGTGTCTGATTTTGGACTTGAAAGAGATCTTAGATTGTTTCCCCATCTGACAGGCAGAACAGATACCATCCTTTCTGAAAGATGTTCTGGGAAGGCCAACCACTAACTCTTTCTTGGCAAGTCTGTTCAGAGTTTTGAAGTTCAAGTGACTCATTCTTTTGTGCCATAACCAGTGCTCTTACATTGACCAGATTGACTCACCATGAGACATTCTTCAGTTGTGGCAGATGCCCAATCGGCAACATAAAGACTGCCTTTCCGCCGAGCAACCAAGACTGTCTGCTTTGACTCATTGTCAATTAGTTTGCAGTATTTTGCTTTGAATTTTATAGTAAAACCTTTGTCTGCAAACTGGCTCATGCTAAATAGATTATATTTCAAATCCTTAACATGTAATACGTCAGTGATTGTTAATGTTCCCAATTTGACGTTGCCAAATCGAGAGAGGATTTAATTCTCCTCCAAAATCGATATCCGGTCTGTGTTGCAAGCTTTGTAATCGACTGATTTGCTTTGTCTCTGTCATGTGCTTTCGCATCCACTATCAAATGACCATTGTGCTTTAGTCCAGAAGCATTACGCACAACAGGAAACAGGAGATTAGGTTCTCAATTTACAATTGGAACCATCAGGATTAAACAATCTTCCAGTAGGAATCCATTTTTGAATGAATTTCCTTGGAACATTCTTTTGTCTGATAGGAACATAAGGAGGAATTCTAATTGAATGATTATCATTATTAAGAATTGTTTTCTTCCTTGGTGTATTCCTAGGTGCTCCATTTGATGCTTTCAGATACCTGTCAGGTTTCTGAGTTTGCTTTTCAGCAAACTTAGCTTTCCTTGCCAGATTTCTTCTAGCCCTGGCATTCAGATTTTCAGTGGCTTGATTCAACTTCCACTTCTGATAATTGCTTTGAGCAATTCTAGCCTTTAGCCATCGTTCTTGCTCCTGTTTGTATTCATGAGCAAGTCGTTTCCCGATGCCTTTATAGCAATATCGCTTTCGAGCACTTGAAGCTATCGAGATCTTTTCTCGTGACTTTGCTAGTCTCTGGTTGGTCAATTTCTTTCGAGAAAAAGTGACATGGGAGAATTTGCCACTCTGCAATTCTACCCTTTTGAGAGACATAGCACTGTGGGTGTTTACACTTTTCAGTGTTGTGTTTCTTTTCAGAGACGTGCCCGACAGTTTTGTTTTTGACTTGTTTTTCCCACAAAGGTTTAGTCGCAACTTCCTTTCCTTTGTCAACAATCTTCATCTTCTCACCGATACTATAGATTGCATGGGAACCATCTTGCTGAGTACTTACAAATGTTCTTCTTTCCTTACTCTTATTCAGAGTGATAGAACAATCATGCAGTATTCATTCAAGTCCTTTCTTTTCTGAAGTATCTCTTAAGTAAGATTGTACTTCAGTAAGAGTGTCACTAGCTTTGGCATAAGATTGAAAAGATAATTCTTTCTTCTCGAGTTCCTTGTTCTCAGAAAGAAGATCTTCATATTTCTTTCGTAATTCAGCCATTGCTTCTTTATCTGACTTTTCAGTCTCAGATATCTGAGCTTTGAGAAATGCATTTTCAGCATCCCTTTTCTTAGATACCTTAACTAATTGAGAATTTTCCTTTGCAAGAAAATTCTTTTCTTCTTCAAGATTTTCGGCTCTAGCTCGGATCATTAGAAATTCTCTTTCATAGATGTCAAGTTCTTTCCTGAGATTTTCTAGATCTTTTATTTCTTCTTCATCACTTTCATAAGTATAACAAGAAGTATGTGTTACCTCATCAGCCATAAGACAGATTTCTATGTTAGAGATGACTGGACCGTCAATTTCTGCAACTCCACACATTTCATTCTTCTTGTGGCCGAAGTCGATTATATCATGAGTAACTCCACATAATTCTGTTGATGGTAAGGTTGAGTCATCTGAATTGTCATCTTCAGAATCTGTCTCAACGTCTAGAGCATCCAGTTGAGTTTGGATTTTCTTTCTTTCTTCAGTTAACAAAGTTTTCTGGCTTCTTCTGAAGATTCTTCTATCTTTCTTGTCACCTGTCCTTAGTTTGTTGAAGGCAGGACAATCCTTCTTGAAGTGGCCAGGTTTCTGACAATAGAAACAGATATCGTTTCCAATTTCTGCTTCCTCAGTACATGATGCTTTCTGAGCTGGTTTGTTCAGCGAGCTTTGCATATTTTTGTACTGGTGATAGTTTGAGCCTAGATGCTTTTTCAGCTTCTCTTTGACTTTTCTTCTCTCAATTTCTCGACTGACATATTTGCTCATTTGCTTTGCAGCAAGAGCATCCTCAGTCTCTTCCTTGCTTTTCTTCTTTTCAGAAGTTCCTTGAGCAACTAGAGCAATATTCTGCAACTTTTCAGTTGTTTGTTCTCTTTGTGTTGTCTCATAATCTACCGTAGCAAGATGTGAGAAGAGTTCCACTGGAGTGATATTTGGCATTCCTTGGTTAAAATAAAAGAATTTGGTATGCTCCCAGTTGTGGTTAAGACTTCTGACAATAGTCTTAATCTTTTACCGACCGGGAGTATCTGCTTTCCCAAGTCTTGCCATATCACTCATGAGAGTGGTAAATCTGAAATCAAGTTCTTCGAGTTTGGTGGGTCCTTGTTTGAAATTTTGAAATTTCAACTTGAGAACTTCGAACTTGTTTTCTTTGGTTTTCTGTTCCGCAGATTTCTTCAATCGGTTGCTGTGCAACTTTCGCCGTTTAGCACCCCACGCTTTACATCGTATGTGCTCAGGTGTCGATCTGATGATGATATTACGAGCTTGACCATCCAGACGATTCCTCTTGGCATCTTCCGATGTCCAGAGTTCTCTGGGCTTTGGTTCGTAAATAACTTGACTAGTAGATCTCCCACTTGTTGACGCATCGGTTTGTGAAGATCCTTCGCTTTGATTTCCGTCTCTACCATTAGAAACCTCCATGACTTGTTTGAGTTGTTGAATGACAATTGGGCCATTCTTTTTCACTTCGATCATTTCGTCACTTATGGCTTCAAGGTGGAGCATCATGTTATTTTTCCATTTCTCATAGTTCTCTGGTTTGAGAACGGGTGCATCACTCAGAGACATTCCTGCACACTTAACACACAAATTAAATAGTCCTCGAAAATGGACAAAGTTCCTTCACCTATCTGGGGATCTAGGTTCAGTGCAGATGTCTTGTGAACCTCCTGCTCTGATACCACTTGTTGGTCCAGATAACGGCAAAGTAAAAGACTAGGGGGGTGGGGTGAATAGTCTTTTAAAACTTTTGTCGATAAACACAATTTCTCAGATATCTGAGTAGATATCTGATACTTAGATTCAGAGCGCGGAAGACTTAAGATAGATAAGTGCAGAAACAGTTAAAGTGTGTGTGTGTGTTGCTGACAAGTAAGTACAGAAAAGTAAATAACACAGCAAGTATAGTGGTATCTGGAGGTGGCGTAATCCTCTAACTAATCCACTTCGGTCTTCCAAAGACCTAGAATTCACTAGAATAGATAATTGAGGTCACCTTACAAAAATCCTATTCTAAGATTCCTTAAACCGATGGTTCCCAACCAAATGTTCCCCCTGAGTTGTTGCCCGGCTTTCACAGCCAAGTACTTCCTGTACTCAGAAACCTTTTTGAGTTATTCCCTAGCTTCCCAAGCTAAGTACTTCATGTACTCAATAACCTTGGAGTTATTCCTTAGTTTCTCAAACTAAGTATTTCCTGTACTCCATGCCAGTGATGGTGTTGGTTTTGGTTTGAGTTGTCAGATGAGCTTCTTAATAACTTTTCAGTTAATCAGATAGCTCTGTGAATCAAGTATACTTAATACACTTTGCAATGTATGGTATCTTGTTCTTTTTACTGACCCAAGTCTTAGATAAGTGTTCAAGAGAATGAATCTCAGATACTTGATCTTTTGATTCAACTCTTTCACAGATAGCTATGCTTGTTTAGGATCAGGACACTTAGAACTTTAGTGTTACTCAAGATCAAGAGCTTTGGTCGCAACAGAAAGCTTTGAGAGTAAGTAGTTTGCTTGAGAGATTAAGATATGTGTTCAGTTCAGCGTGTCTTTTCAAGCAGTCTAAGTGTTGATATTTATAGATGAATTTGAGTGCCGTTTGAATAGCATCCGTTAGGCTTAAATCAAATTCAAACTATTGATATCTGTGTATAGTACTGTAGCAGGTTTGTCTTCTTCTTCAGAAGCTACCGTTGCTTTTGTTCAGACATCTCTGTCCGTGCATTTAATGCAATGTACTATACTTTTGTCCTGTAGTGCCAACGGAACTATGCTTTGTATCAGAGACAACCTTGATCAGATTTCTCTGAATCTTTGCACGTTCTTATCTTTATCTTCAGATACCACTTTTATTGAAACAACTTTGTTTGCAATATATATATATTTCTTTTTCAGAAATGTGGTTAAAGCTCAAGGTATCTGAGAATAGATATCTGTGGACACTTTCCTTGTTTTCAGATGGACCTTTTTATTTCTCAGATATCTCTTGTGACACAGTTTGTTTAAAACTATTCGTGTCTTGAAGATATCTGGCCAAGGTATCTGGAAAAGCTTTGATAATCTTGTGCAGTTTCTTCAAGTCTTCAATGTCGTTGAACTTGTTCTGCTTGGATGTCTTCTTCTTGGTCTTCTCTTCATAAAATAAAATTTACATTTTGAGACCTAACATCCTATACAAGATTAGCTAGACTATCATACTTAGTGGGTTTCCTCTTTTACAATGTTCAAGTGAACCAAGAGTACTAATCACCTTTCTGAGACTAAGATAAGTCATCATGTTGCTGATCAAAATCTAAACAGATATTTCTAACAAAATATCTAACAGATTTTCTAACATATAGTAGAAGAATCATGTGAGATATCTTGAAAAAAACGAAATTAGAATAAATTATAGACTGACAAAAGTTCATAGATTTAAGTATAATAGTACGTATCAATAATGGATCCAAAGTAGAATATATACTAGGCAAATGATAAAATATAATATAAAGATTTGCAAATCTAAACACAATATATTTTATTGCAAACATAATCATACATGATAGAACTAATCAAACACAACTGAAATAACACGAAAACATAGTAATACATAACGACAACATAAAGTCATGAATTAAAATTACAAGTAGGTAAAGTACTTTCCCAACAGGTGATTCTTGAGGTCTTCTTCTTGTGAAGATAGATTTGGTTTTGCCAACAACACTCAACAAATTTGCTTTTAGCTTCTTTTTCTCCAATTCAATCCTTTAATTCCCAAACTTGTTCATAGACTCAAGTTTTTTTTCACGCGTGATCCTCATCGCACGAAGTTCATTAGTAAATTCATCTGGAATTGTAGCAGGGCCTGATGATGATGATGCTTTTGCTTTTCCCTTTCGTTTAGCTTTGGCCGCATCTCTACCGGTAGGACGATTTATTATTGAAGCACCACTCACCGGAGTTTCTGGAGCAGATTCTGTTGCACCTTCATCATCGGTTCTTGATCTTTTTGAACTGCCATGACCTTCTTCCTCGGAATTCGGTGCATCTGGATGAGGCCTCCTATGATCACCACCCAAATTAAACTCCCACTTGGGTACGTGGCGCATAATTTTTTCAAACATAAGAGTATGCGGAAATCCACTCTTCTTATTATAAAGCTTATGAGCTGCATTTTCAACATCTGTCATACTCATTCCACTCATTTTCTGGCGATAGGCTTCTTTGTATGCACCAATCCACTTCGAAACATTTTTGTTGAGCCGCGCCCAACGACCTCTCATTGACTCCACACTTCGCTTTGATCGTGTACCAGGATTTTCTTCTCGGGATTTTTCATACATCTTGAGAACAGTATTCCACAAAGTATCACCTTTTTTATTAGTACCGGTATTTGCATCTCCACCCACGTAAACCCAAGCTGACATTAGGCCTACGTCTTCAAGGGTCTCCCAATTCACGGCTACATTGGTTGGGTTCGTTTCAACTTCGGGCTCAGGGTTATTTTGAGTAAGATTAGGAGGGTTATTCTGAGTAAGATTCGGAGAAAATTGGGTGTCCATATTTGTTTCATAACCAGGAAATTCTTGAGAGTTTTGCGTATTTTCATAAGTAGAATAATAGTGTGGGTAAAATGGATCATTTGGATCCATCGGAGAGAAAAGAAAATGATATGTGTTTGAGATATGAAGTAGTTGATAGAAGAGGGTTTTTCAGATGTGTGAAAAATATATCAATATTGGTGTCTATTCAAAGATATTTTTTTTAAAAATGAATTTTGATATATTTTTTATTTTTTACGAAAGGATAATAAGAAGTTAATAAAATAAAATAAAGAAATTCAAAAGAAAAACGGAGGTCGAATAGGGAGGGGACAGGTGCCCCTCCCTATTCATGCAAATGAAGCAACCAACATGTTGTTGGTTGCTTCATGGGCAACCTGGGCAGGTCGCCCATCTCCCCATTTTTTTAAAAAAACTTTTGGTGGGTCCCACCCGCCAAAACACCCAACCACAACACCGATAATAATGGCTAAGGGGGTGTTTGTGAGTTCTCGTGCTCCATCTGTTTCTCATTTACTATTTGCTGACGATACTCTTATCTTTTGTCTGGCTACTAAAGAGGCAGCAAGTACTATTGATGATATTTTACATGGATATAGTTTGGCATCTGGTCAAACTATTAACCTAGATAAGTCTATTGCTTTATTTAGTAGGAATGTGGGAAGGGATAGAATAGAGGATATTCAGGAATGTTTCCCTATTCGGGTGGTGGAGAAGCTTGAAAAGTATCTTGGACTTCCAACATAAATGGGTAGATCAAAAAAAAGAGGTTTTTAGTTGGATTAGAGAGCGGTTATGGGAAAAAAATTCAGGGATTTGGGGCCAAACATTTATCTAAGGCAGGAAAAGAGGTTATGATAAAATCAATTTTACAATAAATTCCTACATATGTAATGGGTTGCTTCAAATTACCCGAGTATCTTATTCATGAATTAGAATCCATTATTTTCAAATTCTGGTGGGGAGAACAAAATAAGATACATTGGGTAAAATGAGATACTTTGTGTGAAAGTAAAGAGATGGTGGCATGGGTTTCAGGATTTGAGTTTTTTTAATATTGCTATGCTTGGTAAACAAATTTGGCGTATTATTCAAAATCCTAATTCTTTAGTTAGTCGAGTGTTCAAAGCAAAGTATTTTCCAAATTGTGATGTTTTAGATGCTGTTCCTACTTCTAATTCCTCCCTTCATCTTAAAATCTTAGAGAAAATGACATCTCCTTACTAGCCTGTTACCAATAAAAATTGTATCGCCACTCCAACATAGGCTTTCTTCCGGTTATGGAAGTCCCTTATAGCTGCTTGATGAGTCGGTTTTA
This sequence comes from Plantago major, assembly GCA_026545765.1. NCBI lineage: Eukaryota > Viridiplantae > Streptophyta > Magnoliopsida > Lamiales > Plantaginaceae > Plantago > Plantago major. The sequence goes on from CM048843.1 coordinate 28,011,521, forward strand.
CACCGTCTCATTTGGTCTTTTTTTACCGTCTTATTGTCGTCTTTAAGTATAGTTTTTATTAGTTTTCCAAGAGTATTTTTACTTGTTTTGTTCTTTGTGTGTTTTGTAGGTATTTGGCTGAACCGCGTTAATTGGAGATAAAAGGGTGCATTTTATATGCATCTACAAGAAATGGAGTTCCAATATCTCGAACGGATGCCAGAAGTGGAGCGGTGATGTGTCAAATCAAAGTTCTAAATTTATTTAAAGCCAAGAGTTAATCCTCAATACTACGAAAACCTATAGTGTAGTGGAGTTAACCCCGAGGTCGGTCTCGAAGGACTTAACTAGGCTGAGTCTTGTTTACGAATAAAAGTAACAATATGAAAAGCAGTAAATGTTTGTTTTCTTCGAGAACGAGATGATATGCTAAAGTAAATAACTACTTGCAATGCTAGAAACCGAATTGACAGTAACGAGATTAAGATATGAATGGGGAAAATTATGGAGTGGTAACGTCAACAAGCTAGCTAGCAGGATATATGTGATTCACAGGATTGACTACGCAAGTTGTCACAGACTTGAGTTAAAAAACGAATAGCACTAGTGAAGGCGTCAGTTTCACTAGACTACAATTAATTTGACTAACCTACTATCACCGTTTGCAACTAACTGTTAAACCAAGCAAGACGAAAGACATTTTGGCGTATTGATTAAATACTTAATCCAACATTGATTTTGTCTAGAGGATTATCAAACGTGATAGCAAGAATAGTATAATCTAAAAATCACAAGTAGTCGAATCCCGATGCACTTCGAATCACATAAACCCTAGCTAGCATGCATTGAATCAGTCACCACCCCATAATAGGGGTGTTTAGCTACTCATGAAAGGCGAAAACACAATCATACTAGCAATAAACATGATCTCAAGCACAAAACAAAGATTCTAGAAGATTGATACAATTTTACCCTTCGTTGTCACAAACCCTAGGTAGAAATTGAAGAACAAAAACGAATCGATGCCAAAGCTGTGTAGATAATCTCCCAATCAATGTTAATCTTCGAATTACAAGGGAAAACGGTTCAATTACCTCAAAATCGGGTAATTGCCTTGAAAACTAGGTTTAGCTCTAGAGCAAGGTATTGTTATTCACAATAGAATGGATATGAAAAGTGATTATGTCTTGTTCTAAGTAATAGAAAGGAGAAAAACTAGGTTTTGGCGAATTAGGAAACAAATCGCGGAAAGAACGGCAAAAAAGAAAACTGGCGTCGCCAGTTGGAAAACTGGCGACCAACTGGCGTCGCCAGTTTCCAACAGAAAACCACTGGCATATGCCAGTTTGAAAACTGGCATCGCCAGTTTTTCTGGAAATTAAAATTTTGCCCTTCGACGCCTTTTGACTCCAATTCTTTATATTTTGGCCTTTCCGCTCCACTTTTAGCATCCATACGAGGCATTAGAACTCCAAATCTTGTAGATGCATATAAAATACACCATTTTGCCTTCAATTAGCGCGGTTTAGTGAAATATCTACAAAACACACAAAGAACAAAACAAGTAAAAATATTCAAGGAAAACTAAATAAAACTATACTCAAGGATGACAAAAAGATGGTAAAAAAAGACCAAATGAGACGGTCTAAAACCGACTCATCAAGCGGGAAAGCCAAAAATACCAAAGTTGGAGTCAAAGCACGAATCGGAGCTACATTGTACTGGCGACGCAAAGATATGCTTCTTGGCTACGCTATCTTTACATGCCAGGCGTAAGCATTACGCCTGGCGTACACCAGTTAGTTTTTCCAGTTCGCCGTTTCTTTCCTAATGCGTTTCTTTTTGTTTCTATTAGTTAGAACAAAACACAATTAGATTGATATTCTCTTTAACATCCTTTTGCTCTCAACCTAGAACTTTTCCAAGGCAATTACCTACCTATTACTGGAGGTAATTGAACCGATTTCTCTTTTACTTTGACGTTGATTCTTGATTGGGAGGACATATTGATACTTTTCTACCGATTGGATTCCAAGTTTCTTCAATTCTACCTACGGTTTGTGACACGATTGGGTAAAATTATATCAACTCTTGATTCTTGGTATTTAGTATTCAATCATGTCTATTATATGTTCGTATATGATATTGATTATGTCTTCGCATATCATGAGTAGGTAAACACCCAATTATGGGGTGGTGATGGATTCAATGCATGCTAGTTAGGGTTTATGCAATTCAATAACATGTAAGATGCGATTTACTCTGTGTCGTTTTGATTAAATGCTTATGTAGTTATGTGTATTGAGTTTTACCGCCAAAATCACCAATGGATTATGCAACTGATCTTTCATACCAAACCTCTAGAGATTGCTAATCCATTGGTTCGATTGCAAACATAATAACTACATTACCTTGTTAATTGTAGCTTAGTGGAATTGAAGCCTTCACTAATGCTATATGTTTTCTAGAACAAATTAAGTTAGCTCATTGTCATACTGCTTCGTACCTTATCTGATATAAGGTGTCTGCCTAGAAAAGCCTAGAGCAGTGTAATAATCGTTAGGACGTGTCTCACTAACCACTAGAGTAAATCGACATCAGTTATTGTTGCATGTTTCCTGCTAGCTAGCTTGTTTTTTGTCACCACACCATAATTTCCTCTCACATATTCGTCTTCATAAGTTAATCTGTTTTCTAGTTAGTCTGCATATTTGTTAGATTATCAGTCTGCTGCCGAAGCAAACCAACTTATACTGCTTTCCATAATGTCATTACTATTTGTAAACGCAACTAAGCCTAGTTAAGTCCATAGAGATTGACCTCGGGGTTAACTTCACTACACTACAAGTTTTCGTAGTGTTGAGAATTAACTCTTGGCTTACTAAACAAATTTAAAACATTGATTTGACACATCAAGTTTTTGGCGCCACTGCCGGGGACTTAACTCCTTCGTTAAGTTTACGAATTCTAGTTACAGTATTTTTGTTTTTTTTTTCCTTGTTTTCATTGTGTTTCTGTCTTGAGTGCTTGTTTTAACTAACAAGTGCTTACCGTTGCGTAGTTCTGGTGTTGTGTTTCTTTTACAGCACAAATTAGATATAATTGTTAGGAAATCTGTTAGATATTTTGTTAGAAATATCTGTTTAGATTTTATTTTATAGTCTAGCTAATCTTGTATAGGATGTTAGGTCTCAAAATGTAAATTTTATTTTATGAAGAGAAGACCAAGAAGAAGACATCCAAGCAGAACAAGTTCAACGACATTGAAGACTTGAAAGCGCACAAGATTATCAAAGCAGTTTTCCAGATACCTTGGCCAGATATCTTCAAGACACGAATAGTTTTAAACAAACTGTGTCACAAGAGATATCTGAGAAATAAAAAGGTCCATCTGAAAACAAGGAAAGTGTCCACAAATATCTATTCTCAGATACCTTGAGCTTTAACCACATTTCTGAAAAAGAAATATATATATTGCAAACAAAGTTGTTTCAATAAAAGTGGTATCTGAAGATAAAGATAAGAACGTGCAAAGATTCAGAGAAATCTGATCAAGGTTGTCTCTAATACAAAGCATAGTTCCGTTGGCACTACAGGACAAAAGTATAGTACATTGCATTAAATGCACGGACAGAGATGTCTGAACAAAAGCAACGGTAGCTTCTGAAGAAGAAGACAAACCTGCTATAGTACTATACACATATATCAATAGTTTGAATTTGATTTAAGCCTAACGGATGCTATTCAAATGGCACTCAAATTCATCTATAAATATCAACACTTAGACTGCTTGAAAAGACACGCTGAACTGAACACATATCTTAATCTCTCAAGCAAACTACCTACTCTCAAAGCTTTCTGTTGCGACCAAAGCTCTTGATCTTGAGTAACACTAAAGTTCTAAGTGTCCTGATCCTAAACAAGCATAGCTATCTGTGAAAGAGTTGAATCAAAAGATCAAGTATCTGAGATTCATTCTCTTGAACACTTATCTAAGACTTGGGTCAGTAAAAAGAACAAGATACCATACATTGCAAAGTGTATTAAGTATACTTGATTCACAGAGCTATCTGATTAACTGAAAAGTTATTAAGAAGCTCATCTGACAACTCAAACCAAAACCAACACCATCACTGGCGTGGAGTACAGGAAATACTTAGTTTGAAAACTAAGGAATAACTCCAAGGTTATTGAGTACAGGAAGTACTTAGCTTGGGAAGCTAGGGAATAACTCAAAAAGGTTTCTGAGTACAGGAAGTACTTGGCTGTGAAAGCCGGGGAACAACTGAGGGGGAACATTTGGTTGGGAACCATCGGTTTAAGGAATCTTAGAATAGGATTTTTGTAAGGTGACCTCAATTATCTATTCTAGTGAATTCTAGGTCTTTGGAAGACCGAAGTGGATTAGTTAGAGGATTACGCCATCTCCAGATACCACTATACTTGCTGTGTTATTTACTTTTCTGTACTTACTTGTCAGCAACACACACACACACTTTAGTGGAACTCTTCTCACATCTTGCTACGGTAGATTATGAGACAACACAAAGAGAACAAACAACTGAAAAGTTGCAGAATATTGCTCTAGTTGCTCAAGGAACTTCTGAAAAGAAGAAAAGCAAGGAAGAGACTGAGGATGCTCTTGCTGCAAAGCAAATGAGCAAATATGTCAGTCGAGAAATTGAGAGAAGAAAAGTCAAAGAGAAGCTGAAAAAGCATCTAGGCTCAAACTATCACCAGTACAAAAATATGCAAAGCTCGCTGAACAAACCAGCTCAGAAAGCATCATGTACTGAGGAAGCAGAAATTGGAAACGATATTTGTTTCTATTGTCAGAAACCTAGCCACTTCAAGAAGGATTGTCCTGCCTTCAACAAACTAAGGACAGGTGACAAGAAAGATAGAAGAATCTTCAGAAGAAGCCAGAAAGCTTTGTTAACTGAAGAAAGAAAGAAAATCCAAACTCAACTGGATGCTCTAGACGTTGAGACAGATTCTGAAGATGACAATTCGGATGACTCAACCTTACCATCACCAGAATTATGTGGAGTTACGCCTGATATAATCGACTTCGGCCTCAAGAAGAATGAAATGTGTGGAGTTGCTGAAATTGACGGTCCAGACATCTCTAACATAGAAATCTGTCTTATGGCTGATGAGATAACACATACTTCTTGTTATACTTATGAAAGTGATGAAGAAGAAATAAAAGATCTAGAAAATCTCAGGAAAGAACTTGACATCTATGAAAGGGAATTTCTAATGATCCGAGCTAGAGCTGAAAATCTTGAAGAAGAAAAGAATTCTCTTGCAAAGGAAAATTCTCAATTAGTTAAGGTATCTGAGAAAAGGGATGCTGAAAATGCATTTCTCAAAGCTCAGATATCTGAGACTGAAAAGTCACATAAAGAAGCAATGGCTGAATTACGAAAGAAATATGAAGATCTTCTTTCTGAGAACAAGGAACTCGAGAAGAAAGAATTATCTTTTCAATCTTATGCCAAAGCTAGTGAAACTCTTACTGAAGTACAATCTTACTTAAGAGATCCTTCAGAAAAGAAAGGACTTGGGCTTACACAAACAGATTGTTCTATCACTTTGAATAAGAGTAAGGAAAAAAGAACATTTGTAAGTACTCAGCAAGATGGTTCCCTTGCAATCTATAGTATCGGTGAGAAGACGAAGATTGTTGACAAAGGAAAGGCAGTTGCGACTAAACCTTTGTGGGAAAAACAAGTCAAAAACAAAACTGCTTAGATCGTCTCTGAAAAGAAACACAACACTGAAAAGTGTAAACACCCACAGTGCTATGTCTCTCAAAAGGGTAGAATTGCAGGAGCTGGCAAATTCTCCCATGTCACTTTTTCTGGAAAGAAATTGGACCAACCAGAGACTAGCAAAGCTTCTGAGAAAAGATCTCAGATAGCTTCAAGTGCTCGAAACGGTATTGGCTATAAAGGCATCGGGAAACGACTTGCTCATGAATACAAACAGGAGCAAGAATGATGGCTAAAGGCTAGAATTTCTCAAAGCAATTATCAGAAGTGGAAGTTGAATCAAGCCACTGAAAATCTGAATGCCAGGGCTAGAAGAAATCTTGCAAGGAAAGCTAAGTTTGCTGAAAAGCAAACTCAGAAACCTGATAGGTATCTGAAAGCATCAAATGGAGCACCTAGGAATACACCAAGGAAGAAAGCAATTCTTAATAATGATAATCATTCAATTAGAATTCCTCCTTATGTTCCTACCAGACAAAAGAATGTTCCAAGGAAATTCATTCAAAAATGGATTCCTACGGAAGATTGTTTAATCCTGATGGTTACAATTGTAAATTGAGAACCTAATCTCCTGTTTCCTGTTGTGTGCAGAATGCTTCCTGGACTAAAGCACAATGGCTATTTGATAGTGGATGCGAAAAGCACATGACAGGAGACAAAGCAAATCTGGTCGATTACAAAGCTTGCAACACAGGACCAGATATCAGATTTGCTGGAGGAGAATTAAATCCCTCTCTGGAATTTGGCAACGTCAAATTGGGAACATTAACAATCACTGACGTATTACATGTTAAGGATTTGAAATATAATCTATTTAGCATGAGCCAGTTTGCAGACAAAGGTTTTACTATAAAATTCAAAGCAAAATACTGCAAACTAATTGACAATGAGTCAAAGCAGACAGTCTTGGTTGCTTGGCGGAAAGGCAGTCTTTATGTTGCCGATTGGGCATCTGCCACAACTGAAGAATGTCTCATGGTGAGTCAATCTGGTCACACAGAAGAGCACTGGTTATGGCACAAAAGAATGAGTCACTTGAACTTCAAAACTCTGAACAGACTTGCCAAGAAAGAGTTAGTGGTTGGCCTTCCCAGAACATCTTTCAGAAAGGATGGTATCTGTTCTGCCTGTCAGATGAGGAAACAATCTAAGATCTCTTTCAAGTCCAAAATCAGACACTCTAGTGTTAGACCACTGCAACTTTTACACATGGATATTTTCGAATCATCTGTAACTAGTTATGCAGGAAAGAAGCATGGTCTGTGTTGAGAAATTTGTTGGGAAATTTCTTGAGAAATTTGTTAGGAATTTTTGTAAGATATTTTGTAAAGAATATCTATTTAGTTTTGATCAGCAACATGATGACTTATCTTAGTCTCAGAAAGGTGATTAGTACTCTTGGTTCACTTGAACATTGTAAAAGAGGAAACCCACTAAGTATGATAGTCTAGCTAATCTTGTATAGAATGTTAGGTCTCAAAATGTAATTTTTATTTTATGAAGAGAAGACCAAGAAGAAGACATCCAGGCAGAAAGCTCAACGACATTGAAGACTTGAAGAAAACTGCACAAGATTACTGAATCTGTTGTTCAGATATCTTAGCCAGATATCTTAAAGACACGAATAGTTTCAAACAAACTGTGTCACAAGAGATATCTGAGAAATAAGAGACATATCTGAAAACAAGGAAAGTGTCCACAGATATCTATTCTCAGATACCTTGAGCTTTAACCACGTTTCTGAAAAAGGAACATATATATTGCAAACAAAGTTGTTACAATAAATACAAGTGGTATCTGAAGATTATAGATAAGGACGTGCAAAGAATCAGATAACAATAGTCTCTGATACAAAGCATAGTTCCGTTGGCACTACAGGACAAAAAGTATAGTACAATGCATTTAATGCACGGACAGAGATGTCTGAATAAAAGCAATGGCGACCGAGAAGAAGACAAAACTCACATAAAGATTATACACAGATATCGATAGTTCGAATTTGAACCTAACGGATACTATTCAAATGGTACTCAAATTCATCTATAAATATCAACACTTAGACTGCTTGAGAAGAAACACTGAACACCTTGAACTGCACACAAACGCTGATCGTCTTACTCTCTCAAAGCAACTTACTTATCCTCAAAGCAATCTGTTGCGACCAAAGCTTTTGATCTTGAGTAAACACTGAAGTTCTAAGTGTCCTGATCCTAAACAAGCAAAGCTATCTGTGAAGGAGTTGAATCAAAAGATCAACTATCTGAGATTCATTCTCTTGAATAGATATCATAAGACTTGGGTCAGTAAAATCGAACAAGATACCATACGCTGTAAAGTGTATTAAGTAACTTGGTTCACAGAGCTATCTGATTAACTAAAAAGTTATTAAGACGCTCATCTGACAACTCAAACCAAAACCAACACCATAACTGGCATGGAGTACAGGAAGTATTTAGTTTGAAAAATCAGGGAATAACTCCAAGGTTACCGGAGTATAGGAAGTACTTGATTTGGGAAACTAAGGAATAACTCCAAGGTTATTGAGCATAGGAAGTACTTAGCTTGGGAAGCTAGGGAATAACTCAAAGGTTTCTGAGTATAGGAAGTACTTGGCTGTGAAAGTCGGGGAACAACTCAGGGGGAACATTTGGTTGGGAACCAATTGTTAAGAATCTTAGAATAGGATTATTGTAAGGAGAACTCAATTATCTGTTCTAGTGAATTCTAGGTCTCTGATAGACCGAAGTAGATTAGTTGGAGGATTACGCCACCTCCAGATACCACTATACTTGATGTGTTATTTACGTTTCTGTATTTACATTTCAGCAACACACACACATATTAACTGTTTCTGCACTTATCTTTATTAAGTCTTCCTTTCGATTCTAAGTATCGATATCTATTCAGATATCGAGAAATAGTTGTTATCGACAAAGTTTTAAAAGACTATTCACCCCCTCTAGTCTTTTACTTTGCGTTATCGACCAACAAGTGGTATCAGAAAGGCAGAGGTTCACCAAATTTCCTTGAACCTAGATCCCCATATAGGTGAAGGAACTTTTTCCATTATTGAGGACTATTTAATTTGTGTGTTAAGTGCGCAGGTATGTCTCTGAGTGATGCACCGGTTCTCAAACCAGAGAACTACGAGAAATGGAAAAATAACATGATGCTCCACCTTGAAGCCATAAGTGACGAGATGATCGAAGTAATAAAGAATGGCCCAATAGTCATTCAACAACTTAAGCAAGTCATGGAGGTTTCGAGTGGAAGAGACAGAGATCAAAGTGAAGGATCTTTACAAACAGATGCGTCAACTAGTGGAAGATCTACTGGTCAAGTTATTTACGAACCAAAGCCCAGAGAACTCTGACATCGGAAGATGCCAAGAGGAATCGTGTGGATGGTCAAGCTCGTAACATCATCATCAGATCGACACCAGAGCACATACAGTGTAAACTATGGGGTGCTAAAACGGCGAAAGTTGCCTGGCAACTGATTGAAGAAATCTGTGCCGGAACTGAGAAAACCAAGGAAAACAAGTTCGAAGTTCTAAAGTTGAAATTTCAAAATTTCAAACAAGGTCCCACTGAAACTCTGGAAGAACTTGATTTCAGGTTTACCACTCTCATGAGTGATATGGCAGCACTTGGGGAAAGCGATAGATACTCTCAGTCTGAGAAGATTAAGACTATTGTCAGAAGTCTTAACCACAACTGGGAGCATACTAAATTCTTTTATTTTAACCAAGGTATGGCAAATATCACTCCAGTGGAACTTTTCTCTCATCTTGCTATTGTTGACTATGAGACAACTCAGAGAGAACAAACAACTGAAATGTTGCAGAATGTTGCTCTAGTTATTCAAGGAACTTCTGAAAAGAAGAAAAGCAAGGAGGAGACTGAGGATGCTCTTGCTGCAAAGCAAATGAGCAAATTTGTCAGTCGATAAATTGAGAGAAGAAAAGCCAAAGAGAAGCTGAAAAAGCATCTAGGCTCAAACTATCACCAGTACAAAAATATGCAAAGCTCGCTGAACAAGCATTTCGTAAAGCATCATGTACTGAGGAAGCAGAAATTGGAAACGATATCTGTTTCTATTGTCAGAAACCTGGCCACTTCAAGAAGGATTGTCCTGCCCTCAACAAACTAAGAACAGGCGACAAGAAAGATAGAAGAATCTTCAGAAGAGGCCAGAAAGCTTTGTTAACTGAAGAAAGAAAGAAAATCCAAATTCAACTGGATGCTCTAGACGTTGAGACAAATTCTGAAGATGACAATTCAGATGACTCAACCTTACCATCACCAGAATTATGTGGAGTAACTAATGTATAATCGACTTTGGCCTCAAGAAGAATGTAATGTGTGGAGTTGCTGAAATTGACCGACCAGACATCTCCAACATAGAAAACTGTCTTATGGCTGATGAGGTAACACATACTTCTTGCTACACTTATGAAAGTGATGAAGAGGAAATAAAAAATCTAGAAAATCTCAGGAAAGAACTTGACATCTATGAAAGAGAATTTCTAATGATCCGAGCTAGAGCCGAAAACCTTGAAGAAGAAAAGAATTCTCTTGAAAAGGAAAATTCTCAATTAGTTAAAGAATCTGAGAGAAAGGATGCTGAAAATGCATCTCTCAAAGCTCATACATCTGAGACTGAAAAGTCACATGAAGAAGCAATGGCTGAGTTACGAAAGAATTATGAAGATCTTCTTTCTGAAAACAAGGAACTCGAGAAGAAAGAATTATCTTTTCAATCTTATGCCAAAGCTAGTGACACTCTTACTGAAGTACAATCTTACTTAAGAGATCCTTCAGAAAAGAAAGGACTTGGGCTGAATACACAGACAGATTGTTCTATCACTCTGAATAAGAGTAAGGAGAAAAGAACATTTGTAAGTACTCAGCAAGACGGTTCCCGTGCAATCTATAGTATCGGTGAAAAGACAAAGATTGTTGACAAAGGAAAGGCGATTGACTAAACCTTTGTGGAATAATAAGTCAAAACAAAAGCATTGGGTATGTCTCTGAAAAGAAACACAACACTGAAAAGTGTAAACACCCACAGTGCTATGTCTCTCAAAAATGTAGAATTGCAGGAGCTGGCAAATTCTCCCATGTCACTTTTTCTGGAAAGAAATTGGATCAACCAGAGACTAGCAAAGCTGCTGAGAAAAGATCTCAGATAGCTTCAAGTGCTCGAAACGGTATTGGCTACAAAGGCATCGGAAAACAACTTGCTCATGAGTACAAACAGGAGCAAGAACGATGGCTGAAAGCTAGAATTGCTCAAAGCAATTATCAGAAGTGGAAGTTAAATCAAGCCACTGAAAATCTGAATGCCAGGGCTAGAAGAAATCTGGCAAGGAAGGCTAAGTTTGCTGAAAAGCAAACTCAGAAACCTGACAAGTATCTGAAAGCATCATATGGAGCACCTAGGAACACACTAAGGAAGAAAATAATTCTTACTAATGATAACATTCATTCAAAAAGAATTCCTCCTTATGTTCCTGTCAGACAAAAGCATATTTCAAAGAAATTCATTCAAAAATGGATTCCTACTGGAAGAACTTTTAATTCTGACGGTTCCATCAAAGATATGAGAACCTAATCTCCTGTTTCCTATTGTGTGCAGAATGCCTCCTGGACCAACGCACAATGGCTATTTGATAGTGGATGCGGAAAGCACATGACAGGAGAGAAAGCAAATCTGGTTGATTACAAAGCTTGCAACACAGGACCAGATATCAGATTTGCTGCAGGAGAATTAAATCCCTCTCAGAGATTTGGCAACGCCAAATTGGGGACTTTAACAATCACTGACGTATTACATGTTAAGGATTTGAAATATAATCTATTTAGCATGAGCCAGTTTGCAAACTAACTGACAATGAGTCAAAGCAGACAGTCTTAGTTGGTCGGCGGAAAGGCAGTCTTTATGTTGCCGATTGGGCATCTGCCACAACTGAAGAATGTCTCATGGTGAGTCAATCTGGTCACCATGTAAAACCTTGGTTATGGCACAAAAGAATGAGTCACTTGAAATTCAAAACTCTGAATAGACTTGCCAAGAAAGAGTTAGTGGTTGGCCTTCCCAGAACATCTTTCAGAAAGGATGGTATCATTACGCACTGTCGGATGGGAAACAATCTAAAATCTCTTTCAAGTCCAAAATCAGACACTCTAGTGTTAGACCACTGCAACTTTTACACATTGATCTATTTGAATCATCTGTAACTAGTTATGCAGGAAAGAAGTATGGTCTGGTTGTTGTAGATGACTTCTCAAGATTCACTTGGGTTGTCTTTCTGAAACACAAATCTGATGCCAGGGTGGAGATACCAAACTTGCTGAAAAAGCTTGAAGTCATGAAAAATGACAAGGTATCTGCAATCAGAACAGACCATGGTAATGAGTTTGTCAATCAGTACATAAAGGAGTTTTGTACCTGCAAAGGTATACAACACCAACTTTCCTCTGTAAGAACACCTCAACAAAATGGTGTTGCAGAAAGGAAAAATAGAACCCTTAAAGAAGCTGCAAGGACAATGCTAGCTGACACTGAAATAAGTGAAATTTATTGGGTTGTAAACACACACTACACTCGTAAACAGATGTTTGACAAACAAACACCATGACAGGACTCCCTATGAAATCTTGGTTGGTAGACCCCCTAATATTAAACATCTGAGAGTATTTGGTTGTAGATGTTTTGTTCTAAACAATGGGAAAGATTATCTAAGAACATTTCAACCAAAGGCAGATGAAGGTGTTTTTCTTGGCTATTCCACAAACAGCAAAGCTTACAGAGTTTACAACAAAAGAACAAAGAAAATTGAAGAATCAGTTCATGTTGTATTCTATGAAGGAAATAAGAAAACACCTCCTATTGATGAACTCTCAGAAAGGTTCAAAGAACTATTACTGAGGGATTCTAAAGAAGAATCCTCAGAGAGGAGAAACATCATTATGGAAAGTGAGGATGACTCTGACGTAGAAAAGCTTGAAAAGCCTAGTAACAACAAGATGACTCACAGACATGATGAGGAATTTCCTATGAGTTTTCCAGAAATGGAACATGTTGATACAGAAATGTGTCCAATCCGCTAAGGGCGCCATAGAGCGTGTCCTAAAGCGCATCACGGCTTAATTAGCCAATTCAGTACTGGTCCGACCTCACATGGTCCGCCCAAAGTGAATCGACCAGTACGCTTAAGTCACTACATCTCCACAGCTAGTCCGAGCTGGCTAAGGAAAGGACTTCCAAACCTGACCATGTCAGTACAGAGATGCCTAACGGACCGTACGAGAGAATCTCGGACGCCACCATTACATTAAGACCAAACGTATATAACAGAACCACTGAGATACTTCCGTGAGACTCTTGGCTCGGACATCCAGAGTTACCCAAGGGCAGATCAACCAAGCAGACAGATCTGTCCGAGGGACTAACACAGACCCAACAAAGTGAATAAGATTCTCGGAGGAAAAGGTCCAAACTACCCTCCCAGGCCCACTTATTGGTATTGGACTACTGTTCACTAATGGGCCATGGGCCAAAGGTAGCATTGGTGTCCAAATATGGATCGTACACTTGGCATCATCTTATGAGCTACTTCATGAGTATATGATAACTATAAATATAGCACAAGGTCCAAGACCTTAAGGTAAGCGAGCTGGAAGTAACTAGACCTTTCCCATTACTATTGCATTGAGAGCTACCATCTCTCCTTTGAGTAAAGCCTCATTCCGGATTGACCTTGGCAATCCGGGCAACCCATTCTAACCCCCCCCCCCCCCCACTTAGACCTTAAGGTGCTCTTTCTCGGACAAGCCTTTTATCGGACTTCAAGTTGGAGGCGGAGCTTGGATTAGGTTGCTTGCAGTGGTAGTGTTGGTGTTGAGAGGTTTATCCCTCAACATTTTGGCGCCGTCTGTGGGAAATCTTTACAAAAAGCATCTGTGTTTCGAGTAAACCAATGGCAAGAATAAGACGAACAGCGAGAGTTGGTACTACAGAATTAAGAACTCCACCACCGCGCCCGCGGGGACGCCCGCCCACCGAGGACGCAGGGCTGCAACGGTAAGAGGAAGATATCCAAGCGAGGGACGCACAGCCAGTCCTTCCTCGGAAGAAGGTGCGGCCCGAGCTTCTCCGACAGGAGCTCAAGGCCCACCCGCACCCCAACAATTCACGATGCCTGATGGACGCATTGTCCGCACTAACGACCTTGGATTGAGCGAGATGCAGTTTGACAGGCTGCTAACGATCATCCAGGGGTACCTGGGATCCAACAATGCTCCTCCACAACAAGCCACTCCGCCAGTGGTTACGCCTCCTCAGGCAGAGCCATCTTTGTCTAGGAACGGACAACGTCCAATCCAGCAGATATTAGGAGATCAGCAACCCCAGGAGGATTTGCGAGATCTATTGGACAGGCGGGCCTCAGCCTCACAAATCCGAGGGGAAGGAAGCCATCAAGTAAGGAGAGAGCGCCAAGACGTGAACAATAAACACCCAGAAGTTCCACTCCCAGTGCCTCAGGGCGAGGATCAAGTGGCGAAACAATTCCAAGAGCCCGTATGAACAAACTTCCATGGATGTGGCCATGCATCCGAGGGGAGGGAGATCATGGCGAGATCTATGCCCAGCAAAAGGCTTTAGAAGCTCAAATTCTAAGCCTCGGACGTCTCATAAAAGATCACGAGCAGATAACTACCAGCGCGCCAAATCCCCTATGTGACAGTATCATGAGAGAGAAGGAGAGAAACAGGAACTCGGACCAAGTGATTCCAAACTTGGAATACTACTATGGGGACGCTTGTCCCGTGGGTCACCTGACACGCTTCAACAGCAAGATGGATTCCAAAGGGACGAGTGACAACACTAAAGCCCTCACTTTCTCGTCCACTCTCTTCGGGACTGCCATGGATTGGTACACCTCTTTGCCGAATAAATCGATACAGTCATACGCGGATCTGTCTTCTAAATTCTTGGCTCGATTCGGCAAATCCAAGAGGAGAAAACGTACCGTGGAGCACCTAGCAGGCGTTATACAGGGAGAGCACGAGGATCTAAGGACTTTCTTGGATCGATTTCACACGGAGGTTCATCGGGTTGAGCCACACAGTATTAAAGAACGGGTCCGACACCTGTATGCTAATACTCTGAACTCGGAACTCCGAAGAAAACTCTCAAGTCAAGAGGTAAGAAGCGAAAAGTACTTAGAAGACATCTATGAGGAAGTGATGTATGGACAAGATTACAGAAGGAATGTCCCAGTGAGAGCCAGCTCCAAGAAAGCAAAGGATCCGGTGAAGCAAGACCAACGCCCGGTAAAGTTTGATTCAAGAAGGGATCAAAGAGACAGAGGTTTTCACAGGGAGAGAAGTCCGCCAAGACGATATGCGGACTATACCCGGCTCAACAGACCAAGATCCGACATCTTGGCAACTATTGTTGAGAAGAAGCTGGACGTCCAATGGCCGAAGCCCCCTCACAGCGGCCGTAAGAGCAAGAACGCAAAAGGCTATTGCAAGTTTCACAAGTGTCGCGGACACGAAACGGACGATTGCATTCAGCTGAAGACAGAGGTGGAACACCTGATAAGGGATGGAAAATTGAAGGAGCATAT
Organism: Plantago major; assembly: GCA_026545765.1. Lineage (NCBI taxonomy): Eukaryota > Viridiplantae > Streptophyta > Magnoliopsida > Lamiales > Plantaginaceae > Plantago > Plantago major. The sequence continues at coordinate 28,026,917 of CM048843.1, forward strand.
CTATAAGGACGAACCTGTACGACAAGATAGAACAGAGCAAAGGAGAGATGAGAGGATGACGGAACCGCCCACTCATTGCCTCGCCCCTCCCAACCAACTATCCGCCCCATCTGGACCAACGTTCTTATCGATATACTGATGATATCGAAATGGAAAACGCCCCTTACAGCGGGGTGATCAACACTATTGCAGGAGGACCAACGGGGAGATAGCACGCAAGGAGCGCAGGCGCCGCAAAACCTCCGAAACAACGACCGAGCATATGCCAGTCCGGCAATTCCAGGCACTAACGCCATATCATTCGATGACAGTGAAATTCCTCCTCCTACGGCAGGGGGAGAAGACATCGAAAACCCAGATGTCCCACTGGTGGTCTCCTTGACCATTGCAACCTAGCTACCGAGTGAATAAGATCTTGGTTGACACTAGAAGTTCCTCGAACATCATCTCTAAGAGGACACTGGATCAGATGGCATTGGGTAGAGTCCGATATGGCAGAGTCCAAACCTCCATATTAGGATTCGGAGGAGGAACTGTACGACCCCTCGGAAGTATCATGTTACATGTTTCTCTCGGTACCTTTCCGGCAAGGGTGACACAAGAAGTCCGCTTCGTGGTGGTCGAACAAACTTTCAGACGCCCAGGTCTCAACCATCTTCGGACGCCCAGGTCTCAACCAGTTCCGAGCTGTTTCCTCTACTCTCCACAATAGGATGAAGTTCCCAACGGCCTTCGGAGTCGGACAAGAGCTCGGAAATGTCAGAGAAGCTTGGGAATGTTATATCATGTCCACAAGAAGGGCATCTGCGCCCGTGCTAACAGTCACCATGACTCCCGACGCGCCCACTATCCTTCCACCCAGAAAAGAGGACTCACAAGTCAGCATAGGAAGCCAGAAGGAAAAATTTCCTAGAACGACGTGAATTGAGCCCCATGAGACCCTTAAAGAGATCGAGATTATTGCTGGCGATCCTGAGAAGAAAACAAGGATCGGGACCGAAATGAATGTGGAAGTAGAGATGAAGCTCATCGCCTGCCTTCGAGAAAACAGCGATGTGTTCGCCTGGAGTACCGACGATCTGAAGGGGATTGACCCACGGGTTACAGTTCACCGTCTGAACATGGATCCTTCGGTCAAATACATCCGACAGAAAAGGAAAGACTTTGGCCCAATCAAGGATGCCATCATATCCGCCGAAGTCGATCGACTCCTAAAGGCGGGACACATCGAGGAAGTCCGCTACTCTGACTGGGTTTGCAATGTTGTTCTGGTCGAAAAGTCGCCAGGCAAGTGGCAATTGTGTAATGACTTCACAAGGTTGAACAAGTTTTGCCCCAAGGATCCGTATCCATTGCCACGGATAGATCAATTGGTTGACTCTACCTCCGGATGTGCGCTACTGAGCTTCATGGACGCATACCAAGGCTTCTACCAAATTCGGATGGCCAAGGAGGACGTTAAGAAAACGGCTTTCTTCGCGGCAGGAGGAGTATACTGCTTCAAGGTGATGCCATTCGGACTGAAGAACGCGGGAGCCACCTACCAGCGACTGGTAAACCAAATGTTCAAAGACGAAATCGGGAAAATGATGGAAGTCTACGTAGACGACATGCTTGTTAAAAGTAAGACTGAAGAAGAGCATATTGAGCATCTCAACAATTGCTTTTCCATCCTGCGGAAGTATGGGATGAAACTGAATCCGGAAAAATGCACTTTCGGAGTAAAGGGAGGAAAATTCCTCGGATACATGGTCACGGAAAGGGGAATAAGCGCCAATCCCGAGAAAATCAAGGCGATCCTAGATCTGCCACACCCGAAAACCCTCAATGAGGTACAGCGGCTCATAGGAAGTCTCATGTCCTTAAGTCGTTTTATTTCCTGATCAGCCGAGAAGAATCTTCCGTTCTTCAAAACCCTCCGGAAAGGAGAGAACTTTGTGTGGACCGCAGAATGTTCTGAGGCTTTCGAAAAGTTGAAAGAATACCTCCATTCCCCTCCACTGCTCTCCAAGCCCGTCGAAGGAGAACCACTCTACCTCTACCTGGCAATTACAGAAGAGGCAATGAGTTCCGTCTAATACGGATTCAAGCTAACGAGCATTTGCCGATCTACTATCTTAGCAAAGCCCTTGCTGGGGCGGAGACAAGATACGTGAAGATCGAGAAGCTCGCATACGCTTTAGTTTATACCGCCAGACGGTTAAAACCTTACTTTAAGTCTCACAAAATAGTGGTACTAATGCGGAACCTTTGAAGCAGTCCTAGGAAAGCCCACCAATCTGGCGACTCTCTAAGTGGGCGATCGAGCTCGTGAATACGACATTTGCTACCAGGCTCCGTCAGCCAAAAAGGCTCAGGTCCTCGCCGACTTCTTAGCGGATTACCCAGAGGAGGATTCAGAGAAAGTCCCTGACAAGCAAGTGTTCGAGTGCTTAATCACCAAACATATAGTCCGAAATCCAGCCCCTCCAATGTTCAACCCAGAAAACCTTGAGGAAGCCCAGTTCATCAATCGGCCCCTCCCTTTGTCTGAGGGGGAAACTCGGGTCAACCAAATGTTTCTACTTGGTGATGTTCCCAGAAATCCCAGTTCGGACAACATCAGAACGAAAATCACTGGAGGGGATGAACCAAGAGCGGAACCTCAGCAGCTCGCAGGAGATCTCCAAATCAAAAAACATCCTTCCGATGTCTGGACATTGGAAGTCGATGGTTCTTCCACTGGAAGAGTGGGAGGAATTGGAATCTACCTTAAGAGCCCAGAGGGCGCGGAACTCGACTATGCGATTTCCTTGGATTTCAAAGTTACCAATAATGAGGCAGAGTATGAGGCACTTTTGGTGGGGCTGCGGCTAGCCAAGTCTCTCCAAGCTCGGAAGGTCAAAGCTTACACGGACTCACAGCTCGTCGAGGCCCAATTTTCAGGAAGTTTTGCCACAAAAGGTCCTTCGATGATCAAGTATCTTGAGCTACTCAAGAATGAGGCCAGCCACTTCGAGGAATTCACCTTGGAAAAGTTTGATAGAGTTTGGAACGAAAGAGCTGATGCCTTGGCAAAATATGCATCTGCTACGGCGGCTTTGGACACAAGGAGAGTAATTCTACTCACCATTACTGACACATCCATCATGGGTCCCAGTTCGGCGGTCATGATACTTGACACAGGAAGAAACTGGATGACTGACATTTCAACTATCTCAAGGACGGATCTTTACGGGCCGATCCGAAAGAATCAAGGAGTGTGCAATGCCGAGCGAATAGATATTTTATAATGGGTGATGATCTGTACAAAAGATCTTTTTCCGGGACCCACCTGAGATGCTTGAACCCACAAGAAGCACAGACCGTGCTGGAAGAGATACACAACGGAAGCTGTGGGAATCATTCCGGGGGGAGGACCCTCGCCCAGAAAATCATACGACAAGGCTATTATTGGCCCACCATCGATAAAGATTCCGCCGACCACGCCCGGAGATGTCAGGATTGCCAATATTACGCAAACGCCCCACATCGTCCGACGAACCCTATGATTCCGTCAATCATAGCGTGTCCGTTCGATCAGTGGGGTATCGACATTGTCGGACCCTTTCCGAGGGGTACCCAGCAGAAAAAGTTTCTTATTGTGGCTGTGGAGTACTTTACCAAATGGGTAGAAGCCGAGGCTGTTGCAACCATTATAGAAAGTCGACTGCGGACCTTTATTTGGAAGAATATCATCTGTCGCTTTGGCCTGCCCAGGATTCTCGTCTCGGACAATGGTGCGCAGTTCTCAGGACATAGGCTCAAGGAATGGCTTGCGTCCTTCAAAATCGAGCAACGATTTACATCCGTTGGATACCCGCAAGCCAATGGACAGGCTGAGTCAACAAACAAAACAATAGTCAAGATCCTCGAGAAGCGATTAAGAACTTCGCAAGAAAGCTGGGCGGACGACCTGGAAGGCGTGCTATGGGCGCATCGCACCACTGCACGGACTGCGACCAAAGAAACTCCTTTCTCCTTGGTTTATGGTTCAGAGGCAGTCATACCATCCGAGATTGCTGTAGAGACTTTGAGAATCCAAGAGTTTGAAGACAAGGCAAACCGAGAAGCTCGGATATTCGAGCTGGACATGTTTGAACAGAAAAGGTCTGATGCACTGGCGAATATCCTTAGGTATCAGGCAACCGCCGCCCGAGCCTACAACAGGAACGTTCATGCGGTGAACTTGCAAGTCGGGGACCTAGTGCTCCGACCAGCCGACATTCTGAGCAATGTTGGAAAACTCAAGCCCAAGTGGGAAGGACCCTACAAGATTGTCGGGGCAAAAGTAAATGGGAGTTATGAATTAGAAGATGAGAACGGACATCTCCTCAGGCGTCCGTGGAATGCTAAAAACCTTCAGAAGTTCTATGCTTAAAGATAATTGCGCGGAGATCCGTCATGTCGATTGATCATCTCAATATTCAACCATTTGTTACACAGAACTCCGTCAGTTCTGTTCCTTTTTTGATCCTTTTTTCATTGGCCATAGAGCCCGCAAGTTGAAATTGAATTTCTGTCAAATCAATACAACTTCTATCTTTCGATTTGTGATTTTTCGATCTATGCATCTGGGATCTAATGTTCGATTAACTACAAAGAAAGCAAGAGATTTCGTTCATACAAAGACGAATTACACTTAATCTTGTCTGTACAATTTGCAATCTCGGATCGACATCCGGACGCAACGAGAAAAAGGCAGAAAATGTCTCTGGAGATACGTCATCTCCCAGCAAAGATCGTTCCCCGTAGGAAGAAGCTTCCTCCGTGTCAAAGCGGAAAAGTCTGGTTTCCGCGGAGACCAGGAACTCGATCTACCTGCACACAAGAGAACGGTTAAGCATGCTGGAATCCTTCAGGATACCACCGGAACATGGAATGCAAGTCCTATATCCGGGGAAAACAAAGTGCAGACAAGAAGAGATTTCCGCCTCACCGGCTTTAGAGACTCAAACTCTCTCGAAATTCGGAAACCATTTCCAATATAAGAGAGATTTGAACCACTAAAGTGGGGTTGGAAGAAAGCAGAGGGGACGGACAGATATACACTCAACCTGAGATCTTTGATTTTCGGTGACTGATCTTCAACAATTTTCCCCTCTAGACCCACTCCACTCTCAAGCTCAGGATGAACACCGACTTGAGAGTGGACGGGAGTCAAGAGGGGGAAACTATTCAAGAGACCGTCTTCTTGCTTTTGGGTAGATTTGGAAAGTGGAAGTTGGATTTGCACGACCAAGGCCAAGAGGGATCCGCAGTATTTATAGAAGTGACGAACCAATAGGCGTCCGACACGTCCGAACTTCGACGTCGACAATGGGCTTAAACTATTTATTTGGGTTGAACAGTGTTGGGCCAGACGGGTTTATCCAATCAAGCCTAAACAAGCCCATCAACTACGTTCGAGTTTCTTAGCCATTTTACAAAAATACATGCGTCAATATCATCTGACGAAGTCCGCACACGAAAAAGATGGAAATCCCGTCCGAGGAAAAACAGTTCGAATTTTATAAACAAAATTATCCGAACATTTACATAACAGATGTACAATCTGGAAGGATCCAAGAATAAGTACATGCATCCACGGGGCATACCCCGCCTTGTTCCTTTACCAGACCCCGGAAGTTGAGCCTTGGGAATCCGGGCCTCCGCCTCGGCCCTGACGAGCTTGCTGTTGCGCATGGATCCTCATACGGATCAACCTCAGCGTCCGCTCTCTCTCCTCCTCAGCCAATCTCCTAGCTATTCCTGGACATTGAGGGGGATCGCCTTCGAAATCTAGGACAATAGGGTCTTCTGCGGTGCCTCTACCTGGATAGATGGGCGGATGCATGTGCCCACAAGCACAGTTCACCCAGTGACTATACTCTTCATCGCCCGATTCTGACATTCTAAAGCACACTGACGCCCGCGGGATAATAAAGTGGATAAAACACAAGAAAGAGTGAGGGAAAGTACAACAGTGAAAAAGGGAGAATTACCACACCCTTATTTATAGTGGCGACGAGTCTTCCAGATCTCGCCATCTATCAATCATCCGATGGCTGGGAAGATGAAAAGACACAGTCATAATGACTTTTCCACTGTTGGCTATTTCACTGTTTCACCTTCCTCCTTCTAGAAGAATCTCGCATCCCAAGGGGCGAACAGTCCGAGTATCGGAAAGATGATGGTTTGATTTCTACATCAGATACCATCTACAGCGGTTCGTGCTCTTAAGAGATGGGTAATTTATAAAAACTCAGCTTATGAGCAACAGATAAAAAAGGGAACGAAGAAGAGAGCAAGTAATAGTTCGGAAGCATAGGAGGTTCATCTCCTCGGATAAAATACGAAACATTGTTACAATATGAAAGGACATTCCGAGTTATCAAAAGATGCAAATACAATAGAAAAAGTCAGCAAATACAGAATTTCAACGGGGCATACCCCGGACTTCTCATTCGGGCCCAGTCTGGCTTGGACCAGCTTTTTCAGCCTCAGGCCGGTTGGCGTTAGGATCTTCGTAGGTGGCTTCCGCCGCAAGATCTTTAGCGTGGGCAAACAAGTCGAAATCAGCAGGAAGGTCAAGAACGCGGGCAGGCAGGGCAAACCACTTTTGCAGGAAAGCTCGATAATCGTTAAAGGGTACAAGGCCCACTTTCAGAAGAGCTTCCGGGACGAACCTAGGAAGGAAAGGCCCGCCGTTCTGGATCTCAATCTCGCCTTCCTCAGTGACTAGTTCCACAAACTCACATGCAGCCAACTGCTCGTCCGAGACACTATCAACGGGCACTTCGACACCGTTCGCATCCGCAGAGGGGATCAACCCCTCCGCCTTCCAGTCAAAAGTCCGTGGAAGAAGTCCTTGATCGCAATTGTTTCTATCGCGGACACAAACCCATCCAGACGGGAGGCATCCGATCTGTCTGACATCAGGAACTTGAAAGAAGCAAACCTCAAGAAGTCACAGCCGGCGTAAAGACGGACATATTGGAGGCCCCCGACTAGGAAGTTTTTAAAATCCAAGAAAGCCTGCATGGCCTTATCGACGAATCTCTCCTGATGGTCGAGTTCCGCCTTAATCTTTTCCCAATTGGTCTTCAACTTGTGGAAGCTCACCTCTTCCTCCTTCAGCTTCATCTCCAGCTGCTTCACTTTCTCCGCCTCATCCGCGGACGTGGACACAGCCTTATGGAGATCCTCTTCAATGGTGGCCCGTTCGCTGGCCTTCCACTGCATGGCCTTGATGAAACACCCGAGCTGGGGAAACACCCGAGTAGACACAAGTTATATTTGTATTACATTAAGAACAAAACAAGTAAACCAAGGACAGATTACTTACCTGCTGGTATAGAGCATCCAACCCTCCGACCCGCTCCATTTCTGGGAGTCCGCAAGCGCGCTCGTATTCCTTATCCAGAGCAGCTTGGTCCACAGGAAGGACAGCGGACAACTGCTGCCTCTTCGCAGTAGCAGGAGCCTCTGAGCCTGCCGCCCTCTTTTGCCCCGAGATGATGGCGTCCCGCATAAACACGTCTCGGGTTGGGGCTCGAGTGTTGTGAGCTGCGGACCGGGTAGCAGTGGCGCTCCGCGTAGCAGGAGCCTTGCCCTTATCAGGCACCGCCAGGAGTCCTCACCTTGCTCCGCCTTTCTTCTTCAGCGGCGAACACAGCAGCATTTTTCGGATCCGGCATGGGCAGACCCGTGGAAGTGTTAATGATTCGGGTCCTTTGACCAGCCGCGACCTCCAAAGCTTGTTGTTCCCTCTGCAACCTCTTCTTCTCTCCGAGAGTCGACATGATGTAATCGAACCAGTGAGCTGCACAATAAACCAAGGGCGTTAGATAAAGCGGTTAACGAAGGATTGTCGATTGCGAAATCGTAATCCGAATAAAGTATCTCGATGAATAGCAAGCATAAAGACTCGTAATCGTGTTCTTCTTGAAGTCCGTCTTCCTCCAACCTCGATCGGCCACCAAGACAAGCAGAGGTCAGATCATCCGTGGTATGGATAGGTTGGCGGATCATGCTTCTTATGAATAGCAGCCACCCACGGAGCCACATTCTTTGGAAGAGGGCGCCAGTCCGGGATGCTCTCCCTCAGAAACTTTATGGGCAGTCCCCACTGTTCTCGCTGCCTCTCGGACTCCCCTGGTTTCAGAGCCATCCGCACGAATATGAACTTATACCACCACTTCGACCCCAACGACGAAATGGAGTCACAAATGAAGTTATAAGGTTTCCTATTCAGAAGGTATAAAAAGGGATTCCGGACTAAATGAAACGTGAAAGAGCTGAAGTTCTCAAAGTTTACGAGCCCTTTCTTCTTGCAAAAACGACAAGCAAATAAGATTACCCAAGGATTTCGGGATAACTCGACTCGACCAATCCCAATGTGATTTAGGATGTGCTTCAACTCCGTTGCAATGGGTACCTTCCACCCACAAAAGCGACCTCGTGCACACATATACCCGTGGGCGGGTTGTAAAAGCGTGTGGGGCTCGGAACCATGATTTCTACTGGTCGGGATCTCCCACTTCCGCCTCCACTCGGGGATGTCCTCCGCCCTAACCCTGGATGGACATGTAGGAAGAAGCCCGTCCGTGTTTAATTCTCCAAATCTGTCCACTATTGTAACAACGGACACAGGACGGGGGAACTTGATTCGGGCAGCTTTTGCACCACGACCTTCGATTAATTGAAGATTGGACTGAACGGACGCAGCAGGATGTAGTGCAATCCGCCGGCTGGATCGTCTAGAGGGACGAGCGACAGGGGATCCTTCTCCTTCTTCCCCCTCGTCCCCATCTTCATCTTCCTCACCATCTTCTTCATCATCATTAGTATCTTCCTGTCTCCTGGACGTGCTTGGGTGGACGGACTGTCTCCTTCTAACACGGTCCTCCACCCCGCCTCGAACATCTCGACTTCTTCGCCTCCAGACCATTGTCCCTTCACGCTCTGACGCAGCTTCGCTCGCACCACAGGATGTCCCAATTCCACCTACAGTTCGAGATCGGACTGACGACCTAGTTTTAGAAAGGACACCCTGGTCCGCTAGAACGTCAAGACGTGCTTGATCGCCAGCTCCGTGCCCGTCTCAATCTCCGGCGACCAAGATCCACAAAATCTTTCACGAGCAGCTCGAGTCCACGACCGATCCCTAAATCTACTGCGTCTCTATGACCTGGGGCCTCGTGCTGGTCCTGACTATCGCTCCCGGACATCCTAGGGCAGAAGGAAACAAGTCAGGAATGATGGTGTTGATTGTCCGAGAGTTCGTTTAGGTAATTTCTTAAGTCAAAGGAATCCTACGGATTTATACTTAACGCGCCGCTGGCACTATCACCTACCTTACCCGGCACGCTGAGCGGGGCAAATTTATGGAAGACTGTGTGCCAATTGGCACCAACACACTACCAAATAAGCATGCAGAATCAAATCTTGGTTACAGTCGGCATACGCATGAAATGCATCAACAAGATACTGGCAATAAATTGGCATGCAACAGTACAGAAGAAAAATTGTTTCAACTAAGAACGTTGCTAAAGCCTTTCACACGCAACATCGACAAAAACAGACTCGACCATTTCATATCCGAGCAGGGCAAAAACATATGAGCACGAAGTAAGCATACCGTGAAAAGGAAACAACTCAGCAAAAGTGAAGATGTACATACTTGATAAAGCTGATTTGATAAGTTCGAACGGACGACTAAGCCTTGCTGCTTCTCCGAGGGTATAGATTCGAAGATAAAACTTTCAAATCTTGCGACTCTTGCTTGCTCGGATGTGTCTTCTAACGCTTGGATTGCTTTGCGATTGCTCTGAGTTTCGAGATTGCTAAAAGTGTGAAAATGACTGATGGGCTGACTATTTATAAGGGCAATTTGGGGATAGCCAAGAGTCACGTCGCTTGGATTTGAATCCCAGCCGTTGATCCTCCCCAATCCAAGGGTTGTCATGAAAGTGGATGGTCACAAGACGTCGCATTTAATGCTTGACAGACGCGTCACATCAATCGGACTGCGATCCCCAACCGTTGATGTCGTCCTGATCCAACGGTCACGTCAATTTACTCGGGATCTTTCTCCCGTGGGCCGAACGGACAACCTATTGGGCCTCTTGGGCTTACGAGAGGACCAATTCAACAATCGGCCCAACGGATGACTTCCAGAGAGGGCTACTAGATCCTAACCGCATCGGACCCATATATCTCGGATAAATACCTTTTTCTCTACGGTCCCGTTATGTGATAACTGATCGTAGACGGGGGAAAGAGATATATTGAATCCTTGAGGACACGGACGACGGATCCCGACAAAAAGGATTTCTTCCTTTTTCTTTTAATTAGCGATTCGGACACGCTCCACAGACACGACTGATCCCTCATAGTTACCAACTATCTTCTACTAAGATACTTGGAAACTGGGGGGACATATGTTGATACAGAAATGTGTCCAATCCGCTAAGGGCGCCATAGAGCGTGTCCTAAAGCGCATCACGGCTTAACTAGCCAATTCAGTACTGGTCCGACCTCACATGGTCCGCCCAAAGTGAATCGACCAGTACGCTGAAGTCACTACATCTCCACAGCTAGTCCGAGCTGGCTAAGGAAAGGACTTCCAAACCTGACCATGTCAGTACAGAGATGCCTAACGGACCGTACGAGAGAATCTCGGACGCCACCATTACATTAAGACCAAACGTATATAACAGAACCACTGAGATACTTCCGTGAGACTCTTGGCTCGGACATCCAGAGTTACCCAAGGGAAGATCAAACAAGCAGACAGATCTGTCCAAGGGACTAACACGGACCCAACAGGCGGAACAGTACTCTCAGAGGGAAAAGGTCCAAACTACCCTCCCAGGCCCACTTATTGGTATTGGACTACTGTTCACTAATGGGCCATGGGCCAAAGGTAGCATTGGTGTCCAAATCTGGATCGTACACTTGGCATCATCTTATGAGCTACTTCATGAGTATATGATAACTATAAATATAGCACAAGGTCCAAGACCTTAAGGTAAGCGAGCTGGAAGTAACTAGACCTTTCCCATTACTATTGCACTGAGAGCTACCATCTCTCCTTTGAGTAAAGCCTCATTCCGGATTGACCTTGGCAATCCGGGCAACCCATTCTAACCCCCCCCCCCCCCCCCCCCCACTTAGACCTTAAGGTGCTCTTTCTCGAACAAGCCTTATCGGACTTCAAGTTGGAGGCGGAGCTTGGATTAGGTTTCTTGCAGTGGTAGTGTTGGTGTTGAGAGGTTTATCCCTCAACAGAACAGGTTACTGAGAACCCTCATCATGAAGAGGTATCTGAAAATAAGAATGCTGAAATGCATGTTTCAGGTATCTCTAACACTGAAAAAGTGTCAGATATCAATGACATTTCCCATATGTCAGATATCTCAGATACTGAAAAAGTATCAAATCAAAATATTAGTGATTCACATTCAGATCACTTGGATATTGATCCTACTAGCACTAAACCTATGATGAGATGGATCAAAGATCATCCTACAAAGGATATAATTGGACCAATTAATCAGGGTGTTAGGACTAGGAGAGCAGTAGCTGAAAATGCTAAATCTCTCTTTGGATGTTTCATCTCGAATATTGAACCTAAAAATATAGAAGAAGCATTAGAAGACCAAGACTAGATCTCTACAATGCAAGAAGAGTTGGATCAATTTGAGAGAAACAAAGTCTGGAAACTAGTTCTATTTATAGAAGGAATATCTGTGATTGGAACTAAATGGGTTTTCAGAAACAAGATGAATGAATCTGGTGAAATAACCAGAAATAAAGCAAGATTGGTTGCCAAGGGATTTACCCAGACTGAAGGCTTAGATTTTGACGAGTCATATGCACCAGTTGCCAGATTGGATGCAATAAGACTCTTTCTAGCCTTTGCAGCTCATAAAGATTTCAAAGTTTATCAGATGGATGTCAAAAGTGCATTCTTAAACGGAGAACTTGCAGAAGAAGTTTATGTTGAGCAACCACCTAGCTTTGAAGTTTCCTCAGAAAGTAGAATGGTCTATAAACCATGTAAAGCTCAGATGGATCAAACAGACTCCAAGAGCATGGTATGACACTTTGGCCAAGTACCTTCTGGAAAATGGTTTCAAGAAAGGTGAAGTTGATAAAACTTTATTTACCTTAAATCATGATGGGAAACTACTCTTAGTTCAAGTATATGTTGATGACATCATATTTGGATCTAAGGACAAGCAACTTTGTAATGACTTTGCAAATCTCATGAAAAGCAAGTTTGAGATGAGCATGATGGGAGAAATGAATTATTTACTAGGATTGCAAGTCAAGCAACTCAATTATGGAATATTCATTAGTCAAACAAAGTATGCAAAAGATATGCTCACAAAATTCAATCTTAAGCCTTCTGAAAAGAATGCTAAGATACCTATGAGCATTGGAACCAAAATGACCTATACTGAATCAGATAAGAGTGTTGAAGAACATAAGTATAGGAAATTGATAGGTTCACTACTTTACCTCACTGCAAGTAGACTCGATATTCAATATCTTTGTTGGAGTATGTGCTAGATTTCAGACAAATCCAATGCAAACACACTACAACACTGCTATGAAAATATTAAGATTTGTAAAAGGTACAGTAGATGTAGGATTGTGGTATCCTAAAGAAAGTGGATTGAGTTTAGCTGGGTACTCAGACGCTAATTATGCTGGATCATTGCTTGATAGGAAAAGCACCTCAGGAACTTGGGTTTCGGGTACTAGACTTATCTCATGGTTTAGCAAGAAGCAAAACTCAATTGCAACTTCTACCAGAGGCTGAATATATTGTCAGCCGTTGTTGTGCAACAAAAATCGTGGATACAACAACAACTCAAAGACTATGGACTCGATGAGAAGAAAACTCCCATTTTCGTGATAACACAAGTGCTATTATGATTACACGTAATCCTAAATTTCATGCCGAACAAAGCACATTGATGTTAGACATCACTTCATCAGAGACCATGTTGAAAAGGGCAATATAGAGATACTCAAGATTGGCACTGAAGACCAACTTGCAGATATCTTCACTAAGCCACTACAAGAAAGTAGATTCTTAGCCTTAAGACATAGTCTTGGACTAATGGAACTACCAATGAACCGAAGAGTTCGTATCCGGAACGGGCAACAGAGAAGAGGTATCCGAACGGGCATCCAGAGAAGAGGTATCCGAACGGGTATCCAGAAAAGAGAAAAGAGAAATCTGGAACGGGTATCCAGAAGTCAAAAAGGCTAAAGAGCAAAAAGATAGCTTAAGATCTCTGAGACGGGAACTCAGATATCTGAATCACTCTATAAACGGGGAACACAAAAGAGAATAGTATAACTATCTGCAGTCAAATACTCTCTTGAAACTCGCATTATTTCTATCTTGATGAAAAACTTGGAAAAATCCTAAGTATAAGACAGATTAAGATGCGAACAGTGTCCTTGGTCATACAGAATTGTGATTCAGATAGCAAGTCTCCAAAACTCATTAAATGGGCACAATTACACTTGCTGATTGTGATCATTGCTGAAGAAGCTATGGTGACCCTCGATGAAGTTAAGCGATTGATCTGTACGGTGGAAATTAATTCACAGTAAATAGTGGACTGTTGAAATTCAGACATGGCCCACTAAGCATTTAATGCCGAACTAGCTTTTTCTCACGCCTGTTTGCAAATTACAGATACGTACACACAAAATCAATTTGTATGTATTTGTCTGTTGGGATTCAACTGCTATTTATATAGGATTTTGGCAAATGAAATCACTTTTGCCTAATCCGAAATTTCATCTTGCACAAGAATAGCAAATCCTTCTCTTGATTCTCTGCAAACCCTCTACAATCTCTGCAAATCAAGATTAAGTTTTTCTGAAAAGAATCACTGAATCAAATCTCTTTCAAACACCAATTTCAAATCCCTACACTATATAAAGAGATGGCCTCCAAGAACACTTCAACACAGAAATCCCAATCCTCCACTGGTACTGTTGAAAAGCAAGCACCTGAGTTGGTTATTGTAAACAATCGACTGGTAGGAGTTTTTAATCCTGCCCATTGGACTTCAAGTCACAGAATGATTTGGGGTGGTGCCATGGTTGAGGAATACCTAACTTTTGCAATAGAAAACCAAACTGACAGACAATTTATTCTTGACATGCTTGAAAAGGCACAAATCAAGGGTTTTCTATCTGCTCGCCCAAGTGAAATTTCATCACTCGATGTGTTGGAATTTTACAACAACTCCAGGATTATTTCCTGTGTTTCTGAAGGCACTGAAATAGTGTCTATCAAAACCTCAGTCCAAGGAAAGGAAATCCTTCTGGACTTAACAACTTTTTGTAAGTTGTTTGAGGTTCAAAATCTTGGAAAGGATTTTGAAATAAACACCAAGGATGATGAACTCCTTGAAGGTGTTAAAGAACTTTACAGTGACGTGTGTGATCTTGAAAAATCAGATACACCCACTGAGTTCAAACTTGCTGACATCCCAACCGGACATCCGTTGGTTCACCGATGTACCGCTTGCATTCTTCATGATGCTTTGATGGTCTACAAGGAGGTGCTGACCAGATAAGCCAAGAACGATGGATCATGATGTTCTTGCTGAATCAACAAGACAAAAGGCTGGAAAACCCTTTTAACTGGGGAAAGTACACCTTCATGAAATTCGTGAAGAAGATTCAAGGCTTCGAGCCTAAGATTGTCAAAGGACTAGCTGAGCCAAAGGCCACAGTAGGTTATGGTCTGAAGATATGCTACTTGCTGGAAAAGCTTGGCATTAAGCTCAGAGAGACGGCTGAAATAGCCAACAGTAACTTACTCTATAAATATGAGTATACAAATTTGATGAAAAAGGTTACTGGGTCTCAGAAAGGTCCTAAGAAGCGAAAATCTGAAAAGATATCTGAAGAAAAGGTTGCGACCAAGAAGCCCAGAACTTCAAGAAAGAAGTCTGCTGGCAAATCAGAAGACACACCCAAAGAGGTTGTCAATTCTCAGATATCTGCAGCATTGCCGATGAACCGATAATGGCGGATGAACTCATCAATGCCGCAAAGAGTTATCAACTCTTCGAACAAGTAGACTCAGCAAGAGAAAGTGCTTTCAGAAATGTTGCGACTAATGCAGAAAGCCTTGCTGATGAACTCATAAATGCTGCCAAGAGTGGTGAAAAGCACCAAGCCCCATCTGCAGAAACCGCAGGAGTAATGCATCAATCAGTTTCCAATGTTGATGAGAGCTCTGACGATGAAGTTGATGAACTAGTCATCTCTCAAGTCCTAGAAAGAACAAAGAGGGCTAAGGTTACTGAAAAAGTAACTGGTGATAAGGTATCTGAAGAAGAACCTACACCACAGGTTGCTGAAACTATAGCAAAGGTTGTTGGTGCAAACACATCATCAGGGAATGTCTCTCTTGCACAACTTCAAAAAGCCCTGATGAGTGGTATTTTAGTGCTGGCAGATGCTGATGGAAATGCCACATCTAAAAATCTGGAAGAACATTCTACTGATCAATCTTCTGCTTCCAGACAACCACAACAACCACAACAGCCACAAGTGGTTGATGAAATGGTAAATGAACTTTATTTTGAATTACCAGCAATACAGTATGTTGAAGAAAATCCCGTAATTGAGCAGGTTCCCCAACTCAATCAGAGGGATCAACCTGAGACATCTACTCAGAATGATCAACCAGGGGAGGCAACTGAGTTGCATACTCAGGAAAGGTGTGAAGTACCAGAAACTTCAAACAAAGAAACTGCACTGGGACAAGACGACCAATGTATAGAAAGGTCACAAGTTCCAGAGACCAATCAGCCTGAAACTGCTCAGGTAAATGACTGGTTTAACTCTTACCTTGTGAAAAATTTTATACTTATAAATCTTGTTTCCTCATAAGAATTTCTTTGTTACAGGCTGAGTTAGAAACGCAGAAACAAGAGGAAGCTGAGAAGCTTGCCTCGGACACTGAAAAAGAGGTCCCTTCAACCTCAACTCTTGAGAAATCTGAGCCTGTGCCACAGGTAAATGATTCTTAAAGAGAACTAATTTTTCAGTAAAAATGTTTATGTGCTCATTCATGTTGAATGTTTCTAACAGGCTCCAACTGAGATAGAAGAAGATAAGGCAGAAATGCCAGAGACAAACCCAGAAACCAACAAGGTTTCTGAAGAACACATCACTGAGCCTTCAAACTTGAAGGTATATGACAATCAAGTGACAAGTATTCTTCATCTTGGGTTATCCTTTATCTCTTCTAATATTCAATACTTTCTACTTACAGGCTGTTTCAGAAGTAGAAATGCAAGGGGATGAAGCTGCGACTTCCCCTGCATCAATGGAAATTGATGACACCCCCAAGGCAGCATCACTCGAAAGAACACTAGAAACTGCACAAGTTTTTGAGAAAAATGAATCTGAGCTTCCTTTTGAGGAAGTAAGTAGCACAAATCAGAATTCATTAAAAGCATATTTATGCATAGATTCTTTCAAACTATTTCCTAAGTATTGTATTTCTCTCAGGATCAAGAAAGAAAGGTTGATGAGGACCAGACTTCCAAGTCTCAACCTCACAACAAGATATCTGAGACACCAATTGTCTCAGTAGAACAAGTCTCTGAGCCTGAAGTACTTACTCAGGTAACTCAGAAACTAAACTACACTACTACTCAGATATCTACAAAAGTTTTGAAACTCACTCAAAACTCCTTCTTTCACGCTCAAACAGATGCAAAGCAGGTTCCCATTAAAGAAACAAGGGACCTACTTCACTTCTTCAAAGCTCACACCCTGCCAAAGCATATTCAATGCTTCAAGAAATGGCAGAAGTTAAGGTGCTCTGATCTCTCTGAAATATTGAGAATCACAGATCAACCAATCAAACGAGCACGAGCTCTTGACCTGGAAACATATGTCCAAGCAATGTTCCCTCATGTAACAATATACGCGCGACTCTACTACATCAGGACTTTTCCAGAGAAGTGGCGCATAGTTTGATACATGCCTTTGAACAGGCAGATGGTCAGACAAGATTACAGATGGCATTCAAGACAGTCCTGCCCCAGACCCTGCAGTTTATACCTTTGGAACAAGAAGAAGTTAATGGGCAGAAGATCACTATCCCGGAAGTGTTCAATTTTGTATCTGAAGATGATGAGGAGGAAGAAATGAATGAAAATTACTTTGATGAACCTCCCACTGACCATCACCAAAAGGATGATAATGACAAAACGGATGATGATGATGCCCCTGCACCAGGGACCGGAGGAATTTCACAGAGAAACAATGCCTTAGTCTGGCAAAAGCAACCGAGAAGACTTCACAGAAATCTCCGTCTTCATCACCTCAGAAATCTACTCATCCATCTTCTAACCAACACGCAGTTACTACTGAACAAGTAGTTGAGCTTTCTGAAGAAACTAATCAGAAAATCTTAAACACTCAAACCAGAAGTGCTCAACTCGCATAACCGTTGGAAGAAGAACAACGCTCCATCTTCAACCGGAAGATCAAATAGCTAAATCCAGAGATAAGATTGATCAACTACAAGATCTATACTTAGAAGAAATGATTGCTTACTCGAGGTTAAAGAGCTACGGATGTCACGAAGAGATCACCAAAGAACTCGACATCAAGAAGTATCAAGTCAAGCATGATGCTAAGGTCGCATCATCTTCGAAAGAAGTACCATCCTCCTCCCGTAAAGGAAAGAAACCAATCTACGAGATGGTTCTTTGGACTCGATACAATCGATGAAAATGTCCAAGAGGATGAAGATCACTGGGCTGATTACTCAGATGATGAAGAAGACAAGACTTTGGCAGAGCACCGCAATGAACATCTAGCGGTATCTCACTTAAAAAGGAAGCTGATTGCTCCTACAATTTTCAGCAAACTGCCAAATGTCCACTCCAATGAATACATGAACAGTACCAAGCAATCTTGGCTCATCCGAAAAGAAGATGTCTTCACGTAACAAGGAAGTAATGCCTCACCCTCCTCTCGAATGAGAAAGTTCACCGAGCTCATCACCGTGAGAACAACTAGCATAGTCATTGCTCGTAAAGATCTGGGAATGATAAGGACGATGATATGTCTTTAGTGAGAAAGCTTTCAAGAGGCAAGTTACACCGGAAAAGCAGATGCCATTCTAGGCCCATTCGAGCTCACCGATAAGGACAATGGACTTATCAAGCAAAATCAGAGCTCAAAGTCAACTTGAAGTTGGCGGTGCCTATAATTATCTACAAGGGCACTTCAACTCTCTCTCAGATTCCTTTATGAGACTGAGTCAGCCAACAATGACTAAGGGGGAAAGAAAGTACAAATCTGGACCTCAAAGTCAGGGGGAATGGGAAGAAGGAGATGAAAACAAGAAGAAATCTGAGTCAAAGTGCTCAGAAAGGAAGAAGAAAAACTTCCCAGCCACCACTCAGAATCAATGAACCCTCCTCAAGCCAAGCCGTTGTGCAAATAGTAGCTACTTCCCAGAAACCCACTGAAGGAACCAAAATGGTAACAAGAACCATGGCACAGAAACCTCCAAGGAGTACCAAGGCTCCAAGGAGAAGACAAGTTAGAGGGATTGATGAATCTTCTGAAAAAGAAGAAGAAGGTCAAATCAAGTCCCTGGGCAATGAAGAAGGCTGTAAAACTCACACAAGATTCAATCTTGACGATGATGAGGAATCTGATGAAGATGAAGCTCCTCTTCACAAGAAAAGGAAAATTGAAAGCCTAACTGAGCCCATAGCTGCTAGTGGTGGTTTAATCTTGACAGCTAAAACACCCTCTGGAAATACCAAGTCTATCCAGGGTGGTTCTTCAAGCAACAACCCCAAAGAGAATTCAAGACAGAGAAGGAACAGACTGAGAGCTGAGCAAAGACAAAGTCAACTTCCACTCAGGCCAGAAGAAGCCAAAATAGAGTATGTGAAGTATGATAATGATTCCTCCGCTCTGTGTGCATCAATCGGAAGAATGGCTATTGGATTACGGGCGAAGCATCTATTGGTAAATTCAAGATTTCCAGAACCAATCCATAAACAACTCATGGCATGGAGAAAGGATAAACCTACCTTGATCAACACCAATCACATCAAAGCATGGTTGGATTTTGAAGTTGTCAAGAGAACTGGAGCCATGAAAAAGGACCTCTCTGATGATTGTCCATATGGAAAGCCAGATGATGTGCACAAAATTCTGAATATCACAGGAACAGGCACAAGACCAAGACTTGATGTGGAACCCTATGTGTCGTTCTATCTGATAGAAGATCAATACAAGGGTGACATCAGATATCTGAAGATTATCTACGAATACTTCAAGCTTTCAGATATCAGAATAGAGCATGCCTGGAAGTGGGGAAAGTACCTATGGGTCACGCATTTTGTCAAGAAAAATCCTACCAAAACCTACAAAGAGGTCTGTGGATTTGCCAGAGACACGGAGATGCTCGTCAGAACTCTTCTCTACTATTATTCTGATGACATCAAAAGGTTTGGAGATAGGAAATTTGCAGACTGATCCATAGAAATACTGTTGAAGACTTGAAGATTGAAGACTTGAAGACTAGTCTATTAGGATGTTTACTTGGAGCTTGGTTACTCCTGTTGTCCTAATTTACTATGTAGTTTTTGTATTTTTGCTGACTGAGCTTAACTGTATCATGTATTGAAGTTATCTGTAATCTTTATTTGTAACTTATCTGAAGAACTTACTCTCAGATAGTATTCTATAAAATATAACTTGTCAGCAAAGATCACACCTTGTGATTTGGTTGATGTCTACTTTCTGCACTTAATTAAATAAATTTGAAGATCTTAAGAAAAGATTAAGTGTTGGATTGTTCACTCATCCAGATTTGTAATAGGGAAGATAGTCATCGTTGACTAATCAAAAAGGGGGAAATTTGTTGAGAAATTTGTTGGGAAATTTGTTGGAAAATTTCTTGAGAAATTTGTTAGGAATTTTTGTAAGATATTTTGTAAAGAATATCTATTTTGTTTTGATCAGCAACATGATGACTTATCTTAGTCTCAGAAAGGTGATTAGTACTCTTGGTTCACTTGAACATTGTAAAACAGGAAACCCACTAAGTATGATAGTCTAGCTAATCTTGTATAGGATGTTAGGTCACAAAATGTAATTTTTATTTTATGAAGAGAAGACCAAGAAGAAGACATCCAGGCAGAAAGCTCAACGACATTGAAGACTTGAAGAAAACTGCACAAGATTACTGAATCTGTTGTTTAGATATCTTAGCCAGATATCTTAAAGACACGAATAGTTTCAAACAAACTGTGTCACAAGAGATATCTGAGAAATAAGAGACATATCTGAAAACAAGGAAAGTGTCCATAGATATCTATTCTCAGATACCTTGAGCTTTAACCACGTTTCTGAAAAAGCAACATATATATTGCAAACAAAGTTGTTTCAATAAATATAAGTGGTATCTGAAGATTATAGATAAGGACGTGCAAAGAATCAGATAACACTAGTCTCTGATACAAAGCATAGTTCCGTTGGCACTACAGGACAAAACGTATAGTACAATGCATTTAATGCACGGACAGAGATGTCTGAATAAAAGCAATGGCAGCTTCTGAGAAGAAGACAAAACTCACATAAGATTATACACAGATATCGATAGTTCGAATTTGAACCTAACGAATACTATTCAAACGGTACTCAAATTCATCTATAAATATCAACACTTAGACTGCTTGAGAAGAAACACTGAACACCTTGAACTGCACACAAACGCTGATCGTCTTACTCTCTGAAAGCAAAAAACTTATCCTCAAAGCTTTCTGTTGCGACCAAAGATTTTGATCTTGAGTAAACACTGAAGTTCTAAGTGTCCTGATCCTAAACAAGCAAAGCTATCTGTGAAGGAGTTGAATCAAAAGATTAACTATCTGAGATTCATTCTCTTGAACAGATATCATAAGACTTGGGTCAGTAAAATCGAACAAGATACCATACGCGGTAAAGTGTATTAAGTAACTTGGTTCACAGAGCTATCTGATTAACTGAAAAGTTATTAAGACGCTCATCTGACAACTCAAACCAAAACCAACACCATAACTGGCGTGGAGTACAGGAAGTACTTAGTTTGAAAAATCAGGGAATAACTCCAAGGTTACCGGAGTATAGGAAGTACTTGATTTGGGAAACTAAGGAATAACTCCAAGGTTATTGAGTATAGGAAGTACTTAGCTTGGGAAGCTAGGGAATAACTCAAAGGTTTCTGAGTATAGGAAGTACTTGGCTGTGAAAGTCAGGGAACAACTCAGGGGGAACATTTGGTTGCGAACCAATTGTTAAGAATCTTAGAATAGGATTATTGTAAGGAGAACTCAATTATCTGTTCTAGTGAATTCTAGGTCTCTGATAGACCGAAGTGGATTAGTTGGAGGATTACGCCACCTCCAGATACCACTATACTTGTTGTGTTATTTACGTTTCTGTATTTACATTTCAGCAACACACACACATATTAACTGTTTCTGCACTTATCTTTATTAAGTCTTCCGCACTCTGATTCTAAGTATCAGATATCTATTCAGATATCTGAGAAATACTTGTTATCGACAAAAGTTTTTAAAAGACTATTCACCCCCCCCCCCTCTAGTCTTTTACTTTGCCGTTATCTGGACCAACAGTCTGGTTGTTGTAGATGACTTCTCAAGATTCACTTGGGTTGTCTTTCTGAAACACAAATCTGATGCCAGGGTGGAGATACCAAACTTTCTGAAAAAGCTTGAAGTCATGAAAAATGACAAGGTATCTAATCGTAGAGCACCATGGTACCGAAGTTTGTCAACCAAGACATAAAGGAGTTTTGTACTGCAAAGGTATACAACACCAACTTTCCTCTGTAAGAACACCTCAACAAAATGGTGTTGCGAAAGGAAAAACAGAACCCTTAAAGAAGTCAAAGGACGATGCTAGTGACCTTTGAAATAAGTGAAATTTATTGGGTCAAGTCGTAAACACAAATGCTACACTCGTAATGATGTTTGATAAACATACACCATGACAAGACCCCTTATGAAGTCTTGGTTGGTAGACCCCCTAATATCAAACATCTGAGAGTATTTAGTTGTAGATGTTTTGTTCTAAACAATGGGAAAGATTATCTGAGAACATTTCAACCAAAGGCAGATGAAGGTGTATTTCTTGGTTATTCCACGAATAGCAAAGCCAACAGAATTTACAACAAAAGAATAAAGAAAATTGAAGAATCAGTTCATGTTGTATTCTATGAAGGAAGTAAGAAAACACCTCCTAATGTTGAACTCTCAGAAAGGTTCAAAGAACTAATGCTGAGGAATTCTGAAGAAGAATCCTCAGAAAGGAAAAACATCATTATGGAAAGTGAGGATGACTCTGACGTAGAAAAGCTTGATATGCCTAGTAACAACAAGATGACTCACAAACATGATGAAGAATTTCCTATAAAACTTCCAGAAATGGAAACTGAAGATATTCATCATGAAGCTATCTCTGTAAACAATCTCTCTGAAAGACATGCTCCAGATAGCTCAAACACTGAACAAGTGTCAAACATTAATTGCACTTCTGAGGAGCAAAATGTCTTAGATACTGAAAAAGTATCAAATCAAAATCCTAGTGATTCACATTCAAATCATTTGGATATTAATCCTACTAGCACTAAACCTATGATGAGATGGATCAAGGATCATCCTGCAAAAGATGTGATTGGACCAATTAATCAAGGTGTTAGGACTAGGAGAGCAATAGCTGAAAATGCTAATTCTCTCTTTGGATGTTTCATCTCAGATATTGAACCTAAAAATATAGAAGAAGCATTAGGAGACCAAGACTGGATCTCTGCAATGCAAGAAGAGTTGGATCAATTTGAGAGAAACAAAGTCTGGAAACTAGTTCCATTTGTAGAAGGAATATCTGTGATTGGAACTAAATGGGTTTTCAGAAACAAGATGAATGAATCTGGTGAAATAACCAGAAACAAAGCAAGATTGGTTGCCAAGGGATTTACCCAGACTGAAGGCTTAGATTTTGATGAGTCATATGCACCAGTTGCCAGATTGGATGCAATAAGACTCTTTCTAGCCTTTGCAGCCCATAAAGATTTTAAAGTTTATCAGATGGATGTCAAAGGTGCATTCTTGAACGGTGAACTTGCAGAAGAAGTTTATGTTGAGCAACCACCTAGCTTTGAAGTTTCCTCAGAAAGCAGAATGGTCTATAAACTACAGAAAGCTCAGATGGATCAAACAGCTCCAAGAGCATGGTATGACACTTTGGCCAAATACCTTCTGGAAAGTGGTTTCAAGAAAGGTGAAGTTGATAAAACTTTATTTACCTTAAATCATGACGGGAAACTACTCTTAGTTCAAGTATATGTTGATGACATCATATTTGGATCTAAGGACAAGCAACTTTGTAATGACTTTGCAAATCTCATGAAAAGCAAGTTTGAGATGAGCATGATGGGAGAAATGAATTATTTTCTAGGATTGCAAGTCAAGCAACTCAATGATGGAATATTCATTAGTCAAACAAAGTATGCAAAAGATATGCTCACAAAATTCAATCTTAAGCCTTCTGAAAAGAATGCTAAGATACCTATGAGCATTGGAACCAAAATGACCTATACTGAATCAGATAAGAGTGTGGAAGAACATAAGTATAGGAAATTGATAGGTTCACTACTTTCCTCACTGCAAGTAGACCTGATATTCAATACGCCGTTGGAGTGTATGCTAGATTTCAGACAAATCCGATGCAAACACAATACAACGTTGCTATGAAAATATTAAGGTATGTAAAAGGTACAGTAGATGTAGGATTATGGTATCCTAAAGAAAGCGGATTGAGTTTAGTTGGGTACTCAGACGCTGATTATGCTGGATCACTGCTAGATAGGAAAAGCACCTCAGGAACCTGTCAGTTTCTGGATACTAGACTTATCTCGTGGTTTAGCAAGAAGCAAAACTCAATTGCAACTTCTACCACAGAGGCTGAATATATTGCTGCTGGTTGTTGTGCAACACAAATTCTGTGGATACAACAACAACTTAAAGACTATGGACTCGATGAGAAGAAAACTCCCATTTTCTGTGACAACACAAGTGCTATTGCGACACATTACGAATCCTAAATTTCATGCCAGAACAAAGCATATTGATCTTAGACATCACTTCATCAGAGACCATGTTGAAAAGGGCAATATAGAGATACTCAAGATTGGCACTGAAGACCAACTTGCAGATATCTTCACTAAGCCACTACAAGAAAGTAGATTCTTAGCCTTAAGACATAGTCTTGGACTAATGAAACTACCAACGAACCGAAGAGTACGTAAAGTGGAACGGGCATCCAGAGAAGAGGTATCCGAACAGGCATCGAAAAGAGAAAAGAGAAACTGAACGTATCCGAAGTCCAAAAGGCTAAAGAGCAAAAAGACAGCTTAAGATCTCTGAGACGGGAACTCAGATATCTAGTTCACTCAGTGAGGGGGAACACAAAAGAGAATAGTACAACTGTCTGCAGTCAACTACTCTCTTGAAATTTGTATTATTTCTATCTTTGTGTAAAACTTGGACAAATATTGAGTATGAGATAGACTCAGATACAAACAGTGTTCTTAGTCACACAGAATTGTGATTCAGATAGCAAATCGCCAAAATTCATTAATTGGGCACAATCACAATTGCTGATTGTGATCATTGTTGAAGAAGCAATATTGACCCTTGATGAAATATGCATTTGATCTTAACGGACGAAATTAATTCTCTGTAAATAGTGGACTGTTGAAATTCAGACGTGGCCCACTATGCATTTAATGCCGAACAAACTTTTACCCACGCCTCACTGCAATTCACAGATACATACATACAAAACCAATTTGTGTGTATATGTTTGTTAGAATTACGTTGCTATATATATAGGATTTTGGCAAAAGAGATCTCTTTCGCCTAATCCAACATTCAGACTTGCACAAAAATAGCAAAACCTTCTCTTGATTCTCTGCAAACCTTCTACAATCTCTGCAAATCAAGATTAAGTTTTTCTGCAAAGAATTACTGAATCAAATCTCTTTCAAACACCAATCCAAATTCTCTACACTATATAAAGAGATGGCCCCAAAGAATTCTTCTACACTGAAATCTCAATCCTCCACTGGTACTGCTGAAAAGCAAGCACCAGAGTTGGTTATTGTGAACAACCGACTGGTAGGAGATTTTAATCCTGACCATTGGACTTCAAATCACAGAATGATTTGCGGTGGTGCCATGGTTGAGGAATACCTCACGCAATAGAGAACCAAGCCGAAAGTCGATTCTTGACATGCTTGAAAAGGCACAAATCAAGGGTTTTCTATCTGCTCGCCCAAGTGGAATTTCATCACTCGATGTGTTGGAATTCTACAACAACTCCAGGATAATTTCCTGTGTTTCAAGGCAATCAAATAGTGTCACAAAACCTCGATCGAAAGGAAATCCTTCGGACTTAACAACTTCAGAAGTTGTTTGAGTTTCAAAATCTTGGAAAGGATTTTGAAATAAACACCAAGGATGATGATCTCCTTGAAGGTGTTAACAAATTGTACAGTGACGTGTGTGATCTTGAAAAATCAGATACACCCACTAAGTTCAAGCTTGCTGACATCCGAACCAGACATCTGATGGTTCACTGGGATGTATTGGCTTGCATTCTTCATAGATGCTTTGATGGTCTACAAGGAGGTGCTGACCAGATAAGCCAAGAACGATGGATCATGATGTTCTTGCTGAATCAACAAGACAAAAGGCTGAAAAACCCTTTTAACTGGGGAAAGTACGCCTTCATGAAGTTTGTGAAGAAGATTCAAAGCTTCGAGCCTAAGATTGCCAAAGGACTAGCTGAGCCAAAGGCCACAGTAGGCTATGGTCTGAAGATATGCTACTTGCTGGAGAAGCTTGGCATCAAGCTCAGAGAGACGGATGAAATAGCCAACAGTATCCTACTCTACAAATATGAGTATACAAACTTGATGAAAAAGGTTACTGGGTCTCAGAAAGGTTCTAAGAAGCGAAAGTCTAAAAAGGTATCTGAAGAAAAGGTTGCGACCAAGAAGCCCAGAACTTCAAGAAAGAAGTCTGCTGGCAAATCAGAAGACACACCCAAAGAGGTTGTCGATTCTCAGATATCTACAGGCCTTGCCGATGAATTGATAAAGGCAGATCAACTCATCAATGCTGCAAAAGAATCATCAACTACTGAACAAGTAGACTCAGCAAGAGAAAGCGTCGTAAATGTTGCGACTAATGCGAATGCCTTCGATGAACTTGCTAATCCGCCAAAACAGGTGAAAAGCACCAAGCCCTATCTGCAGAAATCGCAGGAGTAATGGACCAATCAGTTCCCAATGCTGATGAGAGCTCTGACGATGAAGATGATGAACTAGTCATCTCTCAAGTCCTAGAAAGAGTAAAGAGGGCTAAGTTTACTGAAATAGTAACTGGTGAAAAGGTTTCTGAAGAAGAACCTACACCTCAGGTTGCTGAACAAGCACCTATAGCAAAGGTTGTTGGTGCAAACACATCTTCAGGGAACGTTTCTTATGCACAACTTCAAGAAGCCCTGATGAGTGGTAATTTAGTCTTTGGCGTCTTGATGAAAATGCCACATCTAAAAATCTGGAAGAACATTCTACTGACCAATCTTCTGCTTCCAGACAACCACAACAACCACAACCACAACAGCCACAAGTGGTTGATGAAATGGTAAATGAACTCCATTTCGAATTACCAGCAATGCAGTATGCTGAAGAAAATCCTGCAAAAGAGCAGGTTCCCCAACTCAATAAGAGGGATCAAACTGAGACATCTACTCAGAATGATCAACAAGGGGAGGCAACTGAGTTGCATACTCAGGAAAGGTGTGAAGTACCTGAAACTTCAAACAAAGAAAAAATACTGGAACAAGAAGACCAATGTATAGAAAGGTCACAAGTTTCAGAGACCAATCAGCCTGACACGGATCAGGTAGTTGAATGGTTTAACTCTTATCTTGTGCAAATTTTATGCTTGTACATCTTGTTATTTATAGAAATTCTTTGTTACAGGCTGAGTTAGAAACACAAGGACAAGAGGAAGCTGGAAAGCTTGCCTCAGAAACTGAGAAAGAGGTCTCATCAACCTCACCTCTTAAGAAATCTGAGCCTGTCCTACAGGTGATAAAATGTTTCTTGAGTTGTCATTTTTCAGTTATACGATAATTTACTTAACCAATTAAGTGAATGTTTCTAACAGGCTCCAACTGAGAAAGAGGAAGATAAGGCAGAAATGCCAAAAGAAAACCCAGAAACCGACAAGGTTTCTGAAGAACAGATCATTGAGCCTTCCAGTATGAAGGTATATGAAAATCAGTGATAAAAATTCTTCACCTTGGGTTATCTCAAACTTCTTCTAAAATTACTCAATACTTTCTACTCACAGGCTCACTTAGAAGTAGAAGTGCAAGGGGACAGAGTTGCGACATCCCCTGCACCTGTGGAAATTGATGAGGCATCAAGGCCTTCATCACAAGAAAAGATTCCAGAGACTGCACAAGTCTCTGAGAGACAAATATCTGAGCCTCCCATGGAGGTAATTGACCTCTCAGATATCTGATTTGTCATCTAAAGTTTTCTTGATAAAATTTCCTAAGTATTGTGATAACTTTAATTCTCAGGTTCAAGAAAGAAAGGTTGATGAGAATTAGACTTCCAAGTCTCCACCTCACAATAAGATATCTGAGACACCAATTGTCTCAGTAGCACAAGTCTCTGAGCCTGAAGTACTTACTCAGGTAACTCAGAAACTAAACTACACTTCTACTCAGATATCTACAAAAGTTTTGAAGCTCACTCAAAACTCTTTCTTTCAGGCTCAAACGAAAGCAAGGTGCTCCCAATGATGAGACAAGGGACCTACTTCCCTTCTTCAAAGCTCACACCCTGCCAAAGCATATTCAATGCTTCAAGAAATGGCAAAGGTTAAGGTGCTCTGATCTCTCTGAAATATTGAGAATCACAGATCAACCAAACAGACGAGCACGAGCTCTTGACTTGGAGACATATATCCATGCAATGTTCCCTACCGAAGACACGCATGACTCTATTGCATAAGGATTTCTCCAGAAAAGTGGCACACAGTTTGATACAAGCCTTTGAACAGGCAGATGGTCAGACAAGATTAAAAATGGCATTCAAGCCAGTTCTGCCCCAAACTCTGCAATTTATACCTTCTGAACAAGAAGAGGTTAATGGACAGAAGATCACTATTCCTGAAGTGATCAATCTTGTATCTGAAGATGATGAGGAGGAAGAGATAAATGAAAATGACTTTGATGAACTTCCCACTGACCATCACCAAAAGGATGACACAGACAAAAAGGATGATGATGATGCCCCTGCACCAGGGACCGGAGGAATTTCACAAAGAAATCATGCCTCAACTGCTGAAAAGCAAACTGAGAGGAAAGCACAGAAATCTCCGTCTCCATCTCCTCAAAAGTCAACTCATCCATCTTCCCAACAAAAGGCTAATACTGAACAATTAGTTGAGGATTCTGAGGAAATCACTCAGAAATTGTTGAATACTCAATCCAGAACTGCTCAACTCAGACAGTTGTTGAAAGAAGAACAACAGCTCCATCTTCAACTGGAAGACCAAATAGCTAAATCCAGAGATAAGCTTGACCAACTACAAGATCAATATCTGCAAGAGATGATTGCTTACTCTGAGGTTAAAGAGCTACAGGATGCTGTAAATGCCATCACCAAAGAACTCGATACTGAAGAAGTATCTGAAATTAAGCATGATGCTAAGGCTGCATCATCTTCAAAAGAAGTACCATCCTCCTCCCAAAAAGGGAAGAAACCAATCTCTGAGATGGTTGCTGGACTCGACACAATCGATGAGAATGTCCAAGAGGATGAAGATCACTGGGCTGATTACTCAGATGATGAAGAAGACAAGACTTTGGCAGAGCACCGCAATGAACATTTAGCGGTTTCTCACTTGAAAAGGAAGCTGATTGCTCCTGCAATATTCAGCAAACTGCCAAATGTCCACTCCCATGAATACATGAACAGATACCAAGTACTGGCTCATCTGAACAAGGAGTTGTCTTCACAGAACAAGGAAGTAATCCTGCCTCTCCTCTGAAATGAAAAAGTTCACTGAGCTCATCACTCAGAGAACAACTAGCATAGTCATTGCTCAGAAAGATCTGGGAATAATAAGGGACGATGATGCGTCTTTAGCTGAAAAAGCTTTCCAAGAGGCAAGTTACACTGCTGGAAAAGCAGATGCCATCCTAGGCCCATTGGCAAAGCTCACTGATAAGGACAATGGACTTATCAAGCAAAATCAGGAGCTCAAAGCCGAACTTCAGAAGTTGGTCACTGCCTACAATTATTTACAAGGGCATTTTGACTCTCTCTCAGATTCTTTTATGAGACAGAGTCAGCCAACAATGACTAAGGGGGAAAGAGTGTACAAATATGGACCTCAAAGTCAGGGGGAATGGGAAGAAGGAGAAGAAAGCAAGAAGAAATCTGGAGCTGGTGTGGCTCAGAGAGGAAGAAGAAACATGAAAACTTCCCAGCCACCACTCGGAATAAACGAACCCTCCTCTAGCCAAGCTGCTTTGCAAATAGTAGCTGCTTCCCAGAAACCTACTGAAGGAACTACAATGATAACAAGGGCCATGGCACAGAAACCTCTAAGGGGTACCAAGGCTCCAAGGAGAAGACAAGTTAAAGGGATTGATGAATCTTCTGAAGAAGAAGAAGAATGTCAAATCAAGCCCTTGGGCAATGAAGAAGGCTGTAATACTCTCACAAGATTTAATCTTGATGATGATGAGAAAACTGATGAAGATGAAGCTCCTCTTCACAAGAAAAGGAAAATTGAAAGCCTAACTGAGCCCAAAGCCCTAGCTAAAACACCCTCTGGAAATACCAAGTCTATCCAGGGTGGTTCTTCAAGCAACAACCCCAAAGAGAATTCAAGACAGAGAAGGAACAGACTGAGAGGTGAGCAAAGACAAACTCAACTTCCACTCAGGCCAGAACAAGCCAAAATAGAGTATGTGAAGAATGACAATGATTCCTCTGTCTACAGGTGCATCAATCAGAAAAATGGCTATTGGATTCTGGAACTTAAGCATCTACTGGTAAACTCAAGATTTCCAGAACCAATCCACAAACAACTTATGGCATGGAGAAAAGATAAGCCAACCTTGATCAACACCAATCACATTAATGCCTGGTTGGATTTTGAAGTTGTCAAGAGAACTGAAGCCATGAGAAAGGACCTCTCTGATGAATGTCCATATAGAAAGCCAGATGATGCATGCAATTCAATATCACAGAACAGCACAAGAGCAAGACTCGTTGTGGAACCCATGAGTCGTTTTATCTAATCGAAGATCAATAAGGGTGACATCGGATATCCGAGGATTATCTACGAATACTTCAAGTCCGGATATCGTAATAGAGCATGCCTGGAAGTGGGGAAAGTATCTGTGGGTCAAACATTTTGTCAAGAAAAATCCTACCAAAACCTACAAAGAAGTCTGTGGATTTGCCAGAGACACTGAGATGCTCGTCAGAACACTTCTCTATGATTATTCTGATGACATCAAAAGGTTTGGAGATAGGAAATTTGCAGACTGATCCATAGAACTACTGTTGAAGACTTGAAGAGTTGAAGACTTGAAGACTAGTCTATTAGGATGTTTACTTGGAGCTTGGTTACTCTTGTTGTCCTAATTTACTATGTAGTTTTTCAGTATTTTCCGATCGAGCTAAACTTGCTTTATGTATTGAAGTTATCTGTAATCTCTCTTTGTAACTTATCCAAGAACTTACTCTCGATAGTATTCTATAAAAGATAACTTGTCAGCAAAGATCACACCTTGTGATTTGGTTGATGTCTACTTTCTGCACTTAATTGAATGATTTGAAAAATCTTAAGAAATGATTAAGTGTTGAATTGTTCACTCATCCAGATTTGTAATAGGTCAGATAGTCATCGTTGACTGATCAAAAAGGGGGAAATTTGTTAAGAAATCTGTTAGATATTTTGTTAGAAATATCTGTTTAGATTTTGATCAGCAACATGATGACTTATCTTAGTCTCAGAAAGGTGATTAGTACTCTGGGTTCACTTGAACATTGTAAAAGAGGAAACCCACTAAGTATGATAGTCTAGCTAATCTTGTATAGGATGTTAGGTCTCAAAATGTAAATTTTATTTTATGAAGAGAAGACCAAGAAGAAGACATCCAAGCAGAACAAGTTCAACGACATTGAAGACTTGAAGAAACTGCACAAGATTACTGAAACAGTTTTCCAGATATCATGAAGACACGAATAGTTTTAAACAAACTGTGTCACAAGAGATATCTGAGAAATAAAAGATCCATCTGAAAACAAGGAAAGTGTCCACAGATATCTATTCTCAGATACCTTGAGCTTTAACCACATTTCTGAAGAAGAAATATATATATTGCAAACAAAGTTGTTTCAATAAAAGTGGTATCTGAAGATAAAGATAAGAACGTGCAAAGATTCAGAGAAATCTGATCAAGGTTGTCTCTAATACAAAGCATAGTTCCGTTGGCACTACAGGACAAAATTATAGTACATTGCATTAAATGCACGGACAGAGATGTCTGAACAAAAGCAACGGTAGCTTCTGAAGAAGAAGAAGACAAACCTGCTACAGTACTATACACAGATATCAATAGTTTGAATTTGATTTAAGCCTAACGGATGCTATTCAAACGGCACTCAAATTCATCTATAAATATCAACACTTAGACTGCTTGAAAAGACACGCTGAACTGAACACATATCTTAATCTCTCAAGCAAACTACCTACTCTCAAAGCTTTCTGTTGCGATCAAAGCTCTTGATCTTGAGTAACACTAAAGTTCTAAGTGTCCTATTCCTAAACAAGCACAGCTATCTGTGAAAGAGTTGAATCAAAAGATCAAGTATCTGAGATTCATTCTCTTGAACACTTATCTAAGACTTGGGTCAGTAAAAAGAACAAGATACCATACATTGCAAAGTGTATTAAGTATACTTGATTCACAGAGCTATCTGATTAACTGAAAAGTTATTAAGAAGCTCATCTGACAACTCAAACCAAAACCAACACCATTACTGGCGTGGAGTACAGGAAGTACTTAGTTTGAGAAACTAAGGAATAACTCCAAAGTTATTGAGTACAGGAAGTACTTAGCTTGGGAAGCTAGGGAATAACTCAAAAAGGTTTCTGAGTACAGGAAGTACTTGGCTGTGAAAGCCGGGGAACAACTCAGGGGGAACATTTGGTTAGGAACCATCTGTTTAAGGAATCTTAGAATAGGATTTTTGTAAGGTGACCTCAATTATCTATTCTAGTGAATTCTAGGTCTTTGGAAGACCGAAGTGGATTAGTTGGAGGATTACGCCACCTCCAGATACCACTATACTTGCTGTGTTATTTACTTTTCTGTACTTACTTGTCAGCAACACACACACACTTTAAGCTTTTACACTTATCTATCTTAAGTCTTCCGCGCTCTGAATCTAAGTATCAGATATCTACTCAGATATCTGAGAAATAGTGTTTATCGACAAAAGTTTTAAAAGACTATTCACCCCCCCCCCCCCTCTAGTCTTTTACTTTGCCGTTATCTGGACCAACACTATAGTCCAATCAACTTTTACTTTTTCCAGTGCATAGTCCATTCAACTTTATTTTTTTTTACAAAGCATCTCACATGATGATATAGTTGGAGATATGATTTACATGGCCAGGAATGGCTCAGGTCCATTTCTAACTCTCTTTATATATGGCTGAGACCATTACCATACTCACACTCAAGTCTTTCTCATCCCTTCCATTTCCTCACAAGTAGTGTATTTTCAACTAAAAATAATGTGTTCGAATGAGCACATATTCCATGGTTCTAATTCGGGTGATGATTCTTCTAGTTTCATCGAAATAGATGAGTGGGAACACAACAAAACCAAACACTTAGCCGCATTATCGAGGATGTGGTCATTCAAATTCCTACTCTGTTGTTACAGCCTACAAACCACAATATTAGAGCTAGGAGGCGGCATATTGAACGAATTCATGAGGAAGGCCATCAAAACTTGTACAAAATGTATTTCTCAGTCTTTCCGGAACCAATCTACCTGGAAGACACTTTCCGCCGAAGGTTTCGAATGAGAAAGCATGTGTTCGAACGTATAATGGAAAAGCTCAGTTCAGACAAATATTTTCAACAAAAGCGAGATGCCACTGGTCGACTAGGTATGTCTTTGATTCAAAAATGTACTGCTACTATAAGAGTTTTAGCCTATGGAACACCACCAGACGTGCATGATGAGTGCCTGCGAATGAGTGAGCAGGTGATAAGAAAATCAGTTATGAAGTTTGTAGAAGGCGTAATTGCCAACTTTGGGAATGAATGGCTCAGGAGTCCAACCGAAGAAGACATGGCGCGGCTTCTACATATTGGTGAACGACGCGGATTTCCAGGAATGATGGGCAGTATTGATTACATGCACTGGGAATGGAAGAATTGTCCTACTGCTTGGGCAGGGCAGTATCAAAGAAGAAGTGGGAAGCCAACAATCATTTTGGAAGTTGTTGCATCAGAAGATTGCTGGATCTGGCATGCATTTTTTGGAACCCCAGGTACGAACAATGATATTAATGTGCTAGACAAATCTCCTGTTTTCAATGATATTTTAGCAGGCCGTGCACCGAAAGTCAATTACACTGTTAATGGTTGTGAAAGGAATATGGGATATTACCTCACTGATGGAATTTATCCAGAATGGGCTGCATTTGTGAAATCTATTAAGTCTCTTATAATTCGCAAGCACAAGTTATTTGCTCAATATCAGGAGGCTTTTAGGAAAGATGTTGAGCGGGCTTTTGGTATTCTACAAGCTCGTTTCTCTTTTATTAAACAACCATGTCTTCTATGGGATCGACATGCCATGGGGCAAATTATGATTGCTTGCATCATCCTCCATAATATGATAGTTGAAGATGAAAGAGACACTTACCTAAACTATACAGATCCCACCGAATTCATGAAAGACGTCCTGAACATGTGAATGAAGATGAGGGTGAAGAAGACGTTTATCCTATTTTCAACTTCTCGACTGAACGAGTTGCAAATCTAGCCCGATATATGACTAACAGAGACAAGCTTTGCAACATAAATGGTCACAAGGAACTTATGAACGACTTAATTGAGCACATATGGGAGAATTTTAATGATGAGGACTGAATGTGTAATTTTTCAATTTTTCATCCTTCAGCAGAGTTGTTTATTTTGAAATTACATTTGAAGCATTGTAATTTTTTTCATGTAATTTAGTAATGTAGTCTTAAATTGCTACATCACTTTGTATTTTATTTTTTCAATCTAAGTTAAAGTTTTTTGATATTATATTTGATTATTATATTTAATTATCTATTATAATTATTTTATGATAATAATGAAAAAAATAATAATATTTATTGAATTGAGTGTATTGGTGGGGGATATTAATAAACTACATTTTATTATTGTGGTTTGGTTGGTTGAAAGGTTAGGTGTGTGAATGAGAGAAATTAATTATTTATTTGAAAAGTTGGATTGGTTGGATGTTCATTGATATTTATGGTATTAACAACCCTCGCCTCTCTGCATCTATGATTAAGGAACAAAAAGCTTCTGTAACAAAGAGAAATAATTAAGGAGACAAAGGACTCCTTGTCGAATTCCTCTCTCATGCTGTATAGGACCACACAACTCTCCATTAATATTAACAGGGGTTAAATGCAAAATACCCCGTAAGTTATTGTAAATGTGCGTGAAACCCCCTTGAGTTAACAAATTAGTACCAAACCCCCTTAAGTTATTAAAAAATATGCACGAAACCCCCCAGGGTTAATAAATTAGTCCCTGAGTTATGAAAAATGTGCGCGAAACCCCCGAGTTATTAAAACATGTGCGTGGAACCCCTCAGCCTTTTTTTTTATGGCGTGCTCATGTTAGGTGCGACAATGGATGTTTTTTTAGGTTTTCTTACTCCAAATTAACGCGACTAGGTGGACTGGACATTCATAGTTTCAGTTTATTATCTTTTGCCCTCACTTTTTTTCCGTTTACACTAATAATGAATTGGTATATGTTGTTGATATGTAATGACAATCTTAATTAGTATTATCTATGGTTGTTATTTATATATTTCAGTGCTATATAACCAGTAGTATGTGATCGATTTTTGTTGTTCATTTAACCAGGAAAAAAATACAATTTTACTATTTTTAATAGCTCAAATTTAAGTCATTTTAATATTTTTGAAAATTTGGACTAACGAATCAAACTGCACACAATACGAATTCATCATGTATATTTAATATTTATGTAAAAGGGGTATTGCAATGACTTTATAAGAATTCCATAGAATTTTGCGCATATTTTTAATAACTATGATCTTTTTTTTTTCTTTTTTTTTTTTTTTTTTGCATTGAATTGGTATAAGATAACATAAACAAACATCTATAGCCGCACCTAATGAGAGTGTACCTCATACACGTTAAAAATAAAGGGTGGGGGTTTTGTGTCCATTTTTAATAATTCAAAGGGGTTAGATTAATTAAACTCGTTAGCTTCACAGATATTATTAATAACTCAGGGGTGTTATGCATTTAACTCATATGATAGAGTACGAAACAGTTTTCGCACAAAAGATGACAAGGTGAATAAAATTCTTCTCAAAACCTAATTTATCTAAAACTCTCTCAAGGAATATTCATTCAACCCTCAAGCCTTACTCATATCCAATTTGAGAGGCATAAAAATATCTTTGCCCTTCGTTTTTTAAAAAACAATTAATTTCATATGAAACTAGTAATCAAACCATTAGTCACAAATCCAGATTGAATTTCAACAATAATGATATGCATGCGTATTGAGTCAATTAGTAATAGACTTGGAAACTATTTTGAAACTAACATTAATCAAATTATTCTTTTCATCATGTTTATGCATTCACATTTACATATTACGAAATTTGTGACTGACTATTTTCCTAAAATCGAAAAGCCAGCAGTTTAATTACACTAAACAATACTCAATTATAATATATCCAATGTTTACAATTTAATTAAATTTTATATTACCACCTAACTTTTCTTTTCTATTTTTAAACCAATTAAATAATTTTAAAAACAAGTAACTTTTCCAGCTAAATAAACTCCCGCACGAAACTGAGGTTCTATCATCGACCATTATATTACCGATAATTATATGATTCAAATATAGATTATGTTATGATTCAAATTAAATTTAATACAGTTATTATTTATCAATTCTTTTTTTAACTCTAAAAGATGATATTCAGAAGCTGCAATATTATCTCTAAATGGGGTATCATCGTGATAGCACCATCATATCCTGGAGTTTCCAAACTTCAGGTCTTTGAGAATCTTAAAACAGTACTCATCAGAATAGTACTGAACACATTTCATACACTTAAAAATGCGTTTTGATCCAAGTTTCAAAGAAAAATTTAGTCCAAAAGTTGCATCGAAGGCTTTTTAACACAAATGTGAAAACCAGACCATAATAACACAATAAACCGGAGACAAATTGACCCAGACTGAATCTAATCCGATTTCTTCCTAGATATCGAAGATCCAAAATAGAGAATAAAACACAAAGAAGAAACATAAAAGAAAATAGAAAAGACAATTGAAAGATTAGAATGAAGAGAAACCATCAGAGACCACAGTTTTATCCCCAGAAGCAATAAGCTATGATACGGTCCGCATCATGGTTTGATCTTTCAATGAAAGATCGCATCACTTGGATCCTCTTCTCAATCAATCAATAAATCGATGTTAAATGAAAATTGTTAAATTCAGGAAAAAGGGGCTCAGAATAAATATGGGTATGAGAAATTATCATCACGAGATCAGAGTGGTGCATGACTTCTCTAGAATTTCATCAACGCCGCCTTTCAAAACTATACAAAAACTGTAAAATGCAGAAACCCTAATTCCTAATGTGATTTGTAAACATCCGAACAGAAGAGGATGAGAGACTGAGATGGATTAGAGAAGAAAGGGTGAGGTATATATAGCAAGCGGATGTAACCCTAATCTTTATGCGTGTGGGCTGGGTTTAGTTCAGGCCCAACAATCACAAATACAAAAGGAAGGGCCCAATGTTAGGGAAACAAATTGGCTGTGTTTTAAAAGCCGCATCGGGCCGGACGGTTCAACCGGCCGGATTATCACTATAAAGCCGGAATCCAAAAAAACGGTGTGAACCGGCGAACCGCCGGCCTGGACGGTTTGTTGGACCAAAAAAACAATTTTAAAAATCTAGGGACTTTTTTGCAAAAAACGCTAAAAAGGAAAAAAAACCTAACAACACACTCAGCCACTTTTCTTTCTTTCTTCTCGCTTCCTTTTCTTTCTTGATGATGGAACTCCGTTGATCGACTTCGAAGTCGCGATTTCTGCTGTGCTTCTTTGCTAGGTAGGTTTGCTGATCGAATTCTTCTTCTTCGCGCTTTCTTCTTCTTTGCTGAACTCGATCCCCTGTTATTTGTGTTCTTCTTCTTTGCTGAAAATTGAGAGAAAAGAAGAGAAGTGAAGATCTGAGGAGAGAAAAAAAAAAGGAGGCGCACAGGTTAAAAAATGAAAGGGAAAATTTGTTTTCTATATATAAAATAAGTCATTTGACTTTTTTTTTAGTAGTAATACTATTCCCGTGAAAAGGAATAGTACTTCTACTAGATTAGGTTACGTAAAAGTGAGTTGGATGAGTATATATTACATAATATTTTGGGAATAATTTAATTATGGTCAAATTGCATATGGACCCCCTGTTAGATTTCGTAATTACAGATAGACTAACAGAATAATAATACGCGAAATTAGATAAAAATCAATTACATATAAGTCCACGAATTTGACTTTTGGCGATTTAAAAGCTGGAAAGTCCATTTTTGCACCTGTTCAATTATCAGCTTTTAGAAATTGTCAAACAGCCTTAACTTATCGCTGTCACGTGCATGGCATATGTGGACTTCTATGTAATTAAACCTGAACTTCTATATGCTTACATGTAATTGAATTACGACCGTTATTTTTTTAAAAAAAACTGGTCGTTTTGAAGTTAATTGGAGACTATTTATACAACAAAACTTGCCATTTTATCATTTTATTTCAAAAAATTTCACTATAAGTATAGTACATGTTAATATATATTACGTTGGTCAAGTGTCAAGCACTATGTAATACATTTTATATATAAGTATTGTTTCTAAAAATCATTTTGTACAATAGCTTTTTCATGTATTTTGTTAAACAAATATACTTATTAGCATTTGAAAATCCTATTAGTATAGCATGTACTTAATTAAATAACAATAATAAAATAAATATTCTTTTATTGATCGGAGCTTCCGCCATGGACTCATGGAGTTCGGCCACATATGTCAGAGCTCGTGGAAGCTCGATCTGCTTTATTATTGAGCTTCCGCCATGGAAGCTCCAGATCGGAGCTTCCATGGCGGAAGCTCAATTAAAAAAAAAAAAAAAAAACAGATCGGAGCTTCCATCGGAGCTCCAGCAGTGATTTTGGTGGTGGTGTGCGGTGTTGGTGGTGGGGAAGGAGAGTTAAAATTTTAATAATTAAATTTTTTTGAAGAAGTTAATAGTTTAATAGTTTAAAATAATTAAGGCATGTTTGGTTTGTTTATAATTTTAAGTTGGTCAACCAAAAAACAACTTTTTGGACCTATATGTAATTGTTCCACTAATGGGGATTCAGATGAGCGAGGAGCCACTAAGAGGGTAGCCCTATGTAATTTTCCCTTTAATTATAAAAAATTAATGTTTTTATTAAAAAACGTCTATCTTATTACTAAAATTATCATTTATTTATGAAAAGCACTAGCATTTATGCAATGTGCTATGTGTGTTAAATATTTTTATAGAATTGAGAAGGGTAAAAATAAAAATAAATAGATGAAATAAAATTATGTAACAAATTACTTTATACTTAAAAAGTAAGACATGTACGCATTACACGTTATATTGAAATTGAATTAATAAGATGGATAAATGAGATTTAAATTGAGTTGAAAAAAATTAATTATACCTAGGTTGAGAAAGATTTTGTGCATGTCGAGTTTAGTTTATATATTATCTAATATAAATATTATTATGACATCGTATCAGTTCAAAACGGCCCAACCAATCCAATCCCAATCCAACCTTTTTTGGAGGTGGCCGGTTTAACTGACCGGGCCGGCTTTTAAAACATAGCAAATTGGGGATCTTGTTGAACAAATCAGCCTGTCTTAAGTTTTCCACCCATTTGTCCTTCCAAAGGTTGATGGACTCTCAATTTTTTTATGTGTCAACTGTCAAGCAATTGAAACTTGAGCTAAAGGAGTACATTTATGAATTTGTTTACCCAAAAAAATGTAGTAGGGTTTTAACCTAGCTAGTCGGATAATCCTGAGTTATGAGAATCTTGAACATTTTTTTCAACTTAAAACTCATTCGATTCGATTCAGTTCCATTCGATTCATGCTAGTTATATTTTATACTACAATTTCGATTTCGATTCAAATCGATTGATTCGATTCAATAAATTTCAGTTGAAAATAACAGAGACTTACTCTTAATCAAGTTTATTTAACTAATAATCAGGTTTGCTTGCTTATAGGGAGTTCGGATCAAAGAAAAGTTGCTAGGAAATTAAAGGGTGAATGCCTAATTTAATGTACGAAGGTCGCATAAATCCAAAGGGTTTTTATTTTGCGCTATAGATTTTGGCAAAAAAAGATGATTGTGGACTAAAAACATTGGACTATTTTGAACATACTAACTAATTAACATGAGACACATATCTGCAGTGGAATGGGTTGGATTTGTTAAGGGGCGGGTGACATCCCAGTACAAATCTTGGCCCAAAATTTTCTTTAGCTACGTCCTTTTTATCGACTTCGTTTTCAACTACAATAGTAGTGACTTCTCAATTACTAGTACTCCCTCCGTCCCGGAAAACTTCATACATTAGGGTTAGCGCGCAGTTTTATGCGAAAAGTTAAAGTAATGATAGAATATAGAAAAGGTGGAAAAAAGTTTAATTTTAGTGGCAAATGGTATAATTTGAATGTAAAGTTTAGATTGTTTATTATTGTTGGGTGTAGGGTAGCTTCCTTTTTTGGTAATGTATGAAGTTCTGCAGAACAACTAAAAATGGCAAATGTATGAAGTTTTGCGGGACGGAGGGAGTATCTTTTTAGCTATATAAGAGGGAACTGTAGCTTTTTAGCTGTATAAGAGGGAACTGTAGTGTCAGTTCTTGTCTACTCATTAACACCAAGTCATGTGACCTTATTGGTAGATACAATTTCATCCACACATACAAATTGTCGATGAGTGAATTACGTGTGCTCCCTCCCAAACTTACTAGCTAGTGTCCCTCTGATCCAACAAAATCTTACTCCCTCCCTCCCCTCCGTTCTTTTCAAAGGTTTACTATTTTCTATTTTAGGGGCTTTTTTATAAGTTTAAAGTTTTCTTATTTGGAAACTCATTATCTCCAATTATTAATTTTTTAATCACTCTCTTTAACACTTTATTTATTCTTTCTCTTACTTTTTACCATATGCTTACTATTTTATTCTATTTTCTTAAAATTCACACAAAATCAAATGGTAAACTTTGTAAAGACCGGATGGAGTACTTACTAACTTGCTTATTTGAAGTATCACTACAAACTTGTTGAACTTTCTAATCCAAATGAGAAAACTTTTTATCCCACACATTAAATCTTAATTTATTATTTATGATCTTCTACTTTATCAATTACTTACTATTTTATCAACATAATAGCTCACTCAAATTAATAATTTATTATTTCAATAATTAAAGGAGAGTAAGTCACAAGAAAGTTTTTAATGGACCCGAGTATCTCATGCCATGAATGGTAATCGGTCTCAATGGTAATCAACAAGCCTAAGCATTCATGATTTATCCAATTCAATCACAATAAAGGTGTTTGTTTTTGTGTATGATTCCAAGATAATAGCCCATCTGCCCCAGCAAAAGTGTTTCTTTTTGTTTATGAGTCGGTGAAAATAGCCTGCCTGACTTAATTTTGTAGTCCCAAGCCATAAAATATGTAATTCAGCTAGAAAATTCGCCCAATCACTGTTTGCCAAAGTTTGCCACATGACTTATATTTATTTGGTTGTTACCAAATGAACTCTTATTTGCATTGTCTTTTGTTGCATATGTGAAGCTTTTTCCATCTGGTTTGAGTCTTCTATTTGTGATGCATGGATCAATTTCCAAAAGAAGTTATACTCAAGAAGTGGTCACACAGACAGTATATTTACAATGATGGGGCAATTTTATAA
Source organism: Plantago major (assembly GCA_026545765.1). Taxonomy (NCBI): domain Eukaryota; kingdom Viridiplantae; phylum Streptophyta; class Magnoliopsida; order Lamiales; family Plantaginaceae; genus Plantago; species Plantago major. The sequence continues at coordinate 28,068,444 of CM048843.1, forward strand.
TTTAATTGGGCAAATTTTATAATCAAGTTGGGTAATTTCCTTAATTGTGGCAATTTCTTGATGCCGGGAACCATTCTGCTTGTTGTGTGCTATTTATTATGCACGTAACTCCTATTGTTGTGATGAGCAGCATCATTTTTTGGTTATCTTACTACAGAACCATGAACTCTAAGTTGATTAAGATTCAAAATAATCGCCCACTATAAATTTTTTTGGTCAGTTGCAACTTGTAACAAGCCACCGATTTTGCTGCCTAGATACTTGTTTTTGCCCAAATGTTAGGTCCTTGATGTGGGATAAATCCGGATTAGTCAAAAGTCTTGGTCAAGTTCATAGAGCGGAAGAACTAATAGTCAAGTCGTGTAACTTACATCACTTAAGTCTGATATTTGAAGTGTTAGAGCCTATTTGAGTTATGTAATCAATAGGTGAGTGTGTAGGTCCACTAGATTGTAAGGGTCACATGTGAAGGAATCAAAGTGAGAAATGGTCCAAAATGAGGAGTCCGTCTGTACATGAGGAGTCCTTCACTAGATGAGGAGTCCTTCGGTACATGAGGAGTCCTTCGGTACATGAGGAGTCCGTCGGTAGATAAGGAGTTCGTTGGTACATGAGGAGTCCGTCGGTACATGAGTACATGAGGAGTCCTTCACTAGATGAGGGAGTCCTTCGGTACATGAGGAGTCCGTCGGTACATGAGGAGTCCATCGTTAGATGAATGCCTGAAAGAGAGAGGAAGGGGTTAGACCCTTCTGGGCCGGTTTGCCTAAGACAAACTGGGCTCGGACTCAACGTGTTTAGAGGCTGCTCAAGCTAAGACTCGGACCTCCAAACTTAGAGATTGGAATATTGAGAAGTAGTTACTTACCTTATGAGGAGTAAATGAGCTCCTATTTATAGTAGTAAGGTCCAGGGGACACACTTCCGGGATGCCGGAGTTTGGTCGGCTTGGCGGAATGATGACACGTGTCCCGGAGGTTGGTGGCGCATTTGGCTCACGCCCCCTAGTGGAGGTCCGACCATTTAGCTTTGGTGGTGGACCCATTTGGAACCCGATGTAGGAACATGTTTGGAACCGTAGGACCACGTTTAGAACCGTAGGACCACTTGGAACCGTAGGACCGCGTTTGGAACCGTAGGACCACGTTTGGAACCGTAGGATCCCCTTTGGAACCGTAGGACCACGTTTGGAACCATAGGACCACTTGGAATAGTAGGACCACTTGGAACCGTAGGAGCACGTTTGGAACCGTAGGACCACTTGGAACCTTTGTAATAGATCTAATAACGCACTTAAGTCGCCTTAATCCGTCAATCCTTAGGTCAGACTTATTAGTACATGTCATAAGTCTCCCAGTGTCCAAGTATCTTTGTAGAAGATAGTTGAGAAACTATAAATTTGATGTTTCTTTGAGGTTGCGGGAGGTCGGACTTCCTGAAGGTCGGTCTTGATCATGACACGGGAGGTAGGACTCCCTTAATGGCTCACGAGAGGTAGGACTCCTTGAAGGTCAATTTTGATCATCACACGGGAGGTAGGACTCCTTGAAGGCCAATTTTGATCATCACACGGGAGGTAGGACTCCTTGAAGGTCAATTTTGATCATCACACGGGAGGTAGGACTTATTAGTACATATCATTTGAGTCCCCCCAGTTTCCAAGTATCTTTGTAAAAGATAGTTGTGGAACTCTATGTTTGAAGTTTCTTCGAGGTTTCTCTTTGTAATTATGGTCGGAACTCACATGGTAGGATCCCATAAGGTCACACCTGCTCTTGTTGAGAAGGTTTCTCTTGATCTTTATTGTGGAAGCTAAGGTCGGACCTTGTGGGGTCGAATCACATGTGGTCGGACCCCAAGGTTCGGACGGTGAGTAGATTCTGATTTATCTTTATTTTGACAACTCTGATTCTTCAAGGTCGGACCCCCTTAGTCACGGTCGGACCAGATGTAGTTCCCCATGGTGGACTTCTTCTGACTTGGTCTTAATTTACATTAGGACCTTCGGCTTGATGAGCTAGGTTGGACATATTTTCGTCTTGATATTCCACACCCTTTTAGGAGTGAGCGCGGACTTTGAGAGTTCAACTTCTCCAAGGTGGCTTCTTGATATTCAACACCCTTTTAGGAGTTAGCTAGGACTCTTTGGGTCCAGCTTTACCAAGGTGGTTTTTCTTTGTCATCACGCTTTTAGGAGTTAGCTCGGAATTTTTGGTTCCGACTTTTCCAAGGTGGTTTTATTCACATCACCCTTTAAGGAGTTAGCTCGGCCACTCTGGGTTCTGCTTTTCCAAGGTGGTTTTGTTGACATCACCCTTTTAGGAGTTAGCTCGGACTCTCTGGGTCCGACTTTACCAAGGTGGTTTTCTTTGTCATCACCCTTTTAGGAGTTAGGTAGGACTCTTTGGGTCTGGCTTTACCAAGTGGTTTTGTTGACATCACCCTTTTAGGTGTTAGCTCGGACTCTTTGGGTCCGGCGTTACCAAGGTGGTTTTTCTTTGTCATCACCCTTTTAGGAGTTAGCTAGGACTCTTTGGGTCCGGCTTTACCAAGGTGGTTTTGTTGACATCACCCTTTTAGGAGTGAGCTCGGAGGTCTGGACGTTCGACCTCTCCAAGGTGGTAAGGACAGTAGGGAGCGTCCCTTCAAGGGTCGACTTTGTTTTCAGATGATCTTCTTTCTCGCGGATACGACTTCGCCTAGGACTTTGTTCTCTCCTAGAAATTGACAACATCCTAGGATTTTCGGGTCACCTAGGACTATGTCTTCTCTCTCTTTCACTACGCCAATCCTTCATCTTGTGCCTCGAACGAGAGGCGACTAGATTCGCATATCGTTCCTTCGCAGAATAGGTAATGGGGTCTCTCCTCTAAAGTTGGTGTAGGTCTCATCCTATTCATGGTGATCTTCCCGATCATCTTGCCTATCTTCATACTCATCCTCACAACGGTCTCTTTTTTAGTCCTGGGAAGGAGTTTGGCCACGATGGGTCCTCTTGATTCTACCACGTGGTCAGTGGTTGTTTGATTCTGTAGTTAGTTCTGGATTGGCAATACAGCAGCGGTCCTTATGGGAATGCCCTGTGATACAACAGGAGCTTGATGATTCACTTCATCTTAGGGTTAGCTCCTCAGAAGAGGGCACCTTGTAGGAGTTGAATTTGTGCCTTATTGAACCCGTACATTAGGCCATCGGCAGTAACTTGTGGAATGTTGGTAGTTATTTGAATTGGAGGTTGGACCGTGGGAGGAACGTCATTCCGCCCTGTACGTGTGACGGTCTGAGGTGGAGAGGGAGGCCTCATTCCCATCTCTCTCATCGTGTTCGAAAACGATTCGGTTTTCTCCGATTGGTCCGGCCCCGGTAGAGGTTTGGGTCCGGACCTGGTTAGAGGGGCCGACGTCGGATGCGGTTGGCCTTAGCCTTGTAGCAGTTGTCTTCCTAGTATATTTTTGTGGTGGTGCCATGACTTTTCGTTCCAAGGGATTCCCACAGACAGCGCCAATATGATGTGGGACAAATCCGGATTAGTCAAACGTCTTGGTCAAGTTCGTAGAGCGGGAGAACTAATAGTCAAGTCGTGTAACTTACATCACTTAAGTCTGATATTTGAAGTGTTAGAGCCTATTTGAGTTATGTAATCAATAGGTGAGTGTGTAGGTCCACTAGATTGTAAGGGTCACATGTGAAGGAATCAAAGTGAGAAATGGTCCAAAATGAGGAGTCCTTCACTAGATGAGGAGTCCTTCGGTACATGAGGAGTCCGTCGGTAGATAAGGAGTTCGTTGGTACATGAGGAGTCCGTCGGTACATGAGGAGTCCTTCGGTACATGAGGAGTCCGTCGGTAGATAAGGAGTCCGTCGGTACATGAGGAGTCCGTCGTTAGATGAGTGCCTGAAAGAGAGAGGAAGGGGTTAGACCCTTCTGGGCCTGTTTGCCTAAGACAAACTGGGCTCGGACTCAACGTGTTTAGAGGCTGCTCAAGCTAAGGCTCGGACCTCCAAACTTAGAGAGTGGAATATTGAGAAGTAGTTACTTACCTTATGAGGAGTAAATGAACTCATATTTATAGTAGTTAGGTCCAGGGGACACACTTCCGGGATGCCGGAGTTTGGTCGGCTTGGCGGGATGATGACACGTGTCCCAGAGGTTGGTGGCGCGTTTGGCTCACGCCCCCTAGTGGAGGTCGGACCATTTAGCTTGGATGGTGGACCCATTTGGAACCCGATGTAGGAACATGTTTGGAACCGTAGGACCACGTTTGGAATCGTAGGACCACTTGGAACCGTAGGACTGCGTTTGGAACCGTAGGACCGCGTGGAACCGTAGGACCACATTTGGAACCGTAGGACCACTTGGAACCTTTGTAATAGATCTAATAACGCAGTTAAGTCACCTTAATCCGTCAATCCTTAGGTCGGACTTATTAGTACATATCAGTCCTAATCCACAATCCTGACGCTTTTACTAGGAATTTATCATGGAGCATCAACTGAGTTTTGGAAAGTTTAAATTTAATATAAATCACGTAAGAAACAAAAAAATTAGTATATATCATGTGAGAGACGGTCTCTATATAAATTATCTCGAGACGACCTATGTTATCTATAAAACTATCATATTATTAATCAAAACATTTTGTTAACAACATAAGTTTTGTTGTAATATGAAAAGACATCAATATTGAAAGCATAGGTGTTTTGATTAATAACATCGATAGTTTTCTTAACAATATAGGTCCGTCTATAAATAAATTATCTAGATACCGTTTATGATAAGAATTTCACTCATTTTGAATAGGGGTCGGTGGATTTCAGGCTCGACATTTTTGCTTGTACTGTAACTACTTAAAAATTTGATATCTTTGACTTCACTCACTATTGGATCCCTTAAAAATCCAAAAAAACATAACACAAAAAGTTTGCTTGCATTCAGCAAACGTGTATACTTGATTTACAATAAAAAACACGATACAAAAATTGGATATTTTGACGTTTTGTACTACTCTTTTTCATGTAAAATTCAGTTTTCTTTATCGTAATGCACTTATATATTTGATTTACGATAAAAATGTTACTAGTATTTGTGTGTTATTATTATTTTTTATTTTTTATATATACTAGTTAAAAAAGTTATCCTCTATTTAATTAATTTTTAACATATACCAATATACGCCTTACTTGATCTCTAATCCTAGCTCCGTCCATCCATGTAAGTTGTCCTAACTACTTTGAAATCAGAGTGGTGTGCAAATTAGTACACCCTCAAACCTCAACCTACATTCGTCTACCTGAAGGATTAATCTCGTAGAACGATGCCAGCCACAATTACTCCCTCGACATATTTTTCCAGTCAATATTTTTCAATTTTGACTCCGATTTAATATTAAACCATTAATGTAAAATGTTCAATTAAATTATATAATAAAACTTTAGGAAGTAAAATTTTATTATATAATTTAATTAAACATTCTACATTAACAGTTTACGATTAAATCAGAATTAAAGTTAAAAAATATTGACTGAAAAAATCAAAATGTAACATTTATTCTGGGACGGAACTCTATCAAATTGACAAAGTATAAACGTTGACTAACACATGGATTTATATGACCATTCCTGGCAGTCAAACAGACGAAAATCTGGGGGATAGAGAGAATTGAGAAAGTAAATACTCCCTCAGTCCCACAGTTTCATTTACCCGTATTTTATTTTAGTCCGTCCTAAATTCAATTACCCATTCTTTTAATAGAATATCGCTCTCCTGCTTTATTCACTGTATGTCATACTTTATTCACTTTTCTACTTTATTACCATCTCTTCTACTTTATTCACTTTTTTTTTAAACTTGTGTCCAACTTCGCGGGTAATTGAAATCGGGATGGAGGCTACCAAGCAACACTATGAAAAAAATGAGAGAGAGAGAGAAAGAGGTGGAGAAAGAAACGTTAGAATTCCAATAGTCACTTATCGACAACACACAACGGCTAGAATCGTCGGAAACCGTCAGCAACATCGGAGTATCACCAATCAAGCAACCAACGAAGGAGAGCAAGGGCAGGAAGGATGGCACTGGTCCAAAACCGAAGAAGGAGGTACTGGGAACGCGAGGAAAATATTCGACTTGAAACCATCAATATCAAATTCATCAATCTGTACATATCCAACTTCCCGGAGGATTGGACGGAGAGTGCGCTGAAGAATATTATAGAAAAATGGGTGGGTCGAGTCTATGATGTGACAATCCCGAAGAAACGAGCGAAGAATGGACAACGCTTTGCATTTGTGAGATTTGTGAGACGAAGAAGATCTAATATGCAAAGCCAAAGGTATATGGATTGGCAATTATAAACTACTGGCCAACATTGCAAGATTCAATAAAGTTGAACCCAGGGATGAAGACAGCAGGATGAAGAATCGAATCGGGGAGAAGAACAGAGATAAGGGGATCAATCAAATGAGATGGAAAAGAAAAGATGTGATAAGGAGATTAAATGACCCAAACTGGAGGAACCAAGTCAAATTACGGGAGGCGCCAGCAATCTGGAAACCTAAACCTAGATCAGATGGGAATTTACAGAGGGTCAATACAGGGGTGGGTAATAAGGAAAAGGAGTCAAGTTTGGAATCAACCCAGGAAAAACAAGTACCCGAGATGGGGAGGAGAGAGATGAGCTGGACTGATAAGTGTGTGACTATGGAACCAAAGGAAAAGCTGAAGGAAACAGAGTTATTGAAACTACTCAATGACAATGGACAACAGGAGATAAAAGTAGCAAAGATAACTGAGGAGAGGTGGATAGTGGAATATGCGAAGGAACAGGACTATTTGAGCATGATAGAGGATACATGAGAGTGGGTGAGAGAGAATTTTCTTGTGGTTAAACCATGGGAAAAGGGAGATATAAATGGGAAACGAAGAGTATGGATTCATGTGTATGGTGTTCCACTCCATGGCTGGTCGAAGGAAACATTTATAAGAATTGGAGGAAGTGCCGGGAAAGTAATCGAAGTCCATCAGGAGACAATTGAAAGAAAGGATCTTAGAAAAGGTGTGGTATTACTGGAAATGCCGATGTTCGAGGTGATTAGGAAGCGTACATCAATTTTGATTAAGGGAGAATTCTTTCCGGTGAATATTGTAGAGGAAATGAGTATTAGTCCAAATACTGAAGGAGGACAACTGAAGCAGCCAAATAATGAAGCAAGGGTGGAGTTTTTTGATAAGTCCTCGGATGAATGCATTGATGAAGATGATGAATCGAGTGAATGGAGTGAAGAGGCATCGGTAGAGGATAGGGAGGAAGATCTGCATTGGGAATTCGTTCCCGAAACACCTTTGAATAACATGATGGATGGGGATGAAGAGAGTCGTATAAGCTACGGTAATGGGGATGAGGCTGTGAGTGAATGGAGACAGAATAGTGGTGGCATGGAGACTAAGGAATATACTGATGGGAATGGAAAAATGATTAGTGAGGTGAGGGAGGAGGAAAATGGAGACAGGATGGTGTACGAAGGAAAGAAGGGAGAAACAAATGAGGAGAATTAAGGGAGTGGAAACTCGCTGGTAGAAGTGGAAACAAATGAGAGTGTAGAACAAATGAATTTGAATGTATCAAGACAAAGTACTAGACTTGCTGTGAAGTCTAAGGGAAGCAGGAAAAGTAAAAGTAAAAAAGGTAGCAAAAGTAAAAAGACAAAACAGATTCTGAGTGAAAATGAAAATGAAGAGGAGATAGAAAGTGATGGATTGAGATCAAAGGGAAGTGACCCATTTCAACTTGGGCCTGTTATTGAAAGGATAATGGGTGGCTCAACAAGGCGCACAAAGATAAGGAAAATTATTCAGAATCACTCTGTCACTCAAAAATCAAGATTCGAGAGTTGGCGCGATTTTGTCCGTGAGATGAACAGTGGAGGAAAGGAAGCTTCAGGAGTAATAAGGGGTAAGGTGAGAGGGAAAAGAGGGAGGAAGCCGAAAAACTCATTGAAGCAGATTGATGGAGGGGATATTATCTCGGATAGCCAAGTTAGACTTTGCAATAATTTAGTGGAGAAATCAACTTGCGAAGAAGAGGCGAGACATATTATGGAAAGAGGAATTGATATGGGCATTTTAAACCCGCAAAATGGAGAAAAGGTGCTGAAAATTTTCATGGAGTGGGAACAACGTGATAGAGCTAGCAATAAAGAAAAGAAGGATGAAACAATGGGTATGGGCAACAAAAGCAGTGGATCATGAAGATTGTGACATTCAATATAAGGGGGTTGGGGAGTCCGGCAAAGAAAAGGGAGATTAAGGAGTTGATTCAAAAGGAGAAAATTGAATTTGTATGTATCCAAGAGACGAAGAATGATAGAGTGGATGGGAGACTAGTAGAGTTTTTGTGGGGAAATGGAAATGTGGATTGGATCTTTTCCGGAGCAAATGGGATGTCCGGTGGCTTACTTAGTATGTGGAGTACGGATGTATTTGTGAAAGAGACTTTTTGGGGTGAAGAAGGTGCATTAGGGGTGAGAGGGAAATGGAAGGACGAGGATGTGGAGATTGTCAATGTATATGCCCCGTGTGAGGATCGAAGGAGGGAGGAATTATGGAAGAAACTTGTAAAGAAGATTAAAGAAGACAATGAAGTGAAAAATGGTGTGTTTGTGGCGACTTCAATGCCATAAGGAATATAAATGAAAAGAAAGGGAGATCGTTAAGTGGAGGGAAAAGGAGAATGAAGACTTTTAATGAATTTATCACACAAGCGGAATTGATTGATCTACCAATGGCTCGAAGGAAATTTACTTGGTACCGCGACAATGGCTCAAGTTGTAGTAGGTTGGATAGATTCTTATTGTCCGATGAATGGATGAAAAAATGGCCGGAGTTGATACAAGTTGGCATTAAGCGAAGATTGTCGGACCATGCGGCAATTGTTTTGAAAGGAGGAAGTCAAGATTGGGGTCCGACACCGTTCCGCTTTGTAAATAGTTGGACAAGGGAGAAGGATTTTATGAAAGTGGTAGAAGAGGAATGGAATAAAGGATTGGAAGGTTGGGGTGCTTTCGTAATGAAAGAAAAGATGAAGAATGTGAAGATGAAATTGAAAGAGTGGAGTAGCAGAAAGGTGGAAAATATTGATGGAAAAATTGAGTCAGTCTCTGTACAGGTGGAAAAAGCGGATTTGGAGCTGGAAAACTACAATGGGGAACAGCATAATGGGCGGGATTGGGCCGAACAGAATGGAAGAAACAATGCAGATAATCTAATTGGGCCGAACTTGAGTAATGGAGGGCCTGCAGACTCTGGAAATGTGCAAGAGGAGGACACGCTGCAACCTGACAGCGAGCAGAGCCAAAGAACATACTGGAATTATGCAGATTCAGAGCCGCCTAGGTTGACTTTGACTGAGGGGAATCTTTCTGAGCTGATTCAGTAGAGACAAAACAATTTGGCTGAATTGCACCGATTATTACAAGCAAAAGAAAGCCTCAGATTACAACAAGCTAAATCCAAATGGATCAAAGAGGGAGATGCAAACACGAGCTTTTTTCATGGAGTTGTGGCACGAAGGGGAAGATTGAATGGGATTAAGGGAGTTCGAATTGGAGGGAAATGGGTGGAAGAAGCAAATGAAGTAAATGAAGGAATTCGAAACTATTTTGAGAATCATTTTAAAGCAAGTGAGATGGGAAATTTTAAAATTATGGGACTAAATGGGAGCAGGATTGAGGAACCAGAAAGAGAGAGTTTGGAAAACTGCTTTGAGGAAGAAGAGATCAAAAGAGCTATATGGGAGTGTGGAATGGAAAAAAGTCCGGGTCCCGATGGCTTTGGCGGCCAATTCTTTAGATCATGTTGGAGTGTGATTAAGGATGACCTTATCCGGATGTTTCATGAGTTCCACAAGCATGGCAGAATTTGTAAAGGTATGAACACAACTTTCATTACTTTGATTCCTAAGGTAAAGAACCCGGTGAACATAAGTGAGTATAGACCTATATCTCTTGTAAATAGTGTATATAAAATTCTTTCTAAGGTCTTGGCAAGTAGATTAGGTGGGGTGCTTGATAAAGTAATTGCGGAGAACCAATCGGCTTTTATAGGAAAGAGCAATATTCTTGATGGAGTTCTTATTGCAAATGAAATTATCGATGAAGCTAAAAAAAAGAAAAAAAGCATCTTTATGCTAAAACTTGATTTTGAAAAAGCTTATGATTCGGTAAATTGGAACTTTCTTCTTGATATGCTTAATGAGTTGGGTTTTGGCACAAAATGGTGTAAATGGATGAAAGAGTGTGTGTCTAGTGTAACAAGCTCGGTATTAGTTAATGGAAGTCCAACCAAAGAATTCAAAGTCTCTAGGGGGTTGAGACAAGGAGACCCGTTTATCACCATTTTTGTATTTAATTGTGGCGGAAGGGCTATGTAGAATGATAAATAAAGTGTGTGATTTGGGGCTATTCAAGCCGGTTTTGGTAGGAAAAAAGAATGTTTCAATATCTCACCTTCAATTTGCGGATGACTCACTTCTTATGGGGGAAATGTGTAAAGAAAATTTTGAAATAATTAAAAGTGTATTGAGATATTTCAATTTGCGGATGACTCACTTCTTATGGGGGAAATGTGTAAAGAAAATTTTGAAATAATTAAAAGTGTATTGAGATGTTTTGAATTGGCTTCCGGTCTTAAAATAAATTTTGGAGAAAGTAGCCTAATGGGTTTTGGTTGTGAGAAAGATCAAGTAGAAGAGTTTGCAAGTTACTTGAATTGTAAAGTAGGTTCATGTCCTTTTTATTATCTAGGATTGCCGATTGGAGGAAGAGCTAGGGATAAACATTTGTGGGTAAAAGTGAAAGAAAAATTTGAAAAAAGGCTTGGAACTTGGAAAAATAATTTTTTATCACTTGGAGGAAGAATTGTACTAACAAAGGCGGTGTTGAATGCACTACCTATGTACTACTTTTCTTTTTTCAAAGCTCCAAAGGTGATTCTTGATGAACTTGTGAAACTAGAAAGAAACTTTTTGTGGGGGGGGGGGGGGGGGGGGAAGTGGGGACAAGGAAAGGAAAATTGCTTGGGTAAGATGGGATTTAGTGTGTGCGGAAAAAGAAGAGGGAGGACTTGGAATAAAAAATTTGAAAGATTTCAATTTGGCATTTTTAGGAAAATGGGGGTGGAAATTGCTAGTGGGAGGTAATGAGCTTTGGGTGCACATTGTGGAATCAAAGTATGGGAACTTTGTAAAAAAATGTGAGAGATAGAGAAAGGAGGGGTACTTGTAGGAGTCATTGGTCGGAGTGGTGGAGGGATTTAGTACATGTAGTAGGGTCATCATCATGGTTTGTAAATAATTGTAAAAAATAATTGGTGATGGAGGAAGCACTTTGTTTTGGGAAGAGTCTTGGGGAAATTTAGAGAAAAATCTTAGAGAGATGTATCCAAGATTGTATAGATTGAAGTCTTGTAAGGAGTGCTTGATTAGAGAAAGAGTCATAGAAGTTGATGGGAAGTTAATTTGTAATTGGGAGTGGTCGAGAGAGCTATTGGAGCGAGAAAAGGAGAAGGTTAAAGAGATTCAGGGTCATGTTAACTCCCTCCTTTTAACCGAGGGCATGAAAGATAAGTGGGTGTGGAAGGGGGAACATGATATTGTGTACACAACAAAAGATGGATATAGGAAAATTCACAAGCAAGAGGGAGACATCCCTTTGAAAAAGTGGGCACCGACAATTTGGAATAAGTTAGCCCCATCCAAAGTGAATGCATTTGTGTGGAAATTGCTCCAAAACAAGATACCTTCAAAAGATAATTTGGAAAAAAGGGGGGTTTTCCTAGGAGTAGGAAATAATGTGTGTAAGATGTGTAACAAGGATGAAGTTGAGAATGTGTGTCATATTTTTGTGGATTGCCCGTTTGTGAAAAAAGTGTGGAATTTGATCTATAGTTGGTTGAATTGTGAAAATTTAAGTGGAGAAAGTTTAGAAGAATCTTTGCAAAATCATGTAAATAAACGGAAGAGTGGGGGGAATGATATTTGGCAATTAATTTGGCATACATGTGTGTGGTCCATTTGGTTAAAAAGGAATGAATGTGTTTACAATGAGTGTAAAGGAACTCCCTGAAATTTAGGGGACAAGATAAAAATAACCTGCTGGACTTGGTTGAAAGGTAAAGGTCAATTTTCTGATTTTAAACATTTGGACTGATGGCTGCAAGAGCCATCTCTCTGTTTTTGAAATTTTGGTACAGGTCAGAAGAAACAGGTACAGGAAGCAGATCTGTATAAATCCAGGAAAAAAGAATGAGTGGCGGCAAAGCAGATGTTGAGGGCAAGAGAGACAGAATGATGAAAGGTAGAATGATGAAAGGTAGAATGATTGGCGTGAAAGAAGAGACAAAAAGGTGGAAATAATTGGAACATGATGAGCAAATGGTGTGGAGGTAATAATTATGTCTTGAAAGGCAACACATGGCGTGAGGTAAGGTAGAGTATACTGCATGGTGAGCTTATTTGATCTATGTGATTAGGATTGGAATTGTTCTATTGCCTGATTATAGTTTTGGTAAGCATCATTAGTGGTTTGATTTTACTACAATCTGACAGTGCTCATTTTATATTGGTTGAGTTGGGGTATAGTGCTGCAGCTAGACTGATGGAGACATATATATTGGGGCTATTAACAGTTATAACCAAGGAAGGGGTAAGAGACTTGGAGATCGGTACTATGTGTAGGATGATCGACCAAGTATTAACTCGAGGAACTAGACCATTGTGATCTAGTTTTGAATATCTCGAGGCAATTTTTTGGTGATAACTGATTCAAAAGGGCTATGTGAAAGGGTGGTTTAGACCCGTTGTGGAATTGATGGATTAAGTAAGATGTTAGGACCGTACCTTAAATATCTCGCCTTTTGCTCTTCGTGAGCATAGGTTGTTAGAGGTATGGCTAATGCACTTACACCTTTGGGAGGGACTTGTCCTTTGGACATGTTCCTACCTTGAAATTGACGGTCTCTTGCCCTCGATCACACATTAAATTTCTTGCCACTTGACTTGAAAGATAGCATAGGGTGGAAGAGTGTGATTAAGAATGGGTCCGGAGTGGATCTGTGGTGCTTGTCATCACCGTGGTCGTGTTGGGCGCGTCCAGATACTATCCAATATCGGCCTTTGAGTCGTGAGGGTTGATGGATCCGTACTCCAAACCACACGCACAAAAGTGCGGACCTCGGTAAAACAGACACTTCCGGCATAATTTAGGATTTGACGGGGGATCTTCAAAGCTTTTGGAAGTATTGGTGAAGGATGGGCATGATGTGAATCATGAAGAAGTGATGCAACCTGCTCTAATTTTTTGGAAGAGATCTTAGATTATGGAATATGATGTAAAACATTTTTTGAAGGTTGATTCGGTAGAAGGGTTTCGACTTTGGTTGTGGTTTCGGTCGATTGACCATGTAATTATGTTAGTGAGCATTTCTTATGCTCCTCATGACTTACTATTAATAAAATTTTGTTGTTTCCAAAAAAAAAAAAAAAAAAAAAAGAGAAATCGGGATGGAGGGAGTATTGGTTATATTGAGTACTCCCTCCGTCCCATAGAAGTTGTCAACTTTTGTCATTTTGGACGTCTCAGTAGAGTTGTCCACTTTTATTTCTTTGTCATTTTAGGAACAATTATATAATTTTATATCCTCCACTACTCCTAAAAAAGTCAAAAAATATCTTAAACAATCAAATCAACTACCAATAAAGTCATAAAGTAAACCCCACAGGTACTATATAACGTTATAATATTACTCTTGTTAAAACATGTGCATAAACAGTGACGTGAACAGCTTCTTCGGGACAGAGGGAGTATGTAGTCAACAAATTAGAAAGAATAGAGAAAGAAACGCCATATGTCGACGTCCAAATGTCACGTGACTATCTGGGGACAAACCCAGCTGGAGGCAAGTCCACCAGTCTAGGCTAAAAATAGTAGAACAGAGAGTTTCCAGTACAATTTTCATTAAACACTCCTAGAAATGTATATGAATGTAACCATGAAAAAAGGGTGTATCTAATGCAAAGCAAGAGCCATAATCTGTACTGGAATGCAGTTTTCTCATTTGTAAAGTGGAGTAGACGATTGACATCCACGCGATTACTGTTCTTTCCCAAATAAATTAAATATTCCCTCTCTTTCATTACTCTCACTTATTCTCAACTCCCTCTCTATTGTCCTCTCCATTGTTTACAGAGGTACTAAAATAGCCGTACAAAAATTATTGCAGGCATAAACACTAGGAATTTTTATTAAAAACATCAGTGATATAATAAAAATTATTTTAATAATGCTCACTCAAAAATATTATTCGTATTGTTTAAAACATTATATTTATACCTAATAACATAAGTCCATCTACCAAGGCAGGTTTTGAATGTGATAATACTAAAGAAAGTAAAAACAATTTAAATTTGTTAATTGTTGGGAAAGAAAACCCAATTTTCTCATCATTGTTAATCACTTTAGATGTGTTCCTCTCAGGTTTTCCTAGTTTCTGAGTGACTGAAGAAAAGTAGGTAAAAACATTAAGCACCATCAAGTTTGCAACACACTTAAGAAATTTCATAGTTATGTACAAAGGAATGAAAGACGCAAGTTATAAATATAGCACTGTGCAAAAGATGATATTGCAATAGTTTCACAGATCAGCGCAGAGATCTCTTATTACTAGTAATTATGAAGTACAGTACATGATATGAACTGAAACTGCAACATCTGTTAGATTAATCTGTCATCCTGGCTCACCTGCATACAGTTTTACTTCCTCTGTCATCAGCAACTTGCTCTAAAATTTCATGTCTTGGCATTGTTAGAAATATATCAACATCTATTTATGAGAGATACAGCCATTTTTCCTTCAGTGCTTGATGACTGGCCTCGATATTTAACTCGTTTAATGGAGAGGCGAATGATGGCTTGTAATACAAAAATTAGCCATCAGAGGAACCATGTACACCATTTAACTGCTGTAAGAAACAGCCGACTTTTTTCCATTTCCTGTGTTGGTTGTCAAAGAAAAAAAAAAGTTATCTGTTCTGGAAACGGGAAGATGACCCTTTAGACTGGAAACGTGTTCTCTTTCCATCAGACAAACCACTGTCACTGACACTTCCTTCGATGAATTCATCATGTACATCAGAGAATTCTTTTGTGTTCGAGTTCAAAGGGACAAGATAGCTATCATCCTTGGTTTTCTTCTTATGATCCTCCTGCCGTTTCATGTTTTCAGATATCTGATGGAAAGTCTTATTAATCTTTGCAATTCCTCTCTCGACTGGCTCAACGACGTGGGCAACTGTGAACTTCATATCATCAACAATCTGAAACCGTGTCACAATGCCAGCATAAGGTGAGGACAAAAAAAAAGAAACATGTTACAACTTACAAGCTAATGCCTTCCAACTCCCTGTAAGTTGAAGGTGCATATATAACCTCGTTTTGCAATTCAAAAGTTTTCATTTAAAATACACCCTCAAAGGGATGCTTTGCAACACATTTGGACCAAACGGTCAATCAGATGCTTTGCAGCACTTATGGAAACATACAATTGTAAATTTATTATATAATGAGGCAAATGACACATCTGCCAGATTACAAGGAATGGAGGATAACCTTAATGTCACTAACAGGCAGGAGATAATCAAAACAAACAAAGATAGCAGGCAGAGAGATTGATCTTACAATTTCACCACTCCCAATGACCACATCACGAACACTCTGATGTAGTCTAGGTTTTTTCCGTTTCTCTTCATGCTGAGAAATGTGCACTCTGGGAGATCTTTCGCAGTCCCGAACCTCTTCAGGATCTGGAGGGGTGCCTAAAGCTGCATAATCTGCCATAACAGCAACATTTCTAACACATCTCTCTCCACGTTTGTAAGGTCTAGCTGGGAATACGTAAAGATGAACCACGGCAGCAACACCCATCTGGATCACAGGACCAAAAATGCAAGAGCAGTGAGAGTTACAGCCTAAACAGTGGTCTATCAACAGTGAACTAGTTTTGGACAAGAACTGAGCCCTGTTGTAGGAATGCCAGAATAAAACTCCAAGACATTATCCATTAAGATGTCTTTTCTTACCTTTTCAACAATTTGCAACTAGACAAGGAAAAGTGGCAGAAAATTATACAATTAATGTCAGCTGACGTGCAATATAACTTCGTAATTCATAGATGATTACATGATACTGTGTGTTTGTATCGGTTGCATCAATCAAGACAAAACACATATATGGTAACTCAACACAAAGATGAGTACAGGAACCTGTATATGTGTATGGATTGCATAATCTAAGAAAGATAGAACTTGCATGGTACCTCGATAACTTCCAAAATTTTGCAAGAGGCGTGTTTAATTTGGAAAAATACATAAAAACTGAAATGAAACAATCAAGATCATACAGTGCTCCATAACATAGATTGTAATAAAAGGGGCTTAAAATGATCAAGCATGTGCACTCCTAAAATTTCCCAACATCATGAATGGAGTCTTTCTTATTTAGTGCCATCCTAATTCCTAATATCTCAGACTCTTAGTGGAACATAAGGTATTAGTACCTGAGCAGGTTATCATAACTCGTAAGATATAGGAAATTCATCCATGTTATTTAGAATGTATAGGGATGTATTTAACCCACATCAAGAAAGAAGCTCCAACTCTTTCAAAGTAAAAAAGGTACACATTCACAAAGATAATTCTTTCAAACGTTCGAACAGAACATAATATAAGTTACACTGAATAAATATGTTTTCAAAATCGAAGGACGAACCTCAATGCAGATGATGTAGTCTTGTATACGAGTTTTCAAAATCTGTGCCAGTGCCCCCCGAAAGGCTCCAAAAGAGATTAGAAAGGCAACAATAATTCCTTGCCACCACGTCAGGAAAACTATGGACTTGAACGTCAAAAACTTTGCCAAAGGTTTAATGGGTGCCAACTTATTCTTTGTAACCGAATAGAACTGCACTAGGCAATATAAGGCCCATGTCTGGCTGAAATTCAGAACAAGTGCTAAATATGGATAACTGCAAGTGAACAGCAGAGATTCAGAACCAGAATAGTAAATCAGAAGCAGTATTTAACAACTTGAGAAGGGTAAGAAAGACATCTTACGCATATCCCCACTCAAATTTCCCTTCCCCATAAACACCAAAAAAGTGAAAAACCATCGCGAGTAATGCACAGATCATCTTCAGTATCATCTGTACAAGTAATAACAAAACGTATTTGTTAATGAAGTAAAAGAACAATAAAAGTAATTCACATATGAAGCTAAAGTACATACATACTGAACGACACCAATCTTTACGGCTTGATAGAATTCAGAGCCCAGCTGCCAATCTCGTATAAAGCAATTTAAAGGGAAGGGGTGTTCAACAAGTCCATAGGCATAAGCATCATCCAGAAGAGGTGTGCTAGAGGTGACCAAGGTTTCACTTTCCATAAACTCGATGGTACTCTCCTCACCCCCTGCAAAATGTGATAATGTTGTCAGGTGTGGTGTGAAACTTCTCAGGTGTCATCTGAAACTTCTCTTTACAAAAGGAACCAAAGCAAAGCAAAGTAAGTCACTCTGGATACCCACGCTAACAGAGACATTAAGTTTATTGGACAGAGCCATTTCGCTAATTCTAGAATCATATTAACATATGTATAAAGTATTAAAGATATATGCAATTATGTGAGAAAGAAATACATCGACTTCCCACTACAAAGAATTTATGAAAATTAAATTGAAATGTATATTTATTGAGCTTACTACCACATATAGGGGGGTTAATATTCTCTTCTGAAGGTATATACTGCAATCGCTTGATTTTAGGATCTTGCCACTCAAAATGAGAATTGTACAGATGACACTGGCCATTGCCCTCTACTCACTTGACCCTTATGTATTCATAATTTTGACATTTTGCAGCCCCTGACAATCTGAATGAGAATAGAGAATATAACAAGAAATCTAATATTTTGGAAATTCTGTAGGTCAACATCAAAATGTTCTCTTAATCTGGATAGATTGGAGATACAATTAGCAAGAGATTGCCATTGTGCATCATGTCCACAGATCCAAAAGTTATTTCACTTTTTTTGGTGATCTAGTATTCATTTGTTAATCTATTCACGAAGCTCATAAAGGAGCTATTAAAGCTTAAGTCCGTGGTTAAAGGTGAAGATTGCCTACTTACATTATGAAAAGCTTCAGACTTTCGTTCGTGCACACACTTATTTTAGCAACAAAGTATTCTTGTCCAAAAAAATTCAGTTCGTATAGATGAGAAATTAATCTGCACATTGGGGCTTTAGAGAAGACAAGAATGATGTAACTGAGTTGTTTTAAGACAATGTTTGGACATATCCATCTATTCAAATCACTGAGTCATCTTTTTATTTCAGGGACAATTTGCAAATGTACTGTTGGTAACCCCAAGCACAGCTAGTCAGTTTGAAGTGGCAAAGTGGTATGTCCACCTTATACTTCTCTTAAGGTCTCCAAAGCCAACTATTGTTATCATGTAGTTGAACAGGCAAGGTCTCTAACGTTTTTATACATCAAACAAAATATAACAATAATCAGATCCTTCACAGTTGACATGAACCATAAAATCTCTCTCATGTCTACAGCCAAAAGGTTTTAGAATATACAACCTCATATACTCACTATGAAGACATTTTATTAGTCAATCAGCCAAGAGAAACCCATGGACGATATCCCCTAAGCTCTTGAAACAAAATGACTCAAACTTCAATCGAATAAAGATATCAGAGAAAAGGTTTGATCAGTGTACGTACCTAAGCAGGCTATGAGGTATCTCTCAAAGCAATACAAAGCAAAAGCCTCGTAGCAGTCTCGTATAATTTCACAGTTGAAAGCAGCATCGGAGTTTAAGAGTGATAAATACTGGCAACAGAACAAAAACATATCAAAACGAAATGAATAAATAATGAATAAACAAGAATCATCAAAGACATAATCCTACGTGCTCAGATGCATATAATGTTTTTAATTCGAAAGAGATAATTATACAACCAGTGCACTACTACCACACTATAACCTCCAAACAGAAACACAATCATTACCGATTCTACTGCATAAACAGGCACCATTAGAATGAGGCCAATCAAGAACTTTTGTTCCTGAAACGAAAGTGAAACTGAACCGTAAGTACTAACACCAAACCACAAGAAAACAAACAAATACGAAACTCAAACATCAAAGGACAAGGAAAAGGCGAACCGGTGGCTGATGGTATGCAGCTAAATGCTCGAAGATGAGGTACATAGATAGAACGAGAGCCACGACGACAAATATAGCAGCACTGCTAACTGCCCAGCTATACAGAGAGGAAGTAGTCCCCAAATGCAAATTGACTGGCCAGAATCTCGCTAACCTGTCGGTTGATTCGGCCAAAGCGGCCAGACATGGTAAGAACAGAACCCCTTTCCACCACCTCATTGCAGATCATACAAGTGGTTCACTGAATATAGTGTTTGATCAGAAAAGCACTCAATTCCAATTCGCTTAACAACCCCATAAACCCTTGTCTATGAACTAGTACGATTCTAACGAATCTCCAAACCTCTGCAATATAGAAACCGATGAGAAATTAAGGCATTATCCGGCCCCTAACCTAAAACTGTACAACATGAAGTTCCTAATTTCACATTGAGCATATGAACACATACATACCTATGGACTGATTCGTGAACCAAAAAGAAGGCAGGAAAAAGGAAGAAAGCAGAAAAGGTAAATTGATTGAGAAAGTAAAAGTGCCGTATTAGCAGCTCGAAATCAAACCTGTTAGTAGGGGTGGGTTTTGCCCAAAATCGCAGTGAGGAATTAGTCAAGAAGAAGAAGCAGCAGATTTATCGATTTTTAGGATGAAAACAAGCTATTGGATTGATTGTTTACAAAAATACGTACACCGGCAAATATATATGTATGTGATTGTGATGTATCGAATCGATGTTTGTGTTGCTTGGGTAATTGGAAACCCAAATTTAATTAGATTTTCTCTTCCCTTCTCTTCTTTAGATGATGAGATGAGAAGTTTATTTTGATTTCCAATACTCAATTTCTTTCTCCGTCACATAGCTAAAGGTGCAACTAGTTTACGTGGCAGCTCTAATCTTTCTGGCGTAAACTTATATTTTAATCGCAAAAGTGTTTGAAGTGACATGAGGTTTCATGAGCCGACTAATGATTTTAACACCAATTCTGGTGAGAGACGATGTTATTAAAAAAATCATATACGTTATAAATTAAAACGTTTATGTTGTTAATCAAAATGACTAAAGGTGTAATATGAAAAAATATCAATGTTGAGAACATAGACATTTTGATTAATAACATCGATGATTTTTTTTGACAACATAGGTTCGTCTCTAGATAAATTATCTAGAGACCGTCTCTTTATACATATCAATAATATTTGATGCGTGAATATCTTATAATATCTCAGTTGCGGAGAGTTTCACACATTAGGGTTGGCGCACAGTTTTATGTGATAATAAAATATTAAAATGGTGGAAAATGTGTACTTTTAGTGATACAAAATGTGTAATTTGTGTGTATAGTTGAGATTGTTTATTATTTGTTCGGTGTGGAGTAGTTTAATTTTTTAGTAATGTATGAAGTTCTATGAGACAACTAAAAATTACAAATGTATGAAATTTTTCGAACGGAGTAACATTTTTAATGTGTATGTAATGCAATAAGACTCTAATATTTCTAATTATAACCATAAAAATATTTTTCAGTAACTTTTAGACTATTTATAAGAACATTTTTTCAATATGATTACTCTATTTTAATTGTAATTGGGATAATTTCACAAATGCTAATTAATATACACTCATTCGGAAGTTTCTCGGTGCACGTACGAGTGATAAAATGAACGAAAAATAACATTGATTGATACATTTGAACCAACATTAATTCATGAGTAACCGCCCCGATTCAAAAGGTCAAACCTCAACCCACAAAATCGTATCAAAAAAATTATAACTTATATTTACATAGTATTGCTGACCTAATTTCTCAACAAAAAAATTTGCTCAAATTCTAGAAACATTTACAATATTGGAAAAGTTAAATTCTTTGTAAAAATTATAATTTTATTTAATATCAAGAAATATAAAACTTCTACCCAAATGTTTGACATACTCACTCAATTCATATTAATATAAAATTTTTTATAATGATATTAAGTATTATGATTTTCGCTAGACTTGCTCATTGGGGAAAAGTTCTAATAGGTAAAACATTCTGAAATAAATATACCCCAACTGCTCAAATGAAGTTCAAAAGAGATGGAAAAATTAAAAAACAAACATAGGTTTTACCCCGGTGCAGTAGAGTTTTAGAGTTATAGTTTAGTGAAATGCTTTCGTGACATGAAATATAGGATTTTGCCTAGATTTTACAAATAAAGTGCTGCTAAAGATGGTCCAATAAACTCTAGATTTCATTGCTGGAATTCCAAAAAGATGCAATTACAATATAAATCATCTGCACAAAGTCTCATGAGAGACGGTCTCTAAATAGAGACGGCTTATGTTATCAAAAAAATCATTCATGTTATCTATTTAAGATGTCTATGTTGTTAACGAAATGAGTACTGTTATAATATAAAAAACACCAATGTTGAAAACATAGACGTTTTGATTAATAACATTGAGGATTTTCTTGACAATATAGGTCCGTCTCTAGATAAATTATCTAGAGACCGTCTATTACGAGACTTGCTCAATCATCTAATATTTAACTATATTTCACTTGAAATTTGAGCGTTCCCCTTTGGACCCAGATACAACCTTTTCAACCGGCATGATAACTCCTGAACTACTCTTTGTATAATATACCTCTGAAATTCTTAGATTAAATTATCGAAATTAAAAATGCATATTACTGTTATGAATAGGCTCTCATCCATTTAAACTCTCAAAGTGTTACATAACTACTACTCTCAACTTCCAAAGATTATGAAATTTTATAAAATTATGTTATGAAATATTATGAAAATCATGTAGCTGTTTTTTTTAAAAAAAAAATCACTTATGTGAGTGGTTGTTTTATATTTTTATTAAAAACAAACTGAATAGTCATACTAGAGCAACAAAGGACAGGCCGATAGGTATACAATGCCCAAATTCAAAATATGGACACAAGTTGAAATCTTGAAATTTTGATTTAAGTCTAAGGCTATGTTATCTTCGTCTGAATACAACTGAAGTGAACTGATCTGAACTAAATTTATTTTACAACTAAACAGAACTGAGTTGAATTGAAATTAATAGTTTTTTAAATAAAGAAAAAAGAGCCTAAATTTCTAATAATGTCATTAATCTTAGCTTACACATCATGTAGCTTCCTTCAAGTCTAAGGACCAGCAAAACTGCAAAAGTAAATCTTATGTCCAAAACAAGCTAGAATCTAAAATCCACTCAGGAAAATATGGAAACTTACTCGTAAGCATCAATCTATTAAATTTTCAACACCTACCAAAAAATATCACATCAAGGGGGCAAGCCATGATTTCCTCTTTCCATGACTGTATATGTAATACAGTATGATCAAACAAACCGTGCAGCCATAAACCGAGCATAAGTTTGTCATGTCATAACAACACAAACCGAAATAGAGTAATATACACATATTTTGAATCTTGTAAGCACCACATGAAATGTGAACATCCAAGAACAGTACATATCAACCACAATGAAACTATCATTCACTAGAATTGCAGCCAAGACTGATGAGTTGATGTTGGGAGAATGGCATTTTTGGTCCTATGTTTTGGGCCAAATGGCGCACGCAGTCTCACATTTGAAGCTCTGGCATGTTTCATCCCAATTTTCAGTCGATTTCAGGTCCGTGGTCCATTTTCGCTGACGTGGCTATCGGGTCAACTCTAAATTGCGATTTTGACTTCCAAATGTGCTGACACATCACCACCAACCTATTTACATTTAATTTTAAGTCCAAAATTGAATTTCAAAAAAAAAAAAAAAAAATGAAAAGAAAATCAAAACCGAAAAACTGAAGAAAAACAGAAGATCGGCTGCAATACCTGAGACACTCAAACGGGAAGTGAAGAAGTGAAGAAAAACATAAACTCTACAATACTACCGGCGCAAAACACATTCAACGGGAATATCGAAGATCGGTTGTGACTAAGACGATGATTCAAGACATTCAAGAGCGGCCGGAGTACCTGAATCACTTGCCGGCACCTGTTAATGGTAAGTATGTTGATTGGTTACTGTTTCGATTAGCTTTGGGGATTTAGGGTTTATTGTATGGATTTGGGGTCCCTCTTTCAGTGAATAATGGTGGTGGGTAGTATGTATTGATTCCTCTTGTCTCCTCTTTTACTCACCATGAACAATTCTTTATGTATTTCGATTTGTCTTGTTGCGTATTTCACTTTCCGTATGTCTCCTTATACTGATATTTGGTTTTTTATTGTAGCTCGTGCAAAAAGCTGTTTTACTCTCGCGTTACATTATGGGGGGAAGTTTGTACCTGTTGTGAGTGGTGGTCATCCTAAGTATGAAGGTGGAAAAATCAGAAAATGGGATTGAACTGCTGGCAGCTACGGACAAACCTATCATAACAATGTTGGAATGGATCAGAGAATACATGATGACAAGACTTCAAAAGAATAGGGACAAGGCAAGAAGGAAATGGAAGACAAGACTCTGTCCAGCTATCAATGCCAAATTGCACAAGAATACACATGCTCTCAAATATGTCATCTCAAGGAAGGCTGATGACACACATTATCAGGTACAATGGCTTATCATGATCTTTTTATTTATACTGTCTTGGTCTTGAACTGCTGAATTGAGAGAGTATGTATGAATATGTTATAATTTCAAACTTGTAGGTTAAAGAAAAGAAAGGGAATGCCATGTACAATGTTGACTTTGGTGATAGATCTTGCACATGTAGAAAATGGCAATTAAATGGAATCCTATGCCTTCATACTGTTAGTGCAATGGCTAGGGCTAAAGAAGATGCATATCAATTTGTTGATGAGTGCTATACAGTTGAGAGGTACTTGAATGTGTATGCTCATGCTATATATGGCATCAATGGAGTTGACTTATGGGGTGAGTCCTTGTACATACCACCACTGCCCCCTAATTTTGGTAAGAAATCAGTTGGTAGGCCTGGAAAGGCTAGGAGAAAGGGTGAGGAAGAGAAGAACTCCAAACAGAAGAAGGGCAAGAAAAGAGGTGACAAGTATACTCTTGTTAAACCAGCTGGGACATCATGTTGTATTACCTGTGGTAGAGCAGGTCATAACAAGAGAAGGTGCCCACTAAATAGGCCTGGACTGCATAATCCTCCCACAGATGGTGATGATGAGCATGAAAGTGATGAAGAAAATGGTAATGATGAGCATGTACCCAGTGGTGAGGGTGATGAAAACCCTGCAATTGACAATGAATCTGAAAGTTCAGATGATATGCTAGATGATGACTTTGAGGCAGATGATGATTTGTACCTAAGTTAGTTGACCAATGTTGGATCTTCACAAAGAAGCAAGGTATATGTTTGTTCCAGTTCATATATTGCTCTTATTGTTGTTTTCATAGTTAACTAACCAGTTTTATCTACTTCAGGTCCTTGGCAAAATCCCCACACAAGCATCTCAAACTGTGAGCAAAGGAAAGGAACAAGTGATCACTGAAGATGACTATAATCCACTACCATCTGAAAATGTAAGTAATGGTTTAACTCAGTGTATATAATGGATCCTCTTGGTACTTGTCTCATTTGTTTGCATATATGTTGCACAGATTGAGTATATGTTGAGGAAGAGAGCTGGAAAAGGAATCAAAATTAATGATGCTCAACCACCAACTGTAAGGATTATTATTTTCTTCATGTTTCCTCTATTATGAGTACTCTGTCAAGCTACAATTAAGTTGATATTATTCTGAATTTTGTTTCTCAGGTCAAAGATATACTAACCGAAAAACAGAAGACATATGCACCTTCCATGTACAGACAACTTCATCCTGATTTGTCTGATGATGGAACATTCAGCAAGCATGGCAGAAAATATGTGCACTTGAAGACTTTGAAGGATGTGATGACCAGTGCAAAAAACAAGGACAAAAAATGAATGACCATCTCCTAATTCACTGTGGTATTTTGGCTAGTTGAACTTTGGTTATGTAATGCAGATGCAATTGAACTGATGTGCTTGGTTTTGGCTATCTATTTTAGGTTCCATGTATTGCTCTAATGCAGTCTAGACTTGCTACTATGTTATATTTTGCTTTCTATTTGGCTATGGTGATCTATGTAGACTTTAATCAGTGTAATGACTATTGCTTTCTATCTAATTTGCAGTTCCATTTATGTGTTTCTATCTAATTTGCAGTTCCATTTATGTGTTTCTATCTAATTTGCAGTTCCATTTATGTGTTTCATAATATGCAGGCATTCTAACTTCATATGAGATCCAAATGGACAGATTCAAAGAGTTAACACTCCAAAATGATACATTACTTCATTCAAATGCTAAACACCAAACTGATACATTACTTGTGAAGTTGTGATCAATACATACCAAAAGCAAAATGTAGGGATTTATAACCCTAATGACCACACCACATCAGTCCTAATCAACTTACTAAACACTACTATTCAATTCATACTAGCCATAAACATAGCAACAACAAACAACTTCTGAAATTTCTTCACTTTAGCATCTTCTTCCACCAATTCCTCCTTCAGCAGTACATTTTCCTCAAGCAATTCCTTCATTCTTGAATCAGTCTTCAAAGCCACTAACTCCTTCACTTGCTTCTTCAGATTTGCATTCTCAGCCATCATCCCATTCATTTGTTCCTCCATTCGATTGATCCTCTTCAACAGTCCCGGAATAATTTGAACAGATCTTGCACACATGGGGGGATCATACCATTTCCAAAACTCACACCTTCCAACCTATCCAACAAAACAATAGAAAGAAATTAAGCACCCAACCAAGAACCCAGAAATTCGAAACATTGAAACAAGAAATCAAGGAAATCTTACTCTGTTCGAGGCTCTGATTGAGGTGTTAGCACACTCTACCCATCTCCGCCCGGGATTCGTCTTCGTCCAAGATGTTTTCATCACAACATTCCTTCCACAATCACAAAGACGAGTCTCCTGTGAATCGTACGAGTTTGCAGATGAAGTTGACATGGTTGAATTCGTTCAATTTGGAAGAGAAGGAAAAATTAGGGTTCTTGGGTCTGATTTGGGGGTTCTTATAAGTTGTGACTTTTTGTTTTTCTTTTTTTTTTCCCATAACCTTTGGCGCCAAATCTCCCGCGTCATCTGTTTTTCTTCAGTTTTTCGATTTTGTTTTGTTTTTCTTTTCTTTTTTTTTTTTTTTTGAAATTCAATTTTGGACTTAAAATTAAATGTAAATAGGTTGGTGGTGATGTGTCAGCACATGTGGAAGTCAAAATCGCAATTTAGAGTTGACCCGATAGCCACGTCAGCGAAAATGGACCACAGACCTGAAATCGACTGAAAATTGGGATGAAACATGCCAGAGCTTCAAATGTGAGACTGCGTGCGCCATTTGGCCCAAAACATAGGACCAAAAATGCCATTCTCCCGTTGATGTTCAAAACCAAGCATAACAAATACTCCTGGCATTCTTATGTACACATTATGAAGCTCATGACATCTTTCACCAAATCCAAACAAAATCAAGTTGAAATCATGCCAAAAGGAAGTTATCATATACACTTCTTTCGTATTGTGACTATACATAAGCTTCACATACGGTAGAGAGGGAAATTAGAAAACCATATTCATGCATAAATTATGTACAATTCCACAATGCTCATTTCGTCCATACATAAAGCAGATTCGTTTCAAGATGAGTCTGAAATAAGAGAACGCTTGGATAAGTTATTATTTGGGCCTGAAACTCATAAGGTTTGGGAGGTGGTCTGACTGGAGCTTCTTTATGTCATTGGCAGTGACCTTGCACGACCCCAGCGTCAGAGACTTCAGATTCTCAAGCAACTTTAGATACTTCAAACCAGCGGCAGTTACCTGATGTGCACTTAAGGATTTGAAAGTGTTATAGTACCTGTAATCATCAATTACAATCAAAGATTAAATTTATATTAATCAGAAGCTCACAAACTACAGTAATAGCAGTAAGTTAACTCGGGATGTCGTTCTCCATAGACACTTAGCATAGGAACAAACAAGTATCGTATGTAAATTGCATGCAGAAAGTAAACAGATGATTGTAAGCAGATTGCAGTAAACCCTAATTGACTTGATGCATTTGATGGTGAGAAGGTGTAAAGTACCCCCGACCTCCCTCTAGCTATGCTACTCCCAACTTCCTAGTTAAAATCCTACGCGATTACCTCTAACGACAGCAGGGCATAATACTATGGTGCAGGAGGCGCAGTTGGCACGAGTACCCTACTCAGTTCAATGAAACTACTGTGTCACTCAGCAGAACATCACACCACGAAGGATGTATAGAGTTGTATAACCACGAATTACGTCTAATAACTATTCCATTAATATAACACGGTATATAAACAAGTAGCAACAACAGAGTTTCGGCGGATCGCCTTTACAAGAGAAAGTTAGCTACTCATAGTATTCTACTAAAGACAGAAATCGAAAAGAACAATGAAAGAAAGAAAGAAGAAGCTTAGTCTCTGATGTCTTCGTGCTGCTTCTAGGGTTTCCTCCTTTTGGATGCCTGACGGCCAGCGGTTTTGGGGTTTCACTTTCCCGATGACTGGTTCTCTCTCAAGAGAGCTGCTTTGTGAGCGGTGTAGATTTATGAGACCCCAAGGGTCTTATTTACACTGTAAATTCCGAGCTTTGGCCGCCATTGTTCATTAAGGAAGGTTAAAAGGGCGGGCTTTAGCCTGACAGGCCAGGAAAAATCCAATTTATGGAATCTTCTCTTCACTGCGGTCGACAGTGGACCGCAGAGAGGCTTCTGCGATCGACTGTCGACCGCACAACTTCGACATCTCCAGGTTCTGTCTGTTCTTCATTGTTCTTCGATTTCGGGCTTCGTAACTTCGTTTCATCGAAAAGTGGTCTTCTATAATGTTGTAGCATCTTCAATTATCTTCGCATTGGTTGGTCACATGACATGTTTCGACGCCTCGAACTCCGTGCAACGAACAATTCAACATATTTGATTAACTTCCTCGATTTCGCCCAAATATGACCTTTTGGTACCCGAAATTGTGCAATTACTCAAAAACACGATCATGGCCTACAAAATATACAAGAAGTTGGTAATTGGCCAAAATATGATATGAATATTGAATCTTGGGCAAAAAACGAGGGTCTAAAAGCGTGCAAAATCGCACATTTCATGATCACATCATTACCCGAGAGTTTGGGATATTTATAGACATCAATTGTGTAAATCCTGCATTTTAACAAAGCATAACTAAAAATGAAGCCAACAAGCCTTACACTTGGATTATAAACATACTAGGAGGTTTTTAGTAATGTATATGGCCATTTTAGCATATATTCATCTAGCACTCTTGAGAAGAAATGCGAATTTTCTTATTTAAAATTTGCAGAGTTAGTTTCAGCCATTATGATCAGTGCATCTGTGCATGGAAGAATCCAATACTATTTGAATAGGTAGGAGTAATTAGCATAAAATTTGTATGCATACCTGAAATTGATTCAAACTCCTATAAGTTAAATGGTGGTTATAAACTGGATTCAACAGGGTCAAGGTAGTCGGGTCCTTAATATTCTTTACACCAGCAGTCCAGCACCGCATATTTCCAGAGAATGTGGACTTTGAAGGCTTGACAAGAAAAGAAAAAAAAACAAAACAAAATATGTTGTCAAATTTGCACAAAGCATTCAGCAAATAGTGACAATATTTGCAGAAGGCTCACAAATCTAAGGATAATGCTTCAACTCTTAGTATACATTTCAAATAATGGTTCCACAATCTATAATGTGTGCTCCGAAGAGATCCAAATGAGTAAAATCTGCAAACTAAGAAACTTTAGAATCTGAAGGTTCTGTAAAGAGAAAAACGGCACACTTGCTTTGAAGCATAAAGTTCAGAAAGAAACTATAATAAATAGCAACAGATCACTCAGTTATCAATCTTCAACAAAATTGTTGGTCCAGATAACGGCAAAGTAAAAGACTAGAGGGGAGGGTGAATAGTCTTTTAAAACTTTTGTCGATAAACACAGTTTCTCAGAAACCTGGGGGTTTCTGATACTTAAATTCAGAGCACGGAAGATTTAAGATAGGTAAGTGCAGAAACAATAAGTATGTGTGTGTGCTTTGCTGAAATGTAAATACAGAAAGGTAAATGACACAGCAAGTATAGTGGTATCTGGAGGTGGCGTAATCCTCCAACTAATCCACTTCGGTTTTTCTGAGACCTAGAATTCACTAGAACAGATAATTGAGTTCACCTTACAATAATCCTATTCTAAGATTCCTAAACAAATTAAATGGTTCCCAACCAAATGTTCCCCCTAAGTTATTCCCCAGCTCCAAGAGCTAAGTACTTCCTCTACTCAGATAACCTTGGAGTTATTCCTTGATTTCCCAAATCAATTACTTCCTCTACTCCACGCCTTGATGGTGTTGGTTATAAGGTTTGTCAGAGAGGCTTCTCGTATAACTTTTCAGTTATGTTTTCAAAGAGCCTAATAGAACAAGACTACTTAATACACTTGTTCAGTGGATGGCAGTCTGCTCTTTACTGACCCAAGTAATTGATGTTCGTTCTAGAGAATGAGCTTCAGAAAGGGTATCTGATAGTTCAACTCTTTCACGAATAACAATCTCTTGTTAAGGTTCAGGACAACTTAGAACTACTAGTGATTCTTCGAGCAACAGAAAGCTTTCAGAAAGGGTAGTAGAGTGCTTGAGAAAATACTTTGCTTGATGGTAAGTTTGCAAGATAGAGCGTTCTAAGGTGTATATTTCTCAGCATCTAAGTGTGTGATATATATAGATGAATTTGAGAGTTGTTGGAATGATATCCGTTAGACACAATTCAAATTCAGTCCATACTTATCTTGAAATGAGTACTCAGAAGTCCTTGTCTCATGTCTTAGAGAGGACTGTGCTTCAGCGGCTTTTTTGCCGATGCAATTAATGCACTTGTACTATTTCTTGTCCTGTAGTCTTCAACGGATACATGAGCCTTTCTGATGGCTTGCATGCTCCATACTCATGATGTCATATGTCCAGAATCATATTTCAAAAGTAAGTAAATACACTTAAGAAAGGATTAAGTACATAGTCTTTCTGAGTTAGACTAAACCTTGATATCTTCATAAATCTTGTGCAATCTTCAGTCTTCTAATCTTCAGAAAAGCTCCATTGCTAGGATTGATCTTCATGGTCTTCTGGAAATAAAAATTACACTCAGAGACCTATAATCCTAATACAAGATTTACTAGACTAATCATACTCAGTGATTTCCTCTTTTACAATGTTCAAGTGAACCAAGAGTACTTAATCACCTTTCTGGCTAAGATAAGAACATGTGATGAGTGATCAAAATACTAACAGATATTCCTAACAAATTTCCCCCTTTTTGATCAGTCATCCATGACTATCTTTTAAGTCCTATTACAAATTTGTAATCCTGGAAGAGAAAACAATCCACCACTTAATCATTTCGAATGATATTCAATTTTAGTTGAATTAAGTGCAGAAAGTAAACATCAACCAAATCACAAGAAGTGATCTTTGCTGATAAGTTGTCATCTATTAGAATGTATCTGAGAGTATGATCTTCAGATAGGTACAGTTTACAGAATAAGATGCAACTTTTACAGATAGAGAAATTCAGAAACAATCAGCAAGATTACAAAAAGTAACAAAACATACTAAGTAAATTAGAACAAAGGAGAATCCAAGCTCCAAGAGAGTATTCTAATGTTACTAGTCTTCAAGTCTTCAGAAATGCAACTTGGGTTCAGATACCTCAAGTTCTTCAGCATCCTTTCTGGATCAGTTGACATAATCATCCACTTTTCTGCATTCTTGGACATAGTCATAAAGAATCCTTTTGACAGAGAGCTCTGTCTTTCTGGATAAGTCACATATTTCATGGTAACTCTTGCCAAGCTTGTGATTCTTCCGCAGAAAGTGTTTGACCCAGAAGTACTTTCCCCAGACCCAGGCATGGTCTACTTGCAGCTGAGATAGGTTGAAATACTTGTATATTTCTTCCAGATAGTGTATATCATCTAGGCAATGTCATATAGAATGACTCATAGTTTGAAACACCTAGTTTGTTCTTCCTGCTGTAGCTACCATCCAGTTTTCTTACCTTGTGTACATCATCAGGCTTTGGGTAAGGACAGGCAAAAGAAAGATCCATCTTTCTGGCTTCATTCCTCTTTTCTACTTCAAAGTTTAGCCAGGCATGAAGGTGCTCAGGTTTCAGCAATTCTGGCTTGCCTTCTCTCCATTTCAGGATCTGGTTGAGGATGGGAGTTGGAAACTTATCATTAACAAGTAGATGTTGTAGTTCCAGAATCCAATACCCTCTCTTGTTCAGAATGCACCTATATGAAGACTCTTCATTACTAGTCTTCACATACTCAATGTGGGCATCAGTTGGCCTTTCTTGATGAGTTTCTCTGTTTACTCTGCCAAACTGGGAATCCCTTCTTGCTTTTCTGTTAGGTGGCCTTGTGTCAGGAGATCCTCTAACCCTTTCTTCCTGCCTTGGGGCTGTGCTGGTAGATCCTCTTTGTATGGACTTGGTGTTGCCAGAAGGAGTTCTGGCTGCTAAGGGCTTTGCTGCCAGAGGAGGTTGTCAAGTAGTTGCTTGTCTCCTTTTCTTATGAAGTGGATGTTCATCAGAATCATCCTCATCATCATTGAAGTCCAAAACTGGAGACTTGAAGCTTTCTTGGATTCTCACTTCTCCTTCTTCTTGGTCTTCTCCTTCTTCAGGATTATTCTGGTTGTTCCCATCTGAGATCCTAAGGGACTTGGTTCCCCTAGTAACCATACTTCTCAGCCTTCTGGCTGGTTGATCTGGAACAACTTCTTCAGCAGGGGCATCTCCAGTGTCTTTGATGACTAGTTGACTTGAGGAGGGAGGAATTGATTGTTTTCTTTTTCTTCCTCTGCCTTTCTGAGGCATCTCTTCTTCCCCCTTAGTCATGAATGACTGACACATGATAGCATAAGCTTCAGAGAGTGATTCAAAGTTTTTCTGGAGGTTGTTGTGCACCCTGACTAATTCTTGAAGTTCCTTCTTCAGCTCTTTGTTCTGCCTAACCAGTTCCTGCTCCTTTCTGTTGAGCTCTTCAAGCGGCCTTAGGATGGCGTTGGCTTGTAGGACAGCATGGCTGGCTTCATTCAATGCTGCATTAGCATTGTTACAATCCTCATCCCTGACCAACCCTAGGTCTTTCTGAGAGAGAGCTATGCTGGTTGCTCTATTGAGTAAAGCAGCAGCCAATGGCTTCATCTCTTCTAGGACAGATTTTAGCACTTCTGTGTCTTGGGCAACTAGTGTCTCTCTGAGTTCCAAAAAGATACTATTCCTTGCACGGTGCTCTTCACTTCTTGAACTACCTGGTGCAGAGAAGATATGAGGAGCAAGTAGGGCTCTATTTTGCTGAGTGATAAGTCTCTCATCTTCTTCTGCAGTAATCAAGTTGCGTTCTTCTTCAGCATCACTCTCATAATCCTTCTCTGGGATTGTTTGCAAGATGGCTAACATCTTTTGTTTGCCTTGGAGTATGCTGGCCTTCTGAGAGGATGTAGAATGTCTTTCTGATGCGACCAAAGATCATGCTCTTCATCATCATTGTCATCCATGGCATCTATCTCAGCAGCTGTGACAACAATGGCATTCTTCAGATTTCTTTGCTCATCTAGGAGTGCCAATTCCTTGGCATTAGCTTCTTTGAGCTTCTTGAGTTTGGCCTCCTTTTCATCAACAAGAGCTTGACACTCAATGCTGATTCTCTTTTCTTCTTCCAACACCTTTCTGAGTTGTTCAATCCTGAACTCAGCGGCTAAAATTTCTTCTATGGCATCATTGTGTTCAGCCTGTTGGATACCTTGATGAGACTTGGGAGGTGATGATGATGGAGCTTTCTGAGCATTTGAAGGAGTAGCCTTTTCTCCACTTCCTTTGCTAGCTTTCTGAATCCCGCCTTGTACAGGTTGGGGATCATCATTCTGATCATCATCATCATCATCATCACGCTTGTTCTTTGCTTCTTGGTTTGGATGCTCAGAGGGAGGTTCTTGATAATCATTTTCGTCCATCTCCTCGTCATCTTCTGAAACCAGGTTGATCACATTTGGGAATGTAATCATCCTCCCATTAACTTCTTCTTGTTCAGCAGGATAAGTAGTGAGCTTCTTTGGGCAAGGCGGATGGGTAACCATCTGCTCTTGGTTTGAGCATCCATGCACTTGAAATCTGCTATAAGTCTTTGTGCTACTTCATGAATGAAGTCTTCATGCATCAGAGTGGCAAAAGAGTAGGACTCTGTTGGGAACAATGCATGGATATAATCTTCCAGATTGAAGGCGATTGCTCTCTTTTCTAGGACGCCGACATTCGGCTAATTCGTAAAGGTCACCTTTACGAAGTTTCTGCCATTGTCTGAAGCACTTGAGATGTTTCTTTAAAGTGTGCTTCTGGAAAGCCTTGAGTAAATCAACTGGCACTAGACTTTGAGCCTGAAAGAAAGGGATCAAGTTAGTTTTGTTCAAACCACTTGTGTTAGTATCTATGTGCAAAAGTAAGCTTTCTGAGCATACCTGTGTAGAAACACTAGGCTCATCTGCTTGGACTTCTGCTTGTTTGGGCACAGAGGCCTCAGATACCTTGCTGTGAGGAGAAGTCTGATCCTCATCAACCCTTATTTCTGCTAGAACTTCCAAGTGAGGAAGCTCAGTGGCATCTTTCTCAGAAACCTTGGGGGTTTCGGAACCTTTCTCACGACTCGCTTCAAAGATTGCAGTTTCTTTTGGAGGAGATAAGACCACAGTCTTTCCTACCAAGTGTTCTTCTGACTGAGCCTGTAAGAACAAACATAAAAGATTTAGTAGTGGGTTTTCCAGAGCATTCGTGAAGAAGACTATTACTGATTACTTACCTTCTCGTGAAGGCTCAAGAATACTTCCTCAGAGAGCTTTTCAGCCTCTGGAATCTCTTGGTTTTGGGGTGTTAGTTCCACCACCACTACTTCCTCAGTTGGAGCCTGTGGGACAGGCTCTTCTTGATGTTCTGAGGTTGGAGGAACCTCTTCTTGATTCAAAGGGGTGGACAAGTTTTCTTCCCCCTGAAAGATTGCCTCTAAATTAGCCTGTAACAAGCAAAGCTTATGAATAACTGGTTAACATATACCTATGTTCACAAGTTAAATACAAACCATCTTTGTAACCTGAATAGAGTCAAGCTGATCATTGATCTCTTGGACTTGTGGTGATTCCACAGTCTCTCTGTGCTCATTGTTGTTCTCCTCTGTAGTATCATTCTGAGTCTCCATCTCAGTTTGATCCCTTTCTGAGAGTTGAGCTTTCTCAGAAGGTTGAGGAACCTGTGTTAGAACAGGATTTTCTTCTACAACATTAAGTGCTGGCATTGTGAATGTGGAAGCAATGTCAGGATCTTCCAGCATTTTATCTTCCTCACCCAGGCCTTCTTCTTCCCTGCCAAGTAGGGCTCTTGTCTCTCTGAAGAGCTGAGCTTGATGCTCCTCCATGGGTCTCATACTTGAATCTTTTGAGTACTTTTGCAAGTACTTCATCATCCTCAGAATCACTATTCTGTGTTGGTGCAGACCCATCTATGATATTTCTATCATCTCTGGAGAGTTCTGGAGCAGTCTGGTTCAGGATCTTGGAGCATTCTGGAGTTGCCTTTCTGGACGTCCAACATCTTCTGAGACCTTGTCTCCAGAAGGTTGTGCCTCTTGTATGCTTAGGGACTTGAAGGCTATTTTGCTTTGAGTCCTCTTTCTCTTGGCAACCGGAGGTTTAGCTTGAGCTTGCTCAGAGACCTCCTCACCTTGCTGTGCAGTTTCTTCTTCTTCTTCTGCCTTCCGAAAAGGCTCAAGAAGAAGTTTCTCCTTTTCTTCAAAGGCATGTCCGAAAAGGAGTTGGGACTGGATTTCTTGTTTCTCTCGAGAGTGATTCCCATTGTTTCCGTAATGTAATGATTCGAGACCAAAGTGCATATTGGCCTTTGGCTCAGCAAGGCCATTGATGATTTTGGGCTCAAATTCCTCAATATGTCCAAGGAATTTGTTGAAGGCGTACTTCCCCCAATTGAAGTGGGTTTCCTGTCCTTCATGCTTCTTGTTCAGAAGATGCATCATCATCCATCTCTCCATGCTTATCTGGTCTACTCCACCTTTGTTTCCATCAAAGCAACGGACCAGAATAAGAGCTAAAGTACTCCAGTGTTTCGAGATGACTAGTTCGATGGCTTTCGAACAAAGTCTCTGGCAACCTTTGCATTTTCTAACTGGATTGCTTCAAATAGCTCTTTGACGCCTTGAATCATGGAAGCGTCCTTGATGTTGATGTCTTCAATTGTTCCTCGATTTTTCAATCGGAATATCTTGCAGAAAGTCTTGCAGTCTAGAACAATTTCTTGTCCTTGAACTTCAGTCTGCATGTATTTCTCTTCTTCATCATTCACAACCTTTGTGAAGATTTTGGAGTTGTTATAGAACTCCAGTACATCCAGTGTGGATAGTCCACTGGGTGTAGCAGATAGAAGCTTGTAGATATGGGAATTCTTGAGATCCCCATATCGCTTCCTTTACGTCTTGAAGGTATAACCTTGGTACATACCTCTTCACCGTAAAAGCTCCCAATTCATTTTGTGGTTAGGTTCTAGTCCGATGGGGAACTTTCCTGTATATGCTTATTCAACACCTTAAGTTCCTTTCCTCCTTGCTTTTCAGCAGGAGTAGATGATGCGGCCTTAGGGTTCTTGGTGGTCATCTTCTTGGGTGCCATCTGTTATATAGAGTTTTGAGTGATTGTTTTTCAGATGAATTTTGCACAATTAATCGAGATTAGTCTATCTTTTCAGAAGACTAAGCACAAGAAGTTGAGTTTGCAGAGGGGGTTTTGCAGAAATCTTGAGAGATTTTGCTGTTTTGATGCAAGTATGAAATTTCGGAATTGGTAAAAGTGTTTGTCTTTCGCCCAAATCCTATATATATAGCAGACAAAATGTACATAGATACAACATACATACAACTGAATATGAATGCGTGTCTTTGTATCTGCATAGGCGTGGTACGTCCTTCGTACTTCATTAAATGCGTAGTGGGCCATGTCTGCATTTCTCAACAGACATTACTTGCTTGGTTTTAATCTCAACCGTTGAGATCAAACGTTTATTCATCAAGGGCTTATATTGAATATCTTGTAATGATATCAATCAACAAATGGTATTGTGCTGACTTGATGGATTTTAGACAAGTTACATCCATTATGTCACTTAGTAAAGAGTAAGAGCACTCAATCGTTTGAACTTATCATTCTGAGTGTCAAGTCCTTATCTTTATATTGTTTATCATAAAAATGGCAAAAATACAAGACATTGGACATGTTTGACTTTCAGAACTTATACTTTTCGGGCTTTGTGTGTCTTTCTATTTATGACTAAATAGCTTTCTGAATTCAAGTGTTAGAAGCTTCAGTTGTTTCAATGTATTTGACCCACTCTCAGTAAGTAAGTTCTAATTTTATTTACTTATTGAGTGTGTACCAACCTTTGCCTTTCTGGATACCCATTCCAGAAATGTTTTACCTTTCTGAGTGTTGCTACTCAGAAAACTTTGCATCACTTCTTATCAACTTGGCTTTCTGAGAACATGTTCTCTGAGGCCTACTTCTTTTCTACCTCACTTACTCAGACTTTAGAGATTCAGGACATTTTTTAGTCCTTGGGCATCTCCATTAATCCAAGATTATGTCTTAAGGTCAAGAACCGGCTTTCTTGTAGGGGCTTGGTGAAGATATCTCCAAGTTGGTCTTCTGTGCCAATCTTGAGTATCTCTATATTGCCTTTCTCAACATGGTCTCTGATGAAGTGGTGTCTAACATCAATGTGCTTTGTGCTGGCATGGAACTTGGGGTTCTGTGTGATTGCAATAGCACTTGTGTTATCACAGAAAATGGGAGTTTTCTCTTCATTGAGTCCATAGTCTCTAAGTTATTGTTGAATCCACAGAATTTGTGTTGCACAACAACCAGCAGCAATATATTCAGCCTCTGTGGTAGAAGTTGCAATTGAGTTTTGCTTTTTGCTAAACCATGAGATAAGTCTAGTTCCCAGAAACTGACAAGTTCATGAGGTGCTTTTCCTATCATGCATTGATCCAGCATAATCAGCATCTGAGTAACCAGCCAAACTCAATCCACTTTCTTTAGGATACCACAAACCTACATCTACTGTACCTTTCACATATCTTAATATTTTCATAGCAATGTTGTAGTGTGATTGCATTGGATTTGTTTCAAATCTAGCACACACACCAACTGCATATTGAATATCAGGTCTGCTTGCAGTAAGGTAAAGTAGTGAACCTATCAATTTCCTATACTTGTGTTCATCAACACTCTTATCTGATTCAGTATAGGTCATCTTGGTTCCTATGCTCATAGGTATCTTAGCATTCTTTTCAGAAGGCTTAAGATTGAACTTTGTGAGCATGTCTGTTGCATACTTTGTCTGACTAATGAATATCCCATCATTGAGTTGCTTGACTTGCAATCCTAGAAAATAGTTCAATTCTCCCATCATGCTCATCTCAAACTTACTTTTCATGAGATTTGCAAAGTCATCACAAAGTTGCTTATCCTTAGATCCAAATATAATGTCATCAACATATACTTGAACTAAGAGTAGTTTCCCATCATGATTTAAAGTAAATAAAGTTTTATCAACTTCACCTTTCTTGAAACCACCTTCCAGAAGGTGTTTGAACAAAGTGTCATACCATGCTCTTCGAGCCTGTTTCAGTCCATATAGAGCTTTCTGTAGCTTATAGACCATTCTACTTTCTGAGGAAACTTCAAAGCCAGGTGGTTGTTCAACATAGACTTCCTCAGCAAGTTCACCATTCAAGAATGCACTCTTGACATCCATCTGATAAACTTTAAAGTCTTTATGAGCTGCAAAGGCCAGAAAGAGTCTTATTGCATCCAATCTGGCAACTGGTGCATATGACTCATCAAAATCTAAACCTTCAGTCTGGGTGAATCCCTTGGCAACCAACCTTGCTTTGTTTCTGGTTATTTCACCAGATTCATTCATCTTGTTTCTGAAAACCCACTTAGTTCCAATCACAGATATTCCTTCTACAAATGGAACTAGTTTCCAGACTTTGTTTCTCTCAAACTGATCCAACTCTTCTTGCATT
The DNA here is from genome assembly GCA_026545765.1 of Plantago major. Lineage (NCBI taxonomy): Eukaryota > Viridiplantae > Streptophyta > Magnoliopsida > Lamiales > Plantaginaceae > Plantago > Plantago major. Next base: position 28,106,927 of record CM048843.1, read on the forward strand.
GCAGAGATCCAGTCTTGGTCTCTTAATGATTCTTCTGCAGTTTTAGGTTCAATGTTTGAGATGAAACATCCAAAGAGAGAGTTAGCATTTTCAGCTATTGCTCTCCTAGTCCTAACACCTTGATTGATTGGTCCAATCACATCTTTTGCAGGATGATCCTTGATCCATCTCATTATGGGTTTAGGGCTAGTAGGGTTAACATCTATGTGATCTGAATGTGAATCACTATGATTATGACTTGATACTTCTTCAGTATCTGTGACATTTTGCACCTCAGAGGGGCGGTGAATGTCTGACACTTGCTCAGTGTGAGAGCTTTCTGGGACATGCCTGTCAGAGAGGTCATTTCTAGAGTTAGCTCTCTGATGAACATCTTCAGTTTCCAATTCTGGAATTCTCATAGGAAATTCTTCATCATGTCTGAGAATCATCTGGTTGTTACTAGGCATTTCATGCTTTTCTTCGTCAGAGTCATCCTCTCTTTCTGCAATGATGTTTTTCCTTTCTGAGGGTTCTTCTTCAGAATCCTTTATCATTAGTTCCTTGAACCTTTCTGAGAGTTCATCAACAAGGGGTGTTTTCTTACTTCCTTCATAGAATACAACATGAACTGATTCTTCAATCTTCTTTGTTCTTTTGTTGTAGACTCTGTATGCTTTGCTATTCATAGAATAACCAAGAAACACACCTTCATCTGCCTTTGGTTGAAATGTCCTTGGATACTCTTTTCCATTGCTAAGAACAAAACATCTACAACCAAACACTTTCAGATGTTTGATATTAGGGGGTCTACCAACCAAGAGTTCATATGGGGTCTTGTCAAACATCTGTTCTGAGTGTAGCATGCTGTATTTACAGCCTCAACCCAATAAACTTCACTTATTTCAGTGTCAGCTAGCATTGTCCTTGCTGCTTCTTTAAGGGTTCTATTTTTCCTTTCTGCAACACCATTTTGTTGTGGTGTTCTCACAGAGGAAAGTTGGTGTTGTATACCTTTGCTGGTACAAAACTCCTTTATGTACTGGTTGACAAACTCAGTACCATGGTCTGTTCTGATTGCAGATACTTTGTCATTTTTCATGACTTCAAGCTTATTCAGCAAGTTTGGTATCTCCACCCTAGCATCAGATTTGTGCTTCAGAAAGACAACCCAAGTGAATCTTGAGAAGTCATCTACAACAACCAGACCATACTTCTTTCCTGCATAACTAGTTACAGATGATTCAAAAAGATCCATGTAATAGTTGCAGTGGTCTAACACTAGAGTGTCTGGTTTTGGTCTTGAAAGAGATCTTCGATTGTTTCCATCTGACAGGCAGAACAGATACCATCATTTCTAAAAGATGTTTTGGGAAGACCAACCACTAACTCTTTCTTGGCAAGTTTGTTCAGAGTTTTGAAATTCAAGTGACTCATTCTTTTGTGCCATAACCAGTGCTCTTCTGTGTGACCTGATTGACTCACCATGAGACATTCTTCAGTTGTGGCAGATGCCCAATCGGCAACATAAAGACTACCTTTCCGCCGGGCAACCAAGACTGTCTGCTTTGACTCATTGTCTATAAGTTTGCAATACTTTGCTTTGAATTTCACAGTGAATCCCTTGTCTGCAAACTGGCTCATGCTAAATAGATTATATTTCAAACCTTTAACTTGTAATACGTCAGTGATTGTTAATGATCCTAATTTGACGTTGCCAGATCCTAGAGAGGGATTTAAATCTCCTCCAGCAAATCTGATGTCTGGTCCAGTGTTGCAAGCTTTGTAGTTGACCAGATTTGCTTTGTCTCATGTCATGTGCTTTCCGCATCCACTATTAAATAGCCATTGAGCCTTAGTCCAAGAGGCGTTCTGCACAAAACAGGAAACATGAGTTAGGTTCTTGCCTCAGAGATAGAACCACTTAGACTAAACATTCTTCCAGTAGGAATCCACATTTTAGTGAATTTCTTGGGAGTTTGTTTTTGTCTAACTTGATCAGAAGGAGATGCAATAAAATCAGTAATTTTGATCTCAATCTTCCTTCTTGGGGTGTTTCTAGGTGTTCCCTTTGGTGCTTTCTGGACCCTGGGTTTCTGGGGTTGCTTTTCAGCAGACTTAGCCTTTCTGACCAGGTTCCTTCTAGCTCTGGCATTCAGTTTTTCAGTGGCTTGAGATTTCTTCCACTTCATCTGTTACTCATTGCTCGTAATATCACGCCATTGTTCTTGTCCTTCCTTATATTGTTGCGAAGGACCTTTCCAATAAGCATGATAGCCAATGCCATTTCGAACACCTTTGGCTTTCCAGATGCGCTCTTCGAAGCCTTACTAGTTTCTGCACCATCTTTATTTTCATAAAATGGTTCAAGAGAGAATTTGCCTATTCCAAGAATTCTTCCTTCCTAGTAATGCAAAGAATGTGGATGGTTGCATATCTGAGGGTTGTGTTTCTTTTCAGAAACCTTATCCACATGTTTCTTGTGAACTTGTTGTTCTTTCAAAGGCTGGGTTGCAACTCCTTTTCCTTTGTCAACTACCCTAGCTTTCTGACCAATGCTATAGGTGGTTGAGGAATCATTCTGTTGACTTTTTACAAAGGTCAACCTTTCATCACTCTTCTTCAGAGGAGATGAATTACTTGATTGTTAATCGAGTCCAAGTCCACGTTTCTCAGAGGGATCTCTCAGATAGGATTGAACCTCAGTGAGAGTGTCACTAGCCTTTGCATAAGATTGGAAGGATAGCTCTTTCTTTCTGAGTTCTTCATTCTCAGAAAGCAGCTTCATCATTTTCTTATTAAGTTCATCCAAGGATAGTTTGTGAAAATTTTCATTCTCAGATATCTGAGCTTTCAAAAAGGCTATTTCAGCGTTCTTGTTCTCAGATACTCTGGTTAGCTCAGAAACCTCTTTTTCAAGAGTTTCTTTGCTTTCCTCTAGAATTCTGGTTTTGGATTGTGCTTCCAGAAATTCTTTCTCATAACGATCCAATTCACTTTTGACCAACTCCAGATCCTCAATTCCATCATCACTCTCATAGTACAGAAATTGTGAATTGTTAGTTACCTCATCAGCCATAACACATATTTCAATGTTGGAGATGTCTGGACCAGCAATCTCAGTAACTCCACACATTTCATTCTTCTTAAGGCCAAAGTCGATTACATCGTGGGTGATTCCACACAATTCTGGTGATGGTAGGTTTGAGTCATCTGAATCTCCATCTTCAGAATCTGTCTCAATGTCTAGAGCATCAAGTTGAATTTGAATCTTCTTCCTTTCTTCAGTTAGTAAGGCCCTTTGATTTCTCTTGAAATTTCTTCTGTCCTTCTTGTCACCTGTCTTGAGCTTGTTTAAAGCAGGACAATCTCTCTTGAAGTGACCAGGCTATTGACAATAGAAGCAGATATCATTTCCTATTTCTGCAGCTTCAGTACTAACACCTTTCTGAATGGGGGTGTTCAGAGAGTTGTTCATTTGTATGTTCTTGTACTGATGATAGTTTGGGCCAAGATGCTTTTTTAGCTTTTCTTTAGCTTTTCTTCTCTCAATCTCTTAACTCACAAATTTCTTCATGTGTCTTACTGCAAGAGCATTTTCTTCAGATGCATCGTTGGTATCCTTCTTTTCAGAAGTACCTTGACAAACTAGAGCAACACTTTGCAACTTTTCAGCTGTTTGTTCTCTCTGAGTTGTCTCATAGTCTACAGTAGCAGGATGAGAGAAGAGCTCTACTGGAGTGATATTTGGCATCCCTTGGTTGAAATAAAAGAATTTAGTGTGCTCCCAGTTGTGATTGAGACTTCTGACAATAGTCTTAATCTTTTCTGGCTGGGAGTATCTGTTGCTTTCACCAAGTGCAGCCATATCACTCATAAGAGTAGTAAACCTGAAATCAATTTCTTCCAGAGTTTCAGTGGGACCTTGTTTGAAGATTTGGAACTTCAATTTAAGAACTTCGAACTTGTTTCCTTGGTTTTCTCAGTTCCGACACAGATTTCTTCAATCAATTGCCAGGCAACTTTCACCGTTTTAGCACCCCACAGTTTACACTGTATGTGCTCAGGTGTCGATCTGATGATGATATTACGAGCTTGACCATCCAATCTATGTCTCTTGGCATCTTCAGATGTCCAGAGCTCTCTTAGCTTGTCTTCATACATAATGCTTCCATGAGCAACACGACCACTATCACTAGCAGCCGCATCCTCGCTTCCATCTTCCTTGTCTGAGGTTTTTCTTCCATCAGACACCTCAGTAACTTGTTTAAGTTGTCTGATTTTGATAGGCCCTTCATTGATAACATAGATCATCTCGTCACTAATGGCCTCCAGATGTAGCATCATGTTGTTCTTCCATTTCTCGTAGTTTTCTAGCTTCAAAACGGGTGCATCACTCAGAGACATACCTGCACACTTTAACACACAAATTATATAGTCCTCAGAGAGGGACAAAGTTTCTTCACCTATCTGGGGATCTAGGTTCGATCTTGAGGCTTGTGAACCTCCTACTCTGATACCACTTGTTGGTCCAGATAACGGCAAAGTAAAAGACTTGGGGGGGTGAATAGTCTTTTAAAACTTTTGTCGATAAACACAGTTTCTCAGAAACCTGGGGGTTTATGATACTTAAATTGAGCGGAAGACTTTATGATAGGTAAGTGCGAAACAATAAGTATGTAAAGTGCTTTCTTTGAAATGTAAATACAGAAAGGTAAATGACACATCAAGTATAGTGGTATCTGGAGGTGGCGTAATCCTCCAACTAATCCACTTCGGTCTTTCTGAGACCTAGAATTCACTAGAACAGATAATTGAGTTCACCTTACAATAATCCTATTCTAAGATTCCTAAACAAATGGTTCCCAACCAAATGTTCCCCCTGAGTTATTCCCCAGCTCCTAGAGCTAAGTACTTCCTCTACTCATATAACCTTGGAGTTATTCCTTGATTTCCTAAATCAAGTACTTCCTCTACTGCACGCCTTGATGGTGTTGGTTATAAGGTTTGTCAGAGAGGCTTCTCGTATAACTTTTCAGTTATGTTTTCAGAGAGCCTAATAGAACAAGACTACTTAATACACTTTTTCAGTGGATGGCAGTCTGCTCTTTACTGACCCAAGTAATTGATGTTCGTTCTGGAGAATGAGCTTCAAAAAGGGTATCTGATAGTTTAACTCTTTCACGAATAACAATCTCTTGTTAAGGTTCAAGATAACTTAGAACTACTAGTGATTCTTCGAGCAACAAAAAGCTTTAAGAAAGGGTAGTAGAGTGCTTGAGAGAATACTTTGCTTGATGGTAAGTTTGCAAGATAGAGCGTTCTAAGGTGTATATTTCTCAGCATCTAAGTGTGTGATATATATAGATGAATTTGAGAGTTGTTGGAATGATATCCGTTAGACACAATTCAAATTCAGTCCATACTTATCTTGAAATGAGTACTCAGAAGTCCTTGTCTCATGTCTCAGAGAGGACTGTGCTTCAGCGACTTTTCTGCTGATGCAATTAATGCACTTATACTATTTCTTGTCCTATAGTCTTCAACGGATACATGAGCCTTTCTGATGGCTTGCATGCTCCATACTCATGATGTCATATGTCCAGAATCATATTTCATAAGTAAGTAAATACACTTAAGAAAGGATTAAGTACATAGTCTTTCTGAGTTAGACTAAACCTTGATATCTTCATAAATCTTGTGCAATCTTCAGTCTTCTAATCTTCAGAAAAGCTCCATTGCTAGGATTGATCTTCATGGTCTTCTGGAAATAAAAATTACACTCAGAGACCTATAATCCTAATACAAGATTTACTAGACTAAATGATTTCCTCTTTTACAATGTTCAAGTGAACCAAGAGTACTTAATCACCTTTCTGGCTAAGATAAGAACATGTGATGAGTGATCAAAATACTAACAGATATTCGTAACAAAAATCTCTCACAAGTAAGAGCAAGAGTAGCAGGATCAGCATATGTTATTTGACGGGCATCCAAATTGAGGAACTTGAGAGAGAGGACAAACCAGACAACTTTCTCAATCCACAATCAGTAACAACAGTGAATAATCAAATCTAACCCTTCAGATAAATTAAACATGCAACAACAATAGAGAACAAAGATGTGTAACCAGCACGCGCATATGTTTATAACAAAATTATACTTGTATTTGCATATGTAAGTGTTGTGATAATATCATAAGATTCAATATTCAAATTATTGAAGATTTACAGTTAAGCAATAGAAATTGGACCACATATTTAGATACTAATAAATATAAATATCAATAATAGCAACCTACATAATGCATATAACACATGCTGCCATCCAGATTCTAGAAACATAAAATATAATTAATTTAAGGTTTTTTTTTCCTTTTAGTAGATCTAGGATCATACATTTTTAAGATAAGGGCATAAATGTATAGAGTATCGCTTATAACCAGAAAGATGGCGCAGCCACCGCATTCAACTTCTGTATCATACAATTCTAAGTGCTTCAGATAAGATAGGCATGTGCATTGTTCAAAAAGGTTTGGGAGTGAAAGAACGAATGAGGATCACAAAGATGCAAACAAGTTACACATGCATATAGAAAAAAATATCACAGGATTCAGAATCCAAGAAGATTATACGCAAGAGATATCCATACCAGCAACTGAGACTAGGTGTCCAACCACCAAGCAAATGAAAATGGTAAAATAATGAAGCAATCTTTTGTCCACAATAAAACCACCCATAAAAGGAACACTCACAATATGGTTTTAACATGTAATATGAAACATCCATTCGTCCTTAATACCCCAGGAATCCAGGTATAAGCTCTCCAAATTTGCTAAACCTGCGACAAGAAAAATGTAAATGAATAATTATCTTTAAACAAAAATAAAGAACTTTTTCAGTCAAGATGAAAGTACTTCTAGGCCTTACCAGCAGTTCATATTTAGAGTGAATTTTACCTTTAAGGTGTACCAAAGCAAAGTTGTTGATCACATTAAATCCCAAATGAAAACTTTGAGAGACTGAAGCCCTGCCATGACAAATTGTAGAGAAGAAAACATAAACTTCCATTTCATGCCCTGCAGTGTTCTAAAACACGTGTGGTTCAATCAGCAAGTTTATATTCATATATAGAACGCCTGAAATTTAACATACCTGACAATGAAAAATCACATTCTGGAGTCATGGCTAAAAACTATAGAAAATAATCACAAAACTTCATTTTCACACAAGTGATTCCAGAAAATTCTCTTGCACTACATCATAATCTTCAAAAATTGCCAAATCAATGTCCTTCATGTGGTCAGTGAGCCCCCTAACAAAAGATAAATTTCATCCCACTGGCTAATTGAAGTATCTTCAACCAAGAAGGGAGAAAATCCGGTTCCAATATCCACCCAAGCATACCCATGATCCTTTCTCACACCACATCCCTCATAAAAGTCCTCACTTCCGCCAATTTGTTCCAACAGCCAGCCGCATCATACATGTTAGCGATCAAGACATAGTACCCTTGATTCTGAAGCTTCATTTCCATCAGCTTCTCGGCTGCCCATTGTCCAAGATCTTTCTCCCCATGGATCCTACACGCTCCTATGAGTGTTGCCCATATTTCCGCGGTAGGCTTGTATGGCATCCTCAAGATAACTTCTTTGGCGTTCACCACTTGACATGCCCTACCATAAAGATTAGCCATGCAAGAATAGTTATCCAAGCAAGGAGTTGTACCATAAGTTCTTTACATCTTTTCAAACATCGACCGACCTTGAGCGACAAGCCCTGAATGACTGCATGCTTCCAAAACATCAATCATTGCTATATGATATGGTTTTATTTGGGAGTTTATCATTTCTTCAAATAGTTTGAGCGCAACCCTACCTTCTCCCTGCATCCTATGTCCAGCTATTAAGGATGTGTAAGTCACTCCATCCTTCTCGTCCATCAAGTCAAATAACACTCTAGAAATGGAAACTTTACCTAATCTAGCATACATACCAATAAGAGCATTCCAAAGAAGCAGGTGACCCAGTAATCCTTCATGCTTAAGAATATAGCAGTGGAACTCTTTCCCATGTTGCAGATTTGCCACAAGTGCACAAAGTGAAATGCTTGCGAGTGTCACGTAATTTGGTTCAACACCAAAGTTCAAAAGTTCTCTGGAGAGGAATGATGCCTCTTCATAATGATCCAAATGTGCGTAACCAGAGACCATGGAATTCCAGGTACTTATATCTTTATCTTCTATTGCTCTGAACACAGTGTATGAATGCCTAAGGTCCCCACAACGAGAGTATGTAGTAATTAAAGCATTTTTTCACATTAACGTAATCAACTAAAGAATTACGAATCGCCAATCCATGAAATTCTTTACCCAACTTCAAGGCACTGATATGAGAGCATGCACCTACCCCAATAATCACAGCCGCAAGATCTAGACGACTGCCAGTCATATACATCCGACTGAGCAACTCAAGTGCTCGCTCAAAGTTCCCATTACTCAAGCAACCTCCAACAAGTATATTCAAAGTTATAATGTTTATATTTGATCCGGCTTCTTGCATGCCTTCAAACAGCTGGAAAGTGTCATCCCACTTACCCATGGATGCATATCCAGAGATTATCGAGTTCCAGGAAACCTTATCCTTAACTGGCATTTCATCAAAGATACTTCGGGCAGTTTCCAGATCCTCACACTTCGCATACAAAGAGACCAGTGCATTCTGCACAAACAGGTCCCAGTCCATGGAGCTATTGATAATATATTTCTGAACCGCTCTTCCCAAATCAAGATTTGATTGCTCTGCACAAGCCTTGAGAACAAAAGGGTAAGTAAAATTATCTGGTATGATTCCCTCATGAATCGTTTGCTTAAGGCAGAAATCACTTCCGAAAATCTCCGTTTGGTTACATATGACCCAATAAGGATATTCCATGGCAAAGGATGATGAATGTTCGATGCTACAACAAAAAAGTGGGCATCATCAAGAAAATTAAGAGCATGTTGGGGGTAGAACTCCCCAAACACTTAATGAGTTTGTCTTGCTTTCCTTCACTTATCCGTATCCACAAGAGGCAACGGGTAAGATCCTGCACAAGTAACTTGGAAAAGGGGGTTAGGATCCGGTTTGCTAAGTGTCAAACCGGATTTGAGACTTTACTCAAGAGCGACTGAAGATCGACTTTGTGTAGTAGAAGATAATATGATGGAAATGTGACTTACTTGATCTTGTGGGGATGTGTGCCTATTTATAGGCTATCATCAAAATGGAGGGCTTGCTAGGATTGCGCCATGTGTACGGCCATGATTGAGCCACCAAGACAAGTATTAGGCCCATGACCCAACAATGAAGCTTAGCCCATGCCAATTTTGGGCTTCAGGGGTAGATTAGTCATTGTTGGAAGGGTTGTAGAGGATTTGACTAGTAGGTGCCGAGATCCTGTGTTCGAGAGAGGGTCCCTTTGGTCGGACCATATTGGTTTTATCAGGAAGTTATCCTGTCTGTCTAACTCTTCCGATTTGGAGTACCAAGGTTCGGACATCTCACTCTTTGGTGCCTATTTGCTTGGTTGCTTTATGAGATTGTCATGCTGGATCCGAGTAATCGTCCTGCCTGAGGGCTTGGGTCGAGATCTTTGTTTGAGTACTTGTCTTCTTGTTCCAAGGTGGTTCGGACCTTGATGGGTCGGACCTAAATACTGGTCGGACCTCACAGCTCCAGATCCTTTGTTCCTTTCTTCTAGGTGGGTCGGACCATGGTTGGTCGACCGAATCGGACCATCGACTTCGGATCCCATGGATGACTTAGACGCCTTAGATTCGTCCTAGGTCCTTTATGATTGGACATATTTTGTATCAACATATGCCCCCAGTTTCCGAGTATCTTAGTAGAAGATAGTTGTGAAACTATTAGTTTTGGGAAGTGTTGAGGAAGTATCTTCCTTTAGTCCAATCCGTCCTAAAAAAAAGGTGTAGTTCGTACTTACATTGACTTAGTCTCTCTCCCCCTTTTCTTTTTCTAAACACCGCCATCCGAAATTTGGGTCCAAGAACAGCGAAGTGAAAAGAAAAAAGGGTATTTGTAAGCGAGACCAAGTTTGGGCTCGAACATCGATAGTGTACCTTTGATGAGCTACGGTGGCGGACCGTGGGTGCGTGTCCGTCGAATCAACCTCTGTGGTCACGGGAAGGTCCGAAGGGTAATCGCTCGAGTATACGAGGTTCCTTGTGTGGGCAAATTATGTTGGACTGATAAGCCGCTAGGCGTCCGAGAAGAGGATAATCCGGAACTCTCGTGTTGTCTGCTGCCCGAGAGTGGTATAGTTGTTGTATTCGTCTATCCTCGAAGTAAATTTGTTGTACCAATTCGTCATTTCACTTGGTATAATTGTAGTATGCCGTTGGATAAACCTTGATCTTCGATTGAGATTTAATCCCGAAAAATCGTGACGGTTGGTGTTCCAAATATGGCCCTCTATAAATAGAGGGGTTGGCAGTCTTCATTTCTCATCGTTAGAGAGAGAATTTTTTCATTCTAAGTATATCCGAAGCGACGTCCAACGATCCGAAGCGAGCAATCAAGAGGTTCGAAATGTGTAATCTCGTACAAAATCCAGACATTTCTATCCAACCATCCGAGTCCAAGTAAGTTCACTTGTCTCGTCTTATGATTAAATTCTCTGTGTTGTCTTTCATCTTCCGTTGGCTCGGATGCATGCTTATGATGTGTATTATAGTTCTAATGCTCCATACGTTCTCAATGTTGACTAACGCCGAATCAGCATCGTACTGACTCCGAACTAACTTCGCCTGGGAAAGCCAGTAGTGTTGGCTATAAACTGACCATTTTCATATACATAAACGACCTCTCGGACTGCCATCTTAAAGCTTACGAAATTGCTTTCTCCTTTCCCTAGGATGTCCGAGAGTGATAGCCAAAATCGATCCGGTGAGGATATGACTCGGCGATATCTTTAACCGATAGCTCAGGAAATTGAGATCGTAGATGACGACGAAGTATTGGAGGTGGAACAAGCGCCCATCCGAGCCGGAAGAGCCCAGGTAAGTTCCTTACTTGGTTAGTTGTTCGGATCCTGGTCCTCCGAGGCGTCGGGATTACTGCGAGTGTCCCATGTATGCGAGGTTATTGGCGGCTCGAAACAAGTTCGCGAGTTATAGGAACTCGTCAGCCGGGTCGGGCCGAGAATCCGAACTCCGGTGAGATCCGATCCTTAATTCGCAACCTTGGTTATAATTTTAGGAGTAATCCTAATCGAGTCCCGTTCGTTTCGGATCCGCAGGAGCCGATCATCGAGGAAGTTCATGATACCTCGGAAGCACCTCCCAATTTGGGCATCTTCGAAGAAGGTGAGGAGGATTGTGTGCAAGTCGCTGTGCCTCTTCAGACTGTCGTAGAGTTAGCGTCCTCATCCGAGGAAGATGAGGCAGAAGAAGGTGTGCGGGCCCAAGATTCTAGTTCCGAAGAGGAAGAAAGTGTAAAGCTATCCGCTCATATGCTCCGTGTGGAATCTGCTTTGAGCAGGGCCGAGTCGGCAGATGGCTGAGGAAGAGCGTCCGGAGAGGCTGAGGAAGGGTGAGGACGTATTCCAAGTAAAGTTCCCTCGGTCTAAAGACGAGGTCACTCACCCCGATCCGGAGGGCGAGTTGAATGAGGACGGTACTTTGCCTACTTGTGCCTCAACCATCCGAGCCGAGGAAGTGGATGAGCTCTGGAGGAGATATGAGATCCCGGAGTGTGTGGAGATTCTCATCCCAGACGAATCTCATGCGTTCTACAATCCACCTCCGGGATACATGTGTGTCCATGAGATAAGTCTCCTTTGTGGGTGGTGGCTACCCGTATCGTCCGAGTTTCTGGAGATTTTGAACACTATGGGGTTGAGTCCGCACCAGATCATCCCCAATTCCCTCGGAAATCTGATGTGCTTCGGGGTCTTATGTAAATATAAAGGCATCCCGGTCACATTCGATAATTTTCGTAAATTATTCAACATAAGTGTAAGTAATAGGAACGCATGGTTCTATCGTTAAGTATCGCCAGGCGTACACGTTTTTTGTTGACCCCCTGTCCTCGTTGGGAATCCAATGGTTTAAGAGGTATATTTTCGTGCGGCCCACATTGAAACCCGGCCGATCCGAAGAGGAGAGGCCCACGTGGCATTTTGAGAAGAAGTTCTTCCGAGGCAAGCTGCCATATTGGAAGCCACCGGCACGGAACATCCCTTTGTGGATGCAAGCGCTCCATCGGAGTCAAGAGCCGGAAAAGTACTTCTTCCGAGGGCTGATATGTCAGCCTCTTCCGTACCTAGCCGGTTTGTCCGAGCCCAGCTTTTGTGATGATATGGAGGACCTGAGTAAGTGATCCTTCTTTAATCTGGGGTGGTTGCCCGATTCGGTCTGTAGCTTGTCTATTTATTCTGCAAGTGTAGCTTTTTGTCATTCGGATGTGTAGCTAGCTGGTTTTAACTCTCTGCCATTCGGATGTGTAGCTTTTTGGTTCGAATATACGATGGCAACCATGCGGGAGTTGAAGCTTCAACAAAATCTTTCTTGTGAAGGAGATGGCGAGAGGTTCCGGACCCAATTATCAAGACTTCCGTACTCGATGGAAGAGCCACGAAATCTTTGCGTGTTCGAGTGGAGGAATCTCGGAGTCAGCTGCGAAGAGGCCCAAACTATCCTACTCGGACAAGGGTAAGGTGGTTGATCTAAGGGCTCGAGGAAGCCTCCAAGATCTGTCCGAGATCCCGCCAATGATTGAATTCAGTACCAAAAGTGCCCCTCCGAAGGTCAGAATCCTCCCGCCAAAAAAGGCAAGGGGAAGATGAGCGAGGCGCCCGAGCTGGATTCGGATGCTGAAGTTGCTCGGTTGGTTGCTGCCCCGGAGTTGGAGTGGATTTCAGAGTTGGTTGCCGCTCAACGCAAGGTAAGTAAGTGTTTTGGTTATTTTGTTATCTTCCTGCGATTCGGAGATATCTAAACGTTTGTGATATCTGTCATTTTTAGCTTGCTGCATTGTGGAAGCATGCTCCTTGGTAGCTGCTCGGAGGGCTACCCTAGAAGAGGATTTGGCCAAGGCTGAGGCTGCCCGGGCGATTGAAACGTCCTGGTTGAACAGCACTTCGGAGCGCCTAAAGAAGGCCATAGCTACTAAACAAGAGGCCGAGTCGGAGTCGGCCAAGATGAAAAGTGCCATCCTATCTTTGGAAACTGACTTGAAAGTGCACCAAGATAGTTTGGACGAGTTCGTGGGTGTCTCTCGGACTTTCAAGGATATGATCTTTGAAAAGAGCTTCGGTGGTCGGACAAGGGTCCTAAGATTTCCTTGCTTCGGACTCCTGCAAGTTTTTGTTCGAGTCGAAGTATGACGAGGCCCATCAAGATGGGTTCGATGTAGCTGTGGACCAGTGCCGGAGGAAGGGTTGGATACCGGATGACTGCGACTTGGAGGCTGAGGGAGTGTCCGCCTTTAAGAATGGAGATGGATCGGACTTTGCCCCGGAGGGTGTCTTGGTCGAAGACCTGCTCAAGTGTGAATTTGTGGAGCTGATGCGAGTCGGCAAGAAGTACAACCATGGCAGTCCGTATCTCCCACCCTTCGTCCCTCGGGTGCTTATGTCCAGTGTTTTCGTTCCTTTGGAGGATCACTTGGAACACAACCGAGACTGGCTGACTCTGCCTGGGCCTGTTCGTGGCTTCGATCGCGACCTAGACTTGATGCAGCGATGTCCGGCCTTCCTGAAAGAGGTTGAGGCTCGGAGAGAACGGAGGTTAGCCCAGGCAGCCCAACAGCAAGGTCAAGCGCCTCCGGAGAAGGATACGGGGGGCCCCTCTCGGTCTCAACCTAGTTTGTCCGGAAAGCGATAAAAAGACGGGGTATGCCCCGGGTTTTTTGTAGTAGGGTACCTTCGGGCCTAAAAGCAATGTTGTCCCTTTTGCTCGTCATCTTTTGTTGTATAAACATATACTTGTCTTGATGAATGTTGTTGGTTCGGGCCCCTTGGTGGCTCGGAACTATTTTTGTCACTGAAATACTAATGTTGCTGTTTACATTCTTGCGCGTTTAATTTCGTATTTGCTTAGTAACTCATCAACTCTCGTAAATTCGGATAATGGGTTCGGACCCTTGAGATTCATACCGCCAGATCGTTAATTTGCCTGATGCAAATTCTCCTTTGCGGGTCTTGGGGGACGATCAACCATTGTGCCCATCCGAATCGGAGTCTTTAATAGAAATGAGCCGGATCACGAACGGTTCGGAGCCACGTCTTAGAGTGACAAGGCTTGCGAGAAAGAGAATTTCCTTGTATCGTGATAAGTAGTGACGATTCGGACGTTGACTTGGTGTGTCATCCCGAGTCATACAGACCTGTGAGATAGTGAAAAGATGATCATCATTAAGTATAGGGTGACTCTATACGAATCATAGTTGCTTCGGATGTTGTTATGTCAGCCCCGAGTTTGATACGTTCGAGTGAGTAACTTAGTCAATGTGCCCGACCGTATGGATGGATTATTGGGTTGGGCCAATGGAAGCCGAAGAGCCAGGCCCATGTTCGAGCCAAGCCCATTTCCGGTGAATATGGGACATGTGTTCGCTTCTAATTGGTCCTCTCTTTCTATATATACCCCTGCTTTGTACGGCTTTTCATTAGGACATTTCTCCCTTTTTTAGTAACCAAAGGTCCGGAGCTCGAGTCCGAGCGGCTGGTGAGCATGTTTATACCATCACTCTTGCGCGTGATCTTGTCCCAAGGGTTTCTCCGATGCTTCGGAAGTCTACCCGGGTTGGTTCACGGTGAGAGTTTTGGAAATTAAATTGCTCGGAAAGCCAGCCTCGGATCTTTGAGGATACGGTCCGTGCCGAGTGAGGCCTGAAACCTTTGCCAATCAATTCCTCTGATCGTCAGGCTAATCTTCTTTCTCCGGGGCTGTGGTCTATATTCGTGACTTTTATCCCCGGAGAGGTAGATTAGCTGGATGGTTTGGGGATTTTTATACGACTGTGTTCTGAGCCTCGATACATCCGAAGCACCCCGCCCGTGGTATGTGCCCGGGGGGCGATGAGTCGGCATAGTTGGTTTGGTAGAATCCCTTCCAGTATTTCGAGGTCTGGTGTAAGATCTGCCCGAGATGTTGGAAGGCATTCTGTCAAGCCTGTTGTGTTACGAGTCATTCGTCCTTCGGATCGAAGGTAGTGTACTTTATCCTCCACAGATTCTTGGCTCGTTCCTGGAAGTCCGTATCCGAGCAGTTCGGATCTGTTGGTGGTTTCGTTCCAGAATTGAAGGCTCTAGGGAGCTACTTGCAATTCTGGAATGGAGTCTCAGATAGTGCCGGTCTTTTTTGGGAGTCGGATCGTTGAGAACCTCTGGAAATATCTCTTTCCGGAAGTTGTTTGTCTTACTCCTAAAGTTTTTCGTTCGAGCAATCTTGGTTTTGTTGGTGGCTACGTTCCAGAATTGAAGGCTCGAGAGAGCGACTTGCAATTCTGGAACAGAGTTCCTGACAAAGCCGATTTTGTTGGAGCTCGGAACAGTTGGAGCCTCCGGAGTGATTTGGTCATTCCGACTGTCCGGGCTGGTTGCCTTCCAAGTACTTTAAATCGGAGAAATTTGTGTACTATAATCCGGTAAAAGGCGATCCGAATTGTTGGAGTGTTTCTTGCTTGCGTCGGAGCTGGCTCGTTTACTTGGGAGTTGCGAAGCATTGCCTAAATGTTTGGAAAGACCTTGATTAGCCCGGTCGGCCGACTCCAGTTCCCAGATAATCCGAGGTGGACTCCTGAAGTTCTTAATGACGAGCAGTTTTGGGAGCCCGCAGATGTGGGAACAATTATGCTCGGACTTAGCTAGGTTCGGGGGATCAAGGTTAAGTTAGAATAGGTACTTGCTTTTAAAGGGTAGATTGGGGCTCTTCGGACCCTAGCCTTGTAATTCTGCATTCTGTTGTTAAATAAAGTATTTGCCCTCGTCTTTGTGGGATGCTGTTTTCATCGTGTTGATCCGATCCGGATCAGTGTATGATCTAGTTTCGGATCGAGTATTTAAACAATGTTTATGAAATCACAGTTGTATTGATTTGACGGAAATCGAATTACAACTTGAGGGCTTCGAGGCCTTTTCAAAAAACAAACACAAAAAACAGATCGACAAGATAAAGGAAGGTGACACTCGTTGTCACGCTCCTTCTCTAAGTGTAAAACTTTTGGAGATTCTTGGCATTCCAAGTTCTCTTCAAGGCCTGCCCTTGCCCATCTTCTAGTTTAAAGCTTCCATTAACTCTTGCCCCAGTAACTTTGTAAGGTCCTTCCCACTTGGGCTTAAGTTTCCCCACATGACTTAGTATATCGGCTCTTCTGAGGACTAAGTCTCCAACTTGTATATCCTTGGGAAAGACACGTTTATTGTAGGCCCGAGCGGTCATGGCTTGGTACCGAAGGATGTTGGCCAATGCCTTATCGCGCTTGTCTTCAAGGAGCTCAAGGTCATAGATCTTTGCGATCTCATTATCAACTGGGTTGTATTCTTTGGATTCTCGTTGCCACCACCGTTTCCGAAGGATGACCGCCGATCCATAGACCAGGAGAAAGGTGTTTCTTGTGTGGCGATGCATCGCTCGATGCGCCCAAAGGACCGAGATCATCCGCCCAACTGTCTTGGGAAGTTCTCAACCTTCTCTCCAAAATTTTGACTATGGTCTTGTTGGTGGCTTCCACCTGACCATTGGCTTGGGGGTGGCCAATGGAAGTAAAGCGTTGTTCTATTTTGAAGGACTGAAGCCACTCCTTCAGTCTTGACCCAGAAAATTGTGCTCCATTGTCTGAAACTAGCACTCGTGGGAGTCCGAACCGGCAGATGATGTTCTTCCAGATGAATGTCCGAACCCTGCTTTCTGTGATGGTTGACACTGCTTCAGCTTCGACCCACTTAGTGAAGTATTCCACTGCCACTATCAAGAACTTCTTTTGATGTGTTCCTCGTGGAAAGGGACCAACTATGTCTATGCCCCATTGATCAAATGGGCATGCTATGATTGACGGAATCATAGGGTTGGTCGGGCGGTGTGGTATGTTGGCATAGTATTGGCAGTCTTCACAGGCGCGGGCGATGTTGGCAGCATCTATGTCAACAGTTGGCCAATAGTATCCTTGTCTTATGATCTTTTGCGCCAAAGTTCTTCCTCCAGAATGACTTCCACAACTTCCGGCGTGGATTTCTTCCATCACAGTTTTCGCTTCTTGAGGATCTAGGCACCTCATGTGAGTTCCGCTGTAGGATCTTTTGTAAAGATCTTCTTCCAGAATAAAGTATCTGTTAGCTCGACATTGAATCTTCCTGGCCTCTCTAGGATCCACAGGTAAAGTACCATCCTTGAGGTAACGGAATATATCAGTCATCCAGTTTCTTTCTGTGCTCAAGAGAAGCATCTGTCCGTTGGGGTTTGCCAGAGAGGATTCCGCTGGTCATTAGGATGACACTTCTTGTGTCCAAAGCTCCTAAAAGGCGTACTTGGAGAGGGCGTCGGCTTTTTCGTTCCATTCTCTGTGAAATTGGTCAAGAGTAAATTCTTCAAAGTGCTCAACCTCTTTCTTGAGGAGCTCCAAGTATTTGATCATGTTAGGTCCTTTGGTAAAGGACCCGAACTGAGATTATGCAATTGCGAGTCCTGTAAGCTTTGATCCTTTTTACCTGAAGGGCTTTCGCCATTCTTAGGCCGGTGATAAGTGCTTCATATTCGGCCTCGTTGTTCGTCACCTTAAAATTGAGGGTGATGGCGTACTCTAGCTCAGGACTTTCAAGGAAAATTCCTATTCCTCCCAACCGTCCGGTGGATGATCCGTCCACTTGTAGTGTCCAACATTCTTTATTTCTTTCCTTACCTCCCGAAGTGGGAGTGAGTGCTTTCTCAACCTCCTGCTTCTTGTTGGAAGATGCAGTTGTCGAGGTATTGAGTTCTTCGTCCAAGAGGAACATGTGCCTTACTCTTAGTGAATCATCCATAGGTTGGTGATACTTAGTCATAAGCTGGATGCTACCTCTTTGTGTCTCTTCTGCTTCTTTCTCTCCCCTTGATTCCTTGATTTGGGCTATCACCACATGACTAGCCTTTTCCTGGGAGTTTTCGCTCTCTTCTTACGCTTTCTGGATAGTCTACTGGAAGTCGGCCAGAACTTGCGCTTTCTTGGCAGATGGGGCTTGATACCCAATATCATATTCACTTAGCTCAATAGCCCATTTGGACAGGCGTCCTGACTGATCCGGTTTGTCCAAGACATGTTTGAGTGGCTCATTTGTAAGGACCACAATCCGATGCGACTTGAAGTAAGACTTGATGAGTGCAGTGTAAAGTAAACCGGTCTGGCGAGCTTCTCAACCTTGACATATCGGCCTCGGAGCACAAGGCTTTGCTCAAATAATAAATTGGTAAATGCTCGTTGTCTTGTATCCGCATCTGAGTAACTCATTGCTTCATCGTGGTGGCCAAATAGAGGTAAAGAGTTTGACCTCCATGGGTTTAGACAAAAGGGGCGGCGAGAGGAGATACTTTTTCAAGTTTTCCAGGGCCTCTTCACACTCCTTTGTCCACTCGAACTTATTTCCTTTTCGTAAGATCTTAAAGAAGGGAAGGTTCTTCTCGGCGGATCTTGAGATAAAACGGCTCAATGCCATCACCTTTCCTAGAAGCTTCTGAACTTCATTGACAGTCTTGGGCTGTGGTAGATCTATGATTGCCTTTATTTTCTCTGGGTTAGCACTGATGCCTCTTTCTGTGACCATGTAACCAAGGAATTTTCCTCCTTTCACCCCGAAAGTGCACTTTTCAGGGTTCAGCTTCATTCCGTATTTCCGGAGAATAGAAAAACAATTGTTAAGGTGTTCGACGTGTTCCTCTTCAGTCTTGCTTTTCACAAGCATGTCATCCACATAGACTTCCATGGTTTTTCCCAATTCTTCCTTGAACATCTTATTTACCAGCCGTTGGTAAGTAGCTCCTGCATTCTTGAGGCCAAAGGGCATGACCTTGAAGCAATAGATCCCTCCGGCCGCAAAGAATGCCGTTTTCTTGATGTCTTCTTGAGCCATCCTAATTTGGTAGAAGCCTTGATATGCATCCATGAAGCTTAGAAGCGCACATCCTGCAGTGGAATCAACCAGCTGGTCTATGCGTGGCAATGGATAGGGGTCCTTTGGACAAAATTTGTTGAGTCTAGTGAAGTCATTGCACATTCTCCACTTTCCTGGAGCTTTTTCAACGAGGACCACGTTACAGACCCAATCGGAGTATCTGACTTCTTTGATATGACCTGCTTTCATCAACTTGTCAACCTCCCCTGCTATGACAGCATCCTCAACTGGTCCAAAGTCTTTCCTCTTTTGCCGGATGTGTCTGACCATCGGATCCATGTTCAGACGGTGAACTGCGATCCTTGGGTCTATCCCCTTGAGATCATCTGTGCTTCAAGCAAAGATGTCGCGATTGTCACGAAGGCAAGTGATGAGCTTCAGCTCTACTTCCGTACTCATCTCCGTTCCAATCCGAGTTGTTCTTTTCGAATCTCCTTCGACCAGTTGGACCTCTCTCAAGGCTTCATGGAATTCTATTCTAGCTGTCTTGGGGAACTTCTCTCTGAGCGACCCAATACCGATTTCTTGCTTTGGTGGCGTTAGAGTAATGGAAGAATGGCTACGAGGGCCCTTAGTGACCGAAAGGACAGGTACTGTGGCCCCTCTAGTTGACAAGATGTAGCACTCCCAGGCTTCTCTAATGTTGCCCATTTCTTCTCCCACGCCATTCGGGGTTGGAAACTTTACCCTGTTGTGTAAGGGAGAAGCAATTGCTCTGAATTGGTTAAGTCCCGGGCGGCCCAAGATCACGTTATAGTCGAAGGTGCTATCTACTACCACGAAGAGGATAGTCTTGGTCACTCTTGTCGGAAAGGTGCCCATAGAGACTTGTAGTGGTGTACTTCCAATGGGCGATTCACGACCCTCCAAAACCTACCAATGAAGTGTATACTCGTCCATATTGTATTTTGCCCAGTGCATTTGCTCCACGGTCCTTTTGGATATGACATTGGAGGAGCTTCACTGTCGATTAGTACCTTGTTGACCTTGTAAGTGGCAATCACTAGAGAAACAACCAAAGGAAATCGGGTCCTTGAGATCTCCTCCAGACGTTGGTGGGGGATCTCGCTATCGTCAAAGTAATTGCATTTGTGCCTTTCGGTGGTGGACCGTAAGCTCTGTCGTTGTTTCTCAAGTGTTGCGTGGTCTTTTCCCTTGCATTTCTGCTATCTCCCCCTGTTGGTCCTCCTGCAATGGCGTTGATAACTCCACTGTAAGGGAGGTTCTCCATTTCTGTATCTTCGCGGTACCCTTGGTATCTTTGGGCATGCCGAGGTGGGATTTCCGCTGGAGGTGGTGGTAAAGATCCTGTCGGAGGTTCGGAATCACGCTCCTCTCTTCTCTGCTCATTCTTTCTATGCCTGGAGGGTTCTTCTTCACCTGTTGGTTCTTTCAACTTCCCACTTCTCACTAGTCTTTCGATTTCTGTCTTCAACTGGACGCAATCCTCAGTCGGGTGACCTTTCTGCTTGTGGAACCTACAGTAGTCTTTAGAAAATTTACTCTTCTTGCTGCTCCTGACAGGTTTAGGCCATTGTATATTTAAGTCCTTCTCAACAATAGAAGCCAAGATGTCGGATCTTGGTCTGTTGAGGCGAGTATACTCGGCGTATCTCCTAGGTGGAGTTCTTTCTCTACGGAATTCTTTCCTGTCCCTGAGATCTCTTTTTTGCTCGAACTTCCCTTGACGAGGAGGAAGTTCCTGTCGTACTTGTTCTTTCCCCTTCTTTATCCCTGCTCTTATCGGGACATTTCTTCGGTACTCTTCTCCATACAAGACTCCTTCGCAGATATCTTCCAGGTACTTTTCAGTGGTGATTTCTTCGTTGGAAAGCTTCCTTCTAAGCTCATCATTATAAGTGTTAGCATATAGGTGTCGGACCCGCTCTTTGATGCTATGAGGCTCTACCTGCCGTACTTCAGCGTTGAAGCGGTCAAGGAAGGTTCTAAGGTCCTCATGCTCTTTCTGGATTATGCCTGCCAGGTGCTCAACTGACCTCTTCCTTTTCTTTGCTTTCTCAAACCTTTTCAAGAAAAGGGAGGCGACGTCCGCATAAGATCTGATGGAACCATTAGGTAGTGAGGTCCACCAATCCACTGCTTCTCCAAAGAGTGTGGTGGAAAAGTTGAGAGCTTTCATGTTGTCGTTGAGTCCATTGCTTTCCATCTTACTTTCGTATCTAGTAAGATACCCTACAGGACAAGTATCTCCATAGTAATGCTCAAGGTTTGGGATAACGCATGGGCGCTTCGTTTTCTTGATTTAACGCATACAGGGGGTTGGGAGTCTTAACAGTCACTTTCTCATGTGCTTTGACCATCTTGCTCAAGGTGGCAATTTGTGTTTCCAAGGCCTTCTATTGGAGGTAGATCTGCTCAGTTGTCAGTCTTTCACCAGTTCTGGGGTTGATAGCTACATCTGGAGGAAGATCACTGATTGGAACTATCGGGATGCTTTCCGCCATTTGATCTCTTGGCGCTTGTTGTTGAGCTCCTCGCCGACTGGTTCCCACTTCGTCTACTCGTGGCACTTCTGGACTTCTCCCTTGTTGTCCATGAGAAGCAGCGGCCCTCCAGTTAAGAAGGTTCCTTAGATCTTCCGGTTGAGCTTGTTCCCCCAGTCGTTGTTGGATGGGACGGTGCTCATTTCTTGATTGAGCGGGTTCAGCTTGTCTTGGGATTGCCAAAGATGGAGTGGGTTGAGGAGGCTGGAGGTTGTTTGATCCCAAACATCCTTGAATAGTGGTGAGTAAGAGGCCAAACTGATTCTCATTCATCCCGAACTCACTAGGACGGATGATCTGCCCATTTGGAAGGGTGAAGTTTTTCCCGGGGGGAGGACCATGTGTTCCTGGCGGAGGAACATGTCCTTCGTCTCCAAGCGCCTGGTTTCTTATTGGTGGATCAGTGGCTCTTTCCTCGCTAGAAGAGAGACTAGCTGTCCGGCCATCGCTGGGGTATTCCGTCGCATCTCTTGAGGGAACTCTTGTTGCTCTGCTTCGCCTAGTAAGAGGCCTACCTCTTTGTCGTGGAGCAGGTGTACCGACTGCAGTGGCGTTGGTTCTTGCGGACCTCCTTGTTCTTGCCAATAGAGGCTGTAGAGAATGGGGCTTTTTGTTCGTTTCCCACAGACGACGCCAAAAATGTTGGGGGTAGAACTCCCCAAACACTTAATGAGTTTGTCTTGCTTTCCTTCACTTATCCGTATCCACAAGAGGCAACGGGTGAGATCCTGCACAAGTAACTTGGAAAAGGGGGGGGGGGGGTTAGGATCCGATTTGCTAAGTGTCAAACCGGATTTGAGACTTTACTCAAGAGCGACTGAAGATCGACTCTGTGTAGTACAAGATAATAGGATGGCAATGTGACTTACTTGATCTTGTGGGGATGTGTGCCTATTTATAGGCTATCATCAAAATGGAGGGCTTGCTAGGATTGCGCCATGTGTACGGCCATGATTGACCCACCAAGACAAGTATTAGGCCCATGACCCAACAATGAAGCTTAGCCCATGCCAATTTTGGGCTTCAGGGGTAGATTAGTCATTGTTGGAAGGGTTGTAGAGGATTTGACTAGGTCTGCCGAGATCCCAGGTTCGGAGAGAGGGGTCCGGACGCCTGGTCCGGACCATATTTGGCTGTTTATCTGAGGAAGTTATCCTGCCTGTCTAACTCTTCCGATTCGGAGTACCTAGGTTCGGACATCTCACTCTTTGGTGCCTATTTGCTTGGTTGCTTTATGAGATTGTCATGCTGGATCCGAGTAATCGTCCGGGTCGGAGGGCTTGGGTCAGAGACAGTGCTGTTTGAGTACTTGTCTTCTTGTTCCAAGGTGGTTCGGAACTTGATGGGTCGGACCTACATCCCTGAGTCGGACCTCACATGCTCCAGATCCTTTGTTCCTTTCTTCTAAGGTGGGTCAGACCATGGTTGGTCGACCCGAATCGGACCGTTGACTCGGACTATAGTGACTCTGATCCCATGGATGACTTAGGACGCCTTAGGATTCGTTCCTAGGTCCTTTATGACGGATTGGACATATTTTCGTATCAACAGAGTAGAATAGTAAGAAACTAACTTTCGGTTTGCCTTGTGAATGTAATTTAAGCTGGGTACATGAACATCGGGGATAAAGACTCTACAACAACATTAGAGGAGCGGGACGCTAACGCATGACCTCGAATAAGGGAGCAAGTGGCCTTGGGAAGCATGATCTTTCAAGGTCATGAGAAGGCCCTCCACCATACATTCATCCGTTTCCTCACCAAGTCTTGCGATTATTTCACAGTTCGAGAAAGATTGCAGCTTGCTTGTCTTCCAAGTGACCAACGGTTGTTTGATGCTTCATCTCCATTTCAAAGGAAAACATTTTTCAATTCAACGAAAGGGGATATCTCTCAGTAGCCTATAAACTGTTTAGCCGATATGCAATAATGACACCTGACCTACTACAATCAATCCTAAAACAGATGCATAATGCTCTATGCATGAATGCACCTACATTTACCACGCTGTTAAACCACTTTCTCCATAACCTTTAGCAGCTACATAAACACACAAGAGCAGATAAATAATAGTAACAGGAAACCATATACAAATTCTTGACAATCCGGTTGCATAATTAAGACTTGCTACTCTATCTTGATTAATGGAGTAAAAAGAAATTTGTAAATTTATGGACTCCAGGTGAAAAAAGACACTCTTTTTATGAAATCCAATCACATATGAACAATTTGCTCAACCAGAGCATATGCATTCGAGGAAATGCAAAGCATTATGATTGATAATTTACAGTCGTGAGATAAGAAAAAGACAAAGTTGGTGAAAAAAGACACTCTTTTTATGAAATTCACTCACATATCCAATCTCAGTTGATAAAGTTTAAAGATATTACCTTTGGATGCAAAAGCTATCAGCAACCGAAATTCATAGGTGGGTCGACAAGTAGAGCTACTATATTGAATGACGACAAGATTCTGGAACAGAGTTGGGTAAAATTACAACTGATTAGCGGCGGCCAGTGACTTCTACTTTTGGGGGCTGTCGTTTTCCAGTTTCCTCAACTCCTATATAACAATGTCGTGTTCCACTCCTAATAGTTTCTCTATTTGCAATTTGACCCCTTCCCGACTTTGACTGTACATCTTTTTTGATTGATGGTGACTGACTCCACACTTCGACACCACCCATCTTATTTTTAACACAACTCAAATATATTATCCACGCATCAAAAGACACATCATATATGTACCTTTGTATGAGAACTATACGAAATGACACGTTGTTTAGATCTTGATTAAGGTACAAACTTAGCCAAGAATGACAAAAAAAAATCAACGGGATGAAGAAACTACCACGGAGTTTTACATAATTTGAAGGGTGGGATTCAAAACATCAAAAAGTTTCAAATGATTCCAATTTTTTTCAAAAGATCAAGGACATTGTTGTTATCCCTAATTATCAACCGCAAGTCATTGTTTCCGCCCCTTATGGGAGTCCTCTTAGTTTTCTTCCACCATTTCCACGATAGCTCCATGTTCCTTGCAATGCAACGGAAGGCATATTTAGAATCTGTTTGAATAACAGAGTTGTTTTGTCAAGTTATACAAGTATGACTAATAACATGAATTACATAAATGAACTTTAAATTTGGGGGTCACTTGTTGCAAAGGTTAATCCCTCACCGGGACTCCTCATATCTCGGGGCAATCCCAAACCACTCACTAAGCTACACTTAGCATCACATAATATATATTTGAAAACAACGATATGAATTACACCAGATACAGTTTCATCATTGTTTGACCGATGGCGATTCCTTGAAGAGGATTTGAAGTTCACTCCACATTGGTTATCCGACACGGTAGTACCAATAAGCCATAAAACCGTACATGCAATAGATGCTCATGGTAAGCTTGCATTCATCCGCATAAACCCATGGCAGATTAATTAGAGCCTTGCGTTTGTGCCGTACCTTTATTCGAGTTTTCCAACATCCTTCTTCATTTCATCCTCCGTATAGCTAACTCCTAGCCTGGCCAACAATTTGTGTACAATGTTGAGATTGATCAACTTCATGTGGCAAAGATCGCATGCCTAAGTCAGCACGAATGACCGGTCACTAGTTAGTAACATAATGGTTCTGTCACTAGTTTCCGTCACTGTGTTGGCAGTTTTCTTGTAGTGAACCATGAGCTTGATACTAAGTTGGGGATGGATAACTTTAGTACTGTCGCATTGTACTAAGGTTAGTACTACGATCTAAACCACTAGATCACTTCAAGATTTGATCTCAGCCCTTCATTTTTTATTAATGCGACTAGGCGTCGCACTGTCGCATAATGAGGTTGCGCTATGTCGCATATTATTTAAAAATGTTATTAGGTTGAATTACTTGCACATCCCTTATATTTTGAACTTAACAAAATATACCCAAAAATTATCTCAAATCAACCCTCTTTTAATAAAAAATTCACAAAAACATAAATCTTAATTTTAAAAAAAAATAACTTTTTTTTACCGGAGCTCCGGTCGGCTGCCATGGCTGGAAGCTTTTGAGCTTCCATGGCCATGGCAGCTATGGAGCTCGAAAGCTTCCATGGCCATGGTAACTGGAAGAGCTTCCAGATCTAGAAGCTCTTCGAGCTACCATGGCGATGCTTCCATGGCTGCCGGCCATGGAAGCCCTAGAAGCTCGAGCTTCCATGGCCAGCCACTTGAAGCTTCCATGCTTCCACTTCCATAGAAGCTTCAAGCTCCTTCCATGGCAGCTTCGAGCTCCCAAAGCTCGAAAATTTCAACGAAGAAGGAGAAGAAATTGGTTCGTCGGAGTTCCGGTGGCCATGGCGGTGATTTGGTGGTGGTGATAATTAAAGAAGGTGAAGAGATGGTGGTGGTGATTTTTTATGAAGAAGTAGAAATTTAGGATTTAAAATGTTAAGATAACATTTAGAAGGATGAGTTTTGTAATTTATGTAATTTATATTGTTAAAATTGTCAAAATTATTAAATTAGTTTATAAATTAATTTTTAATGGTTTGATTGTGCCATTTGTCAATTTTTGAATTGTGTACTAACGTTAGTACAGTGCGGTGTAGTACTGAAATTAGCCAACCCCTACTAAGTTTATTCATTTCCGTCATGAAACTTTGAGTCTTGAAACAAATTATATCTCCACAAATTCAGAGTTGTCGTTCTTCAATCTCCACAAATTCAAACAAAGACACTGAATTACGCTGGTTCAGATTACCCGTATGATTAACTATAGAAAGGTGGTTAAGACAAGAATTCACAATTGTCCGGTTTTGCGAATTAATGCGCTCCGTCCTACGTGGAGTGAAAGCCGAAGCTAGAGCCATCAGAATATCCACCAAATTTTATTTCTTCAGAATACGGCCATGAGCTCCACGTTGGATTGTCCAGTCAACCAGCAAGTTGCCCAACCCCCTTTGGGCGGTTAGTTAAGTTACGAAACCCAACAAGCAAAGCAAACCAAACACATAAATGGGGTTTGCTAAATCAGGAAGAAAGGGCCATATTCAAAACCAAACGAACTGTTAGGGGAGTTTGGAAAAAAGATTTTCATTTTACACATGTCATAACTATATTGGTTGAAATTTATTCATGTGACTGTCTTCTTCATATTTTTGTGGGAAATATATTATACCCCCTACTAGATGGTCTTTTCACACATCAGTTTATGTATTTGATTTATTACATCTTTGGTCCAAAATAATTACATCTATGTAAAAAAAGTGTTTCAAAAGATCATTTTTTTAACCCATGTCATGTAATAATTAAACATCAAAACTAATTTGTAATTGCGAAATCTAATATGGGTACTTATTTTTTTGTCAAAATAAGATACCTACATTTAATTATTCTGAATGACATGTTATATATTTGGATAAAAAATATTTAAGAATCTATATCTATATAAAAAGAAGACATTTTCAAGCTTTGTGGTGAAGCCATGTGTTGGTCCAGATAACGGCAAAGTAAAAGACTAGAGGGGGGGGGGGGGGGTGAATAGTCTTTTAAAAATTTTGTCAATAAACACAGTTTCTCAGATATCTGTGTAGATATCTGATACTTAATTTCAGAGAGCGGAAGACTTTTATGTGATAAGTGCACGTGCTCAGCAAGATGTGTGTAAGTACTTTGCAAGATAAGTAAAGCAAGTAATAAACTGCAGAAAGTAAATAACACAAGTCTTTTTATGGTGGTATGAGAAGGTGGCGTAATCCTTCAACTAATCCACTTCGGCCTTTCTCAGACCTAGAATCCACTAAGACAGATAAATGAGTTAACCTTACAGATATCTTCTCTTGATTCCTAAATACACTAGGTTCCCAACCAAGTGTTCCCCCTGAGTTATTCCCCGGCTTTCACAGCCAAGTACTTCTGTCGTCGAAACCTTTTGAGCTATTCCTTAGCTTCCCAAGCTAAGTACTTCACATTCAAGAACCTTGGAGTTATTCCTTAGTTTACCAAACTAAGTACTTCCTATACTCCACGCCGAATATGTGTTGGTTTTAGGTTTGTTTATCAGGTGAGCTTCTTAAATAACTTATTCAGTTATTCAGATAGCTCTATGAATCAAGTATACTTAATACACTTTTCAATGTATGGTATCTTGTTCTCATCGACCAAGTCTATTGTAAGTGTTCCAGAGAATGAATCTTAGATATGAAATCTTAGTTCAACTCCTTCACAAATAACAATGCTTGTTAAGGATCAGGACACTTAGAACTTTTGTGCTACTTAGAATCAAGAGCTTTGGTCGCAACAGAAAGCTTGAAGGTAAGTAGTTTGCTTGAGAGAGCTTGTGAGAATATTCAATATGTAGTTCTGTGTTGTCTAAGGTGTGTTCTCAAGCAGTCTAAGTGTTGATATTTATAGATGAATTTGAGTACCGTTTGAATAGTATCCGTTAGACTTAACTCAATTTCAAACTATTGATATCTGAATATAGTACTGTAGCAGGTTTGTCTTCTTCTTCAGAAGCTACCGTTTTTGTTCAGACATTTCTTTAATGCACTGTACTATATTTTGTCCTGTAGTGCCAACGGAACTATGCATGGTATCAGAGATCTTTATACAATCAAAATTTTCTGAAACTTTGCATGTTCTTTTCCGTCGATTATTACAACTCCAGATACCATTTGTTGAAACAACTTTGGTATAAAATATTTCTCTTTCAGAAACATAGTTTATATCCAAGGTATCTGAGTGTAGATATCTGTGGGCACTTTCCTCGTCTCAGAAACCTTTTATTCTCAGATATCTTTTGCAACACTTGTGTTTCGAAACACTTGTTTCTTCAAGATATCTGGACATAGGTATCTGAAAAACCTTTGTCTTCAGCAATCTTGTGCAGTCTTCAAATCTTCAAACCCGTTGAACTTTTCCTGCTGGAAATCTTCCTCTTGGTCTTCTTTAGAAAATAAAAATTACATTTGGAGACCTAACGTCCTATACAAGATTTGCTAGACTATCATACTTAGTGAGTTTCCTCTTTTACAGTGTTCAAGTGAACCAAGAGTACTAACCACCTTTCTGAGCTAAGATAAGTCATTAGGTTGCTTATCAAAATCTAAACAAATATTCCTAACAAATTTCCCCCATTTTGATCAGTCAACGATGACTATCTGACCTATTAAAAATCTGGATGAGGAAACAATCCATCTCTTAATCATTTCTTATGATCTTTCAGTTCATATAATTAAGTGCAGAAAGTAAACATCAACCAAATCACAAGGTGTGATCTTTGCTGACAAGTTATCTTTTATAAAGAAAGATATCTGAGAGTAAGTTCATCAGATATGATACAGAGAAAGCTTACAAATAATTTTAGTACATAATACAATTTAGCTCAGTCAGCAAGATACAAAAGAAGAAAAAAATACATAGTAAATTAGGACAACAGGAGTAACCAAGCTCCAAGTAGACATCCTAATGAACTAGTCTTCAAGTCTTCTATACTTCAAGTCTTCAAAACAGTTCCATGGATCAATCTGCGAATTTCCTATCACCAAACCTTTTGATATCATCAGAGTAGTCATAGAGAAGAGTTCTGACAATCATCTCTGTGTCTCTGGCAAATCCACAGACTTCCTTGTAGGTTTTGATAGGATTTTTCTTGACAAAGTGCTTGACCCACAAATACTTTCCCCACTTCCAGGCATGCTCGATTCTGATATCTGATAGCTTGAAGTATTCATAAATAATCTTCAGATATCTAATGTCACCCTTGTATTGATCTTCAGTTAAGTAGAAGGACTCATAGGGTTCCACAGCAAGTCTTGCTCTTGTGCCTGTTCCAGTAATGTTGGGAATTCTGTGCACATCATCTGGCTTTCCATAAGGACATTCATCAGAGAGGTCCTTTTTCATGGCTGCTATTCTCTTGATCACTTCAAAATCCAACCATGCTTTGATGTGGTTGGTGTTAATCAAGATTGACTTGTCTTTTCTCCATGCCATGAGCTGTTTATGGATTGGTTCTGGAAACCTTGAATTTAGCAGTAAATGCTTGAGTTCCAGAATCCAGTAGCCATTTTTCTGATTTATGCATCTGTAGACAGAGGAGTTGTTGTCATTCTTCACATACTCAATTTTGGCTTCTTCTGGCCTGAGTGGAAGTTGACTTTGTCTTTGTTCAGCTCTCAGCCTGTTCCTCCTTTGTCTTGAATTCTCCTTTGGGGTAATGCTTGAAGAACCACCCTGGATAGACTTGGTATTTTCAGAGGGTGTTTTAGCTGCCAAAGGCTTTGCAGCTATGGGCTCAGTTATGCTTTCAATTTTCCTTTTTTCTGTGAAGAGGAGCTTCATCTTCATCAGTCTCTTCATCATCATCATCAAGATCCATTCTTGTGAGACTTTTGCAGCCTTCTTCATTGCCCAGGAATTTGATTTGGCCTTCTTCTTCTTCTTCAGAAGATTCATCAATCCCTTTTACTTGTCTTCTCCTTGGAGCCTTGGTACTCCTTGGAGGTTTCTGTGCTCTGGCCCTTGTTGTCATTCCTTGTTCAGGAAGTTGAGTGGTGGCCACTATCTGTAGGGCAGTCTGACTGGAGGAGGACTCATTTATTCTAAGAAGTGGTTGTTCAGATTTTCTTTTGTTTCCTCTTCCTCTTCCTCTTCCTCTCTGAGCCTCTTGATATTCTTCCCCCTTAGTCATTGTTGACTGACTCAGAATCACAAATGATTCTGAAAGGGAGTTAAAGTTCCATTGCAGATAGTTGTAAGCAGCAACCAACTTTTCCAGATCAGCCTTGAGCTCCTGATTTTGTTTGATAAGACCAGTATCCTTATCAGTAAGCTCTACCAGTGGGCCTTGCACAACATCTGCTTTTCCAGCAGCATAGTAAGCCTCTTCAAAGGCTTTTGCAGCCATGTTTTGGTCATCATCCCTAACCATGCCTAGATCTTTCTGAGAAATGACTAGACTGGTTGTTCTCTAAGTGATGAGCTCAGTGAATGACTTTAGTTCTGCAGGGACGGATGCAATGGCGGGTTTGTCTTGAGAAGATAACTCCTTTTTCAATTTAGCCAGTACTTGTTATCTATTCAAGTATTCATTGGAGTTGACATTTGGCAGCTTGCTGAATATTTCAGGAGCAATCAGCTTCCTTTTCAAATGTGAAACCGCCAAGTGTTCATTGCGGTATTCTGCCAAAGTCTTGTCTTCTTCATCATCTGAGTTATCAGCCCAGTGATCTTCATCCTCTTGGACATTTTCATCAATGTTCTCTAGTCCAGCAACCATCTCAGAGATGGGTTTCTTTCCTTTGAGTGAGGAGGATGGAACATCTTCCACTACACAAAATCTGGGCTGTAGCGACGGATAGATCCGTCGGTACAGCCCAGCTATCCGTCGCCCCAGCTCTGGCGACGGATCGGGCGACGGATAAAAAATCCGTCGCCCACAAAGCTGGCGACGGATAAAAATCGTCCAATTATGACAGATTGACGACGGTTTGACCTTTTTTTTTTTAAAAAAAAATGATTATGGGGCGACGGATAGATCTATCCGTCGCCCCATTTTTTTTTAAAAATAAAATCCGTATATCAATTTTTATATTCAGATCTGGATTAATCCGGCGATGGTGGTGGCTGGGGTGGTGGGGGGGGTGTGGTGCTGGGGGGGGGGGGGGGGGGGGGGGGGGGATGGGTGGTGGTGGTGGTGGAGGAGATGGTGGTGGTGGCAGGGTGGTGGTGGTGGAGGAGATGGTGGTGGTGGCAGGGTGGTGGTGCGGTGGTGGTGGGAGTAGAGAGGTGGTGGTGGTGGAGATGGTGGTGGAGGAGGATGGTGGAGGAAAGGAGGTGGTGGAGGAGATGGTGGTGGTGGAGGATGGTGGTGGTGGCAGGGTGGTGGTGGTGGGAGGAGAGAGGTGGTGGTGGTGGTGGTGAGATGGTGGTGGAGGAAAGGAGGTGGTGGAGGAGATGGTGGTGGTGGAGGATGGTGGTGGTGGGAGGAGATGGTGGTGGTGGAGGATGGTGGTGGTGGGAGGAGAAAGGTGGTGGTGGGAGGAGGAGGAGAGGAGAAGTAGTGGAGAAAAGGAGGTGGTGGAGGAGATATATTATATTTTTTTTAGGTTTTTAGCGACGGATAGATCTAGATCTATCCGTCGCTAATTTTTTTTTTTTTTTTTTTTCGGGCCTTGTAGCGACGGATAAATTTATCCGTCGCTAAATAGCGACGGATAGATTTATCCGTCGCTATTTTAGCGACGGATAAATCTATCCGTCGCTAAAATTTTTTTTTTTTAATTTGTCAACGCCTGTGGCGGATAATTTTATCCGTCGCTCTGAGACAGATCTTCTTTATCCGTCATGAACGGGCGACGGATAGAATCCGTCGCCCCAAGTAGCGATCCGTCGCTACAGGGGCGACGGATAAAATCCGTCGCCCCTTTCCGTCCCGTTACGGATGGATTCTTGTAGTGTTCTTGGAATGCAGCCTTAGCATCATGCTTGTCATTAGATACTTGTTCAAGATTCTAATGCCTCAAAGAATGCTTGAATAAAGATGGTCGAGTTCTTTCATTTCAGCATAAGCTTCCATTTCCTTGATTGTTTGATCTTCAATCTTCTGGAGCTTTGCTCTAGATTCAGCTATCTTTTCTTCCAGTTGAGGATGTAGCTGTTGTTCTTCTTCCAACAGTTGTTTGAGTTGAGCAACTCTGGCTTGTGCATCTGTTATTTTCTGAGTTGTTCCCTCAGAGTGCTCAACTACTTGTTCAGTAGTAACTTTTTGTTGGGAAGTCGGATGAGTAGATTTCTGAGGAGATTGTTAGGAATATCTGTTAGTATTTTGATCACTCATCACATGTTCTTATCTTAGCCAGAAAGGTGATTAAGTACTCTTGGTTCACTTGAACATTGTAAAAGAGGAAATCACTGAGTATGATTAGTCTAGTAAATCTTGTAATAGGATTATAGGTCTCTGAGTGTAATTTTTATTTCAAGAAGACCATGAAGATCAATCCTAGAAATGGAGCTTTTCTGAAGATTAGAAGACTGAAGATTGCACAAGGTTTATGAAGACACAAAGGTTTAGTCTAACTCAGAAAGACTATGTCCTTAATCCTTTCTTAAGTATATTAACTTACTTTCGAAATATGATTCTGGACATATGACATCACGAGTATGGAGCATGCAAGCCATCAGAAAGGCTCATGTATCCATTGAGACTAAAGGACAATGAACAGTACTATGCATTAAATGCATCGCGTAATCTTGCAAAAAGCAAGTCCTCTCTGAAACAAGAGATAGTGACTTCTGAGTACATAGTTCAAGATATAAACGGATATAATTTGATAGAGAGCACAACGGATACAATTCAAACGCCTCTCAAATTTATCTATATATATCACACACTTAGATGCTTGAAGAACATACCTTAGAACGCTCTATCTTGCAAACTTACCATCAAGCAAAGTATTCTCTCAAGCACTCTACTATCCTTTCCAAAGCTTTACATTTGCTTGAAGATTAACTAGTAGTTCTAAGTTGTCCTGAACCTTAACAAGAGATTGTTATTCGTGAAAGAGTTGAACTATCAGATACCCTTTCTGAAGCTCATTCTCCAGAACGGACATCAATTACTTGGGGTCGAAGAAGCGCCATCCACTGAACAAGTGTATTAAGTAGTCTCATTCTGTTTGGCTCTCTGTAAACATAACTGAAAAGTTATACGAGAAGCCTTTCTGGCAAAACCTTATAACCAACATCCATCAAGGCGTGGAGTAGAGGGAGTACTTGATTTCGAAAATCAGGGAATAACTCCAAGGTTATCTGAGTAGAGGAAGTACTTAGCTCTAGGAGCTGGGGAATAACTCAGGGGGAACATTTGGTTGGGAACCATTTGTTTAGGAATCTTAGAATAGGATTATTGTAAGGTGAACTCAATTATCTGTTCTAGTGAATTCTAGGTCTCAGAAAGACCGGATTAGTGGATTGGATGATTACGCCTCCAAATACCACTATACTTAACGTGTTATTTACCTTTCAGATTTACATTTCAAAGAAAGCTTACACACATACTTATTATTTTTGCACTTACCTATCTTAAAGTCTTCTGCGCTCTGAATTTAAGTATCAGAAATTCCCAGGTTTCTGAGAAACTGTGTTTATCGACAAAAGTTTTAAAAGACTATTCACCCCCCCCCCCTCTAGTCTTTTACTTTGCCGTTATCTGGACCAACAGAGATGGAGAAGGGGATTGCTGTGAAGTCCTCTCAGTGTGCTTTTCAGCAGCTGAGGCAATGTGTCCTTGTGAAATCCCTCCCGTCCCTGGTGCAGGGGCATCATCATCCTTTTTGTGATGGTCAGAGGGAGGTCCATCAAAGTTATTCTCATCTATTTCTTCCTCCTCATCGTCTTCAGATACAAGATTAATCACTTCAGGAATAGTGATCTTCTGCCCATTAACCTCCTCTTGTTCAGAAGGAATAAATTGTAGAGTCTGGGGAAGGACTGGCTTGAATTCCATCTGTAATCTTGTCTGACCATCAGCCTGATTAAAGGCTTGAATCAACTTCTGTGCCACTGCTCTGGAGAAATTCTTATGCAATAAGGTCGCAACTTGATACTGTTCCGTGGGAAACATTGCATGGATTTAGTTCTCCAAGTCAAGAGCTCGTGCTCGTCTCGTAGTTTAATCTGTGATTCTCAATATTTCAGAGAGATCTGAGCACCTTAACCTCTGCCATTTCTTGAAGCATTAAATGTGCTTTGGCAAGGTATGAGCTTTGAAGAAGGGAAGTAGGTCCTTTTTCTCATCATCATGGACCTTCGTGGCACTTGTTTGAGCCTGAAAGAAAGAGTTCTGAGTTAGAATCAAAACTTGTGTAGATATCTGAGTACAAGTGTAGTTAGGTTTCTGAGGTACCTGAATGAGTACATCAGGCTCAGAGACTTGTACTACTGAGACAGGGGTTGCCTCAGATATCTTGTTGTGAGGTGGAGACTTGGAAGTCTGGTCCTCATCAACCTTTCTTTCTGCTTGAACCTGAGAATTAAAACATAACACTTAAGAAATTTTATCAAGAAAATTTTTATTGACAAATCAGATATCTGAGATGTCAATTACCTCTGTTCGAGGCTCAGATGTTTGTCTCACAGAAACTTGTGCATTTTCTGGAATCTTTTCTTGTGATGAAGGCCTTGATGCCTCATCAATTTCCATATGTTGTGAGGATTGAGTGGGCAATTCCTCAACAACTTCTACTTCTTTATTAACCTGTTAAGTAGAAAGTGTTAGTCTAAGAAAAATGATCAGAGATTGCTCTTTGAGGAGTATAAATATCTGAAAGAAATACCTTCTCTACAGAAGGTTCAGATACTTGTTTCTCAGAGGCCTTGGAAGCCTCTGGATTCCTCTCTGAAGAGATAGACTTTTCAGTCTCTTCATTTTTCTTCTCAGTTGGAGCCTATTAGAAACAAACACTTATTAGTGAAGTGTATTAACGAATATCTGAAAAATTATATCTTAAGGAAGTCTTTATCACCGGTAGCACAGGCTCATATTCCTTAAGTTGTGAGGGTGTGGAAGCCTCCTTCTCAGTTTCTGAGGCAAGCTTTTCAGCTTCCTCTTGTTCTCGTGTTTCTAAATCAGCCTATAACAAAGAAATTCTATTAAATAACAAGATTATGTGGCACAAAATATGACAAGTAGAGAGTTAAACCATTCAGATACCTGAGTAATGTCAGGCTGATTGGTCTCTGGAACTTGTGACCCTTCTATGCGTTGGTCTTGTTGTTCCATTTCATCCTCTTTGTTTGAAGTTTCAGGTACTTCAGACCTTTCCTGAGTATGCAACTTAGTTGCCTCCCTTGGTTGATCATTATGAGCAGATGTCTCAGTTTGATCGCTCTCATTGAGTTGGGGAACCTGCTCTTTTGCAGGATTTTTTTCAGCAATGAAAGATGCTGGTATCTGCAGCTCAAGTATCATTTCAGCAGTATTCACATCTGGCTGTTGTGGTTGTTGTGCTTGAGACAGACTGTTGAGTGTTGAGGCCATGGCAGTATCCTCCAACACTAAGCTATCACTCATCAGAGCATCTTCAATATGCTTCAGTCTTTGTTGCTCTGATGGTGTAATTTTTCCAGTTACCTTGACACTGTTGCTTGTTCAGCAACCTTTGTAACAGGTGCTTGTTCAGCAACCTGTGGTGTAGGTTCTTCTTCAGATACCTCTACACCAGTTACTTTTTCATAATATATTTTATGAAGAATCGATATATGGGAATTTCCTTCTATGCGCATATTGAACAAAACAAGTAAAAGGAAAATTGCCTTTGCTGAGATCCTATTGCCTTTCGACATAGATGGAAGAGGTCGATATCTCAAGTATATATATGCAAGGATTCAGCAAAGCAAGGTCGAGCTTTTTGAAAAAGATCAATTGAGATTTAAAGAGTTTAGGCTTCTTGTTTTCTGCTAGCTTTAGAGTTTGTCTAAGAGTATTCATTGTTGGAATAACTCTTTCAAACATTGACCTAGAATAGCTTTTACTGTTAGTTCTTCTAGGGCTAGTTTTGGTTGTTTATTCAATCGTTTGTGATTGTATTAAACCTAGTTGATTAGATCTACTTTTCCTGTCAGTAGATATTTTGCCTAAGGCACTGCCAATATATTTTTCTATATATTGGCTTGGTAATTGAAGTTTTATTATTCATCCGCTGCTATCTGTTTACTGTAGACATTGTTGAACAACATTGTTGGCAACATTGTCTGATTGATCTAGTTCCAAGTACCAATCCGGGATCCTAAGTTCTAACAAGTGGCATCAGAGCCAGCCACCTAACTACTGGTGTCTGGATTTGGTACTACTACAATGGATGCAAACTACAATAGACCTCCTGTGCTTGATGGGTCCAACTATCATTACTGGCAAATCCGGATGAGGACATACATCATGTCCCTTGATGGCCGTGCTTGGAGATCCATTCTGGAAGGATACACCTGGCCAACTGAAGGACCTGATGCTGATGGTGACATTGTCCCCATTCCTGAAGAACGCTTCTCTGCAGGTGACATACTTCTTAGCTCTTATAATGAAAAGGCTTTAAATGCTATCTTTGGTCATGTAGATGCTCATATGTTTAAAATCATTCAAAACTGCACTCTTGCCAAAACAAGCTTGGGAATTACTTGAGTCATTGTGAAGGGATGCTAGTGTCAAACAAACTAAACTTAGAATGCTTTGGTCTCAATTTGAAAATCTAAGAATGGCGGAGGAAGAAACCATTGACTCGATTTTGAAAAACTTTGACTCTCTCAAATGAAGTCCAAAGATGAGAAGCTATTTCTAATAGGCAACTTGTTTCCAAAGCTGTTCGATCTCTTTCCTCAAGATTTAATACCAAAGTCACTATTTTGGAAGACACTCATAACTTGGCAACTATGGATTTTCATACCCTGTTGAACAATTTGAAAAACTTTGAACTAAATGAAAATGAGAGACAAGGTATGAAAACTCATAGTATCTCCCTTCACTCAGTTTCTAAAGCTAAATCTTCAAAGCCTGATAGTAGTAGTGATGAGTCTGACAATATGACTGAGGAAGCTTTCAACAATCTTGTGAGGAAGTTCAACAAACTTAGATTCAGGAAAAACTCTGGTCAAGGATCCTCAAGTGGAACTAAAAATTTCAAAAAGAAAACCAATACTTTCAAAACTGGTTCTGCTTCCAAAACTAGCTCTGAATCTGATTTCGATCGCACTCCTCTTAGTAAGATTAGATGTTTTGAATGCCAAGGGTGGGGTCATTATCAAAATGAATGTGCTAACAATCTCAGAAAAGAGAAAAAGAATCTTCTTGCTTGTCTCAGTGATGACTCAGATGAAGAACAGGAAGATGAAGAAAAAGAAGATGATTCAACTACCAATGCCAGAGCTCTCCGCTCATCCACTTACAATATTGATGACCAATGTTGGGACAACATCGTCAAGACAACATCAGGAATAGAAATCTTCTTTGACTATGATGACTCCGAGAACTGTGAAATTTTGGCACTAACCAAACCTGAGAAGTCAGGAATCTCTGATGTTTTATGTCTACATGGTTCTGTGGATTTTGATATAGATAGTACTTCAGAAGAGGAAGTCAATGCAGATCAAATGGTGAAGGATCTGCAACAGATGTATGAGAAACTCTTCAGTGAATGGAAGACTCTCAGGAAACTCCTCAAGAAAACTGAGAAGGAGAACTACAATCTGAAAGACACCATTGTCAAACTAGAAGCTGAATTAACAAAGAAGGACACTGAACTGTTCAAGGTAATCTCTGAACTAGATAATGAAAAAAAGGTAATTGCAAAATGGAACTCCTCTACTTCTAGACTTAATGATATGCTTGAGGTGAACAATGATAGGACCACTGGTTTAGGGTACACCAGTAGTTATGATGCTTATTTTGAAGAAAAACTTGGGTGCAACATGAACTGCACTGTTAACCCTGATACCCCAAAAGTTGTCAAACCTCTTTCTGAGCTCATAAAAGGTCCTACGTTTGTCAAAGAAAAAGCTTTGTTTGTGTGCACTTACTGTCACAAATCTGGTCACAAAAAGCCTTACTGTTTCAAGTACCAAAAGGACGTAAAAAGGGAACATGTTGAGACCTCCAACCTCAGTAATCTCTCCACAATTCCCTCCCATCCAGTTTCAAAGAAACAAAGCGGTGATGCTATCTCGCAATGTTGTGACAACATCCACTCCAATGACTGAAAGATGTAATCTTAAGACTCTGAAGTACTTTCCTAGTTCTCCTAAACGAGGCAAATCTCCAGGACAGATAAGAAAACACAAGAGTGTTTCGAAACATGTTTGGATAGCTAAAGAAAAACATACTTGCAATGTTGCTTTTTCTATTGCTACTTCCTCTAACAATGATGGAAAATGGTACTTCGACAGTGGTTGTTCTAGGCACATGACCGGTAACCTGTCAAATTTGTCAAATTTTGTAGCTCAAAAGACAGGTACGGTAACTTATGGAGGAGGATACCAAAGCAAAATACTTGGAAAGGGAACACTGTGCCTTAAAGGATATCCAAAACTCTCAAATGTTCTTCTTGTTGAAGGTTTAACGGCTAATCTTGTCAGTATAAGCCACCTGTGTGATGATGATCTGAAAGTCAAGTTTGATAAACGTTCTTGCAAAGTTTATACTTGTGTGGACAAATTAACTATAATGACAGGTGTGAGATCACAGGACAACTGCTATGTGATGGATATTCCTTTCAAATGCAATGTTGCTCAACATGATGATGCAACATTGTGGCATAAGAAATTGCGACATGTCAATTACAGAAATCTGGAGAAGATCATCAAAAAAAATGTGGTGACAGGAGTGCCGAAGCTTACCAATGTTGGGAAACATGTGTGTGGCAACTGTCTTATGGGAAAACAAACCAAGGCGACACATCAGCCACTTCTGATTGAAGGTCAACAAAGAGGTACTTTTAACTGCTTTGAACTCCTGCATATGGATCTCATGGGTCCTATAGAAGCTAAAAGTTTAGGAGGAGCCTGGTATATCTATGTTATAGTTGATGATTTTTCTAGATACACTTGGGTCAACTTTTTGAAAGAAAAATCAGAAACTTTTAGAATACTTCAAAAACTGGCATGCAAAATGTTGTAATCAGTACTCTACTCTTGTTCAAAGAATTCGATCTGACCATGGTAAAGAATTCGAGAATCAATTCTTTGATAAGTACTGTGAAAAGAAAGGAATCATGCATGAATACTCAGCTCCTAAGACACCACAACAAAATGGTGTTGCTGAAAGGAAAAACAGGACTCTTCAAGAAATGGCCAGAGTGATGTTGAGCTCAATGAACCTATCAAAAAGGTTGTGGGCTGAAGCTGTGAACACTGCTTGTCACATAATCAATCGTGTCTATCTTCGTCCAGGTTCTCTGACCACTCCTTATGAGATGTTGAAAGGTAGAAAACCCAATCTTAAGTACTTTCATGTATTTGGATGTGTGTGTTACATACTCAATGATAGAGAACATCTAGGGAAGTTTGATGCTAAAAGTGACAAAGGAATCTTTGTAGGGTACTCTCAAAATAGTCAAGCGTATAGAA
This sequence comes from Plantago major, assembly GCA_026545765.1. NCBI lineage: Eukaryota > Viridiplantae > Streptophyta > Magnoliopsida > Lamiales > Plantaginaceae > Plantago > Plantago major. Next base: position 28,146,654 of record CM048843.1, read on the forward strand.
TATACAATCCTAGATTACAAACTATACAAGAGTCTGTGAATGTTTCCTTTGATGACTCTGAGCCCTATGCCCAGAAGAAGATCTCTGCAGGTGCTGAACAGGTTATTGACTCAACCCCTGACTCTTCTACACGTGAGAACGTACCAGAAACTGTGACTCCAGCTGTTGATCAAAGTGAAAGAACCCATGATGTGGGCAATGTTGTGCCAACATCCCCTCTGTGCCATGATGACTCAACATTAAGTTCAACATCCCAGAGTTTCACTCATGATGAAGAACAAGTTGATCCCCACAAGGAGACTGAGGCTGAATCTGACAATCCATCTGGCATTAATGTTGCACCTATGTCTCCTGACTCACGAAAGGATCCTCCTCCTAGAATTCGCAAAGATCATCCCAGTTCCCAAGTAATTGGAAATCCAGGAGGAAGGACATTGAGGGGAAACACGCGCAAAAATTACAAGGAAACACTCAGACTTGCTGAAATATGTCACTCTGTAAGTTCCTCGTGCTTTGTTTCGTTAATTGAACCTAAAAATGTGAAAGAAGCTCTTGCTGATGATTTTTGGATAGAAGCAATGCAAGATAAACTTCGTCAATTCTAAACAAATGAAGTCTGGACTCTTGTTCCCCGCCCCCATAGTATAAATGTCATAGGCACCAAGTGGATATTCAAAAATAAGAGTGATGAAAAGGGGGTAGTTGTAAAAAACAAAGCCAGATTGGTTGCTCAAGGTTACTGTTAGATATTTTGTTAGAATATCTGTCTAGATTTTGTTCAGCAACATGATGACTTATCTTAGTCTCAGAAAGGTGATTAGTACTCTTGGTTCACTTGAACATTGTAAAAGAGGAAACCCACTAAGTATGATAGTCTAGCTAATCTTGTATAGGATGTTAGGTCTCAAAATGTAATTTTTATTTTATGAAGAAAAGACCAAGAAGAAGACATCCAAGCAGAAAGCTCAACAACTTTTGAAGATTTGAAGAAAACTGCACAAGATTATGAATCATTGTTCGATATCTTAGCGGATATCTTGTAGACACGAACAGTTTCAAACAAACTGTGTCACAAGAGATATCTGAGAAATGAGATACATATCTGAAGACAAGGAAAGTGTCCACAGATATCTGTTCTCAGATACCTTGAGCGTTAAACACGTTTCTGAAAAGAAACAAGATTGTTTCAATCAATACAAGTGGTATCTGAAGAATGAAGATAAGGACGTGCAAAATATCAGACAACAAGTCTAGTCTCTGATACAAAGCATAGTTCCGTTGACACTACAGGACAAAAAGTATAGTACAATGCATTTAATGCACGGACAGAGATGTCTGAGTAAAAGCAACGGCAACTTCTGAGAAGAAGACAAAATCTGCTACAGTACTATACACAGATATCGATAGTTTGAATTTGAGCCTAACGGATACTATTCAAACGGCACTCAAATCCATCTATAAATATCAACACTTAGACAGCTTGAGAGACAGACACACATTGCATACGCTGAAACATAGAACTCTGAACATTCTACTCTCTCATTGCAACTTACTTATTATCAAAGCTTTCTGTTGCGACTAAAGCTTGTGATCTTGAGTAAACACTGAAGTTCTAAGTGTCCTGATCCTAAACAAGCAAAGCTATCTGTGAAGGAGTTGAATCAAAAGATCAACTATCTGAGATTCATTCTCTTGAACAGATATCATAAGACTTGGGTCAGTAAAATTGAACTAGATACCATACGCTGTAAAGTGTATTAAGTAACTTAGTTCACAGAACTATCTGAATAACTTAAAAGTTATTAAGACGCTCATCTGACAACTCAAACCGAAACCAACACCAAAACCGCGGGAGTATGTGAAGTTCTTAGTTTGAAAAATCGGGAATAACTCAAGGTTACCGAGTATAGGAAGTACTTGATTTGGGAAACTAAGGAATAACTCAAAGTTTTGAGTATAGGAAGTACTTAGCTTGGGAAGCTAGGGAACAACTCAAAGGTTTCTGAGTATAGGAAGTACTTGGCTGAAGAAGCTAGGGAACAACTCAGGGGGAACTTTTGGTTGGGAACCAATTGTTCAGAATCTTCGAATATGATTTTTGTAAGGTTATCTCAATTATCTGTTCTAGTGAATTCTAGGTCTCTGATAGACCGAAGTGGATTAGTTGGAGGATTACGCCACCTCCAGATACCACTATACTTGCTGTGTCATTTACATTTCTGTATTTATACTTCAGCAACACACACACACTTATTAACTGTTTCTACACTTATCTTTATTAAGTCTTCCGGACTCTGATTCTAAGTATCAGATATCCATTCAGATATCTGAGAATTATTTGTTATCGACAAAAGTTTTAAAAGACTATTCACCCCCCCCCCCCTCTAGTCTTTTACTTTGCCGTTATCTGGACCAACAAGTGGTATCAGAGCAGGAGGTTCACCAGCCTTCTGCACTGAACCTAGATCCCCAGATAGGTGAAGGAACTTTGTCCACTTTTGAGGACTATTTAATTTGTGTGTTAAGTGTGCAGGTATGTCTCTGAGTGATGCACCCATTCTCAAACCAGAGAACTACGAGAAATGGAAAAATAACATGATGCTCCACCTTGAAGCCATAAGTGACGAAATGATCGAAGTAATAAAGAATAGTCCAATAATCATTCAACAACTTAAGCAAGTCATGGAGGTTTCAAGTGGAAGAGACAGAGATCAAAGCCAAGGATCTTCACAAACAGATGCGTCAAGTAGTGGAAGATCTACTGGTCACGAACCAAAGCCCAGAGAACTCTGGACATCGGAAGATGCCAAGAGGAATCGTCTGGATGGTCAAGCTCGTAACATCATCATCAGATCGACACCAGAGCACATACAGTGTAAACTGTGGGGTGCTAAAACGGCGAAAGTTGCAACCGATTGAAGAAATCTGCGGGCCGAGAAAACCAAGGAAAACAAGTTCGAAGTTCTAAAGTTGAAATTTCAAAATTTCAAACAAGGTCCCACTGAAACTCTGGAAGAACTTGATTTCAGATTTACCACTCTTATGAGTGATATGGCAGCACTTGGGGAAAGCAATAGATACTCTCAGTCAGAGACGATTAAGACTATTGTCAGAAGTCTTAACCACAACTGGGAGCACACTAAATTCTTTTATTTCAACCAAGGTATGCCAAATATCACTCCAGTACAAAAATATGCAGAGCTCGCTGAACAAGCCATCTCAGAAAGCATCATGTACTGAGGAAGGTAAATTGAAACGATATCTGCTTTCTGTTAAAACAGCCACTTCAAGAAGGATTGTCTTGCCTCAACAAACTAAGAACAAAGCGACAAGAAAGATAGAAGAATCTTCGAAGAAGCGAAGCTTTGTTAATCAAGAAAGAAAGAAAATCAAATTCAATGGATGCTCTAGCGTTGAAACAGATTCAAGATGACAATTCAGATGATTCAACCTACCATCACCGTAACTATGTGGAGTTACTCATGATATAATCGACTTGACCTCAAGAAGAATGAAATGTGTGGAGTTCTTTGAAATTGGACGGACATCTCCAACATAGAAAAGCATCTCATGGCTGATGAGGTAACACATACTTCTTGCTACACTTATGAAAGTGATGAAGAGGAAATAAAAAATCTAGAAAATCTCAGGAAAGAACTTGACATCTATGAAAGAGAATTTCTAATGATCCGAGCTAGAGCCGAAAACCTTGAAGAAGAAAAGAATTCTCTTGAAAAGGAAAATTCTCAATTAGTTAAAGAATCTGAGAGAAAGGATGCTGAAAATGCATTTCTCAAAGCTCAGATATCCGAGACTGAAAAGTCACATGAAGAAGCAATGGCTGAGTTACGAAAGAATTATGAAAATCTTCTTTCTGAAAACAAGGAACTCAAGAAGAAAGAACTATCTTTTCAATCTTATGCCAAAGCTAGTGACACTCTTACTGAAGTACAATCTTACTTAAGAGATCCTTCAGAAAAGAAAGGACTTGGGCTGAATACTCAGACAGATTGCTCTATTACTCTGAATAAGAGTAAAGAAAAGAGAACATTTGTAAGTACTCAGCAAGACGATTCCCATGCAATCTATAGTATCGGTGAAAAGACAAAGATTGTTGACAAAGGAAAGGCAGTTGCGACTAAACCTTTGTGGGAAAAACAAGTCAAAAACAAAACTGATGGTTACGTCTCGAAAGAAACACAACACCGAAAAGTGTAAACACCACGATGCTATGTCTCTCAAAAAGGTAGAATTGCGGAGTAGCAAATTCTCCCATGTCACTTTTTCGGAAAGAAATTGGATCAACCAGACTAGCAAAGCTGCTGAAAAGATCTCGAGATAGCTTCAAGTGCTCAAACGGCATTGCTACAAAGGCATCGGAAAACAACTTGCTCATGAGTACAAGCAGGAGAAAGAACGATGGCTGAAGGCTAGAATTGCTCAAAGCAATTATCAGAAGTGGAAGTTAAATCAAGCCATCGAAAATCAATGCGGCTAGAAGAAATCAGCAAGGAAGGCTAAGTTTCTTTGAAAGCAAACTCAGAAACCTGACAGGTATCTGAAAGCATCATATGGAGCACCTAGGGACACACCAAGGAAGAAAATAATTCTGACTAATGATAACCTTCATTCAAAAAGAATTCCTCCTTATGTTCCTGTCAGACAAAAGCATGTTTCAAAGAAATTCATTCAAAAATGGATTCCTACTGGAAGAACTTTTGATTCTGACGGTTCCATCAAAGATATGAGAACCTAATCTCCTGTTTCCTGTTGTGTGCAGAATGCTTCCTGGACTAAAGCACAATGGCTATTTGATAGTGGATGCGGAAAGCACATGACAGGAGACAAAGCAAATCTGGTTGACTACAAAGCTTGCAACACAGGACCAGATATCAGATTTGCTGGAGGAGAATTAAATCCCTCTCTGGGATTTGGCAACGTCAAATTGGGAACATTAACAATCACTGACGTATTACATGTTAAGGATTTGAAATACAATCTATTTAGCATGAGCCAGTTTGCAGACAAGGGTTTTGCTATAAAATTCAAAGCTAAATACTGCAAACTAATTGACAATGAGTCAAAGCAGACAGTCTTAGTTGGTCGGTGGAAAGGCAGTCTTTATGTTGCCGACTGGGCATCTGCCACAACTGAAGAATGTCTCATGGTGAGTCAATCTGGTCACACAGAAGAGCACTGGTTATGGCACAAAAGAATGAGTCAATTGAATTTCAAAACTCTGAATAGACTTGCCAAGAAAGAGTTAGTGGTTGGTCTTCCCAAAACATCTTTCAGAAAGGATAGTATCTGTTCTGCCTGTCAGATGGGGAAACAATCTAAGATCTCTTTCAAGTCCAAAATCAGACACTCTAGTGTTAGACCACTGCAACTTTTACATATGGATCTTTTTGAATCATCTGTAACTAGTTATGCAGGAAAGAAATATGGTCTGGTTGTTGTAGATGACTTCTCAAGATTCACTTGGGTTGTCTTTCAGAAACACAAATCTGATGCCAGGGTGGAGATACCAAACTTGCTGAAAGAGCTTGAAATCATGAAAAATGAAAAGGTATCTGCAATCAGAACAGATCATGGTACTGAGTTTGTCAATCAGTACATAAAGGAGTTTTGTACCTGCAAATGTATACAACACCAACTTTCCTCTGTAAGAACACCTCAGCAAAATGGTGCTGCAGAAAGGAAAAACAGAACCCTTAAAGAAGCTGCAAGGACAATGCTAGCTGACACTGAGATAAGTGAAATATATTGGGTTGAAGCTGTAAACACAGCCTGCTACACTCAGAATAGATGCTTCATGACAAACACCATGACAGGACCCCCTATGAAATTATGGTTGGAAGACCTCCTAATATCAAACATCTGAGAGTACTTGGTTGTAGATGTTTTGTTCTAAACAATGGGAAAGTTTTTCTGAGAACATTTCAACCAAAGGCAGATGAAGGTGTTTTTCTTGGCTATTCCACAAACAGCAAAGCTTACAGAGTTTACAACAAAAGAAAAAATAAATTTGAAGAATCAGTTAATGTTGTATTCTATGAAGGAAGTAAGAAAACACCTCCATTGATGAACTCTCGTAAAAGTTCAAGAATCATTCTTGAGGGATACTAAAGAAGAACCCTCAGAAAGGAAAAACATCGTTATGGAAAGTGAGGATGACTCTGACGTAGAAAAGCTTGAAAAGCCTAGTAACAACAAGATGACTCACAAACATGATGAGGAATTTCCTATGAGTTTTCCAGAAATGGAACAGGTTACTGAGAACCTTCATCATGAAGAGGTATCTGAAAATAAGAATCTTTGAAATGCATGTCTCGGATATCTCTAACATGAAAAAGTGTCGATATCCATGACATTTCCCATATGTCGATATCTCGAATCTTGAAAAGTATCAAATCAAAATCTTAGTGATTCACATTCGGATCACTTGGATATTGATCCTACTAGCACTAAACCTTGATGAAATGGATCAAAGATCATCCTACAAAGGATATAATTGGACAATTAATCGGTGTTAGGACTAGGAGAGCAATAGCTGAAAATGCTGATTCTCTCTTTGGACGTTTCATCTCGAATATCGAACCTAAAAGTATAGAAGAAGCATTAGGAGACCAAGACTGGATCTCTGCAATGCAAGAAGAGTTGGATCAATTTGAGAGAAACAAAGTCTGGAAACTAGTTCCATTTATAGAAGGAATATCTGTGATTGGAACTAAGTGGGTTTTCAGAAACAAAATGAATGAAACTGGTGAAATAACCAGAAACAATGCAAGATTGGTTGCCAAGGGATTCACTCAGACTGAAGGCTTAGATTTTGATGAGTCATATGCACCAGTTGCCAGATTGGACGCAATAAGACTCTTTCTAGCCTTTGCAGCCCATAAAAATTTCAAAGTTTATCAGATGGATGTCAAAAGCGCATTCCTAAACGGTGAACTTACAGAAGAAGTTTATGTTGAGCAACCACCTGGCTTTGAAGTTTCCTCAGAAAGTAGAATGGTCTATAAACTACAGAAGGCTCCAAGAGCATGGTATGACACTTTGGCCAAATACCTTCTGGAAAGTGGTTTCAAGAAAGGTGAAGTTGATAAAACTTTATTTACCTTAAATCATGATGGGAAACTACTCTTAGTTCAAGTATATGTTGATGACATCATATTTGGATCTAAGGACAAGCAACTTTGTAATGACTTTGCAAATCTCATGAAAAACAAGTTTGAGATGAGCATGATGGGAGAAATGAATTATTTCCTAGGATTGCAAGTCAAGCAACTCAATGATGGAATATTCATTAGTCAAACAAAGTATGCAAAAGATATGCTCACAAAATTCAATCTTAAGCCTTCTGAAAAGAATGCTAAGATACCTATGAGCATTGGAACCAAAATGACCTATACTGAATCAGATAAGAGTTTTGAAGAACATAAGTATAGGAAATTGATAGGTTCACTACTTTACCTCACTGCAAGTAGACCTGATATTCAATATGCCGTTGGAGTATGTGCTAGATTTCAGACAAATCCAATGCAAGCACACTACAACATTGCTATGAAAATATTAAGGTATGTGAAGGGTACAGTAGATGTAGGACTGTGGTATCCTAGAGAAAGTGAATTGAGTTTAGCTGGGTACTCAGATGCTGATTATGCTGGATCATTGCTTGATAGGAAAAGCACCGTGAACTTGCCGCTTCGGGCACTAGACTTATCTCATGGTTTAGCAAGAAGCAAAACTCAATTGCAACTTCTACCACGAGGCTGAATATATTGTCACGTTGTTGTGCAACACAAATTCGTGGATACAACAACAACTTAAAGACTATGGACTCGATGAGAAGAAAACTCCCATTTTTCGTGACAACACAAGTGCTATTGCGATTACGTAATCCTAAATTTCATGCCGTAACAAAGCACATTGATGTTAGACATCACTTCATCGAGACCATGTTGAAAAAGGCAATATAGAGATACTCAAGATTGGGATCAAGACCAACTTGCGATATCTTCACTAAGCCACTACAAGAAAGTATTCTTAGCCTTAAGACATAGTCTTGGACTAATGGAACTACCAATGAACTGAAAAAGTTCAGGTATCTGGAACGGGCATCCAGAAAAGAGGTATCTGGAACGGGTATCCAGAAAAGAGAGAAGAGGTATCTGGAACGGGTATCCAGAAAAGAGAGAAGAGGTATCTGGAACGGGTATCCAGAAAAGAGAGAAGAGGTATCTGGTAATGTATCCGAAAAGAGAGAAGAGGTATCTCGAACGGAACCGTAAGTCAAAAGGCTAAAGAGCAAAAGATAGCTTAAGATCTCCGAGACAGAACTCGATATCCGAATCATTCTATGAGCAGAACAGGAACACAAAAGAGAATAGTATAACTATCTCAAATAACTACTTTCTTGAATCTCGACTATTTCTATTTTGATGAAAAACTTGGAAAATCCTAAGTATAAGACAAATTCAGATGCTGAAGGTCCTTGCTCCAATGTAATTGTGATTCAGATAGCTATTAGCCAAAATTCATTAAATGGGCACAATTACATTTGTTGATTGTGATCATTGCTGGAGAAGCAATGGTGACCCTTGATGAATTCAAGCGCTTGATCTGAACGGCAGAAATTAATTCACAGTAAATAGTGGACTGTTGAAATTCAGACATGGCCCACTAAGCATTTAATGCCGAACTAACTTTTGCTCACTTTGCTTGCAAATCACGACACGTATACACAAAATCAATTTGTATGTATTTGTCTGTTGAGATTCACTTGCTATATATATAGGATTTTGGCAAATGAAATCACTTTTGCCTAATCCTAAATTTCAACTTGCATCAAAACAGCAAAAACCTTCTCCTAATCCTCTGCAACTTCTCTAAAATCTCTGCATCTCTTGATTAAGTTTTTCTGAAAAGAATCACTCAATTGAATCTCTTTCAAACACTAGCTTCAAATCCTTACTATATAAAGAGATGGCCTCCAAGAACACTTCTACACGAATCCCGATCCTCCACGGTGCATCAATGAAAAGCAAGCACCGAGTTGGTTATTGTTAACAATCGATCGGTAGGAGCTTTCAATCGACCATTGGACTTCAAGTCAGAATGATTTGGGTGGTGCCATGGTTGAGGAATACCTCATGGTCGCAATAGAGAACCAAGCGACGTAAAGCTAATTCTTGACATGCTTGAAAAGGCACAAATCAAGGGCTTTGTATCTCGCCCTAGTGGAATTTCATCACTTGATGTGTTGGAATTTTACAACAACCTGTGATTATTTCACAGTATCCAAGGCACCGAAATAGTGTCTATCAAAACCTCAGACAAGGAAAGGAAATCCTTCTGGACTTAACAACTTTCTCAAAGTTGTTTGAGGTTCAAAATCTTGGAAAGGATTTTGAAATAAACACCAAGGATGAGGAACTCCTTGAAGGTGTTAAAGAACTTTCTGATGATGTGTGATCTTGAGAAATCGATACACCCACCGAAGTTCAAACTTGTCGACATCCCAACCGGACATCTGGTTCACCGGGATGTATCTTGCTTGCATTCTTCATGATGCTTTGATGGTCTACAAGGAGGTGCTGACCAGATAAGCCAAGAACGATGGATCATGATGTTCTTGCTGAATCAACAAGACAAAAGGCTGGAAAACCCTTTCAATTGGGGAAAGTACGCCTTCATGAAATTTGTGAAGAAGATTCAAGGCTTCGAGCCTAAGATTGTCAAAGGACTAGCTGAGCCAAAGGCCACAGTAGGATATGGTCTGAAGATATGCTACTTGCTGGAAAAGCTTGGCATTGAGCTCAGAGAGACGGCTGAAATAGCCAACAGTAACTTACTCTACAAGTATGAGTATACAAATCGATGAAAAGGTTACTAGGTCTCGTAAAGGTCCTAAGAAGAGAAAATCTGAAAAGATATCTGAAGAAAAGGTTGCGACCAAGAAGCCCAGAACTTCAAGAAAGAAGTCTGCTGGCAAATCAGAAGACACACCCAAAGAGGTTGTCAATTCTCAGATATCTACAAACATGGCAGATGAACTCATTAATGCTGCAAAAGAGTTATCACCTACTGAACAAGTAGACTCAGCAAGAGAAAGTGCTTTCATAAATGTTGCGACTAATGCAGAAAGCCTGGCGATGAACTCATGAATCGCCAAAAGTGGTGAAAACACTAAGCCCCATCTGCGTAAACCGCAGGAATAATGGACCAATCGGTTCCCAATGCCGATGAGAGATCGACGATGAAGATGATGAACTAGTCATCTCTCAAGTCCTAGAAAAAATCAAAGAGGGCTAAGGTTTGAACAAGTAATCGGTGATAAGGTATCTCAAGAAAACCTACACCATAGGTTGTCAACCTATAGCAAAGGTTGTTGGTGCAAACACATCATCAGGGAATGACTCTCTTGCACAACTTCACAAAGCCCTGATGAGTGGTATCTTAGTATTGGCAGATGCTGATGGAAATGCCACATCTAAGAATCTGGAAGAACTTTCGACTGATCAATCTTCTGCTTCCAGACAACCACAACAACCACAAACACAACAACCACAACAGCCACAAGTGGTTGATGAAATGGTTAATGAACTCCATTTTGAAATACTAGCAATACAAGATGTCAAGAAAATCTCAGAATTGAAAGGTGTTCCCCAACTCAATGAGAGGGATCAAACCGAGACATCTACTCGTAATGATCAACAGGGAGGCAAATCGAGTTGCATACTCGGAGAAGGTGTGAAGTACCGAAACTTCAAACAAAGAAACCGAATCGGGACAAGACGACCAATGTATAGAAAGGTCACAGTTCCAGAGACCAATCGACCAAAGCTTCGGGTAAATGATCGGTTTAACTCTTACCTTGTAAAAATTTTATACTTATAAATCTTGTTACCTTATAAGAATCTCTTTTTTACAGGCTGAGTTAGAAACGGAAAAACAAGAGGAAGCTGAAAAGCTTACCTCAGATACTGAAAAAGAGGTTCCTTCATCCTCAACTCTTGAGAAATCGAGCACATGCCATGTAAATGATTCTTAAAGAGAACTAACTTTTCAAGAAAATGTTTGTATGATCATTAATGATAAATGTTTCTAACAGCTCCAACCGAGATGGAAGAAGATAAGGCGAAATGCGAGACAAACCCGTAAACCAACAAGGTTTCGAAGCACATCATCGAAGCTTTCAAACTTGAAGGTATATGAAAATCGGATAAGTACTCTTCACTGGGTTATCTTAAAACTTCTTCTAAATTATTCAATACTATCTACTTACGTGCTCAATCAAGTAGAAGTGCAAGGGACAAAGTTGCGACATCCCCTGCACCTATGGAAATTGATGAGGCATCAAGGGTTTCATCACAAGAAAAGATTCCAGATACTGCACAAGTCTCTGAGAGACAAGTATCTGAGCCTCCCATGGAGGTAATTGACCTCTCAGATATCTGACTTGTCACTTAAAGTTCTTCTTGATAAAAATTCCTAAGTATTGTGATAATGTCAATTCTCAGGTTCAAGAAAGAAAGGTTGATGAGGACCAGACTTCCAAGTCTCCACCTCACCACAAGATATCTGAGACACCAATTGTCCCAGTAGAACAAGTATCTGAGCCTGATGTTCATACTCAGGTAACTCAGAAACTAAACTACACTTCTACTCAGATATCTACCAAAGTTTTGAAACTCACTCAAAACTCTTTCTTTCAGGCTCAAACAGATGCAAAGCAGGTTCCCATTGAAGAAACAAGGGACCTACTTCACTTCTTCAAAGCTCACACTTGCCAAAGCACATTCAATGCTTCAAGAAATGGCGAAGTTAAGGTGCTCGATCTCCGAACTATTGAGAATAACTGATCAACCAACCAGACGGGCACGAGCTCTTGACCTGGAAACATATGTCCAAGCAATGTTCGCTACAGAACAACATACAGTTGCGACTCTACTACACAAGGACTTTTCCAGAGAAGTGGCGCATAGTTTGATACATGCCTTTGAACAGGCAGATGATCAGACAAGATTACAGATGGCATTCAAGCCGCTTCTGCATCGCAATTCATACCTTCAACAAGAAGAAGTTAATGGCGTAAGATCACTATCCCGGAAGTGATCAATCTTGTATCTGAAGATGATGAGGAGGAAGAAATGAATGAAAATTTCTTTGATGAACCTCCCACTGATCATCACCAAAAGGATGATAATGACAAAAAGGATGATGATGATGCTCCTGCACCAGGAACCGGAGGAATTTCACAGAGAAACAATGCCTCAGCTGCTGAAAAGCAAACTGAGAAGACTTCACAGAAATCTCCGTCTTCATCACCTCAGAAATCTACTCATCAATCTTCTCACCAACATGAACAAGTAGTTGAGATTTCTGAAGAAACCAATCAGAAAATATTAAACACTCAGACCAGAAGTGCTCAACTCAGACAACTGTTGGAAGAAGAACAACAGCTCCATCTTCAACTGGAAGATCAAATAGCTCAATCCAGAGAAAGGCTTGATCAACTAGAAGATCAATACCTCAAAGAAATGAATGCTTACTCTGCGGTTAACGAGCTACGGGATGCTGTGCACGAGATCGCCAAAGAACTCGATACTGAAGAAGTATCTGAAGTCAAGCATGATGCTAAGGCTGCATCATCTTCGAAAGAAGTACCATCCTCCTCCCAGAAAGGAAAGAAACCAATCTCTGAGATGGTTGCTGGACTTGATACAATTGATGAAAATGTCCAAGAGGATGAAGATCACTGGGCTAATCCCTCAGATGATGAAGAAGACAAGACTTTGGCAGGACATCGCCATGAACATCTAGCGGTTTCTCACTTAAAAAGAAAGTTGATTACTCCTACAATCTTCAACAAACTGCCAAACATCCACTCTCAAGAGTACATGAGCAGGTACCAAGTACTAGCTACTCTGAATAAGGAGATGTCTTCACAAAACAAGGAAGTAATTGCCTCAGTCCCCTCTGAAATGAGAAAGTTCACTGAGCTCATCACTCAAAGAACAACTAGCATGATCATTGCTCAGAAAGATCTGGGAATGACAAGGGACGATGATGTGTCTTTAGCTGAAAAAGCTTTTCAAGAGGCAAGTTACATCACCGGAAAAGCAGATGCCATCCTAGCCCATCAAGCGAGCTCACCGATAAGGACAATGGACTTATCAAACAAAATCAGAGCTCAAAGTCAACTTCAGAAGTTGGTCACTGCCTACAACTATTTACAAGGGCATTTTGACTCTCTCTCAGATTCCTTTATGAGACTGAGTCAGCCAACAATGACTAAGGGGGAAAGAAAGTACAAATCTGGACCTCAAAGTCAGGGGGAATGGGAAGAAGGAGATGAAAACAAGAAGAAATCTGAGTCAGGTGCCGTAAAGGAAGAAGAAAACTTCCCACCACCACTCGTAATCTATGAATCCTTCTCAAGCCAAGCCGCTCTGAGACCCATCAAGGAACCAAAATGGCAACAAGGGCCATGGCACAGAAACCTCCAAGGAGTACCAAGGCTCCAAGGAGAAGACAAGTTAGAGGGATTGATGAATCTTCTGAAGAAGAAGAAGAAGGTCAAATCAAGTCCCAGGGCAATGAAGAAGGCTGCAAAGATCTCACAAGAATTGATCTTGATGAAGAGACTGATGATGATGACGCTCCTCTTCACAGAAAAAGGAAAATTGAAAGCCTAACTGAGCCCATAGCTGCAAAGCCCTAGCGCCTAAAACACCCTCCGAAATACCAAGTCTATCTAGGTGGTAGTTCTTCAAGCAACAACCCCAAAGAGAATTCAAGATGTAAAAGGAACAGACGAGAGTGAACAAAGACAAAGTCAACTTCCACTCGTGCCAAGAAGCCAAAATTGAGTATGTGAAGTATGACAATGATTCCTCTGTCTACAGGTGCATCAATCAGAAAAATGGCTATTGGATTTTGGAACTTAAGCATCTATTGGTAAATTCAAGATTTCCAGAACCAATCCTCAAACAGCTTATGGCATGGAGAAAGAATAAACCTACCTTGATCAACACCAATCACATCAAAGCATGGTTGGATTTTGAAGTTGTCAAGAGAACTGAAGCCATGAAGAAGGACCTCTCTGATGATTGTCCATATGGAAAGCCGATGATGTGCACAAAATTCAATATCACAGAACAGCACAAGACCAAGACTTGATGTGGAACCCATGAGTCGTTCTATCCGATGTAAGATCAATACAAGGGTGACATCGATATCCAAGATTATCTATGGATACTTCAAGCTTTCGATATCGTAATAGAGCATGCCCGAAGTGGGGAAAGTACCTATGGGTCAAGCATTTTGCCAAGAAAAATCCTACCAAAACCTACAAAGAAGTCTGTGGATTTGCCAGAGACACAGAGATGCTTGTCAGAACTCTTCTCTATGATTATTCTGATGACATCAAAAGGTTTGGAGATAGGAAATTTGCAGACTGATCCATAGAAATCTTGTTGAAGACTTGAAGATTGAAGACTTGAAGACTAGTTCTTTAGGATGTTTACATGGAGCTTAGTAACTCCTGTTGTCCTAATTTACTATGTAGTTTTTGTTTTTTTGTCAATCGAGCTCAATCAGTATTCTCAGATAAAGTTATCTGTAATCTTAAGTTGCGACTTATCTGAAGAACTTACTCTCAGATAGTATTTTATAAAAGATAACTTGTCAGCAAAGATCACACCTTGTGATTTGGTTGATGTCTACTTTCTGCACTTAATTATATGATTTGAAAGATCTCAAGAAATGATTAAGTGGTGGATTCTTTCCTCATCCAGATTTGTAATAGGGAAGATAGTCATCGTTGACTGATCAAAATGGGGGAAATTTGTTAGATATTTCGTTAGAATATATGTGTAGATTTTGTTCAGCAACATGATGACTTATCTTAGTCTCAGAAAGGTGATTAGTACTCTTGGTTCACTTGAACATTGTAAAAGAGGAAACCCACTAAGTATGATAGTCTAGCTAATCTTGTATAGGATGTTAGGTCTCAAAATGTAATTTTTATTTTATGAAGAAAAGACCAAGAAGAAGACATCCAAGCAGAAAGCTCAACAACTTTTGAAGATTTGAAGAAAATTGCACAAGATTACTGAATCTGTTGTTCAGATATCTTAGCCAGATATCTTGTAGACATGAACAGTTTCAAACAAACTGTGTCACAAGAGATATCTGAGAAATGAGATACATATCTGAAGACAAGGAAAGTGTCCACAGATATCTGTTCTCAAATACCTCGAGCGTTAAACACGTTTCTGAAAAGAAACAAGATTGTTTCAATCAATACAAGTGGTATCTGAAGAATGAAGATAAGGACGTGCAAAATATCAGACAACAAGTCTAGTCTCTGATACAAAGCATAGTTCCGTTGACACTACAGGACAAAAAGTATAGTACAATGCATTTAATGCACGGACAGAGATGTCTGAGTAAAAGCAAAGAACTTCGAGAAGAAGACAAAATCACATAAAGATTATACACAGATATCGATAGTTTGAATTTGAGCCTAACGGGTACTATTCAAACGGCACTCAAATCCATCTATAAATATCAACACTTAGACAGCTTGAGAGACAGACACACATTGCTACATGAAACATAGAACTCAACATTCTACTCTCATTGCAACTTACTTATTATCAAAGCTTTACATGCGATAAAGCTTGTGATCTTGAGTAAACATCAAGTTCTAAGTGTCCTGATCCTAAACAAGCAAAGCTATCTGAAGGATTTGAATCAAAAGTTCAACTATCCGAGATTCATTCTCTTGAATGATATCATAAGACTTGGGTCAAGAAATCGAACTAGATACCCTCTACCGTAAAGTGTATTAAGTAACTTAGTTCACAGCTATCTCAATAATCAAAAGTTATTAAGACGCTCATCCGACAACTCAAATCAAACCAACACCAAAACCGCGTGGAGTACGTGAAGTACTTAGTTTGAAAATCGTGAATAACTCAAGGTTACCGAGTATAGGAAGTACTTGATTTGGGAAACTAAGGAATAACTCCAAAGTTTTTGAGTATAGGAAGTACTTAGCTTGGGAAGCTAGGAACAACTCAAAGGTTTCGAGTATAGGAAGTACTGGTCAAGAAGCTAGGAACAACTCGGGGGAACTTTTGGTCAGAACCAATTGTTCGTAATCTTAGAATAGGATTTTGTAAGGTTATCTCAATTATCGTTTCTAGTGAATTCTAGGTCTCTGATAGACCGAAGTGGATTAGTTGGAGGATTACGCCACCTCCAGATACCACTATACTTGCTGTGTCATTTACATTTCTGTATTTATGCTTCAGCAACACACACACACTTATTAACTGTTTCTACACTTATCTTTATTAAGTCTTCCACACTCTGATTCTAAGTATCAGATATCCATTCAGATATCTGAGAAATATTTGTTATCGACAAAAGTTTTAAAAGACTATTCACCCCCTCTAGTCTTTTACTTTGCCGTTATCCTGACTAACAAGTGGTATCGAAAGGTGAGGTTCACCAAATTCCTTGACCAACCTAGATCCCCAGATAGGTGAAGGAACTTTGTCCACTTTTGAGGACTATTTAATTTGTGTGTTAAGTGTGCAGGTATGTCTCTGAGTGATGCACCCATTCTCAAACCAGAGAACTACGAGAAATGGAAAAATAACATGATGCTCCACCTTGAAGCCATAAGTGACGAAATGATCGAAGTAATAAAGAATAGTCCAATAATCATTCAACAACTTAAGCAAGTCATGGAGGTTTCAAGTGGAAGAGACAGAGATCAAAGCCAAGGATCTTCACAAACAGATGCGTCAAGTAGTGGAAGATCTACTGGTCACGAACCAAAGCCCAGAGAACTCTGGACATCGGAAGATGCCAAGAGGAATCGTCTGGATGGTCAAGCTCGTAACATCATCATCAGATCGACACTGCAGCACATACAAGGTAAATCAGGTGCTAAACGCGAAGTTGCTCGCAACCGATTGAAGAAATCAGGCGAATCGAGAAAACCAAGGAAAACAAGTTCGAAGTTCTAAAGTTGAAATTTCAAAATTTCAAACAAGGTCCCATCAAACTCTGGAAGAACTTGATTTCAGATTTACCACTCTTATGAGTGATATGGCAAGACTTGGGAAAGCAATAGATACTCTCGAGAGACGATTAAGACTATTGTCAAGTCTTAACCACAACCGGGAGCACACTAAATTCTTTTATTTCAACCAAGGTATGCTAAATATCACTCCAAAGATAAAATATGCAGAGCTCAAACAAGCCATCTCGTAAAGCATCATGTACTGAGGAAGCAGAAATTGGAAACGATATCTGTTTCTATTGTCAGAAACCTGGCCACTTCAAGAAGGATTGTCTTGCCCTCAACAAACTAAGAACAGGCGACAAGAAAGATAGAAGAATCTTCAGAAGAAGCCAGAAAGCTTTGTTAACTGAAGAAAGAAAGAAAATCCAAATTCAACTGGATGCTCTAGCCGTTGAAATGATTCAAGATGACAATTCAGATGATTCAACCCTACCATCACCAGAACTATGTGGAGTTACTCATGATATAATCGACTTCGGCCTCAAGAAGAATGAAATGTGTGGAGTTGCTGAAATTGACGGACCAGACATCTCCAACATAGAAAACTGTCTCATGGCTGATGAGGTAACACATACTTCTTGCTACACTTATGAAAGTGATGAAGAGGAAATAAAAAATCTAGAAAATCTCAGGAAAGAACTTGACATCTATGAAAGAGAATTTCTAATGATCCGAGCTAGAGCCGAAAACCTTGAAGAAGAAAAGAATTCTCTTGAAAAGGAAAATTCTCAATTAGTTAAAGAATCGAGAGAAAGGATGCTGAAAATGCATTTCTCAAAGCTCGTATATCCGAGACCGAAAAGTCACATGAAGAAGCAATGGTGAAGTTACGAAAGAATTATGAAAATCTTCTTTCTGAAAACAAGGAACTCAAGAAGAAAGAACTATCTTTTCAATCTTATGCCAAAGCTAGTGACACTCTTATCAAGTACAATCTTACTTAAGAGATCCTTCGTAAAAGAAAGGACTTCAATGAATACTCAGATGATTGCTCTATTACTCTGAATAAGAGTAAAGAAAAGAGAACATTTGTAAGTACTCAAAGAAGACGGTTCCATGCAATCTATAGTATCGGTGAAAAGACAAAGATTGTTGACAAAGGAAAGGCGATATGACTAAACCTTTGTGGGAAAAACAAGTCAAAACAAAACGATGGTTACGTCTCGAAAAGAAACACAACACGAAAAGTGTAAACACCCACAGGTTATGTCTCTCAAAAGGTAGAATTGCAGGAGCCGCAAATTCTCCCATGTCACTTTTTCTCGAAAGAAATCGATCAACCAGAGACTAGCAAAGTCACGAGAAAAGATCTCGATAGCTTCAAGTGCTCAAACGGTATTGGCTACAAAGGCATCGGAAAACAACTTGCTCATGAGTACAAGGTGAGAAAGAACGATGGTCAAGGCTAGAATTGCTCAAAGCAATTATCGGTGGAAGTTAAATCAAGCCACGAAAATCAATGCTGGCTAGAAGAAATCGCAAGGAAGGCTAAGTTTGTCGAAGCAAACTCGTAAACCCAGTATCCGAAAGCATCATATGGAGCACCTAGGGACACACCAAGGAAGAAAATAATTCGACTAATGATAACCTTCATTCAAAAGAATTCTCCTTATGTTCTGTCGCATAAAAGCATGTTTCAAAGAAATTCATTCAAAATGGATTCCCACCGAAGAACTTTTGATTCGACGGTTCCATCAAAGATATGAGAACCTAATCTCCTGCTTCTCAGGTGCGTAATGCTTCCTGGACTAAAGCACAATGGCTATTTGATAGTGGATGCGAAAGCACATGACAGAGACAAAGCAACTGTTGACTACAAAGCTTGCAACACGTGACCGATATCGATTTTGGAGGAGAATTAAATCCTCTCTCGATTGGCAACGCCAAATTGGGAACATTAACAATCACCGACGACATATGTTAAGGATTTGAAATACAATCTATTTAGCATGAGCCAGTTTTGACAAGGGTTTTGCTATAAAATTCAAAGCTAAATACTGCAACTAATTGACAATGAGTCAAAGCAGACAGTCTTAGTTGGTCGGTGGAAAGGCAGTCTTTATGTTGCCGACTGGGCATCTGCCACAACTGAAGAATGTCTCATGGTGAGTCAATCTGGTCACACGGAAGAGCACCGTTATGGCACAAAAGAATGAGTCAATTGAATTTCAAAACTCTGAATAGACTTGCCAAGAAAGAGTTAGTGGTTGGTCTTCCCAAAACATCTTTCAGAAAGGATAGTATCTGTTCTGCCTGTCAGATGGGGAAACAATCTAAGATCTCTTTCAAGTCCAAAATCGACACTCTAGTGTTAGACCAATCGCAACTTTTACATATGGATCTTTTGAATCATCAGAACTAGTTATGCAGAAAGAAATATGGTCTCGTTGTTGTAGATGACTTCTCAAGATTCACTGGGTTGTCTTTCGTAAACACAAACTGATGCCGTGGTGGAGATACCAAACTTTGAAAGAGCTTGAAATCATGAAAATGAAAAGGTATCTGAATCGTAATGGATCATGGTAATCGAGTTTGTCAATCAAGACATAAAGGAGTTTTGTACGCAAATGTATACAACACCAACTTTCCTCCAGAAGAACACCTCAAAAAATGGTGCTGCAGAAAGGAAAAACAGAACCCTTAAAGAAGCTGCAAGGACAATGCTAGCTGACACTGAGATAAGTGAAATATATTGGGTTGAAGCTGTAAACACAGCCTGCTACACTCAGAACAGATGCTTCATGACAAACACCATGACAGGACCCCCTATGAAATTATGGTTGGAAGACCTCCTAATATCAAACATCTGAGAGTACTTGGTTGTAGATGTTTTGTTCTAAACAATGGGAAAGTTTTTCTGAGAACATTTCAACCAAAGGCAGATGAAGGTGTTTTTCTTGGCTATTCCACAAACAGCAAAGCTTACAGAGTTTACAACAAAAGAACAAAGAAAATTGAAGATCAGTTCATGTTGTATTCTATGAAGGAAGTAAGAAAACACCTCCTACTGATGAACTCTCAGAAAAGTTCAAAGAACTGTTACTGAGGAATACTAAAGAAGAACCCTCAGAAAGGAAAAACATCGTTATGGAAAGTGAGGATGACTCTGACGTAGAAAAGCTTGAAAAGCCTAGTAACAACAAGATGACTCACAAACATGATGAGGAATTTCCTATGAGTTTTCCAGAAATGGAACAGTTATCGAGAACCTTCATCATGAAGAGGTATCTGAAAATAAGAATGCTGAAATGCATGTCTCAGATATCTCTAACACTGAAAAAGTGTCAGATATCCATGACATTTCCCATATGTCAGATATCTCAGATACTGAAAAAGTATCAAATCAAAATCTTAGTGATTCACATTCAGATCACTTGGATATTGATCCTACTAGCACTAAACCTTCGATGAAATGGATCAAAGATCATCCTACAAAGGATATAATTGGACCAATTAATCAGGGTGTTAGGACTAGGAGAGCAATAGCTGAAAATGCTGATTCTCTCTTTGGACGTTTCATCTCGAATATCGAACCTAAAAGTATAGAAGAAGCATTAGGAGACCAAGACTGGATCTCTGCAATGCAAGAAGAGTTGGATCAATTTGAGAGAAACAAAGTCTGGAAACTAGTTCCATTTATAGAAGGAATATCTGTGATTGGAACTAAGTGGATTTTCAGAAACAAAATGAATGAAACTGGTGAAATAACCAGAAACAAAGCAAGATTGGTTGCCAAGGGATTCACTCAGACTGAAGGCTTAGATTTTGATGAGTCATATGCACCAGTTGCCAGATTGGACGCAATAAGACTCTTTCTAGCCTTTGCAGCTCATAAAAATTTCAAAGTTTATCAGATGGATGTCAAAAGCGCATTCCTAAACGGTGAACTTACAGAAGAAGTTTATGTTGAGCAACCACCTGGCTTTGAAGTTTCCTCAGAAAGTAGAATGGTCTATAAACTACAGAAAGCTCAGTATGGACTGAAATAGGCTCCAAGAGCATGGTATGACACTTTGGCCAAATACCTTCTGGAAAGTGGTTTCAAGAAAGGTGAAGTTGATAAAACTTTATTTACCTTAAATCATGATGGGAAACTACTCTTAGTTCAAGTATATGTTGATGACATCATATTTGGATCTAAGGACAAGCAACTTTGTAATGACTTTGCAAATCTCATGAAAAACAAGTTTGAGATGAGCATGATGGGAGAAATGAATTATTTCCTAGGATTGCAAGTCAAGCAACTCAATGATGGAATATTCATTAGTCAAACAAAGTATGCAAAAGATATGCTCACAAAATTCAATCTTATGCCTTCTGAAAAGAATGCTAAGATACCTATGAGCATTGGAACCAAAATGACCTATCTTGAATCGTATAAGAGTGTTGAAGAACATAAGTATAGGAAATTGATAGTTCACTACTTTACCTCACCGCAAGTAGACTGATATTCAATATGCGTTGAGTATGTGCTAGATTTCAGACAAATCCAATGCAAGCACACTACAACATTGCTATGAAAATATTAAGGTATGTGAAGGGTACAGTAGATGTAGGACTGTGGTATCCTAGAGAAAGTGAATTGAGTTTAGCTGGGTACTCAGATGCTGATTATGCTGGATCATTGCTTGATAGGAAAAGCACCTCAGGAACTTGTCGGGCACTAGACTTATCTCATGGTTTAGCAAGAAGCAAAACTCAATTGCAACTTCTACCACGTAGGTGAATATATTGTCCGGTTGTTGTGCAACACAAATTCGTGGATACAACAACAACTTAAAGACTATGGACTCGATGAGAAGAAAACTCCCATTTTCTGTGACAACACAAGTGCTATTGCGATTACACAGAATCCTAAATTTCATGCCAGAACAAAGCACATTGATGTTAGACATCACTTCATCAGAGACCATGTTGAAAAAGGCAATATAGAGATACTCAAGATTGGGACTGAAGACCAACTTGCAGATATCTTCACTAAGCCACTACAAGAAAGTAGATTCTTAGCCTTAAGACATAGTCTTGGACTAATGGAACTACCAAAGAACTGAAAAAGTTCAGGTATCTGGAACGGGCATCCAGAGAAGAGGTATCTGGAACGGGTATCCAGAAAAGAGAGAAGAGGTATCTGGAACGGGTATCCAGAAAAGAGAGAAGAGGTATCTGGAACGGGTATCCAGAAAAGAGAGAAGAGGTATCTGGAACGGGAACCCAGAAGTCAAAAAGGCTAAAGAGCAAAAAGATAGCTTAAGATCTCTGAGACAGGAACTCAGATATCTGAATCATTCTATGAACAGGGAACACAAAAGAGAATAGTATAACTATCTGCAGTCAACTACTTTCTTGAATCTCGCACTATTTCTATTTTGATGAAAAACTTGGAAAAATCCTAAGTATAAGACAAATTCAGATGCGAACAGTGTCCTTGCTCAAACAGAATTGTGATTCAGATAGCTATTAGCCAAAATTCATTAAATGGGCACAATTACATTTGTTGATTGTGATCATTGCTGGAGAAGCAATGGTGACCCTTGATGAATTCAAGCGCTTGATCTGAACGGCAGAAATTAATTCACAGTAAATAGTGGACTGTTGAAATTCAGACATGGCCCACTAAGCATTTAATGCCGAACTAGCTTTTGCTCACGCCTGTTTGCAAATCACAGATACGTATACACAAAATCAATTTGTATGTATTTGTCTGTTGAGATTCACTTGCTATATACATAGGATTTTGGCAAATGAAATCACTTTTGCCTAATCCAAAATTTCAACTTGCATCAAAACAGCAAAAACCTTCTCCTAATCCTCTGCAACTTCTCTAAAATCTCTGCATCTCTTGATTAAGTTTTTCTGAAAAGAATCACTCAATTGAATCTCTTTCAAACACTAGCTTCAAATCCTTACTATATAAAGAGATGGCCTCCAAGAACACTTCTACACAGAAATCCCAATCCTCCACTGGTATCAAAAAGCAAGCACCGAGTTGGTTATTGTTAACAATCGACCGGTAGGAGCTTTCAACTCGACCATTGGACTTCAAGTCACAGAATGATTTGGGGTGGTGCCATGGTTGAGGAATACCTCATGGCTGCAATAGAGAACCAAGCCGACAGAAAGCTAATTCTTGACATGCTTGAAAAGGCACAAATCAAGGGCTTTGTATCTGCTCGCCCTAGTAGAATTTCATCACTTGATGTGTTGGAATTTTACAACAACTCCAGGATTATTTCCTGTGTATCTGAAGGCACTGAAATAGTGTCTATCAAAACCTCAGTCCAAGGAAAGGAAATCCTTCTGGACTTAACAACTTTCTGTAAGTTGTTTGAGGTTCAAAATCTTGGAAAGGATTTTGAAATAAACACCAAGGATGAGGAACTCCTTGAAGGTGTTAAAGAACTTTATGGATGTGTGATCTTGAAAAATCAGATACACCCACTGAGTTCAAACTTGCTGACATCCGAACCAGACATCTGTTGGTTCACTGGGATGTACTGGCTTGCATTCTTCACAGATGCTTTGATGGTCTACAAGGAGGTGCTGACCAGATAAGCCAAGAACGATGGATCATGATGTTCTTGCTGAATCAACAAGACAAAAGGCTGGAAAACCCTTTCAACTGGGAAAGTACGCCTTCATGAAATTTGTGAAGAAGATTCAAGGCTTCGAACCTAAGATTGTTAAAGGACTAGCTGAGCCAAAGGCCACAGTAGGATATGGTCCAAGATATGCTACTTGGTTGGAAAAGCTTGGCATTGAGCTCGAGAGACTACCAAATAGCCAACAGTAACTTACTCTACAAGTATGAGTATACAAATCTGATGAAAAAGGTTACTAGGTCTCAGAAAGGTCCTAAGAAGAGAAAATCTGAAAAGATATCTGAAGAAAAGGTTATACCAAGAAGCCGTAACTTCAAGAAAGAAGTCTGGCAAATCAGAAGACACACCCAAAGAGGTTGTCAATTCTCAGATATCTACAAACATGGCAGATGAACTCATTAATGCTGCAAAAGAGTTATCACCTACTGAACAAGTAGACTCAGCAAGAGAAAGTGCTTTCATAAATGTTGCGATTAATGCAGAAAGCCTTGCTGATGAACTCATGAATGCTTCCAAAAGTGGTGAAAAACACCAAGCCCCATCTGCAGAAACCGCAGGAATAATGGACCAATCAGTTCCCAATGCTGATGAGAGATCTGACGATGAAGATGATGAACTAGTCATCTCTCAAGTCCTAGAAAAATCAAAGAGGGCTAAGGTTACTGAACAAGTAACTGGTGATAAGGTATCTGAAGAAAAACCTACACCATAGGTTGCTGAACCTATAGCAAAGGTTGTTGGTGCAAACACATCATCAGGGAATGACTCTCTTGCACAACTTCACAAAGCCCTGATGAGTGGTATCTTAGTATTGGCAGATGCTGATGGAAATGCCACATCTAAGAATCTGGAAGAACTTTCGACTGATCAATCTTCTGCTTCCAGACAACCACAACAACCACAAACACAACAACCACAACAGCCACAAGTGGTTGATGAAATGGTAAATGAACTCCATTTTGAAATACCAAAGAATACAAGATCTTTGAAGAAAATCTCAGAATTGAGCGTGTTCCCAACTCAATGAGAGGGATCAAACCGAGACATCTACTCGTAATGATCAACTGGGAGGCAATCGAGTTGCATACTCGAGAAGGTGTGAAGTACCGAAACTTCAAACAAAGAAACCGAATCGGGACAAGACGACCAATGTATAGAAAGGTCACAAGTTCGAGACCAATCACCAAACCGCTCGGGTAAATGACTGGTTTAACTCTTACCTTGTGAAAAATTTTATACTTATAAATCTTGTTACCATATAAGAATCTCTTTGTTACAGGCTGAGTTAGAAACGGAAAAACAAGAGGAAGCTGAAAAGCTTACCCCAGATACTGAAAAAGAGGTTCCTTCAACCTCAACTCTTGAGAAATCTGAGCCTGTGCCACAGGTAAATGATTCTTAAAGAGAACTAACGTTTCTGTAAAAATGTTTGTATGATCATTAATGATAAATGTTTCTAACAGGCTCCAACTGAGATGGAAGAAGATAAGGCGAATGCGAGACAAACCCAGAAACCAACAAGGTTTCTGAAGCACACATCACTGAGCTTTCAAACTTGAAGGTATATGAAAATCAGTGATAAGTACTCTTCAGCCTGGGTTATCTTAAAACTTCTTCTAAATTATTCAATACTATCTACTTACAGGCTCAATCAGAAGTAGAAGTGCAAGGGGACAAAGTTGCGACATCCCCTGCACCTATGGAAATTGATGAGGCATCAAGGGTTTCATCACAAGAAAAGATTCCAGAGACTGCACAAGTCTCTGAGAGACAAGTATCTGAGCCTCCCATGGAGGTAATTGACCTCTCAGATATCTGACTTGTCACTTAAAGTTCTTCTTGATAAAAATTCCTAAGTATTGTGATAATGTCAATTCTCAGGTTCAAGAAAGAAATGTTGATGAGGACCAGACTTCCAAGTCTCCACCTCACCACAAGATATATGAGACACCAATTGTCCCAGTAGAACAAGTATCTGAGCCTGATGTTCATACTCAGGTAACTCAGAAACTAAACTACACTTCTACTCAGATATCTACCAAAGTTTTGAAACTCACTCAAAACTCTTTCTTTCAGGCTCAAACAGATGCAAAGCAGGTTCCCATTGAAGAAACAAGGGACCTACTTCACTTCTTCAAAGCTCACACTTTACCAAAGCACATTCAATGCTTCAAGAAATGGCAGAAGTTAAGGTGCTCTGATCTCTCTGAAATATTGCGAATAACTGATCAACCAACCAGACGGGCACGAGCTCTTGACCTAGAAACATTTGTCCAAGCAATGTTCGCTACAGAACAACATACAGTTGCGACTCTACTACACAAGGACTTTTCCAGAGAAGTGGTGCATAGTTTGATACATGCCTTTGAACAGGCAGATGATCAGACAAGATTACATATGGCATTCAAGCTTTCGCCTCTGCACTACGCAATTCATACCTTCTGAACAAGAAGAAGTTAATGGGCAGAAGATCACTATCCCGGAAGTGATCAATCTTGTATCTGAAGATGATGAGGAGGAAGAAATGAATGAAAATTTCTTTGATGAACCTCCCACTGATCATCACCAAAAGGATGATAATGACAAAAAGGATGATGATGATGCTCCTGCACCAGGAACCGGAGGAATTTCACAGAGAAACAATGCCTCAGCTGCTGAAAAGCAAACTGAGAAGACTTCACAGAAATCTCTGTCTTCATCACCTCAGAAATCTACTCATCCATCTTCTCACCAACATGAACAAGTAGTTGAGATTTATGAAGAAACCAATCAGAAAATATTAAACACTCAGACCAGAAGTGCTCAACTCAGACAACTGTTGGAAGAAGAACAACAGCTCCATCTTCAACTGGAAGATCAAATAGCTCAATCCAGAGAAAGGCTTGATCAACTAGAAGATCAATACCTCAAAGAAATGAATGCTTACTCTGCGGTTAACGAGCTACGGGATGATGTGCACGAGATCGCCAAAGAACTCGATACTGAAGAAGTATCTGAAGTCAAGCATGATGCTAAGGCTGCATCATCTTCGAAAGAAGTACCATCCTCCTCCCAGAAAGGAAAGAAACCAATCTCTGAGATGGTTGCTGGACTTGATACAATTGATGAAAATGTCCAAGAGGATGAAGATCACTGGGCTAATCCCTCAGATGATGAAGAAGACAAGACTTTGGCAGGACACCGCCATGAACATCTAGCGGTTTCTCACTTAAAAAGAAAGTTGATTACCCCTACAATCTTCAACAAACTGCCAAACATCCACTCTCAAGAGTACATGAGCAGGTACCAAGTACTAGCTACTCTGAATAAGGAGATGTCTTCACAAAACAAGGAAGTAATTGCCTCTCGAATGAGAAAGTTCACGAGCTCATCACTCGAGAACAACTAGCATGATCATTGCTCGAAAGATCCGGGAATGACAAGGGACGATGATGTGTCTTTAATCGAAAAAGCTTTTCAAGAGGCAAGTTACATCACTGAAAAGCAGATGCCATCCTAGGCCCATCAAGCGAGCTCACTGATAAGGACAATGGACTTATCAAACAAAATCAGGAGCTCAAAGCCGAACTTCAGAAGTTGGTCACTGCCTACAACTATTTACAAGGGCATTTTGACTCTCTCTCAGATTCCTTTATGAGACTGAGTTAGCCAACAATGACTAAGGGGGAAAGAAAGTACAAATCTGGACCTCAAAGTCAGGGGGAATGGGAAGAAGGAGATGAAAACAAGAAGAAATGCTGAGTCGGCCGCCGAAAGGAAGAAGAAAAACTTCCCAGCCACCACTCAGAATCTATGAATCCTTCTCAAGCCAAGCTGCTTCCCAGAGACCTACTGAAGGAACCAAAATGGCAACAAGGGCCACGGCACAGAAACCTCCAAGGAGTACCAAGGCTCCAATGAGAAGACAAGTTAGAGGGATTGATGAATCTTCTGAAGAAGAAGAAGAAGAAGGTCAAATCAAGTCCCAGGGCAATGAAGAAGGCTGCAAAGATCTCACAAGAATTGATCTTGATGAAGAGACTGATGATGATGACGCTCCTCTTCACAGAAAAAGGAAAATTGAAAGCCTAACTGAGCCCATAGCTGCAAAGCCCCTAGCAGCTAAAACACCCTCTGGAAATACCAAGTCTATCCAGGGTGGTAGTTCTTCAAGCAACAACCCCAAAGAGAATTCAAGACAGAAAAGGAACAGACTGAGAGCTGAACAAAGACAAAGTCAACTTCCACTCAGGCCAGAAGAAGCCAAAATTGAGTATGTGAAGTATGACAATGATTCCTCTGTCTACAGGTGCAT
This sequence comes from Plantago major, assembly GCA_026545765.1. Classification (NCBI taxonomy): domain Eukaryota; kingdom Viridiplantae; phylum Streptophyta; class Magnoliopsida; order Lamiales; family Plantaginaceae; genus Plantago; species Plantago major. The sequence goes on from CM048843.1 coordinate 28,174,657, forward strand.
CAATCAGAAAAATGGCTATTGGATTTTGGAACTTAAGCATCTATTGGTAAATTCAAGATTTCCTGAACAAATCCTCAAACAGCTTATGGCATGGAGAAAGAATAAACCTACCTTGATCAACACCAATCACATCAAAGCATGGTTGGATTTTGAAGTTGTCAAGAGAACTGAAGCCATGAAGAAGGACCTCTCTGATGATTGTCCATATGGAAAGCCAGATGATGTGCACAAAATTCTGAATATCACAGGAACAGGCACAAGACCAAGACTTGCTGTGGAACCCTATGAGTCGTTCTATCTGACAGAAGATCAATACAAGGGTGACATCAGATATCTGAAGATTATCTATGGATACTTCAAGCTTTCAGATATTAGAATAGAGCATGCCTGGAAGTGGGGAAAGTACCTATGGGTCAAGCATTTTGCCAAGAAAAATCCTACCAAAACCTACAAAGAAGTCTGTGGATTTGCTAGAGACACAGAGATGCTTGTCAGAACTCTTCTCTATGATTATTCTGATGACATCAAAAGGTTTGGAGATAGGAAATTTGCAGACTGATCCATAGAAATCTTGTTGAAGACTTGAAGATTGAAGACTTGAAGACTAGTTCTTTAGGATGTTTACTTGGAGCTTAGTAACTCCTGTTGTCCTAATTTACTATGTGGTTTTTGTTTTTTTTGCTGACTGAGCTCAACTGTATTCTGTATTAAAGTTATCTGTAATCTTAAGTTGCGACTTATCTGAAGAACTTACTCTCAGATAGTATTTTATAAAAGATAACTTGTCAGCAAAGATCACACCTTGTGATTTGGTTGATGTCTACTTTCTGCACTTAATTATATGATTTGAAAGATCTCAAGAAATGATTAAGTGGTGGATTCTTTCCTCATCCAGATTTGTAATAGGGAAGATAGTCATCGTTGACTGATCAAAATGGGGGAAATTTGTTAGATATTTTGTTAGAATATCTGTGTAGATTTTGTTCAGCAACATGATGACTTATCTTAGTCTCAGAAAGGTGATTAGTACTCTTGGTTCACTTGAACATTGTAAAAGAGGAAACACACTAAGTATGATAGTCTAGCTAATCTTGTATAGGATGTTAGGTCTCAAAATGTAATTTTTATTTTATGAAGAAAAGACCAAGAAGAAGACATCCAAGCAGAAAGCTCAACAACTTTTGAAGATTTGAAGAAAACTGCACAAGATTACTGAATCTGTTGTTCAGATATCTTAGCCAGATATCTTGTAGACACGAACAGTTTCAAACAAACTGTGTCACAAGAGATATCTGAGAAATGAGATACATATCTGAAGACAAGGAAAGTGTCCACAGATATCTGTTCTCAGATACCTTGAGCGTTAAACACGTTTCTGAAAAGAAACAAGATTGTTTCAATCAATACAAGTGGTATCTGAAGAATGAAGATAAGGACGTGCAAAATATCAGACAACAAGTCTAGTCTCTGATACAAAGCATAGTTCCGTTGACACTACAGGACAAAAAGTATAGTACAATGCATTTAATGCACGGACAGAGATGTCTGAGTAAAAGCAACGGCAACTTCTGAGAAGAAGACAAAATCTGCTACAGTACTATACACACAGATATCGATAGTTTGAATTTGAGCCTAACGGATACTATTCAAACGGCACTCAAATCCATCTATAAATATCAACACTTAGACAGCTTGAGAGACAGACACACATTGCATACGCTGAAACATAGAACTCTGAACATTCTACTCTCTCATTGCAACTTACTTATTATCAAAGCTTTCTGTTGCGACTAAAGCTTGTGATCTTGAGTAAACACTGAAGTTCTAAGTGTCCTGATCCTAAACAAGCAAAGCTATCTGTGAAGGAGTTGAATCAAAAGATCAACTATCTGAGATTCATTCTCTTGAACAGATATCAAAAGACTTGGGTCAGTAAATCGAACTAGATACCATACGCTGTAAAGTGTATTAAGTAACTTAGTTCACAGAGCTATCTGAATAACTGAAAAGTTATTAAGACGCTCATCTGACAACTCAAACCGAAACCAACACCAAAACCGGCGTGGAGTACAGGAAGTACTTAGTTTGAAAAATCAGGGAATAACTCCAAGGTTACCGGAGTATAGGAAGTACTTGATTTGGGAAACTAAGGAATAACTCCAAAGTTTTTGAGTATAGGAAGTACTTAGCTTGGGAAGCTAGGGAACAACTCAAAGGTTTCTGAGTATAGGAAGTACTTGGCTGAAGAAGCTAGGGAACAACTCAGGGGGAACTTTTGGTTGGGAACCAATTGTTCAGAATCTTAGAATAGGATTTTTGTAAGGTTATCTCAATTATCTGTTCTAGTGAATTCTAGGTCTCTGATAGACCGAAGTGGATTAGTTGGAGGATTACGCCACCTCCAGATACCACTATACTTGCTGTGTCATTTACATCAGATTTATACTTCAAAGAACACACACACACTTATTAACTGCTTTCTACACTTATCTTTATTAAGTCTTCCGACTGATTCTAAGTATCGATATCCATTCGTATATCGAGAAATATTTGTTATCGAAAAAATTTTTAAAACACTTTTCCCCCCCCCCCCCCCCCTCTAGTCTTTTACTTTGCCGTTATCTGGACCAACAGTTACACTCAAGTGGAAGGCATTGATTTTGATGAGACCTTCGCTCCTGTTGCTAGATTAGAATCCATTCGCTTGCTCCTAGCCATAGCATGTTGTCTTAACATAAAACTCAACCAAATGGATGTTAAAGGAGCTTTCTTGAATGGTTACATTGACAAAGAAGTGTATGTTGAACAACCTAGAGGGTTTGAAGATCCTCTTTATCCTGACCAGGTTTTTAAACTAAGAAAAGCATTGTATGGTTTGAAACAAGCCCCGCACGCTTGGTATGCTAGGTTGACAGAATTCCTAGTTGGGTTAGGATTTAAAAGGGGTGAGGGAGATCAAACTCTATTTATCCTCAGGAAAGGAAAAGACATCTGCATTGCTCAAATCTATGTTGATGATATTGTTTTGGGTGCTACTAACCTCTCCTTGCTAGATCAGTTTGTTCAAGCCATGACAGGAACCTTTGAGATGAGTATGATTGGTGAACTCAGTTTCTTCTTGGGGCTCCAGATACAGCAGAAACAGGATGGCCTCTTTATCTCTCAAGAGAAATATGCCAAGAATCTTATCACAAAATTTGGTCTGGAAAATGCCAAACCTTGCAGCACTCCCATGGCTACTTCTCTGAAGCTCAGCAAAACTGATGTTGGGGACGATGTTGACCCAACATTGTATAGATCAATGATTGGAAGTCTCTTGTATCTTTCAGCCACCAGACCTGACATCATGTTCTCTGTTTGTGTGTGTGCCAGGTATCAATCCAAACCCAAAATATCTCATTTAACTGCTGTCAAAAGAATCATTAGATATATATCAGGAACTGTTAATCTTGGATTATGGTATGCATGTGATTCAAGCACTCATCTGTTGGGATTTAGTAATTCTGATTGGGCTGGTGACTTAGATGATCGAAAATCAACTAGTGGAGGTTGTTTTTATCTTGGACCAAATCTTGTGTCATGGTATAGTAAGAAACAAAATTGTGTGTCTCTCTCTAATGCTGAATCTGAATATGTAGCGGCCGAGTCAGGTGTCTCAACTAATTTGGTGAACAATATCTTTGCATGAATATGGGTTCCAAAGTGACACTCTTTTGATGTTTTGTGATAACTTAAGTGCCATTCACATTTCCAAGAACCCTGTTCAACACTCACGTACCAAGCATATAGACATTCGACATCATTTTCTTAGAGACCTAGTCTCCAAACAAATTATTGCATACAACACATTGATACCACAAATCAGTTAGCTGACATTTTCACAAAGCCCCTTGATAAGGAGAGATTCTTCAGTTTGAGAAGGTCTCTTGGTCTTTGCACTACTTGATAGGATTTGCTGCAAGCAATGTTGACAAAACATCACGGTCAACATTGACTTCTGTGTTTATCTAGTGTTGTCTTTTTTTGCTATTTACTTTTTTCTTTTCTTCTTGTGTGTCAATGTGTTTTCTGTGCTTCTGTGCTGGTCGATGGCTGTGCCCGATTTGTAGCTTACAGTGGTGATGTTTAGGTATTGAAAGATTGTTTGAAACCAAGGTTGAAAGGGATCGAGTCTCCTGTGTGTTTGCTTTATAAAAAACCCACTTTTATTGCTTTTTGGCTATTTTTACTCGTACCTTGACTCACACTTGATGTTGCCTCCTGTCCTTTATGCTTAACAAATCTAATGAATTATGATAAAAAGGGCTCGAAGTGTTTCCATCGAGGATCGTGTTGGGCAGGTTTCAAATACTATCCAAATATCGACGTGGCCAATGTGTCATATGTCGTGAGGGTTGATGGCCTGTACTGGAAACCGACACGCACAAAAGTGCCGATTCTCGTAATGCTGCTGGTTCACTTTCTGAGTACCAATTAACCCAATGTGGTCAAATGAGTGATTTTTATGCCATGAGACGTGTGTTTGCCTAACTCCGCATAAGCTTTGTCTTTGGAGCGGATTCATACGTGTTCCAATTATTTGACATGGTTCACAGTCTCATGGTCACCCCCACTCAAACTTATGTTAATTGCTCAATTTACTTTTTGAGGCAATGTTAGGTGTGTTTCTTTGGTATTCCTTTCTCTTTCTGACTTTGCCTGCAGCATCAGTGGTGTTAATCGAATCTGCACATCTTGAGACTTGGTTTCCTGGCTGACTTACATTAAGAATGGTCTGATTTACCGATGTTGTCATCAATGTTGAGCCAACATCCTGGTCAACATTTCCCGTGCTTGAAGTACTTTTCTTTGCTGTGTTTTTGTGTGCACTTTCTGTGTTTTTTGGGTTGGGTTTGAGGAGGAGTAATGTGTATTTTTGTGTCTTCCTACATCCGTTTTTTTTAATCTATTAAGTGTCTTACTCTTATCTGATCTTGATTTGTTTCCTAAACCAAAAATGTACCTCCCTAGGTTGAGTTTTGAGAATCTCTTTCATTGTTGACCTAATTGATACGATGGTCATTTGCTTTCCTTAATTTCATATTAACAGTTGTGTACAGATCTTGGTTTGTGTTTTGATATATATGGTTATGATCTTTGAAGCAAACCAACCAAAAACACTCCTTCAACCATATTACCTTCTCTCTTTAGCCCACTTCTCCACCACTCACAAAAAACTGCCACCTATCCAAACCACAATCATTCCAAAAAAAAAAAAAAAAAAAAAAACTTTCTCCTCATTCACTTTTTACTCCCAAACTCTTCACCTTCCCCTCACTTTAATCACTTGTCACTCTCAACCAAACCACTCTCCCGCCCTTTCTCCTTCATCTCTGCATTCACGATCTGAACAATGTCGTCTCCAATAAAACCTGTCTTGCCCGGAGTTTCGTTGCAAACACCTGAGGGGGAGCAAGCATATCCTCTTCCCATCCGTGCCGAACCCTGCCGATTTTGAGATTCCAGTCTATGAGATAAGTGAGGATTCGGAAGAATGTGCTGAAAAATCCCCATCTCCAGTACCAAAACCACCATCTCCATCTTCAAAACCCCAAACAGAGTCGTCACCATCAAACCCCTCTCAGTTTGCTGCAGAAACCCTTGTTAAATTGGGAAACATGCCAGTCGACTTGCCACAAGATCTTAGGGATGATGATGAAAGCCCAATGGGGATAGAGAAAGATGCTCCCATGGAGGATGCTGGGAAAGATGTTGAACATACTGAAATTCAGCATGCAGATCTAAGAGAAAACCCCCAAAACCCTTCATCTGTTGAAAAAGATGATGCACAACAACCTGACAAAACAGGGGAAACGGCTACTGATGGCCTGAATGGTAATGAGAATCAGACAAGCATGCACTCTGAAAATGTTGAGAAACCCGCAGATGAGCCTACTATTGAACCAGTTGTGGTGGAAGATTGGCAGTCAGAAGACTCAGAGAAAACAGAAAGTGACCCTATGAATATAGATGAGGATGTTGTTGCAACATCAGTTACTCATGATGATAACAATGATGAAAGCTCTGATGATTTGGAGGATTATGAGCCAAAAACTGAAGATGACTCTAAGGATGAGTCAATGGTTGATGAAGAAGATCTGAGCAACACAGATGAAAGCTCAGATGACTCTGAAGATTATGAAGCTGAGACAGAGGAAGAATCTGAAGAAGAATCACTTGATGATGAGGATGTCATTCTTAGAGAAGATCAGATTGAAGATCCTGAGGTAAATGATCTATCCTCTGAACCTGTTTTTACAGATGGTTCTGATTGGGATGAAGATGCAGTTTCTCATTTGTTCTATGATAACAAGAACCTAGAAAAATATGAGAAAATCAAAAATAATGCTATAGATGTTGAGAAGATAATTAAAGAGGAATCATTTGAAGAGTATAACTTAGTTGCCTATCTGAAGAAAAGGAATCTCTATTATGCTGTTACCCAATATGCTGCTTTTGTTCCTGAAATCATCAGAGAATTCTATGCTCATTTGTCTGAGAATTTTGGTACTGAAGGCCATGGTAAGCATCACTGTGTGTATCTGAGGGGTGATGTCTTTTTCTTGACTTCTAAGGACATCAATACAGTGCTGCATAGAAATAGGGATGAGGTTGAAACTCCTGTGGAGGTGACTATGGATGAGATTGCTAGAGAGCTAACTGCAGGAAAATTAAAATCTTGGCCTACTGGGACTCTAGACCTGAAATATTGTTGTTCTCTAGTCTCTGTTCTTGCCAGGATCTGCTTGTACAACTGGCTGCCATCTTCCAATAACAACAAGCTCAGTCAAGAGGCAGCCATGTTGCTCTACAGGATCAAAATAGGATACAATGTCAATCTGGGAGAAAGGATCCTCAAGCATCTAGAAAATTCCAAGAATAGAGGGATCAGAGGCCATTTGATTCTCCCATCTACCATATTTGCTGTCCTTTAGATGCAGGGTATTGAGGTCAAAGCCAATGATGTCTATTATTCCAACTTCAAATCCATCACAGTCACCAAACAACTGCTGGAAACACATGACAGGATCTGTGATCTTCCTTGGGTAGATCCTGATGTTTCTGTGAACATGGATGTGGAGGAGAATATTTCTCTTTCTACTGGCAAAGCTGATGCACCAGAAAGCTCTGTAGTTGCTGCTCAATGTTCCAATGTTGAACTACAAGTTGGTTCAACATTGATCCCTAACATTGAAACTCTGTCTGCAGGTATTCTAACTGAACAGGACAAGCTGATTCTGGAGCAAATCAAAGGGCTTGATGAGCAGATCTCAAACAATCTGAAGTTCAGAAGTACTCTAGTTTCTTTTCTTTCCTCACAAAAAGGGGGAGAATAGATAACTTGAGTTCATTTTACTGATTCATGTTGAACAATTATATTTTTTTTTGTGGTCCGTAATATTTAAAATCTCTTGAAGTTTCTTAAGTCATCAGTTAAGGGGAGAATAGAATAGATCTTTAGCGCTTCTTAGTTATGTTTCTATTAAACTCTTGTTTTGTTTTGTGATGAAAGACTAAGATTAAGGGAGATTGAAAGTGCAAGATGCACTTATATTTTGATAATCTTGTCTTTCAATAATCGCCCAAGTTCGTGTTTGTTGTTGTTTGTGAAGTCACAGGATTACCAATGTTGTATAACATTGTGACAGATAGAATTCAATCTTGACATAACATTGAAGATATAGCATTGCATGAGACATCAAGACAAAGCACATTGACAGAAACTTGATGGAAGTATTGACAAATCGAACAAGAGATGATTTAAGGAAAAAGAACAGCTTGTGGTGAAAGCAAGAAGGAATATATTTTATGAAGAATCGATATATGGGAATTTCCTTCTATGCGCATATTGAAGAAAACAAGTAAAAGGAAAATTGCCTTTGCTGAGATCCTATTGCCTTTCGACATAGATGGAAGAGGTCGATATCTCAAGTATATATATGCAAGGATTCAGCAAAGCAAGGTCGAGCTTTTTGAAAAAGATCAATTGAGATTTAAAGAGTTTAGGCTTCTTGTTTTCTGCTAGCTTTAGAGTTTGTCTAAGAGTATTCATTGTTGGAATAACTCTTTCAAACATTGACCTAGAATAGCTTTTACTGTTAGTTCTTCTAGGGCTAGTTTTGGTTGTTTAATCAATCGTTTGTGATTGTATTAAACCTAGTTGATTAGATCTACTTTTCCTGTCAGTAGATATTTTGCCTAAGGCGCTGCCAATATATTTTTCTATATATTGGCTTGGTAATTGAAGTTTTATTATTCATCCGCTGCCATCTGTTTACTGTAGACATTGTTGAACAACATTGTTGGCAACATTGTCTGATTGATCTAGTTCCAAGTACCAATCCAGGATCCTAAGTTCTAACATAAGACTTGAGAAATGACAAATTCATCATCTTCATCGTCAAAGTTCTCATCAGCATTGGTAACTGATTGGTCCATAATTTCTTCGGTTTCAGCAGATAGGGCTTGGTACCTGTCACTACTTTCTTTAGCAGTATTGATGAGTTCATCAGCAAGGCTTTCGGCAATAGTCTTAACATTTCTGAAAGCACTTTCTCTTGTTGAGTCTACTTGTTTAGTAGTTGATACCTCTTTTGCAGCATTGATGAGTTCATCTGCATTTATGAGTTCATCGGCAGCTACGGCAGGTATCTGGAAATCGACAACCTCAATGGGTGTGCCTTCTGATTTGCCAGCAGACTTCTTTCATGAAGTTCTGGGCTTCTTGGTCGCAACTTTTCCCTCAGATACCTCTTCAGTCTTTCGCTTCTTGGAACCTTTCTGAGATCCAGTAACCTTTTTCATCATGTTCGTATACTCATATTTGTAGAGCAGGTTACTGTTGGCTATGTCAGCCTTCTCTCTGAGCTCAGTGCCAAGCTTTTCTAGCAAGTAGCATATTTTTAGACCATAACATACTGTGGTCTTTAGCTCAGCAAGTCCCTTAGCGATTGTAGGCTCAAAGCCTTGAATCTTCTTCACAAATTTCATAAAGGCGTACTTTCCCCAATTGAAAGGGTTTTCCAGCCTTTTGTCTTGTTGTTGCAACAAGAACATCATCATCCAGCGTTCTTGGCTTATTTGGTCAGCACCTCCTTGTAGACCATCAAAGCATCTGTGAAGAATGCATGCCAACACATCCCGGTGAACCAGCAGATGTCTGGTTCTGATGTCAGCAAGCTTGAAATCAGTGGGTGTATCTGATTTTTCAAGATCACACACATCACTGTACAGTTGTTTTACACCTTCAAGGAGATCATCATCCTTGGTGTCTATTTCAAAATCCTTTCCAAGATTTTGAAGGTCAAACAACTTGCAGAAAGTTGTTAAGTCCAGAAGGATTTCCTTTCCTTGGACTGAAGTTCTGATAGACACTATTGTAGTGCCTTCAGAAACACATGATATAATCCTGGAGTTGTTGTAGAATTCTAACACATCTAGTGAAGAGATTTTACTCAGTAGAGCTGATAGAAAACCCTTGATTTTTGCCTTTTCAAGCATGTCGTCAAGTATCAGTTTTCTGTCGGCTTGAGTCTCAACAGCAGCAGTGAGGTATTCCTCGATCATGGCACCACCCCAAATCATTCTGTGATTTGAAGTCCAATGATCGGGATTGAAGTTCCCTACCAATCGATTGTTGATAACTACCAACTCTGGTGCTTGCTTACTTCCGGATTTCTGGGTAGTTGATCGTTTGGGGGCCATCTCTTTATATATCGTAAGTTTTTCGAAGTTTGAAAGAGATTAAGGTGTAAGATTAGTGATTCTTTGCAGAAAAACTAATTTGGGAGCAGAGATTTGCAGAGAGGATAGAATGGTTTTTGCTATTCTTGTGCAAGTCGGAATGTTGGATTAGGCGAAAGTGATTTCTTTTGCCAAAATCATATAAATATAGCAATGAAATCTCAACAGACATATACATACAAATCAATTTTGAGTGTAAGTATCTGTGTAATGCAGACAGGCGTGGGTAAAAGCTTGTTCGGCATTAAATGCATAGTGGGCCATGTTGGGATTTCAACAGTCCACAATTTACCGAGAATTAATCTCCGCCGTAAAGATCAATCGCCCATTTCATCAAGGGTCACCATTGCTTCTTCAGCAATGATCACAATCAACAATTATAATTGTGCCCATTTAATGAATGTTGGTTATTAGCTATCTGAATCACGTTTCTGTGTGAATGAGAACACTGTTATATCTGATTCTATCTTATACTTGTTGTCTTTTCAAAGTTTTTCACAAAGATAGAAGTAATTCAAATTTTAAGATAGTAGTTTACTGCAGACAGTTGTACTATTCTCTTTTGTGTTCCCCTTCACTGAGTGACCTAGATATCTGAGTACCCGTTTTAGAGATCTTCAAATAGTCATTTTACCCTTTAGCCTTTGGTTTCTGGATACCCGTTCCAGATACCTCTTCTCTTGTCTGGATACCCGTTCTGGATTCCTTTTCTCTCTCCTTTGATATCTTCTTCAGATATCTGAACTTTTTCAGTTCTTTGGTAGCTCCATTAGTCCAAGACTGTGTCTTAAGGCTAAGAATCTACTTTCTTGTAGTGGCTTAGTGAAGATATCTGCAAGTTGGTCTTCAGTGCCAATCTTGAGTATCTCTATATTGCCTTTTTCAATGTGGTCTCTGATGAAGTGGTGTCTAACATCAATGTGCTTTGTTCTAGCATGAAACTTAGGGTTCTGAGTTATAGCAATAGCACTTGTGTTGTCACAGAAAATGGGAGTTTTCTCTTCATTGAATCCATAGTCTCTGAGTTGTTGTTGTATCCACAATATTTGTGAAGCGCAACATCCTGCAGCAATATATTCAGCCTCTGTGGAAGATGTGGCAATTGAGTTTTGTTTCTTGTTGAACCAAGATATTAATCTAGCACCAAGAAATTGACAAGTTCCTGAGGTGCTTTTTCTATCAAGCAGTGATCCAACATAGTCTGCATCTGAATAGCCAACCAAACTCAATCCACTATCTTTTGGATACCACAATCCAACTTCTACAGTACCCTTTACATACCTTAATATCTTCATAGCAATGTTGTAGTGTGACTGCATTGGATTTGTCTGAAATCTGGCACACACTCCAACTGCATATTGAATATCAGGTCTACTTGCAGTGAGGTATAGTAGAGACCCAATCAATTTCCTATACTTGTGTTCTTCAACACTCTTGTCAGATTCAGTATAGGTCATTTTGGTTCCAATGCTCATAGGTATCTTAGCATTCTTTTCAGAAGGCTTTAGATTGAACTTGTTGAGCATGTCTTTTGCATACTTTGTTTGACTAATGAATATTCCATCATTGAGTTGCTTGACTTGCAGTCCTAGGAAGTAATTCAATTCTCCCATCATGCTCATCTCGAATTTACTTTTCATGAGTTCAGCAAAGTCTTCACAAAGTTGCTTGTCTTTAGATCCAAATATAATGTCATCAACGTATACTTGAACTAAAAGTAGTTTCTCATCATGGTTCAATGTGAAGAGTGTTTTATCAACATCTCCTTTCTTGAAACCACTTTCGAGTAGGTATCTGGCCAATGTATCATACCATGCTCTTGGAGCTTGTTTCAGCCCATACAGAGCTTTCTGAAGCTTATAGACCATCCTACTTTCTGAGAAAACTTCAAAACCTGGTGGTTGCTCAACATAGACTTCCTCAGCAAGTTCACCATTTAGAAATGCACTTTTGACATCCATTTGATAAATCAGAAGTCATTATGAGCTGCAAAGGCTAGAAAGAGTCTTATTGCATCCAATCTTGCAACTGGTGCATAAGATTCATCAAAATCTAGTCCTTCAGTCTGGGTGAATCCCTTGGCAACCAACCTAGCTTTGTTTCTGGTTATTTCACCAGAATCATTCATTTTGTTTCTGAAAATCCACTTGGTTCCGATTACAGAAATTCCGTCATCAAATGGAACCAGTTTCCAGACTTTGTTTCTTTCAAATTGATCCAACTCTTCTTGCATTGCAGAGTTCCAATCTTGATCCTTTAATGCTTCTTCTATAGTCTTTGGTTCAGTGTTTGAGATGAAACTTCCATAGAGACAATTTGCTTTTTCAGCAATTGCTCTTCTAGTTCTAACTCCTTGGTCTATGAGACCAATCACATCCTTTGCAGGATGATTTCTTATCCATTTCATAATGGGTTTTGAACTAGTAGGATCAATATCATTTTGATTTGTATGTGAATCCATATGATCTTGATGAGATACTTGTGCAATATCTCAGATATCTGACCATGTGAAATGCCATGGATATCTGACACTTTTTCAGTGTTAGAGATATCTGAATCTTGCATTTCAGCAATCTCATTTTCAGATACCTCTTCATGATGAAGGTTCTCAGTAACCTGTTCCATTTCTGGAATTCTCATAGGAAATTCTTCATCATGTCTTAGAGTCATCTGGTTGTTACTAAGCATAGGTTGCTTTTCATCATCAGACTCATCCTCTATTTGAAAGATAGAATTGTTTTCTTCTGAGGTTCCTTTTTCAGAATCTTTAATCATCAGTTCTTTGAACCTATTTGAGAGATAATCATTTAAGAGTACTTTCTTGTTTCCTTCATAGAACACTACATGAACAGATTCTTCGATCTTTTGCGTTCTTTTGTTGTAGATTCTGTAGGCTTTGCTATTCAGAGAATAACCATGAAATACTCCTTCATCTGCCTTTGGTTGAAATGTTCTCAAGTATTCTTTTCCATTGTTGAGAACGAAACATCTGCAACCAAACACCCTTAGATGTTTAATACTAGGGGGTCTACCAATGAAAAGCTCGTAAGGAGTTTTGTCATGGTGTTTGTTAATCAGACATCTATTTTGAGTATAGCATGCTGTGTTTACAGCTTCAACCCAATAGATTTCACTTATTTTAGTGTCAGCAAGCATTGTTCTTGTTGCTTCCTTCAGGGTCCTATTCTTTCTTTCAGCAACACCATTTTGTTGTGGTGTTCTTACAGAAGATAGTTGATGTTGTATACCTTTGCAGGTACAAAACTCTTTGATGTACTGGTTCACAAACTCAGTACCATGGTCTGCTCGATTCATGTATACCTTGTCATTTTTCATGACTTGAGCTTATTCAGAAGTTAGGTATCTCAACCCTTGCATCGATTTGTGTTTGAGAAAGACAACCCAAGTAAATCTTGAGTAATCATCAACAACAACTGCACATACTTCTTTCCTGCATAACTAGTTACAGAGGATTCAAACAGATCCATATGCAACATTTGCAGTGGCCTTTCACTGGAATGTCTAGTTTTAGACTTGAAAGATGTTTTGGATTGTTTTCCCATTTGGCAAGCTGAGCATACACCTTCTTTTCTATATGCCATTTTGGGTAAACCAACCACCAACTCTTTCTTGGCTAGCTTATTCAGAGTTTTGAAATTCAAGTGACTCATTCTTTTATGCCATAGCCAATTTATCTTCAGTGTGGCCAGATTGACTCACCATGAGACATTCTTCGGTTGTGGCGGATGCCCATTCAGCAACATAAACATTTTCTTTACGCCTTGCAACCAAGACTGTCTGCTTTGACTCATTGTCAATCACTTTACATAGTTTTGAATTGATCTTGGCAGTGTACCCTTTGTCCACTAGTTGACTCATGCTTAGGAGATTATATTTTAATCCCTTTACATGAAGTACTTCAGAGATTGTAAGGGCTCCAAACTTCAAATTGCCAAAACCTATGGTTGGATTTTCATCTCCTCCAGCAAACCTGATAATTGGTCCATCATTGCAATTTTTGTAGTCAATCAGATTTGCTTTGTCTCCTGTCATGTGCTTCCCACATCCACTATCAAAATGCCACTTTGAATTAGTCTTTAGAGTGTTCTGCACAAAACAGAAAGCAGGAGATTAGGTTCTCATACCAACAATGGAACCATCTGGACTAAGGAATCTTCCAGTAGGAATCCATTTTTGAATGAATTTCTTAGAAACATTCTTTTGTCTAACAGGAACATAAGGAGGAATCCTAGTTAAATGATTTGTATCATTGTTGTTAAGAATTACTCCCTCCATTTCAGAAAAAGTGTTACATTTTACTATTTATATCAATCGTTTCTCGCGTTTGACAACACTACTCTTAACGATATTAATAAATAAATTATTAAAATTATATAATGAAAATTTAGTAATTAAATTTTTATTATATGATTTTATTAAATTATTTACTATTATCGTTTATGAGTAATTTGTGGTCAAACTCGAAGACAGTTGACCGGTCAAAGTCAAAATGTAACACTTTTTCTGAAATGGAGGGAGTATTTTCTTCCTTGGTGTGTTCCTTGGTGCTCCATTTAGTGCTTTCAGATACATGTCAGGTTTCTGAGTCTGCTTCTCAGCAGACTTAGCTTTCCTAGCCAGATTTCTTCTAGCCCTGACATTCATATTTTCAGTGGCTTGATTTATCTTCCAATTCTGATAATTGCTGTGAGCAATTCTAGCTTTTAACCATCGTTCTTGCTCTTGTTTGTATTCACGAGCAAGTTGTTTCCCGATGGCTTTATAGACAATACCGTTCCGAGCACCTGGTGCTATCTGAGATCTCTTCTCAGCGGTTTTGCTAGTCTCTGGATAATCTATTTTCTTTCCAGAAAACGTGATATAGGAGAATTTGTCAGCTCCTGCAATTTTTCCTTTTTGAGAGACATAGCACTGTGGGTGATTACACTTTTCAGTGTTATGTTTCTTTTCAGAGACATTTCCCACATTTTTCCTTTGGACTTGTTTTTCCCACAAAGGCTTGAATCGCTTTCTTTCTTTTGTCGACAATATTAGCTTTCTGATCGATACTATAGATTGTTTGGGAATCACCTTGCTGAGCACTGACAAATGTTCGTCCTTCATTACTCTTATTCAGAGTGGTGGAACTGTCTGTGTGTGTCCAGCCCAAGTCCTCTCTTTTCTGAAGGATCTCTTAAATAAGATTGTACTTCAGTAAGAGTGTCACTAGCTTTGGCATAAGATTGAAAAGATAGTTCTTTCTTTTTGAGTTCCTTATTCTCAGAAAGAAGATCTTCACATTTCTTTTGAAGATTGGCCATTGCTTCTTTATGTGACTTTTCGGTCTCAGATATCTGAGCCTTGAGAAATGCATTTACAACATCCTTTTTCTCAGATATCTTGATTAATAGAGAATTTTCCTTTTCAAGAGAATTCTTTTCTTCTTCAAAACTTTCGGCTCTAACTTGGATCATTAGAAATTCTCTTTCGTAGAGATCAAGTTCTCTTTTGAGTTTTTCCAGATCTTTGATTCCCTCTTCATCACTTTCATAAGTATAACAGGAAGTATGTGTTACCTCATCAGCCATTAGACAAGGTTCAATGTTGGAGATATCTGGAAAGATTTCTTCAGCCATTCCACACACTTCTTTCTTCTTTTGACCAAAGTCAATTACTTCATGAGAGACACCGCACATTTCTGGGGAAGGCAGTGTGGAATCATCTGAATCCTCATCCTCAGAATCAGATTCAATATCTAGAGCATCCAGTTGGATTTGAATCTTTTTCCTTTCTTCAGTGAGCATAGCTCTCTGACTTCTTTTGAAGATTCTTCTGTTTTTCTTGTCACCTGTCTTTAGTTTGTTGAGGACAGGGCAATCCTTCTTGAAATGACCAGGTTTCTGACAATAGAAACAGATATCGTTTCCGATTTCTGCTTCCTCAGTACTTGATGCTTTCTGAGCCGACTTGTTCAGCGAGCTTTGCATATTTTTGTACTGGTGGTAGTTTGAGCCTAGATGCTTTTTCAGCTTTTCTTTGGCTTTTCTTCTCTCAATTTCTCGACTGACATATTTTCCCATTTTCTTTACAGCAAGAGCATCATCAATCACTTCCTTGCCTTTCTTCTTTTCAAAAGTTCCTTGAGCAACTAAAGCGACATTCTGCAACTTCTAAGTTGTTTGTTCTCTTTGAGTTGTCTCATAGTTAACAGTGGCAAGATGAGAGAAAAGTTCTACAAGAGTGATATCTGGCATTCCTTGGTTAAAGTAGAAAAACTTTGTGTGTTCCCAGTTATGATTTAGACTCCTCACAATAGTTTTAATCTTTTCTGACTGGGTATATCTATTACTTTCACCAAGTGCAGCCATGTCACTCATAAGTGTTGTAAACCGGAAATCTAGTTCTTCAAGAGTCTCTGTGGGACCTTGTTTAAAGTTTTGGAATTTGAGCTTCAAACCTTCGAACTTATTTTCCTTTGTTTTCTCAGTGCCGGCACAGATTTCTTCAATAAGTTGCCAGGCCACTTTCGCCGTTTTTGCACCCCACAGTTTACACTGTATGTGCTCTCGAGTAGAACGTATGATGATACTACGAGCCTGACCATCCAGTCGATTTCTCTTGGCATCTTCCGATGTCCAGAGCTCTCTGGGCTTTGGTTCGTAAATAACTTGACTGGTAGGTCTCCCACTGGTTGACGCATATGTCTGTGAAGACCCATGTCTTTATTACTTCGATCATTTCGTCACTGATGGCTTCTAGGTGGAGCATCATGTTGTTCTTCCATTTTTCATAATTCTCTGGCTTGAGAATTGGGGCGTCACTTAAAGACATTCTGCAGCAAATACACTAAATAAACAAATCAAGTGTAGGTGAAAAGCAGTTAGTGGGCATTTATCTGGGATCTAGGTTCAGTGCAGAAGGCTTGGGAACCTCCTGCTCTGATACCACTTGTTGGTCCAGATAACGGCAAAGTAAAAGACTTGGGGGGGGGGTGAATAGTCTTTTAAAACTTTTGTCGATAAACACAGTTTCTCAGATATCTGTGTAGATATCTGATACTTAATTTCAGAGAGCGGAAGACTTTTATGTGATAAGTGCACGTGCGCAGCAAGATGTGTGTAAGTACTTTGCAAGATAAGTAAAGCAAGTAATAAACTGCAGAAAGTAAATAACGCAAGTCTTTTTATAGTGGTATCAGAATGTGGCGTAATCCTTCAACTAATCCACTTCGGCCTTTCTCAGACCTAGAATCCACGAAGACAGATAAATGAGTTAACCTTACAGATATCTTCTCTTGATTCCTAAATACACTAGGTTCCCAACCAAGTGTTCCCCCTGAGTTATTCCCCGGCTTTCACAGCTAAGTACTTCACATCGTAAACCTTTTGAGCTATTCCTTAGCTTCCCAAGCTAAGTACTTCCTGTGCTCAGCAACCTTGGAGTTATTCCTTAGTTTCCCAAACTAAGTACTTCCTATACTCCACGCCGAATATGTGTTGGTTTTAGGTTTGTTTGTCAGGTGAGCTTCTTAAATAACTTATTCAGTTATTTAGATAGCTCTATGAATCAAGTATACTTAATACACTTTTCAATGTATGGTATCTTGTTCTCTGCTGACCCAAGTCTATTGTAAGTGTTCCAGAGAATGAATCTCAGATATGAAATCTTAGTTCAACTCCTTCACAAATAACAATGCTTGTTAAGGATCAGGACACTTAGAACTTTTGTGCTACTTAGAATCAAGAGCTTTGGTCGCAACAGAAAGCTTGAAGGTAAGTAGTTTGCTTGAGAGAGCTTGTGAGAATATTCAATATGTAGTTCTGTGTTGTCTAAGGTGTGTTCTCAAGCAGTCTAAGTGTTGATATTTATAGATGAATTTGAGTGCCGTTTGAATAGTATCCGTTAGACTTAACTCAATTTCAAACTATTGATATCTGAATATAGTAATCAGAGGTGTTTGTCTTCTTCTTCGGTTACCATTTTGTTCGACATTTCGTCATGCATTTAATGCACTGTACTATATTTTGTCCTGTAGTGCCAACGGAACTATACATGGTATCAGAGATCTTTATACAATCAGAATTTTCTGAAACTTTGCATGTTCTTTTCCATCAATTATTACAACTCCAGATACCATTTGTTGAAACAACTTTGGTATAAAATATTTCTCTTTCAGAAACATAGTTTATATCCAAGGTATCTGAGTGTAGATATATGTGGGCACTTTCCTCGTCTCAGAAACCTTTTATTCTCAGATATCTTTTGCAACACTTGTGTTTCGAAACACTTGTTTCTTCAAGATATCTGGACATAGGTATCTGAAAAACCTTTGTCTTCAGCTATCTTGTGCAGTCTTCAAATCTTCAAACCCGTTGAACTTTTCCTGCTGGAAGTCTTCTTCTTGGTCTTCTTTAGAAAATAAAAATTACATTTTGAGACCTAACATCCTATACAAGATTTGTTAGACTATCATACTTAGTGAGTTTCCTCTTTTACAGTGTTCAAGTGAACCAAGAGTACTAACCACCTTTCTGAGCTAAGATAAGTCATTAGGTTGCTGATCAAAATCTAAACAGATATTTCTAACACCATGTAATATGCTGACCTTGCAAAATCCTTGATTCTGATTGGTCGAAATTTGTTAGTGTTGGCCAAACGAAATGTTCTGATTGGCTAGGAAAAAAATAAAAGCTGACTGTATTCCTCCAGCTCTTTTTTGCCCACACATCGACTCCTCATTCTTTCATTTAATTATTCAGCATATCGATGCCCAAATCTATCTTTAATACTAAAAGCAAACCTATGTTTGAAAGAAATATAAAACACATTTTTAATTTACACCAAATAAACCAATTAAGGGATTAAATCTCAAAAAGTCCATCAATAAAAAACTTATTGAGAGACCAAATCTCTATAAATTTTCGGAGTACTGTAGCACTCCTCCATTTACATAAAATTTTCAGCAGTCCATAATCATTGTAAACCCATGATCTGAATATCAAAGGCACACATTCTTGATGAAAAACGTAGCCACATTCTTAATTACAAGTTTTATTTTGTAATATTCTATTTTTCATCATATGAGTAACACTCGATATTCATTGGCTAATAAAGGGAAAGTTTAAGGAGCCACTCAAGTTCAATCAACTATGACTTTCAGTATTAGACAATTTAAATAACTCGAATTTGAGTTTTGGAGGCCAAACAAATTTTCGTAACTAAAATAAGTACAAACAATAGACTTTAGTTTTTAAGTCAAAATTACATATACAATAAAAATTCTATATAGCCATACTGTCGGGATCGAAAAAAATATTCCTATAGCAAGTTTATTCCTAATTAGAGTTTTGTATCAAAAAATATTTTTTTCTAAATAAAAAACACATGCATAACTTAAATGTTATATACTATCTTGTATAAAATCACTAACTTGTATAATAAATTTTTATTTTATATATATATATATATATGTGTGTGTGTGTGTGTGTGTGTGTGTGTGTGTGTGTATATTTATAACTGGTCCCAAGTTGGGACCGGATTTTTATATTACTATAAGGAGTTTATTCCTTTATGGAGTATTCATCTATGGAGTTTTTACTATAGATATGATAATGTGTGTTTGAGCTTCTTTTGTGAAAGCATGACTCGGAGAGATCTGATCAGGCAAAACTAATTAAAAAATTACATTTTTAGCAAGTATAATACATGCTTATTGAACACACACAATTCTAAGTTAAAAAATATATTTGAAGTTGAATATGTAATGTTAGATCCAATTCTTCTTAATATTATCTAAACCTAAAACATCTAACTTTAAGCATAAACGTAGGCTTTTGTATACACAGAAATAATAAAAAGTTAAGCAATATTTAATATTTCGCAAATATTGTAATGCACCAAAGTTTTGAGATAGTTTCAAGGGGTCAAAGACGTTACCTATACGAACAATGTCACCTTTATGAAAATATTAATTAGAATTCAAGAGTTAAGCGTCATTGCCTGGAACAATTTTAGAATGAGTGACACACTAAGAAGTTTCCAACGAATGTATGAGTATAATTTTTTTATTCACCTCATTTCAAAACAAAACATCTTTCCTTCCTGTTGTTGTGGCCTGATACACTACTATTTTGATATGTCATTCTTGGAGTGCATTGTATCGAAGCCAATGCAATGATTTTATGTATTGATAGTCGTTTTATGGAAGGTAAATGATAATATTAGAGCAAGTTTTCTTTTATACAATTCATAAATGTCACAAAACTTGAAGTGTCCAAAATAATTAAAATTGCTCTGTCGTTAGGAGTTTGCTATGGAATTATCATTAGCCTTTATGGAATGGAGCAATATTTATTTTATTCGAAATATGGTGTATGTAGAGACGTTTCTTCATTTACGTACATGATAAAATGCTCTTCTTTAAGGTTTTCCATGCTTATCTTGATTTCTTAATCATTTCAACGGGGATCTGAGTATGTTATGGGATTCACATATAACTACATAAATTCTAAACAAATACACAATACAAAAGTAGGTTAAGATTGTTGAGGATCCTATTTGATCAAGACACATTACAGGGTGAAAATTATTGTGTAAATTATGACATTTTTAATTGTATTTACTCCCTCCGACTAAAATAAATGATACATTTAATTTGGAACTGAGATTAAGGTACAATATAAATAATAATGGGAATAAGTCCACATGTATTATAAATTGTGGCAAATAATAATATGTCACAATTGGGACGGATATAAATGAAATGTCTAACATTCATTATAAGACGGAGGGTGTAATTGTTAGGAAGTTTAAGAGATTGTATCTTGGAAACTAATATACTCCCCGCGTCAATTTGTCTAGATTGTAATATTAAAACTTCAATTGAATTATAAATAAAATTTTGGATGTAAAGTATCATTATATACTTTAATTGAAAATTATATCATCACAACTTGAAATTAATTTGTAGTGAAAGTTGAATTTTGTTGACTACAAAAAAGTCAAATCTGGACAACTTCTCTGAGAGGGAGAGAGTACATGTTTTCCACTTATTGTTGTTGTAGTATTATTTTTTTTGGTTTGAACGAAAATGATAAATACCACAATTAATTTGAAGCAAATGAAAATAATAATATGGTCGGGTTTGATGGGGTTTGTATTATCCCATATCCCAAATCGATTAACAACAAGTAGAATAGATGATATATAAGTGGACCACTACTCTCACATTGTGATTCCATAAAACAAATCTGTGAGGGTTTCACTTCAAATAAATCAAAATAAAGAAACAAACTTGATGGATGGGATAAATGTACTATAATATTCTCAACAAGGTGTGTTTGCTCTCGAGTACATAGTGAGAAAGAAAGGACATGGGACACTTTGGGGTCAACATATCACCCACAATGAGTAGTTGGGCTGGTCAAAAGGGGACGAAATGTTACAAATAGTAACAGAGCGAGACCGTACCTGTTAGGAATATCTGTTAGTATTTTGATCATTCATCACATATTCTTATCTTAGCCAGAAAGGTGATTAAAGTACTCTTGGTTCACTTGAACATTGTAAAAGAGGAAATCACTGAGTATGATTAGTCTAGTAAATCTTGTATTAGGATTATAGGTCTCTGAGTGTAATTTTTATTTCCAAGAAGACCATGAAGATCAATCCTAGCAATGGAGCTTTTCTGAAGATTACAAGATCGGAGATTGCACAAGATTTATGAAGACACCAATGTTTAGTCTCACTCGGAAAGACTATGTCCTTAATCCTTTCTTAAGTTCATTTAGTTACTTTTGAAACATGATTCTGGAACATATGACATCATGAGTATGGAGCATGCACATCAGAAAGCCTAATGTATCCGTTGAAGACTACAGGACAAGAAATAGTACATGTGCATTAATTGCATCGGCGTAAAAAAGCTAAAGCACATCCTCTCGAGATATGAGACAAGGACTTACGTACTCATTTCAAGATAAGTATAGACTGAATTTGAATTGTGTCTAACGGATAACATCCCAACGACTCTCTAATTCATCTATAAATATCACATACTTAGATGCTGAGAAATACGACCGAAGAACGATCTAACTTGCAAACTTACCATCAAGAAAAGTATTCTCTCAAGCACTCTACTACCCTTTCTGAAAGCTTTCTGTTGCTTGAAGAATCACTAGTAGTTCTAAGTTGTCCTGAACCTTAACAAGAGATTGTTATTCGTGAAAGAGTTGAACTATCAGATAACCTTTCTGAAGCTCATTCTCCAGAACGGACATCAATTACTTGGGTCAGTAAAGAGCAGATTGCCATACACTGAACAAGTGAATCAAGTAGTCTTGTTCTATTAGGCTCTCTGGAAACATAACTGAAAAGTTATACTAGAAGCCTCTCTGACAAACCTTATAACCAACACCATCAAGGCGTGGAGTAGAGGAAGTACTTGATTTGGGAAATCAAGGAATAACTCCAAGGTTATCTGAGTAGAGGAAGTACTTAGCTCTAGGAGCTGGGGAATAACTCAGGGGGAACATTTGGTTGGGAACCAATTAAGAATCTTAGAATAGGATTTTTGTAAGGTGAACTCAATTATCTGTTCTAGTGAATTCTAGGTCTCAGAAAGACCGAAGTGGATTAGTTGGAGGATTACGCCACCTCCAGATACCACTATACTTGCTGTGTTATTTACCTTTGTGTATTTATCTTTCAGCAAAGCACACACACATACTTATTGTTTCTGCACTTACATATCTTAAAGTCTTCTGCGCTCTGAATTTAAGTATCAGAAACCCCCAGGTTTCTGAGAAACTGTGTTTATCGACAAAAGTTTTAAAAGACTATTCACCCCCCCTCCCCCAGTCTTTTACTTTGCCGTTATCTGGACCAACAAGTGGTATCAGAGCAGGAGGTTCCCAAGCCTTCTGCACTGAACCTAGATCCCCAGATAGGTGAAGGAACTTTGTCCCTTTCTGAGGACATATAATTTGTGTGTTAAGTGTGCAGGTATGTCTCTGAGCGATGCACCCGTTCTAAAGCCAAAAAACTACGAGAAATGGAAAAACAACATGATGCTCCATCTGGAGGCCATTAGTGATGAAATGATCTATGTCATCAATGAAGGGCCTATCAAAATCAGACAACTCAAACAAGTCACTGAGGTTTCTGATGGAAGAAAAGCCTCATACAAGGAAGATGAAAGCGAGGATGCAACTGCTAGTGATAGTGGTCATGTTGCTCGTGGAAACATTATGTATGAAGACAAGCCAAGAGAGCTCTGGACATCTGAAGATGCCAAGAGACACAAATTGGATGGTCAAGCTCGTAATATCATCATCAGATTGACACCTGAGCACATATTAAGCGTAGGGTGCTAAACGGCGAAAGTTGTGCCGCAATTGATTGAAGAAATGCATGCGGGCGAAAACAAAGAAAACAAGTTCGAAGTTCTTAAATTGAAGTTCCAAAACTTCAAGCAAGGTCCCACCGAAACTCGGAAGAACTTGATTTCAGGTTTACTTCTGTTATGAGTGATATGGCTGCTCTTGGTGAAAGCAGATACTCCCAAAGAAAAGATTAAGACTATTGTCAGAAGTCTCAATCACAACTGGGAGCACACTAAATTCTTTTATTTCAACCAAGGAATGCCAAATATTACTCCAGTAGAGCTCTTCTCTCATCTTGCTACTGTAGATTATGAGACAACTCAGAGAGAACAAACAGCTGAGAAGTTGCAAAGTGTTGCTTTAGTCTCTCAAGGTACTTCTGAAAAGTAAGATACATGAATAAATTTGTGAGTCAAGAGATTGAGAGAAGAAAAGCTAAAGAAAAGCTGAAAAAGCATTTTGGCCCAAACTATCATCAGTACAAGAACATTCAACTAAACAACTCTCTGAAGACCCCCATTCAGAAAGGTGTTAGTACTGAATCAGCAGAGATAGGAAATGATATCTGCTTCTATTGTCAAAAGCCTGGTCACTTCAAGAGAGATTGCCCTGCTTTAAACAAGCTCAAGACAGGTGACAAGAAGGACAGAAGAAATTACAAAAGAAATCAAAGGGCCTTACTGACTGAAGAAAGGAAGAAGATTCAAATCCAACTTGATGCTCTAGATATTGAGATAGATTCAGAAGATGGAGATTCAGATAACTCAAACCTACCATCACCAGAATTGTGTGGAATCACCCACGACGTAATCGACTTCGGCCTTAAGAAGAATGAAATGTGTGGAGTTGCTGAGATTGCTGGTCCAGACATCTCCAACATTGAAATGTGTCTTATGGCTGATGAGGTAACTAACATTTCACAATTTCTATACTATGAGAGTGATGATGGAATTGAGGATCTGGAGTTAATCAGGAGTGAATTGGATCGTTATGAGAAAGAATTTCTGGAAGCACAATCCAAAACCAAAATTCTAGAGGAAAGCAGAGAAACTCTTGAAAAAGAGGTTTCTGAGCTAACCAGGGTATCTGAGAACAAGAGCGTTGTAATAGCCCTTCTAAAAAGTCAGATATCTGAAAATGAAAATTTTCACAAACTAGCCTTGGATGAACTTAATAAGAAAATGATGAAGCTGCTTTCTGAGAATGAGGAACTCCGAAAGAAAGAGCTATCCTTCCAATCTTATGCAAAGGCTAGTGACACTCTCACTGAGGTTCAATCATATCTGAGAGATCCCTCTGAGAAAGTTGGACTTGGACTTGATGAACAATCAAGTAATTCGTCTCCTCTGAAGAAGGGTGATGATAGGTTGACCTTTGTAAGAAGTCAACAGAATGATTCTTCAACCACCTATAGCATTGGTCAGAAAACTAAGGTAGTTGACAAAGGAAAGGGAGTTGTAACCCAGCCTTTGAAAGAACAACAAGTTCACAAGAAGCATGTGGATAAGGTCTCTAAAAAGAAACACAAACCTCAGACATGCAATCATCCACAGTGCAGTATTACTAGGAAGGGAAGAATTGCTGGAATAGGCAAATTCTCTACAATACCATTTTATGAAAATAAAGATGGTGCAGAAACTAGTAAGGCTTCTGAAGACCGCATTCAGAAAGCCAAAGGTGTTCGAAATGGCATTGGCTATCGTGCTATTGGAAAAGTCCTTTTACAACAATATAAGGAAGGACAAGAACAATGGCGCAAGGCTGATATTGCACGTAGCAATAAACAGAAGTGGAAGAAATCTCAAACCACTGAAAAACTGAATGCCAAAGCTAGAAGGAACCTGGCCAGAAAAGGCTAAGTTTGCTGAAAAGCAACCCCAGAAACCCAGGGTCCAGAAAGCACCAAAGGGAACACCTAGAAACACCCTAAGAAGGAAGATCGAGATCAAAATTACTGATTCTATTGCTTCTCCTTCTGATAAAGTTAGACAAAAATAAACTCCCAAGAAATTCACTAAAATGTGGATTCCTACTGGAAGAATGTTTAGTCTAAGTGGTTCTATCTCTGAGGCAAGAACCTAACTCCTGTTTCCTGTTTTGTGCAGAACGCCTCTTGGACTAAGGCTCAATGGCTATTTGATAGTGGATGTAGAAAGCACATGACAGGGGACAAAGCAGACAGTCTTGGTTGCTCGGCGGAAAGGTAGTCTTTATATTGTCGATTGGGCATCTGCCACAACTGAAGAATGTCTCATGGTGAGTCAATCTGGTCACACAGAAGAGCACTGGTTATGGCACAAAAGAATGAGTCACTTGAACTTCAAAACTCTGAACAAACTTGCCAAGGAAGAGTTAGTGGTTGTCCTTCCCAAAACATCTTTCAGAAAGGATGATATCTGTTATGCCTGTCAGATGGGGAAACAATCCAAAATCTCTTTCAAGTCCAAAACCAGACACTCTAGTGTTAGACCACTGCAACTTTTACACATGGATCTTTTTGAATCATCTGTAACTAGTTATGCAGGAAAGAAGTATGGTCTGGTTGTTGTAGATGACTTCTCAAGATTCACTTGGGTTGTCTTTCTAAAGCACAAATCTGATGCTATGGTGGAGATACCAAACTTGCTGAATAAGCTTGAAGTCATGAAAAATGACAAAGTATCTGCAATCGTAATGCAGGACCATGATCTGTTTGTCAACCAAGACATAAAGGAGTTTTGTGCAAAGAAAGGTATACAACACCAACTTTCCTCTGTAAGAACACCACAACAAAATGGTGTTGCGAAAGGAAAAATAGAACCCTTAAAGAAGCAAAGAAGGACAATCTTTGGAATGAAATAAGTGAAGTTTATTGGGTTGAAGTCGTAAACACAAGACATGCTACACTCAGAACAGATGTTTGATAAACAAACACCATGACAAGACCCCTTATGAGCTCTTGGTTGGTAGACCCCCTAATATTAAACATCTGAAAGTGTTTGGTTGTAGATGTTTTGTTCTTAACAATGGAAAAGAGTATCTAAGAACATTTCAACCAAAGGCAGATGAAGGAGTGTTTCTTGGTTATTCTATGAATAGCAAAGCTTACAGAGTTTACAACAAAAGAACAAAGAAGATTGAAGAATCAGTTCATGTTGTATTCTATGAAGAAAGCAAGAAATCACCCCTTGATGATGAACTCTCATAAAGGTTTAAGGAACTAATGATAAAGGATTCTGAAGAAGAACCCTCAGAAAGGAAAAACATCATTGTGGAAAGAGAGGATGACTCTGACGAAAAAAAGCATGAAATTCCTAGTAACAACCAGATGATTTTCAGACATGATGAAGAATTTCCTATGAGAATTCCAGAAATGGAAACTGAAGATGTTCATCAGAGAGCTAACTCTGGAAATGACCTCTCTGACAGGCATGTCCCAGAAAGCTCTCACACTGAGCAAGTGTCAGACATTCACCGTCCTTCTGAGGTGCAAAATGTCAAAGATACTGAAAAAGTATCAAGTCATAATCATAGTGATTCACATTCAGATCACATAGATGTTGACCCTACTAGCCCTAAACCCATGATGAGATGGATCAAGGATCATCCTGCAAAAGACGTGATTGGACCAATCAATCAAGGTGTTAGGACTAGTAGAGCAATAGCTGAAAATGCTAATTCTCTCTTTGGATGTTTTATCTCAAACATTGAACCAAAAACTATAGAAGAAGCATTAAGAGACCAAGACTGGATCTCAGCAATGCAAGAAGAGTTGGATCAGTTTGAAAGAAACAAAGTCTGGAAACTAGTTCCATTTGTAGAAGGAATATCTGTGATTGGAACTAAGTGGGTTTTCAGAAACAAGATGAATGAATCTGGTGAAATAACCAGAAACAAAGCAAGGTTGGTTGCCAAGGGATTCACCCAGACTGAAGGTTTAGATTTTGATGAGTCATATGCACCGGTTGCCAGATTGGATGCAATAAGACTCTTTCTGGCCTTTGCAGCTCATAAAGACTTTAAAGTTTATCAGATGGATGTCAAAAGTGGATTCTTGAATGGTGAACTTGCTGAGGAAGTCTATGTTGAACAACCACCTGGTTTTGAAGTTTCCTCAGAAAGTAGAATGGTCTACAAGCTACAGAAAGCTCTATATGGACTGAAACATGCTCCAAGAGCATGGTATGACACTTTGGCCAAATACCTTCTGGAAAGTGGTTTCAAGAAAGGTGAAGTTGATAAAACTTTATTTACTTTAAATCATGATGGGAAACTGCTCTTAGTTCAAGTATATGACATTATATTTGGATTTAAGGACAAGCAACTTTGTGATGACTTTGCAAATCTCATGAAAAATAAGTTTGAGATGAGCATGATGGGAGAATTGAACTATTTCCTAGGATTGCAAGTCAAGCAACTCAATGATGGAATATTCATTAGTCAGACAAAGTATGCAAGAGACATGCTCACAAAGTTCAATCTTAAGCCTTCTGAAAAGAATGCTAAGATACCTATGAGCATAGGAACCAAGATGACCTATACTGAATCAGATAAGAGTGTTGATGAACACAAGTATAGGAAATTGATAGGTTCACTACTTTACCTTACTGCAAGCAGACCTGATATTCAATATGCAGTTGGTGTGTGTGCTAGATTTCAAACAAATCCGATGCAATCACACTACAACATTGTTATGAAAATATTAAGGTATGTGAAAGGTACAGTAGATGTAGGTTTGTGGTACCCTAAAGAAAGTGGATTGAGTTTGGTTACTCGGATCTTTGATTATCTTTGGATCAATGCTTGATAGGAAAAGTACCTCGTGAACTTGTGTTTACGGGAACTAGACTTATCTCGTGGTTTAGCAAGAAACAAAACTCAATTGCAACTTCTACCACAGAGGCTGAATATATTGCTGCTAGTTGTTGTGCAACACAAATTTTGTGGATTCAACAACAACTCAGAGACTATGGACTCAATGAAGAGAAAACTCCCATTTCCTGTTATAACACAAATGCTATTGCAATCACACGGAACCCCAAGTTCCATGCCAGAACAAAGCACATTGATGTTAGACACCACTTCATCAGAGACCATGTTGAAAAAGGCAATATAGAGATACTCAAGAGTGGCACAGAAGACCAACTTGCAGATATCTTCACCAAGCCCCTACAAGAAAGCTGGTTCTTGACCTTAAGACATAATCTTGGGTTGATGGAGTTGCCTAAGGACTGAAAAATGTACTGAATCTCTAAAGTCTGAATAAGCAAGGTAGGAAAGAAGTAGGTCTCTGAGAACATGCTCTCAGAAAGCCAAGTTGTTAAGAAGTGATGCAAAGGTTTCTGAGTAGCAACACTCAGAAAGGCAAAATATTTCTGGAACGGGTATCCAGAAAGGCAAAGGTTGGTACACACTCAATGAGTAAATAAGACTAGAACTTACTTACTAAGAGTGGGTCAAATACATTCAAACAACTGAAGTTTCTGATTCTTGAATTCAGGAAACTATTTAGTCATAAAGAGAAAAGACACATAAAGCCCGAAAAACATAAGTTCTGGGAGTCAAACATGTCCAATGTCTTGTCTTTTTGCCATTTTCATGATAAATAATATAAAGATAAGGACTTGATACTCAGAATGATAATGTTCAAACGATTGAGTGTTCTTACTCTTTACTAAGTGACATAATGGATGTAACTTGTCAAAAATCCATCAAATCAGCACAATACCATTTGTTGATGGGATAATTACATAGGGATACCCACTTAGAACGACGTTTCTCATATTCGTACCACTTAGTCGAACAATTACAGTATAGTCCAAAAATTGATAATTCCGTTGACCAGCTTATTGAAGCTGCCCAATTCCATCACACCCAAACAGGCCTTAAAGTGAAATTTTAGGTTTTTACCTAATCAACCATTACTTTCACCACAACACACTCCCGCCTTTTCTTTCTTCATCGTCTTCTTCCTCTCTCGACTCCTTTCTTCTTCACCATTAACAAGCTGTAAGAACTTCAATTCCGGCCTAAAAATTGCGGATTCATCGATTCTGACTCATTATCGGCGACTGTAACTTCGTTTGGGGCAAGTACGAGTACTGTGACGCTTCAAAAAAAGGTAATGAATTTTTTCAAAATTCAAATTATTTTCATACATTTCTGCTATTAGTGTTGTTATTAATCGTATTTCGAACTCAATTATGGGATAATTTGACCCGTCGAAAAACTAGGGTTCCGTTGAGTTTCGTTGTAGTTTGTTTTGTGGGCTTGTTACGAAACTGGAAAATCAGGGGATAATGATTTTGTTGTTCATTGTGTGATGTTTGTATCAGTTACAATGAGTGGCAACTGGACTATGAGGATTCACCATGGCAGAGACCAGTATGATCTACGAGGTATTAACCCTTCCAAGTATACTTATAGTAAATTGTTGAAGGATGTTGATGATTTGGTGTTAGAAAATTTGCCACATGAGTGGTCACTTTTTTTTACTATGATGGCTGATATTGAGGGTAGTATGGAACAGATTGAGATATGTGGTGATTCTAGCTTAAAACAAGTGTATGAGAATAATAAGAACTACAAGGAGATAATGCTTCATTTGATGACTGATGATGTAGTTCCTATGGCAGTAGATATGTCTTGTAGGAAAGATAGAAAAAAGAAAGGGGATGTTTTGTTTGATGATGTTGATGTTGAGTATGTACCCCCACCCCAAGCTGCTGATGAATCATCTAAACATACTGCCCGCAGAAGGTTGTTTAGGCATAGGTCTTGCAAGCCCAGACCACCCAAAAATCCTCAAGATTACCCAACCAACCCAACTGTCATTGATATAAGTGATGATTCTGACAATGAACCACCTCCAGTCACTCAAAATACTCAAGCTACTCAATCTCCCACGGCTCCAACTCCTAAACAAGCACACCCTTCTACTCCATCTCCTTCTCCTAAACAAGCACACCCTTCTACTCATCCACCACCTCAACCAAGTCAAGACCAACCAAGTCCTTACTTTCCCCAGGTTTTACAAGAAACTCCTCTGAAACCTACTTATTCTTATAATCCTGCAATTGATGAGCAGTTTGATGAATGCTTTGCTAAGTTATTTGTTAATGATGGTTTTTTCTTGGGGAATGACACTGGTGATGGTGGGAATGTTGTGACTGGTGATGGTGGTTTTGTAGATAAAGAAAAGGGGAAGAAGAAGGTAGATAGGACAGAATCCTGGGATAGGGAAGGGGTGGCACATGATTGGGATTCTGAGGATGATGTAACTGGTGATAATGTGAGTGGAGGTGCAGGGTTGGAAGGTGATGAAAATGCAGTTGAAGGTGATGAAAATGCAGTTGAAGGTGATGAAACTGGAGTTGAACTTAGTGAAAGTGATGGAGAAAGAGAGGTACATGACTGGGAGAATGATGCACCTGATAACCAGTACATGTATGATAGTGAAGATGAGCAAATTGGGTTTAAGAGGACTTCACCACAAGCATCTGATGATGAGAATGAGGAGGAAGATACAATTGGTGGATCACATTCTGAACATGATCCAACTACAGGAGATGAAACTGGTAATGATGCAGTTGCACAAGTTGAAACTGGTAATGAATTGGAACTGTCTGATGATGATGATGATGATATCAACTATGATCCATATGAAGATGAGCAAAATTGGATTGGTGATGAGTTTGAAATTAATAATGAAGCATGGGACAAAGAGTTCAAGGAAGGGGATACATATGGAAGCATAAAGAAACTGAGAAATAGGGTAAAAGAATATGTTCTGAAAGTTGATTTTCATGTAAAAAAGGTGAAGAATGATAAGGCCAGGTTTACTGTGAAATGTGAAGGTGAAGGGTGCAAATGGAGACTACATGCAGGGGTGTTGGATGATGAGGTCTCCTTTATGGTGAGGTCATACCATGGAGGCCACACTTGTGTGAGGAAGGTGAATAATAAGATGGCAGATTCCAGCTGGCTTGCTTCAAAGATACTTGATGAACTAAGGGAGCATCCTAACACATCTGCTAAGAAACTGGAGAAGTGGGCTAATAGTAAGCTTGGTGTGACTGTCCCCTACATGAGAATGTTTAGGGCCAGACTTAAAGCAATTGAGATTCTTGGTGGTAACCCTGAGGAGGCATTTAGACTGGCACCAAAGTATAGGGAAATGTGCCTTAGAACAAATCCAGGTTCAGTTGTTGAGTTGTAAACCACACCTGCCATTGAAAGACCTCCCTTGTTTAAGAGATTATTTTGTGGACTTGAGGGATTGAGAAGGGGTTTCTTAGCATGTTGTAGCCCATTCATCTTCTTTGATGGCTGCCACCTTAGAGGTAGGTATGGTGGGGTATTATTGAGTGCAGTAGGCACTGATCCAGATTATGGATTATACCCTATGGCATGGGCTATAGTTGAGTCAGAATGCAAGGACTCTTGGGGTTTCTTTTTAAGCTGTCTTGAGAGATTCATTGGACCTTGGGAAGCTAACAAGCACTGGCATTTCATGGCAGAAAGATGCAAGGTAAACTAATGCTAACTATTGTTTCTTAGTTTTCAACTTGAAAGTTTCTAACTAGCTTGTTTGATTTGCAGGGTTTGGTTCCAGTCATTGAACAAACTGCTCCAAATGTCATAAATAGGAAATGTACTAAGCAGATATATGACAATTTCAAAACCAGATGGGGAAGTGTTGATCTAAGGAGGTATTTCTGGCAATCTGCAACTGCATACACCTCTTATGGCTTCAACAAGGCTATGGACAAAATGAAGAATGCAAAACCAGCTGCTTATGACTACCTCATGAACATTCCAAAACCATTCTGGGCCAGACATGCATATGATCCTACAGTTAAGATTGATCACTGCACCAACAACATGAGTGAGTGTTTCAATAGTTGGGTGGAGCCAGTAAGAGGGTTCTCTGTACTAAACATCATGGAGGTATTATGGCTAAAACTTTAAAACATTTTACTTTATGTTTTGTTTTAAATTAGGTGATACTTATGTTGCATTTTTTGCTTTTTTTATGGATGTTACATAGGGAATTAGAACACAAGTTATGCAGATATTAGTCATAAGGAGGAGAAAGGGTCAGGTTTACTCTGGTGTGGTTATGCCTAGGGTTTTGAAGAAGCTTAATGAATCACATGATCAGTCAAGGAGATGTAGGATAGTTTCTGAGGCTGGTTTAACTTTTGAAGTGCAAGATTACAATTTCAAGTTTGTAGTCAACATTGAAAGGCATGAGTGTGATTGTAAGAGGTGGGATTCCATGTAGGCATGCATGGACTGCAATTAATCACATGAGGATGGATGGGGAAACTTTCTTGAGCCCTAATCACACTAAGGATGCCTACATTAGAGCCTATGACATGATGATCCAACCTGTGCCTCAACACAATTTCTGGCCCAATGGACTGACTGAAGATGAGTGTTCACCACCAATTGTGGAAAACAAACCTGGAAGGCCTGTTGTGAGGAGAATTAGACATCCTTCTGAGGGTGGATATAAGAGACCTAAAGCACCAAGCAAAGTTCCAATTAGTAGGCAGAGAAGACCACCTAAGTGTGGAAAGTGTGGAGGCAAAGGTCACAGTATGAGGTCTTGTAAGCCAAGCAACTCTGTTGGTGATGAAGATAATGAAGATAATGAAGATAATGAAGCTGTGATGAGTAATGTAAGTAATTCTTTTGTTTACAAGTTCTGTTAATGTGAGTACGTATTGTGTGCACACTTATCATTTTAATCCTTTGTTTGTGATAGGATGAAACACATGAGCCAACTGGTAGTGGTTTAGCAGGAAATAAAAGAGCTAGACAATTAGATAATGGACAGACATCAAGTGGTAGAGGGAATTCTACAAGGGGAAGAGGTGCTACAGGCAGAGGAGCTGCTACAAGGGGAAGAGGGACTGCTAGCAGGGGAAGAGGCAGGGGAGCAAGGGGAAGAGGAGGTTCAAGAGGCTTTGCTTCATGGTTCTAGGCCTGTTTCTTTCTCAGATCTTGTTTATTTTACATTCTCTTTTGGATACATTATGGTAAGGGAACATGCATGCTATTTAGTTTTGTTGTGGTGAATTGGTGAATACCACTTAAGTTAGTTTGCTTATGGGATGTTATCATGCAAAACAGTGTCTCATGCTTTGGTGAATGAAATACCAACCTTTTGCTATTCAAATTTGGTATTCTGCTACAATTTCTACTACTTAAATGCTTGAAAAATCTGCACAACTAGATACACAGCAAACAAGGCCAAATTCAGGCAAATTAGTTGTCTGATTCTACTATATTGGTCTTCATGAACTCTTCTCCTTGCAACTTGTGGCATGAGTACTTGCCTATCTTCTTGCATATATTCATCATGTACTTGTCCAATTTCCTCTTCTTGCATAGCTTCATCATGTACTTGTCCAATTTCCTCTTCTTCCCGTTGCACATTTTGCCTTATTGAAGCATGAATAGGCTGCACAAATTCACTTAACAGTTTAGCTTGGATAAATCCTCCATTTTGGTTGCTTTGCACAGTTTCTTCATCACCAGACCACTCAGAAAACCCATGTATTGGACATCCCCAATAAAATCCCCCCTTGTGTGGATGACTCTTTGAAACCGATAGAATTGTGCGCTTTTGACATTTCGACTTCTTACAAGTTGGACGAGTACCATCGCAATCCCAATTATGATCATCCTTTCCAAAATCATTTTTTGTTGCCATTAGTGTGAAGTAATTTTGGAGTGTTTGCTATATGAAAGAAGGGATGAAAATGGCATGTTTAGGGCTATAAATAGCCCCAAAATCAGTCCCAAACGGTTGTAAAACGGCTAGTTTTTCAAATTCGTTGGTCTTCTATCAATTACATGTAAGTAACATTGTTTCAAGAAAAGGCAACTTCAGATACTGCTTATTCAGTAGTAAAAGACATGTAAGTAACATTGTTTGAATAAGCAGTATCTGAAGAAAAGGTTCCAGAAACCCCCAAGGTTTCTGAGAAAGATGCCACTGAGCTTCCTCACTTGGAAGTTCAATCAGAAAGAAAGGATGCTGAGGATCAGACTTCTCCTCACATCAAGGTATCTGAGGCCTCTGTGCCCAGACAAGCAGAAGTCCAAGCAAATGAGCCTAGTGTTTCTACACAGGTATGCTCAGAAAGCTTACTTTTGCACACAGATACTAACACAAGTAGTTTGAACAAAACTAACTTGATCCCTTTCTTTCAGGCTCAAAGTCTAGTGCCACTCAACTTACTCCAAGCCTTTAAGAAGCACACTCTCAAGAAACATCTAAAGTGCTTCAAACAATGGCAGAAACTCAGAAAGGCCGATCTTTCTGAAATTGCAAGAGTAATTGACATCCCATAGAAAAGGGCCATAGCAATCATTCTGGAAGACCATATCCATGCTATGTTTCCCACAGAATCATATTCTTTTGCCACTCTGATGGATGATAACTTCTTAAATGAAGTAGTACAAAGACTCCTAGCAGACTTTCAAGCTGCTGATGCTCAAACCCAAGAGCAGATGGTGACCCATCCTGCCTTGCCCAGCAAGCTCACAACCTACCCTTCTGAGCAAGAAGAAGTAAATGGGAGGATGATCACACTTCCTAATGTGATCAACCTGGTTTCTGAAGATGAGGAGGAAACTGATGAGAATGACTACCAAGAACCTCCTTCTGAGCATCCAAGTCAAGAAGACAAGAAAAAGGATGATGATGATGATGATCAGAATGATGATCCCCAACCTGGAAACGGCGGGATTCAGAAAGTTAGCAAATGAAGTGCATAAAAGGCTACTCCTTCCAATACTCAGAAAGCCCCATCATCATCACCACCAAAGTCTCATCAAAATACCCAACAGGCTGAACAAGACACAATTGAAGAAATCACAGCCACTGAGTTCAGGATTGAACAACTCAGATTTAAGTTGGAAGAGGAGAAGAGAATCAACTTAGAGTGTCAAGCTCTTATTGAAGAAAAGGAAGCCAAACTTGAAAAGCTCAGAGAAGCTAATGCTAAGGAACTGGCACTCCTAGATGAGCAAAGGTTGTTGAAAAATGCCATCGTTGTCACTGCTGCTGAGATAGATGCCATGGATGACAATGATGATGAAGAGCATTATGCTAAGGCTGCATCAGAAAGACCTACTTCTCAGAAGGCCAGCATACTCAAAGGAAAACAAAAGATTGCCACTCTGCAAACAATCCAAGAAAAGGATTATGAGAGTGATGCTGAAATAAACCCAAACTTGATCTCCCAAGCAGAAGATGAGAGGCTAATCACTAAGGAAAAGCTAGCCCTTCTGGCTCCTCAAATTTTCTCTGCTCCAGGTGCTTCAAGAAGTGATGAGCACAGGTCAAGAACAAATGCTTTCTTGGAACTAAGAGATGACTTGTTTCTCAAGACAACCAAGTCCTACAAATCCCCAGAAGAGATGAAAGATTTGGCTGCTGCATTGCTAAATAGAGCAACCAGCATAGCTCTCTCTCAGAAAGACTTAGCTCTGATCAGGGAAGAAGACTGCAACAATGCCAACTAAGCACTAGCAGATGCTACTTATGCTACTCAACAAGCTGAGGCTATTCTAAGGACTCTTGAAGAGCTCAACAGAAACGAGCAAGTGTTGGTTAGGCAAAACAAGGACTTGAAAGAAGAAATCCAAGAATTGGTCAGGGTGCATAACAACCTCCAGAAGAACTTTGAATCACTCTCTGAAGCATATGCTATCATGAGTCAGTCATTCATGACTAAGGGGAAAGGAGAGATGCCTCAGAAAGGCAGAGGAAGAAAAAGAAAACAATCAAATCTCCCCTCCTCAAGTCAACTAATCATTAAGGACACCACTGGAGACACCCCTGCTGAAGAAGTTGTTCCAGATCAACCAGCCAGAAAGCTAAGAAGTATAGTCACTAGGGGAACCAAGTCCCATAGGATCTCAGATAGGAACAACCAGAAAGCTTCTGAAGAAGAAAATCAAGAAGAAGGTGAGGTAAGAGGTCAAGAGAGCTGCAAGCCTCACAACTGGAACATGAATGATGATGATGAGGATGAATCTGATACTGATGAACATCCACTTCACAAAAGAAGAAGGCAAGCAAGCCCCTTACAACCTCCTCTGGCAGCAAGGCCATTAGCGACGTAACCCCTTCCGAAATACCAAGTCAATTCAAGGGACTTCCACCAAAGATTTCAAGGCAGAAGAAAGAGTCACAGATCTCTGACGTAAGGCCACCCAATGAAAGGCTAGAAGGGATATTCAGTTTGGCAGAGCAAACAAAGAAACTCATCAAGAAAAGCCAACTGATGCCCACATTGAGTATGTGAAGACCAGTAATGAAGAGTCTTCATATAGGTGCATTCTGAACAAGAAAGGGTATTGGATTCTGAACTGCAACATCTACTTGTCAATGATAAGTTTCCAACTCCCATCTTCAACCAGATCCTAAAATGGAGTGAAGGCAAGCCAAATTTGCTAAAACATGAGCACCTTCATGCCTGGCTAAACTTTGAGGTTGAAACGAGAAATGATGCGTAAAGATGGACCTTTCTTTCCTTGTCCTTACCCCAAGCCGTAAGATGTGCACAAGACAAGAAAAGGATGGTACCTAAGAAGCGTAACAAGCTAGGTGTTCATCCCTATGAGTCATTCTACATGACAAAGGATGAATATCTGGATGATATTCACTATCTGGAAGAAATATACAAGTATTTCAACCTATCTGAGCTGCAAGTAGACCATGCCAGGTGCGGGAAAAAATACTCGGTCAAACACTTTCAAGAAGAACTACAATCTTGGCAAGAGTTACTATGAAATTTGTATCTTATCCGAAAGATGTAACTTTCGTCGAAGGATACTTTATGACTATGTCCAAGAATGCGTAAAAGTGGATGATTATGTCAATCGATCCGTAAGGGTGTCAAGAACTTGAGGTTTCAACCCAAGTCAGTTTCAAGACTTGAAGACTAGTAACATTAGAATACTCTCTTGGAGCTTGGACTCTCCTATGTTCTAATTTACTTAGTTTGTTTTATTACTTTTGTAATCTTGCCGATTGTTTCGAAATTCTCTATCCGTAAAAGTTGCATCTTACTCAGAACTGCACTCTATCTCAAGATCATACTCTATACATTTTAATAGATGACAACTTATCAAGAAAGATCACTTCTTGTGATTTGGTTGATGTTTTCGCACTTAATTCAACTAAAATTGAATATCATTTGAAATGATTAAGTGGTGGATTGTTTTCTCTTCCAGGATTACAAATTTGTAATAGGACTTTAAAAGATAGTCATGGATGACTGATCAAAAAGGGGAAAATTTGTTAGGAATATCTGTTAGTATTTTGATCATTCATCACATGTTCTTATCTTAGCCAGAAAGGTGATTAAAGTACTCTTGGTTCACTTGAACATTGTAAAAGAGGAAATCACTGAGTATGATTAGTCTAGTAAATCTTGTATTAGGATTATAGGTCTCTAAGTGTAATTTTTATTTCCAAGAAGACCATGAAGATCAATCCTAGCAATGGAGCTTTTCTGAAGATTACAAGACCGGAGATTACACAAGATTTATGAAGACACCAAGGTTTAGTCTCACTCGGAAAGACTATGTCCTTAATCCTTTCTTAAGTTCATTTAGTTACTTTTGAACTCTGGAACATATGACATCATGAGTATGGAGCATGCAAGCCATCAGAAAGGCTAATGTATCCGTTGAAGACTACAGGACAAGAAATAGTACATGTGCATCAATTGCATCGGCAAAAAAGCCGCTAAAGCACAGTCCTCTCTGAGATATGAGACAAGGACTTCTGAGTACTCATTTCAAGATAAGTATAGACTGAATTTGAATTGTGTCTAACGGATAACATCCCAACGACTCTCTAATTCATCTATAAATATCACATACTTAGATGCTGAGAAATACGACCGAAGAACGATCTAACTTGCAAACTTACCATCAAGAAAAGTATTCTCTCAAGCACTCTACTACCCTTTCTGAAAGCTTTCTGTTGCTTGAAGAATCACTAGTAGTTCTAAGTTGTCCTGAACCTTAACAAGAGATTGTTATTCGTGAAAGAGTTGAACTATCAGATAACCTTTCTGAAGCTCATTCTCCAGAACGGACATCAATTACTTGGGTCAAGAAGAGCGATTGCCATACCTTTGAACAAGTGTATTAAGTAGTCTTGTTCTATTAGGCTCTCTGGAAACATAACTGAAAAGTTATACAAGAAGCCTCTCTGACAAACCTTATAACCAACTCCATCAAGGCGTGGAGTAGAGGAAGTACTTGATTTGGGAAATCAAGGAATAACTCCAAGGTTATCTGAGTAGAGGAAGTACTTAGCTCTAGGAGCTGGGGAATAACTCAGGGGGAACATTTTGTTGGGAACCAATTGTTTAAGAATCTTAGAATAGGATTTTTGTAAGGTGAACTCAATTATCTGTTCTAGTGAATTCTAGGTCTCAGAAAGACCGAAGTGGATTAGTTGGAGGATTACGCCACCTCCAGATACCACTATACTTGCTGTGTTATTTACCTTCTCAGATTTATCTTTCAAAGAAAGCACACACACATACTTATTGTTTCGCACTTACCTATCTTAAAGTCTTCGCTCTGAATTTAAGTATCGAAACCCCTGTGTTTCGAGAAACTGTGTTTATCGACAAAAGTTTTAAAAGACTATTCACCCCCCCCCCCCCCGAGTCTTTTACTTTGCCGTTATCTGGACCAACAGTTTTCGGGTGTAAGTTGTTTGTCCTACAACCTAGTACACTGCTCCCTGCAATTTAAGGGGTAGATGTAATACCTCACATAACATAGATTAAGAGCGAGTGTGATAAATAGTATATAATTACGTCACCATTGATCTCACATAGTATGTGGACCTTTAGTTGATTTTCATAAACATATTTGTGAGGGCTCATGTTCAGCACAAACAATATCATACTACAGAAACATGTACTACCCAAGTCATCAATTTTGCGCCACTTTAGAGGATCAAGTATCAATTGATTGATGGTCGGATTGTTTTCAATGGCATCTAAGCCGCAACAATCCAGAACCCACAAGGGGTGGATGGTTGGTCTAAGTAAGAACTAATATACAACAAGACGTTGGTCAATTTAATTGGGGGGTGAGCATGATGTCCCAAAGTTTCAAAGAGTTTAAAGGGGTTGAGAACTCTACTATTCACATCAAGGGGTGCTTCCTCCTGAGCAATGTCAGGGCAGGTAATCCACTAGAAAGTTTCCGGTGCACGCAAGAGTCAGTACAAATTGTGCAAGAAAGAACATGCGTTGGATTGTGGGCAAATCACATCAAGTCATGGCCAATTTTATGTTTCCCTCCACATTCATGAGCAATAAGATAATAAAAGCATGATTTGCAACAATGAGTGTAACATATGTGATGAAACAACTCACGTGGTGTATAAAAAAGTGTTCGGCTGATTATGAGGTAATATTTTGTTTTGTACATAATTGATAAATGAGGCTTTTAAGTACATTACGTATTTTATAATAGTGTTCACATTCACTAATAACACTCTTTTGATTCCTATAGCTATTGGGAAGGTTTTAAATGAAATGGTGATGTTTTAATCATATATTTTTACACATTGTAAAATTACATGTTTGTAAAAGTTATATATCGTCCATACTAAATTATATTCCCTCCGCCCTGGATTCAATTAATTGCGAGCCCGGACATAAGTTTCAAGAAAAAAATTAATAAAGTAGGAGGGAGGGAGAGAGAGAGAGAGAGAGAGAGAGAGAGAGAGAGAGAGAGAGAGAGAGAGAGAGAGAGAGAGAGAGAGAGAGAGAGAGAGTATGCGAGAGATTTTCCATTAAAGGGATGAGAAATTAAAATTGGTACGTCCCAAAATGGAATGCTGGAAGTTGAATTCGGGGCGGAGGGAGTATATCCATTTCCAGTCGATTTATTCGACGGGCCATTTACTATAGGGGTAAGTTTTATAATATTTATGTCTTCGTAATTTGTTTTTTATATATATAAATCTTATTTATTTTCAAAGGTGCATGGCATATAAATTATGTTTATTTGAATAGGTGGCATGCCGAGTTCTGTGTCGATAATTGATCCAAATCAACTCTCGATTAGTTAATTTTGGTTTATAATTTTATTTCTCACGAAATATTAAAGTAATATCCAATATTAACTTTTATATTTTCACATGAATAACACACTATTTCCGCCCATGTACGCGGGACAAAATCTCAGTAAGTGCATCAAGCAAGATAGCTAAAAGGTTGTCATCAAGTGGGATTGCATCACTATTTCTTCCTATGGCGGGTAGGATGACGCTTCGAGATTTGGGATACCATTCAAATTCATGAGGACTCAACATGCAATAAGCTCAAACATGATTCAAAGGTCACGGGACTACTCCAGGAGACTCGACTTATTATTTGAGACGAGGCTCATTTACAAACCAACATTGTTTTGAAGCGCTTAATAA
This sequence comes from Plantago major, assembly GCA_026545765.1. Classification (NCBI taxonomy): domain Eukaryota; kingdom Viridiplantae; phylum Streptophyta; class Magnoliopsida; order Lamiales; family Plantaginaceae; genus Plantago; species Plantago major. The sequence goes on from CM048843.1 coordinate 28,215,289, forward strand.
GAGTTTGAGAGATGTGATGGGTCGTCTAGATGGGCAATTTGGTGGGGGTGTTTATTGTCTTCAGCGGGGATTTACGACATATTTTACCTATTACTCCACGAAGTAGGTATTATATTGTGAACAATGATATGTGCTCATATAGAACATGGGATGCACGTGAGGTGCTTCGACTGACAAAGAACTTGAGATTGCATGGAAATGGCATGTCGTATCTCTATTCCAAACCTACTTATTTCATATTCAACTTATCTTTTTTAATGTCCAATTCAATCCTACACAATCTGGTTTGTTATCTTCCGAGATTCAAGTGATGAAAAAAATTGCGGAGTCATATAGGTCGGTGATGGCACTGCCGATGAAGCTAATCATGGTGGGGTTGATGTCAAGACCCCAAAGAATTACTTATTCGACAAGTAAGTAATCAAATTTCAACCATTGTCAATAATACATAATCTTCGTTGTTTGATCACTTAGTTGATCCATCACTAGACCCTGAATATTTTTATCATCGGGATGTTCTTGAACCTACAATGAAATAGCTGATGAGATAAATCAATTTATCATGTCAAAGATGCCCTAAAATAGTGTTGAATACAGGAGCATTGGTAGCATTGTTAGGGAAGATGACCAAGAGAATGGTCTCGAAAATATTTTCATTATACAATTTATCAACATCATTAATTGTCTAGATTACCGAACCATAAGATCCTCATGTAGGTTGGGTATATGATAATGTTTCCGAGAAATATTGATTAGACTTTCGAGTTGTGTAGTGGACTAATGGTACAAGGCTTATAGTTACTAATTTTGGGAAGCATATTATCGAGGTAAAGATGATATCAGGAATCAACGGGGGCCAAAATGTTTTAATTACGATGATGAGACCATCCAACGAGAAGAAATTCCCTATCAATTTTGATAGGAGACAGTTTCCCATATTTTCCTGCTTTGCTATTACCATCAAAGAGTTCAGGAAAATCTCTCTCACACGTCGGCCACTACCTCCTCTCACCCGTATTCAACAATGCTCAGTTATATGTTGCTCTCTATGGAGTTACCAGCAGGAAGGGATTGAAGTTATTGATTTGCGATGAGGAGGGTAATACGCATGACACAACAACCAACGTGGTTTATAAAGAAGTGTTCGACAAGTTATGAGGTGAATTAATCTTTTATGTGTATAAACTTGATTTTTTTTAACACCGATTAAAGTTTACATATGTTCATGTTCAATTTCACTAATTTACATATACACTTTACATGCAGGGATGACTTCTGATACAATGTTGAAGCGATTAGATAAGTAATATTCACATTGTAACTTATGTATGTTTTTCAATTTCAATATGTTACTATAGAATCTATTAATTTATTATTTTTAGTTTTGTCCCTATTCGACGGTCCATTGACTAGTCCTAGCATAATTGAGAGAGTCTAATTGGCAAGACCGTAGAAAAGTGAAAAAGTAGTTTAAAACGTACTGCGAGTACTTTATAGCTCTAGGTCGCACAACACAATCAAACACAGCAGCTCACCTCACAGTGAGGACGAACGACTTTCACTCAGTCAATCTCAATCGCTACCTAAAATCAGCTCCGTCTCTCTCTCTAGAATCAGCTCCGTGTCTCTCTTCCGCTACCTAGCTAGGGTTCTTCACGCACTCCACAGGTTCGTACTTGTTTTTATTCCTTTCTTCCTCTTATTCTTACCTAGGGTTTCTTAATTCATGATTCATTGCTGTTCCTATCCCTAATGTGTTCTTGCTGTTCTTTTTTTTTAATTGTTCAATGCTCAATTCCCTTTCTTCAATTCCTAATTACCCTGCAAAAGCTATTGGACTCAAACAGTTCTCAACTTTGGAACTCGATTTGTATATGTTATGTGATTATTTGAACATTGATCTTTCAATGCTGTTTCAGTTTGCGATGAGATGCTAGACTTATAATAGCTATATTTTGTTTAGTTATGTGGTAAACCATAATTTGCGTTCATAGTTCTTGAGTTTTCTGGGTAGCTTTTGCAAAAGGGTATTCTTGGTTTACTCCTTAGCATAAATTTGGGAGCTTTACTTACTTAGCATAGTCGAATAGGTTACAAAACCTGACCTTCTGCCTTTGTTGAAAATGCCGTGTACTGCATTCGTAAACACATATTAATTTTGATCTTTTTATACATGTAGATGGCTGGTTTCCAGGCCAAAATATGTAATTCAAGTGACGTGACATCATCTGCAATACATTTTGGTCCAATATCCATAAACGACATTGATTCGAAATGGCTTATCTGGCTGAAAATGAGTAGCATCGATGCTTACACTGATGTTTTGAGGCTTGAATTTCTACTTTACACTCTACAAGCATAATAAGCCCGTGCTTGAGTTTCTAAGAAAAGATGCCCACAATCCTAGTGGACTCCAAGTACAAAGGTTGCAAAATAATCAATGTTCCCTGAAGTAGATTGGATGTTCTTGCATTGACCTAATTCCTTTTGATTTGATTTGCCAAATACGTCGCAACATTATGTTCAACAACCATTAGAGTTATGCCTCAATGATTGTGGTTTATCATGAGCACTCTCTTGTGGACTAAGAAGATATACACCATTCCTTTTATGTGGAACACTGGCAACAATTTGCGATTCTGTACATGCACGAGTGCTATGCATCAGTCACTCTAGTTCAAACCTAGACGTATCATCGTTTATTATCTTAATGGGTTTTGTTTTGTGGGATATGAGAGCTATCTTGTGTCGGATGTTGCACTATGGTCTTTTGACTATTTATTTGATGGAGTAAATAATTCTAGTTACATTGCATTCCACCGTTGAGAGTCCATGAACGCAAAATCACGATTAAGTGATCATGTAAAGGTTTAGACTACGTGCCATGTCGATGATTACTTGAATCCTGTGCCAAAGAGTTACTCCCTCCAACCCACTAAAGTTAGCTCAAAACGTTTGGGAGTATTCTAAAGAATGAATAATGAATGAGAGAATGAATATGAATGGTAATTGGGTGTTAAGTATTAAATATTATGAATATAGAATGGATAGGGCGTGTGTTTATCACTTGTAAGCTATATGGAATTGACAATTTGACCAAAATATGTGAACGCCTACCCGATAACTTTGCAAACCATCTTCCTCAACAAGCCATTTTCAATTAGGATGTGGGTAAAACTCAAATGGTATCAATCCAGGCCCAGTTCAATTGATGTGTTGTTTCGATCTATATGTCCATTTGTTTTGGCGACAAGTCTATCCCACACAAGGTGGGGTGTAGGGGGGTTGATTTATCGTAACATATGTTAGTGGAGAGAGAAAGATGGGCAGCCGATTAAATTTATACTTGCTTAAGCAGTCAAGTGGAGTGCAATTTATCATGTACTCTTCAGTCCGACACATTAGGTTTCAGCCCGGTAATTTAGAAGAGTATTGGGTATATTTGTTATAAGCTGAGTGCTTGTTAGGTCTCACATCAACTAATGGTACGGTATAAGGAAGGGGGTTAGGTATATATGTTTATTAGATAAAAATGGCGAACTTATTAAAAAAAGGCATGAAAGCTTGCATGAAAAGCAAACATAGAGAATCAACTGGGACGGGTAAAATAGGAAAGGAGTGTTGAGAATAAAATGGATGGTGGTTTTAAAGTGATATGCATAACTACTGCAACGTGAGTCGAAGATAGGGATTTCCTTGATAAGTTTGCTATCATGTGGATAGTAATTGTAGCTTCAATGGTGAATGTCTGAATGACTCCACATGACGTTTAAGCTGGTTAGACATTTAAATTGAAAGTCACAACATGCTTATAATTTTGGTGTTTCTTTGTTTCCAGTATATAGGAAACGTGTTGGAGGCTTTGCACTCATAACTTGGTTCTCATGAACTGCACATAGCCTTCATTTGGGTCCTTGAGAACATGTTTAAAACTGGGTGATCTTTTTGCAAGTATCCTGAAAAATTTCAATTTAATTATTTATTTACTTAAATATTTTTATTTGTTTATTTATTCAATCTATTCATTCATTCATTTTTACATTGGTAGAACTTATAGAATTAGTGGTTTCTACTTCTTTATTCTCTAGGTTATGTATTTAAAAACTTATGTTATATACCATCAAGTTGGGAAAAACATATGATCTGTCTTTTCAGTTTAGGGACATCATTGCAATTCTCAAATTAAACGAGCTTACACTAAGGTGTCTAAAATTCTGAGCAATGTCTGATCTTCGCTGCTGGATTGTCTCATGCTTAAATTCTCGTCTATTGTAGCCTTTTCCTGTTAATTTGATTATTTACCCTTCAGTTGGATGCACTATACATAGTTGAACTTTTTTATGAATGAAATCAAACCAAGTTTATGGTTTACTTGTTGATTTCGGTTGCTTGCTTTTGACAGATTCTGCTACATGATTGAGAAAATTGCAAGTGTCTGTTGTCTGAGAGTTCAGTATGGGTGAAAGGAGAAATCGTAAATCATCGTGGGATCTTGAAAAGGACATGAAACAACCTTCTGGAATGGATGAAAGAAACTCTTGGACTGGAAAGGAACGCCACTCGAGGCATGGGCGCTATGATGAGTTTTATGGATCTGGAACAACTGCTGCTCCAGTGTCCAGAGATCATTCTCGATGGTCATCTCGGGAATTAATTGAAGAAAACCCAGCCCCACCAATGAATGGCAGGAGTATCAAAAGCAGATTGGGTGCTCCTGAAGGAAGGGAAATAGATGGCGGAAACAGATTTTACCGGAATTCTTCTCCTGGATTTGAGGAGACAGAACGACGTAGCTATACCCATGCTCTTGAAAATGAGCAAAGCTATTCTCATAGGTCAGTGTCTTATGATTATTTGTCCATGATAGATGTGCAACTAAGTACTACGCCATATATTGGTTTTACGTTTTTTTGGGTTTGCTTTCTTGGTGCTGAAAGTCATTTTGCACTCACCGGATTCTCAAATAATATTTTGCTTACTTCACAGGGTTAAAACTGTTTCTTATAATGTTAAAAGTTGAACATTGTTGCAATATTATGTATTCACGAACTCATGAGTTGTGATATTCTCTTTATAATAATTAATCTCTTTTAAACTGAATCTTTTTGTATAATCTCCTTATGATTTTTCTTCTCTTACATCACGTCCAATGTACTGTGATTTCTTATGCGCAGTTTGTTACATGATTTTTGGTTTTCAACCAATTTTAGGTACCCAGGAAGAGGCAGGAGCAGGAGTCGGAGCAGAAGTAGGAGTAGGAGTTTGAGTAGAGCAGGAGAAAGGGGAAGAGGAGGTGGTTGGAGGAGAAGTAGAAGTAAAAGCCGAAGTGACGGTAGTGAAAAAGACCGTGTTAGAAGTCGGAGCCCGATTGGTGATTATAGACGTCAATCGTATGGATGGAGTGACAGAAGAAGTGGCCCTGAAAAATCTTCTCTGGTGTGTAGGGACTTTGCTGCAGGAAACTGCAGGAGGGGCAGCCAATGCAGATTCCTTCATCCTGATATTACAATACATAGGGAGGGGGATCTTAGTGAAGATGAAATAGCTGGAAATCGTAGGCATAGATCGGATCACAGCCACATTGCAAAACATTCTTACAGTAGAGGTCATGGGTTTGAGCCAAGGAATGAAATTTCTGACCCATACAATGGAGAAGAGCAGTTTCACAGCAAAAGCAGAAATGCGATTCCTTGCAAGGACTTCATGAAAGGCAATTGTCGCTGGGGAGACACGTGCAGATTCTCTCACAATTTTTCTTCTGATGATGGTTTTGACAAAGGCAATAGACATTCCTCCTTTGACAAGGACATTGAGCGGCAACCATACAAAAATGTGAGACCCATCTGTAAGTATTTTGCTGCTGGAAAATGTGACCGGGATAATTGTAGGTTCTCTCATGATGATCCAAGACCTGCCGCCGTGGAAATTAGAAGATCCGATGTCTCAGGAAACCATAGCCCGCACGATAAAAGTCGCAACTGGGATGGGCCAACCTGGGATGATGATACAACTAGAGGTGTTGACACCATGAAGCCTACTGGATGGAGTGAATCAGGTGTTACACATGCGATCAATACTGGAAAAGCTCACTTTGGATGGGGACATGGTCTAGAAACTAGAATAACTGATGTCACTGAAAACCAATATTTACATGACAAGAGTAACAAGTGGGATGATGATACAACTAGAGTTGTTGACACTGCGAAGTCCAGTAGGTGGAGTGAAAATATTGTTACAAACGTCACCAGTACTGATAATACTGGGAAAGTTGATGACAGGTGGAGACATGGTTTGGAATCTAGAAGAACCGATGGCATGGAAAAACGCAGTTTACATGACAAGAGCCACAGTGGGGATAGACTGGCATGGGATAATACAACTGTAGTCGCAGGTACCGTGAATTCAAGTGGCTGGAGTGAGAACATCACTACGAATGTTACCAGTACTGATGATACTGGGAAAGGTGACAATGGCTGGAAACATGCACTGGAAAGCAAACGTTGGGCGGAGCCGGCAGAATCTACATATAATCCTCTAAATAGGGAGAGAGAACCTTCTCCTCCACGAGGAAGCAGGATTTATGGAGGAGATACTGGCACCACTGAATCTATTATTAAGGATAATATGCTTAATCAACCAGAACAGTTCAGAATGCATCAGTCCCAGTTGACTGATGGAATTTTGAACTCTCAAGGGCATGAAGCAATGCAGGAGGATCATGTATTCTCTATGAAAACCTCGCAGAAAAATACTTCTCCAGCTCCACATGTTCAAGAGCAGCGTCATGGTATATTAGAATTTAATCGAGTAAACTCATTCCAGTCGGGCATTCTTAATGAGGTGGCTTCCAGAGACACCACTCACCCAATGCTTTTCTCTGGTCAAAATTTGAACCAAAATGGTGAAGGCATGTATCCTGGACATTCGTCAAATGAACCTAATACCAACTTCAATGAGCTTGGGAATCATACAGTAGCTCCTTCCCATCAGCACGATCCAAGGCAATATCAAACGGAAGCTGTTCAACCACCTCTGATGCCAGAACTAAATGCCTCACATTCTTTTCCGAATGTTTTTACTCGAGATCACCCTGTTCAGATGACAAACTCTACTATTGCTGCACAACAAGTTGATCCAGCGACAAACATTACTGTGTTTCCGACTCAGAGTGTTGTGAATGAACACTCCCAAAATTACTCAGGCATACAAGTCCCAGCTTCCCAGGCTACTGTGAGGCCTTCTTTATCTGCTTTGTCGGAGAATATCCCTTTTGCTGGCACAGTTAATACTCAGCCAAATACAGTTACCTTTCCTCTTGATGTACTTAGTCGAATCCGAAATGGTGGAGATACTTCTGAGTCACTAACAGTAGAATCCAACCATCAAGTGCAAATGGAAAGAGCATCTTCATTGTCTGCTGCTGGGTTGAGTAATCCGGGTGTGGAGCATCCTGGAAGTCCAAAGGCGAAACAACAGGATGTAGTTGCAAATCTGGAAGTAGATGGTGCCAATGAAATCATCGTGGAGGAAAATAAGGGCATTCAAGAAAAGAAAAGTGTAAAGGCCGTGGATGGCCATGGGAAAGTTGAAGAGAGCAGTGCTAACAAGGATGAGAAAGTTATGCGCTTATTTAAAAATGCACTTATAGAATTTGTTAAGGAGATCCTGAAGCCCAAGTGGAAGGAAGGTCGCATGAGTCGGGAGGTTCACAAAAATATTGTGAAAAAGACAGTTGACAAAATAACCACTACGATTCATGCTGATCAAATACCAAAGGCGCAGGATAAGACCGAACAATACTTTTCAAGTAACAAAGACAAAATTTCGAAACTTGTCCAGGTACCATGTTATAAATTGTTTCTTATATATATATTTATATCCTAAACTACAAGTTCTATTGGACATGGCCCACCTAGCGGTTACCCCTTGCATGCTTGGCAATAGTTATATGTATTACCCAAAAAAAAAAAAAAATCATGTTTTCTCTTGCTGAAGCCAAGCAAATATTCATGTCGTACAAGCACACAAAATGCTTATGTTGTGCATATACTATATGTTTAGATTTGAGTAGCAACTGGCAAACATATGAAGATGTATGGTACTGGGGAAATAGCTATCTAGTCGTTACTGATACCTGGTGTCTAATTTGTCTGTGTCTTGGGATCTAAAGTAGATTTACACTTCCATCTGAATTCTATACATGAAGGAATATAATTGGAATTGTTTTTGATAAGTATGCTGATGCCTCTGTTCATTGATCAAGAATTACATGACAATGTACTCAAATCTCCGTCTTGCTGCTGCAGGCATATGTGGACCGTGTTCAGAAGACACTTCCTAAGAAAGAGTGATACTGGTTATTTTATACTATTCGACGCCCCCCGTATGAATTGTTCTATTTATTCACTGCATTTGCATGATCTAGCACTTTCTGTTGCACATTCTTGTCAGGATTGTATCTTGGAAATTTTACCATTAGATTCTAGCATGTGTGGTTTAAACTTATCACATCTTTTTCTTTTTTTGGAGTCGCAACTTATCACATCTTTAACCATTGTGTTTTAATGACTCTTTTCCGTGAATTTGGCATGTAGTTCTCTGCATCATTTACCCTTTCCAAAGTAAAAGGTCGAAGATTGAGGCGCGGGCCAGAATACGTGGCAGTGTTTCTATTTTCAATAACTTTTATAAGCAAAACTTCTATAGCTGCATGAAAATCTAAATACCTATGCCCCATGAGATGTGTGGAAAAATGGATGAATTCATGGTGATCAGTGATCATGACATCACACTATAGCTGCGTGCTTCGGCCATTGCCGTTTCTCAAAAATAAAACAGTTCTATTTTACGTAAAATGGGCCATGTGGACGAATTTGCCACTATTATTGAGAAAGTGCATGAACTTAAGTGGCAAGGTCCATGTTCTAAACACTGACCTAGTTTAGGTAAAATTTTACTACACTGGATAAGTTGAGTTGTTTGTTCTGCATTCTGATTGTAAAGTTTTCGGAAATTCAATATTTCTATTTAGGTACAGGTGCGGGAAAAATTGATGCCAGTGAGCATATTAAGAAGATATTAGCGAGCGAATGGAGAATCTTAAAAATGCATATGAAGAGATCAGGGGGCGAGGTTTCTTTTGGTGAAAATTTGATGCGCGATGAAGCTGTGTATGATCATCTAAGGTCAATTAGAGTATGCATTGGTGGTGCATTGAGAGAATGCCAGCAAAGAAGAGTTTAGAGGGGAAATGGGGTGTTGATGTTGAATAGAAACAGTGAATGTAAGGAAGAAAATCTAGAATCTGCTGGACAATTTGAAGAGGTGGTCTGGCAGGTTTTGTGTTTCTGTTATGTTCATTTTCATTTGGAACAGAGAAAAACATCATGGATGCCAGATTAAGAAACCCCCAGCTTTGAAGATGGTAATTGGTTTCGTTTCGCAGAGACCATGGATAGGCGAAATAAGAACTCTGAGGGGTGTATCTGCTATAACTTACTCATTCACCGACATGCGGATAGCATATAACTAACTACTTAACCCGGAAAATAGTAGAGGAAATACTTCTATGGATTAGGTCTACACACTGCTCACCAAATCTTCGAGGGCATATTTAGAAAGAAAAAAGGAACCGTGCATTTCTCAATGTCGATGACTGCATTACACAATATTCGGCTAATTACTGCATTATGGTTTGGTAGACTCGGGGTAGCAGGGTGCAACCGGTGGTAGCACTTTCCCTGCATACTTGAAACATACGAACTTCCTGGTTAGTTGAGGTTAAAATTTGAAAATGTAAAACTGAGTCCTGCCGAACTTCGATTAGATAAGATTATAAGGAGGTCCAAATCCGGAAAATTCAATTATGGTCTTAACCCTCATTGTAGTAGTAGTGAGGTGAGGGTGAGACTTTCTCTAGCAAACCTTAAAATCCTATTGTATTTTTTCATTCTCTTCTTTGTACCTCATGAAAAATAAAAAGAAAACCATTCCTTATTGTGAAATAGTAATTGTTGTTTCGTAGAAGTATTAAATTAGATCGATGCTACAAAAATGCTACAAAAATTAATTTTTGTTTCTTTAAGTACAATGTTGAGCCAACATTGACTATTCATCGTTTTACACTTTATTTACTATGCTTAGTTATTTTGGCTATATTCACTAATCTAATCATGTTCCATATTTTTAGTTGGTTGTAATTATTATAAGGTTCATATTAAAAAGTTTATACGTTTTATTCTCAATAAATACCAGAGTCGGGTCCATTCAATTAAATGATCAAGTTTAGAGCGATAGAACAATATCTTCATCATTCTCTCTACTCCTGTAATTGAAGTTTTAGCTAGATTTTATTGCAATTGTCGAGTCGGGTATGCGATCTCGATAACTTAGGTCCGTCTAGGTCAGTAGTGCCAGAGTATGTGAGGCTATACCGTCTAGCCTTTTGAAGTTCAAGTTTCCAATCCATGAAAGTCAAAACAAAATTTTTGTAAATCCTTATTTTTCAAATTGTGGATATTTTATTTTAGTATCGGTGGGTATATTCATATATACTTGCTAGAAAAATTAACTGTCGTGTTCTTTATTATTCCGCTGTGTTATGTTATTTTTTGACATTGTTGAGTTGCTCATACACTGTCAACTCAACAGTGTTGTGACAGTTAAATATATAAAGTTTGAGATCCGTATGTTATTTTGGTTTCAACTTTCAACCGACGTGAAATTGGTTCGGAATTCAGCAATTGTATACTATGTCAGCATTTAGTGGCAAATGATGGCATCCACTATCCAGACTCACACCCTTCTCTATTCAAATCATGATAGGAAAAAATTCTAAATATTTTCAATTTAAACTTCTTGTAGACGTTGGTACAAACAGAAGATAGGTGCTTCTTTCCCATTCAAAAATCCTAACTACTTTAGAAGACTTCGTTAATTCTTGGCCCACCAATGAAGAGCCAGGCAACATACCACACACTGGCTACTGCTTGCTCCTTTCATCATGGTGCCTCTTCCAACGTCTCTCTCTCATCATTACACACTAGACACAGACTATATTAATGATCCCACAACTCACTGTAGCATTGCGTCTTAGTGTTTAACAAACTCTTCTCTCTGTAACAAACATCAAAAGCACTGCTATAAATCAGATAAGAACAAGCCAAAAAAACCATTAAAGCTGATGTCTTTGCTTAGCCAAAATCAGAACAACTTGAACCAACTTTTCTAATTCACGCCCAAACCAATTAGATTCCATAGTCCCTAGTTCTTGTTTTCGAATAGCAAAGAACTGAATAAGTATGCCAAACAAAAACTCTTTGCTGTGGATAAACAAATCCCACAATTCACGTGCTTTATCTTAACAAACAAAACCATACTACTCATTACAATTTCCAGCTACAAGCTACACATCATATTATTATATTTATACCACCTACACTTCACTTACCCTCATCAAGTTTGCATTTTTAAGAAAAGGGTAGTTTTTTGATGGGGATTTCTGAGGTGGGCTTCCGGTGGAATTTGGCGGTGGTGTTTGTGGTGGTGGGATTAGTGGTTGGAGGTGGGTATGGGTACCCAGAAGAGGATCTGGTAGTGAAGTTGCCTGGACAGCCTGCAGTCAAGTTTAGGCAGTATGCAGGGTATGTAGATGTTGATGTCAAGAATGGGAGGAGTTTGTTTTACTACTTTGTGGAGGCTGAGAATGAGCCTGACAAGAAACCTCTTACTTTGTGGCTCAATGGAGGTATAAAGATCTCTGCTTTTCACTGATTCAATTCAAGTTTTTCCTTCTCTGTAATTTCATTTAGATATTGGCAATTAGACTGTTGAGATGTGAATTAAGATGCTGTGGTTCTTTTTCGCTTTTTGGTTGTTGCTTTGGACTTGTACTAGTGTAAAATTGGAATCTGTACATACATCTCACCATTTTGTCCAGTTTAAAGTCAAGGTTCTAATTTATTGATAATTGTGATTGATAGTACAAGATTACAACATATGATCTTATAGTAATGAAAACCAAGCTGGAAGTTGTCTTGATGGGAGTATTGAATAAATTTATTATTCCTTTTAATTATTGTTTGTGGTTTGTCTTTTTCAGGTTTGGATTAGAAATTAACCTAGTACTGACTGATTAATTAGTTCTTGCATTTTGAGAAATTGTTGGATTTTCAGTACTTTTCACTGTAGTTTTCAACTTGCTAGAAGTTGTAGCATCTATGTGAAAGAAGATTAGTGTTTGAACTTTGAAGATGTTACTCAATCTGTGGCAGTGGCAGATTCTGAGCTACTTATATTTTTTTCAAATTTGTGCAACCTTGTGAATTTGTGATGGACCAATACCCGGACAAACTTCTTTTGAATATAACTTTGGATGTGAACAATATAAAAGGTTATGTTGTTAGAAGAGTGAGAAACAATTGTTTTCCATCTTATGCATTCAGGCCCAGGTTGCTCTTCGATGGGAGGAGGTGCTTTTACCGAACTAGGTCCATTCTTTCCTACCGGTGATGGCCGAGGCCTCAGAATAAACTCTAAATCATGGAACAAAGGTACACACTAAACACGTTTCTCAACTGGTGACACTGCAGAAAATTTGCAGTATGGTCCTATTAGATTATAAACTCTACCTGTTCTGACTTCTCAAGCAATTTCGGTTGGTTTTCTTTGTGTAGCATCAAATCTTCTCTTTATCGAATCACCAGCTGGGGTTGGATGGTCATATTCCAACACAAGCTCTGACTACAATGCTGGTGATGCATCTACAGGTAAAGAACTTGTTCAAGAGACTAACATGCCTCCAACTTTATGAAGCCATATTTTGTTTACAATGTCTAATCTATCCATATTTAACTTGACCTCATTTATTACCTTATACTCGTATGTATGTTCATTTTATTGGGCTGGAATTCCTTAAATGAACTTTTGAATATACTCTTTTTTTATGACAGCAAAGGATATGCACACGTTTTTCATGGAATGGTATAAGAAGTTCCCTACATACAGAACCCGAGATTTATTCTTGACTGGAGAGAGTTATGCTGGTAAGTAAACTGCCGTTTCCTTTTGTGACCTGTCAAATGGAAGAAAGAATTACTGAGAAGCTTTTGATCTATAAATATTATTCTAAATGATTGTACATTTAAACTCTAATGTAATCGTATTAGTCAAATGACAATGAAACTTGGTTTCACGCAGGACATTACATTCCACAGTTGGCTGCTGCTCTCCTGGACCACAATGAACATTCAACAGATTTCAAGTTCAACATAAAAGGAGTTGCTGTAAGATAGCTTTCAGGCTTAGAAGTCTTACTTTACTCCTATGCAAACTTGGAGTCTTTGTGCTTGTTGCCTATTTAATAAATTCTCTCTTTTTTTTTTTTTTTTGTCCTGGGCAGATTGGTAATCCACTGCTTAGACTTGATCGCGATACCCCAGCAACATATGAGTTCTTTTGGTCGCATGGAATGATTTCTGATGAAATTGGCCTTACCATCATGAATGATTGTGATTTTGATGATTACACCTTTGCCAGTCCCCACAACGTGTCTCAATCCTGTAATGATGCAATCTCTGAAGCAAACCAGATTGTTGGCGAATATATAAACAATTACGATGTTATTCTTGACGTGTGCTATCCATCCATAGTAGAACAAGAGCTACGACTACGAAAGATTGTACTGTGATCTAATCCTTGTTAATCGCTAAGTAAAGGAATTGAAGAGCAGTGAGTGAGTAACTATATATGCACATTTTTGCAGGCTACCAAGATTAGTGTTGGAGTAGATGTGTGCATGAGTTTGGAAAGACGGTTCTACTTTAACCTTCCCGAGGTTCAGAAAGCTCTTCATGCAAACAGAACAAATCTACCATATAGCTGGTCCATGTGCAGTGGGTAAGTTTACTGAAAATCCATCGATTGTTTGCTCATTAGCCTTTGCTTAAATACAAGCTATAATAAGTGTTGGTGTCTGCAAGACTGTATGTCCCTAATGCTTCTGCTTAGTTTCAGAACTTAACCAGAAGCAAAACTTTCCTCACATACTTGTGAAGTTCAGAGAGAAACATATACAAATTCATTTTGCTGTGAAACGACTAATCATTTTCCTTATATTGGCAGCGTTCTGAACTATAATGAGACGGATGGAAACATCAACATTCTTCCCATTCTAAAGAGGATCATTCAGAATAATATTCCAGTATGGATTTTCAGGTATGTTTCATAGCAAAAAACCTCATGTCTTCATTTTCAATAGATGACAAGATCCCAATGTGTGAATGCCATTTATTCCAGTGGTGATCAAGATTCAGTGGTACCATTGCTTGGTTCGAGGACACTAGTACGCGAATTGGCACATGATCTGAACTTCAAGGTTACAGTTCCATATGGGGCATGGTTCCATAAAGGCCAGGTACTTGTCTGATGCTTCTCTGTAGACCTTGTAACTATATGTATCAGAACATATACATGAACCATCGACTATGGTTGATGCAGGTAGGAGGTTGGGCAACTGAATATGGGAACCTGTTGACTTTTGCGACTGTTAGAGGTGCTGCTCACATGGTGCCGTATGCACAGCCTGCAAGGGCTCTTCATCTTTTCAGTGACTTTGTACATGGTCGCAGGTTGCCTAACACAACACGTCCTTCAATCGAAGATTGAAGAGCCTAAGTCACACGAGTTTGATTTGATCGTGCAGGCGAGGCAAAATATCCATCTATTCAGTTACAACAGCAATTGAGATTTATAGGAGATTGCATGCATTAACAGTGTACGCACTCAACTTGAGAAATTTGAAGAATGGAAAATTAAATTATAAATCTTTGGCCCGCTTTCATGTTCACAGGTCATTTTAGTTGTCATCTCACTGGTGAAAACTGAAAAAAAGGCATGAAAAAATAAAATTTGAAATCTAAAATTATAATTCTTCCCTCCCCTGCAAAAAGTTCCCATTCTCCTTGCCAGAAAGAAGTTTATTTTCATTTTCTGGTCAAGTACTAATACCGGTACAACACAAACATATTTCGTATTTTGATTGCCAAGCTCTCTTATTCGTTGTAACGATCTGAGACTTGACAATCAGGACGTGTGGTTTCTCACAACTTGGCCAACACATGTAAGGCTGGCACGATACTGTATGTTCTGGGCCGTGACTCGGTCGATTCTTTGCTATATACATAATAGGTATTGTATGCATATGTATGTGTAAAAACAAATGGCTTGGCTCTTAGAAATCTGTAAGCCATTTTGTTTTTAATCTCGTGGGGCAGTGGCGAATCTATACACATATTTGAGGGGGGTTGAACTTTAACTTACGATAAACTTAGCAACTATAGTAATCTTGCCATGTACTAATACATAATATGAGAAGGGACTAAATAATTATAAGTATACTGTCACTTATCTTATGTTACATATCTTATGTTACATGAGTGAGTCTTCTATGAGACAAAACTACCCCAAATAAAAAGGCTAACTAATAAAAATGCCCAAACCCAAAAGCTAACTACTAGGTCTTTAAAATGGGTAAAAAAACCGGGTCAATATATATAGCATTAAATAAGGGCTAGAAGACAAAAACAATCACAAACAGAAACAAACAAATTCAACCGCACAAAAACAGAAACAAACAAATGTTCGCCGATGATACCATGGTGTTATTATGCATTTACTGCACACTTATAGCCGTGGCTCGGGCCAGGTGATTAATTTAGATAAATCTAACATTGTTTTTAGCAGAAATGTGAATAATGCCTTAAAATCCTTTATTTTACATATTTTAAATGTCCAGTTTGTTGATAAGCAAGTAATTGGGTTTTCAAACTACTATGGGCAAAAATAAGTAAGAGGTTTTTTTGGGGAGTTAAAGGGATAAAATCTAGAAAAAAGCTCAATCTTTTGATGGAAAATTCTTGTCTAAAGGCGACAAAGAAGTGCTTATTAAGTCTGTTTTGCAAGCTATTCGTAGCTATATTATGAGTAGCTTTAAGTTACCCGATTACCTTCTTCGTGACTTGGAATCTTTAATCATGGATTATTGGTGGGGCGAAGAGGGTAAAGATAAAATGCATGGGGTAAACTGGCATGTCATGACTAAGAGTAAAAGGGATGGTGGGTTAGGTAGGGATTTACGTGCCTTTAATCTAGCCTTCTTGGAAAGATTTTGCACATTATCGAAGAGCCAAACTCCCTTTTAAGCCGTATTTTCAAGGCAAATACTATTTTTCAAATACTGATGTTCACCATGCTACTCCAAACTCTAACTCTCCTCTACTTGGAAAAGTATCTGTACTGCTTTGGACTTAGCTATAGAAGGGATTCGTTGGAGGGTCGGTAAGGGAGAAAACATTGACATTTGGCAAGACAAGTGGATCCCTGAAAATTCTTCCTTCAAGCTAAAAACTCCTAATCTTGGAAATGAAGACCCCCTTAATGTCTCTTTTTTGATTCACCCCTCTCACAATGAATGAGAATTGCCCATCCTTCAATTCTTGTTTTGACAGGAAGACATTAAGGAAATACTCAAAATTCCTCTAGCTAACAGCGGGAGAGTTGACACACTTGTATGGCATCATACAAAGCATGGTTGCTACTCGGTACGATCGACTAATCATTTAGCCATGTATATCAAGCAACAACAACTTGTTGATCATTATGTATCGAATCCATCCGTCCCGCTAACAATGTTCCCGTCGATCTTTTAAGTCGACTTTAACCACAACTTACTTTTAAATTGAATAAAAATATATGTTTTACTAAATTATAGTAGTATATCACATAATCACATTTAATATAGTTTCATGACATAATGTTATTAAATGAATTTTCAGATAATATAAGAGTAATTCGTAGTTAAAGTTAATCTAAAAAAGTTGTACTATACACTATTCGCAGGACGGAGGGAGCAGATTACCGGTTACACCCCTAAAAATATTGACGAAGGGAAACAAACAGTTGAGTGCAAACATGGGAGCAAAGAAATAGAATTGTGAATCTCCATACATAACCAACCAACCATTGCCGTGTTTGCGCAATAAATTTCGACCGCATTCCCTCCAAACACATCGTCTTTCACTCCACATGGCATTTCAATTTGTTGCCACTCTCACCGGATCCGATTTACACTTCCAAGAGAACTGGATCATCACTCTCCATTTCCACCCCCCTTTTTTCCATATAAGATCAAAGCTGCAATCTTTACCACAAAACAACCACCAATCCTTATTTTCTACTTGTTTTATACATCGGTATGAACCTGCTTTATGCACTTGTTTTTTTCATTCTTCTTGCTGTTACCTGTTTGTCGAAATGCCCAACAGAATTTTATTTGTCAGTTCTTGAAAAGTTGTTACCCTTTTGGCTTCTTCTGTTTACTGCGTCTTGTTAAATGCCTAAATCAGAATTCATCATAACTTAATTGAATTTAGGAGTACCCATTACGAAGTTAGTTGAATTTTAGCTAAATAACAAAGTTATTGGTTCTGCTCTATTAGTCTGTTTATATATTGATGACTTTGTTCGCCCGGTGATTGGATAGGCAGTGGTAAGTGCAGTTGGATGAAATTTAGTAATTAGTCAGTAATTGATGTTACTCTTGTAGCATTGTGATTGCATCCTGATTAGTAATTGGTTTTCGGGTTGTTTTGTTGTGCATCTTGAAGCTATGTTAGTTGCTTAACTTAATGATGGTTAGGGAACCCATAGTTCACAATTTGGTTTTATCAGGTTCTGATTCCATTAATGGACAAAGAAGTATTCTTCTCTTATGCTAATCAAAGAGGTAATTTCCAGGTTCTTGACATGTCTCCGTGCTGAAAGTTTAAGGTGACAGTTTTCGCATTTTATCAAGTGACAATATCGTGGACAAATACATGTGATTTCACATCTTCTATTAAAACAATGGCGGGTTCAATGTTGCTGCTTAATAATGTGCCACTGCAGAGTTCGCAAACATCTAATCATTCCTTCGGAATTTATCGACAACATCTACACTCAGCTTCATGTTCTGAATCACACTTTCCGCAAGCCATCGGCAAAAAAATTCATTTAAAAAAGACTCCCTTCGCTGGCTTGCCAGTCTGTTCTTATAGTGCGAAGCCAGTCCCTCTTGTTAACTCAGAAGATGCACCTTTCGTCTCCAAGGTATACTTGAGTTCCATGCCCAAAAACAATTTTATGCACTTTTACTTTTAAGTTCTTTTATTTATCATCAAGTAAGAAAATTAACCTTAGATTACTGAAACAGAATTTGAAGAGTGTTAAGGAACCAGTCCTTTTGAGAAAAAGCAAAAGTTTTGAGCAATGGGATTCACTTACAGCCAAGTTTGCCGGATCTGCAAATTTACTGTTTTTGCTATTGCAACTTCCTCAAATCATTCTCAATACTCAGAATCTTATGACAGGAAACAAGTCTGCACTTCTAGCTGTTCCTTGGCTGGTACTGATCTTTTGTGAACCTAATTCCATTTCGAGATTTTTAATAAGCAGGCCTTGACATGTTATGTAACTCGATGTTGTGCACAGGGTATGTTTACTGGTTTGCTTGGTAATCTATCTTTGCTATCATACTTCATCAAGAAGGGGGAACGTGAAGCAGTTGGGGTACAGATGTTAGGAGTTATATCCACGTATGTGGTTATTTCCCAACTGGCCATTGCTGAAGCTATGCCTCTCCCTCATTTTATTGGCACTTCTATAGTGGTTGCTACTGGTCTCAGTTTAAATTTTATGAAGTACTTTAATATGCTTACTCCCAAACTCTGGAATTTATGGGAGGACTTTATTACCATAGCCGGGATTTCCGCACTTCCACAGGTAGGAAATGACAATCATGATTCTTCAATTTATGTGGGAATCATATATAGTTATTTATTTTTAAGTTCTCTTTAGAGTATTCACCCTGTTACATGCAGGTAATGTGGTCAACTTTCGTGCCGTACGTCCCTAATACAATCTTGCCTGGGTTGGTTGCCTTTGTTGCTGCTGTAGTCTCTGTTTTTATGGTGAGCATGATATATCAAACTGCCTTTTGGTTGCTAAAACCTAGCATACATAAATATACATAGTTGACTGAGAAAGAAAATTCATACCACATTGAGTAGAAGATAACACATTCTTTGTTCTGAATTACATATATGAAGCAAACCAATGTCAGTAGATTAATGGTAATGATTCAGTTTAGAACCACAATAGGAAGTACTCCATTTGATTTGTTTTGGGTATGAAGAGTAAGGTATAAGTTAAAAGTAGTGAGAATATAGTGCATTTGGAGTATGCGCGCCAAATGTTTGAGTGCAAATGGGTTTACAATTTGCCAAAAATGGTAATGGGACATTTGTAGTGGGACATATATAGATAGAATATGACACATTTGGCATGGGAGGAAGCTCGAAAGATAATGAGGGTCTCGTGTAATAGTTGCAACAAGATCAATTTTTTTAAATCATTTGTTCTAGCATTTATGCATTGAGTCATCTCTCGTGTTTGCGTTTCTCTTGTCTTTCATCAGTGGTGTTGCATGTCCCTGTATACTTGCTACCCCTAAACCTTGAGATATGTTTTAGCTTGGGAGATATATATACTGAAAAGGCTTACATTGCTTGGCAACTTACAAAATATCTACTTATAGAAGCTAACTTGTGGAGAAGCACATGAGAGTGTTACCATATCAAAGATTCAGTATGTAAATTTTCTGCAAAACCGTTAGAATCTCTTTTGTAGAAGCTTTTACTAGTTAGGTTTTTCTCAAAGGAATTTTTACTCAAACTAGGTACTAGGTAGGGTCATATCAGAACTACTTTTCCGGGTGCAGTTACATTTTGATCTAATGAGGCCCCAATTTTTTTCTTCACCTTAGTAAAATAAGGGAACCAGGCAAAGCGGTGCCTGCGAAAGGGCCTAAATTTTCTCAACTCAACTATTAGAACCAAGGAAGTGAGGAGTGCTGAATGGTGATCTAGTACTAGAATGATGACATTTATTGAGATTATAGTGTTTCAACCACACGGAAGATCAATGCATGTTTACGAAATACCAACTATAAGGAGTATTTCTTTTCTCTTGTCAAAATAAGTTAACTTTCAAACTAATTAGTGTTATAAGACGTGGTTGATTTACATACACTTAGTCCGGGTTGGTGAGTGAGTATCTTATTCTAAAATCCTTCTAACTTTATGGCCGCTTTATGTCAGGCTCGTACTGGAAAGCTTTCTGAGAAAGGTGTCAAAACGCTTCGATCCGTATCTGCATGGACTGCCTCTCTTCTTTTCATGTGGATGCCTGTTGCCCAAATGGTTATTTTTCTCCTTCACAAATATGCGAAATGATTGATTTAAACCATGCATATAACAACGACCAACTCTTTCCTTTGCAGTGGACAAATTTTCTGAATCCTGACAACATCAAAGGTCTATCAGCTGTTACCATGTTACTGGCCATGATCGGCAATGGGCTAATGATTCCACGGGCACTCTTTACACGGGATTTAATGTGGTAAGTTTGTTCATCCTCTTCTATCCATCAAATAGTTTAACTTAAACGAATTATGGAACAATAAGCATCGCCTGCATCCTGGACATGTAATTTGAAAGCGGAATGCAGTATGTTCATGCTATACTCAAGTCATAGGGCTATATCTTGCAAGTCCAAAAGAAGGAGATTATTTTGATCAAGCAGACATTGTATTACTGTCATATTGATATTATTTTATCCACAGGTTCACTGGGGCTGCTTGGGCGTGCGTTTTCTACGGATGGGGAAATCTTACATGCATGTACTGGTAGGACCTTTTAGCATTTACTAATAAGCAACCTTAAAACTTGTGGCATTTCCATGGTTAACTTTTAGCTTGTGGTTTCAGCTTTAAGAGTATCAGCAGTGGGTTTTTCCTGGCTTCAACAATCGGTTTCCTTGCTTGTATAGGTGTGCCCAGTAGTTCATTATATATATATATATATATATATATATATATATATATATACACACACTATTGCTTTCATTTGATTCAGTAGAAAATGAGTCTACATAGGGATTAAGGTAGAATGGCTTCTCAATTTGATTCCTACCATTCACAATTTTGTATTGCAGGAACAACTTTTTGGAGAGATTCAAAAGCTTACGGGCACAATTCACCCATTACTTCATTGAAGGAGCTAGTTTTCGGAGTTCCTAAGAAGCCACATTACATCTGAGGGATGCATCATAAAGTGGCGGCGTACAGGTGCACAGATCCACTAATGAAGAACACTGCACTAGGTTTATATTAATGCTGAAGAATCATCATCATCCTACAGTTCCTAACAGGAGAATACGATAAACTTTACGTTCCCTTACAAAATTAATAGATACAGTGAGAGCTCAAATAATTTAGGTTTTTGTTATGTTAACTACTTATGTACACGATAACACCCTTCAAATAATGTTTATGGGGGTTCATAATGAAGTTGCATAGGTCAGATTTTAACGGTTTTCTTGCTAAGTCACGTGTGTACTTAGGGTCGACCAGCCATGCGGCTCAGGACTTGTAAGTTGCAACTCTCTGTACTCCGAAGTGTGATGAAAACATGCAGTAAATTTTAGCAGAAACCTCTTCATTTTCCTCTAATTTTATAATATCAATAACTTTCTTCTTGTTAGGTATGTTCTTCAAAAGGTTTTTCTCCTTTTTTTGGTCTTTAGTATTGTGAAATGAATTAACAGAAATACATGAGATGGTTACATTTCTCCAGGGTGGAAAACATTTTCCTGTATTACAAATTCTGGAAATGAGATTGGCTTAGAGGACCCATCTCTATAAATTCTGGAAACATATCTAACGGTGACATGACACATGTTCCGAGCGAATAGACCTGAAAAGTTACTGATGGACCTTTAAGGTTCAGGCCTGGAAGTTGCCAGGGTCAGACTTAGGCCCAAAGGTCCTTTGGCTGGTAGCCTTGGACGTGTGTTAGGCTTGAACGCACACACTAGAGGCTACATGCTAAAGCTGGATTATTTGGTATCATTTTGGTCGATCCGTTCGGCTCGGACCAAATAGATTATGTATGCCCTAATTTATACTCAACATTAAACGCAGTTGTTCTAGACGAAATTTGATTGGCGAACTAAAAAATTTAAGTATCTAAAGTTTGTTAGGAAGGATATGTGTTAATTTATGCGGTCAGTCTATCATCCGGAAATTTATGAGTAGTAATAATTATGTGTATAGTTAATAGTGTCAGTGGGGTCTCAACCTATTAGTCTTCAGCCTTCTTTGCAACCTTTTTCCTTTGCCTTTGGCCTTCCCGTGGGCGGTGGTGGTGGTTAAGTCTCCGGACAGTTTTCAGGAACTCGTAATTTTGAGGGCGGAATGCACCGGGAGAGAGATATGGATCGTACGGTGTATTTGGGTTGGAGTTCGGGTTCTTGGACGTTTGGGATTGGCTACTACACCACCTTGGGATTGCATGAAGAGTTGGAATTGGGCGGGATCGTTCTCTATCAACCACCTAACAAGACTCTCGTTTGGATCCATTTTGATGTCGGAAAATGAGAGTGGGAGGGAGTTTGTATTTTGAGTTTAAAATTGAGGAAGAAGGGTGAAATGTGAGGTGTGAAGATATATATCTTCACTGGTCTCTATTTATAGATCTAAAAAAAATGGTCGTTAGTATAATTTTTATTTTTTTTAAATTCATTTTTTTTTTAAAAAAGGAAAAACCATTAAAAATGGCCGGTCCAATAAGGATCGGTTATGTCACCAAATTGGGTGGTGACATAGCCGTTGGGTTGCCCATGTGGGCCAAATTTAAACGGCCATCGATGGAGTCATGACTTCATCAATTGTGGGGGAGTGACCGCTCCACAATGGGGTAGTGAGTCATTCCCATAGTGGGCAGTCTTACAAAATGTATTATAGTTGTGTTTTCTTTTTAGTTTCCTGCATTATAAAGTTTTAGGAGATACAATTCCACTATTTATCCCAATATATATCACACATCTAACTTCAAATGCTACGTGTTTATATAAACCTGCATTATTGAATATTATTAAGCATGCAATATTTGTAGCTAAATGTTAATTGTTCATATCTATATTTCCTCTGTCCCAAGTTCTGATTTTCATTGATCTGGACACAATTTCCAAGGATATACAATATAAATAGTTAAATAATTTAGAAATGTATGGTTGAATTAATGAAGTATGAGAGATAGTGAAATTGTAAGAGCGATGGTAAATAAAGTAGAAAAGGTTTTCAAGTATGTGAAGTTTAAATTAAGACAAAATAAAATAAAATAATAATAATAATAAAAAGGTTAGATTGAGATGGTCCATTGAAAATATTTCATCCATCCTAAATTCTACTTCCCGCTTTCATTTTAAAAGCATCTCAATTTCAATTTCTTATCTTTTTAAATGAAAAATATATCTCTCACTTTATTTTCTACTTGTACTTTATGCACTATTTCTCATACTTTAATCACTATCATTCCTACTAATTTATGTACTATTTCTCCTTCTTTATTTACTACTAATATCCTAAAATTTGTATCCCGAATCTAGTTTAATCCGGTTAGGGGTATATCAAAACTCCAAGAAAAGTCGAACCGTACCCTACACACACTATACAGCTATGTACGGTGATCTGTAATTCTGTGGTACGAATTGAATTAGTTGGAAATGGTTAGGAACGTGAATTCAGAATCCACAGAATTGGCTTTGACTATCTTTCTTCTCCCCAAAACCAGAGCAGTACCCCTAGTTTTTACTTTCCTCCCACCAAAACACCAACTTTAGCTACCTTCTCCTCTTGCCATTTGGTCGCTACTTCAAATCTCAACATGACAAATTTACCCACTTTATATTTCCTAACATACTCAATCTTTCACAAAATCTTTATAAGGTAAATGAGTACAAATTTATATTGATAGGGTCGTAACTCATAAATAGTTGTAACAATATATAATGAATAAAATACGAAATAAACTGATTAACAAATTAGTAAGTGTAGATGGTGAATTTTCATTTAAGCAAATTAAAAGCTTAAAAAGAACTGTAGAAAATTGCAAATGTATATTTTTGAGTTTTGATGGATCTAAGTACCTCCCTCAAAATAATTTTATAAGCTATTTTATTTTTATGTAAGCTTTCTGGACAACTAGGTGAGCTAACTATACGTTCACGTATTAGCAAGCTGATAATCTAGTACTAAACGCATACTTAGCAAATATTTTAACTTAAGTAGCCCATAGTAATCTAAGCAATGTGATTAGAGTATTTAACTAAGTACAAAGTGACACCTAAAAACTCCTATAAATAAATACTCTTGAGTCTTCACTCTTCACTACACTCTACTTACTACAACTGGAAAAAACAAACAAACAAGGCCACATGCAAACATTAGCACTCTCCACCCAACTTACATGCCTCACACGTGGCGGCGCCACCAAACCTCGCCGCCTTCCTCCCCCCTCCGCCGTGGCAGCCCCGCCACGCCCCCACCAATCCATCACCCACTCAATGCCACCCGAAAAAATGGAAATCTTCAAGTCCCTGGAGCCTTGGGCCTCCAAGTGGATCCTACCACTCCTGAAGCCCGTGGACATGTGCTGGCAGCCCAATGAGTTCCTCCCGGACCCGGCCCGGAGGGATACCGACTTTTTCGATGAGGTTCGGGCCCTGAGGGAGCGGGCCGCCGGGCTTCCGGATGAGTATTTTGTGGTGTTGGTGGGTGATATGATCACGGAGGACGCATTGCCAACGTATCAGACTATGATTAACACTCTGGATGGTGTTCGGGATGAAACGGGTGCGAGTATGAGCCCGTGGGCTTCGTGGACTCGGGCCTGGACGGCTGAGGAGAACCGGCATGGGGATTTGCTTAGGACTTATTTGTACCTTTCGGGCCGGGTTGATATGGTTATGGTTGAGAGAACGGTTCAGTACTTGATTGGGGCTGGAATGGTAAGTTTCTCGTTTATTTTCTCCCTGCTCTATAGTTATATCGAAAATTTCATATATTAGAGTTGGTGTACAATTTTATGATGAAAATTAAAATAATGCTAAAAATGTATTTTTAGTTATAAAATGTGTAATTTGTATGTAAAATTGAGATTGTTTATTATTTGTTTTGGTGTCTAGTTTCTAGCTTCTAAAGAGTGAGAATTATTTTTTTAGAATGTGATTCACTGATATTGTTTAA
The DNA here is from genome assembly GCA_026545765.1 of Plantago major. Taxonomy (NCBI): domain Eukaryota; kingdom Viridiplantae; phylum Streptophyta; class Magnoliopsida; order Lamiales; family Plantaginaceae; genus Plantago; species Plantago major. The sequence continues at coordinate 28,240,469 of CM048843.1, forward strand.
AACATTATATGTATACATTATACATATCAATTCAACCCGTTTCTCACGTTTCTCGTCTTAGTCTTTGTTAATTAGGCTAAAATGAAATACTTAAGAGATGTGTATTAGTGAGATACCTGAGATAAAGATTGATGTTTTTAAGTATATGTATAATGTTTTAAGCAATATGAGTAATGTGTGTACATTTTATATAATTTCTATGTATATCACTCATATTTTTAGTAAAACCTTTAATATTTTTTAATATAACTGTAATGTTTTTTTTAGTCTCTTCATAAATAAGACTGTCTTTCAAGATACTTAATGTTATAAAATTGATTGGTTGGTGACGAAAATTGACAGGATCCAGGAACTGAAAACAACCCATACCTAGGCTATGTCTACACATCATTCCAAGAACGTGCCACATTCATATCCCACGGCAACACGGCTCGGCTAGCCAAATATAACGGAGATCCTGTCCTGGCCCGCATATGTGGTACCATAGCAGCTGACGAGAAGCGCCATGAGAATGCATATGCAAAAATTGTCGAGAAACTCCTAGAAGTCGACCCGAACGGTGCCATGGTAGCCATAGGGGACATGATGCGAAAGAAAATCACAATGCCAGCTCACCTAATGCACGATGGTCAGGACCCACATTTGTTTGAGCATTTCTCAGCCGTGGCTCAGCGGCTTGCGGTGTATACAGCCCAAGATTACGCGGATATCTTGGAGTTCTTGATCGGGCGGTGGGGGTTGGAGAAGGTGGAAGGGCTGAAGGGTGATGGGAGGTATGCGCAAGAGTTTGTGTGTAGTTTGCCGGTTAGGATTAGGAAGTTGCAAGAGCGAGCTGATGTGCGAGCTAAGAAGATGGAGCCCCAAGGAGTTAAGTTTAGCTGGATTTTTAACAAGGAAGTGAGTGTTTAGATCAATTGGAGAAAATTCATGAGTGTAGAGTAATATTTCCCCTAGTGTAATTGATGTACGGAAATCTATTTAGCAGCTACAGTTTTATTGAATTATTTCACTATTAATCGACTAATAACAAGTTTATCAAATCAGCTAGATTGAAAAACTACCTGAGTTCTTACTCTCTAAAGAAATCTCATCTCCATTCGGATAAGACTGGTTTCATAGCGAAATAATACGGGTAGACAACATAGATTACATTAGGACCTGATACATAAAGGAAAACAAGAAGGATATTAAAGTTTTTTTTTTGAAACTACGTTACTTCATTAAAAACTATACAAAAGCTTATACATTCGAGTTACTCGTACGCAAGGGAAGGAACCTTGCGTTTAGTAACCTTGTTTTGATCCTGATTAATATACATGCCAAGGCTCTGTTTAGCAAAACTAGCTGGAAAGCTAGCTGGTAGCTGGTTAGGTAGCTGGAAAGCTAGCTGATTAGGTAGCTGGTTAGCTAGTTGGTTTTAAATGTAGGTGTTTAGCAAATTAGCTGAAAAGCTAGCTGGTATTTTGTAAAATGACATAAAAGGGCATTACTCTTATTTTTCTTGTCTTTAACCTTTCTTATCGTATTATTAATCTATAGTTTTTTAAATAATAATATATCATATTTTGTCCAATAATTATAATATATATTTAATGTACTTTACATCGCCACTTTAATAACATCATCAAAATTATCAGAAGTTGAAAGAAATAATCATTGAGCATTTTAACTTAGTAATGAAAAAAATCAGTATTTTATGTGTACTACATGTTTGCATTTTAAAGAGGTGAGGATATATTAATCCTTATGCTAATTGCAAAAAAGTACACAAAATGTATAACAAAGGATCCAACAATATAAAATATAAGTTGAGAATTCTAATGACCTTCCGGTTTACAAAAAGAAAACGTAACTAAGCTAGATCATCACTTCCCCATCAAAGCTGCAATGCTGTCACGGATTATATTCATCTCAATAGATGTTTCTCTTGAATTTCCATGGTTGGTAGCACTAGCAGTGTCAGGCAGTTCTTCAAAGGGTATATAATCTGGATGACTCTCAAGTACATTAAATATTAGATCATCTTCTGAGTGTATCCTAATGTAATTATGTAAAGCAACCACAACCATAATAACATCAATCTGAGTCTCCATGCTATAGTGGCATTTCAGCCAATATCTTCCATCTTTTCTTCAACAAGCCAAATGATCTTTCGATGCAGCTTCTAAGTGATGAATGTAACTTGTTAAATGTTTCTTGCCCATTAGAAGGTTGTTCATGCTTCTTTATTCTAATTTAGGTTAATATAGGTTAGGGATATTTTCGGAATGAAAAAGATAAGAAGCTCCTTCTTTAAAAAAAAAGCTACATTGACTAGCTTCTTTTTCCAGCTAGCTTTCCAACTAGCTGGTTAAAGAAGCTGCGCGTTCACGTAACGAGCTTTTTATTAGTCAATGGTAAAAAAAAGCTCATGGAGCTGGCAAGCTAGTGGTAAACAGAGCCCAAGCCACGAAGGGTAAATATCCCAAATACGCAAATTACTTCTAAGACTAATAATGTTTGAAGGATGGAGGAAAAACAACCAAAGGAATCATAATCAACAAAATCATATCCACTTCCAATCTTTGCCAAGAGGTCAGCAGTTCCATGGTTTTCCCTATAGGTCCATTGCAAAAGTTTCCTCCCATTCCTGCTGATCTTCTTAATGATCTCCTCCACCATCTCCTTGTGGTTCCACACTGGTTGCTGCTTCCTGTTAAGACAATTATAAACATACTTAGAATCAGTTTGAATTGTATAATCCTCAATTCCTAATTGATCAGCAAGATTTATTCCCAGTCTTATGGCTTGCAATTCTGCAGTGTTATTGCAAGTGATTCCTAAGTAGGAGCAAGCAACTCTAATAAAATCTCCATTGTGGTTTCTTAGAATACATCCTATTCCTGCATGACCAGGATTACCAAGAGCTGAACCATCAGTGTTAATGCAAATTGAACTATCACCAGGAGGATTCCATCTACACTCTAATGCCTGCATTTTCTAATTCTTCTCAGGAAAGAGAATCTTAAAGATATTTCTTAGTACTTAAAAGTTGTTTGTGCATGGCTACAATGTCAATTTCCTTTTCTTCAAAGAGAAATTTGTTTCTAGCTTGCCAAATAATCCAAGGAGCAATTGCAATATCAAGTTGAAGGTTAGAATTACTTGGCAAGCTAAAGTAGACTTGAGCAAAGGAAACAACATTACTATGATTAAAGCTTGATAAGAATCTTAGCCTATCAAACTTTCTACAATAAAAATAAGGTGTTCAAAGGTTTCTTCTTTCTGATTACACAACTGACAAATTGGACTATATACTCTACCATGATTTAACAATCTAGCAGCAATACTTAGTCTATTATGGTTAGCTAACCAAATGAAATGCTTTATCACCACAAAAAACTGCTATTTAGCGATGGATAAATAGCTCCCGATCCGTCGCTAATGGTTTAGCGACGGAATTTGCGACGGATAATTAAGTCGTCTCTATTTCGGGCATCGCAAACTTTTTAGAGACGAATAATATATCCGTCTCTAATTTAGCGACGGATAAATTCGTTGACCAAATTTGCCCTTTTTAGTGACGGATAAGTATCCGTCGCTGATAGGTGGTTTTTTTTTTTAAATACATAAATCTACAAATTTTGAGACGGATAATTATCCGTCGCTAATTAGCGACGGATTTAGAGATGGATAGGTTCTTTTTTTTTAAATAAAAAAATTCCTGAATTAGAGACGAATAATTATCCGTCTCTAATTTTGCAAATTATTAATTTTTTTTTTAATTTTGATGCCTGTTTTCATATTTCACCTGTTTCACAAATATAATCTACGATAATAAATCTAAAATAATTAAATTGTATTAATTAACAAAAAGGGTTCGACGAATACAAATTATCCATATTGAACATTAAATATCCGTACAAAAGATTAAATAATGTATCAAGTAGCAGAAAAACACAAGCCCAAACTAACTATTGGGAGGTGGTGGTGGATACATGGCGAAAAGTCTGCTGAATTCCTCCATCCGCTGCATCATCAAAGCCTGGGACTCCTGGAATTGCCGGTAATCTTCCTTGTTTTTAGCTAACTCCTCTTGCAAAGGAGTGATCAACTCCTGGACCTCAACCTGTGTGTAAACAGGTTGTCCAGATGGCTGGGATGCTGAAGTGCTAGGAGCAGCCAGTGCAGGGCCCAAACTCCCCAATCCATATACTCGGCCCTTGTCGTCCATTGGGTTGACGACTAAGAAGATGTTGTTTTCTTCTTCAACTGACAGCTCCCGATTGTCGATCCTCCCCCCCACCTCAGCCTGAAATCGTAAAGTGCATATCATGAGTTACAATTTTCAAAATCACTTATACTACACAAATATGAACCTTAACAAAGAAACATACCGCATTAAACTCGGACCTCCTATCCACCCATATGTCGTCCTTAAGCTTGGCTCTTTTAAAGAGCTGTAGCGTGGTCTTCTCCTCCCCAGCATGCTGAAGAACATATATGCAAACAATTAACTAGTAAGTGGGTAGAAATTAAACACAAAACACATGTACGAATAAATGGAGAAATAAGTAACATGTACACTAACCGCTCTACAGTGAGCCGTAACCACAGCTTGCGACCCAAAATGGTGTCTGGCCATCCCCGTACCATCAGACGGCTCAGTCAGCCAGTTCTCTCTGTTCTGGACCGCAACCTCCATGACCTGCTCATTTTTCCAGTAGGCCATCGAATGCCCCCACTCCTCAACTCCTATCCATTCTGGCCTCTTGCCAGAGTTTTTAACCTTGCTCATCATCTTCCTATACAAATCTGACCCCAGAGTCTCGAAAACAGACCACAACCGGGGAAGCAAGGCGTTCGGAATGAAGTAGTGTTTCTACAACAATTTTACACAACATACAAATTACATAACGTAAATAAAGACATCAATTTAATAAGATAACACAACGAATTCAATGGTGACTAACATATCACCCAAGTTTTGTGGCTAACATACCACTCACATTGTCCTAAAATTTACTAACACAATGGTGACTAATGTATCACCCAAGTTCAGTGGCTAACATACCACTCACATATAGTGGCTAACATACCACTCACATTAAAACAACAAATAAAGCACTGTAAAATTTAAACTTACCCGCAACTCATCAAAGTACTCTGCCTTCTGCCGGTCCGAGATCTTGGACCACTTCTTGCCGCCCGGGATCTCCCTCTTGGCCCTGATTGCTTCACTTAGTTTCTTGGAAGCACCGGCAGGACAAAACTTGTTATTGTTAAGAATATCTGTTAGTATTTTGATCACTCATCACATGTTCTTATCATAGCCAGAAAGGTGAGTAAGTACTCTTGGTTCACTTGAACATTGTAAAAGAGGAAATCACTGAGTATGATTAGTCTAGTAAGTCTTGTATTAGGATTATAGGTCTCTGAGTGTAATTTTTATTTCCAGAAGACCATGAAGATTAATCCTAGCAATGGAGCTTCTGAAGATTAGAAGACTGAAGATTGCACAAGATTTATGAAGATATCAAGGTTTAGTCTAACTCAGAAAGACTATGTCCTTAATCCTTTCTTAAGTGTATTTACTTAATTTTGAAATATGATTCTGGACATATGCATCATGAGTATGGAGCATGCAAGCCATCAGAAAGGCTCATGTATCCGTTGAAGACTACAGGACAAGAAATAGTACAAGTGCATTAATTGCATCGGCAGAAAAGCCGCTGAAGCACAATCCTCTCTGAGACATGAGACAAGGACCTCTGAGTACTCATTTCAAGATAAGTATGGACTGAATTTGAATTGTGTCTAACGGAACAACTCTCAAATTCATCTATATATATCACACACTTAGATGCTGAGAAATACACCTGAGAACGCTCTATCTTGCAAACTTACCATCTAGCAAAGTATTCTCTCAAGCACTCTACTACCCTTTCTGAAAGCTTTCTGTTGCTTGAAGAATCACTAGTAGTTCTAAGTTGTCCTGAACCTTAACAAGAGATTATTATTCGTGAAAGAGTTGAACTATCAGATACCCTTTCTGAAGCTCATTCTCCAGAACGGACATCAATTACTTGGGTCAGTAAAGAGCAGACTGCCATTCACTGAACAAGTGTATTAAGTAGTCCTGTTCTATTAGGCTCTCTGAAAACATAACTGAAAAGTTATACGAGAAGCCTCTCTGACAAACCTTATAACCAACACCATCAAGGCGTGAAGTAGAGGAAGTACTTGATTTGGGAAATCAGGGAATAACTCCAAGGTTATCTGAGTAGAGGGGAATAACTTAGGGGGAACATTTGGTTGGGAACCATTTGTTTAGGAATCTTAGAATAAGATTATTGTAAGGTGAACTCAATTATATGTTCTAGTGAATTCTAGGTCTCAGAAAGACCGAAGTGGATTAGTTGGAGGATTAAGTCACCTCTAGATACCACTATACTTGCTGTGTCATTTACCTTTCTGTATTTACATTTCAGCAAATCACACACACATACTTATTGTTTCTGCACTTACCTATCTTAAAGTCTTCCGCGCTCTGAATTTAAGTATCAGAAACCCCCAGGTTTCTGAGAAATTGTGTTTATCGATAAAATTTTTAAAAGACTATTCACCCCCCCCCCCCTCTAGTCTTTTACTTTGCCGTTATCTGGAACAACAAGTGGTATCAGAGCAGGAGGCTCACAAGCCTTCTGCACTGAACCTAGATCCCCAGATAGGTGAAGGAACTTTGTCCCTTTCTGAGGACTATATAATTTGTGTGTTAAGTGTGCAGGTATGTCTCTGAGTGATGCACCCGTTCTGAAGCCAGAAAACTACGAGAAATGGAAGAACAACATGATGCTCCATCTGGAGGCCATTAGTGACGAGATGATTTATGTCATCAATGAAGGGCCTATCAAAATCAGACAACTCAAACAAGTTACTGAGGTGTCTGATGGAAGAAAAGCCTCAGACAAGGAAGATGGAAGCGAGGATACGACTGCTAGTGATAGTGGTCATGTTGCTCGTGGAAGCATTATGTATGAAGACAAGCCAAGAGAGCTCTGGACATCTGAAGATGCCAAGAGACACAGATTGGATGGTCAAGCTCGTAATATCATCATCAGATCGACACCTGAGCACATACGATTAAAGCTAGGGTGCTAAAACGGCGAAAGTTGCCTGGCAATTGATTGAAGAAATCTGTGCCGGAACTGAGAAAACCAAGGAAAACAAGTTCGAAGTTCTTAAATTGAAGTTCCAAAACTTCAAACAAGGTCCCACCGAAACTTTGGAATAACTTGATTTCAGGTTTACTACACTTATGAGTGATATGGCTGCACTTGGTGAAATCAACAGATACTCCCAGCCATAAAAGATTAAGACTATTGTCAGAAGTCTCAATCACAACTGGGAGCACACTAAGTTCTTTTATTTCAACCAAGGGATGCCAAATATTACTCCAGTAGAGCTCTTCTCTCATCTTGCTACTGTAGACTATGAGACAACTCAGAGAGAACAAACAGCTGAAAAGTTGCAAAGTGTTGCTCTAGTTTCTCAAGGTACTTCTGAAAAGAAGGATACCAAAGATGCATATGAAGAAAATGCTCTTGCAGTAAGACACATGAAGAAATTTGTGAGTAAAGAGATTGAGAGAAGAAAAGCTAAAGAAAAGCTGAAAAAACATCTTGGCCCAAACTATCATCAGTACAAGAACATACAAATGAACAACTCTCTGAACACCCCCATTCAGAAAAGTGTTAGTACTGAAGCTGCAGAAATAGGAAATGATATATGCTTCTATTGTCAAAAGCCTGGTCACTTCAAGAGAGATTGTCCTGCTTTAAACAAGCTCAAGACAGGTGACAAGAAGGACAGAAGAAATTTCAAGAGAAATCAAAGGGCCTTACTGACTGAAGAAAGGAAGAAGATTCAAATTCAACTTGATGCTCTAAACATTGAGACAGATTCTGAAGATAAATATTCAGATGACTCAAACCTACCATCACCAGAATTGTGTGGAATCACCCACGATGTAATCGACTTCGGCCTTAAGAAGAATGAAATGTGTGGAATTGCTGAGATTGCTGGTCCAGACATCTCCAACATTGAAATATGTCTTATGGCTGATGAGGTAACTAACAATTCACAATTTCTGTACTATGAGAGTGATGATGGAATTGAGGATCTGGAGTTGATCAAGAGTGAATTGGATCGTTATGAGAAAGAATTTTTGGAAGCACAATCCAAAACCAGAATTCTAAAGGAAAGCAAAGAAACTCTTGAAAAAGAGGTTTCTGAGCTAACCAGAGTATCTGAGAACAACAACGCTGAAATAGCCTTTCTGAAAGCTCAGATATCTGAGAATGAAAATTCTAACAAACTAGCCTTGGATGAACTTAATAATAAAATGATGAAGCTGCTTTCTGAGAATGAAGAACTTAGAAAGTAAGAGCTATCCTTCCAATCTTATGCAAAGGCTAGTGACACTCTCACTGAGGTTCAATCCTATCTGAGAGATCCCTCTTAGAAAGGTGGACTTGGACTTGATGAACAATCAAGTAATTCATCTCCTCTGAAGAAGAGTGATGAAAGGTTGATTTTTGTAAAAAGTCAACAGAATGATTCTTCAACCACCTATAGCATTGGTCAGAAAGTTAGGGTAGTTGACAAAGGAAAAGGAGTTGCAACCCAGCCTTTGAAAGAATAACAAGTTCACAAGAAACATGTGGATAAGGTTTCTGAAAAGAAACACTACCCTCAAATATGCAACCATCCACATTGCTGCATTACTAGGAAGGGAAGAATTGCTGGAATAGGCAAATTCTCTACTGTACCATTTTATGAAAATAAAGATGGTGCAGAAACTAGTAAGGCTTCTGAAGAGCGCATTCAGAAAGCCAAAGGTGTTCGAAATGGCATTGGCTATCGTGCTATTGGAAAGGTTCTTCTGCAACAATATAAGGAAGGACAAGAACAATGGCGCAAGGCTGATATTGCACGTAGCAATAGACAGGAGTGGAAGAAATCTCAAGCCACTGAAAAACTGAATGCCAGAGCTAGAAGGAACCTAGCCAGAAAGGCTAAGTTTGCTGAAAAGCAACCCCAGAAACCCAGGGTCCAGAAAGCACTAAAAGGAACACCTAGAAACACCCCAAGAAGGAAGATTGAGATCAAAATTACTGATTTTATTGCATCTCCTTCTGATCAAGTTAGACAAAAACAAACTCCCAAGAAATTCACTAAAATGTGGATTCCTACTGGAAGAATGTTTGTCTAAGCGGTTCTATCTCTGAGGCAAGAACCTAACTCCTGTTTCCTGCGTAACGCCTCTTGGACTAAGGCTCAATGGCTATTTGATAGTGGATGCGGAAAGCACATGACAGGAGACAAAGCAAATCTGGTCAACTACAAAGCTTGCAACACTGGACCAGACATCAGATTTGCTGGAGGAGAATTAAATCCCTCTCTGGGATTTGGCAACGTCAAATTAGGATCATTAATAATCACTGACGTATATTACGTGTTAAAGGTTTGAAATATAATCTATTTAGCATGAGCCAGTTTGCAGGCAAGGGATTCACTGTGAAATTCAAAGCAAAGTATTGCAAACTTATAGACAATGAGTCAAAGCAGACAGTCTTGGTTGCTCGGCGGAAAGGTAGTCTTTATGTTACCGATTGGGCATCTGCCACAACTGAAGAATGTCTCATGGTGAGTCAATTAGGTCACATAAGAGCACTGGTTATGGCACAAAAGAATGAGTCACTTGAATTTCAAAACTCTGAACAAACTTGCCAAGAAAGAGTTAGTGGTTGGCCTTCCCAAAACATCTTTCAGAAAGGATGGTATCTGTTCTGCCTGTCAGATGGGGAAACAATCCAAGATCTCTTTCAAGTCCAAAACCAGACACTCTAGTGTTAGACCACTGCAACTATTACACATGGATGTTTTTGAATCATCTGTAACTAGTTATGCAGGAAATAAGTGTGGTCTGGTTGTTGTAGATGACTTCTCAAGATTCACTTGGGTTGTCTTTCTGAAGCACAAATCTGATGCTAGGGTAGAGATACCAAATTTGCTGAATAAGCTTGAAGTCATGAAAAATGACAAAGTATCTGCAATCAGAACAGACCATGGTACTGAGTTTGTCAACCAGTACATAAAGGAGTTTTGTACCAGCAAAGGTATCCAACACCAACTTTCCTCTGTAAAAACACCACAACAAAATGGTATTGCAGAAAGGAAAAATAGAACCCTTAAAGAAGCGGCAAGGACAATGCTAGCTGACACTGAAACAAGTGATGTTTATTGGGTTGAGGCTGTAAACACAGCATGCTACACTTAGAACAGATGTTTGATAAACAAACACCATGACAAGACCCCATATGAACTCTTGGTTGGTAGACCCCCTAATATCAAACATCTGAAAGTGTTTGGTTGTAGATGTTTTATTCTTAACAATGGAAAAGAGTATCTAAGAACATTTCAACCAAAGGCAGATGAAGGTGTGTTTCTTGGTTATTCTATGAATAGCAAAGCATACAGAGTTTACAACAAAAGAACAAAGAAGATTGAAGAATCAGTTCATGTTGTATTCTATGAAGGAAGCAAGAAAACACCCCTTGCTGATGAACTCTCAGAAAGGTTCAAGGAACTAATAATAAAGGATTCTGAAGAAGAACCCTCAGAAAGGAAAAACATCATTGTGGAAAGAGAGGATGACTCTGACGAAGAAAAGCATAAAATGCCTAGTAACAACCAGATGATTCTCAGACATGATGAAGAATTTCCTATGAGAATTCCAGAAATGGAAACTGAAGATGTTCATCAGAGCGCTAACTCTGGAAATGACCTCTCTGACAGGCATGTCCCAGAAAGCTCTCACACTGAGCAAGTGTCAGACATTCACCGCCCCTATGAGGTGCAAGATGTCACAGATTTTGAAGAAGTATCAAGTCATAATCATAGTGATTCACACTCAGATCACACAGATGTTGACCCTACTAGCCCTAAACCCATGATGAGATGGATCAAGGATCATCCTGCAAAAGATGTGATTGGACCAATCAATCAAGGTGTTAGGACTAGGAGAGCAATAGCTGAAAATGCTAACTCTCTCTTTGGATGTTTCATCTCAAACATTGAACCTAAAACTATACAAGAAGCATTAAGAGACCAAGACTGGATCTCTGTAATGCAAGAAGAGTTGGATCAGTTTGAGAGAAACAAAGTCTGGAAACTAGTTCCATTTGTAGAAGGAATATCTGTGATTGGAACTAAGTGGGTTTTTTAAACAAGTGAATGAATCTGGTGAAATAACCGTAAACAAAGCAAGGTTGCCAAGGATTCACCTGCATCAAGGCTTAGATTTTGATGAGTCATATGCACCAGCGCGATTGGATGCAATAAGACTCTTCGCCTTTGACTCATAAAGACTTTAAAGTTTATCAGATGGATGTCAAGAGTGCATTCTTGAATGGTGAACTTGCTGAGGAACTCTATGTTGAACAACCACCTGGCTTTGAAGTTTCCTCAGAAAGTAGAATGATCTATAAGCTACAGAAAGCTCTATATGGACTGAAACAGGCTCCAAGAGCATGGTATGACACTTTGGCCAAATACCTTCTGGAAAGTGGTTTCAAGAAAGGTGAAGTTGATAAAACTTTATTTACTTTAAATAATGATGGGAAACTACTCTTAGTTCAAGTATATGTTGATGACATTATATTTGGATCTAAGGACAAGCAATTTTGTGATGACTTTGCAAATCTCATGAAAAGTAAGTTTGAGATGAGCATGATGTGAGAATTGAACTATTTCCTAGGATTGCAAGTCAAGCAACTCAATGATGGAATATTCATTAGTCAGACAAAGTATGCAAAAGACATGCTCACAAAGTTCAATCTTAAGCCTTCTGAAAAGAATGCTAAGATACCTATGAGCATAGGAACCAAGATGACCTATACTGAATCAGATAAGAGTGTTGATGAAAAGTATAGGAAATTGATAGGTTCATTACTTTACCTTACTGCAAGCAAACCTGATATTCAATATGCAGTTGGTGTGTATGCTAGATTTCAAACAAATCCAATGCAATGACACTACAACATTGCTATGAAAATATTAAGGTATGTGAAAGGTACAGTAGATGTAGGTTTGTGGTATCCTAAAGAAAGTGGATTGAGTTTGGCTGGTTACTCAGATGCTGATTATGCTGGATCAATGCTTGATAGGAAAAGCACCTCAGGAACTTGTCAGTTTCTGGGAACTAGACTTATCTCATGGTTTAGCAAAAAGCAAAACTCAATTGCAACTTCTACCACAAAGGCTGAATATATTGTCACGTTGTTGTGCAACACAAATTCTGTGGATTCAACAACAACTCAGAGACTATGGACTCAATGAAGAGAAAACTCCCATTTTCTGTGATAACACAAGTGCTATTGCAATCACACAGAACCCCAAGTTCCATGCCAGAACAAAGCACATTGATGTTAGACACCACTTCATCAGAGACCATGTTGAGAAAGGCAATATAGAGATACTCAAGATTGGCACAGAAGACCAACTTGCAGATATCTTCACCAAGCCCCTACAAGAAAGCCGGTTCTTGACCTTAAGACATAATCTTGGATTAATGGAGATGCCTAAGGACTGAAAAATGTCCTGAATCTCTAAAGTCTGAGTAAGTGAGGTAGAAAAGAAGTAGGCCTCTGAGGACATGTTCTCAGAAAGCCAAGTTGATAAGAAGTGATGCAAAGGTTTCTGAGTAGCAACACTCAGAAAGGCAAAACATTTCTGGAACAGGTATCCAGAAAGGCAAAGGTTGGTACACACTCAATAAGTAAATAAGACTAGAACTTACTTACTGAGAGTGGGTCAATTACATTCAAACAACTGAAGCTTCTGACACTTGAATTCAGAAAGCTATTTATTCATAAAGAGAAAAGGCACACAAAGCTCGAAAAGTATAAGTTCTGAAAGTCAAACATGTCCAATGTCTCGTATTGTTGCCATTTTTATGATAAACAATATAAAGATAAGGACTTGACACTCAGAATGATAAGTTCAAATGATTGAGTGTTCTTACTCTTTACTAAGTGACATAATGGATGTAACTTGTTAAAAATCCATCAAGTCGGCACAACACCATTTGTTGACTGATATCATTACAAGATATTCAATATAAGCCCTTGATGAATAAACGTTTGATCTCAACGGTTGAGATTAAAACAAAGCAAGTAATGTCTGTTGAGAAATGCAGACATGGCCCACTACGCATTTAATGAAGTACAAAGGACGTACCACGCCTATGCCTATGCAGATGCAAATACACGCATTCATATTCAGTTGTATGTATGTTGTATCTATGTACATTTTGTCTGCTATATATATAGGATTTGGGCAAAAGACAAACACTTTTACCAATTCCGAAATTTCAAACTTGCATCAAAACTGCAAAATCTCTCAAGATTTCTGCAAAACCCCCTCTGCAAACTCAACTTCTTGTGCTTAGTCTTCTGAAAAGATAGACTAATCTCGATTAATTGTGCAAAATTCATCTAAAAAACACTCACTCAAAACTCTATATAAGAGATGGCACCCAAGAAGATTTCAGCCTCTGGAATCTCTTGGTTTTGGGGTGTTAGTTCCACCACCACTACTTCCTCAGTTGGAGCCTGGAATCCAAACCACAAAATGAATTGGGGAGCTTTCTAGTGAAGAGGTATGTACCAGCAGTTATACCTTCAAGACCAGAAAGGAAACTGATATTGGGGATGCTGAAGAATTCCCATATCTACAAGCTTCTATCTGCTGCACCTAGTGGACTATCCACACTAGATGTACTGGAGTTCTATAACAACTCCAAAATCTTCACAAAGGTTGTGAATGATGAAGAAGAGAAATACATGCAGACTGAAGTCCAAGGACAAGAAATTGTTCTATCGCAAGACTTCGCAAGATATTCCGATTGAAAAATCGAGGAACAATTGAAGACATCAACATCAAGGACGCTTCCATGATTCAAGGCGTCAAAGAGCTATTTGAAGAAATCCAGTTAGAAAATGCAAAGGGTTGTCCAGGAGACTTTGTTCTGAAAGCCATCAGAACTAGTCATCTCCAGAAACACTGGAGTACTTTAGCTCTCATTCTGGTCCGTTGCTTTGATGGCAACAAAGGTGGAGTAGACCAGATAAGCATGGAGAGATGGATGTTGATGCATCTTCTGAACAAGAAGCATGAAGGGCAGGAAATCCCAGTCACCAACTCCCTTTTCAGACACGCCTTTGAAGAAAAGGAGAAACTTGCTGCTGAGAACGCACTCAAAAAGGCAGAAGAAGAAGAAACTGCACAGCAAGGTGAGGAGGTCTCTGAGCAAGCTCAAGCTAAACCTCCAGTTGCCAAGAGAAAGAGGACTCAAAGCAAAAGAGCCTCCAAGTCCCTAAGCATACAAGAGGCACAACCTTCTGGAGACAAGGTCTCAGAAGATGTTGACGCTTCGAAAGGCAACTCTGAATGCCCCAAGAATCCCGAACCAGACCGCCTGAACTCTCCAGAGATGATAGAAATATCATAGATGGGTCTGCACCAACACAGAATAGTGATTCTGAGGACGATGAAGTACTTGCAAAAGTACTCAAAAGATTCAAGTATGAGACCCATGGAGGAGCATCAAGCTCAGCTCTTCAGAGAGACAAGAGCCCCTCTGCCCAGCAGGAAGAAGAAGGCCTAGGTGAGGAAGATAGAATGCTGGAAGATCCTGACGTTGCTTCCACATTCAGAATGCCAGCACTTAATGTTGCTGAAGAAAATCCTGTTTTAACACAGGTTCCTCAACCTTCTGAGAAAGCTCAACTCTCAGAAAGGGATCAAACTGAGATGGAGACTCAGAATGATACTGCAGAGGAGAACAACAATGAGCACAGAGAGACTGTGGAATCACCACAAGTCCAAGAGATTAATGATCAGCCTGACTCTATTCAGGTAACAAAGATGGTTTGTATGTAACTTGTGAACATAGGTATATGTTAACCAGTTATTCATAAGCTTTGTTTGTTACAGGCCAATTTAGAGGCAATCTTTCAGGGGGAAGAAAACCTGTCCACCCCTTTGAATCAAGAAGAGGTTCCTCCAACCTCAGAACATCAAGAAGAGCCTGTCCCACAGGTAGTAAAGTTATCTCTGAACAAGAAATAACTAACTAAAAATGCTCTTATCTTATGTTCTAATATTCTTAATGTCTCTTCTTCAAGAATGCTCGGGAAAACCCACTACTAAATCTTTTATATTTGTTCTTACAGGCTCAGTCAGAAGAACAATTGGATTGAGAAACAGTTGTGTTATCTCCTCCAAAGGAAACTAAAACTGCTGAACAAGCAGAATTTGCAGAAAAGGTGCCAGAAACCCCCAAGGTTTCTGAGGAACATGCTACTGAGCTTCCTCACTTGGAAGTTCAAGCAGAAAGAAAGGATGTTGATGATCAGACTTCTCCTCACACCAAAGTATCTGAGGTCTCTGAGACCAAGCAAGCAGAAGTCCAAGCTGATGAGCCTAGTGTTTCTACACAGGTATGCTCAGAAAGCTTACTTTTGCACACAGATACTAACACAATTGGTTTGAACAAAACTAACTTGATCCCTTTCTTTCAAGCTCAAAGTCTAGTGCCAGTTGATTTACTCAAGGCCTTCCAGAAGCACACTTTAAAGAAACATCTCAAGTGCTTCAGACAATGGCAGAAACTCAGAAAGGCTGACCTTTCTGAATTAGCCAGAGTAATCGACGTCCCAGAAAAGAGAGCGATCGCCTTCAATCTGGAAGATTATATCCATGCATTGTTCCCAACAGAGTCCTACTCTTTTTCCATTCTGATGCATGAAGACTTCATTCAAGAAGTAGCACAAAGACTTATAGTATATTTCAAGTCAGCAAGCTGACTACTTATCCTGTTGAACAAGAAGAAGTTAATGGGAGGATGATTACATTCCCAAATGTGATCAACCTGGTTTCAGAAGATGACGAGGAGATGGACGAAAATGATTATCAAGAACCTCCCTCTGAGCATCCAAACCAAGAAGCAAAGAACAAGAGTGATGATGATGATCAGAATGATGATCCCCAACCTGGACAAGGCGGGATTCAGAAAGCTAGCAAAGGAAGTGGAGAAAAGGCTACTCCTTCAAATGCTCAGAGAGCAACATCATCATCACCTCCCAAGTCTCATCAAGATATCCAACATGCTGAGCACAATGATGCCATAGAAGAAATTTCAGCCGCTGAGTTCAGGATTGAACAACTCAGAAAGGTGTTGGAAGAAGAAAAGAGAATCAGCATTGAGTGTCAAGCTCTTGTTGATGAAAAGGAGGCCAAACTCAAAAATCTCAAAAAAGCTAATGCCAAGGAATTGGCACTCCTAGATGAGCAAAGAAATCTGAAGAATGCCATTGTTGTCACAGCTGCTGAGATAGATGCCATGGATGACAATGATGATGAAGAGGATGATGCTGAGGCTGCATCAGAAAGACCTTCTACATCCTCTCAGAAGGCCAGCATACTCCAAGGCAAACAAAAGATGTTAGCCATCTTCCAAACAATCCCAGAGAAGGATTATGAGAGTGATGCTGAAGAAGACCGCAACTTGATTACTGCAGAAGAAGATGAGAGACTTATCACTCAGCAAAAGAGAGCCCTACTTGCTCCTCATATCTTCTCTGCACCAGGTAGTTCAAGAAGTGAAGAGCACCGTGCAAGGAATGTCTTTTGGAACTCAGAGAGACACTAGTTGCCCAAGACACAGAAGTGCTAAAATCCGTCCCAGAAGAGATGAAGCCATTGGCTTCTGCTTTACTCAACAGAGCAACCAGCATAGCTCTCTCTCAGAAAGACCTAGGGTTGGTCAAGGATGAGGATTGTAACAATGCTAATGCAGCATTGAATGAAGCGACCATGTCATCCCGCAAGCCAACGCCATCCTAAGGCCGCTTGAAGAGCTCAATGTAAAGTAGCATGAACCGTTAAAGTAACAAAGAGCTGAAGAAGGAACTTCAAGAATTATTCAGGGTGCACAACAATCTCCAAAAGAACTTTGAATCACTCTCTGAAGCTTATGTTATCATGAGTCAGTCATTCATGACTAAGGGGGAAGAGATGCCTCAGAAAGGCAGAGGAAGAAAAAGAAAACAATCAAATCCTCCCTCCTCAAGTCAACTTGTCATTAAGGACACCACTGGAGACACCCTTGCTGAAGAAGTTGTTCCAGATCAACCAGCAAGAAGGCTAAGAAGTATGATAACTAGGGGAGCCAAGTCCCTTAGAATCTCATAAGAGAAGAAGACTTCTGAAGAAGAAGAAAAGGAAGAAGGAGAAGTGAGAGGTCAAGAAAGTAGCAAGTCTCCAATTTTGGACTTCAATGATGATGAGGATGATTCTGATGAACATCCACTTCACAAGAAAAGGAGACAAGAAACTACTTCACAACCTCCTCTGGCAGCAAGGCCTTTGGCAGCCAGAACTCCTTCTGGAAATACCAAGTCAATACAAGGAACATTGACCAGCACAACCCCAAGGCAGAAAGAAAGGGTTAGAGGATCTCCTGACAGAAGGCCACCTAACAGAAAGGCAAGAAGGGATTCCTAGTTTGGCAGAGTAAACAGAGAAATTCATCAAGAAAGGCCAACTGATGCCCACATTGAGTATGTGAAGACTAGTAATGAAGAGTCTTCATATAGGTGCATTCTGAACAAGAGAGGGTATTGGATTCTGGAACTACACAGCTACTTGTCAATGATAAGTTTCCAACTCCCATCCTCAACCAGATCCTGAAATGGAGAGAAGGCAAGCCAGAATTGCTAAAACCTGAGCACCTTCATGCCTGGCTAAACTTTGAAGTAGAAAAGAGGAATGAAGCCAGAAAGATGGATCTTTCTTTTGCATCCTTACCAAAGCCTGATGATGTACACAAGGTAAGAAAACTGGATGGTAGCTACAGCAGGAAGAACAAACTAGGTGTTTCAACCTATGAGTCATTCTATATGACATTGGATGAATACCTAGATGATATACACTATCTGGAAGAAATATACAAGTATTTCAACCTATCTCAGCTGCAAGTAGACCATGCCTGGGTCTGGGGAAAGTACTTATGGGTCAAACACTTTCTGCGGAAGAATCACAAGCTTGGCAAGAGTTACCATGAAATATGTGACTTATCCAGAAAGACAGAGCTCTCTGTCAGAAGGATTCATTATGACTATGTCCAAGAATGCGGAAAAGTGGATGATCATGTCAACTGGTCCGGAAAGGATGCTGAAGAACTTGAGGTATCTGAACCCAAGTTGCATTTCTGAAGACTTGAAGACTAGTAACATTAGAATACTCTCTTAGAGCTTGGATTCTCCTTTGTTCTAATTTACTTAGTATGCTTTGTTACTTTTTGTAATCTTGCTGATTGTTTCTGAATTTTTCTATATGTAAAAGTTGCATCTTATTCTGTAAACTGTACCTATCTGAAGATCATACTCTCAGATACATTCTAATAGATGACAACTTATCAGCAAAGATCACTTCTTGTGATTTGGTTGATGTTTACTTTCTGCACTTAATTCAACTAAAATTGAATATCATTTGAAATAATTAAGTGGTGGATTGTTTTCTCTTCCAGGGTTACAAATTTGTAATAGGACTTAAAAGATAGACATGGATGACTGATCAAAAAGGGGGAAATTTGTTAGGAATATCTGTTAGTATTTTGATCACTCATCACATGTTCTTATCTTAGCCAAAAAGGTGATTAAGTACTCTTGGTTCACTTGAACATTGTAAAAGAGGAAATCACTGAGTATAATTAGTCTAGTAAATCTTGTATTAGGATTATAGGTCTCTGAGTGTAATTTTTATTTCCAGAAGACCATGAAGATCAATCCTAGCAATGGAGCTTTTCTGAAGATTAGAAGACTGAAGATTGCACAATATTTATGAAGATATCAAGGTTTAGTCTAACTCAGAAAGACTATGTCCTTAATCCTTTCTTAAGTGTATTTACTTACTTTTGAAATATGATTCTGGACATATGACATCATGAGTATGGAGCATGCAAGCCATCAGAAAGGCTCATGTATCCGTTGAAGACTACAGGACAAGAAATAGTACAAGTGCATTAATTACATCGGCAGAAAAGCCGCTGAAGCACAATCCTCTCTGAGACATGAGACAAGGACCTCTAAGTACTCATTTCAAGATAAGTATGGACTGAATTTGAATTGTTTCTAACGGATATCATTCCAACAACTCTCAAATTCATCTATATATATCACACACTTAGATGCTGAGAAATACACCTGAGAACGCTCTATCTTGCAAACTTACCATCTAGCAAAGTATTCTCTCAAGCACTCTACTACCCTTTCTGAAAGCTTTCTGTTGCTTGAATAATCACTAGTAGTTCTAAGTTGTCCTGAACCTTAACAAGAGATTGTTATTCGTGAAAGAGTTGAACTATCAGATACCCTTCCTGAAGCTCATTCTCCAGAACGGACATCAATTACTTGGAGTAGAGGAAGTGTATTAAGTAGTCCTGTTCTATTAGGCTCTCTGAAAACATAACTGAAAAGTTATATGAGAAGCCTCCCTGACAAACCTTATAACCAACACCATCAAGTCGTGGAGTAGAGGAAGTACTTGATTTGGGAAATCAGGGAATAACTCCAAGGTTATCTGAGTAGAGGAAGTACTTAGCTCTAGGAGCTGGGGAACATTTGGTTGGGAACCATTTGTTTAGGAATCTTAGAATAGGATTATTGTAAGGTGAACTCAATTATCTGTTCTAGTGAATTCTAGGTCTCAGAAAGACCGAAGTGGATTAGTTGGAGGATTAAGCCACCTCAAGATACCACTATACTTGCTGTGTCATTTACCTTTTTGTATTTACATTTCAGCAAAGCACACACACATACTTATTGTTTCTGCACTTACCTATCTTAAAGTCTTCCGCGCTCTGAATTTAAGTATCAGAAACCCCCAGGTTTCTGAGAAACTGTGTTTATCGACAAAAGTTTTAAAAGACTATTCCCCCCCCCCCCCCCCCAGTCTTTTACTTTGCCGTTATCTGGACCAACAGTTATCAATGTATAAGACAAGAAACGAATATTAATTAGAATAGTACAATCATGTGACATAAATTATCTTAAGTTATGTTCTACAAATGCGTAATACTTACTTCGCTGGGCCGTTGTGGAACAACACATGCTTCCCCATATACATCGCTCTGGGTGTCAACTCGTAATAGGGACAATCAAAGGTTTTAATTATACCATAGTGTGCCAATTATCGGAGGATACATGGGTTATGGATTTGAAGTCTAAAGAAGAACATACCAGGTTACTTAAAGAGGATAAGGAGTGCTCAATCTTGTTTTCACCTTTGTTCGACCATGGAAGGAATTTGATATAAATGGTAGAAGAAGAGTTTGGATCGAATCATTCGGAATCCCTTTGCATGCATGGTGCCCACCGTTCTTTAAGAAAATCGGCAACAAATTGGGAAAATTTATTAAAATCGATGAGGTAACCGCATCAAAGGAGGATTTACGTAAAGGGAGAATTCTGGTATCCACACCTATATTCCAAACAATTTGCAAAACATTGAAATTCAATATCTGGGATAAGGTGTATCCAATCAAACTTTTAGAAGCAGCAGAGTCTAGAGGAGAAAGACAGTTCGATTTTGCATCTATTGCAGGTGAGATGCCGGAGATGGAGGAATTTGATACGGAGGAGATAGATATTTTAACCAAGGAATGCCAGATATCACTCCAGTGGAACTTTTCTCTCACCTTGCCACCGTTGACTATGAGACAACTCAAAGAGAACAAACAACTGAGAAGTTGCAGAATGTTGCTCTAGTCGCTCAAGGAACTTCTGAAAAGAAGAAAGGCAAGGAGGTGACTGAGGATGCTCTTGCTGTAAAGCAAATGGGAAAATATGTCAGTCGAGAAATTGAGAGAAGAAAAGCCAAAGAGAAGCTGAAAAAGCATCTAGGCTCAAACTATCACCAGTACAAAAATATGCAAAGCTCGTTGAACAAGCCGGCTCAGAAAGCATCAAGTATTGAGGAAGCAGAAATCGGAAACGATATCTATTTCTATTGTCAGAAACCTGGTCATTTCAAGAAGGATTGCCCTGCCTTCAGCAAACTTAAGACAGGTGACAAGAAAGATAGAAGAAACTTCAGGAGAAGTCAGAGAGCTATGCTCACTAAAGAACGGAAAAAGATTCAACTCCAATTGGATGCTCTAGACATTGAGTCTGATTCTGAGGATGAAGACTCAGATGATTCTACACTGCCCTCTCCAGAATTGTGCGGTGTTTCTCATGAAGTGATCGACTTTGGACAAAAGAAGAAAGAAGTGTGTGGAATGGCTGAAGAGATCTTTCCAGATATCTCCAATATTGAACCTTGTCTAATGGCTGATGAGGTAACACATACTTCTTGTTATACATATGAAAGTGATGAGGAAGGAATCAAAGATCTGGAACATCTCAGAAGAGAGCTTGATCTCTACGAAAGAGAATTTCTAATGGTCCGAGCTAGAGCAGAAATTCTTGAAGAAGAAAAGAATTCTCTTGTAAAGGAAAATTCACAATTACTCAAGATATCTGAGAAAAAGGATGTTGAAAATGCATTTCTCCAGGCTCAAATATCTGAGACTGAAAAGTCACATAAAGAAGCATTGTCCAATCTTCAAAAGAAATGTGAAGATCTTCTTTCTGAGAATAAAGAACTCAAAAAGAAAGAACTATCTTTTCAATCTTATGCCAAAGCTAGTGACACTCTTACTGAAGTACAATCTTATTTAAGAGATCCTTCAAAAAAGAGAGGACTTGGGCTGGACACACACAAAGATAGTTCTACCACTCTGAATAAGAGTGATGAAAGACGAACATTTGTCAGTGCTCAGCAAGGTGGTTCCCAAACAACCTACAGTATCGGTCAGAAAGCTAAGGTTGTTGACAAAGGAAAGGCAGTTGCGACTAAACCTTTGTGGGAAAAACAAGTCCAAAAGAAATCTGTTGGGAATATTTCTGAAAAGAAACATTACACTAAAAAGTGTAATCACCCACAGTGCTATGTCTCTCAGAAAGGAAAAATTGCAGGAGCTGACAAATTCTCCTATGTCACGTTTTCTGGAAAGAAAATAGATTACCCAGAGACTAGCAAAGCTGCTGAGAAAAGATCTCAGATAGCACCAGGTGCTCGGAATGGCATTGGCTATAAAGCTATCGGGAAACAACTTGCTCGTGAATACGAACAAGAGCAAGAACGATGGTTAAAGGCTAGAATTTCTCACAGCAATTACCAGAAGTGGAAGTTGAATCAAGCCACTGAAAATCTGAATGCCAGGGCTAGAAGAAATCTGGCTAGGAAAGTTAAGTTTGCTGAGAAGCAGACTCAGAAACCTGACAGGTATCTGAAAGCACCAAATGGAGCACCAAGGAAGAAAATAGTTCTTAATGACAATAATACTATTCATTTAACTAGAATTCCTCCTTATATTCCTGTTAGACAAAAGAATGCTCCTAAGAAATTCATTCAAAAGTGGATTCCTACTGGAAGATTCTTTAGTCCAAATGGTTCCATTGTTGGTATGAGAACCTAATCCCCTGTTTCCTATTTTGTGCAGAACACTCTAAAGACTAACCCAAAGTGGCATTTTGATAGTGGATGTGGGAAGTAATGACAGGAGACAAAGCAAATCTGATTGACTACAGAAAATGCAATGATGGACCAATTATCAGGTTTGCTGGAGGAGATGAAAATCCAACCATAGGATTTTGCAATCTAAAGTTTGGAGCCCTTAAAATCTCTGAAGTACTACATGTAAAGGGATTAAAATATAATTTCCTAAGCATGAGTCAACTGGTAGACAAAGGGTACATTGTCAAGATCAAGTCAAAACTATGTAAAGTGATTGACAATGAGTCAAAGCAGACAGTCTTGGTTGCAAGGCGTAAAGGAAATCTTTATGTTGCTGATTGGGCATCCGCCACAACTGAAGAATGTCTCATGGTGAGTCAATCTGGCCACACTGAAGAAAATTGGCTATGGCATAAAAGAATGAGTCACTTGAATTTCAAAACTCTGAATAAGCTAGCCAAGAAAGAGTTGGTGGTTGGTTTACCCAAAGTGGCATATAGAAAATAAGGTGTATGTTCAGCTTGCCAAATGGAAAAACAATCCAAAACATCTTTCAAGTCTAAAACTAGACATTCCAGTGAAAGGCCACTGCAAATGTTACATATGGATCTTTTTGAATCCTCTGTAACTAGTTATGCAGGAAAGAAATATGGTCTGGTTGTTGTTGATGATCACTCAAGATTCACTTGGTTGTCTTTCTCAAACACAAATCTGATGCAAGGGTTGAGATACCCAACTTGTTGAATAAGCTCGAAGTCATGAAAAATGACAAGGTATCAGAATCGTAGCACCATGGTACTGAGTTTGTGAACCAGTACATAAAAGAGTTTTGTACCTGCAAAGGTATACAACATCAACTATCTTCTGTAAGGACACCACATCAAAATGGTGTTGCTGAAAGAAAGAATAGGACCCTGAAAGAAGCAGCAAGAACAATGCTTGCTGACACTGAAATAAGTGAAATCTATTGGGTTGAAGCTGTAAACACAGCATGCTACACTCAAAATAGATGTCTGATTAACAAACACCATGACAAAACTCCTTACGAGCTTTTCATTGGTAGACCCCCTAGTATCAAACATCTAAGGGTGTTTGGTTGCATATGTTTCGTTCTAAATAATGGAAAAGAATACTTGAGAACATTTCAACCAAAGGCAGATGGAGTATTTCTTGGTTATTCTCTGAATAGCAAATCCTATAGAATCTACAACAAAAGAACGCAAAAGATTGAGGAATCTGTTCATGTAGTATTCTATAAAGAAAACAAGAAAGTACTCTTGAATGATGATCTCTCAGATAGGTTCAAAGAACTGATGATTAAAGATTCTAAAAAAGGATCCTCAGAAGGAAACAATTCTATCATTCAAATAGAGGATGAGTCTGACGATGAAAAGCAACCTATGCTTAGTAACAACCAGATGACTCTAAGACATGATGAAGAATTTCCTATGAGAATTCCAGAAATGGAACAGGTTACTGAGAACATTTATCATGAAAATGTATCTGAAAATGAGATTCCTGAAATGCAAGATTCAGATATCTCTAACACTGAAAGAGTGTCAGATATCTCAAATACTGCAAAAGTATCTCATCAAAATCATATTGATTCACATTCTAATCAAAATGATATTGATCCTACTAGTTCAAAACTCATTATGAAATGGATAAGAAATCATCCTGCAAAGGATGTGATTGGTCCCATAGACCAAGGAGTTAGAACTAGAAGAGCAATCGCTGAAAATGCAAATTGTCTCTATGGATGCTTCATCTCAAACATTGAACCAAAAACTATTGAAGAAGCATTAAAGGATCAAGATTGGATCTATGCAATGCAAGAAGAATTGGATCAATTTGAGAGAAACAAAGTCTGGAAACTGGTTCCATTTGTTGACGGAATATCTGTAATCGGAACCAAGTGGGTTTTCAGAAACAAAATGAATGAATCTGGTGAAATAACCAGAAACAAAGCTAGGTTGGTTGCCAAGGGATTCACCTGCATCAAGGACTAGATTTTGATGAATCTTATGCACCAGTTGCAAGATTGGATGCAATAAGACTCTTTCTAGCCTTTGCAGCTCATAATGGCTTTACAGTTTATCAGATGGATGTTAAGAGTGCATTTCTAAATTGTGAACTTGCTGAGGAAGTCTATGTTGAGCAACCACCAGGTTTTGAAGTTTCCTCAGAAAGTAGGATGGCCTATAAGCTCGTAAAGCTCAGATAAATGTCAAACAAGCTCCAAGGGCATAGTATGATACATTGGCCAGCTACCTACTAGAAAGTGATTTCAAGAAAGGAGATGTTGATAAAACACTCTTCACATTGAACCATGATGGGAAACTACTTTTAGTTCAAGTATATGTTGATGGCATTATATTTGGATCTAAAGACAAGCAACTTTGTGAAGACTTTGCTGAACTCACGAAATGTAAATTTGAGATGAGCATGATGGGAGAATTGAATTACTTCCTAGGGCTGCAAGTCAAGCAACTCAATGATGGAATATTCATTAGTCAAACAAAGTATGCAAAGGACATGCTCAATAAGTTTAATCTAAAGCCTTCTGAAAAGAATGGTAAGATACCAATGAGCATTGGAACCAAAATGACCTATATTGAATCTGACAAGAGTGTTGAAGAACATAAGTATAGGAAATTGATTGGATCTCTACTATACCTCACTGCAAGTAGACCTGATATTCAATATGCAGTTGGAGTGTTGCTAGATTTCAGACAAATCCAATGCAATCACACTACAACATTGCTATGAAAATATTGAGGTATGTAAAAGGTACTGTAGAAGTAGGATTGTGGTATCCAAAAGATAGTGGATTGAGTTTGGTTAGCTATTCAGATGCCGACTATGATGGATCATTGCTTGAAAGAAAAAGCACCTCAGGAACATGTCAATTTCTTGGTGCCAGATTGATATCTTGGTTTAGCAAGAAACAAAATTCAAGGACCCAGAAACCGTCAAGGTTTCTGAAGAAAATGTCATTGAGCTTTCTAGTATGAAGGTATATGAAAATCAGTGATAATCATTCTTCATTATGGGTTAATATAAATTCTTCTCTAATTACTCAATAATTTCTACTTACAGGCTCATTCAGAAGTAGAAGTGCAAGGGGAAAGAGTTGCGACATCCCCTGCACCCATGGAAATTGATGAATCCCCCAAGGCAACATCACCAGAAAGAACACCAGAAACTGAGAAAGTTTCTGAGAACAATGATTCTGAGTCTCCTGTTAAGGAAGTAAGTGAAAAACTCAGAGATCATTGAAGCTTAATTGCATATATTCTTTCATGACAATTTCCTAAGTATTATGTTAATTTTAATTCTCAGATTCAAACAGATTGAAAGACAACTGAGGATCAGACTTCCCAGTCTCCTCCTCATATCCAGAGATATCGAGGCACTGAACCTCAAGAGTCAAGTCATCCGAGCAGAATACGGGTAACTCAGATACCTTTCTACTCTAAAGCCCAGATATCTACTAAAGTTTTGAAATTAATTCAGAACGCTTTCTTTCAGGCTCAAACAAGTGCCATTAAGGTCCCTGTTGATGAGAAAGAGGACCTGCTTCCTTTCTTCAAGGAACACACTTTGCCAAAGCATCTGAAATGCTTTAAGAAATGGCAAAAGCTCCGATGCTCCGATCTATCTGAAATCTTAAAGGTGACTGATCACCACACAAGGAGAGCACGAGCCCTTGACTTGGAAAACTACGTCCATGCAATGTTCCCCACTGAACAATATTCTTTCGGAACATTGATGGATAAGGATTTTGTCAAGGAAGTGGCCAGAAAGATGATCCAAGCTTTCAAACAAGCGGATGGTCATACCAGACTACAGATGGCATTCAAGCCTACTTTGCCCCAGACTCTACAATACATACCGTCTGAACAAGAGGAAGTTAATGGGCAAACGGCCACTATTCCAGAAGTGATCAACCTGGTCTCTGAAGATGAAGAAGAGAAGGAAACTGATGAGAATAATTATGAAGATCCTCCTTCTGACCATCACAAGGATGAGGATAAGAAGGATGATGATGATGCCCCTGCACCAGGGACAGGGAGGATTCCACAAGGAAATAATGCCTCAGCTGCTGAAAAGCACACTGAGAGGACATCACAAAAATCCCCTCCTCCATCTCCTCAGAAATCTACTCATCCAACTCCCCAACACAAAGATACTACTGAACAAGTAGTTGAGCACTCTAAGGAAGCAACTCATAAAATATCAGATGCACAAGCCGGAGTTTCTCAACTCAAACAATTGTTGGAGGAAGAACAAAGCTACATCTTCAACTGGAAGAAAAGATAGCTGAATCCAGAGTCAAGCTAGACAAACTTGAAGAACAAACACGCAAGGAAACGCAAGCTTACTCTGAGATTAAAGAGCTCCGGGAAGCTGTTGACTATATTACTAAGGAGCTAGATGATGAACAAGCATCTGAAGCAAAGCATGATGCTAACGCTGCATCTTCACCAAAGAAACCATCCTCCAAAGGCAAGAAACCCATATCTGAGATGGTTGCCGCTATCAGAAACCTTGATGAAAAAGTACAAGAGGATGAAGATCACTGGGCTGATGACTCAGATGATGAAGAAGACAGAACTCGCGTAACATGCAAATGTTCACTTGGGAGTTTCTCACTTAAAGAGAAAACTGATAGCTCCTCAAAGCTTCAGTAAGAAACCAAATCTCAACTCCCATGATTACATGGCCAGATACCAGGTTCTAGCAACTCTAAGAAAGGAGTTGTCTCAACAAAATGAAGAAGTAATTGCATCAGTCCCTGCTGAAATGAAAAAGTTCACTGAGCTAATCACTCAAAGAACAACAAGCTTGGTCATTGCTCAGAGAGACCTAGGCATGGTAAGGGATGATGACAATAATCTTGCTGAAAAAGCCCTCAATGAGGCTAGCTATGCTGCTGGAAAAGCAGATGCTACTCAAGACCCATTGGCAGAGCTCACTGATAAGAATACTGGTCTTATCAAACAAAATCAGGAGCTCAAGGCCAAACTGGAACAATTGGTTGCTGCTTACAACTATCTGCAAGGCAACTTTGACTCCCTTTCAAAATCCTTTGTGATTCTTAGTCAGTCAACAATGACTAAGGGGGAAGGATTTCAAGATGCTCAGAGAGGAAGAGGAAGAGGAAGAGGAAACAAAAGAAAATCTGAACAACCACCTCTCAGAATTAATGAGCCCTCCTCCAGTCAGACTGCTCTACAGATAGTAGCCACCACTCAGCAACTTCCTGAAAAAGGAATGACAACAAGGGCCAGAGCACAGAAACCTCCAAGGAGTACCAAGGCTCCAAGGAGAAGACAAGTAAGAGGGATTGATGAGTCTTCTGAAGAAGAAGAGGAGGAGGAGGAGGAGGAGGAGGAGGAGAAGAAGAAGAAGAAGGCCAAATCAAATCCCTGGGCAATGAAGAAGGCTGCAAGATTCTCACAAGAATTGATCTTGATGATGATGAAGAGACTGATGAAGATGAAGCTCCTCTTCATAGAAAAAGAAAAATTGATAGCCTAACTGAGCCCATAGCTGCAAAGCCTTTGGCAGCTAAGACACCCTCTGGAAATACCAAGTCTATCCAGGGTGGTTCTTCAAGCAATCCCCCCAAGGGAAAATTCAAGGCAAAAGAGGAATAGACTAAGAGCTGAAAAGAGAAAAAGTCAACTTCCACTCAGGCCAGAAGAAGCCAAAATTGAGTATGTGAAGAATGACAACAACTCCCTATCTACAGGTGCATCAATCAAAAAAATGGTTAGTGGATTCTGAAACTCAGGCATTTACTGCTAAATTCAAGGTTTCCAGAACCAATCCATAAATAGCTCATGGCATGGAGAAAAGACAAGTCAATCTTGATTAACACCAACCACATCAAAGCCTGGTTGGATTTTGAAGTAATCAAGAGAATAGAAGCCATGAAAAAGGACCTCTCTGATGAATGTCCTTATGGAAAGTCAGATGATGTGCACAGAATTCCCAACATCAATGGAACAAGCACAAGAGCAAGACTTGCTGTGGAACCCTATGAGTCCTTCTACTTGACTGAAGATCAATACAAGGGTGACATCAGATATCTGAAGATCATATATGAATACTTCAAGCTATCAGATATCAGAATCGAGCATGCCTGGAAGTGGGGAAAGTATCTGTGGGTCAAGCACTTTGCCAAGAAGAATCCCACCAAAACCTACAAGGAAGTCTGTGGATTTGCCAGAGACACAGAGATGATTGTCAGAACACTTCTCTATGACTACTCTGATGATGTCAAAAGGTTTGGTGATAGAAAATTTGCAGATTGATCCATGGAACTGCTTTTGAAGACTTGTGTTGAAGACTTGAAGACTAGTTTATTAGGATGTCTACTTGGAGCTTGGTTACTTCTGTTGTCCTAATTTACTATGTAATCTTTTGTAGCTTGCTGACTGTACCTTATTATTGTTTTATCTTGTAAAAGTTATCCGAACTTTCATTGTAACATATCTGATGAACCTACTCTCAGATATTAATCTATAAAAGATAACTTGTCAGCAAAAATCACACCTTGTGATTTGGTTGATGTTTACTTTCTGCACTTAATTATATGAATTGAAAGATCATAAGAAATGATTAAGTGGTGGATTGTTTCCTCATCCAGATTTGTAATAGGTCAGATAGTCATCGCTGACTGATCAAATTGGGGAAAATTTGTTAGGAATATTTGTTTAGATTTTGATCAGCAACCTAATGACTTATCTTAGCTCAGAAAGGTGGTTAGTACTCTTGGTTCACTTGAACATTGTAAAAGAGGAAACTCACTAAGTATGATAGTCTAGCAAATCTTGTATATGATGTTAGGTCTCTAAATGTAATTTTTATTTTCTGAAGAAGACCAAGAAGAAGGCATCCAGCAGGAAAAGTTCAACGGATTTGAAGATTTGAAGACTGCACAAGATTGCTGAAGACAAAGATTTTTCAGATACCTATGTCCAGATATCTTGAAGAAACAAGTGTTTCGAAACACAAGTGTTGCAAAAGATATATGAGAATAAAAGGTTTCTGAGACGAGGAAAGTGCCCACAGATATCTACACTCAGATAACTTGGACGTAAATTATGTTTCTGAAAAGAAATATATTATAACAAGTTGTTTCAACAAGTGGTATCTGAAGTTGTGATAATTTCTGAAAAGGACGTGCAAAGCTTCAGAGAACTCTGATAGTAAAAGATCTCTGAGACAATGCATAGTTCCGTTGGCACTACAGGACAAAGTATAGTACAATGCATTGCGCGGACAAAGATGTCTGAACAAAAACGGTAGCTTCTGAAGAAGAAGACAAACGTACTACAGTACTATACTCAGATATCAATAGTGTGAATTTGCTTTAAGCCTAACGGATACTATTCAAACGGCACTCAAATTCATCTATAAATATCAACACTTAGACTGCTTGAGAACACACACACAGAACTTATACCTTAGAACACTGAACTTACATTGAATACTCTCACAAGTTCTCTCAAGCACACTACTTACCTTCAAGCTTTCTGTTGCGACCAAAGCTCTTGATTCTAAGTAGCACAAAAGTTCTAAGTGTCCTGATCTTTAACAAGCATTGTTATTTGTGAAAGAGTTGAACTAAGATTTCATATCTGAGATTCATTCTCTTGAACACTTATCATAGACTTGGGTCAGTAAAGAACAAGATACCATACATTGTAAAGTGTATTAAGTATACTTGATTCACAGAGCTAACTGAATAACTGAACAAGTTATTAAAGAAGCTCACCTGACAAACTACCTTAACCAACACCTTAATCGGCGTGGAGTACAGGAAGTACTTAGTTTGGGAAACTAAGGAATAACTCCAAGGTTACTGAGCATAGGAAGTACTTAGTTTGGGAAACTAAGGAATAGCTCAAAAGGCTTATGAGTACAGGAAGTACTTGGTTGTGAAAGCCGGGGAATAACTCAGGGGGAAGACTTGGTTGGGAACATAGTGTTATTTAGGAATCTAGAGAAGATACTTGTAAGGTTACCTCAATTATCTGTCTTAGTGGATTCTAGGTCTGAGAAAGGCCGAAGTGGATTAGTTGAAGGATTACGCCACCTTCAGATACCACTATAAAAAGACTTGTGCTATTTACTTTCTGCAGTTTATTACTTGCTTTATTTATCTTGCAAAGTATTTACACTTATCTTGCTGAGCACGTGCACTTATCACAGAAAAGTCTTCCGCTCTCTGAAATTAAGTATCAGATATCTGAGAAACTGTGTTTATCGACAAAAGTTTTAAAAGACTATTCACCCCCCCCCCCCCCCCAGTCTTTTACTTTGCCGTTATCTGGACCAACAAAGATGTTTTTCTTTTTTTTCCTCGCTTCATCCACCACTTCATTGCAATAACTACTCCATTAAGAATATTTCTTCCACCCAAGAAAGCCGAATGATTTCCAACAATGATTTCATTCATAACTTTAGCCATTCGAGTTGCAAGTAACTTAGCAAGCACCTTGTACACCCCTCCAATGAGAGAGATCGGTCTAAACTCCTCTATAGCCAATGGATTCCCACACTTGGGAATAAGTGTGATGAAAGAAGAGTTGATTACCGTACCAACTTGGCATTTTTCATAAAATTCCTTGAAAAATCTCACAAAATCTCCTTTGATCAATTCCCAGAAATTTCGATAAAAACTGAAATTAAAGCCATCCGGGCCCAGTCTCTTTTCCAGATCACAATCCCACAACGCGCCTTTAATCTCCTCTTCATCAAATTCTTTCTCCAAAATCTGCAGATTTTCCTCACTAAGTCTGTCCCCATCCAGCGCAACTGGCAGCCTGCTGTAATCAGTCTGTTTAGCCGAGAAGAGTGAATTGAAATGTTCCCACACTCCATTTTTTAGATCCCATACCCCTTCCAGCCACTTCCTTTTGATTCTCAATCCTCTAATTCCTTTAGTCCTCCCCTTTATTTCCACACATTTATGGAAAAACTTGGAATTGGTGTCATCCTCCTTGAAATCGAATTTGATTATTTACTTCAAGAAGCTTGTTTAACTCCTCCCAAGTCTTTTTCCTATTCTCCAACTCAATCCCCATCACTTCATCTCTTTCCATTTTGTCATCCAACTCCTTGACCAATGCTGACTTATGTTCAATATTTCTATCGATGTCTCCAAACCTCTCTTTGTGCCACACTCGAATCTTTTCCTTCACATGTTTAAGCTTCTCCTTTAGAATAAAACCACTCCATCCCTCCACTTTACAATTTCTCCATTCCTCCTCTACCATTTCTTTGAAGCCTTTCTCCTTCAACCACACACTTAAGAATTTGAATGGTTTTGAACCCCAATCGTTAACTTCTTCTCTAAGGATTAGAGCCGCATGATCCGATATCTTTCTTTTTAGTCCCACTTGAACAACATTGGGCCATTTCTTCACCCACTCCGAAGAAAGAAGAAACCTATCGATCCGACTACAACTTTGTCCATTCTCTCTATACCATGTAAACTTCCTCCTCTCCAATGGTAGGTCAATCAACCCCAACGACCTAATAAACTCGTTGAACTCCTCCATCTCTCCTTTTCTTTCTACTTTTGACTTCCCACGCCGCTCCCCATCATGTCTAACAACATTAAAATCGCCACAAATGCACAATTTTTCATCTTCCTTGCCTTTCACCCTCTCCATAAGTAGTCTCCACAGCTCTCTTTTACCAATCACATCACACGGGGCATAGATGTTGACTATATTTACCCAAATTCCTTCCCGCAGGCCTGCCACCCCCTAACAATCCCTTTTCGCCCCATAGTTCTTTCCTTTCAAACACTGACGAGTCCCACACGCAGAACATTCCTCCTGCTGCCCCGTCCGTATAGACCCATTTACAATCAACATTTTCCCATAGCACACTAGCCAATCTGTCATCCATAAAATCCAATTTTGTTTCCTGTAAACAAAGAAAATCAACCTTCTCCTTTACAACTAACTCCCTTACCGCACTTTTTTTTCACCCTTCCCCCCAACCCCCAGATATTTAGACAGGCAATCCGCATTATCCACATTTGACAACTCCTTTACCCCTTCTGCTTCCCTCTTGTTCTCACTATCAAGATCCCTTCTATCCCAATCAGCAAACTAGGTAGTTATCCTTTCTCGATCTTCATTCTCCAAAATACCAATCTCGTTTCCTAGTTTCCACATCACTGGCGCTACCAACTCATCCTTTTTTATAATTAGCTGATTGCAGGCTTCAATCTCATTGTCTGACAAAATAACTCCACACTCCAAGGCCACACTTTGAACTCTCCTTCCCCTCTTCAACTTTCGTATCACTCCTTCCTTCATAGGTTTTCGCTTTCCTTCTCCACCAACATGTTGCTACAAATTTCTTTATCTTTCAGCTGATTCAAATTACCCACCTTCACCACTTTCTTCCTCGTCGTTTTCTTAGTAGCAGGAGCCTTATCATTAATGATCAGAGGATAGAGATGAAAAGGATCATCGGAAATCTCAGATGTCGAGATTGAGTCAGCTACATTTGTTTCACCGACAGCAACTCTTTCTGTTTGTATCAATGATCCCACACTATTTTGTTTTGGGTTATTAGATTGCCTACTTGGAGAGCATCAGACATTATTAAATTTGCCCAATAGCAATGCGGTTTCTGATACAAGGCCCACTTTAGTTTCGAGAAGCTTAGGCCAATCTCGTGACCAGTCCACTATCCCTAGGATCCAGATTAGCCACTTTGCCTTCTTGACCACCTAATTGATTAAGTCGATTACTTGAAATTTTCTCAACTTTGTCAGAACTCCCGATTGTACCCAAGGGATCACCTAAACTTTCCTTTTCAGATTCATCTTCCTCCACATATTCATCTCCAAAACACTCTGCCAAAACATTATTGTCTCCAGCCGCCACTTCGTGTCTTCCTAGGTCAATCCTTGTTTTTCCAATGTCTAACTCCTTTATCACATCTTTAATGCAGCCAACACTATTAACTTCATGTCTCTCTTCGAGCGAATCCAACTCCACGTCATCCAGAGACTCTTCCTCTTCTCCGTCGTCTTAATCTTCTCTGACTGGGTATATCTATTACTTTCACCAAGTGCAGCCATGTCACTCATAAGTGTTGTAAACCAAAAATCTAGTTCTTCAAGAGTCTCTGTGGGACCTTGTTTAAAGTTTTGGAATTTGAGCTTCAAAACTTCGAACTTGTTTTCCTTTGTTTTCTCAATGCCGGCACAGATTTCTTCAATCAGTTGCCAGGCCACTTTCGCCATTTTTGCACCCCATAGTTTACACTGTATGTGCTCTGGAGTAGAACATATGATGATATTACGAGCTTGACCATCCAGTTGATTTCTCTTGGCATCTTCCGATGTCCAGAGCTCTTTGGGTTTTGGTTCGTAAATAACTTGACTAGCAGGTCTACCACTGGTTGACGCATCTGTTTGTGAAGACCCATCACTTTGTTCTCTGTCTCTACCATTAGAAACCTCTATGACTTGCTTGAGTTGTTGAATGACTATTGGGCCATTCTTTATCACTTCGATCATTTCATCACTGATGGCTTCTAGGTGGAGCATCATGTTGTTCTTCCATTTCTCATAATTCTCTGGCTTGAGAATTGGGACGTCACTTAAAGACATCCTACAACAAACACACTAAACAAACAAATCAAGTGTAGGTGAAAAACAGTTAGTGGGCACTTATCTGGGATCTAGGTTCAGTGCAAAAGGCTTGGGAACCTCCTGCTCTGATACCACTTGTTGGTCCAGATAACGGCAAAGTAAAAGACTAAAGGGGGGGGGGGGGGGGGATGAATAGTCTTTTAAAACTTTTGTCGATAAACACAGTTTCTCAGATATCTGTGAAGTGCACGTGCTCATCAAGATAAGTGTAAATACTTTGCAAGATAAATAAAGCAAGTAATAAACTGCAGAAAGTAAATAGCACAAGTCTTTTTATAGTGGTATCTGAAGGTGGCGTAATCCTTCAACTAATCCACTTCGGCCTCTCTCAGACCTAGAATCCACTAAGACAGATAATTGAGGTAACCTTACAAGTATCTTCTCTAGATTCCTAAATAACACTAGGTTCCCAACCAAGTGTTCCCCTTGAGTTATTCCCCGGCTTTCACAGCCAAGTACTTCCTGTACTCATAAACCTTTTGAGCTATTCCTTAGTTTCCCAAACTAAGTACTTCCTATGCTCAATAACCTTGGAGTTATTCCTTAGTTTCCCAGACTAAGTACTTACTGTACTCCACGCCGATTAAGGTGTTGGTTAAGGTAGTTTGTCAGGTGAGCTTCTTTAATAACTTGTTCAGTTATTCAGTTAGCTCTGTGAATCAAGTATACTTAATACACTTTGCAATGTATGGTATCTTGTTCTTTACTGACCCAAGTCTATGATAAGTGTTCAAGAGAATGAATCTCATATATGAAATTTTAGTTCAACTCTTTCACAAATAACAATGCTTGTTAAGGATCAGGACACTTAGAACTTTGTGTGCTACTTAGAATCAAGAGCTTTGGTCGCAACAGAAAGCTTGAAGGTAGGTAGTGTGCTTGAGAGAACTTGTGAGAGTATTCAATGTAAGTTTAGTGTTCTAAGGTATAAGTTCTGTGTGTGTGTTCTCAAGCAGTCTAAAAACCTTGTTTCTTCAAGATATCTGGACATAGGTATCTGAAAAACCTTTGTCTTCAACAATCTTGTGTAGTCTTCAAATCTTCAAATCCGTTGAACTTTTCCTGCTGGATGCCTTCTTCTTGGTCTTCTTCAGAAAATAAAAATTACATTCAGAGACCTAACATCCTATACAAGATTTGCTAGACTATCATACTTAGTGAGTTTCCTCTTTTACAGTGTTCAAGTGAACCAAGAGTACTAACCACCTTTTTGAGCTAAGATAAGTCATTAGGTTGCTGATCAAAATCTAAACAGATATTCCTAACAATCTTTATGTTCAAGATAGATTTTGAGAACGCTTATAACTCGGTCGATTGGAGATTCCTAATGGACATGATGAAAGTGTTGGGTTTTGGAGACAAATGGTGTAGATGGATTAAAGAATGTGTATCATCGGCGGAAGCTTCGGTTCTTGTAAATGGGAGTCCAACTTTACCGTTTTGATTGGGTAGGGGGCTTCATCAAGGCGACCCACTATCACCTTTTTTTTTTTCTTGATGTGGCGGAGGGGGCAAGTAGATTGATAAAATGGGCATGTGAGTGTGGAAAATTTATACTGGTGAAAATTGGGAGGGATGAAGTGGCCGTGTCCCATTTACAATATGCCGATGACTCTTTAATCTTCAGAGAAGCAAGGAAGGAAAATATTGGGTGCTTGAAAAGCATTCTAAGATGCTTTGAATGGTTTTCGGGGTTAAAAATAAATTTTAGAAAGAGTTGCTTATTGGGTGTGGGTATTGAAAAGAATTTATTGGAGAATTATCACCTCTTCCACTGTCGCTTCTCTAGCAATCGGAACAAATGATGCACACCTACAAGTTGTACAAATCTGTTTTGAAACCTTAACATGGGTCTCATTTCCCAAAACAGTCACCTCAACCGGAGTTTCTGTCATAACCTTGATCGCCATTGCCCTATCGGGGGCACCAGGGAATTTTCCTTTCTCCCTCTCCTGGTTCTTCTCAAGTAGCTGCTGAAGAACGCCGTGGATCTTGTCGTTGTCCTTCTCCAGCTTCCCAATACGGAAGTCGGTGGACTTCCAGTATACCTTGGTCTCACACATAAACTCAGATCCTGATCCACAACACATGTATCTCCCTCTTGCTCAGGAGTCAACTCATCAACAGAATTACCAGGGCTTGTAATCTTAATTGTTCGGTGGGCGAGATTCCATTTTTATACTTGGGTCTTCCAATTTGTGCTAGACCGAGTGATAATCGCATTTGGAGTAAAGTGGTGGAAAGATTGGAAAAGAGGTTCGAGAAGTGGGAAAACACGTTCCTTTCTTTTGGAGGATGCTTGGTTTTGACAAATGCGGTGCTCGCATCTCTTCCCATCTATTATTTACCCTTTTTCAAAGTTCCGAACCTTATCCTAAACCGGCTTATGAAAATTCAAAGACACTTCTTATGGGGGGCTCTTTGGGTGGAGCTAGAAAGGTGGCTTGGGTTAAGTGGGAGTAGGTTTGTAAGTCAAAATATCAAGGTGGGTTGGGGGTTAAGAACTTGAATTGGTTCAACTTAGCACTTTTAGGGAAATGGGGGTGGAGTTTGTTGGTTGAAAAGAATTCTTTGTGGATGAAGGTAGTGAGGTCGAAGTATGGGGATTTCATTACAAATGTTGAGTCGTTTAGGTCCAATAAGGTTAGGGGTAAGTTTTCGTCCTCATGGTGGAGGGACATAGTTAAGCATGTAGGTGGTGGGGACAGGTTTTGGTTGGGGGTGCGGAGAATTGTAGGGGATTGTAGGTCGACCTCGTTTTGGTTGGAGGCTTGGGTGGAGGGGGGTGTTAAGCTGAGTGAATCATTTCCAAGATTGTTTAGCATGGAAATGAATAAAGAGTGTGTGGTGTCCGAAAAGGTGGGGGTGAATCTGGAGAGTTGGGTGTGGAGACGAAATATGTTTTCTTGGGAGGAGGATTTAGTGAAAAATCTGACATCTTTGATTGACAGGTTTCAATTACATGACTCTATTCTGGACAGGTGGTCTTGGATTTTCAACAAGGATGTAGCTTACTCCTCTAAGACTGGATATCAGAGAGTTGCGGATCAGTTAGGGGATGGTGAGACATTGAAGAAACAGTGGGCTGGTCTAGTGTGGAATAAATGGGCGTCTCCCAAGATTCATGCACTAGTGTGGAAAATTGTTCAGGACAGATTACCCACGCTGCCTAATTGAAGAGAATACACATTTTATTTGATGAAGAATCTACATATTGTAAAGTGTGCGGAAAGGAGCTGGAAGAGACGGTGGGGCATTTATTCTTCAAGTGTGAGTTCACTGCTATGGTCTGGAATAAAATCAATTTGTTGTTGGATTTTAAGCTGATCTGGGAAGACAATGCTACTGAAAATCTGTTAAAATTTGCAAACTTGGTGCATTCAAGCGCTAAGGAGGTGTGGGTAACTATTTGGCATGGAGTGGTGTGGCATTTGTGGAAAACTAAGAATAAAGTGATGTTTTCAGGTGATTATCCATCGGTTTCGGAAGTCGTTGATTTGATTAAGATTAACTTATGGTATTGGTTTCAAGGAAGGAAGGTGATGAATGCCTCGTATACATTTTCTGACTGGGAGCGATTCCATGGAGAGGTTCTCAATATGTCTTTTAACAGAATGGAGGAAGAAATACAGAGTAATGTGCTGAGGACTGAACGTACTGAAGTAATTGGAAGTGGATGATCTTGTATACTGGAGCACATAAGGATATATAATGCGCCTGTATGTTACTGGGTAATGGGTCTTGTTTTGTTTGATGGGAGAAGTCCTAGATGCTACTTGGTATCCGTGGTAACGAGGATGGAATTACTTGGTTGTTGTTCTTGACTCGTGCTTAGTCCCTTTGGGTGCCCCAATGGACAATCATTAACGTCGAGGGTTTTGTATCTTGCGACATTAATATTCCGCCATTGACGGGATTGGTTTCACACCCTCTAACTCTTGGCTTAACATTCCTGTGTTATGACATACTAGACGCCGAGGGTGGCCAATTTACACTCGTCTAGGCACGATTTTGGATCTCGACGGGCCGTACTTTTTTCGTGCTTGGTGCTTCAGTACGGGGTGGTGTGCTACTGAGTTTTGAACTGCTAAGCTGTGGTCTTTTTTGGTTCATGTTTTGGTTCTGTCGGATTTGGTCTAAACTGTACAATGTAATGTTATTGTGTTGGATACAGGCGCATTACTTATGCCCTGGTCTGTGATAATAAAACTTTTAACTTCTTCCAAAAAAAAAAAAAAAAACAACTCTATGACAACCTCGGTGCAACTCGGCTAGCACTCCATTCGATCATGCACTCTCGCATGAAGCACATAACTTTAGACTTGCAATTTGTCCGTGATCTCTCCTCCAAAGGCATATTTTCGGTGGCTTATGTTAATACTCATGACCAGCTTGCGGATGCTCTTACTAAACCGTTAGCTTGTGCTCGATTTCTTTTCTTACTAACCAAAATCTCCGTGGCAGATGGCACATCAATTTTGCGGGGGCGTATTAAGGAGATCGACTCCAAATCATAATTAAGGAATTGTAAATTAGTATAATTAATTTTTTCTATTCTTGTACAATTGTACATAATATATATATATATATATATATATATATATATATATATATATATATATATATATATATATATATATATATATATATATATATATATTGGGATTGTCCCCACAATGAAAGTGATATCTTTCAACAATACATTCTTCTTTAGGCAAACTTAAAGTAAACTTACCACTGGGGGTAAGGCCAAATTATCCTATCATGTTGATTATCCATAGTAATTGGCATACCCTGAACCTCCAGCACAATGTCATTTGGAAGGACTTCGAGAAGTTTATCTAAGTCCCAATTATAGTTATTCATCAAGTTAGCCACATGAGTGAAACCACTTATGCTAACATTAGAGTAGTCAATCAATCTTTTGTCACTGAGCCACTTATCTTTCCAGAAATCATTTTTCCTACCATCTCCAAGTTTCCAATCAAGCAAGTTTTTAAACCAATCTTTCTTTTTAACAAGCATTTTCCAAAACCAATTAAACTAATCTTTCTTTTTAACAATTTTCCAAAACCAACTATGATGGCTCTTAGCTGGCTTGCCAAATAGTGCAATCAGGAAAATACTTTCTTTATAGACTTTGGCC
The DNA here is from genome assembly GCA_026545765.1 of Plantago major. Classification (NCBI taxonomy): domain Eukaryota; kingdom Viridiplantae; phylum Streptophyta; class Magnoliopsida; order Lamiales; family Plantaginaceae; genus Plantago; species Plantago major. The sequence goes on from CM048843.1 coordinate 28,279,978, forward strand.
CAAAGGGAGTTAGGAGAGGTGAAGAGTCTCCAGAGAAGTTTAAATTGGTAAGCCAGGTTAAGAAGTAACATTTCCAAGTATCAGAACCTACCTCATATAAAGAGGTACCATTCATTATTCAAGAGTGTCTGGAGACTCTGGACAAACAAAAGCTCTCAAACTATTCCACAAACCTCATCAAACATTATTTATTTAGTGATATATATACTCTATTTCTTGCTCCAAGTACATAAACAAGATATCTACTCCATTAATTCTCCATGCTGATAATGCAACGGAGGCCCTCCCCACGCAGCATGTACTCAAACGCCTTGTTGATCTCCGAAAAGGGAACCCTGTGGGTGATGAACTTGTCCAACTCCATCTCCTAATTAACACAACAAGATGGAGGGGAGGAAACACAATCGCCGATGAGAAATAATGCAACCACTTCAATAAAATGGTGTGCTGTATGCAGAGGAAAAATGCTTAGACTATTATGTGAAAATGATGCCTAACCTTGTTCATGTATTTCTCAACAACACCAGGTATGTCACTGCGAGGCTTATAGTTACCAAAAAAGGTTCCCTTGAGAGTTCTCTCATTCAGCAACATAAGAGGATGCGTTTTAAATGCATCATCCTTGTTGGGCACTCCAACAAGCACAGCAACACCCCAACCCTGTCAGATATGGTGAGGGAAATGAATACATTAACATCTGACTAGTAAAGTTGGTTCAAATAACAGAACCCAAAAAAGATGATTACATCATGGACACATTCAAATGCCGATATCATTGCAACCACGTTCCCAGTGCACTCCACGCTGCGATCCACTCCTCCATCAGTCATATCGACTATAACCTGAGAATAAAGCAGTTAAAATGCTGAATTTGATAATAATGGTTGTATGTATTTCCTCCTTGATTATCAAGTAACTAATTCAGGACATTAGGGATCATAGGAAACTAGCGTACAGATTTTGGATGAGACACATATTATTAACATTAAATAAGCAGACTATTAGTTATGGTGATAAATCAAAAGGCAAACAATTGCACAGGACTAACCTCTTGAATGGGCTTGTCATAATCCTTTGGGTTGATACATTCAGTTACACCAAATTTCTTGGCTGTTGAAAATAAAAGAAATCAGTAGCTATATCAATATGCACTTTCCAGAGTTAGTATGATAAATTCCTAGAACAAGTTTTCAGCCCCACCTTGCTCAAAACGAGCTGGGTTCAAATCGACACCAATAATCCTCGAAGCACCAGAAACCCGAGCTCCTTCAGCAGCCTGCAAAGTCAGATTGTAAAATTCATACATATATATCTGATTCGGCAGTGGTTAGATAACACAATCAAGGCATGCCTTAGTGAAAAACATTAATAATGCATATACTTACAGCAAGACCAACTGCTCCCAAACCAAAAATAGCCACAGTTGAACCTTGAGTTGGTTTGGCAGCATTCACGGTTGCACCAAAACCTTCGAAGAGAACATAACCTCAAATGAGTGAAAGTACACTTTACTTTCAGTATATGAATAGTAGATACTACAACACCTCGCGACAGAAGATGGTTGACGTATACAAGTGCTAAAATACCATATGTACTAATCACATAATACGACCCCAAGATTTGCAAGCAATATTTCACTGAGCCTAGATGTAATGTATGCGTAAGAGTTCATCTCAACTTCAGTGAACATTAGCACAGTATAACATTTCCAAAACAGAACTGATAGAATAGAGTCCAACCTGTTGAAAACCCACAACTAAGAACACAAACTTTGTCAAGTGGAGCCTCTGGATTAATCTTCGCAACGCAGCCAACATGCACAACCGTGTACTCACTGAAAGTGGAGGTTCCCAGAAAGTGATGTATCGGCTTCCCGTCCTTGGAGAATCTAGACTTGCCATCCTCAATCATTACCCCTCTGTCCGTGTTTATCCTCAGAAGGTCACACATGTTGCTTTCTTTTGATTTACAGTGACGGCACTCCTTGCACTCACCAGTGAAGACAGGAAGAACATGATCGCCTGGTTGAAGATCCGTCACACCTTCACCAACACTCTCCACGATCCTGTGTCAATAGAGTAAACCGACATTAGCAAGATCTATATCCTTCTATGTGTGTATCATATAATAATCTATTCCATAAATTTGTGGTAGAGATGACGTGCCCTCCAGCTTCATGACCGAAAATTCGAGGAAAAAGAGGTGTTTGCCCCTGCAATCACAGTATTATAATCAGTAAAACGGAAACTCGATAACATTAACAAAAGAACAGGCTATGAAGATCCTTCAAGCTATATATATGAACATAGGACTTGAACTGCGGATTAAGTCTCAACTGCATTCACTTTTAGATACATATAAACAAGTAAATACTTGGAATTCATTTATCCAGGAGAATTTTCTTCGACGACTATAGTTTTGGACGGAATTGGAAATGTATATACCTTAGCTTCCCAGAAGTAAACATCAGTGTGGCAAAGGGAGGTGAAGAGAATCTTTATACGCACTTCCATCTTCTGCGGTGGTGCCACTTCCACTTCCTCGATCACTAGCGGCTTCCCTGCTTCCCATGACACAGCAGCTACAACAACAACCGTTCCGCACCAGAATTACTACTTGTATATTCTTGATTATATTAAAATAACTAGTAATTTCATGTACAAGAACCGCAAAACAGAGCTACCTAATATTTCAATAGCATGGCTAATTACACACTCATATTCAACCTAGATTTGTAGACAAATTACTCTGAGTTCTTTAGTTCTATGGCAATCAAATGTTTTTTTTTTTTTAGTAATGACATACGTTCAGTCCTCTATATCAAAAAGGTACAACTTGGTAAGTTTCCATGCTCCAGTATATAGATGGTGACTACTTTATTACTTCTAATTACATATCGCGGATCCATATTACTTATCACATATTAGTATTATATCATTAGGCTCACATCCAGATCTTACTTCGAATCTCAAACTCCACCCAATATTAAATTTTCACTCGAATGTCATATTCAAATAAAACTGGCCACTTGGGATTTTTTTTTTTTTTTCTTTGAAACTAATAGTCTAAAATATGCATTAAACAGAAACACAGGTTACAACTCAAGCGACTTCCTTACAAAAGGCGGTGTGGAAGTTTGCCACTTGGGAGTATTTTAACTATCCACAAGTATTGGAAAATTTATACTGCCTCTCTGAATTTCAACTTTACGTATTTCATTTTGTTCCGTCTCAATCTAACTTTTCATATCTAAATGGAAAAGAAAATAACATACTAGACTTATGCGACTTGGTACCAAATGATTTTGTTTGTGTGGCTAAAATGGAATGAAAAGGACAAGGGTTAAAGAGCAATGATCAGTTAATTAAACTAGTACTCCATCATCCATCAGTCCCAGTAATAGTTACCCATTTCCCATTGGATTTTATTTGATTAAACAGTAATCCTTAAAATCATATAGAAAAATAATTACAAAAAATGATATGATGAGGAAGTGATAATTATCAAGACAAAGACTCAAATAGAGAGAAAGAATTATAGAAAATAATAATAATCAATATAGGCACTGCAGAAAGCAAGAAAAATAATTTTGAATGATATAAAGGTAGAGATGTAATAACTAAATAACATGCAGGGAAGAATCCGATTCGGAAAAAGAAAAAAGCATGTAGGGAAGTGAAGCAAATTGTAGTTTGACAGTAAAAAAAAATGATAATGAGTAAAATGAAGCCAGATCAGATGAAATCTGTGTGAGTCTAATTAATTTGATACTACTACTAGTAGTATAGGACTATAGGTCTTAGGAGATGAAGAAAAGACCTTTGCAGCGAATAACCTGGCCAGCGGTGCTTGACATTTTTGTTGATTGTTTGTTTCTTGTTTTTCTCCTTGCTAAGCTCAGATCAATTCAATTTAGATAGAGATCACAATTCAGAGACAGATATATATAATATCGGAGTACCAGTACCAGAGTGAGTGCAGTGCACCCTGTAATTACTTTACACCGCTTAAATTAAACATCGATCTGTCGTTTCCAATTTCTTTCGTAATCAGACACGGGGGCATTAATGCCATTTCAAAACTTATCATGGTATTAGTGGCAATCTCTAGTTGTACTAACTACTACGTGTCGCTTGCATTCCGCGAAGTGGCGTCGGTTCTCAAATTACATGCCTAATTTCGTCAAAGAACTTGCTTTTCTTCCCCCTAAATGGATCACAAATCCTTACAAGAGACCTGCATGTACGTATGTATCGAGATACAGATTAATGTTATTAAGTATATTTATAATATTTAAATAATATTAATAGTGTTTTATAGGAGAAAATTTTATGTAACGCCCCAAAATTTCAAGTGAAATCCAATGAGGTTAAAGTGATCGAAAACGCTACTCATACCAACAAGGTGCACCTTATTTTTCGGAAATCTACCAATAAGAACTCCAGAGTTAAGCGTGCTTGCTCTGGAGCAATCTTATGATGGGTGACAACTGGGAAGTTTCTCGGTTCACACACGAGTGAGGACAAAGTGCGCGAGAAAGGACATGTGTTTTTTAGCGGTGATATCACCCGGAGAGCTGCCATGAGTAATCGTATTTAAAAGGTTGAGCTCGAACGATTAGTGGTCGGGTCGTTACATTTTATGTTATTTTTTTTGTGTATTTATATCACCAATATTCTTAATGAAAACTTTAATCTTTCTGAAAACTTCCTCCGTCCTGAATTTAATTATCCGTGGGTCCGGACACATGTTTAAGAAAAAAAAATGAAATAAGTAGTACTTCCTCCGCCCCGCGGAACAAGTTTTCCAATTTGACTTTTTGCGGTCAAACTTTTTCAACTTTGACCGCAAAAAGTCAAAGTGGGAAATTTGTTCCGGGACGGAGGAAGTAGAAGATATGGTAATGAAGTAAGAAATTGATTGAATAAAGTATGAGATATAGTGAATAAAGTATGAGAGAAAGTAAATAAAGTATGAGATAAATTTTTCATTAAAGAGATGATAAGTTGAAATTGAGACGTCGTACAATGAAATGAAAATTTGAATTCGAAACGGGGGGTGTATAACTGTAATGTTATTAGTCTCCCAATAAAGATAGTCTCTCGGGATATTTACTCTTAATTTGAGTAAAACATGCACTTTCCAAAAAGAATATGTGTCTAAAACGTTCATTTACATATCTTGATATCCACTAATTACAAATTATATTGCATAAATTCCAAAAAGAATATGTGTCTAAAACAAACTAGACATTTTATTTTATTTTATCATTCATTTTTGTTTTACTATTTACTCCCTCCGGTCTTTTAGAATGTTTACATTTTAATTTTGCGGAAATTTTAAGGAAATTGAATAAAGTAGTAAGCAGATAGTAAAAAAGTAAGAGAGTATAGAAAAAGTAAGAGAGTATAGAAAAAGTAAGAGAGATAATTGATAAAGTCTGAAAGAGAGTGTTTAAAAAATTATACTGAAAAAAATTATTAACTTGTTTTTCTTATAGAAACTAAGGTATGTGACTATGAGATTGACAAGCTAAAGCAACGTGTGAATTATTTTGGTATAGCTGTAACGCCCATTGGCCAATCAGGTGGATTAGCACTTCTATGGAGCAAAGAGGTTAATCTTGTTATCTAAAGTTTCTCGAAAAATCATATTGATGCAAATGTCCAATTAGATATTGATGGTGCTTTGTGGCGTTTTACGGGTTTCTATGGGGAGCCAGATGCTAATCACATAAAGAGGACTTGGGATCTTCTTAAACGTTTGGGTGATTCCTCGAATCGAGAGTGGCTTTGTGTTGGAGATTTTAATGAGATACTTTCACATAATGAAAAATTGGGGGGCCGAATCGCACCAGGATGGAGATTGTGGGATTTCAGGGAAACCCTAGTACATAATGATTTTACAGATTTGGGAAATAGTGGGTACCCATACACATGTGGGTCAATAATCGAGATGAGCCAGATACAATACGTGAACGTCTTGACAGAGTAGTGGCCACACGTGATTGGAATATTTTATTTACAAAAGCACAAGTGCAACACTTATCGACTAGATCGTCTGACCATTTGCCTATTTTAATTTTGTTCGATGGCCAAGGGCATTTTCATCATAAAGCAAGGAGAAGATTTTTTTTTTTTTTTTTTTTGAATCAATGTGGATGAAATCGACAGACTATGCAAAGCTTGTTCAAGACAATTGGACAAATGATCTGGGTTTACTATCAAACTTGAGTCACTGTAAAATGGGTTTCATAAACTGGAACAGGGATACATTTGGCAATGTCAAGGAACAAATCCGAAAATTGGGAGCAGAGATCGATTGTTTACAAAAACAACAGTTAACTCCACAGATCCGTAATCGAATAAAAGAGGCGAAAATTGAGCTTGAAAAGCTATTAGATAAGGAGGAAACGATGTGGAAGCAGAGATCGAAGGTCCAATGGCTTGCGGAAGGAGATCGTAATACGCATTTCTTCCATTCCCAAGCAACCCGCAGAGCCCACAAAAATGCTGTGAAGGGTTTACGAAATGAATCTGGGGAGTTCTGTGAGTAGCATATTGATATGGCTGAGATTGTGAATGGATATTATACTGGAATCTTTAAATCAAATCGGCCATCAGATTCATACATAGAGACAATGGTTGAGACTATGGAAAAACAAGTGGAAGCAGCTGTCAATGAGGATCTTGGTCGATTATACACCCCAGACGAGGTAAAAAAAAGCTCTCTTTGACATGTATCCTCTTAAATCACCTGGTCCAGATGGACTTCATGCTATATTTTTTCAAAAATTTTGGGATATTGTTGGTCGAAATGTTGTTGACTGTGTGCTTGCTTTTTTAAATGACCATATTCTGGATCCTAATCTGAAATTTACTCATATTGTCCTTATCCCAAAATGCCAAACTATGAATTAATATCTCAGTTCAGACCAATTACTCTTAGTAATATAATTTTTAAAATTGCTTCTAAGGCTATTACTAATAGATTGAAAAAACATATGCATTCGATTATTTCTGAAACTCAGTCTGCCTTTGTGCCAAATAGACTTATCAGTGACAATGTTTTAGTTGCTTATGAAGAAAATTATTTTCTAAAACAAAAAACCAAGGGCAAGAATTGTTTTATGGCTTTAAAATTGGACATGAGCAAGGCTTATGATAGAGTTGAATGGCCATTCCTTGAGAGAGTATTATACAGATTAGGTTTTGAGAAAAGGTTCATTGACCTTATTATGTTGTGTGTTTGTACTGTTCGATGTTCAGTTCTTCTAAATGGAGATCAGCTTAACCCTATCCAACCAGAGAGGGGGATCCGGGAGTGGGATCCTCTGTCTCCTTATTTATTCCTATTCTGTACTGAAGCGTTTAGTTCTCTAACTAGTGATGTTGAGAGGAGGGAGGTGTTATCTGGGGTAGCTGTTTGCCCTAGTGCACCAAGGATCTCCTATCTTCTTTTTACTGATGATACTCTCCTTTTCTGCCAAGCTATTGTGAATGCTGCTAAAGAAATTTCAAATATTCTTAATAAATATGGCCTAGCTTCTGGTTAAGAAATCAATATTGAAAATCGATCGATGGTGGTTTTTAGTCGAAATACTCTGGATGGGAGAATTGAAGAGATTCGGAGTGTGCTTCCTGTTAGAGTGGTTGATAAACATGAGAAATATTTGGGTTTAGCAACTGAGATGGGTAGGTCTAAGAAAGAGGTTTTTAGTTAGCTTAGAGAAAGGGTTTGGGAGAAAACAAAGGTTTTGGTGAAAAATTTATTTCAAAAGCTGGAAAGGAAGTTCTTATTAAATCAGTAATTCAGTCTATCCCTACCTATGTGATGAGTTGCTTCAAATTACCTGATTACCTTCTTTCTGAGATTGTTGGTCCAGGTAACGGCAAAGTAAAAGACTAGAGGGGCCGGGGGGGTGGGAGGGGGGGGGGGGGGGGGGAAGGTGAATAATCTTTTAAAACTTTTGTCGATAAACACAGTTTCTCAGAAACATGGGGGTTTCTGATACTTAAATTCAGAGCGCGGAAGACTTTAAGATAGGTAAGTGCAGAAACAATAAGTATGTCTGTGTGTGCTTTGCTGAAATGTAAATACAGAAAGGTAAATTACACAGCAAGTATAATGGTATCTGGAGGTGGCTTAATCCTCCAACTAATCCACTTCGGTCTTTCTGAGACCAAGAATTCACTAGAACAGATAATTGAGTTCACCTTACAATAATCTTATTCTAAGATTCTTAAACAAATGGTTCCCAACCAAATGTTCCCCCTGAGTTATTCCCCAGCTCCTAGAGCTAAGTACTTCCTCTACTCAGATAACCATGGAGTTATTCCCTGATTTCCCAAATCAAGTACTTCCTCTACTCCACGCCTTGAAGGTGTTGGTTATAAGGTTTTGTCAGAAAGGCTTCTTGTATAACTTTTCAGTTATGTTTACAGAGAGCCAAACAGAACGAGACTACTTAATACACTTGTTCAGTGGATGGCGATGCCTCTTCTTGACCAAAGTAATTGGTGTCCGAACTCGAGAATGAAAAACAGAAAGGGTATCTGATAGTTCAACTCTTTCAAGAATAACAATCTCTAGTTAAGGATCACGACAAATTATAAATACTAGTGATACTTCAAAATGTAAAGCTTTCAGAAAGGATAGTAGGGTGCTTGAGAGAATACTTTGCTTGATGGTAAGTTTGCAAGATAGAGCGTTCTAAGGTATGTTCTTCAAGCATCTAAGTGTGTGATATATATAGATAAATTTGAGAGGCGTTTGAATTGTATCCGTTGTACTCTCTATCAAATTATATCCGTTTATATCTTGAACTATGTACTCAGAAGTCACTATCTCTTGTTTCAGAGAGGACTTGCTTTTTGCAGCATTTCTGCCGATGCATTTAATGCATAGTACTGTTCATTGTCCTTTAGTCTCAACGGATACATGAGCCTTTCTGATGGCTTGCATGCTCCATACTCATGATGTCATATGTCCAGAATCATATTTCGAAAGTAAGTTAATATACTTAAGAAAGGATTAAGGACATAGTCTTTCTGAGTTAGACTAAACCTTTGTGTCTTCATAAACCTTGTGCAATCTTCAGTCTTCTAATCTTCAGAAGAGCTCCATTGCTAGGATTGATCTTCATGGTCTTCTTGAAATAAAAATTACACTCAGAGACCTATAATCCTAATACAAGATTTACTAGACTAATCATACTTAGTGATTTCCTATTTTACAATGTTCAAGTGAACCAAGAGTACTTAATCACCTTTCTGGCTAAGATAAGAACATGTGATGAGTGATCAAAATACTAACAGATATTCCTAACAAATTTCCCCCTTTTTGATCAGTCATCCATGACTATCTTTTAAGTCCTATTACAAAATTGTAATCCTGGAAGAGAAAACAATCCACCACTTAATCATTTCAAATGATATTCAATTTTAGTTGAATTAAGTGCAGAAAGTAAACATCAACCAAATCACAAGAAGTGATCTTTGCTGATAAGTTGTCAGATATTAAAAAGTATCTGAGAGTATGATCTTTAGATAGGTACAGCTTAGAGAAAGAGATGCAACTTTTACATATAGAGAATTTTAGAAACAATCAGCAAGATTACAAAAAGTAACAAAACATACTAAGTAAATCAGAAAAAAGGAGAGTCCAAGCTCCAAGAGAGTATTCTAATGTTACTAGTCTTCAAGTCTTCAGAAATGCAACTTGGGTTCAAATACCTCAAGTTCTTCAGCACCCTTTCTGGATCAGTTGACATGATCATCCACTTTTCTGCATTCTTGGACATAGTCATATAGAATCCTTCTGACAGAGAGCTCTGTCTTTCTGGATAAGTCACATATTTCATGGTAACTCTTGCCAAGCTTGTGATTCTTCCGCATAAAATGTTTAACCCAGAAGTACTTTCCCCAGACCAGGCATGGTCTACTTGCAGCTAAGACAGGTTGAAATACTTGTATATTTCTTCCAGATAGTGTATATCATCTAGGTATTCATCCAATGTCATATAGAATGATTCATAGGTTGAAACACCTAGTTTATTCTTCCTGCTGTAGCTACCATCCAGTTTTCTTACCTTGTGTACATCATCAGGTTTTGGGTAAGGACAGGCAAAAGAAAGATCCATCTTTCTGGCTTCATTCCTCTTTTCTACTTCAAAGTTTAGCCAGGCATGAAGGTGCTCAGGTTTTAGCAATTCTGGCTTGCCTTCTCTCCATTTCAGGATCTGGTTGAGGATGGGAGTTGGAAACTTATCATTGACAAGTAGATGTTGTAGTTCCAGAATCCAATACCCTCTCTTGTTCAGAATGCACCTATATGAAGATTCTTCATTACTGGTCTTCATATACTCAATGTGGGCATCAGTTGGCCTTTCTTGATGTGTTTCATTGTTTACTCTGCCAAACTGGAAATCCCTTCTTGCTTTTCAGTTTGGTGGCCTTCTGTCAGGAGATCCTCTAACCCTTTCTTCCTGCCTTGGGGTTGTGCTGGTGGATGTTCCTTGTATAGACTTGGTATTTCGAAGCGATTACATCGCTAAGGGCTTTCTTTGCAGAGGAGGTTGTGAAGTAGTTACTTGTCTCCTTTTCTTGTGAAGTGGATGTTCATCAGAATCATCCTCATCATCATTGAAGTCCAAAATTGGAGACTTGCAGCTTTCTTGACCTCTTACTTCTCCTTCTTCCTTTTCTTCTTCTTCAGAAGTCTTCTTCTCTTCTGAGATTCTAAGGGACTTGGTTCCCCTAGTAACCATACTTCTCAGCCTTCTGGCTGGTTGATCTGGAACAACTTCTTCAGCAAGGGTGTCTCCAGTGGTGTCCTTAGTGACAAGTTGACTTGAGGAGGGAGGATTTGATTGTTTTCTTTTTCTTCCTCTGCCTTTCTGAGGCATCTCTTCTTCCCCCCTTAGTCATGAATGACTGACTCATGATAGCATAAGCTTCAGAGAGAGTTTCAAAGTTTTTCTGGAGATTGTTGTGCACCCTGACCAATTCTTGAAGTTCCTTCTTCAGCTCTTTGTTCTGTCTAACCAGTTCCTGCTCCTTTGTGTTGAGCTCTTCAAGCGGCCTTAGGATGGCGTTGGCTTGCAGGACAGCATGGCTGGCTTCATTCAATGCTGCATTAGCATTGTTACAATCCTCATCCCTGACCAACCCTAGGTCTTTCTGAGAGAGAGTTATGCTGGTTGCTCTGTTGAGTAAAGCAGCAGCCAATGGCTTCATCTCTTCTGGGACGGATTTTAGCATACTGTCTTGGGCAACTAGTGTCTTTCTGAGCTCTAAAAAGACACTGTTTCTTGCACGGTGCTCTTCACTTCTTGAACTACTTGGTGCAGAGAATATATGAGGAGCAAGTAGGGCTCTTTTGTGCTGAGTGACAAGTCTCTCATCTTCTGCTTCAGTAATCAAGTTGTGGGTTTCAGCATCACTATCATAATCCTTTTCTTGGATTGTTTGTAGATTGACAATCTTCTTCTGCTTTCCATCAAGTGTGCTGGCCTTCTGAGAAGATGTAGAAGGTCTTTCTGATGCAGTCTCAGCATCATGCTCTTCATCATCATTGTCATCCATGGCGTCTATCTCAGCAGCTGTGACAACAATGGCATTTTTCAAATTTCTTTGCTGATCTAGGAGTGCCAATTCTTTGGCATTAGCTTCTTCGAGCTTCTTGATTTTGGCTTCCTTATCATCAACAAGAGCTTGAGTCTCAATGTTGATTCTCTTCTCTTCTTCCAATACCTTTCTGAGTTGTTCAATTCTAAACTCAGCAGCTGAAAATTCTTCTAAGGCATCATTGTGTTCAGCCTGTTGGGTATCTTGATGAGACTTGGGAGGTGATGATGATGGAGCTATTTGAGCATTTGAGGGAGTAGCCTTTTCTCCACTTCCTTTGCTAGCTTTCTGAATCCCGCCTTGTCCAGGTTGGGGATCATCATTTTGATCATGATCATCATCATCCTTTTTCTTTGCTTCTTGGTTTGGATGCTCATAAGGAGGTTCTTGATAATCATTTTCGTTCATCTCCTCGTCATCTTCTGAAACCAGGTTGATCACATTTGGGAATGTAATCATCCTCCCATTAACTTCTTCTTGTTCAGTTGGGTAGGTTGTGAGCTTGCTGGGCAAGGCAGGATGGGTAACCATCTGCTCTTGGGTTTGAGCATCCGCAGACTTGAAATCTGCCAAAAGTCTTTGTGCTACTTCATGAATGAAGTCTTCATGCATCAGAGTGGCAAAAGTGTAGGACTCTATTGGGAACAATGCATGGATATAATCTTCCAGATTGAAGGCGATTGCTCTCTTCTCTGGGACGTCAATTACTCTGGCTAATTCAGAAAGGTCAGCCTTTCTGAGTTTCTGCCATTGTCTGAAGCACTTGAGATGTTTCTTTAAGGTGTGCTTCTGGAAGGCCTTGAGTAAATTAACTGGCACTAGACTTTGAGCCTGAAAGAAAGTGTTCAAGTTAGTTTTGCTCAAACTACTTGAGTTAGTATCTGTAAGCGAAAATAGGTTTTCTGAGCATACCTGTGTAGAAACACTAGGCTCATTATCCTGTACTTATGCTTGCTTGGGCACAGAGGCCTCAGATACCTTGTTCTGAGGAGAAGTCTGATCCTCATCAACCTTTCTTTCTGCTAGAACCTGAGAATTAAAATCAAATATGTTTAGAAACTGTTAACAGAAAAGATAAGTGGAAAAGTGCTTTCTGAGACTTCACTTACTTCCAAGTGAGGAAGCTCAGCGGCATCTTTCTCATAAACCTTGGGGGTTTCTGGAAACTTTTCTGCAGATACTGCTTGTTCAGCAGTTTTAGTTTCCTTTGGAGGAGATAACACAACTGTTTCTCCATCCAATTGTTCTTCTGACTGAGCCTGTAAGAACAAACATAAAAGATTTAGTAGTGGTTTTTCCAAAGTATTCTTGAAGAAGACTATTACTGATTACTTACCTTCTCAGCAGAAGGCTCAGTAAATACTTCCTCAGAAAGCTTTTCAGCCTCTGGAATCTCTAGGTTTTGGGGTGTTGGATCCACCACCACTACTTCCTCAGTTGGAGCCTAAAAAAAACATTAAGAATATTAGAACATAAGATAAGAGCATTTTTAGTTATTTCTTGTTCAGAGATAACTTTGCTACCTGTGGACAGGCTCTTCTTGATGTTCTGAGGTTGGAGGAACCTCTTCTTGATTCAAGGGGGTGGACAGGTTTTCTTTCCCCTGAAAGTGTGTCTCCAAGTTGGCCTGTAACAAATACAGCTTATGAGTAACAAGTTAACATACAATTATGTTGACATGTTAGATACAAACTATCTTTGTTACCTGAATAGAGTCAGACTGATCATTGATCTCTTGGACTTGTGGTGATTCCACAGTCTCTATGTGCTCATTATTGTTCTCCTCTACAGTATCATTCTGAGTCTCCATCTCAGTTTGATCCCTTTCTGAGAGTTGAGCTCTCTCAGAAGGTTGAGGAACCTGTTCAAGAACAGGGTTTTCTTCAGCAATATTAAGTGTTGGCATTGTGAATGTGGAAGCAATGTCAGGATCTTCCAGCATTCTATCTTCCTCACCCAGGCCTTCTTCTTCCTGCTGGGCAGAGGGGCTCTTGTCTTTCTGAAGAGCTGAGCTTGTTGCTCCTCCATGGGTCTCATACTTGAATCTTTTGAGTACTTTTACAAGTACTTCATCATCCTCAGAATCACTATTCAGTGTTGGTGCAGACCCATCTATGATATTTCTATCATCTCTGGAGAGTTCTGGAGCATTCTGGTTCAGGACTCTTGGGGCATTCTGGAGTTGCCTTTCTGAGCGTCCAACATCTTCTAAGACCTTGTCTCCAGAAGGTTGCGCCTCTTGTATGCTTAGGGGCTTGGAGGCTCTTTTGCTATGAGTCCTCTTTCTCTTGGCAACTAAAGGTTTAGCTTGAGCTTGCTCAGAGACCTCCTCACCTTCATGCGATTTCTTCTTCTTCGCCTTTCGAAAAGTGCGTTCTCGAAGACAAGTTTCTCCTTTTCTTCAAAAGCGTGTCTGAAAAGGGAGTTGGTGACTGGAATTTCCTGCCTCTCTCTGAGAGTGATTCCCATTGTTTCCAGAATGTAACAGATTCTGAGACCAAAGTGCATATTAGCCTTTGGCTCAGCAAGGCCATTGATGATTTTGGGCTCAAATTCCTCAATATGTCCAAGGAATTTGTTGAAGGCGTACTTCCCCCAATCGAAGTGGGTTTCACGCCTTCATGCTTCTTGTTCGTAAGATGCATCATCATCCATCTCTCCATGCTTATCTGGTCTACTCCACCTTTGTTGCCATCAAAGCGGACGAGAATAAGAGCTAAAGTACTCGGTGTTTACGAGATGACTAGTTCTGATGGCCTTCAGAACAAAGTCTCCTGGGCAACCTTTTGCATTTTCAAACTGGATTGCTTCAAATAGCTCTTTGACGCCTTGAATCATGGAAGCGTCCTTGATGTTGATGTCTTCAAATGTTCCTCAATTTTTCAATCGGAATATCTTGCAGAAAGTCTTGCAGTCTAGAACAATTTCTTATCCTTGGACTTCAGTCTGCATATATTTTTCTTCTTCATCATTCACAACTTTTGTGAAGATTTTGGAGTTGTTATAGAACTCCAGTACATCCAGTGTGGATAGTCCACTGGGTGCAGCATATAGAAGCTTGTAGATATGGGAATTCTTCAGCATCCCCAATATCAGTTTCCTTTCTGGTCTTGAAGGTATAACTACTGGTACATACCTCTTTACTAGAAAAGCTCCCCAATTTATTTTGTGGTTAGGGTTCCAGTCCGATGGGGTAAACTTTCCCATAAGGCGTTTATTCAACACCTTAAGTTCCTTTCCTCCTTGCTTTTCAGTAGGAGCAGATGATACGGCCTTAGGGTTCTTGGTTGTCATCTTCTTGGGTGCCATCTCTTATATAGAGTTTTGAATGAGTGTTTTTCAGATGAATTTTGCACAATTAATCGGAATTAGTCTGTCTTTTCAGAAGACTAAGCACAAGAAGTTGAGTTTTGCAGAAATCTTGAGAGATTTTGCTGTTTTGATGCAAGTTTGAAATTTCGAAATTGGTAAAAGTGTTTGTCTTTTGCCCAAATCCTATATATATATATATATATATATATATATATATATATATATATATATATATATATATATATATAGCAGACAAAATGTACATAGATACAACATACATATAGCTGAATATGAATGCGTGTCTTTGCATCTGCATAGGCGTGGTACGTCCTTTGTACTTCATTAAATGCGTAGTGGGCCATGTCTGCATTTATCAACAGACATTACTTGCTTTGTTTTAATCTCAATCGTTGAGATCAAACGTTTATTCATCAAGGGCTTATATTGAATATTTTGTAATGATATCAATCAACAAATGGTAATGTGCCGACTTGATGGATTTTTAATATGCTACATTCATTGTGTCACTTAGTAAAGAGTAGGAACACTTAATCGTTTGATCTTATCATTCTGAGTGTCAAGTCCTTATCTATATATTGTTTTTCATCAAAATGGTAAAAATACAAGACATTGCACATATTTGACTTTCAGAACTTATACCTTTTGGGCTTTGTGTGTCCATTTATCTTTATGACTAAATAGCTTTCTGAATTGCAAAGTCATCACAAAGTTGCTTGTCCTTAGATCCAAATATGATGTCATCAACATATACTTGAACTAAGAGTAGTTTCCCATCATGATTTAAAGTAAACAAAGTTTTATCAACTTCACCTTTCTTGAAACCACTTTCCAGAAGGTATTTGGCCAAAGTGTCATACCATGCTCTTGGAGCCTGTTTCAGTCCGTAAAGAGCTTTCTGTAGCTTATAGACCATTCTACTTTCTGAGGAAACTTCAAAGCCAGGTGGTTGCTCAACATAGACTTCCTCAGCAAGTTCACCATTCAAGAATGCACTTTTGACATCCATCTGATAAACTTTAAAATCTTTATGAGCTGCAAAGGCCAGAAAGAGTCTTATTGCATCCAATCTGGCAACTAATGCATATGACTCATCAAAATCTAAACCTTCAGTCTGGGTGAATCCTTTGGCAACCAACCTTGCTTTGTTTCTGGTTATTTCACCAGATTCATTCATCTTGTTTCTGAAAACCCACTTAGTTCCAATCACAGATATTCCTTCTACAAATGGAACTAGTTTCCAGACTTTGTTTCTTTCAAACTGATCCAACTCTTCTTGCATTGCAGAGATCCAGTCTTGGTCTCTTAATGCTTCTTCTATAGTTTTTGGTTCAATGTTTGAGATAAAACATCCAAAGAGAGAATTAGCATTTTCTGCTATTGCTCTCCTAGTCCTAACACCTTGATTGATTGGTCCAATCACATCTTTTGCAGGATGATCCTTGATCCATCTCATCATGGGTTTAGGGCTAGTAGGGTCAACATCTATGTGATCTGAATGTGAATCACTATGATTATGACTTGATACTTCTTCAAGATTCGTGACATTTTGCACCTCGGAGGCGGTGAATGTCCGACACTTGCTCGATGTGAGAGCTTTCAGGACATGCCGCCGAGAGGTCATTTCGAGTTAGCTCTGATGAACATCTTCAGTTTCCATTTCTGGAATTCTCATAGGAAATTCTTCATCATGTCTGAGAATCATCTGGTTGTTACTAGGCATTTCATGCTTTTCTTCGTCAGAGTCATCCTCCCTTTCCATAATGATATTTTTCCTTTCTGAAGGTTCCTCTTCAGAATCCTTTATCATTAGTTCCTTGAACCTTTCTGAGAGTTCATCAGCAAGGGGTGTTTTCTTGCTTCCTTCATAGAATACAACATGAACTAATTCTTCAATCTTCTTTGTTCTCTTGTTGTAAACTCTGTATGCTTTGCTATTCATAGAATAACCAAGAAACACGCCTTCATCTGCCTTTGGTTGAAATGTTCTTAGATACTCTTTTCCATTGTTAAGAACAAAACATCTACAACCAAATACTTTTAGATGTTTGATATTAGGGGGTCTACCAATAAAGAGTTCATATGGGGTCTTGTCATGGTGTTTGTTTATCAAACATCTGTTCTGAGTGTAGCATGTTGTGTTTACAGCTTCAACCCAATAAACTTCACTTATCTCAGTGTCAGCTAGCATTGTCCTTGCTGCTTCTTTAAGTGTTCTATTTTTCCTTTCTGCAACACCATTTTGTTGTGGTGTTCTTACAGAGGAAAGTTGGTGTTGTATACCTTTCTTTACAAAATTCCTTTATGTCTTGGTTGACAAACTCGGTACCATAGATGCATTACGATTGCAGATACCTTGTCATTTTTCATGACTTCAAGCTTATTCAGCAAGTTTGGTATCTCCACCATTGCATCAGATTTGTGCTTAAGAAAGACAACCCAAGTGAATCTTGAGAAGTCATCTACAACAACAAGACCATACTTCTTTCCTGCATAACTAGTTACAGATGATTCAAAAAGATCCATGTGTAATAGTTGCAGTGGTCTAACACTGGAGTGTCTGGTTTTGGACTTGAAAGAGATTTTGCATTGTTTCCCCATCTGACAGGCAGAACAGATACCATCCTTTCTGAAAGATGTTTTGGGAAGGCCAACCACTAACTCTTTCTTGGCAAGTTTGTTCAGCATTTTGAAATTCAAGTGACTCATTCTTTTGTGCCATAACCAGTGTTCTTCTGTGTGACCTGATTGACTCACCATGAGACATTCTTCAGTTGTGGCAGATGCCCAATCGGCAACATAAAGACTTCCTTTCCACCGAGCAACCAAGACTGTCTGCTTTGACTCATTGTCTATAAGTTTGCAATACTTTTCTTTGAATTTCACAATGAATCCCTTGTCTGCAAACTGGCTCATGCTAAATAGATTATATTTCAAACCTTTAACATGTAATACGTCAGTGATTGTTAATGATCCTAATTTGACGTTGCCAAATCCCAGAGAGGGATTTAATTCTCCTCCAAAGAACTCGATGTCCGTCCGATGTTACAAGCTTTGTAGTTGACCAGATTTGCTTTGTCTCCTGTCATGTGCTTTCCGCATCCACTATCAAATAGCCATTGAGCCTTAGTCCAAGAGGCGTTCTGCACAAAACAGGAAACAGGAGTTAGGTTCTTGCCTCAGAGATAGAACCACTTAGACAAACATTCTTCCAGTAGGAATCCACATTTTAGTGAATTTCTTGGGAGTTTGTTTTTGTCTAACTTGATCAGAAGGAGATGCAATCAAATCAGTAATTTTGATCTCAATCTTCCTTCTTGGGGTGTTTCTAGGTGTTCCTTTTAGTGCTTCGACCACAGGTTTACGGGTTGCTTTTCAAACAAACTTAGCCTTTCGGCTAGGTTCCTTCTAGCTCGGCATTCAGTTTTTCGTGGCTTGAGATTTCTTCCACTACATCTGTTACTACGTAATATCAGCCTTGCGCCATTGTTCTTGTCCTTCCTTATATTGTTGTAGAAGAACTTTTCCAATAGCACGATAGCCAATGCCATTTCGAACAACTTTGGCTTTCTGAATGCGCTCTTCAGAAGCTTTACTAGTTTCTGCACCATCTTTATTTTCATAAAATGGTACAGTTGAGAATTTGCCTATTCCAGCAATTCTTCCCTTCCTAGTAATATAGCAATGTGGATGATTGCATGTCTGAGGGTTGTGTTTCTTTTCAAAAACCTTATCCACATGTTTCTTGTGAACTTGTTGTTCTTTCAAAGGCTGAGTTGCTACTCCTTTTCCTTTGTCAACTACCCAAGCTTTCTGACCAATGCTATAGGTGGTTGAAGAACCATTCTGTCGACTTTTTACAAAGGTCAACCTTTCATCACTCTTCTTCAGAGGAGATGAATTACTCGATTGTTCATCAAGTCCAAGTCCACCTTTCTCAGAGGGATCTCTCAGATAGGATTGAACCTCAATGAGAGTGTCACTAGCTTTTGCATAAGATTGGAAGGATAGCTCTTTCTTTCTGAGTTCTTCATTCTCAGAAAGCAGCTTCATCATTTTCTTATTAAGTTCATCCAAGGCTAGTTTGTGAGAATTTTCATTCTCAGATATCTGAGCTTTTAGAAAGGCTATTTCAGCGTTCTTGTTCTCAGATACTTTGGTTAGCTCAGAAACCTCTTTTTCAAGAATTTCTTTGCTTTCCTCTAGAATTCTGGTTTTGGATTGTGCTTCCAGAAATTCTTTCTCATAACGATCTAATTCACTCTTAACCAATTCCAGATCCTCAATTCCATCATCACTCTCATAGTACAGAAATTGTGAATTGTTAGTTACCTCATCAGCCATAAGACACATGTCAATGTTGGAGATGTCTGGACTAGCAATCTTAGCAACTCCACACATTTCATTCTTTTTAAGGCCGAAGTCGATTACATCGTGGGTGATTCCACACAATTCTGGTGATGGTAGGTTTGAGTCATCTGAATCTCCATCTTCAGAATCTGTCTCAATGTCTAGAGCATCAAGTTGAATTTGAATCTTCTTCCTTTCTTCAGTCAGTAAGGCCCTTTGATTTCTTTTGAAATTTCTTCTGTCCTTCTTGTCACCTGTCTTGTGCTTGTTTAAAGCAGGACAATCTCTCTTGAAGTGACCAGGCTTTTGACAATAGAAACAGATGTCATTTCCTATTTCTGCAGCTTCAGTACTAACACCTTTCTGAATGGGGGTGTTCAGAGAGTTGTTCATTTGTATGTTCTTGTACTGATGATAGTTTGGGCCAAGATGCTTTTTCAGCTTTTCTTTAGCTTTTCTTCTCTCAATCTCTTGACTCACAAATTTCTTCATGTGTCTTACTGCAAGAGCATTTTCTTCAGATGCTTCTTGCTATCCTTCTTTTTAGAAGTACCTTGAGAAACTAGAGCAACACTTTGCAACTTTTCAGCTGTTTGTTCTCTCTGAGTTGTCTCATAGTCTACAGTAGCAAGATGAGAGAAGAGCTCTACTGGAGTAATATTTGGCATCCCTTGATTGAAATAAAAGAACTTAGTGTGTTCCCAGTTGTGATTGAGACTTCTGACAATAGTCTTAATCTTTTCTGACTGGGAGTATCTATTGCTTTCACCAAGTGCAGCCATATCACTCATAAGAGTAGTAAATCTGAAATCAAGTTCTTCCAGAGTTTCAGTGGGACCTTGTTTGAAGTTTTGGAACTTCAATTTAAGAACTTCGAACTTGTTTTCTTTGGTTTTCTCAGTTCCGGCACAGATTTCTTCAATCAATTGCCAGGCAACTTTCGCCGTTTTAGCACCCCACAGTTTACACTGTATGTGCTCAGGTGTCGATCTGATGATTATATTACGAGCTTGACCATCCAATCTATGTCTCTTGGCATCTTCAGATGTCCAGAGCTCTCTTGGCTTGTCTTCATACATAATGCTTCCACGAGCAACATGACCACTATCACTAGCAGCCATATCCTCGCTTCCATCTTCCTTGTCTGAGGCTTTTCTTCCATCAGACACCTCAGTAACTTGTTTGAGTTGTCTGATTTTGATAGGCCCTTCATTGATGACATAGATCATCTCATCACTAATGGCCTCCAGATGGAGCATCATGTTGTTCTTCCATTTCGTAGTTTTACGGCTTGAGCAGGTGCATCACTCGAGACATACCGCACACTTAACACACAAATTATATAGTCCTCGAAGGGACAAAGTTCCTTCACCTATCTGGGATCTAGGTTCGATCTGAAGGCTGTGAGCCTCTGCTCGATACCACTTGTTGTTCGAGATAACGGCAAAGTAAAAGACTAGAGGGGTGAATAGTCTTTTAAAACTTTTGTCGATAAACACAGTTCTCGAAACAGGGTTTCGATACTTAAATTCGAGCGGAAGACTTTAAGATAGGTAAGTGCGAAACAATAAGTATGTGTGTGTGTTTTGAAATATAAATACGTAAAGGTAAATTACACAAGTATAGTGGTATCTGGAGGTGGCGTAATCCTCCAACTAATCCACTTCGGTCTTTCTGAGACCTAGAATTCACTAGAACAGATAATTGAGTTCACCTTACAATAATCCTATTCTAAGATTCTTAAACAAATGGTTCCCAACCAAATGTTCCCCCTGAGTTATTCCCCAGCTCCTAGAGCTAAGTACTTCCTCTACTCAGATAACCTTGGAGTTATTCCCTGATTTCCCAAATCAAGTACTTCCTCTACTCCACGCCTTGATGGTGTTGGTTATAAGGTTTTGTCAGAAAGGCTTCTCGTATAACTTTTCAATTATGTTTACAGAGAGCTAAACAGAACGAGACTACTTAATACACTTGTTCAGTGGATGGCAGTCTGCTCTTTACTGACCCAAGTAATTGGTGTCCGTTCTGGAGAATGAACTTCAGAAAGGGTATCTGATAGTTCAACTCTTTCACGAATAACAATCTCTTGTTAAGGTTCAGGACAACTTAGAACTACTAGTGATTCTTCAAGCAACAGAAAGCTTTCAGAAAGGATTGTAGGGTGCTTGAGAGAATACTTTGCTTGATGGTAAGTTTGCAAAATAGAGCGTTCTAAGGTGTTCTAAGGTATGTTCTTCAAGCATCTAAGTGTGTGATATATATAGATAAATTTGAGAGGCGTTTGAATTGTATCCGTTGTGCTCTCTATCAAATTATATCCGTTTATATCTTGAAATATGTACTCAGAAGTCACTATCTCTTGTTTCAGAGAGGACTTGCTTTTTAAAGACATTTACGCCGTGCATTTAATGCATAGTACTGTTCATTGTCCTTTAGTCTCAACGGATGCATGAGCCTTTCTGATGGCTTGCATGCTCCATACTCATGATGTCATATGTCCAGAATCATATTTCGAAAGTAAGTTAATATACTTAAGAAAGGATTAAGGACATAGTCTTTCTGAGTTCGACTAAACCTTTGTGTCTTCATAAACTTGTGCAATCTTCAGAAAAGCTCCATTGATAGGATTGATCTTCATGGTCTTCTTGAAATAAAAATTGCACTCAGAGACCTATAATCCTAATACAAGATTTACTAGACTAATCATACTTAGTGATTTCCTCTTTTACAATGTTCAAGTGAACCAAGAGTACTTAATCACCTTTCTGGCTAAGATAAAAACATGTGATGAGTGATCAAAATACTAACAGATTTTCCTAACAGAGATCAAATCTATTATTTCAAAGTTTTGATGGGGTAATGGAGGGCAAGATAAGATTCATTGGGTGAATTGACATTCTTTATGTGTGTTGAGGGTGAAGTCCCCCAAACTCTAAGTAAGTTCTTCCTAAGTCGTCCAAGTCCGAACAACTGCAAATCGTCCTGAATCAGGGTCCAAAGTACTAGTGGGAAAGACCTGCACAAGTAACTTTGGGGGGGGGGGGGGGGTTAGGACCAAAGACCCGGTTTGCGTAATGTCAAACCGGGTAAAGACTTTACTTGAGAGAGACTGAAGATCTACTCTATATAGTGCTCGGGATTAGTTCGTAAAGATGGCTTGACTTACCTCCATTATCATGGGAATGTGTGCCATATATATAGAGATCTCCCAAAGAGGAAGGGCTCCGTCAAATCGTGCCAAGTGTAAGGCTCGGATCGCGCCAACAATGCTCTATTATGCCCATGGCCCATTAAGAAGACTTAACCCATTTCCCTTTTGGGCTTCGAGGGTTGTTTAGTCATTCTCCGAGAGAAATTAGAGACTTCTGAAGTCCGTCTCGGACCTTCGTTCAAGAGTGTAGGTCCAGGGGCCTGGTCCGGGTCATCATCTTGTCTGAAAGCAACTCTCATAAACCACAATGCATAGTGGTTCGGACCTTGATAGCTTCGGATCCTATTTTCTCTCTTGGTGTCAATCAACTTGGTTCCTTATGAGGTTAGGGACTTATGTCCGGACCATCGTCCGGGACGGACCCTCATGGTCTCGGACCATGGTCTGGATCGGACCTACTGTCTCTGAGGTCTAGTTCATCGTTTCACTTAGGATGGTCGGACCAGAGGCAGCCCTAGGGTTGGACCTCCGGGTCGGACCTTGAGGCCTTGGACCTTAGACAGCTTGAAACGCCTTAGGATTCGTTCCAAAGGCGTCTATGACGGATTGGACATATTTCCGTATCAACAATGTGATAGTAAAAGAGATTGGGGAATGGGCTTTAGAGATCTTAGGTCTTTTAATCTTGCAATGTTGGGAAAACAACTTTGGCGGATTATTCATTTTCCAAATTCTCTCCTTAGTAGAGTCTTATTGAAGGCCAAATATTTTCCTCACTGTGATGTCTTGGAAGCTATTCCAAAATCTAATGCCTCCTTCACTTGGAAAAGTATTTTTGGGACTATATCTCTGGTCAGACAAGGAATATGTTGGCGTACATGTAATGGGAAATCTGTGGGGATTTGGACAGAAAATTGGTTGCCTCGTGATTCAGCAATGAAGCCGTTCACTCCTGATCTTTACGATTTACGAGACATTTCTGTGTCTAATTTAATAAACCATAATACAGGCTCTTGGGATGTTAATTTGATCAACACATTATTTTGGGAAGATGACTGTAGCACTATTTTATGAATTCCAATTGCAAGATTTCCAACCCAAGATGTACGTGTTTGGCACTACACAAAACACGGATTTTACTCTGTAAAGTATACGTATTATCTGGTCCGGAGTATTAATCAGCAGGAACGAATTCGGAAGTCTGGCCGTTCCAGTACTGTTATGCAACCAAACTGGAATTTTGTGTGGAATGTTCATTTACATGTTCTTAGGAATCTTAGCAACAGAAGAATTTTAAATGAAGTGACTTGTCCTGTTTGTAAATGTGGCGAAGAAACGGTGTTGCACATCTTTGTTGAATGTCACTATGCTCGTATTTTTTGGGCTCTCTCTCCTTTATCTAACTGTGTTTCCATGACATCAACTAGTGACTTTTGGTATTGGATCAAGCATTTTCATAGCTCCCTGTCCAAGGCAGATTTTGAGCACTTGGTGAGTTCTTGTCGAAGTATATGGGCAAATAGAAACAAATTGGTACATGAAGGCAATGGTTTTGATCCCAAGGAAGCTAATGAGTTTGTGGCACACTACATCCAAAGGTTTAAAGAGACAATTGCCCAATCTGCAAATAATTTCTCTCCTACTGACAGAACAGCAAACTGGATTCCTCCTCATGGTAATATTGTCAAAATTAATTTTGATGGGTCAATAGGTCATCAACCACCATCTGCTGGTGTTGGAGTAGTTTCGTGGGACAATAATACTAGAGTGGTGGCTTGGCGTAGGCGTCGAGTTCCATACATTCAATCTCCAGAAATTGCAGAGGCATTGGCAGCCCAATAAGCGGTTCAGATGGCAATGGAGCATGGTTTCCAACATATACAGATTGAAGGCGACTGCCTTCTGGTGATTAATGCAGTGCAGTCCACCAATCCAGATTTCTCTATCATAGGAAACTTAATTCATGATATGAGACTACGCTTACTTGCTTTTGATTCTGTTTCTGTTTCTTTTATTCCCAAACTTGCTAATACTTTAGCACATGATCTAGCTCATAATGTTTTGACTGATTTTGACGGGACAAATGTTTTGCCCGCAGTATTAGTGTTGTTTGATGTACTTGAGCCTTTGGCTAGTTGATGAAGTAATGTGTATATTTCTATTCTAAAAAAAAATTAATGTGTAGAAAGTGGGTTTCCAAAAAAGAAAACGTTAAACTTTAGAAAAAAAAACCCAAAATGGCAAAATGTAAACCTTAAAAAAGAACGGAGGGAGTATTTTATTTCTTTTTTTCGAAAAAAGAAACTTAATTACTGTCAACGGTTTTTGGGTGGATCTAATTGTTCAAACAGTGGTTACTAATCCGTAATTAGGCCAAACAACATGGGTAGTTTATGTAACTGCCCCTTGACTATATTTATATTAGGGAAAATTCGACCACGGTCTCGTCCCCAGTGGTCTCACCCGTTCACTATGGCAATGGAGATTACAATGTGGTCCCCCATTGCTACAGTGAGAGGGTGAGATCAATGGGGGGCGACACCATGGTTAACAAACCTTATAATATATTGTTATTTTTAACATTTGTTTACCTCATCTTTTTTTCCTCTTACAAGAATGCTTTTCTTTTAGCATACATGAACGTTATAACTGCCCCTTGACTATATTTATATTAGGGAAAATTCGACCACGGTCTCGTCCCCAGTGGTCTCACCCGTTCACTATGGCAATGGAGATTACAATGTGGTCCCCCATTGCTACAGTGAGAGGGTGAGATCAATGAAGCGACCATGGTTAACAAACCTTATAATATATTGTTATTTTTAACATTTGTTTACCTCATCTTTTTTTCCTCTTACAAGAATGCTTTTCTTTTAGCATACATGAACGTTATAACTTCATGAAACTGATTATAATATACATTTATAAATTTTCAAATATTGTAGTATTTCATTGTTTTGTTGAATGATATTGTAGTATTTCATTGTTTTAGGCGAAAACTGCTATGGCTAGGGGTGTAAATGAACTGAACATTCGTGAAAATTCAACGCTCGATTCGAGTTTGACCGAACCGAACATGTATATAACGAACCGAGCACGAACATAATATTATTGTTTGATAGTTCAGAAACGGTTCGCAAACAAATTAAATATATGATATAATTATATACAATATATGAATATTCTATAACTATTACTCTACAATACTTATGAAATGTTATTGTGATTTTACAATGGAAAAAGATATTTTTTGACAATTTTGGATGATAAATCTAGGTGTACATGGCTATATCTCATGGCAAACAAGTCTGAAGTGAAGAATCATTTATTACATTTTTACAATTTGGTGTTAACTCAGTTTGATAGTAAAATTAAATGTGTCAGGTCTGACAATGGACCTGAATTTAATCTTGTTAATTTATATTCTTCTCTGGGTATCATTCATCAGAGATCTTGTGTTGAGACTCCTCAACAGAATGGTAGAGTTGAGAGAAAGCATCAACATCTGTTGTAAGTTGCAAGGGCTCTTTTATTTCAGTCTCATTTACCTTTAAAGTTCTTGTATGAATGTGTTCTTTCTGCTTGTTATATCATTAACAGGTTACCTACAGATGTGTTACAAGGAAAAAGTCCTTATGAGATTCTATGCAACACTAATCCTGATTATACTAACTTTAAAGTTTTTGGTAGCTTGTGTTATGCTTCCACACTGCAGGTTCACAGATCAAAATTTGATCAAAGAGCTGTCAAATGTGTGTTTATTGGTTACCCTGTTGGTTACAAAGGATATAAGTTGCTCAATCTCAGCAACAACCAAATTTTTATCTCTAGGAATGTTCAATTTGTTGAACATGAGTTTCCTTTTCAACACAACTAGATACAACACAATGATCCACCTATCTATACTCCTGTTTCTATTGAGAATATTTGTTTGTCTGATGATTCTTCTATTCAGCACATGACAGATATTAATCATGATAATATCTTACTTCCTGATGATTTACATGATCAATATCTCCCTAATGCAGAAGTAGAAGAGTTAAATGATATTGTTGTTCCTGATAATTCAAGTATTCCTGTGACAAGCACTATACCTGTTATAAGCTCAAAGCCAAATAGTGTTGTTGATTCTAATGTTCATGGAGGTAATATAAGGAAATCATCAAGAGTGAAGAATGTTTCTAGTCATTTATCAATATATGATTATCAATTGCCTCCATATGTGGATCATAAACATGCTAGTAATGCAATACAGGCACATAAACAGGTGATCAGGTATCCTATCTTTTATTATGACAGATTATCACATGATTATTTTTGTTTTACTGCTGCTATAACTGGTGTTACTGAGCCTAGCACTTACAAACAAGTATCTCAACACCCTGAGTGGGTTAAAGCTATGGATTTGGAACTTGAAGCTTTAGAAAAAACCAAAACATGGGAGTTGGTTGATTTACCTCAAGGTAAACATTGTATTGGTTCTAAATGGGTTTACAAGGTCAAGTTTCATGCAGATGGCACTATTGACAGGTACAAGGCTAGACTGGTAGCCAAAGGTTATACTCAAGAGAATGGTCTTGATTATTTTGAGACTTTCTCACATGTTGTTAAACTAACAATTGTTAGATGCATTTTAGCTATTGCTACAGTGAAAATTTGGCATTTGCATCAGCTTGATGTCAACACAACATTTGTTCATGGTGATTTATCAGAAGAAGTTTATATGACACCACCACTAGGCTATTCTAAGGTAGGTAACAAGGTTTGTAAGTTAGTTAAAAGTTTGTATGGACTCAAACAAGCTAGTAGACAGTGGTACTTTAAATTACAAACTTCTTTACTTGAGTTTGATTATTGTCAGTCCTCTGCAGATAGTTTTTTGTTTATCAAATCTTGTGCTAACTCATTTACAGCTTTATTAGTATATGTAGATGATGTTATTCTTGTAGGTAATAATCTTGATGAGATTAAAGCTGTTAAGAAATTTCTTCATGACAAGTTTACTATTAAGGATTTAGGTGAGTTAAAGTATATGCTTGGATTGGAAGTTGCCAGAAATGAGAAAGGGATCACAATTTCGCCAGAGAAAATATGCTTCGGATCTTCTCAAGGAAACTGGTTATATGGCTTCAAAACCTGCAGATATACCATTGAATGCTAAGATAAGATTGGTTGAAGATGCAGATGATTTATTGCTTGATCTTCAGTCTTATAGAAGATTGATTGGTAAGATGATTTACTTAACAATAACTCAGCCTGATTTATGTTTTGCTTTGCAGTGTCTCTCAGCCAATTCATGAGTTGTCTTACACATAAGCATCTGGAGGCTGCTCACCATGTATTGAGATACATTAAAGCATCACCAGGATAAGGAATTTTCTACTCAAGTACTAGTGATCTTTACATTAAAGGCTTTACAGATAGTGATTGGGTTTCGTGTCAAGATACACGTCGAAGTACTACAGGATATGCAGTCGTTCTGGGGAATTCACTCATTTCTTGGAAATCAAAGAAACAAACAACTATAAGTCGATCCAGTACAGAAGCTGAGTACTGTGCTGCTGCTTCTACTACCTGTGAGATTCAATGGCTATGCTATCTACTCAAGGATTTGTGTATTCCCCACACACAATCAACAATCTTATACACTGATAGCATGTCTTCTTATCACTTGGCACACAATCCCGTGCAGCATCAATGAACCAAACATATCGAGATCGACTGCCATGTTATTCGTTATAAGATTCTTAATGACACAATCAAGCTAGTTCATATCTCCAACATGGATCAAGTGGCTGACATACTTACCAAGCCACTATCGTCGTCTTTGTTTCGTCATTTTCATCAAAAGTTGGGCTTAATTAACATACACTTCCATCTTGAGGGGGGATGTGAAGATATAAAACACGATGAGAAGATACAGAAGACACAGCAGATAAAGGCGCGTAAAGAAGAAAGCGTGAAACAGATTAGTGATCTGTCTAATTCATGTAACGGTTGAAGTAGTTAGACAAAATATAATATTGTACCTTCAGCTACAATTGTTATGCTTAGCGGTTAGAATCTGTTATGTATATAAACAGAACACTAGCTCCTCAGCTACTTACTTATTCATTTGTAATCTTTCTATTTTCATGCAATACACTTATGCTTCCATATTCTGGAAGTTAATACAATTTAAGGATGTGGACCCATTGTGAAGTTTCTAGATGCGTGAGAAAATACATATGTTGGTACATGAGGCCAGTAATTTATACGGAGAGTTTCACATTAATAACCGTAACGAATCAAATAGTCGAATCTTGATCCATTAGTAGTCGAATCGTTACATAAATGGTCATTCATAATCATTAATAGAATTCAATACAATTTTATTAAGAAAACTCTCTACAAATATTCAAATTCATCATTCAAATAAAATAAACTCGACAAATCAAAGGCTGATTACAATGTCAGAGAAATTTTATTTTATAAAATTAATATATGTGAGGAAAAGTAACAAGTGTCACACTTAATTAAAATTATTAAAGACTTTATAGATTTTTGTAACAGACCTTTAACATATAACGATAACTCGATTTTATGTGAGTATAATAGTTACATAACAGAGTTTTTAGTTACATGACAAACAATAAAACTGATGAATAGTGATTTAATCAAGTTCTTGTTTGCCAAGTCTCTATGTGGTTGTTTGGCAAGCGATATAAATTGACCGGATTTTAATCGGTTTTAAATGTGAATGGTAACTGAATTCTAATTGGTTGGGAAAATTATGTTTGGGATAGAGTTAAAATTTTATATGTTTTATAAGGTTGTTATATAGGGTGTGCAAGAATGAAATGATGTGTTAAAGAGTTTTTAAGATTATTTGATTGGTTTAAAGTTGTTATGACAAATGAAAATTTAAAGTATAGAAAAATAGTAGATAGACATAAAATTTAATTGAAGAACGAAAACTGTTCAACTTGATTAAAGTCGCATGACAAACAGAGTGAGAAGGACAACTCGGATAAAGCCGAGTTTTAATCGCAATCCAAACAGTCTCTACAACATTACTATTTTTGCTCACACATTATCACGGACGAAGAAATGAGTTGATTTTGTTTTCTTAATGCACCTCAAATCCTCAATATATTGTCAATAAAATAATTAATGTTATTAATAAAAACATATGTTCTTAACATTGGTGTCTTTTACATATTACAAAAAAGCTTTTTTCGTTAACAACATAAACATTTAATTAATAATATGGATGGTTTTATTGATAACATATGTCGTGTATATAGATAGACTTTGTGCAATATATAATGCCAAAAGTGTAGTAAATATGAAACGTCGGTCCTTTAACAGAATGCTTTCATTCATCAAAACAATTCAACAAGCAACAGCGATCGAAAACCACCAACTACAGCAAGCATACAGGGAACCAAAACAAGAGATTGGTTTTGTCTACTTTAACAAAATTAAACATATTGCTTGATTGGAATCTTTGTAACTTGTTGAACAAATCCAGTTAATCCACAAAACCACGGTCTACCACTGGAATACCACTTTCTAAACCCGCCAATCACTTCCATTTCAACCTAATCCTTCTTCTTTAATATCTTACATCTATTTAGTATAAATACCCTTTAACAGAATACTTTCATTCATCAAAACAATTAAACACAAATCAAACATTTCAGTCTTTGCAAACAATTTCTTAGTCGATCACAAAGATGTCAAGCACACAAGGTCAAGTCATCAAATGTAAAGGTACTGTACATACATACAAACTCCATTCTCTCTTAATCTTTTCAAGAAACCATTTTTTCTTTTTTTTTTTTTACCTCTTATGGGATCTGAGATAATTCTTTCTTGTAGCTGCTGTGGCATGGGAGGCCGGAAAGCCACTAGTGATAGAGGAGGTAGAGGTGGCGCCGCCGCAGAAATTGGAGGTCCGGATTAAGATTCTTTTCACCTCCCTCTGTCATACTGATGTCTACTTCTGGGAAGCCAAGGTAAACTAGTGGTAGTCAAAAGATTACATTTTTTTTCTCTGTGTGAAGGCAAAAACAAGTAAGAGTCACTAAATTTATGTTTCTTGAATTTTTATAGGCGCAAGACTCTGTTTTTCCGAGGATTCTTGGTCATGAAGCATCAGGGTATTTTTCTATTTTCTGATACATTTCCTGTACAAGGCCTAATTGTGCATTGCTAAGTAATTTGATGTGGTCTGATCTGTGGACAGGATTGTGGAGAGTGTGGGAGAGGGTGTGACGGAGCTTGCACCGGGCGATCACGTTCTCCCGGTGTTTACAGGGGAATGTGGGGATTGTGCTCACTGCAAATCGGAAGAGAGCAATATGTGTAGCCTCCTGAGGATCAATGTTGAGAGAGGAGTGATGCTTAATGATGGAAAGAGTCGGTTTTCGATCAAGGGAAAGCCGGTTTATCATTTTGTTGGCACTTCTACATTTAGTGAATACACTGTGGTTCATGTTGGTTGTCTAGCTAAAATCAATCCTGATGCACCATTGGATAAAGTTTGTGTTCTCAGCTGTGGGATTTCAACAGGTATGTCATATTCGAATTCTTGAGACAAAATTATGGCTTTCTTGGAATTGTTCATTACTTGAAACTAAAATGTTTGGTTGTTTCAATTAACAGGCCTTGGTGCTACATTGAATGTTGCAAAACCCAAGAAGGGTCAATCTGTGGCTATCTTTGGACTTGGAGCAGTTGGTCTTGGTGTATGTTCTTTGAATCCTTTGCTAATTGTTCATGTCTTGTTTAGTAACATAGGAAAAAAATGAACATTGAGATATGAAGCAAATGCTTTTGGTTATTTATCCAGGCTGCAGAAGGAGCTAGATTGGCTGGTGCTTCAAGAATAATTGGTGTGGACTTGAACCCTAGCAGGTTTGAAGAAGGTATGCAAATTTTGATTTAGCTATTGTTTTTCGGTTCTTTCATATTCAACCACCACTAATTTTGATCAAGAAACTCAAAATTGTAATGATGGAATAATCTTATTCGTTCTACAGCTAAGAGATTCGGTGTAACTGAGTTTGTCAACCCAAAAGATCACAAGAAACCAGTTCAAGAGGTCATAGCTGAGATGACTGATGGAGGAGTTGATCGGAGTGTCGAATGTACTGGAAATGTCAACGCAATGATATCTGCATTTGAATGTGTCCATGATGTATGTAAACTTAATCCCTTAAGAACAATATGCCAATTTCCATTTTTTTTGACATTGGTTCAATATCTGTTATTGAGCTTTTTATCTGCTAATATAGGGATGGGGTGTTGCGGTCCTTGTTGGCGTGCCTCATAAAGATGCCGAATTCAAAACTCATCCAATGAATTTGCTGAATGAGAGGACTCTAAAGGGTACTTTCTTTGGCAACTATAAGCCAAGGTCTGATCTTCCAAATGTTGTTGAGATGTACATGAACAAGGTTAGTGTTCCTACTCCGAAATTGAACCTACATTGGAATAGGAATGAGAATGGTGATTAATCAATGTCTGTTATATTACATGTGCAGGAACTTGAACTGGAGAAGTTTATAACTCATGAAGTGCCATTTGCTGAAATTAACAAGGCTTTTGACCTGATGCTGAAAGGTGAAGGCCTTCGTTGCATTATCAAAATGGAGTGATTGATGAAAAAGACACAAGGATTGAAAGATATCTTGACTGTGGGAAAACCTAGATAATAAAAGTTGTCCTCTACCTGATGTTGATTTCTCAGTGATGCATGTACTGTATATTGAGCTGGTGTTATCGCCAGTTTTCGTGTTCTCTATGAAGTAAAAAAGCAATCTTGTTTCAGTAATTAAGTTCTTTGACATGTTCTGGTCATCATTCAAGGCATAATCAGGACATAAGACTTATAGTGTGAATTTGCACATTGGTTAGTTTCGTTTGGTGGACACTATAAACGAATCGAACTATTTGCGATCAACTCGTAAGAAAGCTCGGTCAAAGCCACTTGACTGACTCTTCACGTTTGCAACCAGACATTTTCTGAAAGGATTGTGGTAGACTTGTCTGAGTGTTGAATGATTTCTAAACTTAGCTTCCTGTTAAACACTTAGCAGGGCATGGAGTAAGGCACAGCCAGGTCAATATAAGATGTATTGAAATCAAGAACTTTGATTAAATTGCACCTAGATTATATTCGTATTTTAACATCCATATAATAATTGATTCAAAACCGACCATTTAATCCGACATGATTATTCCTTATATTAAAACCCAATATTAGGTCAGAAAAATTCCTTATAGAGTAGATTATTATACCTTATTGCTGGGAATAAAATACATGCCTTAGAAGTAGTGATATGATGGTCGGGATAGTTATTCCTAACTCGTATTTAATTGATATGATGGTCACACATACCAATACATATATCCCTCGCATACATCGGAAAACTTTTCATCGGACTTGTCATTTTAAGATTGAGATCAGAATAAACAAGCTAAATTTTAAGTTCTTATGAAACAATTTTGAAATATAAAATGCACATTGTTGGCTTGAAATTAGTTTTCGGACATGTATTAAGAAGTGGAAAATTATTACCTAGACCAAGTTTATGAATAATTCATAGATCATGTAGTGGAGAATGTTCCACGTCACCCACTCTTAAGTGCATATCCCACACTTGCATGTTTATATGGAGTGGTGTAGATTTTTTCCACCACATAGTCTATGAATTAATGATATACCTGGTTTAGATAATAATTTTTCGAAAGAAGTTTAGCGACATGAATTAAGGAATTACGTAATCCAACTACTAATATTGACTGATGATTTCCGTTACAACTTATACTAAGTTAAACCCATTTCCACGAATCAGTTGGAATTACTTACCGGTTGCATAGAAAATGTTCAATTTCAAGAGATGAACAACAATACATAATAATGATGGGAATATACGTGAAAAGTACTTCATTTGTAGCAGTATGGTTCTTCCAAACACATCAAACAACCTATCAATTAGGATATGATATAAAACACTACATTCGAACTCTTTTGTTATGCCATCAAAATTATGTCATACTATTTATTTTGGTGTTTCTGTTGTATAGTTCACTACACGTTAATAAACTTGTACTCCTCGATTAATGTTTCATCTTTGAGAATATAAAGAAAAAATCAACCTTACCAATCAGTAGCAACGTTAAGGATCAACCAAGACATGAGAAACATCACCGATAATTGCATTTCAATAGCCTAAAAGGTCCTATCTAAGGAAGGTACTTTACAAGTGTTTGAGTATAAACTTTGACAAATTAATTTAAATTACATTATCTTATTCATTCTTAGTAATACTCACAGATTATTTAAACTTAAAATAAAGGTCATGAATCCATCAACCTGTACACTAGCTTTTGACCTTAATTTATCAAATCATAGTAATATTAAAGAACAAAAACTTGACCAATAGCCTAAAAGGTCAAAGCCAATAACCAAAACCAGGAACTACAGCAAATATACAGAGAACCAAAACCTCAGATTGTTTTTTGGTTTTAGTTTTAGAATGAATACTTGAACAAATCCAGGCAAATAACAAAACCATGGTCCATCATTGAATTTACAACTTTGTGTGCCAAATACCAGACCAATCAAATCATCAGATCCTCTCTTTCTCTGTATAAATAGCATTTGACATGATGGTTTATACTCATCAAACAAATCAAGATATAAGAAGCTTTAGTCTTTGCAAAACAAACTACAACAATTTCATTTCATACTCACAGACCAAACAAGATGTCAAGCACAGCCGGTAAAGTCATCAAATGCAAAGGTACAAACTGTCCATCATCTTTTTTTTTTCCCTTGTGTTTATATGAAATCAAAGAAGAATGTTATGATCAATCAAGAAATGACTTTCTTGTAAAACAAATGAAAAGGGCCATGATCTTTATAGTTGAGAATTTAGTTATACCCTACAAGTTTAGTTTAGAGATATGATACATTAAGGAGTTGGACTGATCTTTTTCTATCCCCTGAAATGTAGCTGCTGTGGCATGGGAAGCTGGAAAGCCACTGGTGATAGAGGAGGTGGAGGTGGCGCCCCCGCAGAAAATGGAGGTCCGAATTAAGATTCTATTCACCTCCCTCTGTCATACTGATGTCTACTTCTGGGAAGCCAAGGTAACACTAGTGGTAGTATAAATATTGCTATTGTTTTTCATGGACAAAAAGAAAAGAAGAAAGAAAGAAGTTAAACTCATTGGATCAATACACACATTTATGTTCTTTTAACTTTTATAGGCGCAAGACTCTGTTTTTCCAAGGATTCTTGGTCATGAAGCATCAGGGTATGTTCCATTTTCTTGTACATTTCCCACACGGCCTAATTTTCCATTTTCTGGAATTTATTTTCCTATACAAGACCTTATCTTCCACAGCCAAATAACTTGATATGGCCTTTCTTGGGACAGGATTGTGGAGAGCGTAGGAGAGGGTGTTACAGAGCTCGCACCGGGCGATCACGTTCTCCCCGTGTTTACAGGGGAATGTGGAGATTGTGCTCACTGCAAATCAGAGGAAAGCAATATGTGTAGCCTCCTGAGGATTAATGTTGAGAGAGGAGTGATGATTAATGATGGAAAGAGTCGGTTTTCGATCAAGGGAAAGCCGGTTTATCATTTTGTTGGCACGTCTACATTTAGTGAATACACTGTAGTTCATGTTGGTTGTCTTGCCAAAATCAATCCTGAAGCACCATTGGATAAAGTTTGTGTTCTCAGCTGTGGGATTTCAACAGGTATGTCATATTCAAATTCTTATGATTTTTTTATGGCTTTCTTGTAATTGTTCATTACTTAAAACTAAAATGTTTGATTGTTTCATTTAACAGGGCTTGGTGCTACATTGAATGTTGCAAAACCCAAGAAGGGTCAATCTGTGGCTATCTTTGGACTAGGAGCAGTTGGTCTTGGTGTATGTTCTTTGATGATTTTATATTAGACTTTTTTTACATAAGAAAAGGATAAAATTAGAAATTAATCAAATACCCTTGGTCATTTATTCCAGGCTGCAGAAGGAGCCAGATTGGCTGGTGCTTCAAGAATAATTGGTGTGGACTTGAACACCAACAGGTTTGAAGAAGGTATGAAATTTTTAAAATTGACTGTTGTTTTTTCAGTTCTCTCAGATTCAGCCAACACAAATTTTGATGAAGCAAATTAACGGATTTATTTCTTTCCACAGCTAAGAAATTTGGTGTTACTGAATTCGTCAATCCAAAGGACTACAAGAAACCAGTTCAAGAGGTCATAGCTGAGATGACGGATGGAGGAGTTGATCGAAGCGTTGAATGTACTGGAAACATCAACGCAATGATCTCGGCATTTGAATGTGTTCATGATGTAAGTAGACTATCGTTGCTCGGAAGCAAAATAGTCCATTTCATATGTTTTTGTTTTGATTAACACCAGACCAGACATCAGATTGAGCTTAATTATGATGAAACTGTTAATATAGGGATGGGGTGTTGCTGTTCTTGTTGGTGTGCCTCATAAAGATGCTGAATTCAAAACTCATCCAATGAATGTGCTGAATGAGAGGACCTTAAAGGGTACTTTCTTCGGGAACTATAAACCAAGGTCTGATCTTCCGAATGTTGTTGAGATGTACATGAACAAGGTTAGTGTTTCAAGACTGTGAATTCATGAACTCATTGCTTTCTTTAAGATTGGACATGAAATGGAGTTTGATCGATGTGTATTGTTTTACATTTTCAGGAACTTGAACTGGAGAAGTTTATAACTCATGAAGTGCCGTTTGCTGAGATTAACAAGGCTTTTGACCTGATGCTGAAAGGTGAAGGCCTCCGCTGCATTATCAAAATGGAGTAATGAAATGACACCAGGAATGAAGGATATCTAGACTCTGGACTGTGGGAAACCTACATAATAAAAGTTGTGTTCTTCTACCTTACATTGATTTTCTCTGTGATGTCTGTAAATTGTAATGTACTGTTTATCGAGATTTTCTATCCCCAGTTTTGGTGTTCTCTAGATGTAGAAACCAATCTTGTTTCAGGAATAAAGTTCTTCAGACATGTTTTTGTTTGCCAGTAGAGTCATGCCATTGGTTAGTTGCTCTCACTAAAAATGAAAGACTTGAGAT
Organism: Plantago major; assembly: GCA_026545765.1. Taxonomy (NCBI): domain Eukaryota; kingdom Viridiplantae; phylum Streptophyta; class Magnoliopsida; order Lamiales; family Plantaginaceae; genus Plantago; species Plantago major. The sequence continues at coordinate 28,316,567 of CM048843.1, forward strand.
AAATGAATGTAGGGACACTCACAGAAAGATAAAGACATCCATTCGGGATGAGAAAATGCACATATCACTCAAAAATTATTGTTTAGACCAACTCCATAACTAATTCATAGATCATTTGGTGTAGTGTAAGCATCACTCACTCAATGTGTTTGTCCCAAATCACTTCACATTGTCTGAACCTATGTTTTAAAAGTCGGATCGGGCCGGACGGTTGAGCCGGTTGGACCGGTGATGGACGGCCCAAATATCACTACAAAGCCGCCCCCCAAAAAACCGGCGAACCGCCGGCTTGGATGGTTTTCGGACAAAAAATTTTTGAAATTCTAGGGACTATTTTGCAAAAAGGCTAGAAAGTTAAAAAGGAAAATAAACCCTAACACACTCACACACAGCCGCATTCTGGTTCTCTTTCTTTCTTCTTCTCTTCTGCTGCTCGCGATTTATGATGAATTGATGATGAATTGCGAGCTCGACTTGTGATGTGCTTCTTTGCTGGTGGTGTGTTGCTTTCTTCTTCTTCTTTGCTGCGAAATGAACTCGACCCCCCCCGTTCTTCTTCTTTAATTCTCCCCTGTTCGATGTTCCTTGAACTGAAGAAATTGAGTCGGTGCAGTGAAGGGAAAATTGGATGTAATTTCTGTTGTGTGAGTTATGGTCCTTTTGGAGGGTTTCTTTGATGCTAGGGTTCACTCTTTCACCTTCATCAAAATTCCACTAGTCAAACTTCTTTAAAATTTTACAAGTGTCAACTCATCAAATCTCTTTTTATTTTTTTATTTTTTTAACATTTTTAACCTTAACCATAGTTTTTAGCTATATTTTTAAATTAATTTATCTGAAAATTTTAAAAGAAACATCAAATCTTCCTCACAAAATTTTAATTTAACACGTATTTTCATATAATAAAATAATTTACATAATTGAAAAAAATGATAAATAAAATGGAGAAAATCTTATCTAACTTGACTTAGATCTTACATTACCAGAATGAAATTAAATGAATAAGATAAATTGACTCTGATGTCCGTTTGATGTCGACTCAAAAATCTTCTTCATATTAAACAGAAAAGGGTTCAACTTTTTGGAACAATTGGAGATTTCATCCTCAAAATAAAATTCTAGGTTCACGAATTTTGATTTTCAAGATTCAATTTGGAATTAAAATTTTGTGACGGGTCTGATGTTTCTTCTAAAATTTTCAGATAAATTAATTTAAAAACATGGCTAGACTCTAACTATGGTTAAGGTTAAAATGTTGAAAAAATAAGAAAATAAAAATAAAATTAGATGAGTTAACACTTGTCAAATTTTAGAGAAGATGAATAGTGAGGAGACTCCTGGCATAAAAAAAAAAAAATCCTTTTGGAGAGTGAAACTCAGAGCCTCAAAGGGAATGATAATGATGAACTGGAATAGATTAGGGACAGCTGGATAATTCTATGCCACATTAGAAAGCTAAATATTAAATATAAAAAAAAGTGACACTATGTTTTTCAAGTATGATGCGTTGCAAATTTATTATAGATATAGTTTCAAAGTTCGAAAATAAGAATCATATAGAAAAGTGACACTATTATGGGATGCGTAGGGTAGTTTATAAAAACGTATATATTTTGCTACCTCGGATATTTTTTATGCGTTTGCTCCTGGATGACTTGCTCGTAATTTTTATAATGCTTTGAATTTGGAACTCTTTTGTTAATTTCATTTCTATTATATATGTTAGGAATTTTTGTAATGTTTATCCTTTTTTATTATGAAAATTTTGTGTGTATGCATATATAATACTATAAATATTATATTATTAACGATGTCCTGCCGGCTCAAAACGGTCCAACCGATCCAATCCAGATCCGACTTTTTTTTTTTGGTGGCCGGCTTTTAAAACATAGATCTGAACCAGATTATTATATGGAAACAAGTCCCAAAGACAGACGGATTGAGATTAATATAATATAAGTAAGCTGTGTCCAAATTAAGTATTCAAGACTACAGTGGTAGACTGGTAGTATATTAAGGAATTACGTAATTTACTACTAAATACACTTGCCCCTTCTTCATATAGTACTTGCTACAAACTTGATTAAATTCCTTATAAGTACCAAGTCCATCTTGGAAGATACCATAGGAAAGAAAAAGACTCGACGGAACATTAATAAGGAAGAAAATGATTAAATTTGCGGGTCTGGCACAGGAATATATTTATAGTTTATCAGTAGTGTAAATTCGAAAATTAATGGGTTTTAATTTGATTACATGTATTGAGTTGATTAGAGTTTTAGAAATATGGTGGAACTTCTACGGACATTGATTACACCGATTTGAGATTGATATAGGTATTATAAACCCTAATTTAGTTTTGGATCAATTTCATGAATTTAGTATAAAGTAATATGTTGTTTGAGAATCTAACCAAGTGCAAGGGTGCACTTGCAATTTTGAAAAATACATACTTGAATTTGCAGTATGAAATGTAAGGGGTGCGCAACAGACGGATACGGATATATCCGATCCGTTTGACCGGATACCGGATATCCGGTCAAACGGATGACTAAAATGTCTATCCGTTATTCAATCCATTCAGAGCGGATTGGATAACGGATAAATCCGTCGGATGACGGATAAATTCGCCGGATATCCGTTATCCGCCGAAATTTAATGACATCTTTCTCTTCTTTGGAGAACCATCAGCTCCTGGAACCTCTGAGGTCGGATTGCTTCCCGTTCCAGTGTTATCAACACTCTCCGAAGGTGTGGCTGTCGACATTGAACTGCAAAGTACGAACCAACATAAACAGCAGACAAATAAGAAGAACCAACCAAAATTGAACCAAGTTACAAAAAACAAGTGAAGTCGTGGACAAACCTGGAAGAAAGATGAGATCTGTGAGATGACAGAGGTGGAGGCGGCGAAGTGAGGAAGAGCGAGAAGCGGCGGCGGAGCGGAGAGACGAGATATGTGAGAGGACAAAGAATCGGTGGAGGAGGAGCTCTCCGACCTGAGCGGCGGAGCTCTTCGGCGCGGCGGAGAGGGGAGCAGCAGCAGAGGACTGATCGAAGAAGGAGAAGAAACGACTGAGTGAATTGATCGAAGAAGGAGAAGAGTACTGAGTGTTTGTCTCTGTGAATCGAGAATAGAAGGCGGCTGAGTGAATTGTGGTGACCTAATTGATGTATATGCAATTATAATTATTTAATTAAAAAAACGGATAAAACGGATATTAGAAAAAAACTCTATCCGTTAGCTAACGAATCGGATCGATCCGATCCGTAAATGCAGATAAACGGACCGGATCCGTAGATACGGATGATATGAGCAGCCCTAGTAATCATTTACAAGCTTTTGGGTTTATTAAATCGTATATTAAAGTTAATTTTAGAACTTTCTTTTTTTTTTCAGGAAAATTTCATACTTGTGCTTTGACTTTTGATCTTAATAAATAAATCATACTACTGGTATAAAAACTTGGCCAATAGCCTAAAAGGTCAAAGCAAAGAACCAAAACCAGGAGCGACAGCAATTATACACAGAGAACCAAAACCTCAGATTGGTTTTTGGTGCTAGGTTTTCAATACCAGAACAAATCCAGGCAAACAACAAAACCATGGTCCATCATTGAATTTACAACTTTGTGTGCCTAATACCAGACCAATCAAATCATCAGATCCTCTCTTTCTCTAGTATAAATAGCATTTGACATGATGGTTTATACTCATCAAACAAATCAAGATATAAGAAGCTTTAGTCTTTGCAAAACAAACTACAACAATTTCATTTCATACTCATAGACCAAACAAGATGTCAAGCACAGCCGGTAAAGTCATCAAATGCAAAGGTACAAACTGTCCATCATCTTTTTTTTTTCCCTTGTGTTTATATGAAATCAAAGAAGAATGTTATGATCAATCAAGAAATGACTTTCTTGTAAAACAAATGAAAAGGGCCATGATCTTTATAGTTGAGAATTTAGTTATACCCTACAAGTTTAGTTTAGAGATATGATACATTAAGGAGTTGGACTGATCTTTTTCTATCCCCTGAAATGTAGCTGCTGTGGCATGGGAAGCTGGAAAGCCACTGGTGGTAGAGGAGGTGGAGGTGGCGCCCCCGCAGAAAATGGAGGTCCGAATTAAGATTCTATTCACCTCCCTCTGTCATACTGATGTCTACTTCTGGGAAGCCAAGGTAACACTAGTGGTAGTAAAAAATCACTCATTATTCTATGTGAACGCAAAAAAAGGACTTGGATCAATGCTCACATTTATGTTTCTTGATATTTTATAGGCCCAAGACTCCGTTTTTCCTAGGATTCTCGGTCATGAAGCAGCAGGGTATTCCCTTTTTCTTATTTTTCTACTTTTCAAGGTTTAATTCCCCAGTCCACAGCTAAATAATTTGATGCGGTCTTTCACTCGGGCAGGATTGTGGAGAGCGTAGGTGAGGGTGTGACGGAGCTTGCACCGGGCGACCATGTTCTCCCGGTGTTTACAGGGGAATGTGGAGATTGTGCTCACTGCAAATCAGAGGAAAGCAATATGTGTAGCCTCCTGAGGATCAATGTTGAGAGAGGAGTGATGCTTAATGATGGGAAGAGTAGGTTTTCAATCAATGGCAAGCCGGTTTACCATTTTGTTGGAACCTCTACTTTTAGTGAATACACTGTGGTTCATGTTGGTTGTCTGGCTAAAATCAATCCAGATGCACCATTGGATAAAGTGTGTGTTCTCAGCTGTGGGATTTCAACAGGCATGTCATATTCCCATTCTTCATACAAAATTATGGCTTTCGTGGAACTATTTATTACTTCAGACTAAAATAACTGGCTGTTGCATTCAACAGGGCTTGGTGCTACATTGAATGTTGCAAAACCAAAGAAGGGTCAATCTGTGGCTATCTTTGGACTAGGAGCAGTTGGTCTTGGTGTATGTTCTTTGAATCTTGTTTAATAACATAAGAAAAGGATTACAAATTTATCAATGACCTTTGGTTAATTATTTCAGGCTGCAGAAGGCGCCAGACTGGCCGGTGCTTCAAGAATAATTGGTGTGGACTTGAACGCTAGCAGATTTAAAGAGGGTATGCAAAAAAATTATTTGGTTGGTGTTTTTCAGTTGTCTCAGATTCAGCCAACACAAATTTTGATCAAGCAACTTAACGGCTTTATTTCTTTTGACAGCTAAAAAATTTGGTGTTACTGAATTTGTCAACCCAAAAGACTACAAGAAACCAGTTCAAGAGGTCATAGCTGAGATGACTGATGGAGGAGTTGATCGAAGCGTTGAATGCACTGGAAATATCAATGCAATGATCTCTGCATTTGAATGTGTTCATGATGTGTGTAAACTCTCTTTACTCACAAACAAAATAATTTCTTTCCTTTTTCTTTGTTTTTTTTTTTTACTACAAGACCTCTGATTGTGCTTCATTATGCTGCAACTACTAATTCAGGGATGGGGTGTTGCGGTTCTTGTTGGCGTGCCTCATAAAGATGCTGAATTCAAAACTCATCCAATGAATGTGCTGAATGAGAGGACCTTAAAGGGTACTTTCTTCGGGAACTATAAACCAAGGTCTGATCTTCCAAATGTTGTTGAGATGTACATGAACAAGGTTAGTGTTCCAGATTTCAGAATGTGACTTCATGAACTCATTGCTTTATTGAAGATTGGACAGAAAATGGAGGCTGATCAATGTGTGTTGGTTTAATTGTTCAGGAACTTGAACTCGAGAAGTTCATAACTCATGAAGTGCCATTTGCCGAGATTAACAAGGCCTTTGACCTAATGCTTAAGGGTGAAGGCCTTCGTTGCATTATCAGAATGTAGTGACAAAAGACAAAAGGGATGAAGGTTATCTAGACTCTGGACTGCGGGAGACCTAGAATAATAAAAATTAGTTCTACCTGATGTTGATTTTTCGATGATGTCTGTGCTTGTTTATGGAGTTTTTCTATTCCCAGTTCTGGTGATGTCTATAATGTATTCAAATAAGAAGAGAATTGGATTTCAGTAAATCAGAGTTCTATTTTCCAGATCATTCTACTGTTCATCAATAATCATTTAGGGCTGGACGTTCGGGTCGGGTACCCAAATACCCGACCCGACCAGTTGGGGTTAGGGTATTGCAAAAGAAATGAGGGACCAACTAATACAAACATGAACAAATAGAAGCCAGGGACCATTATTCTTTGTTACTTTTCCTGAAAGTGAATAAGAAATGAGGGACCATGTGGGACAGACATATATTGCATAGAAGTGACATGTGGTGTATGTAAAACCAGAGAAAAGTGAAGAAGAAAAGATAGAACAAATAGCATCTAACATAAGAAGAGGCCACGTCCACAAGAAGATCAAACTCCTCCACCATTCATTCCTCCACCTAGCTGATTATTTTAGCATACTACATCTTCAAAAAATTTGCAGCAGACCAAACTCCATTAAACTTTAGCCTATTATATTCTGAATCTACCATATCTGTATAGGCCAAATATATATAAAATGAGTATAACTTTACAGTGCATATATTGTCATCGTTGGAAGAGCAACCGACACCAGATAATTCCATCTCAATATTCACAAGCAAAAGGTCATTCGAGAATAAGAGCAGCAGCATTTGACAGAGAAAATGAATCTGTATGTGAGAAAAGTGAAGAAGTTTCAAGCATGCTTAATAGGAGGGCAGCTATATTATCTTTTGGGGTCTCATTACTTTCATCAGCTGCTTTCGGTATTATTCCAGGGGAAGGTTTGGCAGTAGTGAAACAAGGTCTTCTAGCAGGGAGAGTTCCAGGTCTATCAGAACCTGATGAACAAGGTTAAATCTTTATGGAGTTTGCATTATGTATTAATGTTTTCTAATATTCGATTTCCGTTTACTACTGTGTCATTAGAGATTCCGCAAATCCAATTATATATTAAGAGTTTCATTTCCTGGTAAAAGAGAAAAAAGATTTAAGCTTGATTTATATCATAGATAGCAATGGATTATATGTTTACCAGAAAAAAAAATGCTCAGACAGGTTGGAGAACATACCAAAGACCGGATGAGAAATCAGGAGGACATGGAGTTGGATGGAGTCCCATCATACCATATGCATTCTCTGTGCCTCAGGGCTGGGAAGAGGTAAACATTACTGCTGTTAGCTGAAAAAAGACAGAAGCTTTAAAATCAATTTCAAATCTTGCATATATCACAGTGAAGCATTATAATACTAACTTTGGTAGTCGTACTCGTACCCTTCCACTGAGATAGCCAGCTACTGTGTAATTTACTTATTCATTCATTCTCTGATTCCACAGGTTCCCGTCTCAATTGCTGACCTAGGTGGCACAGAGATTGATTTAAGATTTGCTAATTCTAAAGAAGGACGTCTTTCTGTCATTGTTGCTCCTGTTCTAAGATTTGCTGACGGTTCGTTTACATATCTTTTACGTCATTAACACGATTCTTCAGAACAACTTGAACAGACAATGATATGCCAGATGGAACCAGAAAAATATTAACCTCATTTAGTGTTGCAGATTTATTCTTGAATGTTGATTCCCATTTTCTTTTAGCAGAATTAGGCTGATGGTAAATTCTACTTTCTCCGAAAATAATCTGTAAACGCTGATTAGGTTTCAGCTTATTAGTACACATCTGCATTTTTGCAACACTTTCTCAATATTTTCTCAAACTCAGATCTCCTTTAGAATTCAGACCACACACCAAACTTTCTTTGAAGCCCTTCTTCTGAATTTTAGCAGTATAAATGTATCAGTCAGCATAAAGTTTTACAAACAGTCACTTATTTGGCACTTTAACATGCAGATCTCGGTGACAATGTCACAATTGAACGTATTGGGACACCAGAGAAAGTAATCAATGCCTTTGGGCCAGAGGTAATTGGTGAGAATGTGGAAGGGAAGGTTTTAAGCTCTACAGTAGCAGAGCACTCAGGAAGGAAATACTATCAGTTTGAGCTCGAGCCACCTCATATTTTCATCACAGCGACAGCTGCAGGAAATCGCCTCTACTTGTTCAATGTAACTGGAAACGGTACACATTCAGTACCCCAGCTAAAGCTCACATAAATAAGTAAAGTTCAAGAAGTTAAGTTGATTATATATATTTGATTTTCAGGTCTTCAATGGAAGAAACATTACAAGGATCTGAAAAAGATAGCCGAGTCTTTTCGGGTTGTCTAAACGGACAGTTGGGTTGCCATATCAAAAAAACAAGTCCTTGGAGCCTATCGTCCCAAGAAATAAATATCCTCGAAGATTAATCTTCTAGAAAGCCAATGGAAGGCATGGAGATTGAATTGAATTTGTAATACTAAGCATTCAGTCAAACCTACTTAGATATATCTATATATGCTATAGTAGAGGTTCAGCTGTAGCTTTGTACACCACGGTACATTGGTACCAATACCACCAAAAGATTGCGGAGCAGTATACTGTATACACTTGCATTTTTTAGTTTTTTTATGTTTTTTAGTTAATTGCATTCTGAGTGTTGTATTAGCAATTCTATTGTTTAACATTTCTAATTCGGATTCCACAAATATTTCACATATTAATTCAAGCCAAAGACAGGCTCACCTGATAAATAAAGCTGATTGGATGAAATGCCTTACAACATGAGTGCACTGTATCCAGGTTTCTTCTTGGAACCTGTCTTTGAAAAAGCTGCTCGTATTTCCTCAGCCTTCTTCCATCTTTCAGAAGCCGCATATATATTTGCCAATAACACATTATGTGCACCCTTATGGGATCCACATTCAGAGTTCATCTTGCCAACCAAGTCGAGCAAATAGTTTTCCATATCCACATCTGAATGAGTTTTGCATGCCCCTAGTAAAGCCCCTAAGATTTCATCATTCGGCTTTATAGGCATCTCATTCACCAACTCAAAAGCCACCTTCAGTTTACCCGCTCGTCCCAACAGATCAACTAGGGCCCCATAATGCTTTGTGTTTATTGTCACTCCATTTCTCTTTATCTTAGTGAATGCTTCTAAACCTTCTTCCACAAAACCTCCATAGGCACACGCAGATAAAACAGATAGAAGTGTCACACTATCTGGCCTTACACCAGACTCATCCATTCTGCCAAATAACATGATGGCCTCCCTACAATGACCATGAAGAGCATATCCTGAAATCATACTATTCCAACTCACACAGCATTTCACTTGCATCCGTTCAAAGATCAATGACGCAGTACTTAAATCCCCACATTTTGCATACATGTCCACTAACCCATTCAATTCTATCCCATTCATAAGAATCATCCTATGGACTTCTTTACCAACATCAAGCATCCCTGACTGTGCACAAGCCGATAAAACACTTACCACTGTAATCTCATCTGGCTCAAACCCTTCCTCTCTCATTCTCCTAAAAGAATCCACCGCCTCCTGACACATCCCATTCTGCGCATAACCAGAAATCAACACATTCCAATTCACCAAATTCCTCTTATCCATCCGATCAAAAATCTCCCGTGCCTTCACAGAATCTCCCTTCTTAAAATACCCTGAAACCATCACGGACAACGTACAATAACTCCCATGTCCCATGCACTCGAACACTTCTCTAGCAGACTCCATATCCCCATTATACACATAACCACTCACCAACACCGTACACGAAACCACATTCCTCAAACCCTCAGGCACAAGCGCAAAAACTCGCCTGGCCATCACCATATCCCCATTCTTGGCATACCCATCAATCATCTCATTCCAAGTAACCGGCGTTCTACCCGGCACTACATCAAACAGTGCCAATGCAGACTCAGTATCACCGCTCCTCATATACCCTGCAATCAACGCATTCCAAGTGACCACATTTCTGTCAGGCATTTCATCAAACACCTTGCGGGAACTAACAATATCACGGCATTTACCGTAGACATCGACCAATGAAGTTCCTACCATCACATCACTTCCAACTCCCAGCTTTACAACGTCGCAATGCATCGATTGGCCGAGTCGGAGCACCGAAAGTGAAGCGCAAGCCTTGAGAACTAAAGGGATGGCGCCCAGTAGAACGGTAGAGGCTGTCCCACGGTTGCGAGCGTAGATTGAAATGGCAGCTCGGAACTTTTTGTGATTGATGCAGTTATGTATGGAATCAGATGGATTTTGCGTTTCAGATGTTCGCATTGTCATTAAAAGTCCTCTTTGGGAAAGGGAGGTCTAACAATCTAGCTCATAGGAAAATGAAGTAATGGTAGAAAATGTTACTGACTATTCCGTATCTGCTGCAAATGTTATGTTAGATTACAGTACACTACTGTTTTTATCTACTTCCGCCATTGATGGGCTATGTAGCTGCTCTGTGTCTCTAGTCCACAGAAAGAACAATCAAAACGAGCAAGTCTCCTTTACTCGGCTATATCTTGAAAAATGTCCTCTTGCTTATTTATTTATTTATTTTTTAAATTTAAAATGTCCAATTTTTAAAACGGCTATATCTTGAAAAATAAAAATACAAAAAATAAATAAAAATTACCAACGGCTTTATTTTTTCGAGATCTATAAATAGACACCACTCTTGACTATATTTGAATCGTCCCATCTCCAACTCTCTTTCTCTCTTAATTAAACTTAAAAAAACTCTCTTCACTTCAAAACACCATCTCCACTTCAATTTTCCGGCGACATGAACGGAAACGTGTTTACCCAATATCTTGACTTGGAAAGACGGAAGCTCGAGTTTTCCCGGCAAAAGGAGGAACGTAAGGTGAAGATGCAAAGGATGGGATTCTTGGTGCAGCTTTTGAACAACTACGCCAACTTGAACCCTGAACATCGTGCAATAGCTTATGCACTACATAAAGAAGTGTTTCTGTCGGAGTAATGGGTGAAGTTCGGAGCTTGTTTTAGTTTGTTTGTATTTCAAATTATCTTAAGTGTGACTTGCTTGTTTTTTTACTTTTCGAAATGTGGCTTGTTTGTGTTTTACTTTCCCAAGTGTCCGTTGTAATAAAATCAGTGTGCTTGTGTCCATTGTAATAAAATCAGTGTGTTTTAAATTTGAATTGAATTTGAATTTGAATTCTTGGAATTACCGAAAGTAAGTATTGTCAGGCATCTTATCTTTACTTTGTCAAGCATCTTATCTTTACTTTGCCATGCATCTTATCTTCACTTTGTCAGGCATCCAATGCATTGTGACTTAGCTATGACTAAGAAATGAGTCACTCATCTCTCACAACTTGTCTATTTAATGCAACCATAGAACTCATGTTCAGATACACCAACCTACTTGCATTCATCCCTTCATCCATTATCTTAACTAAACAGAAAACACTCTCTCCACTTCAAGTTTCAAAAGATAATCATGTCCAACATACTACCAAATGCACGATACTTCTAAAGATCAATTCATCATCTGATGAAAGTTTGGGTGGTGCTTTTTCATCCAATCCTTTCGTATGAATGCAAAGCATTATAAAACAAAACGTACAAAATGATCCAACACCTCCAGCAGCAGCAACAACAACAACAAGAAGACGAACCACGAAGACCTAAGAAGAAGCGTTCTTACATTAACAGAAAAAGAGAAGAGTGTGCCAAACAATTGGAGGAAGACTACTTCGGGAAAATCCACCATAAGCAGATAAATTTCGACGGAGAACGGGTGGTTGAAGGTGTGGTGAATCAAGATGATTACTTTGTGTGCAAACCAAATGCTCTTGGCCAACCGGGGTTAACCACACTCCAAAAATGTACCGCAGCCATTCGCATGCTAGCTTATAGAGCTTCTGCCGACTCGGTTGATGAGTACCGCCGGCTTTGTGAAAGTACGGCTCTCAAAGTTCTTTCGCATTTTTATGACGCTATGGTTGCTGAGTTTGGTTCAACATACATGCGGAGGGCCAATGAAGCCGATATACAAAGGTCTGTCAATCAACAGTGCAAGAGGCTTTCCGGGCATGCTTTCTCTGAGCGTTAGGAGTCTTGCCGAAAAGATGTGGAACGTGCTTTTGGAGTTCTGCAAGCACGGTTTGCAATAATACGGAATCCGACCCTTGCACACGACAGAGCCATACTCCGTAAGATTATGAATTGTTGCATCACACTCCACAACATGATAGTTGAGGATGAGCGCCACACATGCTTAAACTATGAAAGAGAAATCCAAAGCCAAATCGAAGAGTTCGAAGAAGATACCCGTGAGCATGTACCCCATGTGATTAACGGAGTTCGTATCCAACGGGAGCAATCTACAATAAATACTATTGATGATTACATGAACAATTCACGGCGAATGCATAGTTTGTGCAAGCATGACGAACTCACTGCAGACTTGATGGAACATATTTGGATGATGCGTTGATTGTGGAGCTTGCTCAATCTTGTGTTGTGTGTTTGATGCATTTCTGTTTGTCTGTTGTGTGTTTGTTGCGTTTCTATTTGTGTTAGTGTGATTTAAATTCCCTCCAGTTTGTTGTAATATATTCGTAGTTTGAATAAAGTTTCACTTATCTAAATTATTAACACCAACATTTCTTATAATTCATATTATCATCATTTATTCAAAAAAAAAAAAAATCCATGACGGCGTGACGACGCGTCACCAATGCAGCAGAATCTCGTCACGGATCCCATCATCAACCGGCGATGCGTCGTCGCGCCGTCACCAATGCAAGTAGTTTAACATAATTTCCCATCGTGAATTCAACTCACATCCCTTAAATTGAATGGGATTAATTACAAATTAATGTAACTTTCAAAAACTTCTTTAACACTTTACTTATACGTAAGGAAAAAAAATTCAAAATTGGTAATAAACTTCCTACAAATTAGGCTATGTTTTCTTCATATGAACTGAATTTATTTGTAGTAATAAAAACAACTAAACTGAACTGAACTAAAATTAATGGATTTTCAGATGAAGATAACAAAACTTTAGTGATTTTGTTATTTTTAGTAAATTTGAAATTACAAAGTCTCATGAGAGACGGTCTCTAAATAACTTATCTAGAGACGGGCTATGTTATCAGTAAAACTATCCATATTATTAATCAAAATGTCTATGTTTAACGAATAAGTCTTGTTGTAATATGAACAAAAATAACAATGTTGAGAACATAGGTGTTTTGATTAATAACATTGATGATTTTCTTGGCAATATAAGTAACTTTCTAGATAAATTATCTAGAGATTGTCTCTGAGGAGACTTACTCATTTGAAATTAAATATTACTTTTATTGATAAAATCTCTCCCTTATTTATAACACTAATCAAATCTTTTTTTCTAGAATACTAATAAAAGAGCATATTATAAAAAATATTAATTCAAAACATACCATTATCATCAGCACGTTCACATACGCCAGTATAAAACAAACATGCATCTACGCATTGATACAAACATCATCATAATAATAATCATTTAGCATTATATGCAAGCATCATATAACACAAGAAACCAAAATGAAACAAGCTTCACATAAGTTACATAAGCACCATATTAGTTACACAAGCACCATTGTACAGTAATGCATCGTATTTGTTACATCAAGCATCATACTTCACTAAACATGCATCCTAAAAAAAAAAAAACAAGATAACATGCATAGAAAAGGTGAAAGCAATACCTCCTCATGAAGCAAGCACCATTGTTCAACAAATGCATCATATTAGTTACACAAGCACCATTGTACAGTAAGGCATCATATTTGTTACATCAAGCATCGTTCTTCACTAAACAAGCATCATAAAAAAAAAAAAAAAAAAAAACAGAAAAGAAAAGATAACATGCATAAAAAAGATGAAAGCAGTACCTTCTCATGTTTCTTTCCTTTTACTAAATTATTTCTTGATTTTGGTGTAGCCATTGAAATAGGAAACAGCTATGTCCTAGAAAAAAAATTATACGATGCTCGGATACATATCAAGCATCATGATAGTATTATACAAAGGTCCAGTCCACAATTTATCAACAAGTTGAAACTAGGACCCCTATAACCCTATAATCAGCCAAAAGTTGACAAATTGAGTAGATTGTAGATTAATTCGACCACCCAATACTAGGAACCCTATAAAACGTTAAAAAGTAATGGAAAAATAAAATTTTGAATGCTTGTTGAGTAAACACTAATTCGAATCTGACTAGAGATGGACGATGACCCATAGGCGAAAATTGGAACAAGAAATTTAATTTACCTGATGCTTGGAGAGGATTGTAAGAACCTGGATGATTGAAGAGGATTGAATAATCGTTGATGCTTAGTGAGATTGGAGAAATTGGCGAAATCGGTGGCGCATGGCGGCTATCAGTGATGCTTCTCACGTAGCTCAATGTCGCCGGAGGAATGGAAGGGCGTGATGTTTTTGTGGATGGTGATTTAGCGGATGCTTGGCTAAATCAGATTAAACGAAATCTTAACATATTTTTAGATTATATTATCCTAATATGTAAAACAAACAAAAATTGTTAAACATCACGAACATAATTTTAACGAACAAGTCAAAATAAACGAACAATCAGTGTTTCCCAAATAATAATAAGCGAAGAAAAAATATTTTTCATAAGTTTGTACTTTTAAATCATTTATTTTTTTAATTAAATTTTGTATTTTTTATATTTTTAAAATCATTTTTTAACTTATTTTCATAATTTCTGATAATTAACGAAAAAAATTGGTTAACAATATGACGAACAAAAATTATTTTTCATATTTTTTGTCTGTGGAGAGTTTTGAGTTAAAACCTAATAATGTAAAGAAATAAGATCAGGGCATGTTTCTTTTGTCAATAAAGAGAATCAGCTTATAAGTTGGTCAACCCTGAAATAGTAAAAAGGACCCAGATGTAATTGTTGAACAAATGTGTATTCAGATGCAAGATGGGCATCTAAAGGGTATATGTAATTGGTCCTTGAAAAATAAAGACTAGACTTGGATTAGGTGATAAAAGGAAGGTGGATGCAGATGTTTCCACACGTTGGAACTCCACCTATCTATGGACTGCAGTGAATTTGAATGAAGCTTTAGGTTGGCTTGCACTATTTGAGAAGAGCTACATACATAGCCCTAGTGAAGTAGAATAGACAGTTTGTGGGAAGTTACTGGATTGTTTGGAACCATTCTATGCAGCCACTCGACACTTCAGTGTGGTTCCAAATATCAACTTGTAATATATTCTTTCCGACTGTGTGCAAAATTCACCTGAAGCTTATCACGCTTCATTTCTTTACATTTTCATCATCTCCACACACTTAGCACGCTTACTTGCACACACATCATTCTAGAACGGAATTTGAGTGATAACTTATAAGAAAATATGTAAGAATATAGGAATATTTATGGGCTGATTCAATAAGCTCTCACGGTAAGTAGCTGATATTCGATAATTTTGATTATACAGTTAACTCGACGCCTATTAATTTAGAGGTTTCTTAAATGCATGACACATTTTACTAAATGCATGACACTTTTAAAAAAATATATATATAAAAAAGGTCAAAAGTTCAATGATTTGCAAATGAGCACCAAAAAATTTAAAAATTACAAACTTTAAAAAAATAATTTCCAACACCTATTCATCTCCATTCTAATCACTCTAACACGATACAATCTAAAAAAATCATACTAATCTAATCACTCCACTTCTTTTTTTTTTTTTTTTTTTTTTACTTGAAACGACATGAAAATCGACCTTTTTCGGCCGGAATGAAGCCACCAGCTTGCTTCCGTTGGATG
Organism: Plantago major; assembly: GCA_026545765.1. NCBI lineage: Eukaryota > Viridiplantae > Streptophyta > Magnoliopsida > Lamiales > Plantaginaceae > Plantago > Plantago major. Next base: position 28,332,266 of record CM048843.1, read on the forward strand.
GTCGCCTGCCAGTGGCAGGCAAACAACATGTTGTCGCCTGTTGCGCCTGCTGGTCGCCTGCCATTGGCAGGCAACTAGACACTGGACTACGTACTGGCAGACCAGTGCTATTATGGTTGTCGGAATCTGGCAACACTTTTTGATCGGATTCCGGCAATTTCTTATTATTATCTTTTTTGAGAAAATGTTAATGTATTAGTGTAATAAAACTTAACAATGATCATCGTAGCTATCATAATCTTCGTAGATTTTCAATGTTGTGTTCAAAATGATATTTTCTAAGTTTAAATAGTGTTTTTATTTTATAAAATTGTTTAAGTTCATTTTTATTACTTTATAAAGTAAGGGGTCCTTTTTGTAAATTATTAAACTTTTGACTTTTTTTGTTATTTTTCAAAATGTGTCATGCGTTCCACATTAGTTTTAATTTATTATATTTTAACTTTGCTATAAATTATAATTGTGTACGTGTTATTTAGACCTTGTGATGTTGTGTATATCATTTGTTCGTATGATCGGTGAATTTGTATTTTGGTCAATTGTTATATTTTTAGGACGGTGATCGTGCCCCTGGTATAGGTTAGAGACCTCACGGACTGACTAAGGATAAATTTTGCTTGAGTTTTGATCGGTGAGATGTTAAAAGGATTGGATAGAGCATATTGACTAAAATGGTTGGATTGACCGAGCAGTGTATGGTACCTTGGGTAAGGATTCTAGCCTTCTCTTTTATACCGTTCGGGCATACAACCCCCTGAGGAAAATAGATATTTATTACATCTCGTTCTTGCAAGTATTATTCACTGATAATGTGTTGTACTACTCTTGATATAGTACTTTATCATGAGTTCTTTCGGCTAGGCTTATCCAATGAACCTCGATATCTTGTATCCCCTGGTATTGATCTAGGATTTAGATTCATCTTTGCATACTCTCAATCACAATTATTGTTCATTTTGACAAGCCTTTCTCATTGAACAACTCGTTTTGTTTTGCTCTGATTGTACCTGCTCATTTGTTTGTTCATGACTTTTACTGTTGAATCTTATAATCCTTGTATAAGTTGGTCAACTCATGACCATCTTAGTTCATTTGAAATTCATGTTTCTCTTCTACACCTCTTATTCTTGTAACCCCTTTCATTTCATTACTTGTTAACCCCTTCATTACTTAACAATCATTTTCTGAATCGATGTCCCTTTGTTTCGAGTGTTCCCACTCATATTCACCTTCTGTCCTTTTCGTCATTTCCTTCTTATTTTCCGGGCATACTTTTATTGCTTTTCTGGATATTTTTCGTCCGTGATTTCCTTATCTAGTCATCTCTGTGATGACTTGCCTTCTAAACTTTCATGTTGCATTTCTTGGGACATTATCCTATTTCTTTGGATTCGTTGTATCTTTCCTTGATCAGTTGTACCGTTGTTCTATTATCTGAAATATTCTCCCACACATTTCTTTCTTTTTTATTCTAATCATGTTGAAATGACAGATGTTGTACACTTGTACCTCTTCATACAATTGCAATAATCTATTCGGACCGCTCATGATGAAATCATGATTCATATATTCCTCTTCTTGACCCCGTTGACCAATCGATCTATTGTTGTGTACATGACATTATATTTATATACCTGATTCGAGTTCAGAATCTGTTTATTTGATATTGTTCTCTTTCAAATATGATAACGAGCATACATGATTATGACTTACAAATATGGATTTGAAGTCGATTTGGGCCCACGAATGTAAGTGAGTGGCTACAGGGTTGGACATACCGAAGGTTAAGGTCATCTCCTATAGATCCCCAATCCCTAGACTCCGAATACAATCGATGGTTGGTGTGTTTCGTGATCTGGTATAGCATGACATGCTTGATTTGTTTATTTTGGGGGTCGCGCCTCGACGGAGTAATAAGGTAGTCTATATGTTCGGGAGGTTTATGGTTGGTATCCGATTCGTTCTCATATCATCATCTGATTACAAATTGAAATCTTTGTTCCATGTTATGAGTACTGCCAGGAGTTAATCCAAGTGGATAAATATACATAAAAAAATACAAAACAAATGAAATGAAAGAAGGAAAGGCATGTAGTAATAAAATTTTCACTCTAGTGAAATATAACAAGTCGTATCAAATTGAATATGATGGCACTAGTAGAAAATAGGAGACTTGATATGACTAACGCAAACATGGCTAATGCGAAGCCTGGTCTACCATCCATCAATTGGGATTGAAATTGTCCGATTGCATCACATATGATGGAATCATAACTCGGGTAGATATGCTTCTCCCAGTTCATCCATCTCTCAGGAGGCTCGCAATTCTTCTCAACCATCTTCATCTCGTGAATTCTCTTGCGGAGAATGAATAAATTCTCGTCCACGAGCGAGTTTTTATCTCTTTTCATGGCACATATCTTTGTGCAAATTCTTGAGCGGGTGTTTCGAGTTGGATTAATTGGGTGGAATATGAGCCTTTGTGAGTAAATGGAGGCCATTTGAGAAAAGTTGATGAGATTTAATTTGATGGCAATGTTGGAGCGAGCTTACTTGTTTCTTGAATCAATTTTGGGTCTACTTATAGGCTTTAATTAAGTAGTGGTTCTGTGATGAGATGTTCCTTTTAGTATTAATTTGTAATTTGTGGGTCACAATTACAAATGCCTTAGGCAATAAGGAACGTGTTTCCAGCTAAAAGCGTGTAGTAGAAGTAATTACGAAGATATTGAAGCTGCCAATTAATTGCCTGCACACCAAGTCACTTAGATAGGAGAAATCAATTGTTGAAGCTGCCAAGTAATTTTCAAGTAATGAAGTCCCTAAGTTATCATATGGAGTGTCCATAACCTTGATTTTTGTTTCCGTAATGTGTTTAAATTTTCAGATTGAGTGTCCTCATTTTCGGGGAAAAAACACGTGAATATATAATAATGTTTTTCGTGGTGGGACGCACCCAACACATCCACAGTAACAGGACCAGAGTCAGAACTCGACTTTAAAGGGTTCAAGATACGTAAATTTCATTTCAATATATATAAAGTCAGGCTGGCTAATCAGATTCTGATGTAGAATCGGATTGGGTTAAAAATTTAGATTTTGAGTAGTAACATATTAGTTGGAAGGAATAATTACAAAATAATTTTAGTTTCAAAAACTTCAAACACATTAGTTATAAATATAAAAAAAATTCCTACAAATTAGTCAAAACATTTTTACAAATTAATCTTCTTGTTAATTTTAAAACTTTGAAAAGAAACATTACAAGAAGATGCAATCACTTCCTAATTACACATATAACCAAATCATCTATTTTGGCAAAATACCAAAATAGATGATTATGGCGACACTTGTTTTGTTATGTGACGCTTGTTTATTGGTAGTTATGATGCTTGATTTTCAGTACTTATGATTCTTGTTTAGTTGTTTTCAGAAATGTGATGCTTAATTTTCAGTATGATGCTTAATTTTGTAAAAAGTAATGCTTGCTTTTTAATAATTATGATGCTTGAATTACAATATGATGCTTAATTTCCTGAAATGTGATGCTTGCAAGTTGCAATGTCATAATAAATTTGGTGAAGATCAATATTGATTGGAATTTGTTCTATACTTAAATTTATTATATGAATCAATTAGTCAAACTTGATGATGCTTGTAATGGTAAATACCATATTGAATTGATGGCAAGTTCGGATTATTAGACAAGTAGATACTAGATTGTATGAAAGAATTAATGTATGTATGACTAAGGCTCTGTTCTTTTCAACTGAAATTTACCGAATCGAATCGAATCGAATCAATTGAATCGAATCAAATCAAACTAATCGAATCGAATCAAGAAATTATTGTGTAATAATAATAACAATTATATGATGGTATATATAATCACAATTAAAAAAATATATTATTTTTGTTATCTTTCTCACATTCTTCCTACTCTTTTTTCTGTCAATTTACATTTTTATTTATTATTGTATAACAAACTTTAAAACCAACCGCGTGGAAAACAATATGAGAATGATAATTCGATTAAAACCGAATTTTAATCGTCGTATAAACTGTCTTTGTCTAGTTTTGCAACATGATATCAATGTCCAAGGTGGAGTGGATAATGATTTATTGAACCCGACAATGAAAGAAACGATGAACAGGGTGCGCAAGGAGATAACATTGAGAATTTGGCGCTCTATTCCAGGCAATATAGAGCCCGAGGAAGATAATATAGAGTCCGAGGAAGATAATATGGAGTAATAAATGCCATTTTTCAATATTTGTGATATATAATATTATTTTTATAAAGTTTGGTCCGACTTTTGGTTTGGTTTAACTTGTTTTGGGGTTTTTGAACATGTAGATTTTTTGTTAGTTCAAATTGTAACTATACTCTTTATTTCATTGATCTACTAAAAGTCGTATTAAAAAGAAAGAAAGAAAAAAAGTTGAAAATAACTCAATTGGATAAATTTTCTTATTTTCCTCATACAAAAGATCGGGTGTGTAAATAAATGATAAAATAATAATAATAATAATAATAATAATAATAATAATATTATTATTATTATTATTAACAACAACAACAACAACAACAACAACAACAACAACAACAACAATAATAATAATAATATGAATTTAATGAATCGATTCGAATCAAGACGAAATCGAATCGAATCGAATCGAATCAATGGAATCGAATCAATCGAATCGAATCGAATCGATCTAAAAGAGTTTTCAGTTGAAAAGAACATAGCCTAATAGGTAATAAAGATTTGGGTAGTATCATTTTGTAATTCACCCTAATTAGAAATGATAAACATAATATAACTAACAAATATATTTAATATAACTAACACATATATTCATTAATATTAATTAAATACTTCATCTTTTATGCAAATGATATAAAATGTATTTTGTAATAACAGTGAGTTATTACCACTGCACAATACCACTCGTCTTTCTAACTGCATTCCGAAGGTTTTTTTTTTCTTTTGAAATTTATTTATTCAATATTCTTGCAAGAATCAAATTTAATAAATTAAGTTATTTGAAATTATTTGTAACGGCCCGAAAATTCATAATTCGAATTTAAGCGTTTTAACATGAACCGGAACGTTTTAAATTTTTATAATTCAAGTTCGTCGAATTTACAAGCTCACGAACTAGCGCGAGTTATATTTTTCATAATTCGTCTTTTAACATCCCACATCGGTTAGAAATGGTTGTGCTGAACGGTATACATGTAAACCACCACTCTTTTATGGTATGAGGCCTTTTGGGAATACAAAAACAAATTCGTGCGGGCTACGGCCCAAAGCGGATAATATCATACCAACGAGATGTGTGTGTGCCCGTCATGAGGAACCTCGCCGGTCCAACGGGCCGGGTATCGGCTCATTAGTGGTCGGGTCGTTTTAAGTGGTATCAGAGCGGGATGATCCAAAACTACAGGAACTAAGTGCCATGCGGGATAAAGTGCTACACCGTTTGTCCTACACCGTATGGGCGGTGGGAGCCACCTCTAGAATCCTACACAACTGGATGATCTCAGGACCAATTGTAACCCCTGAAAACTCGACGAGGACGTCGAGCCCTTGAGGGGATAGATGTAACATCCCACATCGGTTAAAAATGGTTGTGGGGAATGACATATATGCAAACTACTACTCTTCTATGGTATGAAGCATTTTGGGAATATCAAAAAATAAATCCGTACGGGCTACGGTCCAAAGAAGATAATATGTGTGTGGGCTCAGTCCATTAGTGGTCGGGTCGTTACAGGTGCTACTAGGGCTGTTCATTTCGGTAACGGTATATTGAACCGTACCGAAAACCGAAAATTTCGGTAACTATATTTCTGTGAACCGAAAACCGAACCGAGAATTATTTTCGGTTCGGTATAATACCGAAAAATTTCGGTATCGGTATGGTTTTTACCAAAAAAACCGAAATTTTATAATTTAGGCAAAATGACTCAGAATTGGCAAAATCAACACAGATCCATTACAGCCTTTCATATAACCGAATCTAGAGAGGTAGAGCATGAAAATGCCTGGACAATTAAGCATAAAAAGCGTAATGAATCTCTCTCTTCATTGGATCTGATCTTGCCTTCTTGCTAACGGTGAAGCTCGAAAAGAGAAACGAAGGCCTTAGTGACTGAGATGTGGTTCTCTTCTTTTCTGTTCTCTGTCTCTCCACGAGATCATGTGAAGATCGATTCAATCGGTAGGATTCTCCATTAGCTAAAGAAGAGGGATAGAGGAGAGAGGAGAGAGGAGGAGAGGAGACGAGAGGAAGAGAGATGAAGTGTGAAATTGTGATAAATGAATTCGGGGATGGACTGGACACTGGAGGCTGAGTCATATGTATTAGGGTTTGGGTTATTACTTGTGCAAATTGCAAAATTGTCCCTATATTTATAATATATCGGTTTTCGGTACAAAACCGAAAATTTTCGGTTTTATACCGAAATATACCGAAAACCGAAATGATAAAATATGTTGTACCGAAAACCGAACCCTTTTTTTCCGGTACGGTTTTTCGGTTCGGTTCCGATTCGATTTTTCGGTTTTTTCGGTTTTTTGAACAGCCCTAGCGCTACATAATTACTTGAAAATTTATAAAATGCATATATAAAATATGGAATAATAATTGCCAGATAAACTAAGTTAATGTTAAAATGTAAAATTAGGTATACATATAAATTAAAAAGTAGCAAAACCAAATGAGTAAAAATGGGAAAAAGCGCCCATGAGGAAAAATTTGGAACACAAATAAATTGGGAAAAAATTCATTTTTTGTACCTTAAGTTGCGACAATTATCGTTTTTATACCTTAAATTGTGACTGTCCAATTTTGGTACCTTAAGTTGTGTATTCGTCCAATTTTGGTACCTTAAGTTGTGTATTCGTCCAACTTAAGGTATCAAAATTGGACGGTCACAACTTAAGGTAAAAAAAATGAATTTTTTTCCAAATAAATTTATTAAATCTAACAAAGTCAAATGAGATAAGAAAAAGTAGAATCCATACATGAGGTAAGATAGTGGAAGTGACAAATTTCAACCCACATCTTATCAATTAAATACTGGGTTCAATTCTATCACTCAACAAAATAATTATATTAATAAATAGGCTACATATTAAGGTTAGCCGGAGGTTGCGGGTGCGGTCGCACCCCCTTGGTTTCGCCTTTGCATATATTATATATAAATATCACATGCATGTTTAATATGCAATTAATGAGATAATACATGATAGAATTACATTTCATTTAAAAACTCAAACATGTAAAGAGGTGTAAAATTTAATTATTTATATTAATACTCTGGAACTTGAAAATATGTGTGAAATTTAATCATTTATATTAATACTCCCCCACACTCGTTACCGGTTTAAACCTCTTTGCACTACAAAAATAACCGGATTTATGGACGGATTTTAGGGACGAATCGGCGGATTTAGGGACGGACTAAGGACGTATAGGCCTATCCGTCCCTATTTAGGGACGGATTATGGTATCCGTCCCTAATCCGTCCATGTTTTAGGGATGGATATTTTATCCGTCCCTAAAACAGTTGACCGAGAAAAAAAAAACTTAATGAAAAAAGGGGGTTCAGCGACAGATAGCTGTCCGTCCCTAAATAGCAGACTTATACAGCGGGCAGAATGGATCGATCTCCCCCATTTGCTCACTGTTTTTCTTTCTTCCTCCTCTCTTCTCAAATTTGCCACTTGCCATTTCCGGCCAAATCTCGACGATTCCGGCCATTCTTGGACTCGTTTCGAAGCTCGTGGGACAAGGAGCTCGGGTTGTGCATCCATTTCAACTTTCATCCGCTATTTTCTCCGGAAATGAAGGTATTTTGGCTAAAATCCTTACTTTTTAAAATTTGGGAATTTTGTTAATTTCGACTAGTTTGATCAATTGTATGTTTATAGGAAGTATGTAGTAGATAATTTAGCTTATATTACGTATTGGGTTAGCTTTGAGATGTGCAATTGATATATTTATTGTGAAATTGGATTGCTAGTATGATGTTAGTATGATTGTAAGTATGTAGGGTATTTACTTAGCTATTTTCATAATGTACTAGGATTATGAAGATTTAATTGTGTGTTTGGAGACAATTTGGTGATTTTGGTGATTTTAATATAATTTTGGAGTATTAACATAAAAACAATTACTAATATTTTCATCTACAATTTGTAATGTTAATAGATATATGGAAGTTTAACTACTAGAAAATTGAATTGTAATCGTAAAATGCATGTAATTCATTACCAATTGTTAACGTATCCTAATTAAGAATGTAATTGTAATTGTAATGAAACTAAATACTAATGCTATACATGTTATAAATCTAATAAATTGAGACGCAGGTTAATTGTTGAATTATGAATCCCGATCGTTCATGGATGTACCGTCGCACTGTTAATGGCAGAATTGAATCTAGTTTTGTGGAAGGGCTTGAAGCCTTCATTGCTTTTGCACTTACATAGACTACTTGTTTGAGTCGGGGGATGATGAAGTGCCCTTGCAATGCGAACAAATGTAGGAATAGACAATTTTTGCCTCCTAGAACGGTAGTCGAGCACTTGAAACGTAAGGGGTTCGTAGCTGAGTATGAGGTATGGTGTTATCATGGGTTCGTAGACCAATATGTAGACTTAACCACGGGCGAGGAGGACGAGGGTATGTGTATACTGGTGGTTCTTGATTAACTCAACTTTTTAGTCTTCTTGACGTGTTAAATGTATATGTTTTCCATGCATGCCAATTCATCTCATCTTTCTTACTAACACTTGTTATATATGCTTTATTACGTGTCTATTGTATATGTTTTACCTGCCAATTCATCTCGTCTTTCTTACTAACACTTGTTGTATGCTTTTGCAGATGCCGCGGCAGAAGAGGTCCACATACCGTCCTCCGGTGTCTAGTGCTACTAGTGGTGGTTCTGGTACGGGCAGTGCTGTGGGTAGCCCTTCGGGCGGCTATGACATTGGCGGGAGCAGCCAGTCACAGGTTCCTGAGACTCCCACTGGCTTGAGCGTGGGGACTTCACCTATGTTTGGTGACTTATCCTCTGATGGGTGTCCCTACACCGTTCTGACACCCGGTGCTACTTGGAATGGGAAGCCGGTGTTGTTCCCGAACGGGAAGAAGTAAGTATTATGCATTGTAGAACATAACTTCAGATAATTAGTAAATGTTACATGAATTTACTAAGAATGTTTGTTTCATGTCTGTCTCATTTATAACAGGCTTTGGCCATAGGGTGCTAGCGAAAATCTTGGTAAGATTATAAGGCTCAGGAGGGAGAAGCCGGGTGAAGGAGGCGAGAAGTGGTCTACGCTCCCGGACCGGATGAAGCACCATTACTTTGATGAGACGCGGGTAAGCATAAATGTTACAATGTTTTATCCCGTGGTATGTTAGCTACTGTACATGGGTGATATGTTAGTCACCATTACTAAACTTGTTGTGCTGATTTTGTGGTATGTTAGTCACTGTACTTGGGTGATATGTTAGTCACCATTGTGTTAGTAAATTTTAGGACAATTTGAGTGGTATGTTAGCCACTGTACTTGGGTGATATATTAGTCACTGTTCTTTGACTTGTTGTGCTGATTGAATGGTATGTTAGCCACTGTACTTGGGTGATATGTTAGTCACCATTGTGTTAGTAAATTTTAGAACAATTTGAGTGGTATGTTAGCCACTGTACTTGGGTGATATATTTGTTAATACGAAAATATGTCCAATCCGTCATAGGCGCCTTTGGAACGAATCCTAAGGCGTCCCAAGTTGTCTGAGGATCCGAGACACTATGATACGACCCTAAGGTCCGACCCATCCTGGAGGAGAAGGACAGAGAGAGCTTGAACAGTAATAGCTCCGACACCTCCAGTGGTCCGTAACCATGGGGTCCGACCCGGACGACCATCTGGATCCAACATGACAATCTCACAAGCAACCAAGTAAATTGGCACTAGAGAGTAAGGATGTCCGAGCCACAAGGTCTGTTTGGAATATCTGTTAGTTTTTTGATCGTTCATCACATGTTCCTATCTTAGCCAGAAAGGTGATTAAGTACTCTTGGTTCACTTGAACATTGTAAAAGAGGAAATCACTGAGTATAATTAGTCTAGTAAATCTTGTATTAGGATTATAGGTCTCTGAGTGTAATTTTTATTTTAAGAAGACCATGAAGATCAATCCTAGCCATGGAGCTTTTCTGAAGATTACAAGACCGAAGATTGCACAAGATTTATGAAGACACCAAGGTTTAGTCTCACTCGGAAAGACTATGTCCTTAATCCTTTCTTAAGTACATTTAGTTACTTTTGAAACATGATTCTGGAACATATGACATCATGAGTATGGAGCATGCAAGCCATCAGAAAGGCTAATGTATCCGTTGAAGACTACAGGACAAGAAATAGTACATATGCATTAATTGCATCGGCAGAAAAGCCGCTAAAGCACAGTCCTCTTTGAGATATGAGACAAGGACTTCTGAGTACTCATTTCAAGATAAGTATAGACTGAATTTGAATTGTGTCTAACGGATAACATCCCAACGACTCTCTAATTCATCTATAAATATCACACACTTAGATGTCGAAACACGATCAAGAACGATCTAACTTGCAAACTTACAATCTAGCAAAGTATTCTCTCAAGCAATCTACTACCCTTTCGAAGCTTCATTGCTTGAAGAATCACTAGTAGTTCTAAGTTGTCCTGAACCTTAACAAGAGATTGTTATTCGTGAAAGAGTTGAACTGTCAGATAACCTTTCTGAAGCTCATTCTCCAGAACGGACATCAATTACTTGGGTCAGTAAAGAGCAGATTGTCATACACTGAACAAGTGTATTAAGTAGTCTTGTTCTATTAGGCTCTCTGAAAACATAACTGAAAAGTTATACGAGAAGCCTCTCTGACAAACCTTATAACCAACACCATCAAGGCATGGAGTAGAGGAAGTACTTGATTTGGGAAATCAGGGAATAACTCCAAGGTTATCTGAGTAGAGGAAGTACTTAGCTCTAGGAGCTGGGGAATAACTCAGGGGGAACATTTGGTTGGGAACCAATTGTTTAAGAATCTTAGAATAGGATTTTTGTAAGGTGAACTCAATTATCTGTTCTAGTGAATTCTAGATCTCAGAAAGACCGAAGTGGATTAGTTGGAGGATTACGCCACCTCCAGATACCACTATACTTGCTGTGTTATTTACCTTCAGATTTATCTTCAAAGAAAGCACACACACTTACTTATTGTTTCTGCACTTACCTATCTTAAAGTCTTCCGCGCTCTGAATTTAAGTATCAGAAACCCCCAGGTTTCTGAGAAACTGTGTTTATCGACAAAAGTTTAAAAGACTATTCACCCCCCCTAGTCTTTTACTTTGCCGTTATCTGGACCAACAAGTGGTATCAGAGCAGGAGGTTCCCAATCCTTCTACACTGAACCTAGATCCCCAGATAGGTGAAGAAACTTTGTCCCTTTCTGAGGACTATATAATTTGTGTGTTAAGTGTGTAGGTATGTCTCTGAGCGATGCACCTGTTCTAAAGCCAGAAAACTACGAGAAATGGAAGAACAACATGATGCTCCATCTGGAGGCCATTAGTGATGAGATGATCTATGTCATCAATGAAGGGCCTATCAAAATCAGACAACTCAAACAAGTCACTGAGGTTTCTGATGGAAGAAAAGCCTCAGACACGGAAGATGGAAGCGAGGACATGGTTGCTAGTGATAGTGGTCATGTTGCTCGTGGAAGCATTATGTATGAAGACAAGCCAAGAGAGCTCTGGACATCTAAAGGTGCCAAGAGACACATATTGGATGGCATCAGATCGACACCTGAGCACATACAGTGTAAACTGTGGGGTGCTAAAACGGCGAAAGTTGTCTGGCAATTGATTGAAGAAATCTGTGCCGGAACTGAGAAAACCAAAGAAAACAAGTTCGAAGTTCTTAAATTGAAGTTCCAAACTTCAAGCAAGGTCCCACTGAAACTCTGGAAGAACTTGATTTCAGGTTTACTACTCTTATGAGTGATATGGCTGCACTTGGTGAAAGCAACAGATACTCCCAGTCAGAAAAGATTAAGACTATTGTCAGAAGTCTCAATCACAACTGGGAGCACACTAAATTCTTTTATTTCAACCAAGGAATGCCAAATATTACTCCAGTAGAGCTCTTCTCTCATCTTGCTACTGTAGATTATGAGACAACTCAGAGAGAACAAACAGCTGAGAAGTTGCAAAGTGTTGCTCTAGTCTCTCAAGGTACTTCTGAAAAGAAAGATACCAAAGACGCATCTGAAGAAAATGCTCTTGCAGTAAGACACATGAATAAATTTGTGAGTCAAGAGATTGAGAGAAGAAAAGCTAAAGAAAAGTCAAAAAGCATCTTAGCCCAAACTATCATCAAGATAAGAACATTCAACTAAACAACTCTCTCAAGACCCCCATTCGAAAGGTGTTAGTCTTGAATCACAGAGATAGGAAATGATATCTGCTTCTATTGTCAAAAGCTGGTCGCTAAGAGAGATTGCCTGCTTTAAACAAGTTCAAGACAGTGACAAGAAGGACAAGAAATTACAAAAGAAATCAAAGGGCCTTCTTGATGAAGAAAGGAAGAAGATTCAAATCCAACTTGATGCTCTAGATATTGAGATGATTCTCAAGATGGAGATTCGATAACTCAAACCTACCATCACGTAATTGTGTGGAATCACCCACAACGTAATCGACTTGACCTTAAGAAGAATGAAATGTGTGGAGTTCTTTGAGATTCTTGGTCCAGACATCTCCAACATAGAAATGTGTCTTATGGCTGATGAGGTAACTAACATTTCACAATTTACGTACTATGAGAGTGATGATGGAATTGAGGATCCGAGTTAATCAGAGTGAATTGGATCGTTATGAGAAAGAATTTCCTAAGCACAATCCAAAACCGTAATTCTAGAGGAAAGCAAAGAAACTCTTGAAAAAGAGGATTCGAGCTAACGAGTATCTGAGAACAAGAGCTGAAATAGCCCTTCTAAAAGTCGATATCCGAAATGAAAATTTTCACAAACTAGCCTTGGATGAACTTAATAAGAAAATGATGAAGTCGCTTTACGAGAATGAGGAACTCAAAGAAAGAGCTATCCTTCCAATCTTATGCAAAGGCTAGTGACACTCTCACGAGGTTCAATCATATCCAGAGATCCCTCCGAGAAAGGTGGACTTGGACTTGATGAACAATCAAGCAATTCTCTCCTCTGAAGAAGGGTGATGATAGGTTGACCTTTGTAAAAGGTCAAGAATGGTTCTTCAACCACCTATAGCATTGGTCGAAAGCTAGGTAGTTGACAAAGGAAAAGGAGTAGCAACTCACCTTTGAAAGAACAACAAGTTCACAAGAAATATGTGGATAAGGTTTCAAAAGAAACACAACCCTCGACATGCAACCATCCACAAGCTATATTACTAAGAAGGGAAGAATTCTTTGGAATAGGCAAATTCTCAACTATACCATTTTATGAAAATAAAGATGGTGCAGAAACTAGTGAGGCTTCAAGACCGCATTCGAAAGCCAAAGGTGTTCGAAATGGCATTGGCTATCGTTATTGGAAAAGTCCTTTACAACAATATAAGGAAGGACAAGAACAATGGCGGCGTGATATTGCACGTAGCAATAAAATGTAAGTGGAAGAAATCTCAAACCACGAAAACTGAATGCCAAAGCTAGAAGGAACCTGGCCAGAAAGGCTAAGTTTGCTGAAAAGCAACCCCAGAAACCCAGGATCCAGAAAGCACCAAAGGGAACACCTAGAAACACCCCAAGAAGGAAGATTGAGATCAAAATTACTAATTTCATTGCATCTCATACTTCGAGTTAGACAAAACAAACTCCCAAGAAATTCACTAAAATGTGGATTCCTCGGAAGAATGTTTAGTCTAAATGGTTCTATCTCAAGCAAGAACCTAACTCTGCTTCTGTTTATGCGCCTCTTGGACTAAGGCTCAATGGCTATTTGATAGTGGATGCGGAAAGCACATGACAGGAGACAAAGCAAATCTGGTCAACTACAAAGCTTGCAACACTGGACCAGACATCAGATATTCTGGAGGAGAATTAAATCCCTCTATGGGATTTGGCAACGTCAAATTGGGATCTTTAACGATTACTGACGTATTACATGTTAAGGGTTTGAAATACAATCTATTTAGCATGAGCCAGTTTGCAGACAAGGGATTCACTGTGAAATTCAAAGCAAAGTTTTGCAAACTTATTGACAATGAGTCAAAGCAGACAGTCTTGGTTGCTCGGCGGAAAGGTAGTCTTTATGTTGCCGATTGGGCATCTGCCACAACTGAAGAATGTCTCATGGTGAGTCAATCTGGTCACACAGAAGAGCACTGGTTATGGCACAAAAGAATGAGTCACTTGAACTTCAAAACTCTGAACAAAGTTGCCAAGAAAGAGTTAGTGGTTGGCCTTCCCAAAACATCTTTCAGAAAGGATGGTATCTGTTCTGCCTGTCAGATGGGGAAACAATCTAAGATCTCCTTCAAGTCCAAAATCAGACACTCTAGTGTTAGACCACTGCAACTATTACACATGGATCTTTTTGAATCATCTGTAACTAGGAAAGAAGTATGGTCTGGTTGTTGTAGATGACTTCTCAAGATTCACTTGGGTTGTCTTTCTGAAGCACAAATCTGATGCTAGGGTGGAGATACCAAACTTGCTAAATAAGCTTGAAGTTATGAAAAATGACAAGGTATCTGCAATCAGAACAGACCATGGTACTGAATTTGTCAACCTGTACATAAAGGAGTTTTGTACCAGCAAAGGTATACAACATCAACTTTCCTCTGTAAGAACACCACAACAAAATGGTGTTGCAGAAAGGAAAAATAGAACCCTTAAAGAAGCAAAGAAGGACAATGTCAATGACATCGAAATAAGTGAAGTTTATTGGGTTGAAGGCACAAACCTGATGCTACACTCGTAATGTATGTTTGATAAACAAACACCATGACAAGACCCCTTATGAGCTCTTGGTTGGTAGACCCCCTAATATTAAACATCTGAAAGTGTTTGGTTGTAGATGTTTTGTTCTTAACAATGGAAAAGAGTATCTAAGAACATTTCAACCAAAGGCAGATGAAGGAGTGTTTCTTGGTTATTCTATGAATAGCAGAGCTTACAGAGTTTACAACAAAAGAACAAAGAAGATTGAAGAATCAGTTCATGTTGTATTCTATGAAGAAAGCAAGAAATCACCCCTCCGATGAACTCTCAGAAAGGTTCAAGGAACTAATGTTAAAGGATTCTGAAGAAGAACCCTCAGAAAGGAAAAACATCATTATGGAAAGAGAGGATGACTCTGATGAAGAAAAGCATGAAATGCCTAGTAACAACCAGATGATTCTCAGACATGATGAAGAATTTCCTATAAGATTTCCAGAAATGGAAACTGAAGATGTTCATCAGAGAGCTAATTCTGGAAATGACCTCTTTGACAGGCATGTCCCAGAAAGCCCTCACACTGAGCAAGTGTCAGACATTAAACGCCCTTCTGTGGTACAAAATGTCATAGATACTGAAGAAGTATCAAGTCATAATCATAGTGATTCACATTCAGATCACATAGATGTTGACCCTACTAGCCCCAAACCCATGATGAGATGGATCAAGGATCATCCTGCAAAGGATGTGATTGGACCAATCAATCAAGGTGTTAGGACTAGGAGAGCAATAGCCAAAAATGCTAATTCTCTCTTTGGATGTTTCATCTCAAACATTGAACCTAAAACTATTGAAGAAGCATTAAGAGACCAAGACTGGATCTCTGCAATGTAAGAAGAGTTGGATCAGTTTGAAAGAAACAAAGTCTGGAAACTAGTTCCATTTGTAGAAGGAATATCTGTGATTGGAACCAAGTGGGTTTTCAGAAACAAGATGAATGAATATGGTGAAATAACCAGAAACAAAGTAAGGTTGGTTGCCAAGGGATTCACCCAGACTGAAGGCTTAGATTTTGATGAGTCATATGCACCAGTTGCCAGATTGGATGCGATAAGACTCTTTCTGGCCTTTGCAGCTCATAAAGACTTTAAAGTTTATCAGATGGATGTCAAAAGTGCATTCTTGAATGGTGAACTTGCTGAGGAAGTCTATGTTGAACAACCACCGGTTTTGAAGTTTCTCGAGAAAGTAGAATGGTCTACAAGCTACTAAAGCTCTATATGGATCAAACAGCTCCAAGAGCATGGTATGACACTTTGGCCAAATACCTTCTGGAAAGTGGTTTCAAGAAAGGTGAAGTTGATAAAACTTTATTTACCTTAAATCATGATGGGAAACTGCTCTTAGTTCAAGTATATGTTGATGACATCATATTTGGATCTAAGGACAAGCAACTTTGTGATGACTTTGCAAATCTCATGAAAAGTAAGTTCGAGATGAGCATGATGGGAGAATTGAACTATTTCCTAGGATTGTAAGTCAAGCAACTCAATGATGGAATATTCATTAATCAGACAAAGTATGCAAAAGACATGCTCACAAAGTTCAATCTTAAGCCTTCTGAAAAGAATGCTAAGATACCTATGAGCATAGGAACCAAGATGACCTATACTGAATCAGATAAAAGTGTTGATGAACACAAGTATAGGAAATTGATAGGTTCACTACTTTACCTTACTGCAAGCAGAACTGATATCCAAACAAATCCGATGCAATCACACTACAACATTGCTATGAAAATATTAAGGTATGTGAAAGGTACAGTAGATGTAGGTTTGTGGTACCCTAAAGAAAGTGGATTGAGTTTGGTTGGTTACTCAGATGCTGATTATGCTGGATCAATGCTTGATAGGAAGAGTACCTCAGGAACTTGTCAATTTCTGGGAGCTAGACTTATCTCATGGTTTAGCAAGAAACAAAACTCAATTGCAACTTCTACCACAGAGGCTGAATATATTGCTGCTGGTTGTTGTGCAACACAAATTCTGTGGATTCAACAACAACTCAGAGATTATGGACTCAATGAAGAGAAAACTCCCATTTTTCTGTGATAACACAAGTGCTATTGCAATCACACAGAACCCCAAGTTCCATGCCAGAACAAAGCACATTGATGTTAGACACCACTTCATCAGAGACCATGTTGAAAAAGGCAATATAGAGATACTCAAGATTGGCACAGAAGACCAACTTGCAGATATCTTCACCAAGCCCCTATAGGAAAGCCGGTTCTTGACCTTAAGACATAATCTTGGGTTAATGGAGTTGCCTAAGGACTGAAAAATGTCCTGTATCTCTAAAGTCTGAGTAAGCAAGGTAGAAAAGAAGTAGGCCTCTGAGAACATGCTCTCAGAAAGCCAAGTTGTTAAAAAGTGATGCAAAGGTTTCTGAGTAGCAATACTCAGAAAGGCAAAACATTTCTGGAACGGGTATCCAGAAAGGCAAAGGTTGGTACACACTCAATGAGTAAATAAGACTAGAACTTACTTACTAAGAGTGGGTCAAATACATTCAAACAACTGAAGTTTCTGATTCTTGAATTCAGGAAACTATTTAGTCATAAAGAGAAAAGACACATAAAGCCATAAAAAGTATAAGTTCTGGGAGTCAAACATGTCCAATGTCTTGTATTTTTGCCATTTTTATGATAAATAATATAAAGATAAGGACTTAACACTCAGAATGATAAGCTCAAACGATTAAGTGTTCCCACTCTTTACTAAGTGACACAATGAATGTAGCATATTCAAAATCCATCAAGTCGGCACAATACCATTTGTTGATTGATATCATTACAAGATATTCAATATGAACCCTTGATGTATAAACGTTTGATCTCAACGGCTGAGATTAAAACAAAGCAAGTAATGTCTGTTGAGAAATGCAGACATGGCCCACTAAGCATTTAATGAAGTACAAAGGTCGTACCACGCCTATGCAGATACAAAGACACGCATTCTTATTCAGCTATATGTATGTTGTATCTATGTACGTTTGGTCTGCTATATATATAGAAATTGGGCAAAAGACAAACACTTTTACCAAATCCAAATTTCATACTTGCATCAAAATAGCAAAATCTCTCAAGATTTCTGCAAAACTTCTTCTGCAACTCAACTTCTTGTGCTTAGTCTTCTGAAAAGATAGACTAATCTCGATTATTCTTGCAAAACTCATCTGTAAACACTCACTCAAAGACTCTATATAAGAGATGGCACCAAAGAAGATGACCACCAAGAAACCTAAGGCCGCATCATCTGCTCCTGCTGAAAAGCAAGGAGGAAAAGAACTCAAGGTGTTGAATAAACGCCTTCTAGGAGAGTTTACCTCTTCTGACTAGAATCCAAGTCACAAGATGAATTGGGGAGCTTTTCTTGTGAAGAAATATATTTCTGCAGTCATTTCTTCAAAAGCAGATAGAAAACTGATATTGGGAATGTTGAAAAGTTCCCATATCTACAAGTTTCTGTGTCGCACCAAAGGAATTTCCACCTTTGGATGTGTTGGAGTTCTACAACAACTCCAAAATCTTCATAAAAGTTGTGAATGATGTAGAAGAGAAGTACATGCAGACTGAAGTTCAAGGACAAGAAATTATCCTAGACTGCAAGACTTTCTGCAACTTATTCCGATTGAAAAATCGAGGAATAATCGATGACATCAACATCAGGGATGCCTCCATGATTCAAAGTGTTAAGGAGCTATTTGAGGCAATCCAGATTGAAAATGCAAAGGGTTGCCCAACAAACTTTATTCTGAAAGCCATCAGAACCAGTCATCTCCAGAAACACTGGAGTACTTTGGCTCTCATTCTGGTCCGTTGCTTTGATGGTAACAAAGGTGGAGTAGACCAGATAAGCATGGAGAGATGGATGTTGATGCATCTTCTGAATAAGAAGCATGAAGGGCAGGAAACCCACTTTAATTGGGGGAAGTACGCCTTCAACAAATTTCTTGGGCACAAAATCATCAATGGCCTTGCTGAGACAAAGGCCAATATGCATTTTGGTCTCAGAATTCGGTACATTCTGGAAACAATGGGAATAACTCTCAGAAAGAGACAAGAAATCCCAGTCACCAACTCTCTTTTCAGACATGCCTTTGAAGAAAAGGAGAGAATTGTCACGAGAAAGCTCGAAGAGGCGTAAGAGCTTGAAGTCGCCAAAGAAGGTGAAGAGGTCTCTGAGCAAGCTCCTGCTCAACCTCCAGTTGCCAAGAGAAAGAGGACTCAAAGCAAGAAAGTCTCTAAGTCCCAAAGTGTACAAAAAGTACAACCTTCTGGAGACAAGATCTCAGAAGATGTTGTTCGGCCAGAAAGGCAACACCAGAAAGCCCCAAGAATTCTGAGACAGGCTGCTCCAGAAATCTCCAGAGATGATAGAAATATCATAGATGGGTCAGCTCCCAATCTTGACAGTGACTCTGATGATGATGTAGTACTTACACAAGTATTCAAAAAGTCCAGATTGAGACCCATGGAGGAGCATCAAGCTCACCCTCGAAGAAAGGAGCCCCTCATCCGGCAGGAAGAAGAAGGCCTGGAAGAGGAAGATAGAGTGATGGAAGATGTTGACATTGCTTCCACATTCACAATGCCAGCACTTAATGTGGCTGAAGAAAACCCTGTTCTTGAACAGGTTCCTCAACCTTCTGAGAGAGCTCAACTCTCAGAAAGGGATCAAACTGAGATGGAGACTCAGAAAGATATTGTAGAGGAGACCAACAATGAGCAAAGAGAGGCTGTGGAAACTCCACTAGTCCAAGAGACCCAAACTCAGCCTGACTCTATTCAGGTAACAAAAGTAGTTTGTATCTAACTTGTCAACATTAAAATGTTAACTTGTTACTCATAAGCTTCATTTGTTACAGGCCAACTTGGAGACACAATTTCAGGGGGAAGAAAACTTGTTCACTCCCTTGAATCAAGAAGAGGTTCCTCCAACCTCAGAACATCAAGAAGAGCCTGTTCCACAGGTAGTAAAGGTTATCTCTGAACAAGGAATAACTAACTAAAATTGCTCTTATGTTCTAATATTCTTAATGTCTCTTCTTAGGCTACAACTGAGAAAGTAGTGGAGGTGGAACCAACACCCCAACACCAAGAGTTTCAGAGGTCACTCGAGGAAGTGGTTCTTGAGCCTTACATTGAGAAGGTAAGTATCAGTAAACTTTCCTTAAGAAAATTATGGTAAAATTCACTACTTAATCAATATGTTTGTTCTATCTTACAGGCTCAATCAGAAGAACACTTGGACGGAGAGAATGTGATCTCATCTCCTCCAAGAGAAACTAAAACTGCTGAATAAGCGATTCAAGAAAAGGTTCCAGAAACCCCCAAGGTTTCTGAGAAAGATGCCACTGAGCTTCCTCACTTGGAAGTAAGAGAAGTCTCAGAAAGCATTTTTCCACTTATCTTTTCTGATAACAAGTTTCTAAACATATTTGATTCTATTTCTCAGGTTCAATCAGAAAGAAAGGATGCTGAGGATCAGACTTCTCCTCACATCAAGGTATCTGAGGCCTCTGTGCCCAAACAAGCGGTAAGTCCAAGCAAATGAGCCTAGTGTTTCTACACGTATGCTCGTAAAGCTTACTTGCACAGATACTAACACAAGTAGTTTGAACAAAACTAACTTGATCCCTTTCTTTCAGGCTCAAAGTCTAGTGCCACTCAACTTACTCCAAGCCTTTAAGAAGCACACTCTCAAGAAACATCTAAAGTGCTTCAGACAATGGCAGAAACTCAGAAAGGCCGATCTTTCTGAAATTACAAGAGTAATTGACATCCCAGAGAAAAGGGCCATAGCAATCAATCTGGAAGACCATATCCATGCTATGTTTCCCACAGAATCATATTCTTTTGCCACTCTGATGGATGATAATTTCTTAAATGAAGTAGCACAAAGACTCCTAGCAGACTTTCAAGTCACGATGCTCAAACCCAAGAGATGGTGACCCATCCCGCTTGCCCAAAGAAGCTCACAACCTACCCTTCTGAGCAAGAAGAAGTAAATGGGAGGATGATCACACTTCCTAATGTGATCAACCTGGTTTCTGAAGATGAGAAGGAAACTGATGAGAATGATTACCAAGAACCTCCTTCTGAGCATCCAAGTCAAGAAGACAAGAAAAAGGATGATGATGATGATCAGAATGATGATCCCCAACCTGGAAACGGCGGGATTCAGAAAATTAGCAAAGGAAGTGCAGAAAAGGCTACTCCTTCCAATGCTCAGAAAGCCCCATCATCATCACCACCAAAGTCTCATCAAAATACCCAACAGGCTGAACAAGACACAATTGAAGAAATCACAGCCACTGAGTTCAGGATTGAACAACTCAGATTTAAGTTGGAAGAGGAGAAGAGAATCAACTTAGAGTGTCAATCTCTTGTTGAAGAAAAGGAAGCCAAACTCGAAAAGCTCAGAGAAGCTAATGCTAAGGAACTGGCACTCCTAGATGAGCAAAGGTTGTTGAAAAATGCCATCGTTGTCACTGCTGCTAAGATAGATGCCATGGATGACAATGATGATGAAGAGCATTATGCTAAGGCTGCATCAGAAAGACCTTCTATTTCTCAGAAGGCCAACATACTCAAAGGCAAACAAAAGATTGCCACTCTGCAAACAATCCAAGAAAAGGATTATGAGAATGATGCTGAAATAAACCCAAACTTGATCTCCCAAGCAGAAGATGAGAGGCTAATCACTAAGGAAAAGCTAGCCCTTCTGGCGCCTCAAATTTTCTCTGCTCCAGGTGCTTCAAGAAGTGATGAGCACAGTCCGTATCAATTTCTTTGAACTAAGAGATGACTTGTTGCTCAAGACAACCAAGTCCTGACAAATCGAGAAGAGATGAAAGATTTGGCTGTTGCATTGCTAAATAGAGCAACCAGCATAGCTCTCTCTCAGAAAGACTTAGCTCTGATCAGGGAAGAAGACTGCAATAATGCCAATGCAGCACTAGCAGATGCTACTTATGCTACTCAACAAGCTGAGGCTATTCTAAAGCCTCTTGAAGAGCTCAACCAAAAAGAGCAAGTGTTGGTTAGGCAAAACAAGGACATGAAAGAAGAAATCCAAGAATTGGTCAGGGTGCATAACAACCTCCAGAAGAACTTTGAATCACTCTCTGAAGAAGTTGTTCCATATCAACCAGCCAGAAAGCTGAGAAGTATGGTCACTAGGGGAACCAAGTCCCTTAGGATCTCAGATGGGAACAACCAGAAAGCTTCTGAAGAAGAAAATCAAGAAGAAGGTGAGGTAAGAGGTCAAGAGAGCTGCAAGCCTCACAACTGGAACATCAATGATGATGATGAGGATGAATCTGATACTGATGAACATCCACTTCACAAAAGAAGAAGGCAAGCAAGCCCCTTACAACCTCCTCTGGCAGCAAGGCCATTAGCAGCTAGAACCCCTTCTGGAAATACCAAGTCAATTCAAGGGACTTCCACCAGCACAACCCCAAGGCAGGCTGAAAGAGTCACAGGATCTCCTGACAGAAGGCCACCTAACAGAAAGCTAGAAGGGATATTCAGTTTGGCAGAGCAAACAAAGAAACTCATCAAGAAAAGCCAACTGATGCCCACATTGAGTATGTGAAGACCAGTAATGAAGAGTCTTCATATAGGTGCATTCTGAACAAGAAAGGGTATTGGATTCTGGAACTGCAACATCTACTTGTCAATGATAAGTTTCCAACTCCCATCTTCAACCAGATCCTAAAATGGAGTGAAGGCAAGCCAAATTTGCTATAACATGAGCACCTTCATGCCTGGCTAAACTTTGAGGTTGAAAAGAGAAATGATGCCAGAAAGATGGACATTTCTTTTCCTTGTCCTTACCCCAAGCCAGAAGATGTGCACAAGACAAGAAAACTGGATGGTACCTACAGCAAGCAGAACAAGCTAGGTGTTCATCCCTATGAGTCATTCTACATGACAAAGGATGAATATCTGGATGATATTCACTATCTGGAAGAAATATACAAGTATTTCAACCTATCTGAGCTGCAAGTAGACCATGCCTGGGTCTGGGGAAAATACTACTGGGTCAAACACTTTCTGAAGAAGAACTACAATCTTGGCAAGAGTTTCCATGAAATTTGTATCTTATCCAGAAAGACAGAACTTTCTGCCAGAAGGATACTTTATGACTATGTCCAAGAATGCAGAAAAGTGGATGATTATGTCAACTGATCCAGAAAGGGTGCTGAAGAACTTGAGGTTTCTGAACCTAAGTTAATCTTTGAAGACTTGAAGACTAGTATCTTAGAATGTTTACTTGGAGCTTGGACTCTCCTGTTGTTCTAATTTACTTAGTTTGTTTTGTTACTTTTTGTAATCTTGCTGATTGTTTCTAATTTTCTCTATCCGTAAAAGTTGCATCTTATTCTGTAATCTGTACCTATCTGAAGATCATACTCTCAGATACACTCTAATAGATGACAACTTATCAGCAAAGGTCACTTCTTGTGATTTGGTTGATGATTACTTTCTGCACTTAATTCAACTAAAATTGAATATCATTTGAAATGATTAAGTGGTGGATTGTTTTCTCTTCCAGGATTACAACTTTGTAATAGGACTTTGAAAGATAGTCATGGATGACTGATCAAAAAAGGGGAAAATTTGTTAGGAATATCTGTTAGTTTTTTGATCGTTCATCACATGTTCCTATCTTAGCCAGAAAGGTGATTAAGTACTCTTGGTTCACTTGAACATTGTAAAAGAGGAAATCACTGAGTATAATTAGTCTAGTAAATCTTGTATTAGGATTATAGGTCTCTGAGTGTAATTTTTATTTTAAGAAGACCATGAAGATCAATCCTAGCAATGGAGCTTTTCTGAATATTACAAGACCGGAGATTGCACAAGATTTATGAAGACACCAAGGTTTAGTCTCACTCGGAAAGACTATGTCATTAATCCTTTCTTAAGTACATTTAGTTACTTTTGAAACATGATTCTGGAACATATGACATCATGAGTATGGAGCATGCAAGCCATCAGAAAGGCTAATGTATCCGTTGAAGACTACAGGACAAGAAATAGTACATATGCATTAATTGCATCGGCAGAAAAGCCGCTAAAGCACAGTCCTCTCTGAGATATGAGACAAGGACTTCTGAGTACTCATTTCAAGATAAGTATAGACTGAATTTGAATTGTGTCTAACGGATAACATCCCAACGACTCTCTAATTCATCTATAAATATCACACACATAGATGCTGAGAAACACGACCGAAGAACGATCTAACTTGCAAACTTACAATCTAGCAAAGTATTCTCTCAAGCAATCTACTACCCTTTCTGAAAGCTTTCTGTTGCTTGAAGAATCACTAATAGTTCTAAGTTGTCCTGAACCTTAACAAGAGATTGTTATTCGTGAAAGAGTTGAACTGTCAGATAACCTTTCTGAAGCTCATTCTCCAGAACGGACATCAATTACTTGGGTCAGTAAAGAGCAAATTGCCATACACTGAACAAGTGTATTAAGTAGTCTTGTTCTATTAGGCTCTCTGAAAACATAACTGAAAAGTTATACGAGAAGCCTCTCTGACAAACCTTATAACCAACACCATTAAGGCGTGGAGTAGAGGAAGTACTTGATTTGGGAAATCAGGGAATAACTCCAAGGTTATCTGAGTAGAGGAAGTACTTAGCTCTAGGAGCTGGGGAATAACTCAGGGGGAACATTTGATTGGGAACCAATTGTTTAAGAATCTTAGAATCGGATTTTTGTAAGGTGAACTCAATTATCTGTTCTAGTGAATTCTAGGTCTCAGAAAGACCGAAGTGGATTAGTTGGAGGATTACGCTATCTCCAGATACCACTATACTTGCTGTGTTATTTACCTTTCTGTATTTATCTTTCAGCAAAGCACACACACTTACTTATTGTTTCTGCACTTACCTATCTTAAAGTCTTCCGCGCTCTGAATTTAAGTTCTGAGAAACTGTGTTTATCGACAAAAGTTTAAAAGACTATTCACCCCCCCCCCCTCTAGTCTTTTACTTTGCCGTTATCTGGACCAACAAGGTCCGAATCAGAGGAGTCAGACAAACTTATGGAAGCTCCTCATAGACAACCTAATACAGTCCGGACCAAGCATCCGGACCAACCTCTCCGGACCTTGACCCGCAACAGACTGTATCAAAGCCTCTAATATTCTCACATTAATGACTAAACTACCCCTAAAAGCCCAAAGTGGAATGGGGCAAGTGTCATTAATGGGCCATGGGCCTATTGAAGCCTTGGTGGCTCAATCTAGGCCTTACACTTGGCATGATCTGGTGGAACCCTCCCAATTGGGAAGAAATCTATATATAAGGCACACACTCCCATGATAATGGTAAGCAAGAATCACTTCCGAACTTTGACTATCATATAGAGTAGATCTTCAGTCTCTCTTGAGTAAAGTCTCAAACCGGTTTGACACTTAGCAAACCGGGGCCTAACTCCCCCCCCCCCCCCTAAGTCACTTGTGCAGGTTCTTACCAAGCTTCGGATCTCAGGCTCTCACACATTGGCTCTTAAGCTGTACGGGGCTTCTTACTTGAGGTTGTCTTGGCCATTACCAGTGGGATAGAATAATCTCTAAGTGGTTGGGGAACTTTTACCCTCAACATTTTGGCGCCGTCTGTGGGAATCTTTACAAAACGTTCCGTTCTCTTCAGTAATGGCAAGAACAAGAAGGTCAATAAGAACCAACGCTACTGCGATTGGCACGCCTGCCCCGAGGCAAAGAGGCAGACCTCCCACTCGAAGGGAAAGGGTGGCGAGAACCTCTTCAAGAAACACAATGGATTGCCCAAGTGATGGCCACACCGCTAGCCTCTCTTCAGAGGAAGAAAGAGCCGCTGATCCACCAATAAGGACCCAGGTACTCGGAGTCGAAGGACAAGTCCCTCCGTCAGGAACATATGGTCCTCCTCCGGGAAGAAACTTCACCCTTCCAAATGGGCAGATCATTCGTCCAAGTGGGTTTGGAATGAGTGAGAATCAGTTTGCCTCTTACTCACCACCATTCAAGGGTATTTTGGATCAAACAATCTTCAGCCTCCTCAACCCACTCCTCCTTTGGCAATTCCAAGACAAGCTGAACCCGCACAATCAAGGAATGAACATCGCCCAATCCAACAAAGGTTAGGAGAACCAGCTCAACCGGAGGACCTAAGGAACCTTCTCAATAGGAGGGCCGCTGCTTCTCACGAACAACGGGGGAGAAGTCCGATGATGCCACGAGCAGATGAAGTTGGAACTAGCCAACGTGGGGCTCTACAACATGCGCCAAGAGACCACGTGGCAGAAAGCATCTCGATAGTCCCTATTAACGATCTTCCTCCAGATGTGGCCATCAACCCAAGGACTGGTGAGAAACTAACCGCCGAGCAGATTTATGTCCAACAAAAGGCCTTGGAGACTCAAATCGCCACTTTGAGCAAGATGGTGAAGGCACATGACAAGGTGACTCTTAGAGCTCCTAATCCTCTATGTGATGAGATAAGGAGGGAAAGGAAGCGCCCCGACTCTAATCCCAACTCTTGAGCACTATTACGGGGATACTTGTCCTGTGGGGTACCTTACTAGATACGAAAGTAAGATGGAGACCAACGGCCTGAATGACAACTTGGAAGCTCTCAACTTCTCCACTACACTCTTTGGGGAGGCAATGGATTGGTGGACCTCTTTGCCCAATGGCTCCATCAAATCCTACGCAGATATTGCTTCCCTCTTCCTGAAAAGGTTTGAGAAAGCAAAGAAGAGAAAGAGATTGGTCGAGCACTTGGCAGGAGTAATCCAGAAAGATCACGAGGACCTTAGGACCTTCCTTGACCGTTTCAATGCCGAAGTGCGCCAAGTAGAGCCTCACAGTATCAAAGAACGGGTCCGACACCTGTACGCTAACACTTACAATGATGATCTCAGAAGAAAGCTTTCCAACGAGGAAATCACAACTGAAAAGTACTTGGAAGATATATGCGAAGGAGTCCTGTATGGAGAAGAGTACAGGAGAAATGTCTCAATAAGAGCCGGGGCCAGAAAGGGAAAAGAGCAAGTAAGACAAGAACCCCTTCCCCATCCAGGAAAGTTTGAACAAAAGAAGGAACTTAGAGACAGAAGAGAGTTCCGCAGGGAGAGAACACCACCAAGAAGATACGCCGAGTATACTCGCCTCAATAGACCAAGATCCGACATCTTGGCCTCTATTGTTGAGAAAAACTTAGATATATAATGGCCAAAACCTACAAGGAGCAACAAGAAGAACAAAGCTTCAAAGGAATACTGTAGGTTTCATAAGCACAACGGTCATTCGACTGAGGATTGTGTCCAGCTGAAAACAGAAATAGAAAGGTTGGTACGGAGTGGTAAATTGAAAGAACCAATATACGAGGAGGAACCCTCCAGACACCAGAAGAATGAACAAAGAAGGGAGGAGCGTGGTTCGAAACCTCCGACAGGATCCTTACCGCCACCTCCAGCAGAGATCCCACCCCACCATACCCAAAGATACCATGGGTATCACGAAGACATGGAAATGGAAAATCTCCCCTATAGCGGGATTATCAATGCCATTACAGGAGGTCACCATCACTGAAAGCAGAGTACGGACGTTCATCTAGAAGAACATCATCTGCCACTTCGGACTTCCGAGGGTTCTAGTCTCGGACAACGGGGCTCAGTTCTCCGGGGCCAGACTGAAAGAATGACTCCACTCTTTCAAAATAGAACAACGCTTTACTTCCGTGGGCTACCCCCAAGCCAATGGTCAAGTAGAAGCCACCGACAAGACCATCATCAAGATTTTGGAGAAAAGGTTGAGGACTTCCCAAGACAGTTGGGCAGATGATCTCGACACGGTCCTTTGGGCACACAGGACGACGACTCGGACTTCCACACAGGAGACGCCCTTCTCCCTTGTCTATGGCTCTGAGGCGGTCATCCCCTCGGAAGTAGTAGTGGAAACCCAAAGGATCCAGCAATACAACCCAGCTCAGAATGAAGTCGCAAGGACCTACGACCTTGAGCTCCTTGAGAACAAACGGAGTGAGGCACTAGCTAGCATACTTCGATACCAAGCCATGATTACTCGAGCCTACAACAAGCGTGTCTTTCCCAAAGACATACAATTCGGAGACTTAGTCCTCAGAAGAGCTGACATCCTAAGCAATGTCGGGAAACTCAAGCCCAAATGGGAAGGACCTTACAAAGTTATTGGAGCCAGAATCAATGGGAGCTTCGAGCTAGAAGACGACCAAGGAAGAGCCTTGAAGAGAACCTGGAATGCTAAGAATCTGCAAAAGTTTTATGCTTAGGTTAACACTTCAAAAATAGACTACGTCAGTTGTCGAAGTTTTTGTCATTTTCTTTGACCGGCCTCGAAGCCCATCAGTTGTACTTGAATTTCCATCAAATCAATACAACTTTTTGCAAGGCAAGAAAGCTATATTCACATAAACACATTGCCTCGGACTATTCACAAAGGTCCGAGCCAATTGATTCACCAAATACTTGAGGAATCAATTTCTCGTCAGGATTGACTTATACCAGCCGGTTTGGATGAAGTAATATAATGAGCCAAAGAAAGAAGGTGCAAACACTCAAAAGACCATGTATTATTCAAAAAATACAAATTACAAAATTAAAAACTTCGGATACACCCGTCCGAGTCACGTAACACGGGGGTAACCTACATCGTTCTGTACAAAACAAACACGCAGTTCTTGGTGGCAATTTCAACATCTGGAACAGTGAAGCATATCCGTTCCGAAGCCAATCGTCCGAGGAAAAACAGGAACAGCACGAACCAATGGACCTCCAAATAATGAATCCCTACTTTCGCACAAAAGGACAAGTTGAATCCGAACCGGATAACTCTGGTACGGCAAGGAAGCTCCACGGTCCTCTCAGACGATCCGCATCTTCCACCACAACCACTTTCTGGTTCGCACCCTCGGGCACCACAAGAAAATGGTAAATGGTGGAAGGCGCAAATAGCCCGAGAATTCGACTCTCCATGCCAACAAGTCTTCCATGATCCTTGGGAACGGAGAGCTAGTCCACTTCCCCGGGGCTCAAGTGGTTGATACGCTACAGCCCGGGAGAAAGAAGACTAGCACGCTGATCCGAGAACTATGTCCGAAACTTATATACTGCAAGGGGTAAATATCCCGAAAAATTAACTCTCCGAAGTCGTAAGTGTTTAGGAATCCTCGGAACCAGGGAGCTAATCCGCTTCCCCGGGGCTACAGTTGACGATACACGTTACAGCCCCGCAGAAAGAAGATTGGCACGACGATTCGAGAAGGGTTCCTTCCGAGAAGCTGATACCCATTACCTTTCACATAGTCCGACTCGATGTCATCTTCGGATGCCCGAACGACCCACCGAGACGAATCAAATGGGAACGGCAGAATCAACCTCCTCGTTCAGACGCCCG
This sequence comes from Plantago major, assembly GCA_026545765.1. Lineage (NCBI taxonomy): Eukaryota > Viridiplantae > Streptophyta > Magnoliopsida > Lamiales > Plantaginaceae > Plantago > Plantago major. The sequence continues at coordinate 28,361,762 of CM048843.1, forward strand.
GACACCAGGATCCGAACCACCTATTACTACAAAAGGGATGGAATGATCTAACGAAAAGCCGTACAATCCAGGGGTATATATAGAAGTGGCGAGCCAATCACCACTCGACACGTGGCACATGACAGTTGGCGATGGGCTTGGGCCTGGACTTCGGCCCAACAATTGGGCCGTTATTGGGCCAACCCGGAGTCTTTTCACACTTTCAGACTCATTGGGAGAATAATTTTGAACTGTTACCTGCTCGGATCCCTCAGCCCGAGGCGCTAAACGTGATCCGTAGCCCACACTCAACCTTTTTGGAACGTCTTCTTTTTTACCGACTTTCCACAAATCCGAAACGACTCGGACCTGTACACCGTGTCGTTACAAATCAGGCAAGATTTATGACATCCGAATCATTCCTGTTTACTTAGGGCGATTTACATTTGGAGCCATGACTCGGACAAACGTCTTGTCCGACCGACCCATGAGTCAACCAATTGAGAATTATATTATTTTGGGGAGATTTGGCCTCGTGGACTCGGATCTATGTCCCAAGCAAACCGAGCCAATGAAACTTATAAATTCGATACACAATAAGAAGCATGCATTTGAAAAGGAAATAACACAAGCAAATGATAAGAGCTGTCCCGAGCCATCACCAAGCCCGGACCAATGCCATGGATACCGAATCAATTGTGCAAATTCAACAAAAATTATCCATACAGAAACAACGGTAACAAAGAAACAACATAGTTTTTAAGGTCCGAAGACCAGAGTTACGCGCTTCCGGGGCATACCCCGTCTTCACCTCCCCAGATGACTTGACGAGCCAGCTTGCGCGCCCGAAGGATCTGCGGCCTCTTTTTCTGGAGACACTTGTGCATCCGATGCCATTCTCTCTTGGGCCTCCTGCGCCAACCTTCTCTCCCTTCGGGCCCTTAATTCCTTTAGGAAAGCAGGGCATTGCTCCATCAGGTCCAGATCGGAAGAGAAACCCTTGACAGGACCGGGCAGAGTCAGCCAGTCCCGAAGGACCCACCGAGACGAATCAAATGGGAACGACGGAATCAACCTACTCGTTCAGACACCCGGACACCAGGATCCGAACCACCTATTACTACAAAAGGGATGGAATGATCTAACGAAAAGCCGTACAATCCAGGGGTATATATAGAAGTGGCGAGCCAATCACCACTCGACACGTGACACATGAAAGTTGGCGATGGGCTTGGGCCTCGACTTCGGCCCAACAATTGGGCCGTTACTGGGCCAACCCGGAGTCTTTTCACACTTTCAGACTCATTGGGAGAATAATTTTGAACTGTTACCTGCTCGGATCCCTCAGCCCGAGGTGCTAAACGTGATCCGTAGCCCACACTCAACCTTTTTGGAACGTCTTCTTTTTTACCGACTTTACACAAATCCGAAACGACTCGGACCAGTACACCGTGTCGTTACAAATCAGGCAAGATTTATGACATCCGAATCATTCCTGTTTACTTAGGGCGATTTACATTTAGAGCCATGACTCGGACAAACGTCTTGTCCGACCGACCCATGAGTCAACCAATTGAGAATTATATTATTTTGGGGAGATTTGGCCTCGTGGACTCGGATCTATGTCCCAAGCAAACCGAGCCAACGAAACTTATAAATTCGACACACAATTAGAAGCATGCATTTAAAAAGGAAATAACACAAGCAAATGATAAGAGCTGTCCCGAGCCATCACCGAGCCCGGACCAATGCCATGGATACCGAATCAATTGTGCAAATTCAACAAAAAATATCCATACAGAAACAGCAGTAACAAAGAAACAACATAGTTTTTAAGGTCCGAAGACCAGAGTTACACGCTTCCGGGGCATATTCCGTCTTCACCTCCCCTGATGACTTGACGAGCCAGCTTGCGCGCCCGAAGGACCTGCGGCCTCTTTTTCTGGAGACACTTGTGCATCCGATGCCATTCTCTCTTGGGCCTCCTGCGCCAACCTTCTCTCCCTTCGGGCCCTTAATTCCTTTAGGAAAGGAGGGCATTGCTCCATCAGGTCCAGATCGGAAGAGAAACCCTTGACAGGACCGGGCAGAGTCAGCCAGTCCCGGTTATGCTCCTCATGGTCTTCCAACGGAATGAAAACACTGGACATCAACACCCGTGGCACAAAAGAGGGCAGATACGGACCGCCATGATTGTACTTCTTATCCTCGGTCTCGTCGTAGACAAACTCTACAAACTCACATTGAAGTAATACCTCATCCGAGACACCTTCCGGAGAAAAGTCCGAGCCATTAGCTTCTTTGAAAGCAGTAATGCCTTCAGCCTCCAAGTCAAGGTCGCTCGGGATCTGTCTCCTATGCCGGAGCTGCCCAATAGCCGCATCAAAGCCATCCTGCCGAGCCTCATCATACTTGGACTCGAGCATGAACTTGCAAGCGTCCGAGCCCAAGAAATCTTGGACAGCTTGCGTCCGGACCTTCAACATCTCATTCAGCATCATATCCTTGAAGGTCCGAGAGACGTTGACATACTCATCCACACCCTCCTGATGAGCTTTGAGGTCCTTTTCCAGCGACAGAATGACACTCTTCAGTTTTGCAGCCTCCGCTTCGGACTCCTTCGCCGCAAGGGCCTTCTTCAGCCTATCAGATAGGGAATTCACCTTGGACGTTTCCACCGCCTGAGCAGCCTCAGCCTTGGCCAGATCCTCTTCCATCGTGACCCTCTGACCCACCACCATTGAACATGCCCGAATAGTGGTCGTAAGCTACGATACACGATAAACCGAAATTAGTACAGACTCCCAACAAAGAAAAGATTCCCAGAAAATTAGTATATACCTTTTGATGAATTGCGGACAACTCCGCAATCCGGTCCAGCTCCGGAACAGTAGCCAACCGAGCCACTTCCGCCTCCAAGTCCGACTCACCACTCGCTTTCCCTTTGCCCTTCTTGGCCGCAGGGATCGGACCTTCGGATGGACGCTTTTGTCCGGCCGCAGCACTTGAACCATTGGCTGGAGGGTCCCGAGACACAGACCTTGGAGGTTTCTTGGCCCCCTTCGAACCAGCCACCTTACCCTTGTCCGGGGTGGGTATCGACTGGGCCTCCTTGCCTGCGGCGGCCTTCCGAGTCTCCTCCACTCGGAAAGTGGCAGCATTCCGAGGCTCTTCCATTGGTAGCACAGTGGACGTCTTGATGATTTGGGTTCGGGTACCCTCCTCCATCTCCTTCCGTTGAGCGGCATTTTGTTTCCGCTTCAGCTCCCGCATGGTGGACATGGTGTACTCGAACCAAAAATCTGTACATCCGAAGAACAATAAGTTAATACATGATAACAAAAAATTTTCCACTACTACAAACAAAGCAATAAAGGGACCACCGACTCAGATGAGCGACCACGTGACCGAATGAAGAAGAACTTACTCAGATCCTTCTTCCCGTCACAAAAACTTGGCTCCGAAAAAATATTTCTCCGGATCTTGATTCCGGTGGAGAGCTTGCATCCACAAAGGCACGTTCTGAGTCGGAGGCTTCCAGTCCGGCAGCCTGCCTCGGAAAAACTTCTTCTCAAAATGCCATCGGGTCCTTCCGCTTCGAATTAACCCTGCTGTAGAGCGGGCCCGACGAAGATATATCTCTTCCACCAATTTATTCCCAGGGAGGAGAGCGGATCGACGAAAAAAGTATATGCTTGGCGACACACTGGCGTATAGAACAAAGTGTTTCTATTACTTACACTAACACTAAATAACTTCCGGAAGTTATCAAAAGAAACCGAGATGCCCTTGTATTTACACATCACCCCAAAGCACATCAGATTTCCGAGAGAATTGGGGATGATTTGATGAGGACTTAACCCCATGTCGTTCAAAATGTCCAAAAACTCGGACGCCACTGGCAAACGCCACCCGCAGTGAAGACTTATCTCATGCACGCACATATACCCCGGAGGCGGATTGTAAAAAGCGTGCGACTCATCCGGAATGAGAATCTCCACGGACTCCGGAATCTCATACTTCCTCCGAAGCTCCTCCACCTCCTCGACCATCACAATCGAAGAGCACGTGGGCAATGTACCTTCCTCGTTCAGTTCACCCTCCGGATCGGGATGAGTTACATCATCCCTCGTCCGAGGGAATTTCACCTGGAACACGTCTTCACCCTTCTTAAGCCCCTCGGGCAATTCCTCTTCGGTCCGTTGACGACTCGTACCCGCTTGCCCAGCTGACTCCCTCCGAAAAACATGGGCATACAACATTTCTTCCTCTTATTCCTCCTCGGATCTAACATCGTCAGTCCGACCCTTCTCCTCCACTTTGTCATCCCCGGACGTTGAACTCAGCTCTACCACCGTCCGAAGGGGAACAACAACCTGGACCAGATCCTCGACACCTTCTTCAAACATACCCAACTCCGGTGGTGCCTCGGAGGTATCATGCACCTCTTCGATGTTAGGCTCCTGTGGATCCGGAACGGACGGCACTCGGTTAGGGTTACTCCTAAAATTATAACTAGGTTGCGAATGAGGGATCGAATCTCTACCGGGAGTTCGAGCTCCTTTCCAACACCGCGCGGACGGGGAGCCCCTATGGTCCTAGAGCTTGTCCCTTGAACAGCACCAGTACCCTGCACATTAGAGACTTGCAGGTAATCCCGACGCTTCGGAGACCCTGAACCCAGAACAACTAACCGAAGTAAGGAGCTTACCTCGGGCTCTTCTCGGCTCGGACGAGGAGAATGCTCCAGCTCTACTGAGTCATCCCCACCAACAATATCAATCTCCTCGGAGCTGTCCGATAGGGACAACGCGTCGGAGTCATATCCTTCAGCCTCGGATCGGTTCTGACTATCACTCTCGGACATCCTAGGGAAAGGAGAAAGCAATTTCGTAAGCTTTAAGATGGCAGTCCGAGAGGCCGTTTATGTATATTAAGAAAAGGAAAAATTCTAAGTTCGGTGGATATAAAACGACTCTACCGGACGAAGTTAGTGCGGAGTTAGTAAGGCGTCAGTCCGGCGTTAGTCTTGACTACTCAACATACCCGAGACACACTATGGTTATTACCAACTATGGAATACGTAACATAAGCATACATCCGAACAGACCATATTTTCAACAGCATCGAAACAACAAACACAAGGAAATTTGACAACCATTCAGGAAAACAAGAACTTACTTGTACTCGGATAGTTGGATCGAAGGCAGCTAACTTTGCTTGGATAACTCGCTACGGACTTCTCTTCGCTCGCTTTTGATTGCTTGCACTTGCTTCGGATGTACTGAAAAAGTAAAAAATCTTCTCTCTAGAATGTGAAAATGACGTCGGTGAAACCCCTATTTATAGAGGGTTAAATCAGGAAGCCCAACCGTCACCATTTTCGGGATTAAATCTCAATCGTATATCACAATTCATCCAACGGCATAGTACAACAATACCAGGTGAAATGCACGTTGGTACAAAATATTTACCTCACGATGACAAAAAACATACAACCAACTTCACCAGGCTCGGGAAGAGGACATTACTACACCCTCGGATGACCAATCTATCTCTCGCCTCGGATCCGTCCCCTTTTTACAAGGAAGGATGATTTACCTCACCAACACACGGACCCTCGTCCGTTCGGATGTCCCTCTTCGGACCATCCCGACAAGGTTGATAAAAACCCTACTTTTTTTACAAGGACGGTTGATCCAACTCATCATCACACGGACTCTCGTCCGTTCGGATCATCCCTCCACCCACAAAGAGGTACAACTCCGACGTTCTCTGTCCACTTGATCTCGCTTACAAATACCCCTTCTTTCTTTAGTTTTGTTGCACTACGAGCCTCCTTCCTCGGACCGCAACAAAAGAAAGAAAAAGGGGGGGGGGGGAGAGAGATCAAGATTAAGGATGACGAGAAGCGCGAGTTACACCCTTTTTCTGCTTACGAGGGACGGATTGGACCAAGAAACAAACTGTCTCCTCCACTTTCAACTATAGTTCCACAACTATCTTCTACTAAGATACTTGGAAACAAGGGGGACATATGTTAATACGAAAATATGTCCAATCCGTCATAGGCGCCTTTGGAACGAATCCTAAGGCGTCCCAAGTTTTCTGAGGATCCGAGACACTATGATACGACCCTAAGGTCCGACCCTAGGCCCCTCAGGTCCGACCCATCCTGGAGGAGAAGGACAGGAGAGCTTGAACAGTAATAGCTCCGACCCCTCCAGTGGTCCGTAACCATGGGGTCCGACCCGGACGACCATCTGGATCCAACATGACAATCTCACAAGCAACCAAGTAAACTGCCACTAGAGAGTAAGGAGGTCCGAGCCACAAGGTCCGAATCAGAGGAGTCGGACAAACTTATGGAAGCTCCCCATAGACAACCTAATACAGTCCGGACCAAGCATCCGGACCAACCTCTTCGGACCTTGACCCGCAACAGACTGTATCAAAGCCTCTAATATTCTCACATTAATGACTAAACTACCCCTAAAAGCCCAAAGTGGAATGGGGCAAGTGTCATTAATGGGCCATGGGCCTATTGAAGCCTTGGTGGCTCAATCTAGGCCTTACACTTGGCATGATCTGTTGGAACCCTCCCAATTGGGAAGAAATCTATATATAGGGCACACACTCCCATGATAATGATAAGCAAGAATCACTTCCGAACTTTGACTATCATACAGAGTAGATCTTCAGTCTCTCTTGAGTAAAGTCTCAAACCGGTTTGACACTTAGCAAACCGGGTCCTAACCCCCCCCCCCTAAGTCACTTGTGCAGGTTCTTACCAAGCTTCGGATCTCAGGCTCTCACATGTTGGCTCTTAAGCTGTACGGGGCTTCTTACTTGAGGTTGTCTTAGCCATTACCAGTGGGATAGAATAATCTCTAAGTTGTTGGGGAACTTTTACCCTCAACAATATTAGTCACTGTTCTTTGACTTGTTGTGCTGATTGAGTGGTATGTTAGCCACTGTATTTGGGTGATATGTTAGTCACCATTACTGAACTTGTTCTGCTGATTTCGTGGTATGTTAGCCACTATACTTGTGTTTATCTTTAAATTCCTACTTTCATTAACCTTGTGTAATTTCTACTTCTTATGGAAATGTTGTAGAAGTAATACTTCATTCCCAATGCCCTGATTCCCCAACTGTGGTCTGTTTTCGAGACTGTTGGATCAGAGTGCTATAAGAGGATGGTTAGCAACATGAAAACCGCTGGGGTAAAGCCACAGTTCATGGGGGATGATGAGTGGGCACTTTGGCAGGAGTACTGGAGGGATCCCTTTGTCAGGGACATAGCGGCGAAGAACAGAGCGAACCGGTTGACTGAGGTGTGAGATGGTACGAGCAGCTCCACGCATCATTATGGGTCGCGGGTTGTTGTTACAGACTGCCAGATATCGGTTAGTATATATGTTATTTATGACTTGGAATATGATTTGTATATATGTTTTTTGCTTTCATTTCTAACAACTTACTACTTGTTTGCATGTTCTTCAGCTCCATGCCGGGGAGCCCACTACTGCTCTTCACCACTTCAAGAAAGCAAACTGAAGAATGGCATCTGGACTGATCGTTGGGCCGAGCTAATTGGGATACGTTTCTTTGTTAAGGTTCACATTTGCATTTGTGTATATTATATATCGAGCGTATCTTCCTAAAATTGTATCCCATTTCATATGCACTACACTATTGCAGACTGAGGTGGAGCGGATCATGGAGGAGAGGATGATCGACAGTCATGAGCTCACAATTCGAGAGCAAAATTAGATATTCTTCCAAGTCAACCCGATGGACGCTAACACTGCAAAAAATACCACTTTTAGCGACAGAATTATCCGTCGCTAAAACTGTGCCGATCCGTCGCTAAATCCTTAGCGACGGATAATCCCCCGTCCCCAAACAACGCGTCACTATTTTTTTGGCGACGGATAAGTATTCCGTCGCTAAATAACGACAAACTGACGACGGATCAATCCGTTGACCAGTCCGTCCGAATTGACGACGGATTACTTATCCGTCGCGACGGATTTTTTCCGTCGCTAAATCCCACCACTAATTCGCCCTTAGTTCGCTTGACATTTAGCGACGGATTTTAATCCGTCGCTAAATTCAATGTGCTAATTCGCCCTTAGTTCGTGAATTTAGCGACGAATTTTTTTCCGTCGCTAAATTCACTGTTTAATTTTTTTTTTTTATATTTCTGTTTCACATTTCACCTGTTTTTTCACATAATATAATCATAGATAATATACCCGAAACAATTAAATTGCATTAATATATCCGAAAAAATATAAATTATCCATAACAAGTCCAAAGTATGCAAGCACAAGAAGGTGAAATAGTGTCAAATTATCCATAACAAGTCCATAATAAGTCTGATGTAACTAAGAATAATCGGGATGAGGCGGTGAGTGAGACTGGGAAGAAGTGCTGAACATCTGGGTCAAAGCGTCCATCCGCTGAGCCATACGAGCCTGTTCCTCAAGCACTTGCTCGTAAGCTGCCTTGGTCGCAGCTATTTCCTGGTGGAGAGGAGTCATCATCTCTTGAACCTGGTCCTGTGTGTAGAGATTAGATCGCGATCCTGATCCCTGGGACACTGAGAAGCTACCAGAACTCATGCATGGAAGGGCCCAAACTTCCCAATCCATACATTCGACCCTTGCTGTCCATTGGGTTGACCTCGAAGAAGATCTGGTCTTGCTCTTCAATTGACAGCTCATTACCGTCGATCATCCTCTCGTCCATCCTCTCTCGACCTCACTCTGCAATTGTTGGTTGCATACGAAATGAGATGCAATTTTAGGAATCACTTTAAAATACTCAAATACAAATGTTAACCTTAAGAAAGAAACGTGCATAATCGGCCCTCACGTCAGTCCAGATGCCATTCTTCAGCTTAGCCTTCTTGAAGTGGTACAGAGCACTCTTCGGCTGTCCTCTATTGGCCTATAAAAACATATGTGCAAACAAGTAGTTAGTTGATTAAAATGAAAGCAAAAAACTGTTATGTATCATATTCCAAGTCATAAACAACACATTTACTAACCTCCATCACGTGATCTGTAACAACAGCTCGCGACCCATAGTGATGTCTGGCAGTGCCTGTACCATCTCGCGGCTCAGACAAATGGTTTTGTCTGTTCTTCTACGCTTGATCTTGGACAAAGGGATCATTCCAGTACGCCTCCCAAAGTGCCCACTCGTCATCCCCCACCCAAGTTGGTTGTCTGCGTGTCTCCTTCATTTTGTAAACCATTTTCCTATAGATGTCTGACCCTAAAGTCTCGAAAACGGAGTACAACTGGGCACCAGGGCATTGGGAATGTAGTAGTCCTTCTACAACAATTCCATTCAAAGTAAAAATTACATAATTTAAAGAAAGATAACAATTTAAATATAACACCAAGTTTAGTGGCTAACATACCACTCAAATTGTGTGCAATAAGTTAATGAATAAATATCAACATATCACCCAAGTTTAGTGGCTAACATACCACTCAAATTGTGTGCAATAAGTTCATGAATAAATACCAACATATCACCCAAGTTTAGTGGCTAACATACCACTCAAATAACACAACAAGTTCATGAATGGTGACTAACCATCAAAACAAGCTTAGTGGTAACATACCACTCAAATTGTCCTAAAATTGACTAACACAATGGTGACTAACATATCACCCAAGTTCAGTGGCTAACATACCACTCAAATGACACAACAAGTTCATGAATGGTGACTAACACATCAAAACAAGCTTAGTGGTAACATACCACTCAAATTGTCCTAAAATTGACTAACACAATGGTGACTAACATATCACCCAAGTTCAGTGGCTAACATACCACTCACAGATATAGTGGCTAACATACCACATACATTAACACAATGATTAAAAGAACAAATAAAGCATTCATTGTAACATTTAAGCTTACCTGCAGCTCGTCGAAGTAAAAGTGCTTCATCCGGTCCGGGACGTCTGACCACTTCTCGCCTCCATGTCCCGGCATCTCCCTCCTCCCCCTAAAGATTTTGCCTAGTTTGTCCGAGGCACCTGGTGGCCAAAACCTGTTATCAATGAGACAAACAAGAAACGAATATTCATTAGTAAAATCATGTAACATATATTTATCTTAAGTGTATGTTCTACAAATGCATAACACTTACTTGTTCCTGCCGTTGGGGAACAACATCGGCTTACCCTGGAATGTAGCACCGTCAGTCAACGTCAGGTAGGGACACCCGCCAGAGGGGTAGTCACCAGGAGCATGTGCCGTGTAGGCCGGTGGAGTCTCTGGAACCTGAGACTGGCTGCTGCTCCCACCAGTAGCATGACTCGCTGGTGTACTACTAGAACCCGCTGGACTAGTACCCCTACACCCGGGAGGAAGGTATGTCGACTTCCTTTGGCGCAGCATCTGCAAGAGCATATAAGAAATTGCAGGAAAAAATGTGTTAGTAAAGAATACATGAATATGCATGTAAAACATATACATTTGACATATATTAAAACACAAAGTAATAATAATCAACAACTAAGCATATATACACATAACAACTAAGCATACAATACACACATACCCTCGTCCTCCCCGGCTATTGTTAAGTCTATAAATTGGTCTTCATGCAGGTCTATGAACTCATCATCAGCTTGTACAGGCTTTCTCGCTGTTTGATCGACGACCTCTTCTTGATACGAGTTGGTAATTGAGTCGTCCTTATCAATGTACTCTACTCTGGAGCGGGCTCAGATATGCATGACCCGATCCGCCTTATCGCGTTTGAGGCTTGGATATTCAATAAACACCACCTGGCGTGCTTGAGTCGCCAAGATAAACGGTTCATACTTAGTACGATACCTCTTCCTATGGTTAATTTCTACCATCTGATAGAGCTCGTGTTTCTTCGTACCACTTGGAGTAGGATCATACCAGTCAACATCAAACAGAAAGGTTCTTTTCAAAAGAAACCCCGGATATTCAAGTCACACAATTCGTCTCAGGTTCCCGTAGAAATCATACAAATCATCAGTTGCATCTTGATCTTGCCCCCCGACACACACCCCAGAATTGCTTGTGGCCATGGCGGTGTTAGACTCAATTGTGTGAAACGTAAGGCCTTTTACTATGTACGATGAGAATGTGGAGACCTTTCTGTTTGGTCCCTCTGCTAGAGATTCTAAGTAAGGACATGTGACTTTGTTGACAGGATTTCGTACGTACTCCTTGAACCAATCTGCAAATTCTGTTTCCAACTTCTCTTGAAGCAGTTCTTCAATTACGTTATCTGCCATTGTTGGATTCTTCTCTCTGAAAAGGCTGTGGACACGATTACATGATCATATATATATAGTAGTTAGAAGTTAAAATCCATGTGTTAGCGTAAGAAAGCTACTCACCGAGCATAAATCTCCATAAATTTGTCAACTTCAGCACAGTTCGAGAGGACATAATATGTGGCTGCCTTCAGCTCCTTATCCGTCAGCCATTCTGTCTTTTCTTCTCCAATAGGTCTCCCCGAGACCCTAAAAATTGAAATGGAAACGTCATCATCCTCTTGAACTTCAAATGTGTCTGCGGTTCTGGACGGCCTAGATGCCTTCGTCGGGACATGGTCCCCAAAGTAATAGGAGCAGAAGGTTGTAGCTTCCTCTCGCACGTAGGCATTGGCCATCGATCCCTCAAGCTTGCCTTTGTTGCTGACATACCTCTTCAATTTCCCCAAGTACCTGTAATGCATATATGTTGATGTAACACAATTTAACTTGGGAAAATTCAGACTTTATAAGTAAATGATTTCCTTAATTACACACCTCTCGAATGGTTACATCCATTGATACTGAACCGGTCCAGCAAGCCTCGCTTCATGTGGGAGGTGAACCGGAAAGTGCTCCATAGAATCAAAGAAGCTCGGAGGAAAGATACACTCGAGCTTGCATAGAATCAATGGTATGTTGCTTTCAAGATTTGCTAACACTTCATCGTCAAGCACCCTTGAGCATAAATTCTTGAAAAATAAGCTCAGCTCGGTGATCGCAATCCATACAGGTTTAGGTAGCATTTCTCGAAATGCAACAGGGAGAAGCCTCTCCATGAACACATGACAATCGTGGCTCTTCATCCCGTACATCTTTGTCCTCTTCACATCCACACACCACCCCAACTTCGAGGCGTAATTGTCGGGGAACTTCAATCCCCTCGCCCAATCAAATAGTTTGTTCCTAGATTCAGTGTCAATTGTGTAGCATGCCTTGGGCCACTGTCCCTTATCATTCTGCTTTGTCAACTCGGGCCTTTTACACAATGTATCCAACTCGACTCTAGATTTAGGGGTGTCCTTTGTTTTTCCGGGAATGTTGCAAATCATGTTGAATAAGTTCTCGAACACGTTTTTCTCAATGTGCATGAAATCCAAGTTGTGACGTATAAGAAGACTGCTCCAATAAGGCAAGTCCCACAAGATGCTTCTCTTCTTCCATCCACAATTTTTGCTAATTTTCTCGTTATGCTTCTCCGACCCAACTTCAGTCACTTTCATAAGACCCAGCCTATCTATCTCCGCAAGTATTTCTGCACCAGTAAGTTGTCTCGGAGCGCCTTTGTTCACTACTTTGTTTTTCAAGAATTGAGTCTTGTTCTTCCTGAACGTATGGTCCTTTGGTAGAAATCTACGATGCCAGTCAAACTAACATTCCTTTCCGCTCTCCTTCAGTCTAACTGCATCAGTGTCTTCCATACAATGTGGACATGCATTAAAGCCCGCGGTTTTCCTTCCAGATAGCATGGAGTACGCAGAAAAATCACTCACGGTCCACAATAATGCTGCTCTCAATGTAAAGTTCTTCTTCGTTGACACATCATATGCCGGGATACCATTTTCCCACAACTCAATCAGCTCCTTGATTAGGGGCTGCAAGAACACATCCAGCTTCTGTGACGGATCATCTGGCCCGGGCACCAACACAGTCAAGAACATGAATGGTTCCTTCATGCACTCACCAGGGGGCAGGTTGTACGGTGTCTGTATGACTGGCCAACAAGAGTACTTCCGGTCATTTCCAAACGGGTTAAAACCATCCGTACAAAGCCCCAAGCGTACATTTCTAGGCTCGGCTGCAAACTCCAGGTAGGTCTTATCGAACTGTTTCCATGTGGGTGAGTCTGATGGATGCTCCATTCTACCCTCTTCCGGGATTACTCGCTCCTTGTGCCACCGCATTTTATCGGCACAAGCACTTGAAGCGTACAACCTCTTCAAATGAGGTGCTAGAGGAAAATACCACATTTTCTTATGTGGTAGTTTTTTTTCTGACGTTTCTTTGCAGCCCCCTCCTTGTAACGCTTGTACCGGTCCTTACCACAGAACTTGCATTTCAGTAGATCTTTATCCTCCCCCAATAGATCATGCAAATATCCTCACAACAATCTATGGTTTCCATGGGCAACCCCATCCCCGCATCTTTTTCTTCGCCTGGTAAAAGTTGGTGGGAACTAGGTTTTCTTCAGGACAAAGATCCGACATTACTTGTACCCATTCATTGAAGCTCGCTTCAGATTGCTGGCCATTAGCCTTACAACTCATTAGCCGAGCCAACAAAGACAACTCGCTGAGCCTACACCCCGGATAAATCTGCTTCTTTGCTGATTCCAGCAAGTCAAACAACACCTGATCCACAGGATTCGGAGGCTCCTCCACATCCCCCTCGGTTACTGGCTCCCTGGTGTCCATGAACTCTGGACCCGCAACATCATACACCATTTGCTCCATCCGTTCATGATCATAATTAGCATCAGATGTAGATGTATTTTGAGTACTTCCGATCACATTTTTCTCCTTCCTTTTACGCTTTGAGAGATGCTCATACACTACAAGAATATTGAGTTAAAACGATGGAAATCCGTCGCCCCATAGCGACGGATCGCTAGATTTGGCGACGGATTGAAATTATCTGTCGCTATATGGGCGACGGATTTTATTAATCCGTCGCCTGGTATTTGACTTTTTTTTTAAAAAAAAGAAAATTAAATATTAACGACAGATAAATTATCCGTCGTTAATATTTATATGTAAAAAAAAAAATTAAAAACTGGCAACGGATAACTATCCGTCGCCCCGTATAGCGACGGATCACTATTTTGGGCCGATGGATACGTGTCCGTCGGCCCAGAAAGGTTAAATCGGAAGGGGGCTGAAGCAGAAGCCATTTCCGACCATTTTTATTCTTCGTTTTTCTTCTTTTCTCCTCGTCAAATCCGGCCATATGCTGTCGATTATTCCCAATCTTGGTGTCAATTCGAAGATCGTTGGACGAGGAGCTCGTTTCTTCCTTCAATTTCAAATTTCATCCGCTATTTTCTTCGGAATCAAAGGTATTACTTCTAAACCCTAACTTTTGAAAAATTGGGATTTTTTTGATTTTTGACTACTTATTCTCCATTGTATGTTTATATGAAGTATGTAGTAGCTTGTTTAGTTAATTTGATCAATTATATGTAATTTGATATGTATATGTAATTTGATTAATTTGATTTGTATATGTAATTTGATAGTTAGTTTAGTTAATTTGATATGAATGTATGTAGTAATTCAATATGTATGTATGTTAATTCGATAAGTATGTATATAGTGAAGTATGTATGTTAATTAAGTATGTATGTAGTTGGTTTAGTTAATTTGATATGTATGTTAAGTATGTATGTAGTAATTTGATATGTATGTGTAATTTGATATGTATGTTAAGTATATATGTAGTTAGTTTAGTTAATTTGATATGTATGTAAGTAGTAATTGGAGTTAATTTGATAAATTCGTATGTGTACTAAATTACGAGGATGTAGCTAAGTGTTTTGAGCAACGGATAATATGTTGATTATATTAACGTGTAATTTATAATTTATAACTCGTAGTAGTAAAACACTTAATAAATTTTGTAACATATCGAACACTTAATAATTAATTTATAAGGAACGTATAATAATTAACAATTAATCTCTACAATGTTCTTATCCGAATTGGAATCGATCTAATAAATTAAATACGATCTAATCAATTGGAACAGGTTAAAAAGGTATACAATGAATTCCGACCGTTCATGGATGTACGATAAATGCGCATGATAAATTGCAGAGTTTCTAGGAGTTTTGTAGAAGGGGTTAAAGGTTTCATCTCGTTTGCCATGGGACGTCCGGCTTGTGCAACTAGGGGGGTTGATAAAGTGTCCTTGGACATTGGAAACCTGTAGAAACAAGCAATTTATGACTCCTACAGCAGTATTCGAGCACTTGCGACGTTATGGATTCATGCCTGAGTATCATGTATGGATTCATCACGGTGAAGAAGCACCGTCCATGGCATACCTCCAATGGAGGGAGAGACGGGGTTTGGGGCCGCCTATTGAGTGCCTTTCTACTTGTCGGAACATGTGCATGGTGTATTGGGAGGAGGATGTAGATTTGGAATGCAAGTTCTGTGGTAGGGAGCGTCACAAGTGATGAGTAGGGGGCTGCAAGAGAAAGAATCATTTGATAATCCGTTTTATCTCTAGGCTTGTATAACTAGTAATCATTAGTTGATATATGAAACCAAACATTATGGTAAAATTGAAGCTAATTTAACTTATATTATGTAATGCCGTAACAATTGATGTTGAATCTAATATAACTTATATTACGTAGCAATTGATTGAAATTGATTTATTATCGTAAATGATAGACCTCGATCTAATGAATTCAAATGTGTCAGGTTATTATCTAATTATTCAATGAATACCGATCGTTCATGGATGTATTGTCTTACTCTAAATGGCAGAGTTCAATCGAGTTTTCTGAAAGGGGTTGAAGGTTTCATTGCATTTGCAATCTCAAATCCGGCTTGTGTAAAGGATGGGTTGATAAAGTGCCCTTGTGCAATGAAACAGTGCAGAAACAAGCAATACGTGACTCCTACAGCGGTAGTCCATCACTTGAGGAAAAATGGATTCCTGCCTGCGTATCAGGTATGGAATCATCATGGTGAGGAAGCAGCACCGTCCAATACATATGACCAATACAGATAGCGTGGAAGGAAGAGAAAAAATGAACAAGTCGGGGAACAAAGTACATCTAAAGGCGATGCTATTCGAGCTCGAGTCGAACAAATGGTGTATAATGCTGCAGGGGCAGAGTTCATGGACACAACTAACAGTGAAACCGAGGTGGAGGTGGAGGAACCACCGAATCCCGAGGATCAGGTGTTCTTTGACTTGTTAGAATCATTAAGGAAGCCGGTTTATCCGGGGTGTAAGCTCACTGAGTTATCTTTGTTGGCTCGGCTAATGAGTTGTAAGGCTAATGGCTAGCAATCTGAAACGAGCTTCAATGAATGGGTTGTCGTAATGTCGGACCTTTGTCCTGAAGAAAACCTAGTTCCCACCAACTTTTACCAAGCGAAGAAAAGGATGCGGGGTTTAGGGTTGCCTGTGGTAACCATAGACTGTTGTCCGAAAATGTGCATGATCTATTGGGAGGAGGATGCAGATCTAATACAATGCAAGTTCTGTGGTACATAACGGTACAAGCGTTACAAGGAGGGGGCTGCAAAGAAACGACAGAAGAAAAATCTCCCACATAAGAAAATGTGGTACTTCCCTCTAGCACCTCGTTTGAAGAGATTGTATGCTTCAAGTGCTTCTGCGGATAAAATCCGGTGGCACAAGGAGCGAGTAATCTCGGATAATGCAGAAGATGGTAGAATGGACCATCCAGCAGACTCACCCGCATGGAAATCGTTTGACAAGACATATCCAGAGTTTGCAGCCAAATCTAGAAATGTACGATTGGGACTTTGTACGGATGGTTTTAACCCGTTCGGGAGTGAACGAAAATACTCTTGTTGGCCAGTTATGCTCACACCGTAACGCCCCGGTGAGTGCATGAAGGAGCCATTCATGTTTCTGATTGCGTTGGTGCCTGGGCCGAAAGATCCTGGACTGACGTTGGATGTTTTCTTGCAACCCCTAATCAAGGAGCTGATCGAGTTGTGGACGGATGGTATCCTTGCATATGATGTGTCGACCAAAAAGAACTTCACCTTGAGAGCAGCTCTTCTTTGGACCGTGAGTGACTTTCCTGCGTACTCCATGCTATCTGGAAGGAAAATCGCAGGGAAATATGTATGTCCACATTGCTTGGAGGATACTGATGCATTTAGACTGAAGGGTAGTGGAAAATTTTGTTGGTTTGATTGTCATCGTAGGTTGCTAGAAAGTGACCATTCGTTCAGGAAGAACAAGGATCAATTCTTGAAAAATAAAGTCGTCAACAAAAAAGCCCCGAGAAGACTTACTGGTGCACAAATTCTTGCGGAGATTGATAGGTTGGGTCTTATGAAGGTGACTGAACTTGGGTGGATGAAGCATAACGAGAAAATTGGTAAAAATTGTGGTTGGAGGAAGAGAAGCATCTTCTGGAAATTGCCTTATTGGAGCAGTCTTCTTATCCGTCACAACTTAGATTTCATTCACATTGAGAAGAACGTGTTCGAGAACTTATTCAATACACTTTACAACATTGAGGGAAAAACAAAGGACAATGCGAAGTCTAGAGCCGAGTTGTCTACGTGGTGTAAAAGGCCTGAGTTGACAAACAAGGATGAGAATGGTAAGTGGACGAAAGCGTGCTACACAATTGACAACGCATCTAGGTCAATTTTGTTTGATTGGGTGAGGTCATTGAGTTTCCCAGATAATTACGCCTCAAATTTAGAGAAGTGTGTGGATTTGAAGAAGACAAAGGTTTATGGGATGAAGAGCCACGACTGTCATGTGTTCATGGAGAGGCTTATCCTGGTAGCATTTCGAGAGCTGCTACCGAAACATGTATGGACTGCTATCAACAAGTTGAGCTTATTTTTCAAAAATTTAGGCACAAGGGTGGTTCATGACAAAGTGTTGGAAAATCTTGAAAGGAACATACCATTGATTCTATGCAAGCTCGAGCGTATCTTTCCACCGAGCTGGTTTGATTCTATGGAGCACTTGCCGGTTCACCTTCCACACTTGCCACTCCTCTGCATGCAGGTTGATCCCACAGATCTGGCATGTTTACGAGACGGTGGGATCTAAACTGTACAAGGATATGGTCTGTACTTGGAAGGACATTCGGGATCGGGGTGGCCCAATGCCTCCACAGGTTGATGCAGAGGAGTGGGCCCTTTGGGATGCCTACTGGCGCCGAACTGATGTCCAGGACATTGCCTACATCAACAGACGGAACCGGGCATCTCAGTCTGATGCGGCAGGAAGGACCGTTCACCACCTTGGGAGGCGATCTACTGTCACTGATTATTATCAATCGGTATGTATATATATGTTTTTTTTCAATCTAGCATTACGTGTATGTATTGTGTCTCTGATTACTTAATTGTGAGATGATAAATTGTAGACTATATATGTTGTTCAGATCGCACGGGGGGAGGTGACATCCAAGTATGACATCTTCAAGAAGGCCAAGCAGAAGGGCGGGGTATGGACCGACTGCCGGGCCTCGTATATTGCGGTATGTTTATGTTGCTTAAATTTCATATTTGTACACTATTACAAGTTATTTTTGAAAAACAGTAACTGATCATGATATCTGCTATTTACGATTTCAGGCTGAGGTTGATGCTCAGGTGGCGAGGCAGGAGGACGAGATGGGTGATGTGTTGTCAACTGAACAAGTTGACAACATCTTCCTAGAGGTCAATAAACCGGACAACAAAGGACGAATATATGGACTCGGGAGCCTCGGTTTGAGCTTGGCTAGTCCGGGGTGCTCCTCATCATCATCCCAGCAGTCTATACGTCCGGTTTACACACAGGACCAAGTCTCGGAAATGGTGCAGTCGCAGGTCCGGGAACAGGTTGCACGGCTAACTCAAGAGATGGAGCAACAAAGGGACGAGATGGAGCGCCGCGACAGAGAACGAAGGGAGGAGAACGAGCGTCTTCGGGTACAAATGGAGCAGTTCATGTCCCGGTTCGGCCAGCCCCCACCCCTGTCTGGTAGCTAGTTATGTATATGTACGTTCGGATTTATTATATTTACACTTGTTCGGATAATTTCTCCTACTCCGGATATTACTTTTTATTATTTATCATTTATTGAAATATTTTCCGAATTATTGATTTATTATCAAACATTATATTGATTAAATAGGTGAACTACGAAAAACAGGGATTAATATGAAATAAATAGTGACGGATAGATAGTGACGGATTAATAGTGACCGAATAAATAGTGACGGATTAATAGTGACGGATTAACAGTGACGAAATTTCAGATTCCGTCACTAATTCCAATAATATATTGGGCGACGGATAGAATCTATCCGTCGCCAAATATAATGACGGATAGAATCTATCCGTCGCTAGATGGGACGACGAATAGAATCTATCCGTTGTTATATTTGGCGACGGATAGATTCTATCCGTCGCCAATAATCGATTTAAAAAAAATAAAATAAAAAGTCAAATATGATAATCCGTCGTCCAATCCGTCACGAATTGGACGACGGATTATCTATCCGTCGTCAAAGACCCAGTGGGTCGACGGAATTACTATCCGTCGCCCCAGATGGGGCGACGGATCGCTGGTCTGTAGCGACGAATCTATCCGTTGCTACAGACCAGTTTTTTTGTAGTGATAATCCATGAACGGTGCTCGTGTCTCACCATGATAACACCATACCTCATACTGAGACACGAATCCCTTACGTTTCAAGTGCTCCACTACCGTTTCAAGAGGCAAAAATTATTTATTCCTACATTTGTTCGCATTGCTAGGGCACTTCATCTTCCCCCCACTCAAACAAGTAGTTTGTGTAAGCGCAAAAGTGATGAAGGATTCAACCCCTTCCACAAAACTAGACTGAATTCTGCCATTAACTATGCGACGGTACATCCATGAACGATCGGGATTCATAATTATATGATTAGCCTGACACGTCTACAATTATTAGATTTATAACATGCATTTTACGTTAATATAATCACCAAATAGTCTCAAAACACTTAATTAAATCTTCATAATCTAGTGTATATATACGAATTTATCGAATCAAAATTACTACGTACTTACAAACATCCTAACATTATACTAATTAACAATACAAATTCACAATCAATATATCAATTGCACAAAGTTAACTAGCTAGTATACTATAGCTCCCATAAACATACAATTAATCTAATTAGTCGAAATTAACAAAATTCCCAAATTTGTCAACAAGTAAGGGTTCCAAAACACTCAACTAAATCTTTCTAATCCTACTACATATACGAAAATATCAAATTAACAACCCTACATACTTCAAAACATCCTAACATTATACTAAAAATTCAAATTCACAATCAATACATCAATTGAACATCTCAAAGTTAACACACTACGTAATATAAGCTAAACTAACTACTACATACTTACAATAAACATGCAATTGCTCAAATTAGTCGAAATTAACAAAATCCCCAAAATTGGCAAAGTTAGGGTTTTAGCCAAAATACCTTCGATTTAGCTGAAAAAAGATGAAATTGGTTGACCACACGAGCTCCTTGTCCCACGAGCTTCGAGAAGACTCCAAAATTGGCCGGAACGGTCGAGTTTTGGTCGGAAATTGGAAATGGCGAATGAAGAAGAAAGAAGGGAAGAAAAGAAGCTGCTGAAAAATGGAGAAGAAAAGGGCTACTGCCCGATTGTATATATATTTTAGCGACAAATTCCGTCGCTAAATAGCGACGGATAGCGATCCGTCGCTAAAATCGATTTTCTTTTTTTTTTATATTTTTTTTAATCCAGTCAACTTATTTAGGGATGGATATAATATCCGTCGCTAATTTGGCGACGGATTGAGCGAATTCGCTCAATCCATCGCTAAACCTAGCGATTCGTCGCTATTTGGCGGATTTCTTGTAGTGTAAGGGTCGAGTGTATGGGATCGGCAGTTTGGGCCCTGCATTGACGGGTGGTAGCTTCTCGTTGTCTCAGGCATCCTCATCACGTGGAAATTTCTACACACAAGAGCAGGTGAATGAGCTGATGAATCCTCTCAAGCAAACGATCGATCAACTGCTAGAGAATCAAGATCATATCACTCGTCGGATGGATGAGATGTCATAGCAGATGTTCTGTGCAAACCAACAACCACCGCCTCCTCCCGGTTCTTAGATGCTCATGTACTTATGTTGTTCTAGCTACATACTTTCACACTATCTCATCTTGTTCGGATATTTTATCGAATCTCTATTTTAATTAATGCAATTTTATCACTTTCGGGTATATTATCTACGACTATATTGAGTGTAAAACAGGTGAAATGTAAAAAACAGGAAAAAATAATAAAAAAAATGCAGTTTAGAGACAGATAATAGAGACGGATTATATCCATCTCTAATTGTCAAAGACCATTAGGGACGGATAATATCCGTCTCTATTTAGGGATGGATATTTGGTTAGAGACGCCCGTTTTAAGGACCAGATGCTCTGATACCATAATAAAATACAATCTATTCGAAAAGCTCGAACTTGTATATATGTGTGCAATTTAATCATTTATATTAATACTCCAATAAATTAAACATACATAATACTTGAAACATATTTCGCAAAGTCTCATGAGATACAGTCTCTACATAACTTATCTAGATACGGCCTATGTTATCAATAAAACCATCTATTTTATTAATCAAAAGGTCTATGTTGTTAACGAAATAAGTATTGTTATAATATGAAAAAAAACACCAATATTGAGAACATACGTGTTTTGATTAATAACATTGATAATTTTCTTGACAATATATAGGTCTGTCTCTAGATAAATTATTTACAGACCGTTTCTCAAGTGACTTACTCGTAATGATTATGTATCTGAATAAATAATCTGGAAGAATTTAACTTAACCTGCAAAGTGTTTTTTAACACGTAAATGGCATGTACAAAATTTGACGTGAACGAGGGTGTTGGTTATGCATGAACAACTGAACAAGATCGATGATATATAATAGAGCAAAAATACATACGATCGAGTAGTTTTCTTGTTCAAGTTTCGATAAAACGGAACCGCGCGTGACCCCATCTTCACAAGAAAATTTAACATACGTACCTACAGATATATGAACTCAGATCAGACATCAGAATTTCAGACGTGACCACTAAACACTTTGGCTTTATGCATGCATGAAGGTCAGTATTTATTTTCTATGTGCACCTATTTTTATGCAATAGATCGATGGGACATGTCCCTGGTCCATTTACCATTTTCTGGTTCCATTGTAGTTGTCGGATTTCATTTATCACTTTAGTAAAAAATTATAGAATTGTATATTCTCCATTAATAAAATTGGAATGTAAATTAAATAATCAAATTGACTACTAACTAATAAAGTGATACAGTAAACACATTGTTAAAATATTATTCATTTTATTTTACATGTCAAAAATTAAAGTGGACAATTTATATGCGAATGATCGTATATTGTAGTTACGTACATGTACAATTGAACGAGACAATTGATGATACTGATGCGCGCTTGTTTGTTGGGCTAGACTAATCGTAGTACTACGTCATACACCATTTAAAATTGGATAATTGATATAATTTAACAACTTAATAATTTAATTTAAAAAAATACATAAATTTACAAAACCTGCCCTCCTAAATAATCAATTCACATCTTAAACAAAAAATTACTCTTCTTTCTCCAAAACTTCCCACCACCATCTCCTCCCCCACTTCTTCAATTACACCACCACCACAAAAATCTCCACAATCACCGGAGCTCCAATAAAGGATATTTTAAATTTTTTTAAGGGTGAATTTTATCCAGTACCCCTCTTAGATGTTTTAATTACACTTGGGTACCAGTTAGATCAACAATAACATATAAGTCTTGTTAGATTCAAATCAATTACATCTAAGTCCTCAAATTTGACTTTTGACGAATTAAAACCAGGAAAAGGCTGTTTTACCCCTATATCAGATTTTAATTTTGGCCAAACAGCCTTAGCTTATCTGTGGCACGTGCGGGGCACGTGTGGACCTGGATGTAATTGATATTTTTGTATTATGTACTCAAAATGTAATTGATATATGGCCGTTATTTTCAAAAAAACTAGTCGTTGGATAGTTATTTTCAGCCAATTTAAACCCCAAAACAGTCCATTTTCATCCATTTTTCTGATTCTTCTTCACTGAAACTGAAAATGGATGAAATTAGTCCAATTTGCATCAATCCAAAGTGTCGCAAGCGGACTATTCTCTCCGTTAAAAAGTGTGAACCGCATGAAGGAAGATTTTATTGGAGATGTCCAACACATGGGTTGTCTGAATGGTGTTTTGTTGAAGAAAACGTTCAAAGACAACGAGGAGATATCATGCAAGCCAAATTGCTATCTGAATTTGTTCTACCACTACATGAACATACTTCAAAACGCCAAAATATGGAACAACAAGCTACAAGTGTGCAAACTAGCAATGAAGATGATGGAATGGTAAAACAAAACCAGAAGAAGAGAGCTACAACTGCCATGGATACTCAAGAAGACAAATACATGAGAATTAGGCAACTCATTTGCCTAAACCTGTTCTTGTTTGATGTATACCTTATTGTGCAAATAAGTAATGCATCCAAGTAGATTAAGTAGAAAATGTAGTAGAAGAACTAATATGTATTGAACTGTTTTCCAATGTTTGTTTCAATACAAATTGCAAATTGAGTAGCATTAAACAAAATGTGGCATAAACTATGAAACTACTGTGAGTACTTGTGACAACCAAAACAGTTGGCTTCTAATCAAAATATACCCACAAAAATATAAGGTTCCAAACTACCACTTCTCAACTCTATAGCTCAAACCACCTTCCCAATCCTCTTCCCCTAGCAGTGCCAATTCCCCTGCCCCTAGCAGTGCCAGTTCCCCTACCCATACCAGTGCCATTCCCCCTGCCACTGCCAGTTCCCCTGCTCCGGCCCCTGCCTCTTCCATTGATACGCCCTTCCTCCACAGGTTGTTCACTAGCTCTTTTTCTTCCTCTGTTAGCTTATTTCAATCAAAACTCAACAACTTCAACCAAAAGCAATACAATCACAATCATTAACTATGAAATGACAAGAATCTCAAGCAATCACAATCATTAACTATCAAATAAGAATACAATCACAACTATCAAAATACAAGAATCCTAGTCCTTACAATCAGTAACTATCGGATTTCCAATATATCACAAGACTGAGTTGCACCAGTTTACTTACATCATGTTCTTCAGTTGTAGGGCTTATTTCATTTTGCTGAGGTTGAGTGGAAGATGCATTTTGTTCAGGTTGAGCTGCAGCTGCATTGGGCTCTTCATCATCTTCCTTGTTCTGCAATGAATTCAAACAAAAATCAATGTAATAAACCACACAAACTGCTATGAAAGAAACACTAAATACTTACCAAAGTGGGACATTTCCTACAGTTATGCCCTCCCACTCCACACATACTGCACTTAGGTGGCCTCCTAGTTTTGTGCATTGGAACCTTAGCCTTTTTACTTGGACCTTCACTAGGATGTTTGATCCTAGATACAGTAGGCATTCCAGGTGGTCTTAGAACATCAGGTGGTGAACATTCATCTTGAGTTAAATCATTTGGTCTGATGTGTCAAAATCAAAGTTTTAAATTTGTTTGTAGCCAAGAGTTAATTCTCAACACTACGAAAACTTGTAGTCCAGTGAAGTTAACCCCGTGGTCGGTCTCGAAGGACTTAACTAGGCTGAGTTGCATTTACGAATAGTAATAACAGCATGGAAAGCAGTAAAGGTTTGTTTTACTTCGACAGCAGAATGATAATCTAACAAATACCCAAACTAACTAGAAAACAGATTAACTTAATGAGATGAATATGTGAGAGGGAATTATGGTGTGGTGACAGAAAACAAGCTAGCTAGTAGGAAACATGCAACAATAATGATGTCGATTTACTCTAGTTATCACTGGGACACGTCCTAACGATTATTACACTGCTCTAGGATTTTCTAGGCAGACACCTTACATCACATAAGGTACGAAGGCTCTATGACAATGAACTAAGTGTAATTTGTTCTAGAAACATATAGCATTAGTGAAGGCGTCAATTCCACTAAGCTACAATTAACAAGCTAATGTAGTTATTGTGTTTGCAATGAACCAATGGACTTAGGAATCTCTAGACGTTTTGGTATGAAAGATCAGATGCACAATCCATTGGTGATTTTGGCGTAAAGAACATCAAACACATAACTACATACACATTTAATCAAAACGACACAGAGTAAATCGCATCTTATGTATATTGAATTGCATGAACCCTAACTAGCATGCATTGAATCCATCACCACCCCATAATTAGGGTGTTTAGCTACTCATGATATCCGAAGACATAATCAACATCATATACGAACACACAATAAACATAAACGAATACTAAATACCAAGAATCGAGAATTGATACAATTTTACCCAATTGTGTCACAAACCCTACATAGAAATTGAAGAACTTGAATCCAATCGGTGAAAAGTATGTAGAATATGCTCCCAAACAATAATCAATCGTCGAATTACAAGAGAAATCGGTTCAATTACCTCCAAGAATAGGTAGGTATTTGCCTTGGAAAGGTTCTAGGTTGAGAGCAAAAAGATGTAAAAGATGATCTCTAAAATAATGATAATCTTGTTCTAACTAATATAAATGAAAAGAAACGAATTATGAGAGAAACGGTGAAACACGCTGAAATTGAGTTGGCTACGCCAGGCTTACGTCAGTTTCCCGCCTGGCGTAGCCAACGGCTAGCGAAGCAACCTGGCGTATGCAAGGCACCTCCTGGCGTACGCCAGGTACTCTGGTAGGCCCGTTTTCGCCTTTTGACTCCAACTTCGGTATTTTTGGCCTTCCCGCTCCGCTTCTAGCATCCGTTCGAGGCATTGGGACTCTATATCCTGTATATGCATATAAAATGCACCATTTTGCCTCCAATTAATGCAGTTTAGTCAAATACCTACAAAACACACAAATAACGAAAACGTAACAAAACTCTAATAAAATAAACTATAACTACACTTAAGGATGACAATAAGACGGTAAAAAAGACCAAATGAGACGATGTAAAATTGACTCATCATGGCCAAAAACCTATATTGTGGCACTGGTTGAATCATCATATCATATGCCTTAAATAAGCTGCCTTAGTATGGTTATTACTCAAGTAGTTCTCCCCATCATCCCTATTGTGATTGATAGCAGTCCATGCATGCCTGCATGGGATGCCACTCATGTCCCATCTCGATCTTGCAATCACAAGTCCTAGTCTCAAGATTCACAATAAACCTGTATGTGTAGTCCTCCACCTCATACATATTTCCTGCCTCAGAAACCAACCTACATCTTTCTTGATCATGTGCATCATTCAACTTCTTCAGAACCCTTGGCATGACAACTGATGTGCATGCATTACCTTTCTTTCTCCTTACAACAATTCTCTGCATGACTTGAGTTCTCAAACCCTACAAGACATGCATCATTCAATTGTTACTAGATATACTGTATAGAACAAGACTTGCTATCAAAGTAGATAGAATTACAGTTACCTACATTATACTGAGAATGGAAAATCCTCTAACAGGTTCCACCCAAGCATTGAAGCTTTCACTGACATTGTTGGTGCAGTGATCTATCTTTGGAGTTGGATCAAAGGCATGTCTTGCCCAAAATCCAAGTGGAATCTTCATCAAGTAGTCATAAGATTGTTCACTGGCAGTTCTAATCTTCACCATTGCCTTGTTGAATCCATAGTAGGTGTAGGCAGTTGCAGCTTGCTAGAAGAACTTCCTTAGGTCAACACTCCTCCATTTTTGCTTGAAATTGTCATAGATATGCTTTGCACATTTTCTATTGACAACAATTGGTGCAAGTTCTTCAATGGTAGGCACCAAACCCTACATTCAAATCAAGTAAAACAAACATTAATTATTATTATCAAGGTTTAAGTATGAAAATTGTAATCTAAGTTTAGTCCATTACCTTCTGTCTATCTGCTATGAAGTGCCAATGTGTATCAGAATCTCATGATCCTATAAATCTTTCAAGACATTGGAGAAAGAATCCCCAGGATTCTTTGCATTCAAACTCCACTATTGCCCAAGCTACATGAAAAATACCACAATTGTCAATGCCAACTGCACTCAATCACATTCCACCATATCTTCCTCTAAGATAATACCCATCAAAGAATAGGAAGGGGCTGCATCCATTTAGGAATCCTCTTCTAAGCCCCTCCAACCCACAGAAAAACCTTTGAAACAAAGGTGGCCTATCAATGGCTGGTTTCACACTCATCTCCACAACTGAGCTTGGATTAGATCTCTGTATCATC
Source organism: Plantago major (assembly GCA_026545765.1). Taxonomy (NCBI): domain Eukaryota; kingdom Viridiplantae; phylum Streptophyta; class Magnoliopsida; order Lamiales; family Plantaginaceae; genus Plantago; species Plantago major. The sequence goes on from CM048843.1 coordinate 28,389,154, forward strand.
TCCATAGGTGAGATCTTGAAAGCTTCTTCAGGGTTCCCACCAATGATTTCTAAGGCTTTCTACCTTGCCCTGAAAACCCTCATATAAGGGACAATTACCCCTAGCTTATCAGAAACCCATGCTTCTAGTTTCTTGGCACTCATACTTGGGTTGTCCCTCAATTGATCATGTATCTTGGTAGCTAACCAGTTTGAGTCTGCTTGTTTTGGATCTACCTTTCTCACACATCTATGTCCTCCATGATAGGTCCTAATCATGAATGACATTTCATCATCCATCACACTTGCAATTCATAGAATGTAAGAACCAAATAAGAATCAAATAATGGACAGTTTATATGCACAATTATAAACAAATTGCATATATGCACAATACCTGCATGTAGTCTCCATTGACAACCTTTCCCTCCACAATGGACAGTGTATCTTGAAGTGTCATTCTTCTTCCTCACCAAATGGAACCCTACCTTCAGTACATACTCTTTCATCCTTCTCCTCAACTCATGAATACTCCCAAATACATCACCCTCCTGAAATTCCTTATCCCAGTCCTGGCAGTTCACCTGGAATTCATCACCTATCCAATCTTGTTCACTCATTTAATCATCTCCACTTGGATAATAATCTGCAGAGGAATCTTCTTGTTGGGGAGTGTCATGATTCTCATTGTTTTCATGCTCAGCAGACCTAGTACCATTTGCATCATTCTCCTCATTTGCAACATTTTCACCTTCTTTTTTAGTAGTCTTTTCACCTCCATCAGTCTCCTCACTGTCATTGTCATCATCTGATGGTATTACCCTGTGAAAACCTATCTCCTCATCCTCACTATCATGCAAATACTGACTTTTTGGAGATTCATACTCCCAGTCAAACATTTCCCTGTCACCATCACTTTGTTCACCTCTCTCAGCTCCCTCAGCTCCCTCAGTCTCAGCTTGTTCATTATGCAGTTGCTCTACATTCTCATTCTCATAAGAATCTGCATTCTCAGTTTCATTTGAATCACTCTCAACACCCTGGTCATGATAAGTCTCATCATCACTATCATCACTGCCAGTCTTGTCACTTTCATACATTTTTCCCTTCAATTTCTCTCTTTCCAAACACTCATCTCTTATCTTTTTCTTTGCTGCATCTATATCATCTTGATCATCTTCCCACTCCTCAACTATAACCTCATCTACCACTGGCTTATCTCTACTAGGTTCACCAGTTTTCTCTTGTTCATTCCCCCCACCCAGATGTTGTGAAAATATGTCTGACAAGAGAGTCTCAAATTCATCATCAGCAACATTATATTCACTCCCTACGGACTTAACAGGAGTAGACTCAACTTGTCTTGGAATGTAAGGACTAGGAGTTTCTTTGTTGGTTTTTTTAGAAGCTTGTGGAGTTTGAGCATGTGGAGTAGTTTGTGCAGGTTCTTTGTTTTGTGCAGGTGGAGTTTGTGGGGAAGATTGTGTTGGTTGAGTGATAGGGGGTGGGGGTGTTTCATCATCACTAAGCTCATCAGTCGAATCAACAAATGCAGGGGGTTGTGCCGGGGGTTGTTGGGGATGATTCATGGATGGTTTTGGCTTACAAGACCTAAACAACTTTCTTCTGGCACTTGTTCCAGTAGGGACATTGGTGAGGGTACATACTCAACATCAACATCATCAAAGTCTTTGAATTTTTTCCTACATGACATGTCTACAGCTAAAGGTTCAAAATCAAAAGTTGATAAGTGCAACTCTACCTCTAGTCCTTTCATATTTTTCTCAAACATCAACTTGATAGTGTGATCATCTATAACATCTATGGTCTCAAATGAATTCTCAATATAAGCCACCTTTGTAAAAAAAAAAACAGAGAACCACTACTCTGCACACGGTCTAAGATAGCATCGACATCCTTCATTAGTTTAGAGTGTGTGTACCTTGAAGAATCAATATCGACCAACATGAATTGCTCCTTACCCAGGTGAAGTCTAATGTTAAATCCCCCCCCCCCCCCATTGGACCTATAACAAACATTAAAACACAAAGAAAAGCAGATTATCAGAAACCAGTCGAACCCTAGTTATAACTTGCGTATTAAGCTATAATAGCACCCATTCAAATCAGACACAAAATTATGGATAACAAGAGGATTACGTACATGAATAACAAAAAAATACACATAAAAATTGAAGCTTTACAATTATGAAGAAAAAACCCTACCTTACAGTACAACACCTTCTCAGCGAACAGAAGCAAAGATGCTGAAATTGGGTGTTATACGTGCAATAATGGCCGATCACAGTGTGAATTTTGTTGGGTAATGGAAGATTTGGCTCGTTAATGGTGGTTGAGTGAGGAAGACGAAGAGTTCTTGGTTTTGGCGGGTGGGAGACTTTTTTTGTCAAATGGTATTAAAACCTAGAAAGGTAAAGAATTGGACTAAGGTCATGTTTGTTTGTCCAATAATCCATTTCAACTTAAAAGCTGGTCAACGGAAATTCAGCTTTTTGGACTTAAATGTAATTGTTGAACTAATTGGTGCTTAAATACAATGACCCTATCTAACATGGGGTATATGTAATAACCTTTTCTTTTTTTTAATATTGACATAGTCCGAGTAGAAGAGCTTCCAACCATGGCATCTCTTTTCGAGCTTCCATGGAAGAAGCTTGACTGAGCTTCCAGGCCCGAGCTCCGGTGAAGTGGCCGGAACTTCACCGGAGCTCCGGTCTTCTTTATTTTATTATTTAAAAAAAAAATGAAATGGATGTTTTGTGAAGTTTTGATTCATGTAAGATTGATTTTGGATTGTGTTGGGTATGTTTTGTTAAATTTAAAAATAACGGGTGTTTAATTAATTGACCCATGTAATACTTTTAACTATTATGTGACTTAGTGCGACCTTATTATGTGACAATGCGAGGCCTAGCTGCATTAATAAAGAATGAAGGGTATGAGAGAGCGAGCCAAATTTATGATGGGTGTGCCCCCAATGATAATTAATTCCGACTTGTCCAAAAATGAATGTTATGATTCCACATCTAAAACCAACTAATCACAGCCTATCCCGGGGGGGGGGGGGGGGGGGGGGTAAAAACATTCAACTATATTTCAGTTTTTGATCGGATCTTGCAAACTACGTGTGAGACTGTTAGCTCAACAATGATATTGATCGTTGAACGGCTTAGATTAAATATGAAAATCTCAACGGTGGTGATCAAATCCGGAAGATGGAAAGCTAGAGAATTAGTTAGGCATCTAACAAATTTAGTTTCCTGATTTTAAAAGGAGTTTTAGTTAGTTTCCTTATGCAAAAAAAGGTTACCTAGAGCTTTCTTGTTCTAGTTGGATTTGGTAGTTGAGTTCTCTATGTATAGTTAGGGAAGCTTGTTTGTTACATAGATCAGGTCATATCATATCATCAACAGGTTTAACTTGTAGAATCAATATTAATAGAAAGTTAGGGATCATACTTCAGAGAATAACTAATTAGGCTGGTTTTATCTTTTATGTGGAATTATTCTTATTACGCCGTATGGGTGTAACCTAAGTATCAATAAAGGTTGTTGGTTGATCTCCGTAAATGTAGGCAATTGCCGAACCACATTAAATCTTGTATCTCTGACTTTCTGGTTTTGATTCATTGTTTGTTCGGTTATTATTTTTTGTCATTGTTGCACTATTCCTCTTTGTTTAAAGGTAACAATAGTATATATAAATAACCATCATTTTCTAGCCAGTCTAACCAGAGGCTGTTAGATTCAAGTTAAGAAGAGTGCTGAAAAATGTAGGTGACGCGCGCCATCCAATCGATCTCACTACCCAAGAAAATGTAGAGTGTGGATAAGGACGCAATATGTGCAAACTGCAAAGCAAGCCAAATTAATTATGTTGTGTTGTGTTATTTTTGGTTCTATATAACATCTAAAACAAATCTCACCGCTTCTTCAACCAAACCATATACATCTTACAATTTCTATATAAAACACATTATCAATTGTACACTTTGTGTTCTTCTTACATAGTACAACTACAATGAGTAAGGGAAATATCTTGCATTTGGCTTTTGGGATTTTCGGTAAGTCTATCAACTACCTCTTGCACAAATCCTTTTTCTAAGTAATTATTAGCATAATTAATAGTGTGATTTTGTTCCATCATTTTATCTTGCGAATTTTGCTTCTTCTTCCACAGGAAATGGAACTGGTTTGTTTCTCTTCTTGTCTCCAGCGTAAGCAAGACTTAATTGATCAAATATATAAACTTTCATTACCTAACTAGCCTATATACATTCAATTAATATTCTAAAATTATTCTAAAAAAAAAAAAAAAAACCAATATTATGATCATGAAGTATTGAATTTTGTGATGGTGAACAAATTAAAGGGTTACATTTAAGAGGATCATCAGCAGAAGATCAACTGAACAATTCTCTGGCATACCCTATGTCATGGCCCTCCTCAATTGCTTGCTAGCAGCCTGGTATGAACTTTTTCTTTTTTTTCTTGTAATTCCCCTATATTATATTCCATCCGTCCCGAATTCAACTTTTCACATTTTATTTTCGGATGTTTCAATTTCAACTTCGTGTATCTGGGACAGAGGGAGTATATTTTTCTGGGAAGGAGGGAGTATATTTTTCTGGCGAGTGGTAATGATAGATTATACATAAATTGTTAATGTCAGAGTAATTCGTGTATCTTTTATTAGTGATCAATGGTTATAACTTATAAATGCCACAATTGCTCTGAGATTTTACAAATTCTGCTATGGCATTACGGTAAGCATAAATTTGTATGTGATTGCTAGCTACTACGAAATTAATAGCAGAGAACAAATTATTGAATGCAGGTATGGTCTGCCGTTTATATCACCAAACAACATTCTAGTGACTGTCATCAATGGCACTGGTGCAGTGATAGAGTCAATTTATGTGTTGATTTTCCTCATTTATGCGCCTAAGAAGGAGAAAGCCAAGATATTTGGGCTTCTACTTCTAATCCTTTCGATATTTTCCACCATTGCATTGGTTTCGGTTTTGGCCTTGCACAACCACACTAGGAAGCTGCTTTGCGGGATTGCTGCTACGATTTTCTCCATCATTATGTATGCTGCACCATTATCCATCATGGTAAGGATCCAATGACTTTGACATCCCAGTATCCCACACGTGCTAGTATATGTTGGTCCGAACAAACTGATAAGATGATTAAGGCTCTGTTCTTTTCATCTGAAAACTCAATAATTTCAGTTCAGATTCATTCAGTTCAGTTATGTTCAATTCTGCGTAGTTGTTTTTTATATTATAGTTTAGATCAGATCAGTTCAGTTCAGTTCGACGAAGAGAACAGAGCCTAATAGGTGATAATGTAACTAGTAACTAGGTTATAATTATGATTTGTGTAGAGGATGGTGATGAAGACAAAGAGCGTGGAGTACATGCCTTTTCTGCTATCGTTGTTTGTGTTCCTTTGTGGTACATCTTGGTTCATATATGGACTCATTGGGAACGACCTTTTTCTTTATGTAAGTTTCTTTTACTTGTTCGATTTCTATGTTGATTTCGCATTAAAGTAGTTGGCAACGTTACTTAATTAGGAACAAATCCTTTAATTTTGGCATGTGACTTGGTGGATTTTGTGTGTTGAATTTGCAGGTACCAAATGGATTTGGGAGTTTGTTAGGAGCAATGCAGCTAACTTTGTACGCAATTTACCGTAACGGTAACAAAGCCGACACCAGCACCAAACCAACAGATGAATTCTTGGAAACGGGTCTTGCCAAGCAAACTCACTCGACTAACCCGCAAAATGTTGGACAATCATAGTTTCAATTGTTTTCAAGATTTAATTTTATGTCCTCTTTTTAATATATTGAAAATCCGTAGCATCTAAATACCTACTCATTGAACTCCTTGGGTTTGTAAGCTGAAGTTTGTAAACTATGTGTAAGGAAATCGAAACCAATCCATTTACCAGCACAAACAGAAAGATTAACACTCGATTCTCACACACACAAAATAACAAGAATTTACGTGGTTCGAATTTAACAATCCTACATCCACGGAGGGGAACACATCAAGGTTTATTATCACCAATCGAGTACAATTACAATCGAACAACAATAGCTTCAAGCTTCAACTCTACCAACAATAATGGAGAATCTCTCTAGCTATCAGAATTGTAACTGTCTCTTTTACAACTAGAATTTTATGACTTGTTACAGAAGAAATGAGAAGAAATTGGGTTTTATACCTGCTACACCCCTGAAGAACTCCATATCGCACATGAACCGTTCGATCAAGCGACCGTTATGATCTGACGGCTCTCGATAAACGCGCCTGTTTAAGTTGTTAATGACTTAACAGCTCAAACCAAATTGCAAACCAGTCCCTCAAGTCTTGTAAAGTTTCGTATTCACCCCAAAACTTCTTAAACTTCAAACTATGTGAGCCAAGTAAACCGTGTCTAACATGACGGGCTCAGACTCAAAAGGCACAATGGACAAAGTCGGTCCAAGTCATTTTAATCCTCCCTCAACCATATGGGAGGGTTTTTTACCTTCAAAAAGTACTATTAATAAACTCTAAAAAAATCAGCATCATTACATTAGCCTTGGAAGCAAAAATATATCTAAAACTCCCTTTTTTTAAAATTAGTTGTGACGCCCCGCCCTGAAGCACCCTGCTCCATGGCTAAGCGCACCCGCCTGCACCCTTCCTACCAGACCATCTCTTATATGTCGGAAGTCGCAGGAACGGACTAAAACCCAAGAAATCAAAAGCCATGTACTATACCTGATATTTTCAGCATTCTTTACACCTCAATGTGGGCCCATCTTGGCAACTTACATCAATAAACTAATCTCCATCAAGTCGAATTTATCCTAGCTTCTCCAATAATCAACAAACTCTCATAAAGTGATGCACCTGAGGAAATATGGACATAAGAAGAATGAAAGGAGTAAGTCTTTGATGACTTAGTAAGGTTTATGGGTAACACGGTATCAAAGAAATAACAAGAGTTGAATGATAATAGAATGACAGACAATAAACCGAGATTTCAATTTGTAACCAGATGATGATACGAGTACGAATCAGATACCAACCATAAAACTCCTGAACATATAGACTACCTTATTACTCCATCGAGGCACGACCTCGCAAACAAACAAGATCAAGCATGTCGAGGTTCATGCTATACCAGATCACGGAACACACCAACCACCGGTAGTATTCGGAGTCTGGGGATTGGGGATCTGTAGGAGATGACTTTAACCGTCGGTCCATCCCGCCCGGTAGCCACTCACTTACAGTCCTGGGCCCGAATCGAATTCAAATCAAGATCTGTAACTCATAATCGCGGATGCTTGTTATCATCTCTGAAAAGGAACAATATCAAATAAATAGAACCTGAACTCAAATCAGGTATATCAATATGATTTTCATGTACACAACCATAGACCGATTGGTCAACAATGTCAAGAAGAGGAACATATGAATCATGATTTCATCATGAGTGGTCCGAATAGAAGATTACAATTGTATGAATAGATACAAGGATACATCTGTCATTTCAACATGATCAGAGTAGAAAGGAAAACATTGGGAAATATATATGACAAAGGAGTAAGGGTACAATTGGTCAAGAAAAGATGCAAGGAATCCAAAGAAAGAGGATAATCTGATCAATAGGACATGAAACATGACTGCTTAAAATGAATGTCATCACGGAAACAACTGGACAGGAAAATCATGGACATAGAAATATCCAGAGAAGCAATAGAAGTGATGACATAATTAATCCTGATGAAAAGAAGGAAAGGATGAAAAGGACAAGATAGAAATATGAGTGGGAACACTCAAACAGAGAGAAGTGGGCTCAGGAATTGATTGTCAAATAAACAAGGGGTTAACGAGCAAGGAAATGATAGGAGGTACAAAATGAGAGGTTTCAAAGAGCGAGTAATATGGATTTCAAAGCGTTGTATGGGTTTCAAATGAACTAAGATGATCATGAGTTGACCAACTTATACAAGGTTTAGAAGAATCAATAACAAAGGTCATGACCAAACGAATGAGGAGGTTAAACAGGTACAAGAATAAGCGAATAGTTGTTAATTTAATATGAATATATGAAGAAAGGCTGGGCAAATATCGAGACAATGAACAAGATTTATGGCTAGTCTGATAAACGATAATGAAACAAGGAGATCAGATCAATACCAAGTGACACAAAATATCAAGGTTAATTGGATAAGCCTAACCGAAAGAGCTTATGCATGATGAAATACTATATCAAGAGTAGCACCACAGATTATCAGTCAATAATACTTGCAAGAACAAGACATAAAATATCCATTTTCCTCAGGGGCCGAATGCCCGAACGGTATAAAAGAGAAGGCTAGAATCCTTACCCAATGAACCATACACTGCTCGATCAATCCAACCATATGTCAAGATGCTCTAGAAAATCCCTGCAATTTCTCACCTATCCAAACACGAACTAAAGTTATCCCTAGTCAGTCCGTGAGGCCTCTAACCTATACCAAGGGCATGATCACCGTCTTGACCAATATATAAATTCACCGATCAAAATACGTACAAATAATATCCATACTATTAAAAGGGCTATATAAACCGTGGGCGATTATAATTATAACAAAATAAAATATGAAATTATATATTACAATTCAAATTAACCGTGCAATTTATGTACGAATACGACATGCTTACCATTTTAATCCTTGGGACAGTTCGTGTGCAAAGGGAATTGTATAGGGGTGTGAAATTCATGAAAATGGTATGAGTATTGTTCGTGTGTGTGTGTGTGAAGTTGGTGTTATGTGTGTGTGGCATGGAGAAATGAAGAGAAGTTTACACTAATCTTTGAGATAATAAAGTGAAGAAGACTTCATGATGAAATAATGATCCGTGGCCCTGTGTTGGTGCAGAGAGTGGCCAGTGATTATTGAAATATTTACACCAGACTGCTTATTTCGAGTTTTATAAATACGTAATATATATTGAAGAGGTCAAATAATCATGCACTATAAATTCATGCAGTTCATATTACGGTGACTGAACTTTCATAGGCCATCGTTTAGATATAAAACGGCTTAAATCAAAACTATTCACATGCTGGACCTAAAATTATATAAAACAACGATAACAATTGAAGTTCAAAAATTAAATACGCACGATAAAAATAATAGAAAATGACAATTATTATAATCATAATTTTATAATTTATTTATTTAGTTATCTAAAGCGGTTACTGCAAGTGGGGCGTTACATTAGTATTGATGACTCACATTCTTAAGATAAAGTTATGAATGTATTATTATATTGGTATATAAAAAGATTTGTAGATGTATGATATTGGTAAAGTTATCCATAATGACAAAAAAAAAAAGGATAATCCAAAGAGCTAGAAGTAATACTTAGTTTAAAAGTTTACTAAAATTACCAAAATCACCAATTTGTAAATAAAAATCTCACAAACTTGTTGTTGATACGAAAATATGTCAAATCCGTCATAGGCGCCTTTGAAACGAATCCTAAGGCGTCCCGAGTTGTCTAAAGGATCCGAGACACAATGATCCGACCCATAGGTCCGACCCTAGGTCCCTCCGGTCCGACCCACTCAGGTCCGACCCTCCCTAGAAGAGAGGAACAAAGGATTTGAGCGATACGGGGTCCGACCCTAGGCCCTCAGGTCCGATCCACCCGGGTCCGACCCTCCCTAGAAAAGGGACAGAGTACTTAAACGATACTGGGTCCGACCCTAGGCCTTCAGGTCCGAACCATCTAGGTCCGATACGGATGATCATTCGAACCCAACATGATAATCTCACAAGCAACCAAGTAGACTGGCACTAGAGAGTAAGGAGGTCTGAGTCATAAGGTCCGAATCGAAAGAGTTGGGCAAACCTAGGGAATTTCCCTATAGACAGCCCAATACGGTCCGGACCAAGCGTCCGGACTAACCTCTCCGGACCTTGAACCTCGGCAGACTATGTCACACCCTCTAAAACTCTCTCAATAATGACTAAACTACCCCTAAAAGCCCAAAATGGGATGGGCTAAGTGTCATTATTGGGCCATGGGCCTAAACAAGCCTTGGTGGCTCGATCAAGGCCTTACACTTGGCACGATCCAGAGGAGTCCTCCCTCTTTGAGAAATTCCTATAGATATGGCACACTTCCCCATGTTAAGGTAAGTCATCTTACGAAACTAATCCCGAACATTATACAGAGCAGATCTTCAGTCTCTCTTGAGTAAAGTCTCTAACCGGTTTGCGCTTAGCAAACCGGGTCCTCCTAAGTCACTTGTGCAGGTTCTTACCAAGCTTGAGGTCTCAGGCCTCTCACACATTGGTTCTTACGATGTACGGAGCTTCTTACCTTGGCCATTACCTGTGAAGTCGAATAATCTCTAAGTAGTTGGGGAATTTTACCCTCAACATTTTGGCGCCGTCTGTGGGAATCTTTACGAAAAGTTCCGTTCTCTTCAGTAATGGCAAGAACAAGAAGGTCCGCAAGAACCAACGCTACTGCAATTGGCACACCTGCTCCAAGGCAAAGAGGTAGTCCTCCCACTAGGAAAGGAAGGGTGACAGGAACTCCTCCAAGAGATACGATGGATTGTCCAAGCGATAGCCATACCGCCAGTCTCTCTTCAGATGAAGAAAGAGCCGCTGATCCGCTAATAAGGACCCAGGAGCTCGGGGTCGAAGGACAAGTTCCTCCGTCAGGAACACATGGTCCTCCTCCAGGAAGAAACTTTACCCTCCCAAGTGGGCAGATCATTCATCCAAACGAGTTCGGGATGAATGAAAATCAGTTTGGCCTCTTACTCACCACTATTCAAGGATGCTTTGGATCAAACAACCTCCAGCCTCCTCAACCCACTCCTCCTTTGGCAATTCCGAGACAAGCTGAACCCGCACAATCGAGGAATGAGCATCGTCCTATCCAACAAAGGCTGGGGGAACAGGCTCAACAGGAAGATCTGAGGAACCTTCTCAACAGAAGGGCCGCTGCTTCTCACGAACAGCAAGGGAGAAGTCCAGTGAGACCACGAGTGGACGAAGTTGGAACTAGTTGGCGTGGAGCACAACAACATGCACCAAGAGATCATGTGGCGGAAAGCATCTCAATAGTTCCTCTCAATGATCTTCCTCCATATGTGGCCATCAACCCCAGGACTGGTGAGAAGCTAACCGCTGAGCAGATTTATCTCCAACAAAAGGCCTTAGAAACGCAAATCCCCACTCTGAGCAAGATGGTGAAGGCACATGACAAGGTGACTCTTAGAGCTCCCAATCCTCTATGTGACGAGATCAGGAAGGAAAGGAAATGCCCTGACTCCACTATTCCAAACCTTGAACACTATTACGGAGACACTTGTCCTGTGGGGCACCTTACTAGATACGAAAGTAAGATGGAGACCAACGGCCTGAATGATAACATGAAAGCTCCCAACTTTTCCACTACACTCTTTGGGGAAGCAATGGATTGGTGGACCTCACTGCCTAATGGTTCCATCAAGTCCTATGCGGATATCGCTTCCCTCTTCCTGAAAAGATTTGAGAAACCAAAGAAGATAAAGAGGTCAGTTGAGCACCTGGCAGGAATAATCCAGAAAGATCATGAGGACCTTAGAACCTTTCTTGACCGTTTCAATGCCGAAGTACGCCAGGTAGAACCTCATAGCATCAAAGAAAGGGTCTGACACCTATATGCCAACACTTACAATGATGATCTCAGAAAAAGGCTTTCCAATGAAGAAATCACAACTGAAAAGTACTTGGAAGATATCTGTGAAGGAGTCTTGTATGGAGAAGAGTATCAACGAAATGTCCTGATAAGAGTTGGAGCCAAAAAGGGAAAAGATCAAGTACGACAGGAACCTCCTCCTCGCCAGGGAAAGTTTGAACAAAACAGAGAACTTAGAGATAAGAGGGAATTCCGCAGAGAGAGAACTCCACCAAGGAGATACGCCGAGTATACTCGCCTCAACAGACGAAGATCCGACATCTTGGCTTCTATCGTTGAGAAAAACTTGGATATACAATGGCCAAAACCTACGAGGAGCAACAAGAAGAACAAAGATTCCAAGGACTACTGTAGGTTCCATAAGCAAAAAAGGTCACTCAACGGAGGACTGTGTCCAGTTGAAGACAGAAATAGAGGGGATGATAAGGAGCGGAAAGCTGAAAGAACCTATATATGAAGAGGAACCTTCCATACACCAGAAGAATGAACAAAGAAGGGAGGAACGTGGTTCGGAACCTCTGACAGGGTCCTAACCGCCACCTCCAGCGGAGATCCCACCTCAGCATGCCCAAAGATACCGAGGGTACCACGATGATATATAGATGGAAAACCTCCCCTATAGCTGAGTTATCAATGCCATTGCGGGAGGACCAACTGGGGGAGACAGTCGAAATGCAAGGGAAAGGACCGCGCAACACTTGAGAAACAACGATAGAGCCTATGCTCCTTCAGCCCTGAAGGGCACAAACGCCATCACCTTTGATGATAGCGAAATCCCCCCCACCAACGTCTGGTGGAGGAGATATCAAGGACCCCGACGTTCCTTTGGTTGTTTCTCTTGTTATCGCCACTTACAAAGTCAACAAAGTACTTGTCGACACAGGAAGTTCTTCCAATGTCATCTCCAAAAGGACCGTGGAGCAAATGCACCTGGGACGAATTCAATATGGGCTTGTATATACTTCTTTGGTGGGTTTTGGAGGATCTGTAGTGCGTCCCATTGGAAGTATACCACTACAAGTCTCTATGGGCACCTTTCCGACAAGAGTGACTGAGACAATCCTCTTTGTGGTAGTCGATAGCACCTTTGACTATAACGTGATCTTGGGCCACCCAGGACTTAATCAATTCAAGGCAATTGCGTCTCCCCTACACAATAGGGTAAAGTTTCCAACCCTAAACGGCGTGGGTGAAGAAGTGGGGAATGTAAGAGAAGCTTGGGAATGTTATATCATGTCGACCAGGGCAGCTTCAGTACCCGTTCTTTCGGTCACCAAAGGGCCCGGGAGCCCCCCTGTGGCTCTTACACCATCAAAGGAAGAAATTGGTGCTGGGTCACTTAAAGAAAAATTCCCGAAGACTGCCAGGATGGAACCTCATGAAGCCTTGAAAGAGGTCCAGTTAATTGAAGGGAATTCAGAGAAGGTAACCCGAATTGGAACAGAGATGAGCACAGAAGTAGAAGTGAAACTCATCACATGCCTCCGAAACAACCACGATGTCTTTGCCTGGAGCACAAATGACCTTAAGGGGATAGACCCAAGGATCGCATTTCACCGTCTGAACATGGATCCGATGGTAAAACACATCCGACAAAAGAGGAAGGATTTCGGGCCTGTTGAAGATGCTGGAGAGGTGGAAAAGTTGATGAAAGCAGGACATATTGAAGAATTCAGATACTCTGACTGGGTCTGTAACATTGTTCTCGTCGAAAAGGCCCCGGGAAAGTGGAGAATGTGTAATGACTTCACTAGACTCAACAAGTTTTGCCCAAAGGATCCATATCCATTACCCTGCATAGACCAGCTGGTTGATTCCACTGCAGGATGTGCGCTCCTAAGCTTCATGGACGCATATCAAGGCTTCTACCAAATCAGGATGGCCCAGGAAGACATCAAGAAGACGGCCTTCTTCGCGGCAGGAGGGGTCTACTGCTTCAAGGTCATGCCATTTGGCCTCAAGAACGCAGGTGCTACATACCAACGACTGGTAAATAAGATGTTCAAAGAAGAGTTGGGTAAAACCATGGAAGTCTATGTGGATAACATGCTTGTAAAGAGCAAGACTGAAGAGGAGCATATCGATCATCTCAACAATTGCTTTTCCATTCTCTGGAAATATGGAATGAAGTTGAACCCTGAAAAGTGTACGTTCGGAGTAAAGGGAGGAAAGTTTCTTGGCTACATGGTTACAGAGAGAGGTATCAGTGCGAACCCGGAGAAAATAAAGGCAATCCTGGACTTACCACAGCCAAAAACAATCAATGAGGTTCAGAAGCTTTTGGGAAGGGTGATGGCATTAAGTCGTTTTATCTCCAAGTCCGCCGAGAAAAACTTACCCTTCTTCAAGATTCTAAGGAAAGGAGACAAGTTTGAGTGGACAAAGGAGTGCGAAGAGGCCCTGGATAACTTGAAAAAGTACCTCCTCTCACCACCCCTCTTGTCTAAACCAGTAGAGGGTGAACCTCTCTACCTTTATCTGGCCACTACTGATGAAGCGATGAGTTCTGTGCTGGTGTGAATACAAGGCGACGACCATTTACCGATCTACTACTTGAGCAAGGCCCTTGTGGGCTCTGAGGCCAGGTATGTCAAGATCGAAAGCTCGCCTTCGCACTGGTTTACACCGCACGGCGACTAAAGCCTTACTTCAAATGTCATCGGATTGTGGTCCTCACCAATGAACCACTCAAACATGTCCTAGGAAAGCCAGACTAGTCAGGACGCTTGTCCAAGTGGGTGATTGAGTTAAGTGAATATGATATCGGGTATCAAGCTCCATCTGCCAAGAAGGCACAAGTTCTTGCCGACTTCCTGGTTGATTACCCGGAGGAAACATAAGGAGGAACCAAAAGTCCACAGGAAAATGTGAGCCATGTCATGATCACCCAAGTAAGATTCCATAGAGGAAGAAAAATCAAAAGAGAACAGGCCTAAAGAGACACATGGGAATAGTTTACAGCTTTGGACTGAGTATCAGGAACCCATGGATGATTCATTAAGGGTGAGGCACATGTTTCTCCTAGACGAGGCACCCAACACTTCGGCACCTGCATCTTTCGACAAGAAGCAGGAGGACGAGAAGGTGCCTACTTTCGCTGCGGAAAGCAAATTGGGAAACAAGGATCCTCTACTGGACGATTGGGAGGAATAGGAATCTTTCTTGAAAGTCCTGAAGAGGGCAAGCTAGAATACGCCATCACCCTCAACTTTAAAGTAACAAACAACGAGGCTGAGTATGAGGCACTCCTCACCGGCCTAAGGATGCCGAGAGCTCTTCAAGTGAAAAGGATTAAGGCTTACACAGATTCACAACTCGTGCAATCCCAGTTCTCCGGGTCCTTTACCGCTAAAGGACCTAACATGATCAAGTACTTGGAACTTCTCAAAAAAAAGGTTGAGCACTTTGAGGAATTCACTCCACAGGGAATGGAACGAAAAAGTCGATGCCCTCTCCAAGTACACCTCGGCCTTAGGAGCTCTGGACACGAGAAGTGTCATCTTGATGACCCGCACGGACTCCTCCTTGGAAAATTCTAACGGACAAATCTTCCTCTTGAGCACTGAAAGAAGCTGGATGACTGACATATTCCACTATCTCAAGGATGGCTCTCTACCTTCAGATCCTAGAGAAGCAAGGAGGATCCTATGCCGAGCCAGCAGATACTTCATCATGGGAGAGGATCTCTACAAAAAAATCCTTCACCGGCACCCACATGAGATGCCTGGATCCCCAGGAAGCGAAAACTGTGATGGAGGAAATCCATGCTGGAAGTTGTGGAAGTCACTCCGGGGGAAGAACCTTGGCGTAGAAGCTCATAAGACAAGGATATTATTGGCCTACCATTGACGCTGATGCTGCCAACTTCGCTCGTGCCTGCGAAGACTGCCAATATTATGCCAACATACCACATCGCCCGACCAACCCTATGATTCCGTCAATTATAGCATGTCCATTTGATCAATGGGGCATAGACATAGTTGGTCCCTTCCCACGAGGAACCCATCAGAAGAAGTTCTTGATCGTGGCAGTAGAGTATTTCACTAAGTGGGTTGAAGCAGAGGCAGTTTCGACCATCACTGAAAGCAGGGTACGGACATTCATCTGGAAGAACATCATCTGCCGCTTCGGACTTCCAAGAGTCCTAGTGTCGGATAATGGGGCTCAGTTCTCTGGGGCAAGATTGAAGGAGGCCTCAATCTTTCAAAATAGAACAGCGCTTCACTTCCGTTGGCCACCCCCAAGCTAATGGTCAAGTAGAAGCCACCAAAAAGACCATCGTCAAAATTTTGGAGAAAAGGTTGAGGACCTCCCAAGAGAGTTGGGCAGAGGATCTCGACGCGGTCCTTTGGGCACATAGGACGACGACTCGGACCCCTACACAAGAGATGCCTTTTTCCCTTGTCTATGGATCTGGGGCAGTCATTCCTTCAGAAGTAGCAGTGGAAACCCAGAGGATCCAGCAGTACAACCCGGCTGACAATGAAGTCGCAAGGATCTACGACCTTGAGCTCCTTGGAGACAAACGAAGTAAGGCGCTAGCTAACATCCTTCGATACCAAGCCATGACTGCTCGAGCCTACAACAAGCGCGTCTTCCCCAAAGATATACAAGTCGGAGACTTAGTCCTCAGAAGACCCGATATTCAGAGCAATGTTGGGAAACTCAAGCCCAAATGGAAGGGACCTTACAAAGTTACTGGAGCCAGAGTCAATGGAAGCTTTGAGCTAGAAGACGACCAAGGGCGAGCCTTGAAGAGAACCTGGAATGCTAAGAATTTGCAGAAGTTTTATGCTTAGGTTAACACTTTGAGATTAGACTACAACAGTTATCAAAGTTTTTTGTCATTTTCCTTAGCCGGCCTCGAAGCCCACCAGTTGTACTTGAATTTCCGTCAAATCAATACAACTTTTTGCAAGGAAGTAAAAGCTACATTCACACAAACGGATTGCCTCGGACCGGTCAAAGAAGGTCCGAGCTAACCGATGCAGCAAATATTTGAGAAGCCAATTGCTCAAACAAAAATAACTTATACCAGTTAGTTCGGATAAAGCATTATAACGAGTCGAAGAAAGAAAGCAAGGAGACCCTGTATTATTCAAACGAGTACGCATTACAATGTTGCACACTCCGAATACATACATCCGAGTCACGAAAAAATAAGGGAACTCTACAACGTTCTTTACATTACATAAGAATTCTTGATAATATAACATCCGAAGCGCGAAGATTTGACCGCTCCGAAGCCCAGCGTCCGAGGCAAGACAGGCATAACAGGGATGTCCGAATTGGGAGCCCTTCCTGGATATCGGCCTTGTGCGTTCCGAAGCAAAGTAGGTGGTGACCGGAGTTACGAAAAAACAAGTGTCACGAAAAAATAAGTGTCTGATGCGACCGAACCAGCCTAAAGGTGATCCGGATGCAGTAGCCATAAAACTCCGATGACAAGAAACTCACCGTCCGAACCGAACTTTTGGTGACACGACGGCATCGATCACGATTTTCCAGTGCCTGAAACTTCAGCTACTGGCAAAACTTGATTGATGCGATCGGACCAACGTAAGATGGTTCGACCGCATTGGCTGAAGAGCTCGTGTAGAAACTTCTGAATCACAAGGGCCGAATTTCGAGACAAACAATCCGAGAGACAGTTGGTTCTACGGAGGCATAGTCAATGGGCCTTCCACAACTTCCACCACAACCACTTTCTCGAGAATGGATACCCAACACGAGAAAATGGTAAATGGTGGAAGGAGCTAATAGTCCATGAATGTTTGGGCATCCGAAGCAAGTGTCTAGTAGCTCCTGAAACCAGCGAGCTAGCCCACTTCCCCGGGGCTAAAGTCATTGACACAGACTAAAGCCCCGGAGAAAGAAGGCTAGCACGCTGATCCGAGGAGAGATGTTGGGTAATCCCCCGAGCCGTTGAGCTAGTCTGCTTCCCCGGGGCTCAAGCTGTTGCTACCAACCATAGCCCCGGAGAAAGAAGACTAACCCGGCAATCCGGGGAAGAGGCTGTCGAGTACTTGAAGAGTATCGGAAAAACCTTGAAACCAGCGAGTTAATCTGCTTCCCCGGGGCTCAAGTCGTCGGTACGGACTACAGCCCCGGAGAAAGAAGATTAGCACGAGGATCCGAAGGAGCGTGAATCCGAGTAACTTGACTTCATCGTCCCCAGCATGGTCCGACTCAGAGGGACTTCCGAAGCACCGAAAAACCCTTAGAGGCAAGATCACGCATAGGAACGATGGTATAAACCCACTCGTCAGACGTCCGGACCCTAGGATCCGAACCACCTATTACTATAAAAGGGATGGAATGATCCGACGAAAAGCCGTACAATCCAGGGGTATATATAGAAGTGAAGAACCAATCATCACTCGCCACGTGGCCCGTAACCGCTGGTGATGGGCTTGGGCCTGGACTTGGCCCTAACACTTGGACCGCTATTGGGCCAACCCAGAGTCCCTTCGCATTTCCAGCCTTCTTGAGTGAGTTATTTTAAACTGTTGCCCGTTCGGATCCGTCAACCCGAGGCTGCCATGATAACTTCCATACTAACTGTAATCCGTAGCAAGTCACTCGACTTTTCTACTGTGATTGTCTCCTTTTTTACCACATTTTCACAAGTCAACACGGTTCGGAGTAGTACACCAAGTCCCTACGGATCGAGCAGCATGATAACATCCGAACTAGTCCTACTTGTTACAAATTTGGGTAAACCAATTTTATCTATACGATTAACATTTGGAGCTACGACTCGGGCGAACACCGTGTCCGACCGAACCACGAGTCAACCAATGGAAAATTTACTTAAGGCAATTGACATTTGGGAAAATCTGGCCTCGTGGACTCGGACCCATTATCCGAACAAACTGAGCCAACGACAACTGAGTTGCTGATCAGTTTTACAAATTCAACGCACAAGGAGAAGCATGCATTCGGAAGGGCAATAACACAAGCCAATAATAAAAGTTGCTCTAAGCCATCAACGAGCCCGGACCAATGACATAGATATCGAGTCAAGTGTAACTTAGATAAAGCGAGTTATACAAAACAACTATTAGGAAGGGAACAACATTGTCTCAAGGCCCGAAGGCTCACAATTACAGAAATCCGGGGCATACCCCGTCTTCACTCTCTCCGCTTCGGATGAACTACAACGAGTTCCGGAGGGGCCTCCGACATCCTCCTCCGGAGGTGCTTGCTCCCGTTCTCTAGCTTCTTGGGCCAACCTCCTATCTCTCCGAGCCTGCAACTCTTTCAGGAAGGCAGGGCATCGTTGCATCAAGTCCAAGTCCCGATCGAAACCTTGGACAGGCTCGGGCAAGGTCAACCAGTCTCGGTTATGCTCCAAGTGGTCCTCCAAAGGAACGAAGACACTAGACATCAGCAACCGGGGCACGAACTGCGGAAGATACGGACCACCGTGGTCGAACTTCTTGTCTTCTGTCTCATCACAGACGAGCTCCACAAACTCGAATTGGAGCAAGTCTTCATCCGAGACACCCTCTGGAGCAAAGTCCAAGCCATCGGCCTCTTTGAAAGCAGAAACGCCTTCACCCTCCAAGTCACAGCCACTCGAAATCCAACCTTTCCTCCGGAACTGGCCCACAGCCGCGTCGAACCATCCTGCCGAGCCTCGTCATACTTGGATTCGAGCAAGAATTTGCAGGAGTCCGAACCCAAGAAATCCTGGACGGCCCTTGTCCGGACCCTTAGCAACTCACTCAACATCATATCTTTGAAACTCCAGGAGACAGCAACAAACTCATCCATGCTATCTTGGTGAACTTTCAAGTCCTTCTCCAGCGCTAGGATGGCACTTTTCATTTTGGCCGTCTCCGACTCGGCCTCCTTCTTGGCAGCTATGGTCTTTTTCAGCCGCTCGGACAGATTGTTCAACCGAGACGTCTCAACCGCCCGAGCAAATTTCGGCCAGTCCTCCTAGTGTGGCCCTCGACCGCCACACGGAGCACGAACTAGCAAGAAGCTAATAACAACCGACATTAAAAAGTTAGAAACAAGAAGTTCCGAGCCAAAGAAAGTTGAAACAACAATCAGAAATTTAAACGAACAAACTGCTGACGGCAATGTCAACTCGCGATCCGGTCCAGCCCGAGAAGAAATACCGAGCCACCTCAAAGATCCAACTCAGCCCCAAGATCACTCATCTTTCCCTTGCCCTTCTTGGCCGGAGGGATTGGACCTTCGGACGAACGCTTTTGCCTGGCCGCAGCGCTCGAGCCACTGGCAGGGGGATCCCGAGACGCAGATCTCGGAGGTTTCTTGGCCCCCTTCGAACCAACTACCTTACCCTTGTCCGGGGTAGGTATTGTCTGGGCATCCTCGCCCGCGGCGGCCCTCTGAGTCTCCTCCACTCGGAAAGCGGCAGCATTCCGAGGCTCCTCCATCGGCAGCACAGTGGAAGTCTTGATGATTTGGGTCCGAGTACCCTCCTCCATCTCCTTTCTCTGAGCAGCATTCTGCTTCCGCTTCAACTCTCGCATAGTGGACATGGTGTACTCGAACTAAAAATCTGCACATCCGAATGATAATAAGATGCAAGATAACAGAAATTTACATTTTATAACTACAAACAAAGCAAGTAACCACCGACTCGGATGACCAACCGCGTGCCCGAAGGAGGAAACACTTACTTAAGTCCTTCTTTCCATCGCAGAAACTTGGCTCCGAAAAGCCGACCAGGTAAGGAAGAGGTTGCATATCAACCCTCGGAAGAAGTATTTCTCCGGATCTTGATTCCAGTGGAGAGCTTGCATCCATAAAGGGACGTTCCGAGCCGGAGATTTCCAGTCCGGCAGCCTGCCTCGAAAAAATTTCTTCTCAAATTGCCACTTTGGCCTTTCCGCTTCGGATTGACCTTGTTTCAAAGCGGGCCGGACGAAGAAGTATCTCTTCCACCAGTTTATCCCCAACGAAGAGAGTGGATCGACAAAAAATGTATACGCTTGGCGACATACGAACGTATAAAACAAAGTATTTCTATTACTTACACTAACGTTGAATAACTTCCGAAAGTTATCAAACATGACTGGGATGTCCCTATATTTACACATCACCCCGAAACACATCAAGTTTCCGAGCGAGTTGGGGATGATTTGGTGCGGACTTAACCCCATGCTGCTCAAAATCTCCAAAAACTCGGACTATACAGTACCGCCACCAAGAATGAAGACTTATTTCATGAACGCACATATACCCCGGAGGTGGATTGTAGAAAGCGTGCGACTCATCCGGAATGAGAATTTCCACACACTCCGGAATCTCATACTTCCTCCGAAGCTCCTCCACCTGCTCCTCCATCACAATTGAAGGACATGTGGGCAATATACCTTTCTCATTCATTTCACCCTCCGGATCAGGGTGAGTAACCTCGTCCCTTGTCCGAGGAAACTTCACCCGGAATACGTCTTCACCCCTCTTAAGACCCTCGGGCAATTCCTCTTCGGTCATCTGGTGGCTCGTACCCGCTTGACCAGCAGATTCCCTCCGAAAAACATGGGCAGACAGCATTTCTTCTTCCTCCTCCTCCTCAGAACCAACATTCTCAGCCCGGACTTATTCCTCCACTCTATCATCCTCGGATGAAGAACCTAACTCTACCACCGTCCGAAGGGGCACAACTACTTGGACCCGATCCTCATCACCTTCTTCGAACATACCTAACTCGGGAAGTGCCTATGAGGTATCATGCACCTCCTCGATGCCAGGCTCCTGCGGATCCGGAACGAACGGAACTCGGTTAGGGTTACTCCTAAAATTATAACCTAGGTTGCGAATGTGGGATCGAATCTCTACCGGGAGTTCGGGCTCCTTTCCAGCACGGCCCGGACGGCGAGCTCCTATAGTCCGCGAGCTTGTCTCTTGAGCCACACAAACACCCTGCACATTAGAGACTTGCAGGTAATCCCGACGCTTCGGAGACCCTGAACCCGGAACAACTAACCGAAGTAAGGAGCTTACCTCGGGCTCTTCCTGATTCGGACGGGGAGATTGCTCCAGTTCTACTGATTCGTCTCCACCATCAATGTCAATCTCTTCGGAGCTGTCGGATAAAGACAACGCATCGGAGACATATCCCTCGGCCTCGGATCGGTTCTGACTATCACTCTCGGACATCCTAGGGAAAGGAGAAAGCAATTTCGTAAGCTTTAAGATGGCAGTCCAAGAGGCCGTTTATGTATATTAAAAAAGGAGGAGAAAATTTTAAAATTCGGGAAAAAAGAAAGCGAATCTACGAGACGAAGTTAGTTCGGAGTCAGTAAGATGTTCACTCGGTGTTAGTCAACATAGCCAAAACTTTGGTTATTACTAACCTACGCATCATGGGCATGCATCCGAGCAGCTTATTGGAAAAGACAACAAACAAAGGAAATTGAATCACGCAACGAAAGAAGCAAACTTACTTGTATTCGGATGGTTGGATGGAAGGTAGCTGACTTCACACGGAACCACGTACTACGAACCCCTTCTTGCTTGCTTCGGTCTGATTGCAATTGCTTCGGACGTGCTCAAGAACAAAAATCTTCTCACTAAAAGTGAGAAGAATGAAAGTGACTTAGCCCCTATTTATAGAGGGCTATATCTGGAACTCCAACCGTCACGATTTTTCGGGAATAAATCTCAATCGTAGATCAAAAATCATCCAACGGTGTAGTACAACAATACCAAGTGAAATGACGAATCGGTACAAAAAACTTACCTTGCGATAACAAAGACGCATACAACAAACTTCCCCACTTTCGGGCGGAAGAAAACACTCAGGCCTCGGATGACTACCCATCGGACGCCTCGGCACTTTTCCAGGCAAAGATCACTTGCCAACATTCGGACCCTCGTCCACTCGGACGTTTTCCTTCGGACCTTCTCTTTACAAAAGAGTTTGGTTCGGATAGGACACTCATCTACGGATTAACCCGTAACCTACCAAAGGTACAACGCCGACGTTCTGAGTCTACACTTAGTCTCGCTTACAAATACCCTTTTCTTTCTTAACTTTGTTGCACTCCGAGCCTTTTCCCCCGGACAACAACAAAAGTAAAAAAGAAAGGGGGAGGGGGGGAGAGAGACTAAGTTAAGGACCATACGAAGCACGGATTACACCTTTTTTTTGCTTACGAGAGGCGGATTGGACTAAGGAACGACCCATCCTCATCAGTCTCAGCTAATAGTTCCACAACTATCTTCTACTAAGATACTTGGAAACTAGGGGGACATATGTTGATACGAAAATATGTCCAATCCGTCATAGGCGCCTTTGGAACGAATCCTAAGGCGTCCCGAGTTGTCTAAAGGATCCGAGACACAATGATCCGACCCATAGGTCCCTCCGGTCCGACCCACTCAGGTCCGACCCTCCCTAGAAGAGAGGAACAAAGGATTTGAGCGATACGGGGTCCGACCCTAGGCCCTCAGGTCCGATCCACCCGGGTCCGACCCTAGGCCTTCAGGTCCCATCTAGGTCCGATACGGATGATCATTCGGATCCAACATGATAATCTCACAAGCAACCAAGTAGACTGGCACTAGAGAGTAAGGAGGTCCGAGTCATAAGGTCCGAATCGGAAGAGTTGGGCAAACCTAGGGAATTTCCCTATAGACAGCCCAATACGGTCCGGACCAAGCGTCCGGACCAACCTCTCCGGACCTTGAACCTCGGCAGACTATGTCACACCCTCTAAAACTCTCTCAATAATGACTAAACTACCCCTAAAAGCCCAAAATGGGATGGGCTAAGTGTCATTATTGGGCCATGGGCCTAAACAAGCCTTGGTGGCTCGATCAAGGCCTTACACTTGGCACGATCCAGAGGAGTCCTCCCTCTTTGAGAAATTCCTATAAATATGGCACACTTCCCCATGTTAAGGTAAGTCATCTTACGAAACTAATCCCGAACATTATACAGAGCAGATCTTTAGTCTCTCTTGAGTAAAGTCTCTAACCGGTTTGACGCTTAGCAAACCGGGTCCTAAACCCCCCCCCCCCCCCCAAGTCACTTGTGCAAGTTCTTACCAAGCTTGAGGTCTCAGGCTCTCACACATTGGCTCTTACGCTGTAGGGAGCTTCTAAACTTGGCCATTACCTGTGAAGTCGAATAATCTCTAAGTAGTTGGGGGATTTTACCCTCAACACTTGTAATAAGCATGTTATGTATTAATATTGTGTAATAAGTTTATAAAACTATTACGAATATAAATTATTCCTTTTGTTTTTTTCAATCCAACATTTATTCTTTTATTCAACATATATATATATATATATATATATATATATATATATATATATATATATATATATATATATATATATATATATATATATATATATATATATATATATATAAGGACCTTGGATCCCACGAGTGAATCGAAAGTTGGATCTACATTGGATCTCACCCGAATCGCCCCATCTATCCTCCCGAGGAGAGGTTTGGTTTCAAACCCCGATTCAACAGAGGAGTACGCCATGCTAATGTGCCTTGGATGATCCACATCTCGTGGTCGACCGATGAGCACATTGAACTATCCATGTGAGAGCCCTCACAATGCACAACGACGCAATTATCGTGGCGCTACCACCGAGCTAATAGCCGTCGTATGAGCCTCCCAATCGGGCCCGCTATGCCAAAGCGAGAGAACCCCATCCTCTCTTCTTTTTCACCCCATGCCACACCTGACATGGGGACAAGAGAGAGAGAGAGAGAGAGAGTTAGTTTTTCTTATGCTCCTGTAGACATTTTTAATTTATATATAAAACTTTTTGTCGCTTCAAAAAAAAAAAAAAGTTAGTTTGTCCTATATTTCTCGCAGATGCATTATTTATAACACACCAGTACACCACCAGGCACCACCTACTAATTTAGTTGGTTTGATTTTTGTAACGTGGTGTCATTAAGTAAAAATTACCAAAAAAAATTAAATGTTAGTTTAATTATAAAATCGGATAATATTACTTTAGTCTTTAGAAATACGTACGCGAGTGGCAGTCACAAATTAGATTAATGTTTCCTAATCCTAATTAGATTGGACCTAGTTATATTTCCTGGTCCTAATTATATTTCCTAATCTTAACTAAAGTGGGCCTAGTTATGTTTCCTAATACTAATAAAAGTGGATATTAATATAGCTAGTTATGTTTCCTTATATATATATAGCTATTAGCTAGTTATGTTTCCTTAATTAATATGCTCATAGAACGTCGAGTAATAAACTGCTGTTGTTCGACGTCTGGGCAAACTGCTGTTGACGTCTTAAGTAATCCATCGTCACCACACGATGGATTCTCTCGACAGCAGGGGAGAAAGACAATTTTGGTCCTAAAGTTTACTCCAAATGACGTATGCAGTACCCTGTTTGGTGGTCCTGTGGTTGTTGGTCCCATTTTAAATTTTGGCATCGTTAGTCCTTTTTGTTGATGTGTCGTCAAAGTTAATGGTTTTGTCCCGATTTTGACCGCCAAATCATCTACCACCTCACATCACAATAAAAAATAATTCAAAACTAAAAATAATAAATTCAAAAATTAAAAATAAATGTTAAATTATAATTCATAATAACTAAAGACCCATCATCCATCTTAACCTCACTAAACTCTAAATCCATAAAGCAAAAACAGCACAAGTAGGCATTATAACTCTTCGAATCAAGAAATCACAAGTAAAATTGACAGATTCCAATTTAGAGACTGAATTCATTTCATCTCACATTAGTCAATCCATCTCAAAACTACATTTACCATATGCTTTTCAATTTTCATCACTGAAACCTAATCTAATAGCACAGTGCAAATAAACACTTTATGAATCATAATTTGAGTCAGACAATTCATCAAACACCTCAAGCTCTCTTAGCCAATCTCGGAGAGCTTCTAGTACCAGCAACAGAATCAGCAGCTTTAACCAATTTCCTCTTCACAATTCTACCTTTCACCTGATCCACTTCCTCCCTCCTACTTTTCGTCCGACGAGCAACAGAATCATCATCCTCGCGCGCCACCATTCCACTCTCCCTAGCCACGCGCCCAGAATCATTCCCCAATTTCCTCACCGGACCACTCTTCACACTCACCCTCTCCTCCTCCTCAACCAATCCCACCACGCGCCGCCTCTTCAACGCCACCGTGCCAGCGGAGGAGAAGGCGTATCGGTATCGCTAACCTCCTTTCCCTCAATAACTTTCTTCCGCCTCCGATTGTGCGCTACAGTCTCCTTCTTGATCTTAGATTCCTCAATTCTCTCAATCCAGCCATTTATTAATCATCTAATAAATATATCCTGGTTGTACGGGTTGATTTTTTATGTTTTTTAGTTATTGTGGATTATAATTTAACCTTTATTTTTAATTTTTGAATTTTTTATTTTTATTTTTGCATTAGTTTTATTGTGATGTGAGGTGGCAGATGATTTGGCGGTCAAAATCGGAACAAAACCATTGACTTTAACGACACGTCAACAAAAAGGACTAAGGGCGCCAAAATTTAAAAACAATGGGACCAAAATCACAGGACCAGCAAACGGGATACTCCATACACCATTTGGGGTAAACTTTAGGACCAAAATTGTCTTTCTCCCCTCGGCAGCAGCGGCAACGGAGCTAAGACGTTCGACGTCGATCTTCCTCATGCCGAAGTCGGGAAAGTGAAGCTTCGCTTCGCCCCCGAACCAAGCGGATTTCTTCACATCGGCCACGCAAAAGCCACGTTGCTTACCAGCTACTTTGCTCAACGCTACAAAGGCGAGCTCGTTCTACATTTCAATGATACAAATTCCCACAAGGAAAAGGCTCAGTTTTTCGATAGTCTTCCCAAAGACGTCGAAACTCTCGGAAATAAACCTACTCAAGTTACATACACGTCAGATTATTTCCCCAACCTTATGGAAAAGGCTGAGGAATTGATTCACCAAGGCAAGGCATATGTCGATGATACGCCACGTGAAAAAATGCAGCAGGAGAGGATGGATGGTGTGGAATCAACAAACAGGAACAATAGTGTTGATCAAAACATGATGTTGTGGAAAGAAATGAAGGTTGGTTCGAAGAGGGGGTTAGAGTGTTGTCTGAGAGGTAAGCTGGATATGTTGGAACCGAATAAGTCCTTGCGGGATCCTGTATATTACCGTTGCAGTCTCAAACCTCACCATAAGACCGGATCTCAGTGCAAGATGTATCCAACATAAGACTTCTGCTGCCCGTTTGTTGATGCTGTGGAAGGTGTTACCCACACACTCAGATCAAGCGAGTACCATGATCGTAACGATCAATATCACATGATTCAATCTGATATGGGACTCTGGAAGGTTGTACTTTATGAGTTTAGTCGTCTCAACATGGTCTATACACTTCTTAGCAAGCGGAAGCTGTTGTGGTTCGCCGACAATGACAAGGTCGAGGGTTGGGATGACCCTCGGCTTCCAACAGTTCAAGGAATTATTCGTAGGGGGTTGACGATCAATTCATTTATACAGTTCATCGTGGGACAGGGGGCGTCAAAGAATCTTAATCTTATGGAATGGGACAAACTCTGGGCAATCAACAAGAAAATAATCGATCCTGTTTGCCCGAGGCATACTGCTGTTGTTGACGAAAAACGTGTGTTGTTAATTTTGACTGATGGACCCAAAGATCCATTCGTTCACATTGTACCCAAACACAAAAGGTACAACGGTGCGGGAAAGAAAGCTATTAGTTATTCGAGTAGGATATGGATAGATTATGGTGATGTTGAATCCATCTCAGTTAATGAAGAGGTGACCTTGAAAGACTGGGGAAATGCGATTGTGAAGGAAATCAAGAAGGTGAACGGAATTGTTACTGAACTAGTGGGAGTTTTGCACCTTGAAGGCAATGTTAAAAGCACCAAGTTGAAGCTCACTTGGTTGCCAGATACCGATGAGCTAGTGAAGCTGGCCCTGGTCGACTTTGATTATCTAATTACAAAGAAGAAGCTTGAGGAGGATGACGATTTTGTCAAGGTGGTAAATCACTGTACGAGAAAGGAGACGCTAGCTCTTGGGGAATCAGATACGCGGAACTTGAAGCGTGGAGACATAATACAGCTGGAGAGAAAAGGCTTTACAGATGTGACGTTCCTTTCATTCGACCCTCAAAACCTGTAGTCCTATTTGCCATTCCAGATGGGAAGAATGTCAAGCAGGGGAAGTAAGGATTGGCTGAGATTCATCCTGACATGAATATATGTATTAGTATTATTTTTTCCTCACTTTAGTTTTTAAAGGTTTTCCATCTTTCGTGTATTGATGTTCCGTAAGCTTATATTAGAAGAGAATTTGTTACTTTCTTTGTGTTATGAACAGAAGAAAAGTAAGTGTGAGCAGATGAAGCCAGAAAATGTAATGCATCAAGATTTTGCTGTGTCTAGAAAGTTGGTTTGTAAATGTTCTTGGGTGGATTTGATACTGGATTCTTATTCCTGTTAGTAGTTATGTTTCTCGAGTGTTGAGGTTTGATGGGAGTGGGAAAGGATTGATGTGCTCTTGTTGGGTGACGGTCCGGGATGTTAATGGTTCCCGTATTTGGTTTTCTTGGTGATCAGAGTTATTTTATTATTCTAGTGTTTTTGTTGGATTAGTACCTGGGATGTTAATGGATCTTGTTGATGGTTTAGATTTTTTGTTTTGGTTGGGACTTTTAGGTGGACCTCATTGTGTTGAGGTTTTGAGTTGTATTGTTTTACCTCGAGCATTTCTTATGCTCTTGACGACCTTAACTTTATATTTAATTTTTTTTTGCCGTTTCAAAAAAAAAAAAAAATTCACAGTTCACAGCAGTATTATGTACATAGTTTCATATTTTTATATGTTCAAACTAACTTACAATGCATGTTCCTAGACAATAACTCAAAAGGAAACAATTGAATCCTCCGTCTAAAATCACCGTTAAATCGAACAATACATTTGCAGAAGCCACTGCACTGATGCTAGGAATGAAACTAACTCCAGCCAGTTTAAAGCCACCATTAACTACAGATGCAATTATGTGATTCAAATCCCAGTCCTTCCCCAAAAGATTTTTCTGAATGCGTTATCTGGAATAGAACCCAAAAGACCTTTTAATGCATCCAGCAGGCGCATTACAGATAAGTATGATAATGTAGGGGTTGGTAGCCACACTGTGAAAAAATCAACCACCACTCCCTTTGCCGTATCAGTGGAATGTAATCAAGTTCCTTGAAGAAATTCTCTTTACGCCTCCTGTACTGTGCCAGCAATGTAGTGGTAATTGATATTGATTTTCTATAGCTAATCTACCTGAAACCTGGTTCAATAACATAAAAATTGAATCTCACATACGTAGTTAGATAAACCACTATAATTAATCTGGAAAATAAAAAGGAGGATCAAGGTAGCGTGCCTGGAAACGAGGTGTTATTTCCGAGAGCAGAGGATTTGCTCCAGATCAAAGAAATTTTGCAGCACTTCTAGTGAAACCAAAGCAAGATCTAACCCACTCTGGAGGTCCGATAAGCAAACAGAAATCTGTCGATCAAAATTGGATGAACTAAATTCTCAGAATTTGCAGATTTGTAGTAAGAAATATGGAGATACCACCGTAGGAATATGGAGATATGAACCCTAGGTTCACACTGCGGAAGTTAAAATTTTCTCCATACAGAACTGTCTGATAACGAATGAATAACACAATTTAGCACGTTAAAGGATACAATTAGTGTAACAAGAAAGCTTACACCTGATTCGAGCAAGAACTCTCTATTGCGGTGTCCACTGATTTGAGCAAGAACCCTTTACTATGTGTCCACGAATTCATCGCTCACGACTTGCAAACTCCAATTTGCTATCTCCAATAAGAACAGTAGATATTCTTTTGATAGATTGTTGGTGGCGTGTATGATTTTATATTTCCTTACGGACATTGAAATCATACACCTAAACATGAAACATAAGAGAAAGGAACTGAAAGAATCAAACAAACACCGAGAGACTATCTCATGTAATTGCATCTTCCTCATCATTCACTTAATGTCCAAGTTATTCGAGAGTCATTAAGTAGATTAGAGTGGATACTAGTTATTAGCACTATCACCACTATCTTTCATAAAACTACCCACGACTAATTCTCAAACCACTAACTCATTAAGAGTCATTAGTGGTGCTAATAATTAGCACCACTCCTAATCCCTTCACACTGCAATTGCTGCGTGTGGAACTATGAAGCAAAACGTACTTTCAATTATTTAATCAAATCAAATAATAATTAAGTAATTCTATCAAAATAGAATAAGTCCCAAATATTAAATAACTGATCTTATTAATTATTTAATTGATTAATAAATTAATCCTATCAATTAATTAATCTTACCACCATTAATAATCGTGAGAGTGAAAACATATAGTGTGACGCATAGGACTTTGCGTATCGACCACTAATCTAATTACGGTTCGGATAAAACTCCTAGACTGCTTAATCCAAACAATGTCAATACCAAGGTACATTTGCGAGGATGCAAACTTTAACTTAAAATGTAGAGCTCATAATGATACGGTCCTTTCATTCACAATTACTCAATTAAGTCCAAGGCTCGATTTGTGCATGCCCTTTATAACTTAATTGTGTCGTCTCATTAACCAGTTGACCTTTTGATCATATTCAACATACTTTGAATTTATCATGCTTTGGCCAAAGACTTAGTGGTCCAACGTGGTTGTAAGAACACAAGTAATCTCTCCGATTCTATTCGAAATGAATCCTATCTTGGTTCACATGCTATATTTATACATATCAGGATGAACCCAACACAAGCCGTATCTACTCATATTGAGTGCAAGCATTGGTCATGGTCAAAGTTCACCGTTCCATGTATAATACAACAGTGACCTCAAGTCAAAGGACTATTACATTACCCTACAAACCGATAATTCAGTAGACGCAGAAATAGAATCTACCAAACGGTTTCTCGATAGGTATACCAATACTTCTCTAAAAGTATCTATGCGTCCATCACAAGTCTAGTACTTTATAGTCATGAGACAAACTATATCCTCTAAGGAGTTGATGCAGATCGCATACCGACATATATTATATTATCGATATCCCATTCTCGATAATCCTTAGTCGGGGTTAGTTCATGAGTTATGTTCCATTGTCCAACTTCCCACACACTTGGCAACTACACTTTGCTCATGAAAATATTAGCATATATAATAACAGACAATGAGACTATACATGTTGAATATGCTAATATATTATTTATATTTATTTGGGAAAATTACATAGGGTTACCCTCTTAGTGGCTTCTCGCTCATCTGAATCCCCATTAGTGGAACAATTACATATAGGTCCAAAAAATTGCTTTTTGGTTGACCAACTTAAGATTATAAACAAACCAAACATGCCTTAGTTATTTTCTAATATTTTCTAATTTGCCCCCCCCCCCCCCACCCCCCCCCACACACACACACACACACACACACACACACACATATATATATATATATGTGTATATATCTATATATATATAATTTATTTATTACTTTGTAATGCTGGAATAATTTTTATTTTCAATAATAATTATTTGAATTGTAGTTTGGTACTTCTCTTTTATAAACTATTTTAAGGAATACATCTTGAACCATTTTTGTATTTCGTTCAGCGTGTGTATGTATGTTTAAGCTTGCTCACGAGCATCCAAATTAAATTAAGGACCCTTAAATTAATAATTATTTTCTAAAAGAATATTTATTTTATTATTGTTATTTAATTAAGTACATGCTATACTAATAGGATTTTCAAATGCTAATAGGTACATTTGTTTAACAAAAAACATGAAAAAGCTATTGTAAAAAATGATTTTTAGAAACAATACTTACATATAAAATATACTATATATATATATATTAAATGCTGGAATAATTTTTATTTCCAATGATAATTATTTGAATTATTTGGTACTTCTCTTTTATAAACTTTTTTAAGGAATACATCTTGAACCATTTTTGTGTTTCGTTCAGCGTGTGTATGTATGTTCAAGCTTGCTCATGAGCATCCAAGTTAAATTAAGGGCCCTTAAATCAATAATTATTTTCTAAAAGAATATTTATTTTATTATTGTTATTTAATTAAGTACATGCTATACTAATAGGATTTTCAAATGCTAATATGTACATTTGTTTAACAAAATACATGAAAAAGCTATTGTACAAAATGATTTTTAGAAACAATACTTATATATAAAATGTACTACATAGTGTTCTATACTCGGCCAACTTAATATATATTAACACGTATATACTTATAGTGAATGACACCAATTGCCGGATAATCACTTGAAACATTCAAGCTAGAAGCCATAATTGAACTAGATAATTTTGTAGTGAAAAAATCTGAAATAATGAGACAAAATGGTAAGTTTTGGTGTATAAATTGCCTCCATTTAACTTCCCAATGGCTACTTTTTAAAAAAATAACGGTCAGAAATCAATTACATTTAAGTATATACACGTTCAGTTTTAATTACATATAAGTCCACACGTGCATGGCACGTGACATCGATAACTTAAGGCTGTTTGGCCATTCAGAAAAGCTGATAATTGAGCAGGGGTAGAAATGGGTTTTCCAGCTTTTAAATCGCCAAAAGTCAAATTCGTGGGCTTATATGTAATTGATTTTTATCTAACTGGACTCACATGTTATTGTTACACTAACAGATACCTATCTGTAATTACGAAATTTAACAGGGATCCATATGTCATTCGCCCTATTTATTTTCAATGAAAACCTCTACTTAATTGAATGTGACAAAGTATCCTTGTACTCAATAATACTATACACTAACACTGGCTGCAGAGTGTCACAAGAAATGGACTATACCCTCCCTTCGTATATATTGTTGTTCATGGTCAACTAATACAACTACTTGGTTTTTCTTCTTCATTTTCCTTGAAATCCGTGCAGGTAGCCCAGTTCCTCTGGATCCATATGCAACATGGCTAGCACCAGTGACTACTACAACTCTACAAGCAAGCCGTAAGATCCACCATCTTTTACAGCATGTAAGATGGCCTGAGACATTGTGTAATCCTCGACAATTCTGGTTTGTATGGAAATATAAGGCTTGGACCATAAGGAGCAGACTGATTGGGAAAATTTATATCAGTATTGAATTCAGCCTGAACTGTCCGCAAGACCTATTGAACCAGCAAGGATAATAATAATTGTGAAGTTTTGAAAGGTTTTGGGGTGTTTTTGAAAGGTTTCAGAAGTTCATGGATTATGTGAAGTTTTTGTGGTGTTTTCGAATCTTTCTGGAAGTTCAGGACCGTTTTGCAATATGTTACAGAAGTTGTTAGAGTAAGTTACAATAGCAAGATGCGCTTTTATCCTCATCTGTTGGATGATGGTGGTTTCTATTACAGATCAACGCTTCCGGATCAATCTGGCAATTTGAAGAACATATATAAAACGGAGACGGTTTACTTAGTCTCATTCATCAATCAATCTTCAATTTACTTCGTCTTTGAGAGTGAGAAGAGAAGTGAGTACTTACTGTGAGAATATTGAGAGAGATTAACTTGTAAATCGTTCAAATTCTCCATTGTTGAGCCTGTAATTTGTTGAATCGAATAAGCAATAAAAGTTGTTGTTCTCCCGTGGATGTAGACTGGATTTATCCATTCAAACCACGTAATTCTTGTATGTTTATTGTTCCGTGTTACTTGCTTATTGTTACGAAGAATCGAGGGAATCGATCGGTGAAACTCAACAAATTCGATGGCAAATTAACGGAGAGGCAGTTACAAGTTTGTTATAAGTCGTTAACACGTTTCTGTTAACCACTATGCGACTTAATCTCGGCCGTTGGATGATTAAGCAACCGTTTTGATCGGGCGGATCCTGCTTAATCTGGAACCTTGGCTTGAGTATAAAACAAAGCGGTTTTGCTCGTTCCTCATCATCAGATCATATTTCATTCATCATCTTCACTTGTTTTCTCGGAGAGTAAGAGAGTTTTTCTGGCTGATGTTGTGAGATTTGTGGAGAGATTACGGAGTGTGAATCTTTTAATTTCTCTGTTACAAAGCTGTGTATTCTTGGTAATTGAAGTAGCAATAAACTTGTTGATTCTCCGTGTATGTAGATTGAAGCGATTCAATCGAACCATGTAAATTGTTACTGTGTTTGTTGATTGATTTCTAGTCAAATTATTGATTGATCAGAATTTATAGATTTGAAACATTGTCGATCTGTAATCCTAATGTGCTACGCTCTACGGAAAATTGAAGTTGATTCTGTTCAATTGGTGCAGATATCTGTAGATTCAACAAGTTTTGACGTTGACAAATTCAGTCATTGAAATGATTTCTCTCCGAGAAAAATAAAAACATCGAATAACATTGTGAGCAAGTTATGAGAGAAGAAGAGACGAACACGACCCTAAGTTTGAAGTGTCCACTTAACAAGCAAGTCCTCACCGCAAAATAACGAACGGATCTCCTCTGCTCTTCTACCTTACCCAGAACAGAACCAAAATAAATTCCTGTCGCTCCAAATTAGTCCACGTGTCCTCCTTCACCACCATAATTCAAATCATTTTCCATAGCTTTTCTGACACACACTTAATCACACAAAAAAGTGAAAATCTCACTCCGAGCTGTCACCTACAAAGCACACAGCTGAACATTTCTTCTTCTTCTTCTTCTCTTTCTTCTGTAACAAACAACAAACCGTCCTGAGATTCTGCATTTGGAAGCAACACCAAATTCCGATACCATGGACGCAGTCTACTTCGGAATTGATCCTCTGCATCGCACCCCAATCTTCCCCAACACCTCCACCAATCACCGCTTTCTACCAGCTCGGAGACTCGTTAAGCTCCGTCGGAGACGTTACACCGCTGTTAAAGCCATCGCCACCGAACCGAAACCTTCCGATTCCAAAACAACCACCTATAAGCCACTCAACGGTTCTTCCACTGTAAGTTTTGCCTCGTTGACTACTTTTCCCCAATTTAGTTAATGGATTTTTGCTTTTTGCTGATTGATTCTCTGTATATTAACTGCAAATTGAACGAGTAGATTGAGCGATTGAGCATTTCATTCATACACTGTAAATATGCTTCAATCAGTGTGTGCTTTAATGGATGTGTATTGTATTGCGAAATGCAAGTATCAAATTATTGTGTGATTTGGTAATGGCAGAGAATGCAAGATGTTTCCCAGGAGATAAAAAGAGTCAGGGCACAGATGGAAGAGAATGAGCAACTGGCTGTACTTATGAAAGGTCTTCGGGGTCAGAACTTGCAGGACTCGCAGTTTGCTGACAATAGTATCAAGCTTAAACTAGTCGAGGTTTGTCATTGTGAATTCGATGTTTTGTTTTCGTTTATTTGATCTTTAGTTTGCTGTTTATTGTGTGTAAGCATCTTTATGTTTTTTCCACCTTCCACAGAATGCCTCTATATGTGGATTCTTGTGACTCTTTGATCTCAATTTGGGACCTAACTTTTTTTTTTATGTGTTGTGAATGCAAGTAAGAGCTTTAAACCACACGTCATACCCATATTGATAATAAAAATACTGATAAAGGAGTGAAATTGAATAGATTCTGTTTTTAGGCCAAGTTGTGGGCAATGGGTCTGTTACTGATTGTTACATTATGTTCCTTTGTGTTATAATGAATATTCTATTACCATTTGGAATGTCTGATGCTTTTCTATAGATTGAGAGTTTTGTTGTATTTATAATAGAGTTCAAGGACTAATGTGACTTGGGCGAATGGTGATAATCTAGTTTTAACATTTTCTTGGAATAGCTAATTTTTTCAATCGGAATGGACGTGGGGTGTTTCCGGGCAGATACTTTGTTATCTTTATGCATTTTGCTGCTTTTCATACCAGAAATAGAATCCATCTTTAGTTTTGATAGCCACTTATTCATCAGAGACTTGTGATAGTGATGCTGTGAACCTCTTCTCTGCATTCAGGTTGATGAGAGCAGTGAATTTTTGCCACTGGTGTATGATCCTGACATCATTGCTGCTTATTGGGGCAAACGGCCACGTGCTGTTGCAACTCGTATTGTGCAGTTAATGTCTGTTGCTGGAGGCTTTCTGTCTCGTCTAATCTGGGATCTAATAAATAACAAGATAAAGGAGGTATTTCCCTGATATAAACTTTCATTTTGATTTGCAATATTTATTTCATTTGGTTCAACATTCCATATGTAACATTTCTTACAAAGTTGGAGATGTTCTCCATGGGATTTAACTAATTGTTCTGTCTTCTGAATAATCACTTAACTAAAAGAATTAAAGAACGCACATGTCATGTGCACTGCATTATTTATATGTGAACTGACCCAATTGGAGTTGTTGGAGATGCTGAGGGCTGGCATTGAGTGCCTTTTACTTGTGACAAGAACATTTCAGGAAGCCTTTTATCTTCAGAATTCATTTTCTCTTGTTAACATGGTCTGAAATGAGACTGATACTCAAGTATCAATTATATTTTATGCATAGGAAATGAAGACTAAACTGGATATTCATATAATGTATCAAAGTTTCTGTTTCCATGCATACTAGACTAGATACTATGTTAATCAATTTCAACCGAATTTTCTTACCCAAAATTAGAATTCCAGCAGTTCAAAATTGTGCTTTGTTTTGTATGCAGAATGAGGTAGCTCGAGCAATTGAATTAAGGGAAATAGTGACATCTCTGGGCCCAGCATATATTAAACTTGGGCAAGCATTGAGCATCCGGCCAGATATACTATCACCTTCCGCCATGGTTGAATTACAAAAGCTCTGCGATAAGGTAAATCTATTGTTCAACTCCAATCTGCATTATCGACTGCTGACTGACTGAGATCTGACAATTTACTTTCTAAACTTTTACCTATATATCAGAGTCCCTATATAACATGTGCTAAGAATTAAGCTTCAATTTTGTTTGTAACTTTCAAGCTCTTTTCAATTTCCAAGGACATCTTCCAATATTAATTCTTAACTTCTCACACGGGGATGTGAAGATTACTAATTATGAGAAATTGTATCTTACTTATTTTCTGATTTTTTTATTCTTAAACACTTGACTTCTCTACGCTGACTTTTCTGCAGGTTCCATCATATCCAGATGATGTTGCTATGGCTCTTATAGAAGAGCAGCTTGGACAGCCGTGGTATAATGTCTACTCTGAACTTTCTTCTTCCCCCATTGCCGCTGGTAATCTTACTGGCTTTAATTTGATATACCTACTTATCCATGCGCCGCTTTCAGCAAGTGTGCTGCGTCTAAATTTGTAGCATTCAAGTGTTTCTGTCAGTAGCTAATCCAGCAATCCGAAATTTATGGTCTTTTCTCTTTTTGAAAATTATTTCCAGCATCCCTTGGCCAGGTCTACAAGGGCCGGCTAAAGGAAAATGGGGATTTGGTAGCTGTAAAGGTTCAGAGGCCTTTTGTTCTTGAGACTGTGACGGTCGATTTGTTTATCATCAGAAAGCTGGGCCTTGTTCTCCGTAAATTTCCACAGGTACCAAATTTATTTCCTCTTTTTATGTTATTGCTGTTGTCAGTTGACATTTTTGGAATGATTAATAAGTGTAATGTGTAAATTTCTTACAGGTATCGATTGACGTTGTTGGATTGGTTGATGAATGGGCTGCCCGTTTCTTTGAGGAACTCGATTATATTAATGAGGGGGAGAATGGAACATTGTTTGCTGAAATGATGAAGAAGGACCTTCCTCAGGTAACTTTAGTCTCACATATTTAATCTACGAGATCTGTCAGACAAACCAAATAAGAAAGCCATTATGTCAAAAATATTATTGCACCTCTAAAGTTTAGTTTTATAGGTGGTCGTTCCAAAGACGTATGAGAAATACACTGCAAGAAAGGTTCTTACGACTCAGTGGATAGATGGAGAGAAGCTGTCACAAAGTACCGAAAGTGATGTTGGATCACTGGTGAATGTTGGTGTCATATGCTACCTTAAGCAGGTATTACCTGTACTCTGTTTGAGAAAGACTACATACTTCAACTGCATAACTTTGCAGAGGTTGAACTCCTTCTGACATCTCCCAGATACTTAGTTGTTCGCCTTTTGTGTTATTGCCTTGTTAACTTGTATAAAAATACAATAATACTCCCCGTTTACTCAGTCCCTCGTCTACCTTTGGATGTTATTATATGATTGGCACCTTCTGTTAAAATTTCAAGTCGAGGTTAATAATGCTTATACAATACCTTCCCAGAGTCAAGTAATTTGATATCAGTGTCAGTCATTAATCTTACCCATTAAAGAAAAAAAAAAAAAAATCACAAATGACAAGTTTTTCCTACCTCTTTTGTGCTCCCAAATAACTCACCCTAATACTCTCCAAGTACGTAGCCACAGTTGCTTAGAACTTCGATGTAATTGATAATATTTAGCTACCAGAGCTTTTGGACTCTGCTGTCAGGCCAGAATATGCAGCCAATGTGATTTGCTGGTTAATCTGCTCTGCATCACATTGACCATCTAGAAGTGATTAAAAAAAAAAGTCAGCATGCTTAACGTTGTTAATACAATTAGACTGCAAGTATGTGCTTATCTGTGCAAGAATCTCTATTTTTAACTTACGGTTTGGAATATGGAAAGTTGGAAACCTTGGGAAGTGTAGTACATCTTAGGGTAATATCAAGGCTGCATCAGTATTCCATTCAGATGAGTATATAGAGGGCAGTTGAATGCTTAGCAATCAATAACATGGTTATTAAGGTACACCAGATGAAATCACTCTTGAAAAAATCTGTTCCCACTATACAATTTCAAACTCCTAAGGATGTAATTCTGGTATGAACTATGAAGACTCCACAAGTATTGTTAATGTTGGTAGAACCAATGCGATACTAACAACTGAAAGTCAGCATGTCTGTAATTTTACGTCACATGTCAGTATCAATGATGTATTAATTTATCCCCATTTGTCTCGGTATACAGTTGCTTGACACTGGTTTCTTCCATGCTGATCCTCACCCCGGAAACTTAATTCGGACTCCAGATGGGAAGCTGGCAATTCTGGATTTTGGTAAATTATTTCTCGTACGATCCTTCTATATTGATATGCTTCATGAAGTAGAATTAATTTTTCATGGTTGAGAGTTGAGTGTAGTCTGAAACATATTGTGAATTCTTTCATCTCTTCAAAAGTTCACTATGCTTCATGATGTGAATTCTTTCATCTCTTCATGGAATTTGTTTGTACCTTTTATATTGAAAATGTTTTAATGCACTATGCCATTCTGAATCCTTGTCCAAATGCTAGTTAGTTCATAATATGTCCATAAGCTAGGCCTAAAAATCCCAGTATCAAACTGTGGAAGGAACATTCGCCTTGTTGATTATTCTTCTTTAAATAATTTCAGTAAGTTTTCTGTCTGGATAAAACACTGGTAGGTACTTGCTGTTGTCTTGAGTCCTGAAACAAAATCGGCTTACTTTCCTCCTTCATTGAGAACTTATTAGCTCGATTTGGGAAAATCTACTCCCACACAGTGGCGTTATCTTGATTTCAATGCTGGTGGGTTTACATTGATTTATGAAAGTAGTCAAACTCTAAGGACAGTAGGTGCTTAAAATTGGGAGTTGGGACACGAATGTTTTTTTCTTCCGATTTCTCACTGGTATATATCCGCTACATGCAACTAATCCCGCCTCGGACCCTTTTTGAGGGGTGGCTCTCCCATCGGTGTTTTTACATCCACAAGGCTTGAACTTGAGACCTTGTTTAAGTGAACTCAAGCCCCTTACCACTAGCGCCAACAACCGTTGGTGTTGGGACACGATTTTGGAAACATGCACATTTCAGTTGTGAGGCTTGCTAAATGTTGTCCGTTGCTATACATATAGTACAGTAATACATGCCAAATTCTTAAACTGCTTCAACAATCGTAATGCGGCCTTGTCACCATTTCTACTCTTTGAAAGACAAATTCGCTAGGTTTTGTTGTGTTACCATTATATTCCTATAATTTAAACCAAGGTTGATACCAAAATGTAATTGGTTCTCATTTTAATTGTTCTCTTTTTTTCCATGTAGTATTTGCTTTCAGAGGTTTCATGTTTACAAAAGTACATATTCATTTTTTCTATTTTCTTGTAGATAAACAATTGTTCGTTTACACGTGACAGGCCTGGTGACAAAGCTGACAGATGATCAGAAATATGGCATGATTGAAGCAATTGCTCACCTTATCCACCGAGATTATTCTGCTATCGTGAAAGATTTTGTCAAACTTGGTTTTATAGACGAGGGAGTTAATTTGGAACCAATTTTGCCTGTGCTGGCGAAGGTCTTTGACCAAGCACTTGAAGGCGGGGGAGCAAAGAACTTCAACTTTCAAGAGCTGGCATCGGACCTGGCACAAATTACGTTTGATTATCCATTCAGAATACCTCCTTATTTTGCTCTAATCATTAGAGCAATTGGGGTACTGGAGGGCATAGCTTTGGTGGGGAATCCTGATTTTGCACTTGTTGATGAAGCCTACCCATACATTGCACAGGTACAGAAACATACGCTTCTCTGCAGTTACATTCTACATGATTAGGCTGTGTTACTGGTGAAATAACTTGACCTGTAGATGATTGCCAGTTATATATATATATATATATATATATATATATATATATATATATATATATATATATATATATATATATATATATTATCTGCTCATATGTCAGGGTCAATTATTATTTACAATTTTTTTCTTCTGATATTTTTCTGCATTAAGTTTCTGGAGTTGGTATCGGAAAGACTTGACGATTTTTCTTTTTGTTCTCTGGAATCTCAGAGATTACTCACTGATGAATCACCACGTTTGAGGTCTGCTTTACGCTACACAATATATGGGCGATCTGGGGTATTTGATGCTGAAAGATTTATAGATGTTATGCAAGCTTTCGAGAGTTTCATAGATGCAGCAAAGAGTGGAGGTGGAGAAAATCTGAATGGGGAAATGGCAGAGCTAGGCATTCTACAAAATCAAGGAAATAATTTAATTCCAGGTTTTGCAAGTGGATTGCCTCAAATGCAGCCAATCCAAACAAGGGCAGCCTTAGGATTTTTATTGTCCGGCAAGGGAAATTTTTTCAGGGAATTTCTGTTAGATGAGGTATTTTTACTATGGTCTTGCAACTTATTTTTGTTTCTTTCTTGGTATTGGGTTCTTCAAACAAAAAAGATATCATAATGTTTGCAATTTTCTGTTTACTATCATGTGGTGTGGCTTAAAAATGAAATTATGGACTCTGAAGTTATAGGTTGCAGATTTTTTGTTTAGATGCTCAGAGAATTCAATGCTTTTATACTTTTATTTCATTTTCTTTCTGCAAGAAAAATGAACTAGTGGTGTTCGAAGGAAGGCTTGCTTACGTCTTGTTTATATCATGTGCGTGTATGATCCTAATGTATCTTCTATGGTCTTGTGAACAGATCGTAAAGGGGATAGATGCTGTTTCAAGGGAACAGCTGGTGCAGGTATCAGCGCTTCTTGGGTTTAGAAATGTGTCCCCAGTTTTCAGCTTGGTCCCTTCTTTTGGACCAATTAGAACCGCTGGTCTTCTTCCTACAATAACTGAAGAAGACAAAGTCATATTGAACAATGTTCAGAAAGTTGTCGAGTTCTTGGCTGCTGGAACTGTACCGTCATCAAATCAGGTAACTATTTTCTGGTTCTGAGAGTTGCATGCATTGCCTGCTTATGAATTTTGCACTCGCATTCACGGAAAATGTGCCATCTGCCTGCAATATTTCTTTATTTGCCTTATCTGAACTCTAGTATAGCTGGTCAAGTTATATGCAGTACATCTTGGTTCCTGATGTAGTTGGTTACTGGAGGAAAATTTCCAACTAAAAGCCTTTTGAGTTGCGACTAAAAACAGGATTAAAGTCGTATTGGATGTGGACTAGAAGAGCTGCTAAAATTACTTTGAATCTGGTAGCTAGAGATTCCTGGATTACATTGTGCATACACACTTGAGTATTTTACTTTAAGAATAATTATTCCAACATTTTATTATCATGCATAATCCAAGTTATTTCAAATTTCTATTGTATAATTTCAGCAATTTATGTCAGTCATCTTGTATCACATTGCATGAACAAATTAATATTTCATCACGTTGAACTGTCGGATTAACATTGTACCGCTGTCAGATTAACATCGTACCATCTTTCTTCACTTACAGGGCATAAATGTTCCTCAAGTAATCCGGGAGCTATTACCCGTGTTGCCTGGACTCACAGCCACAGTTCTTCCGGAGGTGGCAAGTCGGTTGTCCTCAAGAATAATGGCAAGAATAATCCGAGACACATTCTTGTAGCTGACATGATAGTTTCTGCTTGTAATTTGTTTTATATATACATAGCAGTATGATGCATTCATATCACAGTTAGTGCTAAGAGTGCAATACATAGTTCAGATCATACCACTTTCCATGTAATCTATTTCTCATACTACATTAGGCAACCAATGCCGACAACTTGTAAATATGCGAACCACAGTGCAATATAGAGCTAACATATTCGTCCTGTGTATTTGTCTACACTTTAATAAGAACCCGAACAGTTATGATGCATTCCTGTTACATAGGATAGCCTAACCAAAGTGAACTACCTAGGAAAAAGGATATCATGAAGCTTCTACTACAGCAAAAAAGTATGCAACCTAGACTTCTTGACATATTCTATTGAGGTCCTATTACAAAACAAAGTCCTACCAAGATTCTTACAGAAATACTGCTGGTATAGGGAATTTCAAACATTTGACTGGTAACTGTGCAAAAGTTCATCCAGAAGCCAACCCAAAAGTAAACCAGCACACAAGTTTAGAGATATCACCATGACTAAATTTTCAGAGTATAGAAGATACCAAAAGTCGACGGATCATGAGATGATTCTGCTGGAAAATGAAGTATCTTTCAAGCTGATAACATCAACCTTTTAATCATCGTTATCCCAACCCATCAAGCTACAAATCAACCAGTAGACATAGCAATGAAGAGTCTCCATTGGGATTTTATGGAGATATACGTACCAGATGTCCTTTTCTCAAATTTGAGGACTGGGAAGGAAGAAGAATAAGTAACTTCACCCGAATTCTTAATGGTTCTACCTGCTTTTTTCCCAGGAGGGAGGGGAGGAGGAATTGGAGATTCAAATTTGTTCCCCAGAAGGAGCAGACTGAGCCAACATTTCATCTTCGATTTAATAGTCTTCATCCATGTAGTTTCATTAGCTTCCTCTACACGATAATGTACACTAGAATCAAACCCTTCCTGACAGGATGTTGTATGGGTTCTTTGTTCAAAGTCTGATCCTTCTCCTGAAGAACCCACCTCATTGTTAGTGGCAATAGGAATTCTTGAGAAGAGCTCTCCATCAGTTGTTCTTCTATTTTCCTCTTTAGTTGGCTCCTTAATCAGATCCAAGTGATGATCAGATTATACCAGAGTTTCACTGACAATTTCGGTATCTAAGAACTCCTGTACATTTTGTTGAGTATCCATATCGACTTTTTTATCCTCCAGGACCCCCACACTCTAGTAACGAGAAGTTGTTTTGAAGAAGAAGAACCAGTCTTTCCTTTGCAGACAGTTCCTTGTCCGAGTTATGCAATTTAGGCCAGTCGGCAAAATCTTCACCATTTTGTGGAACTCAATGTGCCTTGACATCCAGTTTCTCTTTCGCAATCCTCTGGAATTCCTCGCGCTGGTACTTCAAAAGGCACATAGGAGTTCTGTAATGGTTGTTGAGGCTTCAGTTCGGGATGCTTCACAAAACATGTTTCTTCTTTGTGACCAATTTTCGAGCAGAGTAAACAATACAGTGACAAATTGTTGTGTTTCAACTGAATCTTAATCTTCTGCCCTTGTAGCTCCAATCAAGACAGCTTCTTGACAATTTTTTGTGATGTCCACTTCAACCAGAACTCCAGCCTTTTCAAGCCTAGTAAATTCAGCAGTAACAGAATCAACTCCCACAGGTTTAACCATTTCGAATAATGCCTCTGGATGAAACAATTTTAGGCACTTGGTTCAATGATAGCCAAATAGGAACCATAGGAGGAATCTTTACCTATATTGAAGATCAGATACCATTTTGCAAACCTCATTCGACAGCTACCCGCAAACAGATTCTGTTTCATCCATAAAGCATTAAAATCTTCTTTGATAAACAGTCAAATGATAACATTCCTGGAGTAGAAGAAACTGGCAGTAAATCATCCTCTAATCAAACCAGAAGTTTCTTTACTGCATAACTTTTACAATAGCAATTGGAATGCTGGAGTACCAAAAAGCTTCGGTCAGAAATGTTGAATTTGCCACCATCGACTGAAGCGGCTTATCCATCTCCGTTGCATAAAGAAGAAACATGCTGCACTGCAGGAACCGAGCAGCCTTTTGTATCTCTTTAATACAGCAGTAAATCAAAATGACTGGATAGTTGTAAACATGATGACCCAA
Source organism: Plantago major (assembly GCA_026545765.1). Classification (NCBI taxonomy): domain Eukaryota; kingdom Viridiplantae; phylum Streptophyta; class Magnoliopsida; order Lamiales; family Plantaginaceae; genus Plantago; species Plantago major. The sequence goes on from CM048843.1 coordinate 28,433,421, forward strand.
ATTTAATACAGAGAAAAAGATTTGGCAAATAAGAAAATTGCATTATCATAATCTGTGTCACTGTGTGTATGCAAAAAGCATCCTGATCTTATTCAAATTAGGAGTAAAAAGTACACTTGTTCAGGAGCTTACATGATGACCAAAATGGAATATAGAGAGAAAAATTTGGAAAATAAGAATTTTGCATGATCAAAACTGTGTATATGCAAAAAGCATCCCTATCTATTCAAATTAGGCGTAAAAAACTACACTTGTTCAGGAGCTTTTGCAGCAAAAGGGAGTTCATCACCAAACTAGTCTTTCTGTACAAAATAGAAGGAATATGTGCTTGAGAACATATGGGAGACTATGTATCCATCTGAACATAGGAGTGAAGTTGAAGATATAGGGAATGGTGATCACTTAGCTGTGACATAATCTGAGACGCTTCATGATCCTGAAAACGTCTGGGAACTTTCCTATCGTGTGCTATGTACTCGCACCACCGTATGTTACTGTCACTCCTATTCGTATTGTCACAGCTACTACCGTGCAGGACCGACCTTGCATACAAACATGATCTTGGAGCCCCGGGTGAGATGTGTTCCAACCTGTCGATTGACAAGCACACCTAGTATAGGAGAATCTACTGAGCTTCATCAAGCAACATAGCTGCACGAGAACACATCTCAAACAATGTATCTTGACTCTCAGTGCGTAGCTTAAGATCATATCGTTCTGTCATGTAATAGTAGTACTTCTGTGCCTCTTCTACATCACCCATGTGCAGGATTGCACATAAAACCCCCATCAAAGTGATCTCATCAGGCTTTACATTCATCCTTTCCATCTCTTCGAAGACAGCAAGGGCCTGTAAACTGCGCCCATGAACTCCAAGACTAGTGATCATCACGTTCCAAGTAGCAACAGACTTACTCTCCATACTATCAAAGACTTCTTTAGCACACTCCAAATCACCACATTTGCTGTACATATCAATCATAGCAGTCCCAAGATAAACACTAATCTGAAACCCATTCTCCAAAGCAAAATTATGCACCCACCGTCCCAACTCCAGGCTTCCCAATTCCGAGCAAGCCACCAAAAGACCCACCAATGTGTGCTGATTCGGCTTCACACCATTACTCTGCATCTCGGCAAACAATGCAAACGCTCTCTCCGGCTTCTCACTTCTCGCGTGCGCATTGATCATGGCAGTCCACGCAACAACATTCTTCACAGGCATTTTCTCAAACATCTCTCCTGCAACACCCAACCTCCCATTACGCAGAAGCCCCGATATCATGGTTGTCCAAGACACAACATTTCTCCCAGACATTTTATCAAACACCTTAACCCCATCATCCACAACCCCACATTTGAAATACAAATCCATCAAAACATTATTCAAATAAACATCTCCACAAAACCCAGTCTTGACAGCAAACCCATAAACCTCTTTCGCCTTCTCAACGCAAGAACAAGCCAAACAGGCCTTCATAACAAAAGGGAAAGTAAACTTGTCAACTCCCACACCATCGCAAAGCATTGAATTGTACAAAAGAATAGCTCCACGAGAGCAATTGTTGGTAACATTGGCTCTGATAAGCAAGTTCCAAAGAAAAGTAGAGGGGTTTTGGATTTGGTGAAAAACAGCAGTGGCGTAGTCGAGCTCTCCGAAGGAGGAACAGAGTCGGAGCATTTTGACGGCGGTGAGGTGGTGGTGATTGAGGCCAAATCGGATGATTTTGGCGTGGATTTGTTTGAATTGTTTGAAGGATTTGCATTTGTAGAGAAATGTGAGAGGTTCTAGTGAAGTGAAATCTGGTTTTGAGGTTGAGAGTGGCTTTCTCTTGGGTAAGATATCCAGAGGGCTTGATGGAAGGCATTCTACTATCATAGCAATTGGAAGAAGCTTGGTTTTTCTTTTCTTGCAGGATTATTGTCAAACACTTGGTGTGCATCCAGCTTCGAATTTCAGCTGGAGAAGATGATGAGCAGACGAATTGGCCATCAACTTGCCACGTTTGTTTGGATTACTTATTTACATACGATTTTTAATGTATTCCTTAGTACGGCTCCCGACCGACCCGTCACATCTTATTCGCACTCGTCGTTTAATTTTAAAAGAAAAATTAGACGGGTTAAATTTTTTATAACCCACCAATTGGTGGATGAATGGTGGGTTGGGTGGCTGCAACCCACCCGTCAGATTGTCTACATAAAAACCAGTGTATATACTATGACAAATGAATTACTTGTCACTTAAATGATACCATTAGGGGGGGGGGGGGGGGGGGGGTGTAGGCGGATTTTAGCGGTCTCCGTTAACCAAAAACGTACAGAACTTTTACACAACATATTTTAAAGAAAATTGTAATTTTAATAAGATAAGAAAATACTTACAAGATATGCTTACAGGATATGGGCGGTTTATGAACAGCGTGAGTTTGTAACAGCGGATGCAGTAGCTTTGGATGCAGTATGAACAGCGTGAGATTTATACTTTTTTTTTTTTTTTAATAAGACTTTAATATGAAGTTCGGAATGTATTTGAAGGATTTAAGTAATGATATTAAGGGAATAGGTTAAAGGTTTAAGCTGCCATGAATTGGCTTTTGAAAGTAAATATATTGATTGCTAGGTAATTGATTCGTATTTACAACTGAAGGAATGGCTGGCTTTTATAGCCTTACAAATGGTAACCTTCTAAACCGGTTTTTATGACCGGCCGCTTGTCTTATGCAATAAAGTAAGAAAACAGAAAGACTCTATCTACGTGTAAAGAAAAGAATATTTCTTGACGTCATTGCTTGCGTTTTTCTTTTTGTTGGAATCGTCCATCTGTCTTTGTTTCCAGAAGTCTCCGTTGACGTCATTGCTTACGTTTTTCTCTTTTATTAGAACCGTTCATCTGTTTTTTCTTCTAGAAGTCCCTGTAGTTACTATCGATTGTGGGAATAGTGTTGGTGTCCATATCAGACTGGCTGTCTTGCATGTTTTCATCTCCTGAGAATGGCCATGGTGTCTCTTCATTGTTATTTATGTGCTGTTGTTCTAGTGTGTTACCTTCTCCCACAAATGGCAGGAGCATGTCCCAATTTGTTGCTGTCCATATTTGAGTATAATGTCCTTCGGCCATTAGCTTGTACTCATACCACGGAAAATGTATGAGAAGAGCTGGAGTCTTCTGTTGTGCCTTTATAACTCCTAAAATCAGACGATTGGTTCATGGAGCCAATAAAGACTTGAAAAATTAATGTGATCTTCTATCTTCACCGCTGTTTCTAGCAATGCCTGATCATTAGGTTTGTTGCTGATGAAGATTCTTTTTCTAGCTGGTCTGTATGTATGGTTGTCTGCTTCTGGGAAGGATGCAAAAATCTTACATCCTACTGTCTGTGAATGAGAAGCAATATTTCCTGCTACTAATGTGAACTTCTCACCAAAAGTGTTAATAATTTTTTCTGTAATGTCAGTGAGACTAAATTTGATGTAATCAATCATACCATAATGGTAAAATTGAGTAATCAATTCCTGTGGCATGTCTGTTTCTCCCAAATCTATCTGTAATAACAATATGCCTGTATCTTTTCCGTCTCTGTTTATTCTTTCTATCACTTTTATTCCGGTATATTTTAACTCCCGGAATACTATCTGTACAATTTTTTGCTGTAATTTGTACAATTTTTTGCTGTAATTTGTACAAGACTAAAGGAAATCCTGTAAATTTTTTTTCAGATATAATGTCATCAAGGCCTTCGATTCTGTCTAAAACGGGCTTTAAAGTCTGTCTCCATGGAATGTCTATAATGCGTGCTTTAAAGCTGTTGAAATCTCTGTAAATTGGCTCTGTATTTTTTACTCTTTCCTCAAGAGTAACAATCTGTTGTTTTAATTTCTGATTTTCAACCTGTAATTTTGTTGTCAGTAATGTTGGGTTTTCTTTTTCTTTTTGGAGAATACGCCTTTCAAGCCTAACGATCTCCTCCACATTTTACGAAAATCATTAGGACTTGCCGTGTGATTTCTGAGAATGTTTTTACTTCTTCAGGTTCTATGAAGAAGTCTCTGAGTTCGAAATATTGTCTAGCCATAGCCATGGCTTCTGAAAAACTGTAAAATCCTTTGTAAAGAGGATCTGTAATCGTATGTGATTTACAACTGTTTCCCATTTGTTGAAAATTCCAACTTTTGTGCCCCGAAAAATAATATAATGAGAAAATCTCTTAATATTAGTTTTTTCTGGGGTTTTTTGGGCTGTTTCCATAAAGAAATATCCCAGAGAGTTTAAAATCTGGACTTTCTTTGTGGACTCTGAAGGGAAAGTGTGTATGTGCCAGAGATTGTCGAGAAGACACTGTTGTTTGACTGTTAAATTTATCCCAGACATAGGCCTAAATTTTTTGGTTTCATCTATGCAAACTGGTAATGTGTTTGGGCCAAAAGTAATAGTTCTCTGTTGGGCCTGTGGGCTAGTATTTCTGTTAGGAAAATGTGTAAAAGAACTTGACCCTGTTTGTGAAAGGTTTTGATTTGAAGTCGCCATTGGCGTAACAACATTGTTGGCGGGGTTTTTCTTTGTGGCTTTCTTGTACATCTTGCTTTTTCCTCATCAGAAATGTCCATTGTTGTGTCTCTTTCTGTGTGTTGAGGATGTATGAGCCTTCTCATTTTCTGATTTTTATCCATAGAATAACCTGTTCAAATTTCTTGATAAGATATCAGCAATAGTATTATTGTTTCCTTTAATATGTTCAAAATTTATAACATATCCACTTCCTTGTATTATGTTTTGTAAATTAATCCATCTAGTCCTATTTACTTTTTTACTTTGATCATTTTTAATGAATTTAACTATGGCTTCACAATCTGTTCTAACAGTAAATTCTTTGTTTAAGAAAATCTTAAATTTTTCTAATGCATTAATTAATGCCTGTATCTCATAGTCTAAACTAGTCCAGTTTAATCCTGTTTTATTGAAATTTCCACTAGTATAAGCACAAACCTTTTCACTATTTTTTGGTAAATATTTATTTGTTTTACACAGAAGAACAGCTCCCCATCCTTCTTTGCAACCATCTGTTTCTATGATTATGTAGTCTGTTACTAATGGTAATTCTAGGGGTTTAATTTTTTTAACTACTTCTTTTATTTCTTTAACTAATTTAATATCTTCCTTATTAAATCTTCGTTGACCATTTTTTGTTGTTTTACTATATAATGGTCCTACTAATTTTGATAAATTAGGAATAAATTTTCTAGCATAATTTACTAATCCTAGAAATGCTTGTATCTGTTTTAGATTTTCAAATCTTTCAGGGAAATCAATAATTTTTACTGAAATGTGGGGTTGTAATTCTATTTTTCCATTTCCGATTTCCAATCCTAGAAATGAAAATTTTCTTTTAAAAAGTTCCATCTTTCTTTTTGAAACTACTATATTATGTTTTTTGATTTCACTAAATACCTGTTTCAAATGATTTTCATGTTCATAAATTGATTCACTAGCCACTAGGATGTCATCAATGTAAACCATGCAGAAATCATATTTTTAAAATATGTTATCCATAAATCTTTGAAAAATTGAAGGAGCGTTTTTTAGTCCAAAACTTAAAACGTTCCATTCAAATTGTCCTTCTGAGCATGTGAAAGCTGTCCAGGGTTTAAAGTCTTCTGATAACTTAAGTTGATTATATCCTGATTTTAAATCGAATTTTGAGAAAATCTTTTTCTTTTGAATTAAATTTATTAGAGTATCTTTATTAGGTATATTATACACATCATCTTCTGTATTATCATTTAATCTTTTATAATTATAAACTATTCTAGCCTTCCCTCTTTTTATTTCACTATGATTTCTTACAATAAATGCTGCTGACCTATGTGGACTTTCCGATTTTCTTATTAAATTCTGTTTTATCATTTCAGGAATCTGATGTTTAAATTCGTCCTTATCTAAAGGACTATATTCAATGTTTGCTGTTCTAATAGTGATATCAGGGTTTTTAATTTTAAATTTACATTCATATGCAACCCTTGATTTCATAATGTCTTCTCCTATTAGTCCTATTTTTTCTAAATGTAATATTATAGGATGATTACTACTTTTAGTAACATCTATTCCTTTTTCTAGCTCATGTGTCAACATGTTTGTGAGTAATTTTAATGTATCATTTTCTATACTGGTTTTCGAATGATTCTTAAAAAATTCTAAGTTTCCTAGTCCACCATGCTTCTGTGCGAACTCTGATGTCTGAGTATATCTTAGTGTTGGTATACTATAGGTATGTTTACTTATTGTAATATAATTTTTTGCAATTGTGATAGCACCCTGTAATGCTAGAATAAAATTAAGTCCTAGAATAAAATCTTTAGATTTAACATACTCGGGACTAATATTTACTTGAGGAATATTGTATTTCATACTATAATTTCCTGAGAAATCTATAAATTGTATTCCTATTGGGTCTATATAATGTGTAATTGTCATTAATCTATCTTCTATAGTCCTGGTGACTAATTTATATGATAATTCTTTTTTGTGTTGTAAAGGTACCATACTATGTGAAATTACACTTTTAGTTGCTCATGTGTCTAAAAGGGCTGTAAGATCTAGATATTCATTATTATCTAGCCATAATCTACATTGTAAATTAATCATGTTTGTTATATTTCTTGTTTGTATTAAAGTGAGTTCAGTAGACATATTGGTTAAATCTATATCTTCTAGGGATTCTTTTTGCTTATTTTTATATATCCTATCTTCTATATGTAAAACTTTTTCTTCTAAATTTTTAATTTTTAAACTATGTAATTCATTTGTTACTACTATTTTTTCAATTTTTTCTGTTATTAATTCCATACTTTATTCTTTTAATGGCTTTTTATCTATAGACATATTTTTTTTGTATAATGATTTTAGACATAAATAACATATTTCTTTAAAGCATATATTACATTGTGATCTTTTTTCAATACTTGGAAAATATCCGCAATTAAAGCATTTAATGTAATTATTTCCTCTTTTACTAATCCATTCATGTTTACAATCTTCTTCTCTGTTCATATAAGTATAAGTAATTTTAGTAAGTTGATTATTATTATCATCACTACTGTAAATACTATAGATTGATTCATCATCCGAATCATTTATATCTAAAGGTTCTATTTTATATTCTCCTAGCTGTTCTACCAAGTTACTTCTTTCTGCGTTTTTATTCTTGTTAGGACATCTATTTGCTAAATGTTTTTCATCCCCACATATAAAACATCTACATTTTCTAGTCTGAGGTTTTTTAACATATCTGTTACCTTTATATGGTTTAAGTTCTTTCCTATATGTTGTACTTTTTCTTAGTTTCTTTTTTGGTGTACTATATTGTCCATATGCTTGTGGAGTATAAATAGCTGTTTTACAAAACGCGTAAGCATTCTTTTTTAACTGTTCTTGTAGAGTTACTTCTTTACATTTATCTTCTAATATAGTGAATGTATAAGTAATTCTAGGTCCAATTCCTAAATTTTTTCTTTCACTAAACTGTTGTTTCCATGATTCATGAATATTTTTTCCTAAATCTCCTGGTAATTTAACAAAATATTTATCACATAAATCATCATTCATAGCTTGTCCTGTTTGAGATAATAATCTAGTAAAGTCTAATGTAAATTCATTTATATATCTCATATCTGCTATACTTAGTTGTTCAAAATTTCTAATAGCTGTATCTTGTATAAGAGTAGTGTTTTTTGCTGGGTCTACTCCTAGTATTAGTGTTCTGATTTGGCTGGTGAAGTTATATGGGTTATCACCTATAGCTTTAAGTCTGTTTATTTCATCTGGATCTTGGGCTTTCTTACTTTGCCATATGCCTAAGGCTATTGGGCCTAATGTTGTTTCTAAATAAGAAAACATATCCATACTGTCTCGTTTATTTGTTTCCCATAATCTTACCACTGTTTGTTCCCATACTAATATCTCATCTCCCCAAAGTTGTGGTTTTTGTTTTTCTAATAATAGCATATTTCCGCTATAAAGATTTCCTAATGGTAATCTAGGTCCTTGACTAACATATTTTGATTCTCCTGTATAATGTTGTGATGGAGGAGTCCATTTTTCTCTTCCTATGGTTTCCTCTGTACTTGTTCCTGGTTCTGTCCATTCCATTTTAGCTCTTTTTCTTATGTTTGCCATATCTTGGTCCATAAAAGCTTTTTCTTGTTTATAGAAATCAGAAATCATTGTTTTACCTTGTTGTATATCTTCTACTAGGGGTAAATTATAAAATTCTTGTAATTTATTATAACTTTCTTCATAAGTCCATCCTAATTCTGTAATACAGTCTATTATCATATCATCTACTTCCTCTTGAATATTCAACTCAGTAAATTTTTTATTGATAATATCATCAAATGTTTTAGTAGTTTCTTCAATTTTAAACCCTGTTGAAGGTTCTTCTTCTAAATAATCAATTATACTAAAATCATTTTCTTCTTGTTCAAATTCATCAAATCCAATTATTATTTCCTTTTTATCGTTCTCTTCAGTATCTGTATCATATATAGGATCTGTATCATATTCTATATTCATAAAATTATACTCTGTCTCAGTTTCATTTTCTTCATTCTGCTGATTTTCTTTTTTAAAATCTACAAATCTTAAACTTTGTATTCCTTTAGCATCTTCATAAATATAACTCTTTTTTTGTTCTAGTATTGTACCATCTGGTTCCTGTAAATCTCCTAATGACCATTCAAGTCCTGCTAATTCTTCTGGATCTATTTTTATTGGATCTATCATCTTTATTGATTTTGAGGCAATTGTATTAACAATTCCATCAATATTAACTTTATATATCATTCCTGACCTGTTACTAGCTTTTCCTAGTGTTCCTATACTTATTACAATATTATTTCCTTCATAATTTTCAAATCCTTTTGCTTGTAATGAAATTTTTATATTTTTTAAATCTTTTATATCTTTTAAGATCCCTGGTGTACAATAAAATAAAGCAGTGTTTTGGCTTAAATCTATTTCCATTCCTGAGATAATGGCTTTTTTCATCTCTGTTTTCCATGACTTATCTAATAATAATGCTAATAATTTAGTACCTAAGTTTTTCCTTGCTAAAACTTTTATACCAATTATAACTAATCCTATATGAGCAAATTGTTTTCCAGACTGTTTTATTTTCTGTATGGTTTCTGGAGAAAATAAATCTATAGTTACTGTTTTGTCAATAACCCTAAGACTTTTTTCTCTACTACTTAGATTATTAATATTTCTAAATCCTGTTTGATATAAAACTCTTGGATTTAAAATATCTAGTTGGTGTTGATTATATAAGTCTATATTTCTATCTAAATTTATTTCTTCTTCTAACTGTATAATCTGTTGATTACTAGTAGATCTTGATCCTCTTCTTATTATTCTGTTGAGAAAACTGTCTGATGTAACAATACTTTGTATGTTACTAGTTGAGTTTCTAGCTTCTTGTAATGTCCTACTTCTTCCTAAAAAGTTCCTATTCTGTTGAACACTCATTTTCTTGGTACCCAATGTGTATAAGGTGTAGGTTTTCTTTTTATTCTAACTTCTTCTCCTAGACTTAGTCTATTAATGCCACTAATTATTTTATCTAGATCGTTATCTATAGTCTGTGTACTTGGTGGTGTCTTATTAATATTTTCTAATACTTTATTTAATTTGTCGATAATCTGTAATAACAAACTTATAATAAAGTTAAATAGACTAGGATAAGTTTTATCGGCTCTACTTGTTCCTGTATAAACAGTAAAACCAGTAATTTCTTCTTTATTTTCCTCGGTTTTATATCTTTTAGCGTCAGTTAAAGCCTGTATATATTCTTTTGATTTTTCCAGTTTTAACTTTCTACTATATCTTTAACAGTACTAATAACGTGTTCTAAATTAATAACCTGTTTCTCTACTTTATGTAATAAATCTTTAGCTTCTAAAATCTGTCGGGGTTTTGAGTCTTCTAATAAAAAACCAAGCTGATGAATGTCCTGTTTAGTAGGTAAATGTTTATTAATACTTCTTAATTCTCCTAAGATTTGAGTATTTAAATATTTAATATAGTCTAAATTTTCAGTTATTTTAGCTAGAGATTTATGATTAGCACGAGTTAACTCAAGGAGCTCAGTGAAATTAATTAAAGATAGATTATCTATGATGAGAAAAATCCTATTCCTTAGTTCATTACTTAATACCTTAAATCCTTCAAAAGATAGTCATAAAGTCTTAAATTAATATTTCTAAAGTAAATATAAAATAACAGACCAATTAAATTCCAACTAAGAATCTTAACAATATTTTGAGCATTATTAATCCCTTATCTTCACCTAGAAGGGTTCTTGATTTTTAATGTGGACTTACAACACAATTACCACTTATCAAGCCTGATCCAGTCTTTTAGATTTAAGATCAACCATGCTCTGATACCATTAAGGGGGGGGGGGGGGGGTGTAGGCGGATTTTAGCGGTCTCCGTTAACCAAAAACGTACATAACTTTTACACAACATATTTTAAAGAAAATTGTAATTTTAATAAGACAAGAAAATACTTACAAGATATGCTTACAAGATATGGGCGGTTTATGAACAGCGTGAGTTTGTAACAGCGGATGCAGTAGCTTTGGATGCAGTATGAACAGCGTGAGATTTATACTTTTTTTTTTTTAATAAGACTTTAATATGAAGTTCGGAAGGTATTTGAAGGATTTAAGTAATGATACTAAGGGAATAGGTTAAAGGTTTAATTATAAGCTGCCATGAATTGGTTTTTGAAAGTAAGTATATTGATTGCTAGGTAATTGATTCGTATTTACAACTGAAGGAATGGCTGGCTTTTATAGCCTTACAAATGGTAACCTTCTAAACCGGTTTTTATGACCGGCTGCTTGTCTTATGCAATAAAGTAAGAAAACAGAAAGAATCTATCTACATGTAAAGAAAAGAATATTTCTTGACGTCATTGCTTGCGTTTTTCTTTTTGTTGGAATCGTCCATCTGTCTTTGTTTCCAGAAGTCTCTGTTGACGTCATTGCTTACGTTTTTCTCTTTTATTAGAACCGTTCATCTGTTTTTTCTTCTAGAAGTCCCTGTAGTTACTATCGATTGTGGGAATAGTGTTGGTGTCCATATCAGACTGGCTGTCTTGCATGTTTTCATCTCCTGAGAATGGCCATGGTGTCTCTTCATTGTTATTTATGTGCTGTTGTTCTAGTGTGTTACCTTCTCCCACAAATGGCAGGAGCATGTCCCAATTTGTTGCTGTCCATATTTGAGTATAATGTCCTTCGGCCATTAGCTTGTACTCATACCACGGAAAATGTATGGGAAGAGCTGGAGTCTTCTGTTGTGCCTTTATAACTCCTAAAACTGTATCAGGATTTGGTTCATGGAGCCAATAAAGACTTGAAAAATTAATGTGATCTTCTATCTTCACCGCTGTTTCTAGCAATGCCTGATCATTAGGTCTGTTGCTGATGAAGATTCTTTTTCTAGCTGGTCTGTATGTATGGCTGTCTGCTTCTGGGAAGGATGCAAAAATCTTACATCCTACTGTCTGTGAATGAGAAGCAATATTTCCTGCTACTAATGTGAACTTCTCACCAAAAGTGTTAATAATTTTTTCTGTAATGTCAGTGAGACTAAATTTGATGTAATCAATCATACCATAATGGTAAAATTGAGTAATCAATTCCTGTGGCATGTCTGTTTCTCCCAAATCTATCTGTAATAACAATATGCCTGTATCTTTTCCGTCTCTGTTTATTCTTTCTATCACTTTTATTCCGGTATATTTTAACTCCCGGAATACTATCTGTACAATTTTTTGCTGTAATTTGTACAAGACTAAAGGAAATCCTGTACAAATTTTTTCAGATATAATGTCATCAAGGCCTTCGATTCTGTCTAAAACGGGCTTTAAAGTCTGTCTCCATGGAATGTCTATAATGCGTGCTTTAAAGCTGTTGAAATCTCTGTAAATTGGCTCTGTATTTTTTACTCTTTCCTCAAGAGTAACAATCTGTTGTTTTAATTTCTGATTTTCAACCTGTAATTTTGTTGTCAGTAATGTTGGGTTTTCTTTTTCTTTTTGGAGAATACGCCTTTCAAGCCTAATGATCTCCTCCACCTGTTTTCTGAAAATCTGTTCAGGGACTTGCCGTGTGATTTCTGAGAATGTTTTTACTTCTTCAGGTTCTATGAAGAAGTCTCTGAGTCCGAAATATTGTCTAGCCATAGCCATGGCTTCTGAAAAACTGTAAAATCCTTTGTAAAGAGGATCTGTGCACTGTATGTGATTTACAACTGTTTCCCATTTGTTGAAAATTCCAACTTTTGTGCCCCGAAAAATAATATAATGAGAAAATCTCTTAATATTTGTTTTTTCTGGGGTTTTTTGGGCTGTTTCCATAAAGAAATATCCCAGAGAGTTTAAAATCTGGACTTTCTTTGTGGACTCTGAAGGGAAAGTGTGTATGTGCCAGAGATTGTCGAGAAGACACTGTTGTTTGACTGTTAAATTTATCCCAGACATGGGCCTAAATTTTTTGGTTTCATCTGTGCAAACTGGTAATGTGTTTGGTTCAAAAGTAATAGTTCTCTGTTGGGCCTGTGGGCTAGTATTTCTGTTAGGAAAATGTGTAAAAGAACTTGACCCTGTTTGTGAAAGGTTTTGATTTGAAGCTGTCATTGGCCAGAACACTGTTGTTGGCCAGGGTTTTTTGCTGTGGCTTTCTTGTTCTGTCTTGCTTTTTTCCTCATCAGAAATGTCCATTGTTGTGTCTCTTTCTGTGTGTTGAGGATGTATGAGCCTTCTCATTTTCTGATTTTTATCCATGGAATAACCTGTTCAAATTTCTTGATAAGAGATCAGCAATAGTATTATTGTTTCCTTTAATATGTTCAAAATTTATAACATATCCACTTCCTTGTATTATGTTTTGTAAATTAATCCATCTAGTCCTATTTACTTTTTTACTTTGATCATTTTTAATGAATTTAACTATGGCTTCACAATCTATTCTAACAGTAAATTCTTTGTTTAAGAAAATCTTAAAATTTTCTAATGCATTAATTAATGCCTGTATCTCATAGTCTAAACTAGTCCAGTTTAATCCTGTTTTATTGAAATTTCCACTAGTATAAGCACAAACCTTTTCACTATTTTTTGGTAAATATTTATTTGTTTTACGGAAGAACGACTCCCATCCTTCTTTGCAACCATCTGTTCTATGATTATGTAGATACATTAATGGTAATTCTAGGGGTTTAATTTTTTTAACTACTTCTTTTATTTCTTTAACTAATTTAATATCTTCCTTATTAAATCTTCGTTGACCATTTTTTTGTTGTTTTACTATATAATGGTCCTACTAATTTTGATAAATTAGGAATAAATTTTCTAGCATAATTTACTAATCCTAGAAATGCTTGTATCTGTTTTAGATTTTCAAATCTTTCAGGGAAATCAATAATTTTTACTGAAATGTGGGGTTGTAATTCTATTTTTCCATTTCCGATTTCCAATCCTAGAAATGAAAATTTTCTTTTAATAAGTTCCATCTTTCTTTTTGAAACTACTATATTATGTTTTTTGATTTCACTAAATACCTGTTTCAAATGATTTTCATGTTCATAAATTGATTCACTAGCCACTAGGATGTCATCAATGTAAACCATGCAGAAATCATATTTTAAAAATATGTTATCCATAAATCTTTGAAAAATTGAAGGAGCGTTTTTTAGTCCAAAACTTAAAACGTTCCATTCAAATTGTCCTTCTGAGCATGTGAAAGCTGTCCAGGGTTTAAAGTCTTCTGATAACTTAAGTTGATTATATCCTGATTTTAAATCGAATTTTGAGAAAATCTTTTTCTTTTGAATTAAATTTATTAGAGTATCTTTATTAGGTATATTATACCCATCATCTTCTGTATTATCATTTAATCTTTTATAATTATAAACTATTCTAGCCTTTCCTCTTTTTATTTCACTATGATTTCTTACAATAAATACTGCTGACCTATGTGGACTTTCCGATTTTCTTATTAAATTCTGTTTTATCATTTCAGGAATCTGATGTTTAAATTCTTCCTTATCTAAAGGACTATATTCAATGTTTGCTGTTCTAATAGTGATATCAGGGTTTTTAATTTTAAATTTACATTCATATGCAACCCTTGATTTCATAATGTCTTCTCCTATTAGTCCTATTTTTTCTAAATGTAATATTATAGGATGATTACTACTTTTAGTAACATCTATTCCTTTTTCTAGCTCATGTGTCAACATGTTTGTGAGTAATCTTAATGTATCATTTTCTATACTGGTTTTCGAATGATTCTTAAAAAATTCTAAGTATATATATAGCAATAAAACTATGGTTATTTCATATATAAACTAAGAAATTATCTAATGTGAAAATGGTACTTCATTATTTTAGTTGCTTTCAAAATTTTTGTTAATTTGTTGGATTATAATATATCTTAGTTGATGTAGTAATCAACTCTCCATCCGACCGCTATTGTTATCACCCGAACTGCGGGGGCTGGAAAATTATACCCGCCACGGGTTAGAAAAATAATCACACTCCATAGGCGGATTAGTTTTATTTTTTTGTAAATATCCGCTCGCGCTCACGTCTATTCCTTACCGATCGCAACTTCTACTTTAATTGAAATTTTTCCTCACCTAATTTATCCACTCTTTTTCATGCTTTAGAGTACGTGTGTATCGCCCATAATTTTAATAGGCGAGTTATGAAAAGAAAAAATTCGTGCTAATTCATGAGCTTGTAAATTCAACGAACTGGAATTATAAAAATTTTAAAACGTAGTTTGACGCCTTGAACGTCCGTGGACTTGACATGGAAATTTTTTTATTCTAATTCGTGAACTAGTTTAATAATGCAGCGAAGCTCTAAATCGTAAAAGTTTGGATACAAAGTTCCAAATACATGAAACTGGAAATGGGAAAGTGCTCCGACAAAGATTACAGCTCCGGCAACACTGCATTCCAATAGCTCGGGTTCATACCTAAAATTGATAGTTTTAGCAAAGGTTAGTTGTGACCACAAACTGAGCAAATTCAATGGACATGCCATGACCTAAAGTTCTATCTTCATTTCATATAAGTTTTTCTTTTTTATTTTGAATTAATGAAATGCAACTTAACCTATGACCCGACCCTTTACATAACTTGACTCGACTCATAAAAAGGTTGACTCAGCGTTAACTTGATATGATTCTTGTTTTTTAATTCGCGAGTTCATTTGGCGTCGTAGGTTCTACCATCGCCTGTGGTGACTATACACTACAAAAAAATCGGGCTTTAGCGACGGATTTATCCGTCGCTAAAGCCCACCCGATTCGTCGCTAATCCCTTAGCGACGGATCGGACCGATGAGACGCCCGTCTTAAAAACGGGCGTCGCAAAGGAATTAGGGACGGATACGACAGATAAATCGCGGTGAGGATTTAGCGACGGATACGTATCCGTCGCTAAATTTGGGGAGTTAGCGACGGATACTCTATCCGTCGCTAATGTTGCTCCGTCGCTAATGTTGCTGCATTTAATTTTTTTTTCTATTCCTATTTCACATTTCACATGTTCATCGAATATAAACTACGATAATATACCTGAAATAATTAAACTATACTAATTAACAAAAATCATTCAACAAATACAAATTATCCATAACAAAATTAAATATCCGTACAGAAGCTAAACTAAGAAGTCAAGTGGCAGAAAAACACAAGTTCAAAACGAAATATCTTGGAGAAGCATAACATAAGTGTGTATCAAAGCTAAGAAGTTGTGTTTTTTCTTCTTGAATTGACAGCTCCTCGAATGTCGATTCGCCTCACCACATGAGCCTGAAATCGTAAAGTGCATACCATGAGTTACGGATGAAAATTAAATGAGGGGACTACACAAATGGTGACTAACATATCACCCAAATTCAGTCTCACATATAGTGGCTAGCATACCACTCACAAATAAAGCACAAACAAATAAAGAAGAATGATCATATTATCACAAATAATATACGAATATATACACTAACCTAGAGATGATTCCGTCTATATTTAAGCAAGTGATATGAACTTTCAAATAATCAAAAGTTCAGCATCCTCTCAATGGTCATGTCAAAATCCTCATCATCTTCATCATCCAATTCTTCTTTAACAACATCGGTTTTAGCCATCTTTTGCATCTTCGTCGGCCTTCATTTCTGCCTCCAATGCTCTATCGAAAGCAGAAAAACCTGTCCACATGTCTGCATATGAGAGTGTTCCGCAATTTCTACATACATAAAAAAAAAACGAGGTTAAAAATCAATTATGCTAAGTCAACTACAAAATACAATTTACATGTTAGAAATGGAATCACTACTACGAAAGACGACGCATACTTACTCGGCAGAACTATGATACGGCCACTCCGATGAATCTGGTGGAGGAGGCAATGGTGTAGGCGACGGTGGAGGAGGTGACAAAGGTGGAGAAGTCATCATTGAAGTGTTGAGATTGATGATGTTTTGTTGAAAAAAATAAGAGCTATCATTACAATTGCAATTCCAAGTGTATAATTACATTCTTAATTATGATACATTAAGAATTTTATGTTAATACGAAAAAATTACAATTGCTCCATAGTAGTAATTATTTTTATGTTAATACGAAAAAAATTATATTAAAATCACCAAAATCATCAAATTGTCTCCAAACACACAATTAAATCTTCCTAATCCTAGTACATATACGAAAATATCAAATTAAATACCCTACATACTTACAATCATCCTAACATTATACTAACAATCCAATTTCACAACAAATATATCAATGGCACATCTAAATGTTAACACACTACGTAATATAAGCTAAACTAGCTAGTACATACTTCCCATAAACATACAATTGCTCAAACTAGTCGAAATTAACAAAATTAATCCCAAATTTTTAAAAGTAAGGGTTTAGCCAAAATACCTTCGATTACGGGAAAAATAGTCGAAGAAGTATGAAATTGAATGGCCACCCGAGTTACTTGTCCAACGAGCTTCGAAAAGACTCCAAGATTCGCCGGAATGGTGAAGTATTCGCCGGAAAACAATTTGGCCGGAATGGGTTCGAAGAGAAGAAGAAAAACAAAGCAGAAAGAAATGGCGAGGAAGAAGGGCTCTGCCCGATTTTCTATTCAAGTTTAGCGACGGATAGGATTATCCGTCGCTGTTTGCGACGGATAATCCTATTCGTCGTTATATAGGATTTTTTTAATTTTCTTTTTCAGTTTCCTTTTTAGTCAATCCTAATTCGCGACGGATTAGTCTATCTGTCCCTAATCCGTCTCGAATTAGGGACGGATAGTTAATCCGTCGCGAATTAGGGACGGATTGAGCAAATTGCTCAATCCGTCGCTAAAATGCAGCGATTCGTCGCTATTTGGCGACGGATATTATCTTTAATATCTGTCGCCATTTTCGTCGTTAAAACGGAACAATATTGTAGTGATACATGGCATGATATGAATAACCAGTCGGAGTACTACAGCCGTGAATAACTTGAATACTTGACTTGGGCCACGTGGTGCTAAGGTATCCCGACGAGCCCATTAATTAATCATGATCTTTGATTTAAAATCCTAAAACTTATATCTTGTTAAAGTAAATGCATGCCATGTAAAAAAAGCTTTTACGGATCTGGAACGGATCTGGGAGCACCAATGAAAATTCAATGGGAGCGGGATTTGAGCTTCCATGGGAACTCAATTTCAAGCTTCCATTCAATTTTAATTTTATTGTAATTTTATGTAATTTGTATTTTTTAAATTTTTTAGATTACTAAAGTTATTTATAAATTAAATTTTTATTATTTGATTATACCATATATTAAATTTTAAATGGTGTAATAAAATTTGTACAATGTGAAGTTGTACTATAATTAGCCAAGTCGATGTTAAATGGAGAGACACGTAGTGGTTGTTTGGATCGTGTTTTAACTGTAGAAAATAATTGAATTATAATTGGGTTTTGAAAAATTGTGTTTGGGATTGAATTAAAATTTTATAGGTTTTATATGGTTGTTATATATGGTGTGCAAGAGTGAAGTGATGTGTTTAAGAGTTTTTAAGATTATTTAATTGATTTTAGTGTTATTTGATTCGTTTAAGGTTGTTATAATAAATGAAAAAGTGAACGTGGTCACTGCTCATTCTTGGATACATTAGCTGAATGGAAGCTTTGGCTAGCGTTGTGGGGGAGATTGACAACAAAGGATAGATTGGAACAGTTTAATATACAAGTGGATCAGGTATGTGTCTTCTGCCAAACTACACATGAAACTCTTGACCACCTTCTTTTCAGTTGCCCTGTTATCCAGCGTGCTTGGGTGGCTTTGACGAGTTGGTATGGGTGTGTATTGGCTAAAATTCGTACTTGATTAGCCCATCAAGGCTACGACCCAATCCACGATCCACTATGGAGTCCATCTTGACTTCATATGCAACTTGAATTCCGAAGGTCAGTTAGCTAACCCACCTAGCTGAGTCATCCATCCAATCAAGTAGTCCGCAGGCTATCTGACTCACTTGACCTCGTCAACCGTCCAACTGGTTGACAAGTAATTAGCTAGCTCACCTAGCTCACTCGACTAGCCAACCGACTGGTTCAAGGGATAGTCAACCAACCGTCTAGATATGAGGCTTGTTCAACTGATAAGTGATATGGAAGACGACTCTCCTGACTAACCAAGATGGGCTCCAACTCACTAGGAGACTTCAGCTACCTCACCCGAAAATCTAGGAGAGGTGGGTAGGACGGATTCTAACAGGTGGAGAGTTTATATAGGAAGGCAGGTGGAAGGAGCAAGGCATCTCATTCTGACTACGAGAAACCCTAGCTATCTCTCTCATGCATCCATCTTTCTGAAGCTCTTTGATAAAATTTAATTGAAGTGTGAATACATAGTTGGTGATTAAAAATGGATACTGTTCAACGCGATTAAAATTGCATGAGATACAGAATGAGAAGGACAACACAATTAAAATCGAATTTTGATCGCGAGCTAAACACTATCATAATATCAAACCCCTAGCGGAGTTATGCTTAATTGGCGGAAGGAAATAAGATACTCCCTCCATTTCAGAAAAAGTGTTACATTTTACTATTCTGCGGTCAACTGTCTCCACGTTTGACCACAATTTACTCTTAAACGATATTAATAAATAAATTATTAAAATTATATAATGAAAATTTAGTAATTAAAATTTTATTATATGATTTTATTAAATTATATACTATTATCGTTTATGAGTAATTTGTGGTCAAACTCGAAAACAGTTGACCGGTCAAAGTCAAAATGTAACAGTTTCTCTGAAATGGAGGGAGTATAAGAGAATTAGGAAGACAAGTCAAAGTCATCACAAAAGGTTTAAATATATAGAATTGACTCAGGTCGGGTCCAATGCATACAACATAGAAAAGTATCATTTATAATGTAATTATCCAAGTTGAAGTAGTATTTAATTTAATAAAATTATATAATAAAAATTTAATTATTTACTATTATGGTTTAAGAGTAATTCGCGATTAAAGTCGAAGACAGTTGACCGGTTAAAGTTAAAATAGAAAGATTTATTTGGAACGGAGGGAGTATTGTACAAATAAACGTGTGCATGTATTGACTCAACTAAAATTTATAAGTTAAGAGTAAATGAATTGTCAACAAACCCCAACACATGACCTATTATTCTCAACTTGTACTAGCTGCACTTGCATCTTCACTTTTCTTTCCTTTGATCACTACAGTGACATATATTGCCTATATATAGGACACAAATATATGAGGAGCTTCAAATATACACAACACAACACAACACAACACCAAATATAGCCTCTGAGATACATAAACCGAATTAAGGGAAATCGATCATCATGGGTTACGCTACGACTAATTCCTTATCATCCTCCTTCAAATTAACATGTTTTCTAGTTTTCTTCCTATTTGGTTCCGCTTTATCACAGAGCAACCTTATTTGTCCCTTCGACTACTTTTTCCACATGGGAGATGGAGTTTTTGACATCGGTAATGCAGTTGCTATTCTACCATCCGGACCTCGGCTCCCTGCTGAACATTTGCCTTATGGTATGACTACTCTTGGTCGTGCTACTGGACGTTGGTCTGATGGCCTTACTGACATTGACCTTGGAGGTACGCACATCAATCTATTTCAAATGCCATTGAACTACATTCGAGTCAAAGTTGAAATACTCATATCAAATCTATATTGAATGAAATGCAGGTGTAAACATGGGATTTCCACACCCTGTTCCGTACTTGGGTGGAAATGCTACCGCCAATAATGCAATAATATTTGCCGTGGCAAGAAGTCCTGTATTAGACCGCAAATTTTTTACTGCAAGAGGCATTAAGATTCCAGCACATGCAGTCTCACTTAACACTCAGATGGAGTGGTTTAGGAAGCATATTTCCTCTATTTGCTCAACACCAGCAGGTAGGTCGATTTACTGTATAATGTTCTCCTTTTGTTTTATATCTTTTTTAGTAAAAATGAAGTATTTATCTAGGTTAAAACTAAATATGATCTCACATTTAATTTCGTTTCGTCAATCTTAATTAACCAGATTGTGCCAATATTATGGGAAGTTCTATCTTCTTCACGGGTGATGTTGAAGGAAATGACATGGCCATGGCCTTGATTCAAGGAAAATCCATTGAAGAGGCTAGGTCTTATGTGCCAGCAATAACTCAAACTCAAATCAATGCCGCAAGGGTAATAATATATCTTAATCTGTCAAGTTTATCGTGTAACCGTTTTGACTCCTGTTTGTTTGATCACCTCTGGTGCTCAACTTCCGTTTGAATAAATATTTAAACTTTTCCAAAAAACAAGTTTATCGTTATTTAAATGTCACACCATAATGTTGTAACATAAAGTAAACTATGTCGGATTCAATTTCTAACAATTACTTATATTCTAATTTTATGTAGGAGGTGATTAGGATGGGAACAACAAGAGTAATAATTCCAGGAAACTTTCCAATTGGATGTTTTCCATATATTCTAACTGAGTTTGGAACAAATGACCCCACAGACTATGATGCCTTGGGTTGTTTAACGAAGATTAATGATCTTATCGAGTATAAGAACAATGACCTTCAAAGAGCTGTCACAAACCTTACCCAAGAATTCCCCAATGTGACCATATTCTATGGAGACTTTTACAATGCGTACTTACGACTCCTACGAGAGACAAATGCAGGCAAGTGATGTTCCAAAACTTTTTTTTTTTTTTTTAAACATTTTAGATTTAAACAATGGAGTTATTCTAATCCCATATGCTTGTGTACAACAGGACCCAACATGAACATGTCCATGGAGGCTTGTTGCGGAATTGGGGGCAAGTATAATTATGATAGTCAAAGGTTTTGTGGGAGAAAAGGAGTGCCAGTTTGCTCTAATCCGAGTCAGCACATTCACTGGGATGGTATACACCTCACTGAAGATGCTAACAATCGTCTCGGTACTATTCTTCAAGAGGGAGCTTTGGCAGCATTGAACTGCACTGTATAGGAACTAGACTCAATCCTAATTCTTTTATGAATAAATTTTATTTTACACTATGACCTTTTTGGCCACTTTGAATTTACACCACAACCTTTTTTTTTTCTCACTCGACACTTAAACGTTAGTCAACACTTTGAGTCTACACAAAGGTTAAGTTTTTTTTCCAATCAACACCAAAACCTTGATGATAAATTACACCAACTACCAAAACCTTTTCAGTTCACCAGAAATAAATTATGTACAACCTTGATGTTAAAAAAACAAAAGAAAACGTATCAAAAAGATTGCTTGTATAAGAAGAAACATGTAATTACATTATTTTGATGAGAACAAGTATAATCAGAAGAATTAATCGTATATAATATTGAAAGAGAGACATAATTGTGCGTGGCCATAGTTGCAAATTCTTAAGTGGCAGGATGTGATTTTTGATTGTTAAATATTTAATAGCCATTGTTATAAGAATAATACTAGAGAATCATAAAAATAGTTGTGGTTCCTTGAATTCTTGCAATATAGATGAGATGAGGGCATTAAATGAAAATATTTGTCACCTCCTTGATCTCATTGCAATATACATGATTTAAAAATGAAATTACATCTAATGTATGGCAAACAAAATACATATATGATATCTTCATTCTCTTTCTCTCTCACTCAGTTATGTCTCTCTTTCAACATTATGTACGATTAATTGTTCTGATTATACTTGTTCTCATCAAAATAATGTATTTACATGTTTTTTCTTATACAAGCAATCTATTTCATAAATTTTCTTTTGCTTTTTTTATCAACAATGTTGTATATAATTTATTTCTAGTGAGCTGAAAAGGTTTTGGTAGTAGGTGTAATTTATCATCAAGGTTTTGGTGTTGATTGGGAAAAAAACTCAACATTTGTGTAGACTAAAAGTGTTGACTAACGTTTTAGTTCCAAGTGAGAAAAAAAAAAGGTTGTGGTGTAAATTCAAAGTGGCCAAAAAGGTTCTAGTGTAAAATAAAATTTATTCTTCTTTTATTAATTAGTTGGCCTGAATAAATTGTCATCGGTAACTTGAATTACAATTTATTTTTATACACTTTCATACAAGATTTAGCTATTCATACGAAATCCTTTACTTCGATACTGCATTCATACAAGATTTGGCTATTCATTATCATGCAATTAACATATAAAATCATGGTCAGTGAAGGAATACTCATAAGATAGAAGAATCAAGCATAAACAATCAATCAAGTTGTCAATTCAAAAGAAATATATGCAATAGATAATTAAAATTCTAACCTCGAATGTCGATTCACGTAACGTATGTGATTGCAAGATTGAAAAGTCAAAACCCAAGAGAAGAGTATTAGAGAAAATCTTGGTTTTTTTCCCCAAAATAGGTTTGGAATTTGTTATGATATGTTAAAAAGTAGGAAGAAACACACACACACACACACACACACACACACACACACACACACACATATATATATATATATGTATGTATGTATGTATGTATGTATGTATGTATGTATGTATGTATATATCTCGCCTAAAACGCCAGGGCGCGTCCTGGAATGTTTTTTCCACTCGTAACTCTGGGATGCGTCTTGGCCAAAACAGTTTTGGATGCTTCTAGAGGATTAATTTAGCTTGCTTCCTTGATGAATGTTGTAGCTCTTTGAATTATCTACGCATGGACATCAAAATCAGATCAATCGGACATCATATGATAGAGTTATGGACAAAATGGGTAGACTTCTCCCGTAGTTCCACTTTTCGCAAGGTTCGCTTAAGTGACTCCAAAATCTTCGTCCAAACTCCGAATGAATTTAGTTGGAATCTTCTTTCAAGCTGATGAGTGCAAGAAGCCCGGTGTTTTTATCGAACATCACCGAGCATCAGAGACAATCCTGGTTCGACTATGTACTTCAGTCGTAGTAGGTAATGCAGGAAAACATCACGTGGTGAATGAAGATATTGCAGTTAAACTTCATATCAAGTACTTAGATATATTTTAGATTCAATCTCATTCCTATATGTATTAGTTTTACGGTACTAATCTCAAAATATGTATTTTGATTCTATGTCGATCAAATATATGTAATGTTTCATGTATTCCAGTGTCGATTGAATATGTAATTGTTTCATGTGTTCTATCTCGGACGAATATGTAATTGTTTCATGGATTCTATCTCATTCGATATTTGCATAAATCTTTTTATTTGTGTATTGTCCTACAAGTTTATTAAATGTATGAACAAATAATTAGCAAATAAAAAATAAAACATTTTATCAACATTTAGCGAATATATTCACAAAATTTAATTTTTGCAATTAAAAAACATCGCTGAGCCATCGCTGATTTGTTTATGTTCCTTCGCTAAGTTTAGCGACGACCATTTTTGTCGTCAACTTTAGCGACTAGATGTTTAATGATGGATAACAAATACGTCGACCGAGCTATTTAGCTACGGATTTTGCCATCGCTATTTGACGGAATTTTAAAGTAGATAACTCACTAGCGAAGCAGAGCAGAGCAACAAACAGGCGATGGAAGCCTGGAGTGGTAGTCGGGGCCGAAAGTTGGATGGAGGTGAGTAATGGCCGATGATAATGAGAGTAGTAGCAGAGAGTAGAGACAAGTTAGTAAATGAAATTGGAGGTTGCTTATGTCTAGGTTAAATTAGGTCACTTTTAAAAAACATTATTAAACCCGATTTTTTACCGGCCAACGAGTCGGGGTTTTCGGACCGTTTTTGCCTCCAGGTTTTAAAATAGTGGCCTTTTGTCTAAAATGTCACATAATCATGATTTTTTCTTTAAAAAAAGGATTTGCCATCACTATAGCTAAAAATGCTCCAACCTGAGAGCCATAATGGATCCCATATCACTATAGCTAGGGGTGTGCAAACAATCCGTCCGACCGACCCGTCCGCACAAATCGCCTGCATCTCACCCGCACCCGCCGATTAAATTTTTTTTTTAAATTATGCGGGTTAAATTTTTTATAACCCGCCAACTGGTGGGTGGGTGGAGGGTTGGTTGGGTGCAAACCGCAACCCACCCGCCCCACCCGCCATATTGTTTACATAACAAAAAAATGTATATATATTAAATAAATTAATTGTCATTTAAATGAATATATAGAAATATATAATAGATTAATAAAAGTAAAACTAGGGTCATTTCATGTATAAACTAAGAAACTACATAAGTGAAAATGGTACTTCATCATTTTAGTTGCTTTCAAAATATTTTGTTAATTTGATGGATATGTTGATGTAGTAATTTACCCGCCAATCCGCCCGCCAACCCACCCGCCATTGTTATCACCCAAACCGCCACGGGTTGAAAAAATTATTCTACCCACCATGGATCGGACAAACAATCACCCGCCATAGGTGGGTTGGTTTATTTTTTGTAAATACCCGCCAATACCCGCCGGCGCTCACCCCTAACTATAGCTACAAGCTATGGAGCTTCAGTTTGTGAGTTGCAATGGCTCCTAAGTCGGAGCCCTTATAGCTTCCAAGTGAGACTTGCTCTGCTGGAGAGCTCGAGCAGAAATGAATCTCGATCACCTTGTCTTTTATTTTTCTTTATTATTTTATTATATTTTTAAATAAAACATTATAGGTTTACTTCTTTTGTATTTTATTTTTTTTAATTGAAGGACATATGTTGTAACGAACCGACCACTAATCGATCGAGCCCCGACCCTTTGGGCCGGCGCGGTTACTCATGGGTAGCTCTCCGGATGATATGTTGACCACACTGTACCAACACATATCCTTTCCCGCGCACTTTGTGCTCACTCGTGCACGAACCGGGATACTTCCTAGTTGGTCTTGAAACTTTGGTGCGTTACATTCACCCACCTCTTCAACTGTGTGGCGTCCCCGTCGCACCTTGGTCCGGCCAACCGGCCACCCCTTATGGGTTTTGGGTTGGCACGACTCTGATATCATTTGTAATGACCCGACCACTAATCGATCGAGCCCCGATCCTTTGGGCAGGTGCAGTTACTCATGGGGAGCTCTCCGGGTAATATGCTGGCCCCACTGTACCAACACATGTCCTTTCCCGCGCACTTTATCCTTACTCGTGCAAGAACCGGGATACTTCCCAGTTGGTCACCCATTCTAACATTGTCCTTGCCCGCGCACTTTGTCTTTACTCGTGTGCGAACCAGGATACTTCCCAGTTGGTCACCCATCATAAGATTGTTCCAGAGCAAACACGCTTAACTCTAGAGTTCTTATGGATAGATTCCCGAAAAAGAAAGGTGCACCTTGATGGTATGAGTAGCGTTCTCAATCCCTTTAAGCTTGTAGAATAGATTGAATTAGGGTGATTAAAAGAGTGAAGAAAAGAAGAAAGAACACATCATTGTTCTTGTTCTGATATCTGTGTTTGAGAAGGGAGGGAGAAAACGTAATAAACTAGTGAAGAATCGTGTTTCTACTTAAACAGGCGAGCTGGCAGCTTCTGATTGGCTGGAGTATCGTGGCATGACGTCAGAAGGCATATTGGAAGAGTATAAAGGCTTATGCGCTTTTATTTAGTCTCATTACATTTTTTCTCCTGTAACAGAATTAACCGCTATCTTCTTCTTCATCTGTTCTTCATCTTCTTCGTTTATTTCTCTGCAAATTTCCTTGATTGAAGCTTGTTGTAAACACCATTGTTGATCAATAAAGATTCTCTGATTGCTCCCGTGGATGTAGACATTTGCCGAACCACGTAAACACTTGTGTCATTTACAGTTTTATGTGCATTATTGTTTGATTGGAGTTTTGTGATTATTGATCAGAATCGGAGTTTTGATTGCTATCGATTGTGACTATTCATAACAATTGGCACCGTCTGTGGGAACGGCGATCTGATAGCTGATTCAATGTCTTCAATGGCAAGGTTCGATGTTGAGAAACTTACAAAGAAGATCGATTTCTCTTTGTGGAAAGTGAAGATGGAAGCTCTACTTGTGCAACTAGGAGTGGATCATGATTTACCTGGTGATGTTGGTTTCCCAAGGATGTAGATGAGTCTGAGAAGAAGAGTATCGTGGGAAAGGCAAGGAGTACTCTCTGATTCTCTCTTTGGGAGATAAAGCACTAAGAGAGGTCATTAAAGAGAAGACAACTAAGGAAGTTTGGGACAAACTTGAGTCACTATACCATGTAAAATCAACAGCAAGCAAGATGAGTTTGAAGTAAAAATTATTCGCATATAAGATGAGGTCTGACAGATCAGTCATTGATCAATTGGATGAGTTTAACAAGCTTTGTATGGATCTTGAGTCTTTGGATGTGAAGGTTGCTGAAGATGACAAAGTTGTCATATCATTGAGCTCATTGCCTAAAAGTTATGAGCATTTCATTGATGCTAAAGTGATGACAAAGCCAGATGATCTCAAGGCATCTTATGTTGATAAGTCCTTGAGAAACAAGCTATATCAGAAAAATGTTGGTAATCAACATGATCTATCAGCTGAGAGTTTATCAATCAAGCATGCTTGGAATAAGAACCAAGCTGTAAAGAACAAGAAGTTCAAAGCTTAGAAGGATTTTGTGAGTGGATCTAGAGATAACACTGAGAAGATGAAGTATTTTCACTGCAAGAAACCTGGTCACTTAAAGAATAACTGAATTCTACTCAAAAGAGAGAAGAGGAATGCAGGAGTACCAGATCAAGGTGGAGCACCTACAGCAGATCTTGCAGAAGCCTCTAATGCCTATGATGAGGCTGAGGTACTTTCTATAACTAATTCCATCTCTATTTTAAACTGGATCTTAGATCTATGTTGTTCTTTTCACATGTGCCATATTAGAGATTAGTTTGAGAATTTTAAATATGAGCACAGTGGTAGTGTTTTGCTTGGAGATGATCATGCATGTACCATTAAGGGAACTGGTTATGTCAAGATTAAAATGCATGATGGAGTTGTTAGAATTCTCAAAGGTGTGAGGTTTATACCTGAATTAAAGAGAAATCTTGTATCTCTTGGTACACTTGATAAAATGGGATATAAGTATGGATCAGAAAATGGTATTATGAAAGTGTTTAAATGTGATATACCAATCATTAATGATGATCTCACGAATGGTTTGTATTATCTTCAAGGTGAATTTGTGTATGGTGTGTCAGGTGTTGTATCTACTGTGTCAATGAATGACAAAACTCAATTGTGGCATAAGAGACTAGCAAACATAAGTGAGAAAGGTCTCAGGGAACTTGCTAAATAGAATTTATTATGTGGAGATCAAATCTCAAAGATAAATTTTTGTGAGAACTGTGTACTAGGGAAAACACACAAGTCTAGTTATGATACAAGCAAACACACAACCAAAGCCATTCTTGATTATATTCATTCAGGCCTATGGGGGCCTGCTAGAGTTGAAACTTTAAATGGTGGAAGGTACTATATGTATCTTATTGATGACTTCTCCAGAAAAGTGTAGGTTATGATCTTGAAATCTAAAAATGAAGCATTCTCTAAGTTCATAGATTGGTTAAGTGAGGCTGAAAATCAAACTGGGAGAAGATAAAGATATCTCAGAACATATAATGGTTTAGAGTATCTCTCAAGTGAGTTTAATGATTTTTGCAAGTCTAAGGGGATTATCAGGCACAGGACAATCCCCGGTATACCACAACAAAATGGAATTGCTGAGAGGTATAACAGAACAATTCTTGAAAGATTAACGTGTATGTTGATCAGCTCAGGGCTTAGCAAGAGATTTTGGGGAGAGGCAGCTAATACTACGTGCTATCTCATAAATAGAAGTCCTACATATGCACTGAAGTTTAAAACACCTGAGGAGATGTGGTCTGGTCATTCACTTAAGTATGATCACTTAAAGATATTTGGATGTCTTGGTCTTGTGCATGTCAAGCAAGATAAGCTTGATGCAAGAGCTTTAAGGTGCGTATTTCTTGGGTATCCCACTGTTGTTAAAGGGTACAAACTATGGAGCATAGATCAAAAGAAATGCATACCGAGCAGAAATGTTATTTTCAATGAAGATATTATGCCACTCAAGCCTACATGTGGAGCTAATACTGAGCTACTTGTGTCTCCTATTGATGTGGCATCTAATGGAGTAATCACTTATGTAAATCATGATGATATCAATGTTGAGGTGGAGCCTATCAATGATACAAAGGCTTCTAATACACAAGTGTATGATGACAATGACATATCCACAGGTGATACTGATCATTCAAATCAACATATCACTCAGAGAGCAAGAAGATCAACCAGACAGGCACCTGATATGTTTGGATTTGGAAGAGTTGGTAAATCATACATGATTTCTTATGCTCTGAGCATAGCTGAAGATATGTGTTATCTAGAACCAAACAGTTACACAGAAGTTGTATCAGGAAAAGAGAAACACCAGTGGTTGAATGCAATTCAGGAAGAGCTCGAATCTTTATACAAGAACAATACATGGTGTATTGTCACAGCCCCTAAGAATTCAAAGCTGGTGGGATGTAAATGGATATTTAAGAAGAAAGATGAGTCTGCAATTGGTGTAACAGTGAGATTTAAAGCAAGACTGTTGCTAAGGGATTCACACAAAGAGAAGGAATAGATTATAATGAGATATTTTCTCCAGTTGTGAAACACACTTCTATCAGAATTTTGCTGTCAATTGTTACTCAATTTGGTTTATATCTACAACAAATGGATGTGAAGAAAGCATTCCTTCATGGAAATCTTGAGGAAGACATATACATGAAGAAACCTGATGGAGTAAAAGTCAATAATGGAGTCACTAAGGCTTGTTTATTGAAGAAATCTATGTATGGTCTCAAGCAATCTCCCAGGCAATGGTATAAGAGATTTGATGAGTTTGTTATCTCTGTGGGATTCATGAGGAGTTGCTATGATAGCTGCATCGATCAGGAAGGGGATCAAGATACATGCTACCTATACCTGCTACTCTATGTTGATGATATACTAATTGCAGGAAAATGCAAATCCATGATAGATCAAGTAAAGACAGATATTAATAAGGAGTTTGAGATGAAGTGTCTTGAATATGCTAAAAGAATATTGGGCATGGATATTTGCAGGAGCACTGATCAATGAATTACTAAACTTACTCAGAAGAGCTATCTGACTAAAGTGTTGCATAAATTCAAAATGCATGAGTCTAAGCATGCATCTGTTCCTATTAGTTAAAGTGTTAAAGTCTCAACTACTCAATGTCCAAGTAGTGAAGAAGAAATTCAGAGAATGGAGTCAATACCATATGCTAGTGCAGTTGGTAGCATCATGTACACAATGGTGTGTTGCAGGCCTGATTTGGCTTATTCCATGAGTGTTATAAGCAGATTCATGAGCAATCTAGGTTACTCTCATTGGGAAGCAGTAAAAGGAGTGTTAAGATTTATTAAAGGAACTGCAGATCATGGATTGTACTTCAAGGTTGCTGAGGATGATGATCAATCATTAGTGGGGTATGTGGATGCAGATTTTGCTGCTAATCCAGACACAAGGAAGTCTAATACAGGTTATGTATTTACTCTCTATGGCACATCAATCAGCTGGAAGAGCTCCCAACAATCAGTGGTGGATCTATCTACTATTGAGGTAGAATTTATAGCACTTACAGAAGCAATCAAGGAAGCCTTATGGCTTAAAGGCTTATTAAATGAGCTTGGCTTCAATCAGAGCTGTGTTACTATTTTTTGTGATAATTAGAGTTCTATTCAGCTAGCAAAACACCAGGTGTATCATGAAAGGACTAAACACATTGATGTGGGATTATATTACATCAGAGTTGTCATAGCTGAAGGAAGTATCAAAGTGGAGAAGGTGCACACTTCTGAGAACATGGCAGATAGCTTAACAAAAGCTTTGCCTATTGCTAAGTTCCAGTTGTGTTCTTCATTGATCAAAGTGCATAAGGGTTTGCTCCAACCTTAAGGAGTAGTTTGGAGCTAATCAGAGAGGAATTCAATCTAAGGTGGAGATTTGTAGAATAGATTAAATTATGGTGATTAAAAGAGTGAAGAAAATAAGAAAGAACACAACATTGTTCTTGTTCTGATATCTGTGTTTGAGAAGGGAGAGGGAGAAAACGTAATAAGCCAGTGAAGAGTCGGGTTTCTACTTAAACAGCCGAGCTGGCAGCTTCTGATTGGCTAGAGTATCGTGGCATGACGTCAGAAGGCAGATTGGAAGAGTATAAAGGCTTATGCGCTTTTATTTAATCTCATTACATTTTTCCTCCTGTAACAGAATTAACAGCTATCTTCTTCTTCATCTGTTCTTCATCTTCTTCGTTTCTTTCTCTGCAAATTTAATTGATTGAAGCTTGTTGTAAACACCATTGTTGATCAATAAAGATTCTTTGATTGCTCCCGTGGATGTAGGCATTTACCGAACCACGTAAGCACTTATTTCATTTACAGTTTTATGCGCATTATTGTTTGATTGGAGTTTTCCGATTATTGACCGGAATCGGAGTTTTGATTGCTATCAGTTGTGATTATTCACAACAAAGCTCTTCGGACTTGACTTGAAACTTTAGGGGGTTACATATATAGTTTGTTAAATTTAAAATTTATTAAACGTTAGGATCAATTTACAATTATGTTATTGTGTGGTATCAATACTCTGAATTGAATGTCAGTTACTCACATCCAAATTATTTGCTTCTTTATTCTCTTGATTCATGAACGCCTGCGATCATGGAATAGAATCTATAAAATCCAATAGCAGTGCTCTGCCTTTGAAGACTATGCAATACCACTTAAGCTTTGGAAGACATTCTCTAACTTCTACCAAGTTCCCTGTCATTTTGTTTGCCTATGATGAGGCTGAGGTACTTTCTATCACTAATTCCAGCTCTATTTTAAATTGGATCTTAGATCTATGTTGTTCTTTTCACATGTGGCATATTAGAGATTGGTTTGAGAATTTTAATATGAGCACAGTGGTAGTGTTTTGCTTGGAGATGATCATGCATGTGCCATTAAGGGAACTGGTAATGTCAAGATTAAAATGCATGATGGAGTTGTTAGAATTCTCACAGGTGTGAGGTTTATACCTGATTTAAGGAGAAATCTTATATCTCTTGGTACACTTGATAAAATGGGATATAAGTATGGATCAGAAAATGGTATTATGAAAGTGTTTAAAGGTGATATACCAGTCATTAAAGCTGATCTCATGAATGGCTTGTATTATCTTCAAGGTGAAGTTGTGTATGGTGTGTCAGGTTTTGTATCTACTGTGTCAATGAATGACAAAACTCAATTGTGGCACGAGAGACTAGCACACATAAGTGAGAAGGGTCTCAGGGAACTTGCTAATTAACAAAATTTATTATGTGGAGATCAAATCTCAAAGATAAATTTTTGTGAGAACTGTGTACTAGGGAAAGCACACAAGTCTAGTTATGATACAAGCAAACACACAACCAAAGCCATTCTTGATTATATTCATTCAGGCCTATAGGGGCCTGCTAGAGTTGAAACCTTAAATGGTGGAAGGTACTATATATATATCTGTTATTGATGACTTCTCCAGAAAAGTGTGGGTTATGATCTTGAAATCTAAAGATGAAGCATTGTCTAAGTTCATAGATTGGTTAAGTGAGGCTGAAAATCAAACTGGGAGAAGATAAAGATATCTCAGAACAGATAATGGTTTCGAGTATCTCTCAAGTGAGTTTAATGATTTCTGCAAGTCTAAGGGGATTATTAGGCACAGGACAATCCCTGGTACACCACAACAAAGTGGAATTGCTGAGAGGTATAACAGAACAATTCTTGAAAGAATAAGGTGTAGGTTGATCAGCTCAGGGCTTAGCAAGAGATTTTGGGGAGAGGCAACTAATACTACATGCTATCTCATAAATAGAAGTCCTACATATGCACTGAAGTTTAAAACACCTAAGGAGATGTGGTTTGGTCATGCACTTAACTATGATCACTTAAAGATATTTGGATGTCTTGGTCTTGTGAATGTCAAGCAAGATAAGCTTGATGCAAGAGCTTTAAGGTGTGTATTTCTTGGGTATCCCACTGGTGTTAAAGGGTACAAACTATGGAGCATAGATCAAAAGAAATGCATACAGAGCAGAAATGTTATTTTCAATGAAGATATTATGCCACTCAAGACTACATATGGAGCTAATACTGAGCTACTTGTGTCTCCTATTGATGAGGCATCTAATGGAGTAATCACTTACGTAAATCATGATGATATCAATGTTGAGGTGGAGCCTATTAATGATACACAGGCTTCTGATACACAAGTGTATGATGACAATGACATATCCACAGGTGATACTGATCATTCAAATCAACATATCACCGAGAGAGCAAGAAGATCAACCAGACAGGCACCTGATATGTTTGGATTTGGAAGAGTTGGTAAATCATACATGATTTCTTATGCTCTGAGCATAGCTGGAGATATGTGTTATCCAAAACCAAACAGTTACACAGAACCCGTATCAGGAAAAGAGAAACACCAGTGGTTGAATGCAATTCAAGAAGAGTTTGAATCTTTATACAAGAACAATACATGGTGTATTGTCACAGCCCCTAAGAATTCAAAGCTGGTGGGATGTAAATGGATATTTAAGAAGAAAGATGAGTCTGCAATTGGTGGAACAGTGAGATTTAAAGCAAGACTGTTGCTAAGGGATTCACACAAAGAGAAGGAATAGATTATAATGAGATATTTTCTCCAGTTGTGAAACACACTTCTATCAGAATTTTGCTGTCAATTGTTACTCAATTTGGTTTATATCTACAACAAATGGATGTGAAGAAAGCATTCCTTCATGGAAATCTTGAGGAAGACATATACATGAATATACCTGATGGATTAAAAGTCAATAATGGAGTCACTTAGGCTTGTTTATTGAAGAAATCTATGCATGGTCTCAAGCAATCTCCAAGGCAATGGTGTAAGAGATTTGATGAGTTTGTTATCTCTATGGGATTCATGAGGAGTTGCTATGATAGTTGCGTCTATCAGGAAGGGGATCAAGATACATGCTACCTATACCTACTACTCTATGTGATGATATACTAATTGCAGGAAAATGCAAATCCATGATAGATCAAGTAAAGACAGTCTTAATAAGGTGTTTGAGATGAAGTATCTTGGATATGCTAAAAGAATATTGGGCATGGATATTTACAGAAGCACTGATCAATGAATTGCTAAACTTACTCAAAAGAGCTATCAGAGAGGAATTCAATCTAAGGTGGAGATTTGTAGAATAGATTAAATTATGGTGATTAAAAGAGTGAAGAAAAGAAGAAAGAACACAACATTGTTCTTGTTCTGATATCTGTGTTTGAGAAGGGAGAGGGAGAAAACATAATAAGCCAGCGAAGAGTCGCGTTTCTACTTAAACAGGCGAGCTGACAGCTTCTGGTTGGCTAGAGTATTGTGGCATGACGTCAGAAGGCAGATTGGAAGAGTATAAAGGCTTATGCGCTTTTATTTAATCTCATTACGTTTTTTCTCCTGTAACAGAATTAACCGCTATCTTCTTCTTCATCTTTTCTTCATCTTCTTCGTTTCTTTCTCTGCAAATTTAATTGATTGAAGCTTGTTGTAAACACCATTGTTGATCAATAAAGATTCTCTGATTGCTCCCGTGGATGTAGGCCTTTGCCGAACCACGTAAGCACTTGTTTCATTTACAGTTTTATGCGCATTATTGTTTGATTGGAGTTTTGTGATCATTGATCGAAATCGGAGTTTTGATTGCTATCGGCTGTGATTATTCACAACAAAGCTCTTCGGACTTGACTTGAAACTTTAGGGCGTTACATATATAGTTTGTTAAATTTAAAATTTATTAAACGTTAGGATCAATTTACAATTATGTTATTGTGTGGTATCAATACTCTGAATTGAATGTGAGTTACTCACATCCAAATTATCTGCTTCTTTATTCTCTTGATTCATGATCGCCTTGAAGACTATGCAATACCACTTGAGCTTTGGAAGACATTCTCTAACTTCTACCAAGTTCCCTGTCATTTTGTTTGCCGATAACTATACTGCTCTAATGCCCTATGAGGAATTCTTTCACTCCTTGCAGCTGGCCAAGCTATTTTGAAGCAGGCTCGCTCATGGTTGTTAGCTCCAGTTTTCTTGGATATAGAGGAAAAGAAGGTTTCGGTAATTGATTAAGAAAGTAGAGGAAATGCCGTCTCCGAAGAGCATGGAAATAGAAAGGAATGTGCTTCTATAGGGAGTGGTACTCTCCCTTGTCAAGATCAGTCTTAGCCTCTCAGGAAGGCGGGCATTGCAAAAAATTCATAATAACTAGAGGATAAGAATATTCTATGAGAATGGGTTGCTACACATTCATATTTTGTTTATCTTGGAGACACTTTACTGATTGCAACTGTTTACCAAAACGTGACAAATTTGTTTTAAGAGTAGAGATCCACTAAACAGGCCTTAATTAATTGTGTTTTCTTATTATTACTCCACTTATACACAGTTTTTATACAGTACCTCGATCTCGGTTGAAAAGCCAACATATATCGTTGGATAGAGATGGTAATAAATGACAAGTTAGCATTAATGGAATAACCAGGCATAAAAATATAATGGTGTACAATTCAGATACTCTAATGAAATAGAGTGCTAAATACCCAGAAATTAAACTTCTCAACTCTTATATATATAATCCACTTTTCCCAACTTTTTTAACTCTTTCTATAAACTCCAAACCTAACAAAAAAAATTTTCAAACTATTTTATAAACTAGTATAAAAAGATTTCCAAACTTAATTCTAGTCATGATTTTGAAAGCCATGTGAACACTCCGCTGTTAATTTTCAACAGCGGAGTTACGATTCATTACGCCGGAAGGAAATAAAATCTAGTGATCTATTTAGACAAGTCACAAAAGGTTTTGATATATAGAATTGACTCAGCTCGGGTCCAATGTATACAACACAGAAAAGTAATATAATTCTCCAAGTTGAAGTAGTATTTAGCGTATGAAATGAAATGTGTTTGAAAATTAAGCTTTTCTTCACATGTCAAATTTTGTCAAGTAGTATTATTGTACAAATATAAGTTGTATGTGCATGTATTGACTGAGCTGCAATTTATAAGTTAGAATTAATTAAGGGTCAACAAACCCCAAGTCATGACCTGCATCTTCACTTTTCTTTCCTTTGATCAGTACAGTGACATATATATTGCCTATAAATAGGACACAAATATATGAGGAGCTTCAAATATAGTAACAGCAAATAGCCTCTGAGATACATAAACCTGAATTAAGAGAAATCGATCACCATGGGTTACACTACTACTAGTTCCTTGTCATCCTCCTTCAAATCAACATGTTTTCTAGTTTTCTTACTATTTGGTTCCGCTTTATCACAGAGCAACCCTATTTGTCCCTTCGACTACTTTTTCCACATGGGAGATGGAGTTTTTGACATCGGCAATGCTGTTGCGATTCAACCATATGGACATAGGCTCCCTGCTGCACATTCGCCTTATGGTATGACTACTCTTGGTCGTGCTACTGGACGTTGGTGTGATGGCCTTACAGACATTGACCTTGGAGGTACACACATCAATTTGTTTTGTTATCTGTTCCAAATGCCATTGAACTACATTTGAGTCAAAGTTGAAATACTCATATCAAATCTATATTGAATGAAATGCAGGTGTAAACATGGGATTTACACACCCTGTTCCGTACTTGGGTGGAAATGCTACTGCCAATAATGCAATAATATTTGCCGTGGCAAGAAGTCCGGTATTAGACCGCGAATTCTTTGCTGCAAGAGGCATTAGAATTCCATTTCATGCAGTCTCACTTAGCACTCAGATGGAATGGTTTAGGCAACATATTTCCTCTATTTGCTCAACACCACCAGGTAGGTTATACTATTCTTTTTAACTTTTAGTAAAAGGTGAAGTACTTTTTAACAATGTGAAAATTAAATATCTATCTTATATATAATTTCGGATCATCTTATCCAGATTGTGCCAATATTATGGGAAGTTCTATCTTCTTCACGGGTGATGTTGAAGGAAATGACATGGCCCAGCCTTGATTTCTGGAAAATCCATTGAAGAGGCTAGGTCTTATGTGCCAGCAATAACTCAAACTCAAATCAATGCCGCAAGGGTAATAATCTTAATCCGTCAAGTTTACCTTTAGTAATTTAGACATTATACTACTACTATATATGCTAAAGTGATCCGATTGCCGAGTGGAAGGCCGTCATGGTGTTTATATATTGCATTGTGTAATATATTCAAGTATTATGAGGCACTACATCAGGGGTAAACTTGTGTTTTTTATTTAATTTTCCTACAATTACTTATATTATATTTTATGCAGGAGGTGATTAGGATGGGAACAATGAGAGTAATAATTCCAGGAAACTTTCCAATTGGATGCTTTCCGTATATTCTAAGTCGTTTTGGAACGAATGACCCCACAGACTACGATGCCTTGGGTTGTATAACGGAGATTAATGATCTTATCGAGTATAAGAACAATGACCTTCAAAGAGCCGTCACCAACCTTACCCAAGAATTCCCCAATGTAACCATATTCTATGGGGACTTTTACAATGCCTACTTGCGACTTCTACGAGAGACAAATGCAGGCAAGTGATCGATATTCCAAAATTTTGTTTTAAATCATTTCGTGATTCATTTAGTTTCAACCATTGAGATTTGAACAGTGAAGTTATTCTAATCTCATGCTTATATGCAATAGGACCCAACGGCAACATGTCCATGGAGGCTTGTTGCGGAATCGGTGGCAGGTACAATTATGATAGCCGAAGGTTCTGTGGGAGACCAGGAGTGCCGGTTTGCTCTAATCCGAGTCAGCACATTCACTGGGATGGCATACACCTCACTGAAGATGCTAACAATCGTCTCGGTGCAATTCTTCAAGAGGGAGCTTTGGCAGCATTGAACTGCACTGTATAAGAACTAGACTCAATCCTAATTCTTTTATTTATTGATTAGTTGGCCTGAATAAAATGTCATCAGTTGGAAGTAAAACATTAATTAGACGTCCCTAAATTTACACTCTGTAATTGTTTTTCTTCAGTGTTATATACGCAAGTCACAAGAGTTAATGCCAGTAGAAAATGCTTATCTTTATTGTTTATATATGGAAGAAACGTAAAAGTACGAGATAGTAATAAAGTCTTTCGCGAGGTAAGCTGTGTAGCACTGACCAAAGGATCGGGTCTTGATTTGGGAATTGTAATGGCTCCCAGGTCGGAGCCATTACAGCTCCCGGACAAGAGCAATTTGTAGAACCTATCCCCGAGCACCTTTTGTCTTTTTTATAGATTCTTTTTTTCTTATTTTAGTTTTTGGTTCTTTTTTACTTTTTTTTCAATAAGAAGGACATATAGTGGAAGTAATTGACATAGTCTTTCAAATTTTGGGTAGGGATTAAAGTAAATATTGTTTATGTAAAACAAAATATAAATTTTTGGCAATATTTTGTTTTTCAAGAATAAATGTAAATTTGGATTGTATATAAAACTTAAAAAGGTTAAGGTCAATTCCTCAATTTTCTTTTGGAAATTATAAGAACTTTTTGTCATTTATTTTTTTTTTTGAAAATTAAGGTGTTTTTGCAAAAACATAAAATATGAATTCGGAGTTAAGGTGTTTTTGCAAATATAGATAGTAAATTTTGGTGAGCTTGAACAAGTTTTTTAGAATTTTTTTTTTCTTGAACAATATGAAATTAATATCAGACTAGTATAAAGAAGGAGACCGTGCCTTACGCTTAGAGAGTGAGAGATATGATTTTTTTTCTATTTTTTAGAAAAATCTTTTTTTACAAGAATTTGACTTTACGTTTAGATATGGAAGCGCTGCCACTAGCCCATCAGATCAAGACATTACTTGATGATGATATCTTTTTTGAAGCCAAAATAGCATTAGATAAAATTTAAGTCATTCCATTCATTACCTCGTTAGTTGCCATAACACGGCGACCTAGTGGTCGTACGATCCAAAAGTAGAGTATTTGTTAATCAAGGTTGGGCAAAAGTTCCACACCTTCACATCTACAAAAGCTCCATACCTTCACATCTACTCCTAATCTCAATACAAAAGCATGGTTATCATGCAAAAAATCTTGAGAGCAAGCATATTGCCAGAGAATAAGCCACTGTTTTTAAAATTTGAAGTTTGATAACGTGAACTAAGCCAGAAAGGAGTTGTATTGATAGTTGGAAGCAAGTTATTACATAAACCCTAATAGTATCCGGTTTATATATACCTGGATAATTCAACTGAAACTGGTTGTCAAACTAGAAGAAGATAAAAGACATTTAAGATGGAAATCAAAACTACAAAGCATCTTAACAGTAGAAAGACTCGCATGTTGTACTTTCTGCATCATCTCACCATTCAATTTGATCTTAACAGTGAAACCTTAATAGTGCCAATTTGGTACTATTTTGACGTTGTACGACATCGTTTTGGTTTCTTCTGAAACGATGAAGAATGTTAGAACTTAGGATCCCGGATTGGTACTTTGAAAGAAGATCAATAGACAATGTTGCCAACAATGTTGTTCAACATTGTCTTCAACATAGCAAACAGATGGCAGCGGATGAATAAGAATGAAACTTCTATTACCAAGCCAATATATAGAAAAATATATTGGCAGCGCCGTAGGCAAAATATCTACTGACAAGAAAAGTAGATCTAATCAAGTGGGTTTAATACAATCACAGACGATTGATTAAACAACCAAAACTAGCCCTAGAAGAACCAACAGTAAAAGCTATTCTAGGTCGATGTTTGAAAGAGTTATTCCAACAATGAATACTCTTAGACAAACTCTAAAGCTAGCAGAAAACAAGAAGCCTAAACTCTTTTAATAAAATCTCGATTGATCATCAAGAAAGGCTCAATGATTGCTCGGCTGAATCCTTATATATATACTTGAGATATCGACAGCTCCCATCCAAGTCGAAAGGCAATAGGATCTCAGCAAAGGCAATTTTCCATGTTCTTGTTTTCTTCAATAATCAGTTAGAAGGAAATTCCCATATTAGTGTCTTCAACAATATATTTCCTTCTTGCTTTCTTCAACAATATTCTTGAAAGATTCTCTCTTTAGATTGCATTCCTTATGTCCAAAGCAACTCAAACTCTTTCCTTATTCCTGCAGAAATTCGAATTGATTGCTTCCAGTCCAAGTCATCAATCCAATTGACCTGCTTGTTTCTATGTTGTCTGCTGTTGTCCGTAATGTTGTTCCAACATTGTATCGGCACTATTTCATAATGTTGCACAACATTGAAATCCTGCAGTTCACAAACAACAACAACAAACACAAACATTGAACTGAATCATGAAAGATAAGATTAACTAATCAAGTGCAACTTGCATTTTCAATCTCCCCCTTAATCTTAGTCTTTCATCAAGCAATAGCATTCCTTTGGGCTCATTGATTCCTTTTGATCCATTAAGCATGTTTAAGCCCAACTTGATATATCCTACAAAATATTCATAGAAAAACAACTACAAACATTGAACCGGTAATGGTACGAAGAAAGGTTGAATTACTAAACAAAGTGCACTAAATTGCACTTTCAATCTCCCCCTTAATTATGATCTTTCTTCACACAACCTAAAACCAGTTTGTTAGTCAAATCGAACAAGTAGGATTTAAACAAGTCAAGAGGAATCCTTTGTTGGGAACTGAAAGATAAAGTGCAATCGATCGATGCTGATGGACAATGTTGAGTCAACACAGAACTCAACATTGCTGTAAATATGCACTTTCAAACTCCCTCTTATGTCTTTGTCTACTCATCTCCTTTGAACTCATCATGGGCATCATATCATACTTCTTTTGACAATTCACACTTTTCGATAGTTAGTGAATAAAGACAAACTTGCGTAGAATCGCAGTATAAGTGCAGTAAACAAAGTCGTCTGCAATGTTGACACAACATTGCAGTCAACACTGCACTATTCAATCTCCCCCTTTGTCTTTCTTCACAAAAACACACCTGAACAAACTTGTTAGAAACACACAAATATAACAGGCATGAAACTACAGAACTCCCCCTCAACATTAGACGAGAGCAATATAACAAAATAAAGTATGTTAGCTTTTTGTTCAATCTCTTCTCTTCTCCCCCTTTTTTGAGAAGAAAGATATCTCTCAGATTATTCAACCAAGTTCACAGAAGGAGACAAGAAGACAT
Organism: Plantago major; assembly: GCA_026545765.1. Classification (NCBI taxonomy): domain Eukaryota; kingdom Viridiplantae; phylum Streptophyta; class Magnoliopsida; order Lamiales; family Plantaginaceae; genus Plantago; species Plantago major. Next base: position 28,474,241 of record CM048843.1, read on the forward strand.
GCAATGAGTTGTGGACTATAGGACCTGCAATAAGACGTGTGAAATGTTGGAGAAAGATGTTGAAAACATAGAGTTCAACACGGCGACAAGGTGATAGCGACGAGGAAAAGAGTTTGGATCGGCTGGAGGGCAGTAATCAGGAATAGAGGTTGGATTAGCTGAAGAGCAGTGTTAGGATAAGAGTGGATGGTCATGATGGGTGTTGTTGGGTTTGCCTTAAAAGATCCTGCAAATATATGCCAATGCTACAGAAACTGTGCACAACTGTTAATAAAAGATTAAAGTTGCAAGTAAAACAGTTATCCGTCAAGTCATAGTAATTAGATAAACAGATAAATCCTAGGGAGGTTGACACTAAAAATCTTGATCTTAAATAATGACTTGAAATGCAAGAACAGGAAAGCAAAAACCCCAAACCCCAATGAAACACCTTAGACCTGAAACACCTCAGACCTACTCCCCCTCAAACCCAAAAACACACAGAAAGGTCAGATAGAGAAGCACATATAAAAAAGAGCAAATATAAGTCAGAAAGTACTCCAAGGACAGCCAATGTTGACCAGCATGTTGACTCAACATTGATGACAACATCGGGAAATCAGACCACTCTCAATGTAAGTCAGCCAGGAAACCAAGTCTCAAAATGTGCAGATTCGATTAACACCACTGATGCTGCAGGCAAAGACAGAGAGAGAAAGGAATACCAAAGAAACACACTCAACATTGCCTCAAGAAGTAAATTGAACAATTAGCATAAGTTTGAGTGGGGGTGACCATGAGACCGTGAACCATGTCAAATAATTGGAACACGTATGAATCCGCTCCAAAGCCGAAGCCTATGCGGAGTTAGGCAAACACACGTCTCATGGCATAAAATCACTCATTTGACCACATTGGGTAATTTGGTACTCAGAAATTGAACCAGCAGCATTACGAGAATCGGCACTTTTGTGCGTGTCGATTTCCAGTACAGGCCATCAACCCTCACGACATATGACACATTGGCCACGTCGATATCTAGATAGTATTTGAAACCTGCCCAACATGATCCTCGACGGAAACACTTCGAGCCCTTTTTATCATAATTCATTAGATTTATTAAGCATAAAGGACAGGAGGCAACATCAAGTGTGAGTCAAGGTACGAGTAAAAAATAAGCGACAAAAGTGGGTTTTACATAAAGCAAACACATAGGAGACTCGATCCCTTTCAACCTTGGTTTCAAATAGCCTTTCAAACCCTAAGCATCACCACTGTAAGCTACAAAGTAGGAACAGCCATAGACTAGTACAGAAGCACAGAAAGCACATAGACACACACAAAAAATAAAAAATTAAAAAAAATAAAGAAAATCAAAAGGCAACAAAAAACACATCACTTTTCTGCAGCCAATGTTGACTGTGATGTTAAGTCAACACTGGTTTCAACATCGAAGATCACAAAGAGCACAAATCAAGAGATCTCCTAAGACAAAAGAATCTCTCACAATTCAAAGGCTTGGTAACAATATCTGCAAGTTGATTGGTTGTATCTAAGTGTTGTATGACTATTACTTGTAGATTGACCATATCCTTAAGAAAATTATACCTAATGTCTATGTGTTTCGTGCGTGAGTGCAAAACAGGCTTCTTAAAATTATTTATGGCACTAAGGTCATCACAGAACATCAACAAGGTATCACATTGAAGACCAAAGTCATGCATCATATTTTTCACCCATATCAATTGAGTAACACAACTCCCAGATGTTACATGTTCAGATTCAACATATGAGAGTGACATATTTGTTCTGTTTCTTGAAATACCATGACATTAAATTAGAATCAAGATAAAAGCAACCTCCACTAGTGTATTTTCTATCATCTAGAACACCAGCCCAATCAGAATCACTAAATCCCACTAGATTAGTGTTTGTATCACATGCATACCATAATCTAAGATTAACAGTTCTTGATATATATATGAAAAATCTTTTAAGAACAATCAGGTGTGGGATTTTAGGGTTAGACTGATACCTGGCACAAACACACACATAAAACATGATGTGAGGTATGCTGGTTGATAGATATAGAAGGCTGTGAGTCATTGTTCTGTACAATGTTAGGTCAACATCATCTCCAACATCGATTATGCTGAGCATAAGACCATTAGCCATAGGAGTGCTGGGTTCACCTATCATGCTCATCTCATGGGTACCGTCAGATGGAATTTCTGCCTGTGATGTTGAGCTCAATGTTGTGTCATCATTTCTGTCACCATTGACAATTTCTCCTTGTACACCAGCTGGAGTTCTTGGTTTAGACACCTTTTCAGGTTCAGTATCAGTTTTCTCAGGAGTAGTGTCTTTAACCTGTTCAGTACCTGCAACAACCTGTTTATTCTTGGGTACAGTGCCTTTCTGGATAGAGACATCAGAAGAGACAGTTTTGAAAACAGACAATGTTGATGTCAATGTTGACTCAACATTGTTTTCATTCATCAGTTTCAGCTCTTCCCAGTGATAATCTGCAGATAGATCAACTGAACCATGTAGACACAAAACATTAGTAGAAACTGATTCCTCAGGGTTAGTCCAGAAAAGTGTTTCACGGTTTTGAGAATCATCATAGTCGAAAAAGACTTCTTTTGTCAATGTTGGACTATCAATGTTGGACCAACATTGTTTCTCAACATTGTTCAGAACAGCAGATAGGGCTTTGGCATGAACTTCTGGATCATCATCTTCTTGTTCGTCATCTGAGACAAGCAAGCATAGTCTTTTTCTCTTTTCGAAGAGTGTTAGCACATTCATTCTGATAATGCCCCCATCCTTGACATTCAAAACATCTAACTTTACTAAGACTAGGGCTAGAGTTTGACACACCAGCTTTCTTTTTGAAATTTCTAGTTCCTTTTGAGTTGCTCGAAGAGCCTCTATTAGAATTCTTCCTGAATCTAAGTTTCTCAATTTTCCTAACCAATTCATTGTAGGCTTCTTCAGTCATGTCATCAGAATCATCACTACTGCTTTCAGACTCAGTAACTTTAGCTTTAGATTTAGAGTGAAGGGACATACTAAGGATTTTCGTACCTTTTCTTTCGTTATCAATTATCTCAAAATTTTTCAAATTGTTCATCAAGGTATGAAAATCCATAGTAGCTAGATTGTGAGTGTCTTCCAAAATAGTAACTTTAGTGTCAAATTTTGGAGAGAGAGATTGAATGGCTTTAGAAATCAGTTGCTTGTTGGAAATACCATCACCAAGAAGTTGAACATCATTAGACAAAGTCAAAAGCTTTTCAAAATAAGAATCAATGGTTTCAGCTTCTTCCATTCTCAGATTTTTAAATTTTGACCAAAGCATTCGAAGTTTAGTTTGTTTGACACTATTATCACCTTCACAATGATTCTGAAGTAAGTCCCAAGCTTGTTTAGCAGTAGTGCAATTTTGAATGATTTTAAACATATGAGCATCAACATGTCCAAAAATGGCATTTAAAGCTTTTTCATTGTAAGAGCTTAAAAGAAAGTCACCTGCAGTGAAGCGTTCTTCAGGTATGGGAACAATATCTCCATCAAAGATCGTGTCCTTGATGGGCGGACAAATCCTTCTAGAACAGATCTCCAAGCTCGACCTTCAATGGACTTGATGTATGTCCTCATCCTGATTTTCCAGTAGTGGTAGTTCGATCCATCAAGCATAGGTGGCCTGTAGACACTTGAGTTTGCAACTTCCATTGTAGTAGTACCAAATCCAGACACCAGTAGTTAGGTGGCTGGCTCTGATACCACTTGTTAGAACTTAGGATCCCGGATTGGTACTTTGAAACAAGATCAATAGACAATGTTGCCAACAATGTTGTTCAACATTGTCTTCAACATAGCAAACAGATGGCAGCGGATGAATAAGAATGAAACTTCTATTACCAAGCCAATATATAGAAAAATATATTGGCAGCGCCGTAGGCAAAATATCTACTGACAGGAAAAGTAGATCTAATCAAGTGGGTTTAATACAATCACAGACGATTGATTAAACAACCAAAACTAGCCCTAGAAGAACCAACAGTAAAAGCTATTCTAGGTCGATGTTTGAAAGAGTTATTCCAACAATGAATACTCTTAGACAAACTCTAAAGCTAGCAGAAAACAAGAAGCCTAAACTCTTTTAATAAAATCTCGATTGATCATCAAGAAAGGCTCAATGATTGCTCGGCTGAATCCTTATATATATACTTGAGATATCGACAGCTCCCATCCAAGTCGAAAGGCAATAGGATCTCAGCAAAGGCAATTTTCCATGTTCTTGTTTTCTTCAATAATCAGTTAGAAGGAAATTCCCATATTAGTGTCTTCAACAATATATTTCCTTCTTGCTTTCTTCAACAATATTCTTGAAAGATTCTCTCTTTAGATTGCATTCCTTATGTCCAAAGCAACTCAAACTCTTTCCTTATTCCTGCAGAAATTCGAATTGATTGCTTCCAGTCCAAGTCATCAATCCAATTGACCTGCTTGTTTCTATGTTGTCTGCTGTTGTCCGTAATGTTGTTCCAACATTCTATCGGCACTATTTCGCAATGTTGCACAACATTGAAATCCCGCAGTTCACAAACAACAACAACAAACACAAACATTGAACTGAATCACGAAAGATAAGATTAACTAATCAAGTGCAACTTGCATTTTCAAAGAAGACGAACTATGCTCCCGCTCTCGTCTCTCGTCCTGCTTCATAATTCTCTTGTCAAACTTGCTCAAGTGCGTTGACTCCTTTCTAGCACTTAATTCGTGTGTCGTGTCTCCCTCTGATTGGTTGATCTTGATGGGCGTTTTATTCCTTATGTCCTTGTTCTTTTCATTTGTTTCATATGTAGTCTCATATTTATTCCCCTTTTCATTTCAGTATATAAAATTTTGAATTCTTTGCAATTTAATCATGTTAAATTGCATTTCTTCGTCCCTTGATTTCTTCTTTTATTAAGAAATTTCCAATATTCCCCCTCAATAGGAACATGATTTCTTATGTTCATCTTGCTAAGTGATTTGAGAAGATTTGCAGAGCATACTCCTTTTGTGAAAATGTCTGCCAATTGTGATTGTGAGTCGATAAACTCAATCTCAGTCTTCTTCTCTATGATTTTGTCTCGAATAAAATGACAATCAACATCAATGTGCTTTGTTCTTTCATGAAAGATCGGATTCTTGGTTAGATGTATGGCAGATTGGTCATCACACATTAGCTTAACTGGACTTGTAATTAAGCTAAATTTGTAAATCATTCAGCAGAGAACCATCCATGTGATTTCACAGCAAGTGAAAGCTATGGCCCTATATTCTACTTCAGCAGAAGATCTGCTCACTGTAACTTGTTTCTTGGATCTCCAACTTACTAGAGAGTCTCCTATCGTAATGCAATATCATGTGGTTGATCTTCTTATTATAGGACATCCTGCATAGTCTGAGTCACTTTATGTAGTTACTTGACTTTGATCTTTTGAAAAGAAAATTCCGAATCCTATATCACTTTTAATTTATTTGATTATTTTCAGAACTCCACTTAAATGGTCAGTGCAGGGATTTTTCATGAATTGACTAAAGATCCCAACTGCAAAGCTTATGTCAGGTCTGTTATAGTTAAATATATCAATTTTCCTATAAGCTTGTAGAATGTGGGATCTGTGACAAGAGATGAGCTATTTGGTGTAAACTTTACATTTTGCTCTATTGGAGTTGTTACTCATTTACGTCCAAGTAGTCCTGCTATCTCAATGATCTCAGATGCTTATTTCTTCTGAGAAATATGAATTCCTGTGTCATTTCTTGCAATTTCCAATCCTAGGAAATACTTCAATTGTCCGAGATCTCTAATCTTGAAATTATGTTTTAACTGATCTTTAATTTTTTCTAATTCAGAGATTTGTTCACTCCCTATCAAAATGTCATCCACATAAATGAGTAGGGAAATAAAGTTATTGCTTGCTTTTGTCCCTTTAGTGAATAATGCGTATTCACTTCTTGACTGTATAAATCCTATACTCTTGAGATAGTTAGTAAGTTTTGAATTCCATTGTCTGGAGGCTTGTTTCAAGTCGTATATTGATTTATGTAGCTTACATGCATACATGTTTGGATCTTACCCCTGAATTGAAAGACCTTGGGGGTGTTTTCATATATATATTTCTTCACCAAGGTCCCCATTAAGGAGTGCATTATGCACATCTAATTGACATAAGTACCAGTTTTGTTTTGCTGCTAATGCTAGAAAAATCTTTACAGAAGTGAGCTTAGCTACAGGACTAAATGTTTCTGTGTAATCAAATCCATATTTTTGTGTATAGCCTTTAGCTACTAATCTTGATTTATATTTATCAATTTTTCCTTCTGAATTGAGCTTTGTTTTAAAAACAAATCTGCAACCAATTGATCTTATGTCATGTGTTCTTTTAAATATACTCTAGGTTCTATTATCTCCAAGTGCTTTCAATTCTCCTTGTATAGCTTTTCTCCAGTGTGGTTCAGCTATTGCCTCCTCACATGTTTCCGGTTCGTGAATAAGATCTAAATTAATGGAATAAACTTTGTATGTTTATGAGAATTTGTCATATCCTAGAAACTCTAAGATTGGGTATTTTACTGAATTATTCCTGGATTTTACAGTGTATGCTTTTGCATCATGGTGATATATGTCTAATTTTGATGGAAGCTTTCTGGTTCTTGATGTTCTTCTCAAGTTTTCTTCTTGAATCCTAGGTGACAATCTCTGTTGATCATTGTCATTGTTCTTTTCATCCAGTACTTCATGTTCATTCTCCATCATTATATTTTCTTCAGGTAGGTCATTTTGATCTTGTTCTTTTAAGAAGATTTCTTCTCCTTCAATCCAGTCATAATCATCATATGTTGGTGCATGGAGATGGATCTCATCTCTTTTAGTGATCTTTTCTCTGTAAGGAAAAACTGTTTCTACAAAGATCACATTTCTTAATATAAAGATTGTTTTCTAGCTTAGATCATAAATTTTATAGCCTTTCACATTTGATGGATAACCAACAAATATGCATTTTTGTGATCTTGAATCTAGTTTGGTCCTTCCCATTGATTATGTGCATGTAAAGCATAAACAACCAAATGTTTTAATGTCAGTGTAGTTTGGTTTATTATCATATAGAACAACTCAAATGGCGTTTTATTGTCCAAGACATGACTAGGTGTTTGATGGAATCTTGCTTTCGTTCCATCACGATCACGTCTTAGCGAGCGCTAGTGCGGATTGAAAGGCACACATTAAACCCAATCATCTTATTTATATTACCTTATTTACCTAATATGTTATTTACTTATTAATTAGTCCTTGGCCGTAGATTAGGAATAAAGGCCCACAGCCCGTAGATTAGTAGAACAGGCCTTCGGCCCATGAGTAAACCCTAGTTAGGAGACACTAGTATTTATATCAAAAACCCTAGTCATATTACGGAGTTGATTATTAATGAAATTACTTTTCTGTCGAAAGACGTGCCACTGTCGAAAGGCGTGACTACCTTGCTAGAATTCTCGTTTCTTGTAAGTGTTCTTCCTCTTTTCTTCTAATTCGTGCCAAGATATCTCTTGGAGGCCGTTCTAATGGGCGGATCGCTTGGTAATTCGTATCACGAATTACAAGTTGGAACCAACGTTCCAACAGATGGCCTTGTGGCAACTAAAATTGCACAAATGAAATTTTAATTATTTCATTAATGCGGATACAATTCTCTTTTACAATCCTCTGATTCTAGTATTCTAATGCGGCGAACTTGAATCTTCAAAGTCTTTGCTCTAGGATTTTATGACTTCAAGGTCGAGGAAACGATGATTCGGGGGCTTCTTGGCTTGATCTTGAATCAAATCGCGAACTTGGAAGTGTTTGGGGCGAACGATAACGAACATCTTGAGAAATGGATGAACTTCACGAAGAACGCTTCTAGATCGTCACGGAATCTGGCCTTTGATCTTCTGTAGAGGAAGTTTGGCCTTCGAGAAATGTTTCTTCAAGGGCTTCTCAGCTTGATCTTGAACCTAACGTTACTTTTGGCTTGAATTTGATGAAGAACTTAAAGAACTTTGCTTGGGCTTCTTCAGAGCTTTTGGATTTTGATCTTCGTGTAGTGGAAGTTTGGCTTCAGGAAACATTTCTTCAAGGGCTTCTCAGCTTGATCTTGAATCTAACGTTGCTTTTGGCTTGAATTTGATGAAGAACTTCAAGAACTTTTCTCGGGCTTCATCAGGGCTTTTGGAGTTTGATCTTCCTTTTTAGCGGTCGATCTTCCAATAACGTTTCTCCAAGTGTGCGAGGACTTCTTTTGGATCAAACGTAGGTTTTTCTTCAGTTGCCGGATGAACTTCTTGAATGTTTCTTCGAACTTCAAAGGCGGATCTTGATAAGATGAGAAGATTTGGGCTCTTGCTCTTCACCTGTGGTCTTCCTTCTCTTCTCCTTCTCTTCTTCTCTTCTTCATTTTGGTGGAGGATGCCCTCTATTTATTGATGAGGAAAATGGAAGGATGAAAATCCTTATTTTTCCTTTTCTTCAATAATTGCATCACATTTATGAGGTGTCGCGATCCTATTGGTCGAATTACCTTCTCCTTTATGTCTTGATTTAATTTGAAAGGTGCATTTTGACATCATCCTTTTAACGTGGCGACATTTGTTCGGCTTTAGAATTTTCAAGTATTCACACCGTTTTCAATGTGAAGTAATTGAAAATACTCCATATTTTGTACGTGGCGCAATTTGATAGGCCATAAATGGAGCGTATTAAAATCAATTAAATTACCATACTACTTTGGAATAAAATTTGGTAAAATTCCAATTAAATACGGTAAATTAAATTCAATGATTTTAATAATTTATCCGACAAATTCTTCACGAAACGATGATTCGGGGGCTTCTTGGCTTGATCTCGAATCAAATCGCGAACTTGAAAGTGTTTTGGGCGAACGATATCACGTACTTCTTGAGAAATGGATGAACTCCACGAAGAACGCTTCTAGATCGTCACGGAATTTGGCCTTTGATCTTCTGTAGAGGAAGTTTGGCCTTCAGGAAACGTTTCTTCAAGGGCTTCTCAGCTTGATCTTGAATCTAACGTTCTTTTGGCTTGAATTTGATGAAGAACTTCAAGAACTTTGCTCGAACTTCTTCAAGGTCATCACGGAATTTGGACTTTGATCTTCTGTAGAGGAAGTTCGGCCTTCGGGAAACGTTTCTTCAAGGGCTTCTCAGCTCGATTTGAATCTAACGTTGCTTTTGGATTAAATTTGATGAAGAACTTCAAGAACTTTGCTCGGGCTTCTTCAAGGTCGTCACGGAAATTGGCCTTTGATCTTCTGTAGAGGAAGTTCGGCCTTCGGGAAACGTTTATTCAAGGGCTTCTCAGCTCGATTTTGAATCTAACGTTGCTTTTTGCTTGAATTTGATGAAAAACTTCAAGAACTTTACTCAGGCTTCTTCAGAGCTTTGGATTTTGGTCTTCCTTTGCAGCGGTCAATCTTCCAATAACGTTTCTCCAAGTGTGCAAGGACTTCTTCTTGGATCTAAAGTAGGCTCTTCTTCAGTTGCCGGATGAACTTCTTGAATACATCTTCGAACTTCAAAGGCGCGCGGATCTTGAGAGGATGAGAGGATTTTGGGCTCTTGCTCTTCACTTGGGATCTTCCTTCTCTTCCTCCCCCTCTTCTTCTCTTCTTCATTTTGGTGGAGGATGCCCTCTATTTATAGATGAGGAAAATGGAAGGATGAAAATCCTTATTTTTCCTTTTCTTCAATAATTGCATCACATTTATGAGGTGTCGCGATCCTATTGGTCAAATTACCTTCTCCTTTATGTCTTGATTTAATTTGAAAGGTGCATTTTGACATCATCCTTTTAACGTGGCGGCATTCGTTCGGCTTTAGAATTTCCGAGTATTCACACCGTTTTCAATGTGAAGTAATCGAAAATACTCCATATTTTATACGTGGCGCAATTTGATAGGCCATAAATGGAGCGTATTAAAATCAATTAAATTACCATACTACTTTGGAATAAAATTTGGAAAAATTCCAATTAAATACGGTAAATTAAATTCAATGATTTTAATAATTTATTCGACAAATTCTTCGCGAAACGATGATTCGGGGGCTTCTTGGCTTGATCTCGAATCAAATCGCGAACTTGAAAGTGTTTTGGGCGAACGATATCACGTACTTCTTGAGAAATGGATGAACTCCACGAAGAACGCTTCTAGATCGTCACGGAATTTGGCCTTTGATCTTCTGTAGAGGAAGTTTGGCCTTCAGGAAACGTTTCTTCAAGGGCTTCTCAGCTTGATCTTGAATCTAACGTTCTTTTGGCTTGAATTTGATGAAGAACTTCAAGAACTTTGCTCGAACTTCTTCAAGGTCATCACGGAATTTGGCCTTTGATCTTCTGTAGAGGAAGTTCGGCCTTCGGGAAACGTTTCTTCAAGGGCTTCTCAGCTCGATTTGAATCTAACGTTGCTTTTGGATTAAATTTGATGAAGAACTTCAAGAACTTTGCTCGGGCTTCTTCAAGGTCGTCACGGAAATTGGCCTTTGATCTTCTGTAGAGGAAGTTCGGCCTTCGGGAAACGTTTATTCAAGGGCTTCTCAGCTCGATTTTGAATCTAACGTTGCTTTTTGCTTGAATTTGATGAAAAACTTCAAGAACTTTACTCAGGCTTCTTCAGAGCTTTGGATTTTGATCTTCCTTTGCAGCGGTCAATCTTCCAATAACGTTTCTCCAAGTGTGCAAGGACTTCTTCTTGGATCAAAAGTAGGCTCTTCTTCAGTTGCCGGATGAACTTCTTGAATACATCTTCGAACTTCAATGGCGCGCGGATCTTGAGAGGATGAGAGGATTTTGGGCTCTTGCTCTTCACTTGGGATCTTCCTTCTCTTCCTCCCCCTCTTCTTCTCTTCTTCATTTTGGTGGAGGATGCCCTCTATTTATAGATGAGGAAAATGGAAGGATGAAAATCCTTATTTTTCCTTTTCTTCAATAATTGCATCACATTTATGAGGTGTCGCGATCCTATTGGTCAAATTACCTTCTCCTTTATGTCTTGATTTAATTTGAAAGGTGCATTTTGACATCATCCTTTTAACGTGGCGGCATTCGTTCGGCTTTAGAATTTCCGAGTATTCACACCGTTTTCAATGTGAAGTAATCGAAAATACTCCATATTTTATACGTGGCGCAATTTGATAGGCCATAAATGGAGCGTATTAAAATCAATTAAATTACCATACTACTTTGGAATAAAATTTGGAAAAATTCCAATTAAATACGGTAAATTAAATTCAATGATTTTAATAATTTATTCGACACATTTTGCATGTTTACAGGCCTCAAAGCACGTTCCAACGCTTCCGCAACAAGGGAGTCCACCAGCCGGAGGATTCGCCGGGTTGAAGAATCCCTTTAAGCTTGTGGAATAGATTGAATTATGGTGATTAAAAGAGTGAAGAAAAGAAGAAAGAACACATATTGTTCTTGTTCTGATATCTGTGTTTGAGAAGGGAGGGAGAAAACGTAATAAGCCAGTGAAGAATCGTGTTTCTACTTAAACAGGCGAGCTGGCAACTTCTGATTGGCTGGAGTATCGTGGCATGACGTCAGAAGGCAGATTGGAAGAGTATAAAGGCTTATGCGCTTTTATTTAGTCTCATTACATTTTTTCTCCTGTAACAGAATTAACCGCTATCTTCTTCTTCATCTGTTCTTCATCTTCTTCGTTTATTTCTCTTCAAATTTCCTTGATTGAAGCTTGTTGTAAACACCATTGTTGATCAATAAAGATTCTCTGATTGCTCCCGTGGATGTAGACATTTGCCGAACCACGTAAACATTTGTGTCATTTACAGTTTTATGTGCATTATTGTTTGATTGGAGTTTTGTGATTATTGATCGGAATCGGAGTTTTGATTGCTATTGATTGTGATTATTCATAACTATTGGCGCCATCTGTGGGAACGATGATCTGATAGATAATTCAATGTCTTCAATGGCAAGGTTCGATGTTGAGAAACTTACAGAGAAAATCGATTTCTCTCTGTGGAAAGCGAAGATGGAAGCTCTACTTGTGCAACAAGGAGTGGATCATGCTTTACCCGTTGATGCTGGTTTCCCAAGGATGTAGATGAGTCTAAGAAGAAGACTATCGTGGGAAAGGCAAGGAGTACTCTCTGATTCTCTCTTTGGGAGATAAAGCACTGAGAGAGGTCATTAAAGAGAAGACAGCTAAGGAAGTTTGGGACAAACTTGTGTCACTATATCATGTGAAATCAACAGCAAGCAAGATGAGTTTGGAGTAAAAATTATTCGCATATAAGATGAGGTCTGACAGATCAGTCATTGATCAACTGGATGAGGTTAACAAGCTTTGTATGGATCTTGAGTATTTGGATGTGAAGGTTGCTGAAGATGACAAAGTTGTCATATCATTGAGCTCATTGCCTAAAAGTTATGAGCATTTCATTGATGCTATAGTGATGACAAAGCCAGATGATCTCAAGGCATCAGATGTTGATAAGGCCTTGAGAAACAAGCTATATCAGAAGAATGTTGGTAATCAACATGATCTATCAGTTGAGAGTTTATCAATCAAGCATGCCTGGAATAAGAACCAAGTTGTAAAGAACAAGAAGTTCAATGCTCAGAAGGATTTTGTGAGTGGATCTGGAGATAACACTGATAAGAGAAAGTGTTTTCACTGCTAGAAACCTGGTCACTTAAAGAATAACTGATTTCTACTCAAAAGAGAGAAGAGGAATGCAGGAGTACCAGATCAAGGTGGAGCACCTACAACAGATCTTACAGAAGCCTCTAATGCCTATGATGAGGCTGAGGTACTTTCTATCACTAATTCCAGCTCTGTTTTAAATTGGATCTTAGATCCAGGTTGTTCTTTTCACATGTGACATATTAGAGATTGGTTTGAGAATTTTAAATATGAGCACAGTGGTAGTGTTTTTCTTGGAGATCATCATGCATGTGCCATTAAGGGAACTGGTAATGTCAAGATTAAAATGCATGATGGAGTTGTTAGAATTCTCACAGGTTTGAGGTTTATACTTGATTTAAGGAGAAATCTTATATCTCTTGGTACACTTGATAAAATGGGATATAAGTATGGATCAGAAAATGGTATTATGAAAGTGTTTAAAGGTGATATACCAGTCATTAAAGATGATCTCATGAATGGTTTGTATTATCTTCAAGGTGAAGTTGTGTATGGTGTGTCAGGTGTTGTATTTACTGTGTCAATGAATGACAAAACTCAATTGTGGCATAAGAGACTAGCACACATAAGTGAGAAGCGTCTCAGGGAACTTGCTAATTAACAGAATTTATGTGCAGATCAAATCTCAAAGATAAATTTTTGTGAGAACAGTGTACTAGGGAAAGCACACAAGTCTAGTTATGATGCAAGCAAACACACAACCAAAGCCATTCTTGATTATATTCATTCAGACCTATGGGGGCCTGCTAGAGTTGAAACCTTAAATGGTGGAAGGTACTATATGTCTGTTATTGATGACTTCTCCAGAAAAGTGTGGGTTATGATCTTGAAATCTAAAGATGAAGCATTGTCTAAGTTCATAGATTGGTTAAGTGAGGCTGAAAATCAAACTTGGAGAAGATAAAGATATCTCAGAACAGATAATGTTTTAGAGTATCTCTCAAGTGAGTTTAATGATTTTTGCAAGTCTAAGGGGATTATCAGGCACAGGACAATCCCCGGTATACCACAGCAAAATGGAATTGCTGAGAGGTATAACAGAACATTTTTTGAAAGAATAAGGTGTATGTTGAACAACTCAGGGCTTAGCAAGAGATGTTGGGGAGAGGCAGCTAATACTACATGCTATCTCATAAATAGAAGTCCTACATATGCACTGAAGTTTAAAACACCTGAGGAGATGTGGTTTGGTCATGCACTTAACTATGATCACTTAAAGATATATGGATGTCTTGGTCTTGTGAATGTCAAGCAAGATAAGCTTGATGCAAGAGCTTTAAGGTGTGTATTTCTTGGGTATCCCACTGGTGTTAAAGGGTACAAACTATGGAGCATAGATCAAAAGAAATGCATACAGAGCAGAAATGTTATTTTCAATGAAGATATTATGCCACTCAAGCCTACATATGGAGCTAATACTGAGCTACTTGTGTCTCCTATTGATGAGGCATCTAATGGAGTAATCACTTACATAAATCATGATGATATCAATGTTGAGGTGGAGCCTATCAATGATACACAAGTGTATGATGAGAATGACATATCCACAGGTGATACTGATCATTCAAATCAAGATATATTGAGAGAGCAAGAAGATCAACCAGACAGGCACCTGATATGTTTGGATTTGGAAGAGTTGGTAAATCATACATGATTTCTTATGCTCTGAGTATAGCTGAAGATATGTGTTATCCAGAACCAAATAGTTACACAGAAGCCGTATCAGGAAAAGAGAAACACCAGTGGTTGAATGCAATTCAATAAGAGCTTGAATCTTTATACAAGAACAATACATGGTGTATTGTCACATCCCCTAAGAATTCAAAGCTGGTGGGATGTAAATGGATATTAAGAAGAAAGATGAGTCTGCAATTGGAGGAACAGTGAGATTTAAAGCAAGACTTGTTGCTAAGGGATTCACACAAAGAGAAGGAATATATTATAATGAGATATTTTCTCCAGTTGTGAAACACACTTCAATCAGAATTTTGCTGTCAATTGTTACTCAATTTGGTTTATATCTACAACAAATGGATGTGAAGAAAGCATTCCTTCATGGAAATCTTGAGGATGACATATACATGAAGATACCTGATGGAGTAAAAGTCAATAATGGAGTCACTAAGGCTTGTTTATTTAAGAAATCTGTGTATGGTCTCAAGCAATCTCCCAGGCAATGATGTAAGAGATTTGATGAGTTTTTTATCTCTATGGGATTCATGAGGAGTTGCTATGATAGCTGCATCTATCAGGAAGGGGATCAAGATACATGCTAGCTATACCTGCTACTTCTTCTTCATCATCTTCTTCGTTTCTTTCTCTGCAAATTTAATTGATTGAAGCTTGTTGTAAACACTATTGTTAATCAATAAAGATTCTCTGATTGCTCCCGTGGATGTAGGTCTTTGCCGAACCACGTAAGCACTTGTTTCATTTACAGTTTTATGCGCATTATTGTTTGACTGGAGTTTTGTGATCATTGATTGGAATCGGAGTTTTGATTGCTATCGGCTGTGATTATTCACAACAAAGCTCTTCGGACTTGACTTGAAACTTTAGGGCGTTACATATATAGTTTGTTAAATTTAAAATTTATTAAACGTTAGGATCAATTTACAATTATGTTATTGTGTGGTATCAATACTCTGAATTGAATGTGAGTTACTCACATCCAAATTATCTGCTTCTTTATTCTCTTGATTCATGATCGCCTTGAAGACTATGCAATACCACTTGAGCTTTGGAAGACATTCTCTAACTTCTACCAAGTTCCCTGTCATTTTGTTTGCCGATAACTATACTGCTCTAATGCCCTATGAGGAATTCTTTCACTCCTTGCAGCTGGCCAAGCTATTTTGAAGCAGGCTCGCTCATGGTTGTTAGCTCCAGTTTTCTTGGATATAGAGGAAAAGAAGGTTTCGGTAATTGATTAAGAAAGTAGAGGAAATGCCGTCTCCGAAGAGCATGGAAATAGAAAGGAATGTGCTTCTATAGGGAGTGGTACTCTCCCTTGTCAAGATCAGTCTTAGCCTCTCAGGAAGGCGGGCATTGCAAAAAATTCATAATAACTAGAGGATAAGAATATTCTATGAGAATGGGTTGCTACACATTCATATTTTGTTTATCTTGGAGACACTTTACTGATTGCAACTGTTTACCAAAACGTGACAAATTTGTTTTAAGAGTAGAGATCCACTAAACAGGCCTTAATTAATTGTGTTTTCTTATTATTACTCCACTTATACACAGTTTTTATACAGTACCTCGATCTCGGTTGAAAAGCCAACATATATCGTTGGATAGAGATGGTAATAAATGACAAGTTAGCATTAATGGAATAACCAGGCATAAAAATATAATGGTGTACAATTCAGATACTCTAATGAAATAGAGTGCTAAATACCCAGAAATTAAACTTCTCAACTCTTATATATATAATCCACTTTTCCCAACTTTTTTAACTCTTTCTATAAACTCCAAACCTAACAAAAAAAATTTTCAAACTATTTTATAAACTAGTATAAAAAGATTTCCAAACTTAATTCTAGTCATGATTTTGAAAGCCATGTGAACACTCCGCTGTTAATTTTCAACAGCGGAGTTACGATTCATTAGGCGGAAGGAAATAAAATCTAGTGATCTATTTAGACAAGTCACAAAAGGTTTTGATATATAGAATTGACTCAGCTCGGGTCCAATGTATACAACACAGAAAAGTAATATAATTCTCCAAGTTGAAGTAGTATTTAGCGTATGAAATGAAATGTGTTTGAAAATTAAGCTTTTTCTTCACATGTCAAATTTTGTCAAGTAGTATTATTGTACAAATATAAGTTGTATGTGCATGTATTGACTGAGCTGCAATTTATAAGTTAGAATTAATTAAGGGTCAACAAACCCCAAGTCATGACCTGCATCTTCACTTTTCTTTCCTTTGATCAGTACAGTGACATATATATTGCCTATAAATAGGACACAAATATATGAGGAGCTTCAAATATAGTAACAGCAAATAGCCTCTGAGATACATAAACCTGAATTAAGAGAAATCGATCACCATGGGTTACACTACTACTAGTTCCTTGTCATCCTCCTTCAAATCAACATGTTTTCTAGTTTTCTTACTATTTGGTTCCGCTTTATCACAGAGCAACCCTATTTGTCCCTACTACTACTTTTTCCACATGGGAGATGGAGTTTTTGACATCGGCAATGCTGTTGCGATTCAACCATACGGACATAGGCTCCCTGCTGCACATTCGCCTTATGGTATGACTACTCTTGGTCGTGCTACTGGACGTTGGTGTGATGGCCTTACAGACATTGACCTTGGAGGTACACACATCAATTTGTTTTTTATCTGTTCCAAATGCCATTGAACTACATTCGAGTCAAAGTTGAAATACTCATATCAAATCTATATTGAATGAAATGCAGGTGTAAACATGGGATTTACACACCCTGTTCCGTACTTGGGTGGAAATGCTACTGCCAATAATGCAATAATATTTGCCGTGGCAAGAAGTCCGGTATTAGACCGCGAATTCTTTGCTGCAAGAGGCATTAGAATTCCATTTCATGCAGTCTCACTTAGCACTCAGATGGAATGGTTTAGGCAACATATTTCCTCTATTTGCTCAACACCACCAGGTAGGTTATACTATTCTTTTTAACTTTTAGTAAAAGGTGAAGTACTTTTTAACAATGTGAAAATTAAATATCTATCTTATATATAATTTCGGATCATCTTATCCAGATTGTGCCAATATTATGGGAAGTTCTATCTTCTTCACGGGTGATGTTGAAGGAAATGACATGGCCCTGGCCTTGATTTCTGGAAAATCCATTGAAGAGGCTAGGTCTTATGTGCCAGCAATAACTCAAACTCAAATCAATGCCGCAAGGGTAATAATCTTAATCCGTCAAGTTTACCTTTAGTAATTTAGACATTATACTACTACTATATATGCTAAAGTGATCCGGTGATTGCCGAGTGGAAGGGCCGTCATGGTGTTTATATATTGCATTGTGTAATATATTCAAGTATTATGAGGCACTACATCAGGGGTAAACTTGTGTTTTTTATTTAATTTTCCTACAATTACTTATATTATATTTTATGCAGGAGGTGATTAGGATGGGAACAATGAGAGTAATAATTCCAGGAAACTTTCCAATTGGATGCTTTCCGTATATTCTAAGTCGTTTTGGAACGAATGACCCCACAGACTACGATGCCTTGGGTTGTATAACGGAGATTAATGATCTTATCGAGTATAAGAACAATGACCTTCAAAGAGCCGTCACCAACCTTACCCAAGAATTCCCCAATGTAACCATATTCTATGGGGACTTTTACAATGCCTACTTGCAACTTCTACGAGAGACAAATGCAGGCAAGTGATCGATATTCCAAACTTTTGTTTTAAATCATTTCGTGATTCATTTAGTTTCAACCATTGAGATTTGAACAGTGAAGTTATTCTAATCTCATGCTTATGCAACAGACCCAATGCAACATGTCCATGGAGGCTTGTTGCGGAATCGATGCGTGTACAATTATGATAGCCGAAGGTTCTGGGGAGACCGAGTGCGGTTTGCTCTAATCCGAAGACATTCACTGGGATGGCATACACCTAACTGAAGATGCTAACAATCGTCTCGGTGCAATTCTTCAAGAGGGAGCTTTGGCAGCATTGAACTGCACTGTATAAGAACTAGACTCAATCCTAATTCTTTTATTTATTGATTAGTTGGCCTGAATAAAATGTCATCAGTTGGAAGCAAAACATTAATTAGACGTCCCTAAATTTACACTCTGTAATTGTTTTTCTTCAGTGTTATATACGCAAGTCACAAGAGTTAATCCCAGTAGAAAATGCTTATCTTTATTGTTTATATATGGAAGAAACGTAAAAGTACGAGATAGTAATAAAGTCTTTCGCGAGGTAAGCTGTGTAGCACTGGCCAAAGGATTGGGTCTTGATTTGGGAATTGTAATGGCTCCCAGGTCGGAGCCATTACAGCTCCCGGACAAGAGAAATTTGTAGAACCTATCCCCGAGCACCTTTTGTCTTTTTTATAGATTCTTTTTTTCTTATTTTAGTTTTTGGTTCTTTTTTACTTTTTTTTCAATAAGAAGGACATATAGTGGAAGTAATTGACATAGTCTTTCAAATTTTGGGCAGGGATTAAAGTAAATATTGTTTATGTAAAACAAAATATAAATTTTTGGCAATATTTTGTTTTTCAAGAATAAATGTAAATTTGGATTGTATATAAAACTTAAAAAGGTTAAGGTCAATTCCTCAATTTTCTTTTGGAAATTATAAGAAATTTTTGTCATTTATTTTTTTTTTTGAAAATTAAGGTGTTTTTGCAAAAACATAAAATATGAATTCGGAGTTAAGGTGTTTTTGCAAATATAGATAGTAAATTTTGGTGAGCTTGAACAAGTTTTTTAGAATTTTTTTTTTCTTGAACAATATGAAATTAATATCAGACTAGTATAAAGAAGGAGACCGTGCCTTACGCTTAGAGAGTGAGAGATATGATTTTTTTTCTAGTTTTTAGAAAAATCTTTTTTTTACAAGAATTTGACTTTACATTTAGATATGGAAGCGCTGCCACTAACCCATCAGATCAAGACATTACTTGATGATGATATCTTTTTTGAAGCCAATATAGCATTAGATAAAATTTAAGTCATTCCATTCATTACCTCGTTAGTTGCCATAACACGGCGACCTAGTGGTCGTACGATCCAAAAGTAGAGTATTTGTTAATCAAGGTTGGGCAAAAGTTCCACACCTTCACATCTACAAAAGCTCCATACCTTCACATCTACTCCTAATCTCAATACAAAAGCAAGGTTATCATGCAAAAAATCTTGAGAGCAAGCATATTGCCAGAGAATAAGCCACTGTTTTAAAATTTGAAGTTTGATAACATGAACGAAGCCAGAAAGGAGTTGTATTGATAGTTGGAAGCAAGTTATTACATAAACCCTAATAGTATCCGGTTTATATATACCTGGATAATTCAATTGAAAATGGTTGTCAAACTAGAAAAAGATAAAAGTCATTTAAGATGGAAATCAAAACTACAAAGCATCTTAACAGTAGAAAGACTCGCATGTTGTACTTTCTGCATCATCTCACCATTCAATTTGATCTTAACAGTGAAACCTTAATAGTGCCAATTTGGTACTATTTTGACGTTGTACGACATCGTTTTGGTTTCTTCTGAAACGATGAAGAAGACGAACTATGCTCCCGCTCTCGTCTCTCGTCCAGCTTCATAATTCTCTTGTCAAACTTTCTCAAGTGCGTTGACTCCTTTCTAGCACTTAATTCGTGTGTCGTGTCTCCCTCTGATTGGTTGATCTTGATGGGCGTTTTATTCCTTATGTCCTTGTTCTTTTCATTTGTTTCATATGTAGTCTCATATTTATTCCCGCTTTTCATTTCAGTATATAAAATTTTGAATTCTTTGCAATTTAATCATGTTAAATTGCATTTCTTCATCCCTTGATTTCTTCTTTTATTAAGAAATTTCCAATATTCCCCCTCAATAGGATTATGATTTCTTATGTTCATCTTGCTAAGTGATTTGAGAAGATTTGCAGAGCATACTCCTTTTGTGAAAATGTCTGCCAATTGTGATTGTGAGTCGATAAACTCAATCTCAGTCTTCTTCTCTATGATTTTGTCTCGAATAAAATGACAATCAACATCATTGTGCTTTGTTCTGTCATGAAAGATCGGATTCTTGGTTAGATGTATGGCAGATTGGTCGTCACACATTAGCTTAACTGGACTTGTAATTAAGCTAAATTTGTAAATCATTCAGCAGAGAACCATCCATGTGATTTCACAGCAAGTGAAAGCTATGGCCCTATATTCTACTTCAGCAGAAGATCTGCTCACTGTAACTTGTTTCTTGGATCTCCAACTTACTAGAGAGTCTCCTATCATAATGCAATATCATGTGGTTGATCTTCTTATTATAGGACATCCTGCATAGTCTGAGTCACTTTATGTAGTTACTTGACTTTGATCTTTTGAAAAGAAAATTCCGAATCCTATATCACTTTTAATTTATTTGATTATTTTCAGAACTCCACTTAAATGGTCAGTGCAGGGATTTTTCATGAATTGACTAAAGATCCCAACTGCAAAGCTTATGTCAGGTATGTTATAGTTAAATATATCAATTTTCCTATAAGCTTGTAGAAAGTGGGATCTGTGACAAGAGATGAGCTATTTGTTGTAAACTTTACATTTTGCTCTATTGGAGTTGTTACTCGTTTACGTCCAAGTAGTCCTGCTATCTCAATGATCTCAGATGCTTATTTCTTCTGAGAAATATGAATTCCTGTGTCATTTCTTGCAATTTCCAATCCCAGGAAATACTTCAATTATCCGAGATCTCTAATCTTGAAATTATGTTTTAACTGATCTTTAATTTTTTCTAATTCAGAGATTTGTTCACTCCCTATCAAAATGTCATCCACATAAATGAGTAGGGAAATAAAGTTATTGCTTGCTTTTGTCCCTTTAGTGAATAATGAGTATTCACTTCTTGACTGTATAAATCCTATACTCTTGAGATAGTTAGTAAGTTTTGAATTCCATTGTCTGGAGGCTTGTTTCAAGTCGTATATTGATTTATGTAGCTTACATGCATACATGTTTGGATCTTCCCCCTGAATTGAAAGACCATGGGGTGTTTTCATATATATATATTTCTTCACCAAGGTCCCCATTAAGGAGTGCATTATGCACATCTAATTGACATAAGTACCCGTTTTGTTTTGCTGCTAATGCTAGAAAAATCTTTACAGAAGTGAGCTTAGCTACAGGACTAAATGTTTCTGTGTAATCAAATCCATATTTTTGTGTATAGCCTTTAGCTACTAATCTAGCTTTATATTTATCAATTTTTCCTTCTGAATTGAGCTTTGTTTTAAAAACAAATCTGCAACCAATTGATCTTATGTCATGTGTTCTTTTAAATATACTCTAGGTTCTATTATCTCCAAGTGTTTTCAATTCTCCTTGTATAGCTTTTCTCCAGTGTGGTTCAGCTATTGCCTCCTCACATGTTTCCGGTTCATGAGTAAGATCTAAATTAATGGAATAAACTTTGTATGTTTATGAGAATTTTTCATATCCTAGAAACTCTAAGATTGGGTATTTTACTGAATTATTCCTGGATTTTATAGTGTATGCTTTTGCATCATGGTGATATATGTCTAATTTTGATGGAAGCTTTCTGGTTCTTGATGTTCTTCTCAAGTTTTCTTCTTGAATCCTAGGTGACAATCTCTGTTGATCATTGTCATTGTTCTTTTCATCCAGTACTTCATGTTCATTCTCCATCATTATATTTTCTTCAGGTAGGTCATTTTGATCTTGTTCTTTTAAGAAGATTTCTTCTCCTTCAATCCAGTCATAATCATCATATGTTGGTGCATGGAGATGGATCTCATCTCTTTTAGTGATCTTTTCTCTGTAAGGAAAAACTGTTTCTACAAATATCACATTTCTTAATATAAAGATTGTTTTCTAGCTTAGATCATAAATTTTATAGCCTTTCACATTTGATGGATAACCAACAAATATGCATTTTTGTGATCTTGAATCTAGTTTGGTCCTTCCCATTGATTATGTGCATGTAAAGCATAAACAACCAAATGTTTTAATGTCAGTGTAGTTTGGTTTATTATCATATAGAACAACTCAAATGGCGTTTTATTGTCCAAGACATGACTAGGTGTTTGATGGAATCTTGCTTTCGTTCCATCACGATCACGTCTTAGCGAGCGCTAGTGCGGATTGAAAGGCACACATTAAACCCAATCATCTTATTTATATTACCTTATTTACCTAATATGTTATTTACTTATTAATTAGTCCTTGGCCGTAGATTAGGAATAAAGGCCCACAGCCCGTAGATTAGTAGAACAGGCCTTCGGCCCATGAGTAAACCCTAGTTAGGAGACACTAGTATTTATATCAAAAACCCTAGTTATATTACGGAGTTGATTATTAATGAAATTACTTTTCTGTCGAAAGACGTGCCACTGTCGAAAGGCATGACTACCTTGCTAGAATTCTCGTTTCTTGTAAGTGTTCTTCCTCTTTTCTTCTAATTCGTGCCAAGATATCTCTTGGAGGCCGTTCTAATGGGCGGATCGCTTGGTAATTCGTATCACGAATTACAAGTTGAAACCAACGTTCCAACAGATGGCCTTGTGGCAACTAAAATTGCACAAATGAAATTTTATTG
Source organism: Plantago major (assembly GCA_026545765.1). NCBI lineage: Eukaryota > Viridiplantae > Streptophyta > Magnoliopsida > Lamiales > Plantaginaceae > Plantago > Plantago major. Next base: position 28,497,298 of record CM048843.1, read on the forward strand.
ATTTCATTAATGCGGATACAATTCTCTTTTACAATCCTCTGATTCTAGTATTCTAATGCGGCGAACTTGAATCTTCAAAGTCTTTGCTCTAGGATTTTATGACTTCAAGGTCGAGGAAACGATGATTCGGGGGCTTCTTGGCTTGATCTTGAATCAAATCGCGAACTTGGAAGTGTTTGGGGCGAACGATAACGAACATCTTGAGAAATGGATGAACTTCACGAAGAACGCTTCTAGATCGTCACGGAATCTGGCCTTTGATCTTCTGTAGAGGAAGTTTGGCCTTCGGGAAATGTTTCTTCAAGGGCTTCTCAGCTTGATCTTGAATCTAACGTTGCTTTTGGCTTGAATTTGATGAAGAACTTGAAGAACTTTGCCTGGGCTTCTTCAGAGCTTTTGGATTTTGATCTTCGTGTAGTGGAAGTTTGGCTTCAGGAAACATTTCTTCAAGGGCTTCTCAGCTTGATCTTGAATCTAACGTTGCTTTTGGCTTGAATTTGATGAAGAACTTCAAGAACTTTTCTCGGGCTTCATCAGGGCTTTTGGAGTTTGATCTTCCTTTTTGGCGGTCGATCTTCCAATAACGTTTCTCCAAGTGTGCGAGGACTTCTTTTGGATCAAACGTAGGTTTTTCTTCAGTTGCCGGATGAACTTCTTGAATGTTTCTTCGAACTTCAAAGGCGGATCTTAATAAGATGAGAAGATTTGGGCTCTTGCTCTTCACCTGTGGTCTTCCTTCTCTTCTCCTTCTCTTCTTCTCTTCTTCATTTTGGTGGAGGATGCCCTCTATTTATTGATGAGGAAAATGGAAGGATGAAAATCCTTATTTTTCCTTTTCTTCAATAATTGCATCACATTTATGAGGTGTCGCGATCCTATTGGTCGAATTACCTTCTCCTTTATGTCTTGATTTAATTTGAAAGGTTCATTTTGACATCATCCTTTTAACGTGGCGGCATTCGTTCGGCTTTAGAATTTTCAAGTATTCACACCGTTTTCAATGTGAAGTAATTGAAAATACTCCATATTTTGTACGTGGCGCAATTTGATAGGCCATAAATGGAGCGTATTAAAATCAATTAAATTACCATACTACTTTGGAATAAAATTTGGTAAAATTCCAATTAAATACGGTAAATTAAATTCAATGATTTTAATAATTTATTCGACAAATTCTTCGCGAAACGATGATTCGGGGGCTTCTTGGCTTGATCTCGAATCAAATCGCGAACTTGAAAGTGTTTTGGGCGAACGATATCACGTACTTCTTGAGAAATGGATGAACTCCACGAAGAACGCTTCTAGATCGTCACGGAATTTGGCCTTTGATCTTCTGTAGAGGAAGTTTGGCCTTCAGGAAACGTTTCTTCAAGGGCTTCTCAGCTTGATCTTGAATCTAACGTTCTTTTGGCTTGAATTTGATGAAGAACTTCAAGAACTTTGCTCGAGCTTCTTCAAGGTCATCACGGAATTTGGCCTTTGATCTTCTGTAGAGGAAGTTCGGCCTTCGGGAAACGTTTCTTCAAGGGCTTCTTAGCTCGATTTGAATCTAACGTTGCTTTTGGATTAAATTTGATGAAGAACTTCAAGAACTTTGCTCGGGCTTCTTCGAGGTCGTCACGGAAATTGGCCTTTGATCTTCTGTAGAGGAAGTTCGGCCTTCGGGAAACGTTTCTTCAAGGGCTTCTCAGCTCGATCTTGAATCTGACGTTGCTTTTTGCTTGAATTTGATGAAAAACTTCAAGAACTTTACTCGGGCTTCTTCAGAGCTTTGGATTTTGATCTTCCTTTGCGGCGGTCAATCTTCCAATAACGTTTCTCCAAGTGTGCAAGGATTTCTTCTTGGATCAAAAGTAGGCTCTTCTTCAGTTGCCGAATGAACTTACATCTTCGAACTTCAAAGGCGCGCGGATCTTGAGAGGATGAGAGGATTTTGGGCTCTTGCTCTTCACTTGCTCTTCACTTGGGATCTTCCTTCTCTTCCTCCTCCTCTTCTCTCTTCTTCATTTTGGTGGAGGATGCCCTCTATTTGGGCTCTTGCTCTTCACTTGGGATCTTCCTTCTCTTCCTCCCCCTCTTCTTCTCTTCTTCATTTTGGTGGAGGATGCCCTCTATTTATAGATGAGGAAAATGGAAGGATTAAAATCCTTATTTTTCCTTTTCTTCAATAATTGCACCACATTTATGAGGTGTCGCGATCCTATTGGTCGAATTACCTTCTCCTTTATGTCTTGATTTAATTTGAAAGGTGCATTTTGACATCATCCTTTTAGCGTGGCGGCATTCGTTCGGCTTTACAATTTCCGAGTATTCACACCGTTTTCAATGTGAAGTAATCGAAAATACTCCATATTTTATACGTGGCGCAATTGATAAAATGGGATATAAGTATGGATCAGAAAATGGTATTATGAAAGTGTTTAAAGGTGATATACCAGTCATGAAAGATGATCTCATGAATGGTTTGTATTATCTTCAAGGTGAAGTTGTGTATGGTGTGTCAGGTGTTGTATTTACTGTGTCAATGAATGACAAAACTCAATTGTGGCATAAGAGACTAGCACACATAAGTGAGAAGGGTCTCAGGGAACTTGCTAATTAACAGAATTTATGTGCAGATCAAATCTCAAAGATAAATTTTTGTGAGAACAGTGTACTAGGGAAAGCACACAAGTCTAGTTATGATACAAGCAAACACACAACCAAAGCCATTCTTGATTATATTCATTCAGACCTATGGGGGCCTGCTAGAGTTGAAACCTTAAATGGTGGAAGGTACTATATGTCTGTTATTGATGACTTCTCCAGAAAAGTGTGGGTTATGATCTTGAAATCTAAAGATGAAGCATTGTCTAAGTTCATAGATTGGTTAAGTGAGGCTGAAAATCAAACTGGGAGAAGATAAAGATATCTCAGAACAGATAATGTTTTAGAGTATCTCTCAAGTGAGTTTAATGATTTTTGCAAGTCTAAGGGGATTATCAGGCACAGGACAATCCCCGGTATACCACAGCAAAATGGAATTGCTGAGAGGTATAACAGAACATTTTTTGAAAGAATAAGGTGTATGTTGATCAGCTCAGGGCTTAGCAAGAGATGTTGGGGAGAGGCAGCTAATACTACATGCTATCTCATAAATAGAAGTCCTACATATGCACTGAAGTTTAAAACACCTGAGGAGATGTGGTTTGGTCATGCACTTAACTATGATCACTTAAAGATATATGGATGTCTTGGTCTTGTGAATGTCAAGCAAGATAAGCTTGATGCAAGAGCTTTAAGGTGTGTATTTCTTGGGTATCCCACTGGTGTTAAAGGATACAAACTATGGAGCATAGATCAAAAGAAATGCATACAGAGCAGAAATGTTATTTTCAATGAAGATATTATGCCACTCAAGCCTACATATGGAGCTAATACTGAGCTACTTGTGTCTCCTATTGATGAGGCATCTAATGGAGTAATCACTTACATAAATCATGATGATATTCTTGGTCCATATAACGGCAAAGTAAAAGACTAGAGGGGGGGGGGGGGTGAATAGTCTTTTAAAACTTTTGTCGATAAAAACTATTTCTCAGATATCTGAATAGATATCTGATACTTAGAATCAGAGCGCGGAAGACTTAATAAAGATAAGTGCAGAAACAGTTAAAGAGTGTGTGTGTGTTGCTGAAATGTAAATACAGAAAGGTAAATAACACAGCAAGTATAGTGGTATCTGGAGGTGGCGTAATCCTCCAACTAATCCACTTCGGTCTACTAGAGACCTAGAATTCACTAGAACAGATAATTGAGTTCACCTTACAATAAACCTATTCTAAGATTCTTAACAATTGGTTCCCAACCAAATGTTCCCCCTGAGTTGTTCCCCGGCTTTCACAGCCAAGTACTTCATGTACTCAGAAACCTTTGAGTTATTCCCTAGCTTCCCAAGCTAAGTACTTCCTATACTCAATAACCTTGGAGTTATTCCTTAGTTTCCCAAATCAAGTACTTCCTATACTCCGGTAACCTTGGAGTTATTCCCTGATTTTTCAAACTAAGTACTTCCTGTACTCCACGCCAGTTATGGTGTTGGTTTTGGTTTGAGTTGTCAGATGAGCTTCTTTAATAACTTATACAGTTATTCAGATAGCTCTGTGAATCAAGTATACTTAATACACTTTTCAATGTATGGTATCTTGTTCTTTTTACTGACCCAAGTCTTAGTTAAATGTTCAAGAGAATGAATCTCCGATACTTGATCTTTTGTTTCAACTCTTTCACAGATAGCTATGCTTGTTTAGGATCAGGACACTTAGAACTTCAGTGTTACTCAAGATCAAAAGCTTTGATCGCAACAGAAAGCTTTGAGGATAAGTAAGTTTGCTTTGAGAGAGAGTAAGATGTTCAGCGTTTTTATGCAGTTCAAGGTGTGTCGTGTCTCTTCAAGCAGTCTAAGTGTTGATATTTATAGATGAATTTGAGTGCCGTTTGAATAGTATCCGTCAGGCTCAAATTCAAACTATTGATATCTGTGTATAGTACTGTAGCAGGCTTTGTCTTCTTCTTCAGAAGCTTCCGTTGCTTTTATTCAGACATCTCTGTCCGTGCATTAAATGCATTATACTATACTTTTTGTCCTGTAGTGCCAACGGAACTATGCTTTGAATCAGAGACTAGTGTTATCTGATTCTTTGCACGTCCTTATCTTCAATCTTCAGATACCACTTATATTGAAACAACTTTGTTTGCAATATATATATTTCTCTTTCAGAAATGTGGTTAAAGCTCAAGGTATCTGAGAATAGATATTTGTGGACACTTTCCTTGTTTTCAGATAGGTCTTTTATTTCTCAGATATCTCTTGTGACACAGTTTGTTTGAAACTATTCGTGTCTTCAAGATATCTGGCTAAGATATCTGAACAACAGTTTCAGCAATCTTGTGCAGTTTCTTCAAGTCTTCAATGTCGTTGATCTTGTTCTGCTTGGATGTCTTCTTCTTGGTCTTCTCTTCATAAAATAAAAATTACATTTTGAGACCTAACATCCTATACAAGATTAGCTAGACTATCATACTTAGTGAGTTTCCTCTTTTACAATGTTCAAGTGAACCAAGAGTACTAATCACCTTTCTGAGACTAAGATAAGTCATCATGTTGCTGATCAAAATCTAAACAGATATTTCTAACAAAATATCTAACAAATTTACTAACAAATTTCCCAACAAATTTCCCCCTTTTTGATCAGTCAACGATGACTATCTTACCTATTACAAATCTGGATGAGTGAACAATCCAACACTTAATCTTTTCTTAAGATCTTTAATTTATTTAAATAAGTGCAGAAAGTAAACATCAACCAAATCACAAGGTGTGATCTTTGCTGACAAGTTATCTTTTATAGATTACTATCTGAGAGTAAGTTCTTCAGATAAGTTACAAATAAAGATTACAGATAACTTTAATACATAATACAGTTAAGCTCAGTCAGCAAAAATACAACAAAAACTACGTAGTAAATCAGGACAACAGGAGTAACCAATCTCCAAGTAAACATCCTAATAAACTAGTCTTCAAGTCTTCAATCTCTTCAAGTCTTCAATTGTATATCTGTAGATCAGTCTGCAAATTTCCTATCTCCAAACCTTTTGATGTCATCAGAATAGTCATAGAGAAGAGTTCTGACGAGCATCTACGTGTCTCCGCAAATCCACAGACCTCTTTGTAGGTTTTGGTAGGATTTTTCTTGACAAAATGTTTGACCCACAGATACTTTCCCCACTTCCAGGCATGCTCTATTCTGATATCTGAAAGCTTGAAGTATTCGTAGATAATCTTCAGATATCTGATGTCACCCTTGTATTGCTCTTCAGTTAGATAGAACGATTCATAGGGTTCTACAGCGAGTCTTGCTCTTGTGCCTGTTCCTGTGATATTCAGAATTCTGTGCACATCATCTGGCTTTCCATATGGACATTCATCAGAGAAGTCCTTTCTCATGGCTCCAGTTCTCTTGACCACTTCAAAATCCAACCAGGCTTTAATGTGATTGGTGTTGATCAAGGTTGGCTTATCTTTTCTCCATGCCATAAGTTGTTTATGGATTGGTTCTGGAAATCTTGAATTTACCAAGAGATGCTTAAGTTCCAGAATCCAATAGCCATTTTACGATTGATGCACTGTGAGAGGAATCATTGTCATACTTCACATACTCTATTTTGGCTTCTTCTGGCCTGAGTGGAAGTTGACTTTGTCTTTGCTCAGCTCTCAGTCTGTTCCTTCTCTGTCTTGAATTCTCTTTGGGGTTGTTGCTTGAAGAACCACCACCCTGGATAGACTTGGTATTTCCAGAGGGTGTTTTAGCTGCTAGGGGCTTTGCAGCTATGGGCTCAGTTAGGCTTTCAATTTTCCTTTTTCTGTGAAGAGGAGCTTCATCTTCATCAGTTTCCTCATCATCATCAAGATTAGATCTTGTGAGAGTTTTACAGCCTTCTTCATTGCCTAGGGACTTGATTTGACCTTCTTCTTCTTCTTCTTCAGAAGATTCATCAATCCTTTAACTTGTCTTCTCCTTGGAGCCTTGGTACTCCTTGGAGGTTTACGTGCGTGCCCTTGTTATCATTTAGTTTCTCTGAGGGTTTCTGGGAAGCAGCTTGGCTTGAGGAGGGTTCATTGATTCTGAGTGGTGGCTGGGAAGTTTTCATGTTTCTTCTTCCTTTCTGAGCCGCACCAGATTTCTTCTTGTTTTCTTCTCCTTCTTCCCATTCCCCCTGACTTTGAGGTCCAGATTTGTACATTCTTTCCCCCTTAGTCATTGTTGGCTGACTCAGTCTCATAAAGGAATCTGAGAGAGAGTTAAAATGCCCTTGTAAATAATTATAGGCAGTGACCAACGTCTGAAGTTCGGCTTTGAGCTCCTAATTTTGCTTGATAAGTCCATTGTCCTTATCAGTGAGCTCTGCTAATGGGCCTAGGATGGCATCTGCTTTTCCAGTAGTGTAACTTGCCTCTTGGAAAGCTTTTTCAGCTAAAGACGCATCATCGTCCCTTATCATTCCCAGGTCTTTCTGAGCGATGACTATGCTAGTTGTTCTCTGAGTGATGAGCTCAGTGAACTTTCTCATTTCAGAGGGGATGGAGGCAATTACTTCTTTGTTCTGTGAAGACATCTCCTTGTTCAGAGTAGCCAGTACTTGGTACCTGTTCATGTATTCATTGGAGTGAACATTTGGCAGTTTGCTAAAAATTGTAGGAGCAATCAGCTTCCTTTTTAAGTGAGAAACCGCTAGATGTTCATTGCGGTGTTCTGCCAAAGTCTTGTCTTCTTCATCATCTGAGTAATCAGCCCAGTGATCTTCATCCTCTTGGACATTTTCATCAATTGTATCGAGTCCAGCAACCATCTCAGAGATTGGTTTCTTTCCTTTCTGGGAGGAGGATGGTACTTCTTTTGAAGATGATGCAGCCTTAGCATCATGCTTGACTTCAAATACTTCTTCAGTATCGAGTTCTTTGGTGATATCATGCACAACATCCCATAGCTCTTTAACCTCAGAGTAAGCAATCATTTCTTGTAAGTATTGATCTTGTAGTTGATCAAGCTTGTCTCTGGATTTAGCTATTTGATCTTCCAGTTGAAGATGGAGCTGTTGTTCTTCTTCCAACAGTTGTCTGAGTTGAGCAGATCTGGTTTGAGTGTTTAATATTTTCTGATCGATTTCTTCAGAAAGCTCAACTACTTGTCCAGTAGTAACTGCGTGTTGGGAAGATGGATGAGTAGATTTCTGAGGTGATGAAGACGGAGATTTCTGTGAAGTCTTCTCAGTTTGCTTTTCAGCAGCTGAGGCATTGTTTCTTTGTGAAATTCCTCCGGTCCCTGGTGCAGGGGCATCATCATCATCCTTTTTGTCATTATCATCCTTTTGGTGATGGTCAGTGGGAGGTTCATCAAAGTAATTTTCATTCATTTCTTCCTCCTCATCATCTTCAGATACAAGATTGATCACCTCCGGGATAGTGATCTTCTGCCCATTAACTTCTTCTTGTTCAGAAGGTATAAATTGCAGAGTCTGGGGCAGGACTGGCTTGAATGCCATCTGTAATCTTGTCTGACCATCTGCCTGTTCAAAGGCATGTATCAAACTATGCGCCACTTCTTTGGAGAAATCCTTATGCAATAAGGTCGCAACTGTGTACTGTTCGGTAGGGAACATTGCATGGATATATGTCTCCAAGTCAAGAGCTCGTGCTCGTCTGATTGGTTGATCTGTGATTCTCAATATTTCAGAGAGATCAGAGCACCTTAACTTCTGCCATTTCTTGAAGCATTGAATATGCTTTGGCAGGATGTGAGCTTTGAAGAAGTGAAGTAGGTCCCTTGTTTCTTCAATGGGAACCTGCTTTTCATCTGTTTGAGCCTGAAAGAAAGAGTTTTGAGTGAGTTTCAAAACTTTTGTAGATATCTGAGTATAAGTGTAGTTTAGTTTCTGAGTTACCTGAGTATGAACATCAGGCTTAGATACTTGAACCACTGAGACAATGGGTGTCTCAGATATCTTGTTGTGAGGTGGAGACTTGGAAGTCTGGTCCTCATCAACCTTTCTTTCTTGAACCTGAGAAATAAAATGATCCAATACTTAGGAAATTGTTTGAAAGAAACTGTGCAAATATATGCTTTAATGAGTTCTGAGTTACTTACTTCCTCAGTAGGAAGCTCAGAGTCATTTTTCTCAGAAACTTTCGCAGTCTCTGGTGTTCTTTCAGGTGATGTTACCTTGGGGGCTTCATCAATTTCCATTGATGCAGGGGATGTCGCAACTTTGTCCCCGTGCATTTCTACTTCTGATTGATCCTGTAAGTAGAAAGTATTGAATATTTTTAGAAGAGATATGAAATAACCCTAGTCGAAGAATACTTATCACTTGATTTGTCATATACCTTCATGCTAGAAGGCTCAGTGATGTGTTCTTGAAACCTTGTGTCTCTGGGTTTGTCTCGGCATTTACGCCTTATCTTCTTCCATCTCAGTTGGAGCCTGTTAGAAACATTTATTTCAAAGATTAAGCACATAAACTTATAACTGAAGAAGTGTTATCTTAAGAATCCATTATTACCTGTGACACAGGCTCAAATGTCTTAAGAGGCGAGGTTGAGGAAACCTCCTTCTCGGTTCGAGGTAAGCTTTTGACTTCCTCTTGTTTCTGTGTTTCTAACTCAGCCTGTAACAAAGAAATTCTATGAGTGACAAGATTTATATGCATAAAAATTTTCACAAGGTAAGAGTTAAACCGATCGATTACGGCAGTTTCAGGCTGATTGGTCTCTGGAACTTGTGACCTTTCTATACATTGGTCGTCTTGTCCCAGTGCAGTTTCTTTGCTTGAAGTTTCTGGTACTTCACACCTTTCCTGAGTATGCAACTCAGTTGTCTCCCCTGGTTGATCATTCTGAGTAGATGTCTCAGTTTGATCCCTCTCAGTGAGTTGGGGAACTGCTTTTGCGGATTTTCACAAGATATCTTGCATTCTTTGGTAAGTCGAAATGGAGTTCATTTACCATTTCATCAACCACTTGTGGCTGTTGTGGTTGTTGTGTTTGTGGTTGTTGTGGTTATGCAAGGTAAGATTGATCAGTAGAATGTTCTTCCAGATTTTTAGATGTGGCGTTTCCATCAGCATCTGCCAGCACTAAAATACCACTCATCAGGGCTTTGTGAAGTTGTTCAAGAGAAGCATTCCCTGATGATGTGTTTGCACCAACAACCTTTGCTATAGGTTCAGCAACCTGTGGTGTAGGTTCTTCTTTAGATACCTTATCACCAGTTACTTTTTCAGTAACCTTAGCCCTCTTTGTTCTTTCTAGGACTCGAGAGGTGACTAGTTCATCATCTTCATCGTCAGAGCTCTCATCAGCATTGGGAACTGATTGGTCCATTATTCCTGTGGTTTCTGCAGATAGGGCTTGGTGTTTTTCACCACTTTTGGCAGCATTTATGAGTTCATCAGCAAGGCTTTCTGCATTAGTCGCAACATTTCTGAAAGCACTTTCTCTTGCTGAGTCTACTTGTTCAGTAGTTGATAACTCTTTTTCAGCATTGATGAGTTCATCTGCCTTTATCAGTTCATCGGCAATGCTTGCAGATATCTGAGAATCGACAACCTCTTTGGGTGTGTCTTCTGATTTGCCAGCAGACTTCTTTCTTGAAGTTCTGGGCTTCTTGGTCGCAACCTTTTCTTCAGATACCTTTTCAGACTTTCACTTCTTAGAACCTTTCTGAGACCCAGTAACCTTTTTCATCAAGTTTGTATACTCATATTTGTAGAGTAGGTTCTTTGTTGGCTATTTCAATCTCTCTCGAGCTCAATGCCAAGCTTTTCCAGAAGTAGCATATCTTGCACCATAACCTCGTGGCCTTTGGCTCAGCTAGTCCTTTGGTAATCTTAGGCTCAAGCCTTGAATCTTCTTCACGAACTTCGGAAGCGTACTTTCCCGGTTAAAAGGGTTTTCCAGCCTTTTGTCTTGTTGATTCAGCAAGAACATCATCATCCACCGTTCTTGGCTTATCTGGTCAGCACCTCCTTGTAGACCATCAAAGCATCTGTGAAGAATGCAAGCCAGTACATCCCAGTGAACCAATAGATGTCTGGTTCGAATGTCAGCAAGCTTGAACTCAGTGGGTGTATCTGATTTTTCAAGATCACACACGTCACTGTAAAGTTCTTTAACACCTTCAAGGAGCTCATCATCCTTGGTGTTTATTTCAAAATCCTTTCCAAGATTTTGAAACTCAAACAACTTACAGAAAGTTGTTAAGTCCAGAAGGATTTCCTTTCCTTGGACTGAGGTTTTAACAGACACTATTTCAGTGCCTTCAGAAACACAGGAAATTATCCTGGAGTTGTTGTAAAATTCCAACACATCGAGTGATGAAATTCCACTTGGGCGAGCAGATAGAAAACCCTTGATTTGTGCCTTTTCAAGCATGTCAAGAATCAATTTTCTGTCGGTTTGGTTCTCTATTGCAGCAGAGAGGTATTCCTCAACCATGGCACCACCCCAAATCATTCTGTGATTTGAAGTCCAATGGTCAGGATTAAAATTTCCTACCAGTCGGTTGTTCACAATAACCAACTCGTGCTTGCTTTTCAAAGACCAATGAAGGATCGATTTCGTGTTGAAGAGTTCTTGGAGGCCATCTCTTTATATAGTGTAGGGATTTGAAATTGGTGTTTGAAAGAGATTTGATTTAGTAATTCTTTGCAGAAAAACTTAATCTTGATTTGCAGAGATTGTAGAAGGTTTTGCAGAGAATCAAGAGAAGGATTTGCTATTTTTGTGCAAGATGAGTTTTCGGATTAGGCAAAAGTGATTTCCTATGCCAAAATCCTATATATATAGCAGTTGAATCCCAACAGACAAATACATACAAATTGATTTTGTGTATGCGATTCGTGATTTGCAGGCGTGAGCAAAAGCTAGTTCGGCATTAAATGCTTAGTGGGCCATGTCTGAATTTCAACAGTCCACTATTTACTGTGAATTAATTTCCACCGTACAGATCAATCACTTAATTTTATCAAGGGTCACCATTGCTTCTTCAGCAATGATCACAATCAACAAGTGTAATTGTGCCCATTTAATGAATTTTGGCTATTAGCTATCTGAATCGCGTCTTTGTATGACCAAGAACACTGTTTGTATCTGAATCTGTCTTATACTTAGGATTTTTCCAAGTTTTTCATCAAGATAGAAACAATGTGAATTTCAAGAGAGTAGTTTACTGCAGATAGTTGTACTATTCTCCTTTGTGTTCTCCATTTGCAGATTGATTCAGATATCTGAGTTCCCGTCTCAGAGATCTTAAGTTGTCTTTTTGCTCTTTAGCCTTTTTGACTTCTGGATACCCGTTCCAGTTTTCTCTTTTCTCTTTTCTGGATACCTGTTCCAGATACCTCTTCTCTGGATGCCCGTTCCAGATACCTCTTCTCTGGATGCCCGTTCTAGGTACCTGAACTCTTTCAGTTCATTGGTAGTTCCATTAGTCCAAGACTATGTCTTAAGGCTAAGAATCTACTTTCTTGTAGTGTCTTAGTGAAGATATCTGCAAGTTGGTCTTCAGTCCCAATCTTGAGTATCTCTATATTGACTTTTTCAACATGGTCTCTGATGAAGTGATGTCTAACATCAATGTGCTTTGTTCTGGCATGAAATTTAGGATTCTGTGTAATCGCAATAGCACTTGTGTTGTCACAGAAAATGGAAGTTTTCTTCTCATCGAGTCCATAGTCTTTAAGTTGTTGTTGTATCCACAGAATTTGTGTTGCACAACAACCAACAGCAATATATTCAGCCTCTGTGGTAGAAGTTGCAATTGAGTTTTGCTTCTTGCTGAACCATGAGATAAGTCTAGTACCCAGAAACTGACAAGTTCCTGAGGTGCTTTTCCTATCAAGCAGTGATCCAGCATAATCAGCGTCTGAGTACCCAGCTTAACTCAATCCACTTTCTTTAGGATACCACAATCCTACATCTACTGTACCTTTTACATACCTTAATATTTTCATAGCAATGTTGTAGTGTGTTTGCATTGGATTTGTCTGAAATCTAGCACATACTCCAACGGCATATTGAATATCAGGTCTACTTGCAGTGAGGTAAAGTAGTGAACCTATCAATTTCCTATACTTATGTTCTTCAACACTCTTATCTGATTCAGTATAGGTCATTTTGGTTCCAATGCTCATAGGTATCTTAGCATTCTTTTCAGAAGGCTTAAGATTGAATTTTGTGAGCATATCTTTTGCATACTTTGTTTGACTAATGAATATTCCATCATTGAGTTGCTTGACTTGCAATCCTAGGAAATAATTCATTTCTCCCATCATGCTCATCTCAAACTTGCTTTTCATGAGATTTGCAAAGTCATTACAAAGTTGCTTGTCCTTAGATCCAAATATGATGTCATCAACATATACTTGAACTAAGAGTAGTTTCCCATCATGATTTAAGGTAAATAAAGTTTTATCAACTTCACCTTTCTTGAAACCACTTTCCAGAAGGTACTTGGCCAAAGTGTCATACCATGCTCTTGGAGCCTGTTTCAGTCCATACAGAGCTTTCTGTAGTTTATAGACCATTTTACTTTCTGAGGAAACTTCAAAGCCAGGTGGTTGCTCAACATAAACTTCTTCTGCAAGTTCACCGTTTAAGAATGCACTTTTGACATCCATCTGATAAACTTTGAAATCTTTATGAGCTGCAAAGGCTAGAAAGAGTCTTATTGCATCCAATCGGCAATGGTGCATATGACTCGTCAAATCTAATCCTTGATGCAGGTAAATCCCTTGGCAACCAATCTTGCTTTGTTTCTGGTTATTTCACCAGATTCATTCATCTTGTTTCTGAAAACCCATTTAGTTCCAATCACAGATATTCCTTCTATAAATGGAACTAGTTTCCAGACTTTGTTTCTCTCAAATTGATCCAACTCTTCTTGCATTGCAGAGATCCAGTCTTGGTCTCCTAATGCTTCTTCTATATTTTTAGGTTCAATATTCGAGATGAAACATCCAAAGAGAGAGTTAGCATTTTCAGCTATTGCTCTCCTAGTCCTAACACCCTGATTAATTGGTCCAATTATATCCTTTGCAGGATGATCTTTGATCCATCTCATCATAGGTTTAGTGCTAGTAGGATCAATATCCATGTGATCTGAATGTGAATCACTAAGATTTTGATTTGATACTTTTTCAGTATCTGAGATATCTGACATATGGGAAATGTCATGGATATCTGACACTTTTTCAGTGTTAGAGATATCTGGAACATGCATTTCAGCATTCTTATTTTCAGATACCTCTTCATGATGAAGGTTCTCAGTAACCTGTTCCATTTCTGGAAAACTCATAGGAAATTCCTCATCATGTCTGTGAGTCATCTTGTTGTTACTAGGCATTTCAAGCTTTTCTACGTCAGAGTCATCCTCACTTTCCATAATGATGTTTCTCCTTTCTGAGGATTCTTCTTTAGAATCCCTCAGTAGTAGTTCTTTGAACTTTTCTGAGAGTTCATCATTAGGAGGTGTTTTCTTATTTCCTTCATAGAATACAACATGAATTGATTCTTCAATTTTCTTTGTTATTTTGTTGTAAACTCTGTAGGCTTTGCTATCTGTGGAATAACCAAGAAAAACACCTTCATCTGCCTTTGGTTGAAATGTTCTCAGATAATCTTTCCCATTGTTTAAAACAAAACATCTACAACCAAATACTCTCAGATGTTTGATATTAGGGGGTCTACCAACCAAGATTTCATAGGGGGTCTTGTCATGGTGTTTGTTTATCAAACATCTGTTTTGAGTGTAGCAAGCTGTGTTTACAGCTTCAACCCAATAAATTTCACTTATTTCAGTGTCAGCTAGCATTGTCCTTGCAGCTTCTTTAAGGGTTCTATTTTACCTTTCTGCAACACCATTTTGTTGAGGTGTTCTTACAGAGGAAAGTTGGTGTTGTATACCTTTGCAGGTACAAAACTCCTTTATATACTGGTTGACAAACTCAGTACCATGGTCTGTTCTGATTGCAGATACCTTGTCATTTTTCATGACTTCAAGCTTTTTCAGCAAGTTTGGTATCTCCACCCTGGCATCAGATTTGTGTTTCAGAAAGACAACCCAAGTGAATCTTGAGAAGTCATCTACAACAACCAGACCATACTTCTTTCCTGCATAACTGGTTACAGATGATTCAAAAAGATCCATGTGTAAAAGTTGCAGTGGTCTAACACTAGAGTGTCTGATCTTGGACTTGAATGAGATCTTAGATTGTTTCCCCATCTGACAGGCAGAACAGATACCTTTCTTTCTGAAAGATGTTCTGGGAAGGTCAACCACTAACTCTTTCTTGGCAAGTCTATTCAGAGTTTTGAAGTTCAAGTGACTCATTCTTTTGTGCCATAACTAGTGCTCTACTGTGTGACCAGATTGACTCACCATGAGACATTCTTCAGTTGTGGCAGATGCCCAATCGGCAACATAAAGACTGCCTTTCCGCCGACCAACTAAGACTGTCTGCTTTGACTCATTGTCAATTAGTTTGCAGTATTTAGCTTTGAATTTTATAGTAAAACCCTTGTTTGCAAACTGGCTCATGCTAAATAGATTATATTTCAAATCCTTAACATGTAATACGTCAGTGATTGTTAAAGTCCCAAATTTGACGTTGCCAAATCCCAGAGAGGGATTTAATTCTCCTCCAAAGAAATCGATATCCGGTCCGTGTTGCAAGCTTTGTAATCAACCAGATTTGCTTTGTCTCCTGTCATGTGCTTTCCGCATCCACTATCAAATAGCCATTGTGCTTTAGTCCAGGAGGCATTCTGCACACAACAGGAAACAGGAGATTAGGTTCTCATATCTTTGATGGAACCGTCAGAATTAAAAGTTCTTCCAGTAGGAATCCATTTTTGAATGAATTTCTTTGAAATATGCTTTTGTCTGACAGGAACGTAAGGAGGAATTCTATTTGAATGAATGTTATCATTAGTGAGAATTATTTTCTTCCTTAGTGTGTTCCTAGGTGCTCCATATGATGCTTTCAGATACCTGTCAGGTTTCTGAATGTGCTTTTCAGCAAACTTAGCCTTCCCTGCCAGATTTCTTCTAGCCACAGCATTGATTTTCGATTTTGATTTAACTTCCACTTCTAATAATTGCTTTGAGCAATTCTAGCTTAACCATCGTTCTTGCTCTGCTTGTACTCATGAGCAAGTTGTTTTCCGATGCCTTTGTAGCCAATACCGTTTGAGCACTTGAAGCTATCTCGAGATATTTTCTCGTGACTTTGCTAGTCTCTGGTTGGTCCAATTTCTTTCCAGAAAAAGTGACATGGGAGAATTTGCCAGCTCCTGCAATTCTACCTTTTTGAGAGACATAGCACTGTGGGTGTTTACACTTTTCGAAGTGTGTTTCTTTTCGAGACGTGCCAGCTTTTATTTTTGACTTGTTTTTCCCACAAAGGTTTGGTCGAATCGCTTTCCTTTGTCAAGAATCTTTGTCTTCTCACCGATACTATAGATTGCATGGGAACCGTCTTCTTGAGTACTTACAAATGTTCTTCTCTCCTTACTCTTATTCAGAGTGATAGAACAATCATATGTATTCAGCCCAAGTCCTTTCTTTTCTGAAGGATCTCTTAAGTAAGATTGTACTTCAGTAAGAGTGTCACTAGCTTTGGCATAAGATTGAAAAGATAATTCTTTCTTCTTGAGTTCCTTGTTCTCAGAAAGAAGATCTTCATAATTCTTTCGTAATTCAGCCATTGCTTCTTTATGTGACTTTTCAATCTCAGATATCTGAGCTTTGAGAGATGCATTTTCAGCATCCTTTCTCTCAGATTCTTTAACTAATTGAGAATTTTCCTTTTCAAGAGAATTATTTTCTTCTTCAAGGTTTTCGGCTCTAGCTCGGATCATTAGAAATTCTCTTTCATAGATGTCAAGTTCTTTCCTGAGATTTTCTAGATTTTTTATTTCCACTTCATCACTTTCATAAGTATAACTGGAATTATGTGTTACCTCATCAGCCATAAGACAGTTTTCTATGTTGGAGATGTTTGGACCGTCAATTTCAGCAACTCCACACATTTCATTCTTCTTGAGGCCGAAGTCGATTATATCATGAGTAACTCCACATAATTCTGGTGATGGTAAGGTTGAGTCATCTGAATTGTCATCTTCAGAATCTGTCTCAACGTCTAGAGCATCTAGTTGAATTTGGATTTTCTTTCTTTCTTCAGTTAGCAACGCTTTCTGGCTTCTTCTGAAGATTTTCCTATCTTTCTTGTCACCTGTCCTTAGTTTGTTGAGGGTAGGACAATCCTTCTTGAAGTGGCGTGTTTACGACAATAGAAACAGATATCGTTTCCAATTTCTGCTTCCTCAGTACATGATGCTTTCTGAGCTGGCTTGTTCAGCGAGCTTTGCATATTTTTGTACTGGTGATAGTTTGAGCCTAGATGCTTCTTCAGCTTCTCTTTGGCTTTCCTTCTTTCAATTTCTCGACTGATATATTTGCTCATTTGCTTTGCAGCAAGAGCATCCTCAGTTTCTTCCTTGCTTTTCTTCTTTTCAGAAGTTCCTTGAGTGACTAGAGCAACGTTTTGCAACTTTTCAGTTGTTTGTTCTCTTTGAGTTGTCTCATAATCAACAGTAGCAAGATGAGAGAAAAGTTCCACTGGAGTGATATTTGGCATTCCTTGGTTAAAATAAAAAAAATTGGTATGCTCCCAGTTGTGGTTAAGACTTCTGACAATAGTCTTAATCTTTTCAGACTGGGAGTATCTGTTGATTTCCCCAAGAGCTGCCATGTCACTCATGAGAGTGGTAAATCTGAAATCAAGTTCTTCCAGAGTTTCAGTGGGTCCTTGTTTGAAATTTTGAAATTTCAACTTGAGAACTTCGAACTTGTTTTCTTTGGTTTTCTCAGTTCCGGCACAGATTTCTTCAATCAGTTGCCAGGCAACTTTCGCCGTTTTAGAACCCCACAGTTTACACTGTATGTGCTCCGGTGTCGATCTGATGATGACATTACGAGCTTGACCATCCAGACGATTTCTCTTGGCATCTTCTAATGTCCAGAGTTCTCTGGGCTTTGGTTCGTAAATAACTTGACTAGTAGATCTCCCACTTGTTGACGCATCGGTTTGTGAAGATCCTTCGCTTTGATCTCTGTCTCTACCATTAGAAACCTCCATGACTTGTTTGAGTTGTTGAATGACTATTGGGCCATTCTTTATCACTTCGATCATTTCGTCACTTACGGCTTCAAGGTGGAGCATCATGTTATTTTTCCATTTCTCGTAATTCTCTAGTTTGAGAATGGGTGCATCACTCAGAGACATACCTGCACACACACAAATTAAATAGTCCTCGAAAATGGACAAAGTTCCTTCACCTATCTGGGGATCTCGGTTCAGTGCAGAAGGTTTGTGAACCTCCTGCTCTGATACCACTTGTTGGTCCAGATAATGGCAAAGTAAAAGACTAGAGGGGGGTGAATAGTCTTTTAAAACTTTTGTCGATAAAAACTATTTCTCAGATATCTGAATAGATATCTGATACTTAGAATCAGTGCGCGGAAGACTTAATAAAGATAAGTGCAGAAACAGTTAAAGTGTGTGTGTGTGTTGCTGAAATGTAAATACAGAAAGGTAAATAACACAGCAAGTATAGTGGTATCTGGAGGTGGCGTAATCCTCCAACTAATCCACTTCGGTCTACTAGAGACCTAGAATTCACTAGAACAGATAATTGAGTTCACCTTACAATAAACCTATTCTAAGATTCTTAACAATTGGTTCCCAACCAAATGTTCCCCCTGAGTTGTTCCCCGGCTTTCACAGCCAAGTACTTCATGTACTCAGAAACCTTTGAGTTATTCCCTAGCTTCCCAAGCTAATTACTTCCTATACTCAATAACCTTGGAGTTATTCCTTAGTTTCCCAAATCAAGTACTTCCTATACTCCGGTAACCTTGGAGTTATTCCCTGATTTTTCAAACTAAGTACTTCTGTATCCACGCCGATTATGGTGTTGGTTTTGGTTTGAGTTGTCGATGAGCTTCTTTAATAACTTATACGATTATTCAGATAGCTCTGTGAATCAAGTATACTTAATACACTTTTCAATGTATGGTATCTTGTTCTTTTTACTGACCCAAGTCTTAGTTAAATGTTCAAGAGAATGAATCTCCGATACTTGATCTTTTGTTTCAACTCTTTCACAGATAGCTATGCTTGTTTAGGATCAGGACACTTAGAACTTCAGTGTTACTCAAGATCAAAAGCTTTGATCGCAACAGAAAGCTTTGAGGATAAGTAAGTTTGCTTTGAGAGAGAGTAAGATGTTCAGCGTTTTTATGCAGTTCAAGGTGTGTCGTGTCTCTTCAAGCAGTCTAAGTGTTGATATTTATAGATGAATTTGAGTGCCGTTTGAATAGTATCCGTTAGGCTCAAATTCAAACTATTGATATCTGTGTATAGTACTGTAGCAGGCTTTGTCTTCTTCTTTAGAAGCTTCCGTTGCTTTTATTCAGACATCTCTGTCCGTGCATTAAATGCATTGTACTATACTTTTTGTCTCAGAGTTAACGGAACTATGCTTTGAATCGAGACTAGTGTTATCTGATTCTTTGCACGTCCTTATCTTCAATCTTCAGATACCACTTATATTGAAACAACTTTGTTTGCAATATATATATTTCTCTTTCAGAAATGTGGTTAAAGCTCAAGGTATCTGAGAATAGATATTTGTGAACACTTTCCTTGTTTTCAGATAGATCTTTTATTTCTCAGATATCTCTTGTGACACAGTTTGTTTGAAACTATTCGTGTCTTCAAGATATCTGGCTAAGATATCTGAACAACGGCCAAACAATCTTGTGCGCTTCTTCAAGTCTTCAATGTCGTTGATCTTGTTACCTTATGTCTTGGATGTCTGTCTTGGTCTTCTCTTCATAAAATAAAAATTACATTTTGAGACCTAACATCCTATACAAGATTAGCTAGACTATCATACTTAGTGAGTTTCCTCTTTTACAATGTTCAAGTGAACCAAGAGTACTAATCACCTTTCTGAGACTAAGATAAGTCATCATGTTGCTGATCAAAATCTAAACAGATATTTCTAACAAAATATCTAACAAATTTCCTAACAAATTTCCCAAGAAATTTTCCAACAAATTTCCCAACAGATATCAATGTTGAGGTGGAGCCTATCAATGATACAAAAGTTTATGATGACAATGACATATCCACAAGTGATACTGATCATTCAAATCAAGATATATTGAGAGAGCAAGAAGATCAACCAGACAGGCACCTGATATGTTTGGATTTGGAAGAGTTGGTAAATCATACATGATTTCTTATGCTCTGAGTATAGCTGAAGATATGTGTTATCCAAAACCAAATAGTTACACAGAAGCCGTATCAGGAAAAGAGAAACACCAGTGGTTGAATGCAATTCAATAAGAGCTTGAATCTTTATACAAGAACAATACATGGTGTATTGTCACATCCCCTAAGAATTCAAAGCTGGTGGGATGTAAATGGATATTAAGAAGAAAGATGAGTCTGCAATTGGTGGAACAGTGAGATTTAAAGCAAGACTTGTTGCTAAGGGATTCACACAAAGAGAAGGAATATATTATAATGAGATATTTTCTCCAGTTGTGAAACACACTTCAATCAGAATTTTGCTGTCAATTGTTACTCAATTTGGTTTATATCTACAACAAATGGATGTGAAGAAAGTATTCCTTCATGGAAATCTTGAGGATGACATATACATGAAGATACCTGATGGAGTAAAAGTCAATAATGGAGTCACTAAGGCTTGTTTATTTAAGAAATCTGTGTATGGTCTCAAGCAATCTCCCAGGCAATGATGTAAGAGATTTGATGAGTTTTTTATCTCTATTGGATTCATGAGGAGTTGCTATGATAGCTGCATCTATCAGGAAGGGGATCAAGATACATGCTAGCTATACCTGCTACTTCTTCTTCATCATCTTCTTCGTTTCTTTCTCTGCAAATTTAATTGATTGAAGCTTGTTGTAAACACTATTGTTAATCAATAAAGATTCTCTGATTGCTCCCGTGGATGTAGGTCTTTGCCGAACCACGTAAGCACTTGTTTCATTTACAGTTTTATGCGCATTATTGTTTGACTGGAGTTTTGTGATCATTGATCGGAATCGGAGTTTTGATTGCTATCGGCTGTGATTATTCACAACAAAGTTTCTTGACTTGAAACTTTAGGGCGTTACATATATAGTTTGTTAAATTTAAAATATTAAACGTTAGGATCAATTTACAATTATGTTATTGTGTGGTATCAATACTCTGAATTGAATGTGAGTTACTCACATCCAAATTATCTGCTTCTTTATTCTCTTGATTCATGATCGCCTTGAAGACTATGCAATACCACTTGAGCTTTGGAAGACATTCTCTAACTTCTACCAAGTTCCCTGTCATTTTGTTTGCCGATAACTATACTGCTCTAATGCCCTATGAGGAATTCTTTCACTCCTTGCAGCTGGCCAAGCTATTTTGAAGCAGGCTCGCTCATGGTTGTTAGCTCCAGTTTTCTTGGATATAGAGGAAAAGAAGGTTTCGGTAATTGATTAAGAAAGTAGAGGAAATGCCGTCTCCGAAGAGCATGGAAATAGAAAGGAATGTGCTTCTATAGGGAGTGGTACTCTCCCTTGTCAAGATCAGTCTTAGCCTCTCAGGAAGGCGGGCATTGCAAAAAATTCATAATAACTAGAGGATAAGAATATTCTATGAGAATGGGTTGCTACACATTCATATTTTGTTTATCTTGGAGACACTTTACTGATTGCAACTGTTTACCAAAACGTGACAAATTTGTTTTAAGAGTAGAGATCCACTAAACAGGCCTTAATTAATTGTGTTTTCTTATTATTACTCCACTTATACACAGTTTTTATACAGTACCTCGATCTCGGTTGAAAAGCCAACATATATCGTTGGATAGAGATGGTAATAAATGACAAGTTAGCATTAATGGAATAACCAGGCATAAAAATATAATGGTGTACAATTCAGATACTCTAATGAAATAGAGTGCTAAATACCCAGAAATTAAACTTCTCAACTCTTATATATATAATCCACTTTTCCCAACTTTTTTAACTCTTTCTATAAACTCCAAACCTAACAAAAAAAATTTTCAAACTATTTTATAAACTAGTATAAAAAGATTTCCAAACTTAATTCTAGTCATGATTTTGAAAGCCATGTGAACACTCCGCTGTTAATTTTCAACAGCGGAGTTACGATTCATTGGCGCCGGAAGGAAATAAAATCTAGTGATCTATTTAGACAAGTCACAAAAGGTTTTGATATATAGAATTGACTCAGCTCGGGTCCAATGTATACAACACAGAAAAGTAATATAATTCTCCAAGTTGAAGTAGTATTTAGCGTATGAAATGAAATGTGTTTGAAAATTAAGCTTTTTCTTCACATGTCAAATTTTGTCAAGTAGTATTATTGTACAAATATAAGTTGTATGTGCATGTATTGACTGAGCTGCAATTTATAAGTTAGAATTAATTAAGGGTCAACAAACCCCAAGTCATGACCTGCATCTTCACTTTTCTTTCCTTTGATCAGTACAGTGACATATATATTGCCTATAAATAGGACACAAATATATGAGGAGCTTCAAATATAGTAACAGCAAATAGCCTCTGAGATACATAAACCTGAATTAAGAGAAATCGATCACCATGGGTTACACTACTACTAGTTCCTTGTCATCCTCCTTCAAATCAACATGTTTTCTAGTTTTCTTACTATTTGGTTCCGCTTTATCACAGAGCAACCCTATTTGTCCCTTCGACTACTTTTTCCACATGGGAGATGGAGTTTTTGACATCGGCAATGCTGTTGCGATTCAACCATACGGACATAGGCTCCCTGCTGCACATTCGCCTTATGGTATGACTACTCTTGGTCGTGCTACTGGACGTTGGTGTGATGGCCTTACAGACATTGACCTTGGAGGTACACACATCAATTTGTTTTTTATCTGTTCCAAATGCCATTGAACTACATTCGAGTCAAAGTTGAAATACTCATATCAAATCTATATTGAATGAAATGCAGGTGTAAACATGGGATTTACACACCCTGTTCCGTACTTGGGTGGAAATGCTACTGCCAATAATGCAATAATATTTGCCGTGGCAAGAAGTCCGGTATTAGACCGCGAATTCTTTGCTGCAAGAGGCATTAGAATTCCATTTCATGCAGTCTCACTTAGCACTCAGATGGAATGGAATGGTTTAGGCAACATATTTCCTCTATTTGCTCAACACCACCAGGTAGGTTATACTATTCTTTTTAACTTTTAGTAAAAGGTGAAGTACTTTTTAACAATGTGAAAATTAAATATCTATCTTATATATAATTTCGGATCATCTTATCCAGATTGTGCCAATATTATGGGAAGTTCTATCTTCTTCACGGGTGATGTTGAAGGAAATGACATGGCCCTGGCCTTGATTTCTGGAAAATCCATTGAAGAGGCTAGGTCTTATGTGCCAGCAATAACTCAAACTCAAATCAATGCCGCAAGGGTAATAATCTTAATCCGTCAAGTTTACCTTTAGTAATTTAGACATTATACTACTACTATATATGCTAAAGTGATCCGACGGTGCCGAGTGGAAGGGCCGTCATGGTGTTTATATATTGCATTGTGTAATATATTCAAGTATTATGAGGCACTACATCAGGGGTAAACTTGTGTTTTTTATTTAATTTTCCTACAATTACTTATATTATATTTTATGCAGGAGGTGATTAGGATGGGAACAATGAGAGTAATAATTCCAGGAAACTTTCCAATTGGATGCTTTCAGATATTCTAAGTCGTTTTGGAACGAATGACCCCACAGACTACGATGCCTTGGGTTGTATAACGGAGATTAATGATCTTATCGAGTATAAGAACAATGACCTTCAAAGAGCCGTCACCAACCTTACCCAAGAATTCCCCAATGTAACCATATTCTATGGGGACTTTTACAATGCCTACTTGCGACTTCTACGAGAGACAAATGCAGGCAAGTGATCGATATTCCAAACTTTTGTTTTAAATCATTTCGTGATTCATTTAGTTTCAACCATTGAGATTTGAACAGTGAAGTTATTCTAATCTCATGCTTATATGCAACAGGACCCAACGGCAACATGTCCATGGAGGCTTGTTGCGGAATCGGTGGCAGGTACAATTATGATAGCCGAAGGTTCTGTGGGAGACCAGGAGTGCCGGTTTGCTCTAATCCGAGTCAGCACATTCACTGGGATGGCATACACCTAACTGAAGATGCTAACAATCGTCTCGGTGCAATTCTTCAAGAGGGAGCTTTGGCAGCATTGAACTGCACTGTATAAGAACTAGACTCAATCCTAATTCTTTTATTTATTGATTAGTTGGCCTGAATAAAATGTCATCAGTTGGAAGTAAAACATTAATTAGACGTCCCTAAATTTACACTCTGTAATTGTTTTTCTTCAGTGTTATATACGCAAGTCACAAGAGTTAATCCCAGTAGAAAATGCTTATCTTTATTGTTTATATATGGAAGAAACGTAAAAGTACGAGATAGTAATAAAGTCTTTCGCGAGGTAAGCTGTGTAGCACTGGCCAAAGGATCGGGTCTTGATTTGGGAATTGTAATGGCTCCCAGGTCGGAGCCATTACAGCTCCCGGACAAGAGAAATTTGTAGAACCTATCCCCGAGCACCTTTTGTCTTTTTTATAGATTCTTTTTTTCTTATTTTAGTTTTTAGTTCTTTTTTACTTTTTTTTCAATAAGAAGGACATATAGTGGAAGTAATTGACATAGTCTTTTAAATTTTGGGTAGGGATTAAAGTAAATATTGTTTATGTAAAACCAAATATAAATTTTTGGCAATATTTTGTTTTTCAAGAATAAATGTAAATTTGGATTGCATATAAAACTTAAAAAAGTTAAGGTCAATTTCTCAATTTTCTTTTGGAAATTATAAGAACTTTTTGTCATTTATTTTTTTGAAAATTAAGGTGTTTTTGCAAAAACATAAAATATGAATCAGAGTTAAGGTGTTTTTGCAAATATAGATAGTAAATTTTGGTGAGTTTGAACAAGTTTTTTAGAAATTTTTTTTTTCTTGAACAGTAGGAATATAATATCAGACTAGTATAAAGAAGGAGACCTTGCCTTACGCTTAGAGAGTGAGAGATATGATTTTTTCTATTTTTTAGAAAAATCTTGTTTTTACAAGAATTTGACTTTACGTTTAGATATGGAAGCGCTGCCACTAGCCCATCAGATCAAGACATTACTTGATGATGATATCTTTTTTGAAGCCAAAATAGCATTAGATAAAATCTAAGTCATTCCATTCATTACCTCGTTAGTTGCCATAACACGGCGACCTAGTGGTCATACGATCCAAAAGTAGAGTATTTGTTAATCAAGGTTGGGCAAAAGTTACACACCTTCACATCTACAAAAGTTCCATACCTTCACATCTACTCCTAATCTAAATACAAAAGCATGGTTATCATGCAAAAAATCTTGAGAGCAAGCATATTTTTTTGCAAAAAGTTGAAATATGTTGAAGACCAAAGGAAAGTACAAATCTTGAGAGCAAGCATATTGCCAGAGAATAAGCCACTGTTTTAAAATTTGAAGTTTGATAACATGAACAAAGCAAGAAAGGAGTTGTATTGATAGTTGGAAACAAGTTATTACATAAACCCTAATAGTATCCGGTTATATATACCCGGATAATTCAACCGAAAATGGTTGTCAAACTAGAAGAAGATAAAAGACATTTAAGATGGAAATCAAAACTACAAAGCATCTTAACAGTAGAAAGACTCACAAGTTGTACTTTCTTCATCATCTCACCATTCAATTTGATCTTAAAGGTGAAACATTAATAGTGCCAACTTGGTACTATTCTGACGTTGTACGGCATCGTTTTGGTTTCTTCTGAAACGATGAAGAAGACGAACTATGCTCCCTCGTCTCTCGTCCAGCTTCCAAATTCTCTTGTCAAACTTGCTCAAGTGCGTTGACTCCTTTCCGGCACTTAATTCGTGTGTCGTGTCTCCCTCTGATTGGTTGATCTTGATGGGAATTTTATTCCTTATGTCCTTGTTCTTTTCATTTGTTTCATATGTAGTCTCATATTTATTCCCGCTTTTCATTTCAATAGATAAAATTTTGAATTCTTTGCAATTTAATCTTGTTAAATTGCATTTCTTCGTCCCTTGATTTCTTCTTTTATTAAGAAATTTCCAATATGTCCCCTCAAGAGGAACATATGGATTTCTTATGTTCATCTTGCTAAGTGATTTGAGAAGATTTGCAGAGCATACTCCTTTTGTGAAAATGTCTGCCAATTGTGATTGTGAGTTGATAAACTTAATCTTAATCTTCTTCTCTTGATTTTGTCTTGAATAAAATGACAATCAACATCAATGTGCTTGGTTCTTTCATGAAAGACCTGATTCTTGGTTAGATGTATGTCAGATTAGTTGTCACACATTAGCTTAACTGGACTTGTAACCTTAATTTGTAAATCATTTAGCAAAGAAACCATCCATGTGATTTCACAGCAAGTGAAAGTTAAGGCCCTATATACTACTTCAGCAGAAGATCTGCTCACTGTAACTTGTTTCTTGGATCTCCAACTTACTAGAGAGTCTGTCATAATGCAATATCATGTGGTTGATCTTCTTCTTATGGGACATCCTGCATAGTCTGAGTCACTGTATGCAGTTACTTGACTTTGATCTTTTGAAAAGAAAATTCCCAGTCCTATATCACTTTTAATTTTGATTATTTTCAGAACTCCAATTAAATGGTCAGTGCAAGGATTTTTCATGAATTGACTAAAGATCCCAACTACAAAGCTTATGTCAGGTCTAGTTATAGTTAAATATATCAATTTTCATATAAGCTTGTAGAAAGTGGGATATGTGATAGGAGATGAGCTATTTGGTGTAAACTTTACATTTTGCTCTATTGGAGTTGTTACTCGTTTACATGCAAGTAGTCCTGCTATCTCAATGATCTCAGATGCTTATTTCTTCTAAGAAATATGAATTCCTGTGTCATTTCTTGCAATTTCCAATCCCAGGAAATACTTCAATTGTCCCAGATCTCTAATCTTGAAATTATGTTTTAACTAATCTTTAATTTGTTCTAATTCAGAGATTTGTTCACTCCCTATCAAAATGTCATCCACATAAATGAGTAGGGCAATAAAGTTATTGCTTGCTTTTGCCCCTTTAGTGAATAATGAGTATTCACTACTTGAATCTATAAATCCTATACTCTTGAGATAATTAGTAATTTTTGAATTCCATTGTCTAGAGGCTTGTTTCAAACCATATATTGATTTATGTATACATACATGTTTGGATCTTCCCCCTGAATTAAAAGACCTTGGGGTGCTTTCATATATATTTCTTCACCAAGGTCCCCATTAAGGAGTGCATTATGCACATCTAATTGACATAAGTACCAGTTTTGTTTTGTTGCCAATGCTAGAAAAATCTTACAGAAGTGAGCTTAGCTACAGGACTAAATGTTTCTATGTAATCAAATCCATATTTTTGTGTATAGCCTTTAGCTACTAATCTAGCTTTATGTTTATCAATTTTTCCTTGTGAATTGGGCTTTGTTTTAAAAATAAATCTGCAACCAATTGATCTTATGTCATGTGTTCTTTTAACTATACTCTAGGTTCTATTATCTCCAAGTGCTTTCAATTCCGCTTGTATATCTTTTCTCCTGTGTGGTTCAGCTATTGCCTCCTCATATGTTTCGGGTTCATGAGTAAGAGCTAAATTAATTGAATAAACTTATGTTTCTGAGAATTTGTCATATCCTAGAAACTCTGAGATTGGGTATATTACTGAATTATTCCTGGATTTTATAGTGTATGCCTTTGCATCATGGTGATATATGTCTAATTTTGATGGAAGCTTTCTGGTTCTTGATGTTCTTCTCAAGTTTTCTTCTTGAATCCTAGGTGACAATCTCTGTTGATCATTGTCATTGTTCTCTTCATCCAGTTTTCATGATCATTCTACATCATTATATTTTCTTCAGGTAGGTCATATTGATCTTCTTCATTTAAGAATATTTCTTCTCCGTCAATTTCCTTTTCTCCTTCAATCCAGTCATAACCATCATATGTTGGTGCTTGGAGATGGATCTCATCTCTTTTAGTGATCTTTTCTCTGTAAGGAAAAACTGTTTCTATAAAGATCACATTTCTTGATATAAAGATTGTTTTCTTGCTTAGATCATAAATTTTATAGCCTTTCACATTTGATGGATAACCAACAAATATGCATTTTTGTGATCTTGAATCTAGTTTTGGTCTTCCCAGTGATTATGTGCATGTAAAGCTTAAACAACCAAATGTTTTAATGTCAGTGTAGTCTGGTTTCTTATCATAGAACAACTCAAATGGTGTTTTATTGTCCAAGACATGACTAGGTGTTTGATGGAATCTTGCTTTCGTTCCATCACGATCCCGTCTTAGCGATCGCTAGTGCGGATTGAAAGGCACACACTAAACCCAATCATCTTATTTATATTACCTTATTTACCTATTATGTTATTTACTTATTAATTGGTCCATGACCGTAGGTTAGGAATAAAGGCCCACGACCCGTAGATTAGTAGAACAGGCCTTCGGCCCATGAGTAAAACCTAGTTAGGAGACACTAGTGTTTATATCAGAAACCCTAGTTGTATTACGGAGTTGATTATTAATGAAATTACTTTTATGTCGAAAGGTGTGACTACCTTGCTAGAATTCTCATTTCTTGTAAGTGTTCTTCCTCTTTTCTTCTAATTCGTGCCAAGATATCTCTTGGAGGCCGTTCTAATGGGCGGATCGCTAGGTAATTCCTATCGCGGATTACCAATTGGAACCAACGTTCCAACACATGGCCACAGAGCATGTTCCAACGCTTCCGCAACAAGGGAGTCCACCAGACAGAGGATTCGCCGGGTTGAAGAATCGATGAGCCGGATCCGGGACATGGTAAGAAGTGTGACAGCAAGTCGAGAAGTCGGTGTGACGGCCACTATAGCAGCTGACAGACGAACAGATCTGATGCTTTGGAGAGCGGATCGGGTGGGTCAAAGGAAGGAAGAGGAGATAGATCCAGGAGACGGCGGACTGAGTGAGAAAGAATCTAATCCCAACAGATTCGAAGAAAGAAAGGCAAATGAGCCGGACCAGTATCGAGTTAAACCGAAAATTCTGGCTGAACCAAGCGAACTCGTTCAGACTGGCGGATTAGAGCGGGGTAAGGGCGCGAGCGACGAGCAGAGCGCACGACTGAGAGTGCTAGGGTGTGTGAGCGCGTGGGGATCTGTATCAGCGCGTGTAGGCATCTGGAAGGACTTGGTGGCGCATGGGAAGGATCTCATGGCTGAGGAGATCTTTTCTGACCTGGAAACGCAACTTCAGAAGCTTTATCGGATCTCAGAAAGGACTGAACGTAGTCAGAGGGATGGAATTCCACCATATTCAAATCAGGTTAATTACAATCCTCTTGAATTTATTTTGGTTTGGATGAGAGAATTGGGTATACTGGTGAACGAGGACCTAGGGTAGGGAATGGCATGGTTGTTGATTCTGGGGGATCTTTCATAGATGTATTTGAAAACCAGGACAAGAGTTTACATATGCAAGGGGTTGCTATGGTGATTAAGTATGCGTGTGTGGTTCCCTTAAGTTGTCTAGGCTTAAGTAAAGATGTGGTGCAACGTCTTCTTAGGTGTGTTAAGGTGCACCACGACCATGACTACAAGACTTCCATCTCGACACAGGATAGTCGATATGGGTACCTAGTAAAGCATTATAGACCTTACAATCTGTCTTTTTTGTGTTCAAGCTACCATGAATCATGTGTTTAGACCCTACTTGCGGATGTTTGTGCTAAAAATTCTTGATGATGTCTGGGTCTATGGTTATGATTGGGGACATTTGATTTTGGTTCTTGGAATAATGGGGTACAAGTATTTCTGGGATGAACCATCTAAGTGTCTAGTAGGAGAAAATGAAGTTATATATCAGGGACTCTATATAGCTCAGGAATGGGTTAGAGAAGATGTTGGGAAGATGGTATCTACTCATCAACCGCAAAAGGGTGAACAAAAAGAATTGGTCAAGAGGTATTTGGAGCAACATCTACTTTACTGCACTTATCAACGACTGATTAAGCAGGAAAGGAGTTCGGCTTGGTTGAAATCCTGGTACAATACCCTAGCCCCAAGGTTAAGAGTAACAATAACCCGTGAAATGAAGGTCCCATCAATAAGTCAAGATGACTTAGGGGATGAATCAAGGCTCTATTTGGAAATCACTCAAGATAACATAAAACAGGAAACTAGTGAGAAGAATAAAGTAGAAGAGTTCGGAGGAAACCTTTGGGTTTATCTGAAAATCAATTTATGTTGTCAAGATATCATTGGGAAGAGGAACATGCAAGTGCAATTTGGTAAGTGTTAGTCCAGATAACGGCAAAGTAAAAGACAAGAGGGGGGAGGGGGGTGAATAGTCTTTTCAAAATTTTGTCGATAAAACAGTTTCTCAGATATCTGTTGAGGTATCTGATTCTTATAATCAGAAAGCGGAAGACTTTTATGATAAGTGCACGTGCTCAGCAAGCTATAATGTGTGTAAGTACTCAGCAAGCAATAAATACGCAATAAGTAAAGTGCAGTAAGTAAATGACACAAAGCTTTATAGTGGTATCTGAGGGTGGCGTAATCCCTCTACTAATCCACTTGCCCTTTCTCAGGACTTGAATCCACTAAGATAGGAAGTTGAGTTCCCCTTACAAAATCCTATCTCTTGATCCCTTTTACACTAGGTTCCCAACCAAGTTCCCCCTGAGTTATTCCCCGGCTTTCTCAGCCAAGTACTTCCTCTACTCAGTAACCTTTGAGCTATTCCTTAGTTTTCCAAACTAAGTACTTCCTATGCTCAACGTCTTTCTGGTGTTGGTTATGGTAGTTTGTTAGGTGAGCTAGCTCTTATAACTTATTCAGTTATCTCAGAGAGCTCTATAGAAACAATCTTACTTAATACACTTTGCAATGTATGGTAAGTTGTTCTTTACTGACCCAAGTCTTTGTTGTATGTTCAAAAGAATGAATAACATATATAAGTCACAACTTGATCTTTGGATTCAACTCTTTCACAATGAACAATGCTTGTTAAGGATCAAGACACTTAGAACTTTCCTGCGACTTAGAATTAAAGAGCTTTAGTCGCAACAGAAAGCTAGAGAGTAAGTAGGTAGAAGGCTTGTATGCTTGAATAAAAGATTGTAGTTTTGTGTAGTTCAAGGTGTGTCAAGTGTGTCTTTCAAGCATTCTAAATGGTGATATTTATAGTTGAAAATCATGTCGTTTGAATAGTATCCATTAGACATAGTGAAATTCAAACTGCTGATATCTGAAGATAGTACGGCAGTGAGCTTTGTCTCTTTACAGAGATTTCCTCTTTTGTTCAGACATATCTGTCTGCGTAATAAATGCACTGTACTAACTTTTGTCTTGTAGTCTCAACGGAACAAAGCAAGCTATATGAGGCTTTGCATATCCTTTCTCAGTGAGCATTGGGTATCAGAGACCTATAGAAATACTTGTCTTCCAAATACACTTAATTTCTTCAAGGTATCTAAGCCAAGCATTCTAAGGAGACTTTTCTCTCGGAGAATGACTAAACTACCCTCAAAAGCCCAAAAGGGAAATGGGTTAAGTCTTCTTAATGGGCCATGGGCCTAATAGAGCATTGTTGGTGCAATCCGAGCCTTACACTTGGCACGATCCAACGAAGCCCTTCCTCTTTGGGAGATCTCTATATATGTGGCACACAATCCCATGATAACGGTAAGTAACATGATCATTACGAACTAATCCCGATCACTATACACAGCAGATCTTCAGTCTCTCTCGAGTAAAGTCTATAACCGGTTTGACACTACGCAAACCGGGTCTTCGGTCCTATCCCCCCCCCCCCCCCCAAAGTTACTTGTGCAGGTTCTTACCCTTTAGAGTTTTGGACCTTGACTTAGGGCGATTTGTAGTGATTTGGACTTGGGCGATTTAGGAAGAACTTAACAAGTGTTCGGGGGGACTTCACCCTCAACACATCTTATTTATATCATCTTATTTACCTATTATGTTATTTATTTATTAATTGGTCCATGACCGTAGATTAGGAATAAAGGCCCACAACCCGTAGATTAGTAGAACAGGCCTTCGGCCCATGAGTAAACCCTAGTTAGGAGACACTAGTATTTATATCATAAACCATAGTTGTATTACAGAGTTAATTATTAATGAAATTACTTTTCTATCAAAAGACGTGCCACCGTCGAAAGGCATGACTACCTTGCTAGAATTCTCGTTTCTTCTAAGTGTTCTTCCTCTTTTCTTCTCATTAGTGCCAAGATATCTCTTGGAGGCCGTTCTAATGGACGGATCGCTAGGTAATGCATATCACGGATTACCAGTTGGAACCAACGTTCCAACAGTGTTCTATTTATTAAGTATGCAGCAGTTAATACTGCTTCTCCCCATAACATCTTGGATAAGTTTGATTGAAATAACAGTGCTCTTGTAACATTCAAGAGATGTTGATGCTTTCTCTCAACCACTCCATTTTGTTGTGGAGTGTAAGCACATGTCTTTTGATGTATAATTCCATTTTTACTCATCATATTTCTAGTAAGTGAAACTCCATTCCATAATCAGATATAATAATCTTGATTTTCTTCTGCATTTGATTTTGTATCATTTGTATGAAAGTATTAAGAGCTTCTTTAGTTTATGATTTATGTTTTAGCAAATAAATCCAGGTCAATCTACTATAGTCATCCAATATTGTTAAGAAATAATGGTGATTCTTTAAAGTAGCTATTGAATAAGGTCCCCATAAATCACAGTGCAATAAATCAAGAATAGAACTAGAACTTTTATTTTTAACTGGAAATGGGAGTTTCTTCTGTTTTGCTTGCATACAAACATCACAGTAAGAGAAATCCTTACAGGAAACATTAGGATTAGAAGCCTGAATAACAGATAATCTATTTAAACTAAGATGTCCTGATCTAAAATGCCAAATATGATCTTTAATAACTGCAGTTTGATCATGGTCGTTTTGATTGGAGATGGCTAGTGCCTTAGGTAAGGTAACAACATTCTTCAACTGACAGAGACCTTTTTGTGCTTCAATGTCCAATCTTTGTCATTGATGGACTCAATGAACAAATTGTTTGTAGAATGTGACAATCATTATTAGAGAACAAGAATGTTGTTAGGAATATCTGTTTAGATTTTGATCAGCAACCTAATGACTTATCTTAGCTCAGAAAGGTGCTTAGTACTCTTGGTTCACTTGAACACTGTAAAAGAGGAAAATCACTAAGTATGTTAGTCTAGCAAATATTGTATATGATGTTAGGTCTCTAAATGTAATTTTTATATCTTTGAAGAAGACCAAGAAGAAGGCATCCGGTAGAAGAGTTCAACAAATTTGAATATTTGAAGACTGCACAAGATTGCTGAAGACAAAGGAAATTGGTCTCATCAGATACATATGTCCAGATATCTTTAAGAAACAAGTGTTTTTCAATAAACAAGTTTCGCAAAAGATATCTGAGAACACAAGGTTTCTGAACGAGGAAAAGTGCTCACAAATAACTACACTCAGATACCTTGGACAAAACTTTGTTTCCAGGAAACAATGTTTTGAATAAGTATCTGGAGATGTGAGAGTCTCTTGAAAAGGACATGCAATGCTTCAGAAAGCGTGCATAGTTCCATTGGCACTGCAGGACAAAAATAGTACAAGTGCAATAAATGCGCAGACAGAGACATCTGAACAAAAGAGGAAATCTCTGAAAAGAGACAATGTCTTCTGCAGTACTATTTCAGATATCGATAGTTTGAAATTCATTTGAGCCTAACGGATACTTTTCAAACGGCATGATTTTCAACTATAAATATCAACACTTAGAATGCTTGAAAGACACACTGAAAACACCAAGAACACAGAACTGAATATTTTAAGCTTCTCTGATAATACAACTAGTGGTATCTTTCTCTCAAGCATACAGGCCTTCTGCCTACTTACTCTTTAGCTTACAGTTGCGACTAAGCTCTTGAATTCTAAGTAGTCCGAAAGTTCTAAGTGTCCTAATCCTTAACAAGCCTTGCTATCTGTGAAGGAGTTGAATCAAAAGATCAAGTATCTGAGTTTCATTCTCCATACATTTAACATAGACTTGGGTCAGTAAAGAATATATCACCACACATTGTGAAGTGTGTTAAGTGATCCTTGTTCTATAGAGTATTCCTACATAACTGAAAAAGTTATTAAGACTACTCGCCTGACAAACCATCATAACCAACACCATACACGGCATGGAGTACAGGAAGTACTTAGTTTGGGAAACTAAGGAACAACTCCAAGGTTATTGAGCATAGGAAGTACTTAGTTTAGGAAACTAAGGAACAACTCAAAGGTTTCTGAGTATAGGAAGTACTTGGTTGGGAGCCGGGGGTACACTTGGTTGGGAACCTAGTGTAAAAGGGAATCAAGGGATAGGTTTATTGTAAGGAGAACTCAATAACTATCTTAGTGAATTTCTAGGTCTGAGAAAGGCCGAAGTGGATTAGTTGAAGGATTACGCCAGCTTCAGATACCACTATAATTTGTTGTGTTATTTACTTACTGCATTTACCTTGCTTTAGTCATCTTGTTAAGTACTTACACACTTTTACTCTGCTGAGCACGTGCACTTATCACAAAAAGTCTTCCGCTCTCTGAAATTAAGTATCATATATCTTCACAGATATCTGAGAAACTGTGTATATCGACAAAAGTTGTAAAAGACTATTCACCCCCCCCCCCCCCCACCACCCCCACCCCTCTAGTCTTTTACTTTGCCGTTATCTGGACCAACAAATGCTATCTCATTGTCTCTACAGACTTTATTCACAGACATGAGATTCAATTTAAATGAAGGTACACATAAAACCTACTTTAAAATGCAACTATATCTCAGTTTAATATCTCCCATGTATGTAATGGGTATTCTTGTCAAATTAAGTAGCTGAACAAAAGCATTTAGTGTTGTAATATTATCAGTAAATAATATTTTATCATAGATGATGTGATCTGATGCTCCTGAGTTTAGAATCCAATCAATAAGATTACTATTAGATATACAATTCATTGAAAAATTTATACCTGCATAGTTCAGCTCAGCAAGTGGCTCAATAGCAGATGGTGCAGAATTAGGACTTGCCACCATGTTTCCATTCTGCTGTGCAGAGTTGGTAGCTGGTGCGGTGGACTTGTTCTATGCAAAGTTCATGAGATGGTTCAACTATCCACCAGTGAGATTTACAGAGCTAGTTTGACCAAATGCATTGGAATTGGCATGGTACTGGTTTCCTCTACCACCATAGCCAGATCTTCCACCTCTTCCTCTGTGACCTCCTGTTCCTCCATTATTAAATGGTTTCTCAGAGCCATTCATTGGGTAACCATGCACCTTAAAGCAATTTTCAATAGTATGATTGCTCAGAGTAGGCAGTTAGGACAAGTGAGTCCTTTCTTATCTTTTCTCTTGTATCCAATGTTCATAGCAGAAGTCTCTATAGGAGACATGTAGCTTTCTCTTAATATTTTCTGTCTCTCTTCTTGTAAGATCAGTGAGTAACTCTTATCAAGTGAGGGCTTTGGATCCATTAGAAGGATTTGTCCTCTCACCATGTCAAAAGTATCATTTAGTCCCATTAGGAACTTAAAGATCTTGTCAATGTCCTGCACCTTCTCAAGGTAGCTAGTGATAGTAGCGTCTTTGCAAGAGCAGGTAGGCAAAGGCCTGTAATCCTCTAGTTCTTCCCATAAGTTTGAGAGTTTGGTGAAGAAGTCGGTGACAGAGGTATTACCTTGAATAACATTGCTTAGTTCTTGCTGCAAGTGAAAGATACGCACCTCATTTGGCTGTGCATATCATACCTTGAGCTAATCCCACAACTGCAGTTTTGCAGTAAAGCTGAGCACTATTAATGTCTGGTGACACAAAGTGTATCATTCAAGACATGACAATGGTGTTACACCTTAACATATCATCTTTCTTAACATTATCAGTAGTGGGAAGAGTGATAGTCCCATCAATGAATCCTACTTTGTTTCGGATGCTCAGAGGCATTAGGAAAGCTCTTGACCAGGTGTGGTAGTTACTTTTGTTTAGTAAGAGAGTTATGGCCCCTGAGTCAGAATTCTCTAAGTGATGGAGATAGAGAGGGCTAAAAGGACTTTCATGCTCAGGTGGAGGAGTAGGAACAGTCCCAGAGGCAACATCAGTAACAGTAGGGTTATCTTCAGCCCTTAGAGTGAACTTTCATAGAAGGGAGTGAGCTGTAAGCGATTGAGAAAGTGAGCACTAAGAGAAAAGCTTGAAGAGAAAAACTTAAACTAGAAACAACCTGGCTCTGGTGCCATGTTAACAATTGAAGTTTGATAACATGAACAAAGCCGGAAAGGAGTTGTATATTTATAGTTGGAAGCAAGTTATTATATAAACCCTAATAGTATCCGGTTATATATACCCGAATAATTCAACCGAAAATGGTTGTCAAACTAGAAGAAGATAAAAGACATTTAAGATGTAAATCAGAACTACAGAGCATCTTAACGGTAGCAAGACTCGGGTGTTGTACTTTCTTCATCATCTCACCGTTCAATTTGATCCCTTAACATTGAAACCCTAATAGTGCCAATTTGGTACTATTCTGACGTTGTACGGCATCGTTTTGGTTTCTTCTGAAACGAGGAAGAAGACGAACAATGCTCCCCCTCTCGTCTCTCGTCCAGCTTCCTAATTCTCTTGTCAAACTTGCTCAAGTTCGTTGACTCCTTTCCGGCTCTTAATTCGTGTATCGTGTCTCCCTCTGATTGGTTGATCTTGATGGGTGTTTTATACCTTTTGTCCTTGTTCTTTTCATTTGTTACATATGTAGTCTCATATTTATTCCCACTTTTCATTTCAGTATATAAACTTTTGAATTCTTTGCAATTTAATCCTGCTAAATTGCATTTCTTCTTCCCTTGATTTCTTCTTTTATTCAGAAATTTCCAATACACTACATTTTGTTCCCAGTAAATGTGGAGTACTTGGAATTCCTCCTGAGCCATCTTGAGTATGTCCTGGAGCAGAGGTTGTTGTTGCCACTGTGTTACTTTCTTCCTACGAATACAAGAGTAAACATACATAGAGTCAGTTTGGAATATCAACCTTTTTATTTTGTATTCAAGAGCTAGCATGATTCCAGTTCTTAGAGCATAGATTTCAGCCATATTTACCTGCACTTTCCTGTTTCTCATTTTCCAAACCATCCACCAAAAGTGAATGAACAAGAGCAGGGCTTTTTGGTTGGGAGAGTTCATGAAGATCATCAGAACTCTTGATTCTTGAACATGCATGTATCTATCCAAGTCTTGCAAGTTTTAGTCCAACAATTACATCTTTTAATAACAACTTTCAAAACTATATATAAAAATCATGTAAAATGGATTTCACTCACTCACATGCATCCAAAATATCTCCTTTCTTCTCAAAACCCGTACTACAACGTACTGAGTATGCTCTAATGAAATAGAGTGCTAGATACCAAAAAAACTTGTCAATACTCGTATGATTCAATGTTCCCAACTTTTTTATGAACTCCTGACCTAACACAGGATCTTCAACCAATATAAACCATACCATTCCACTTTATTCCCAAACTCAATTTTAGGCATAATTTCCAACAATGGAGCTGGGCTCCATTGGCGGTCAGAAATGAAATAAGCCAATTTCACCTTATTTGACTAAAATGTGGTGATTAACTAAAATTGTATAAGTCAATGTTCCCAACCTTTTTTATGAACTCCTAACCTAACACAGGATACAAACCATACTATTCCACTTAATTCCCAAACTCAATTTTAGGCATAATATAATTTCCAACAACGGAGCTGGGCTTCATCTTTTTCTTTTAACAGTAAAATAAATTCATTAATTATAGATTTACAC
The DNA here is from genome assembly GCA_026545765.1 of Plantago major. Taxonomy (NCBI): domain Eukaryota; kingdom Viridiplantae; phylum Streptophyta; class Magnoliopsida; order Lamiales; family Plantaginaceae; genus Plantago; species Plantago major. Next base: position 28,535,003 of record CM048843.1, read on the forward strand.
GAGTATAAGAAATGTTCGAGGAGTACAACATCAACATAAATATATATTAAATACCAAAACTTCCTTTCCAAATCGCACAAACTCCTCAAATTAATTCCTCATCTCCTCCACGCTCATAGACAAGCATAAATGACACCCTTTAACCTAAACCACACCTGAAAACATCTCCAAAAAGTCTCGACCAACATCCTCAATGAAACAGCTTCACATCCCAAATGTAGTACTTCCGTCAATTCCAAGGGAGTGCATGCATCTATAATTGCCAACACCCTTCCATCCTTTGCTCTTTGACATAACGAGTGGCAAGTAATTCAAATTAAATCTTTGATGGAGCTGGGATTCATTGGCGGAAGCAAATAAAATCTAGTGAATTATTTAGTGTACGGTTGGCAACACCTTATAAGGTGACTTATAATCCAGTTTCACTTTATTGATCAATAAGGTGATTTGACTAAAACAAGGTGGTTTGGCAACTGGTAAAAGTAAGTATCTCGGGACGGTCTCTAAATAATTTATTTAGAGACGGACCATGTTGTCAAGAAAGTCATCGATATTAAATGTTTTCAACATTGTTGTTTTCATATTACATAAAAATCCATTTCGTCAACGGCATAGACATTTTGATTAGTAACATGGATGATTTTCTTAACATAACTCGGTCTCTAAATAAGTTATCTAGAGACTATCTATCAGGACACTATATGGTTTGGTAAACACCCACCTTATTTTCTCAATCACCTTATATGGTATCTAAAAAATAAGGTACTTCATGTAGCTTATTGAAAAATAAGGCACCTTATAAGTCTTTTTCTTTTATATTAAATATCAGCTAACTTATCAGTTAATTTGTCATACACGTTTATTTATACCAGTTACGTTTATCAGTATCAAATCCTAGGCTCCTAGTTTCATTATCAGTCAACTTATAAGTTTTCAGTCACCTTATCATATTTTAGCTAGTTTTGTCAAACATAGCCTTACACGAGTCAAATTGTCACCAAAGAATTTTGATATATAAAATTGACGTACAATGCGAACAGCATACAAGTGAATTATTTAAACTTAATTATTATTGTATTTTATATATATATATATATATATATATATATATATATATATATATATATATATATATATATATATATATATATATATATATATATATATAAGTGGACAACTATTGAAGTTTTTCAATTGAGTGCTTAATTCAAGTTAAAATGGACTAATTTGTAATATATGTTTAAATTAGACTTTAATTACAAAAAACAATATATTTTATTCAATCAAATTACAAGCCCTAATTCAATCTCAACAAAATCAATGCATCATAACAAAAACCAATCTTACTTCTTCATTTAAAATTTAAACACTAATTCAACCCCCCCCCCCCCAACGAAATCAATTAATCATTAAAAAACAACGATAACCAATTTTTCTGCCATATCTTCTCCAATTAAATTAAAACATATCAACTTAAACACTAATTCAACTTGAAAAAAGGCAATTCATTATCAGAAACAACAATATTACTTGTCTTCATATATGTCTTCTATAACTATAACTGCGTGTCACAATAATACGCGTAGCATGTTCTCACGTTCTAGTTATTAATATAGTTCTCCAAGTTGATATGGTATATTTTGGCCCTCTCCTAAATTTTGGTGATATGTGCCAAAATTTAATATGAGGTCTAAATTAATAATAGTATAATAAATTATTTAATTTATTTTATTCATAAATATTTATTCTTTTAATAATTTTCCCATTACAATAAATGAACCAATTATGTTGAAAATTCACAAATACCAAATCAATTGTTTCCAGATTTTTTTTTTTAGGAGTGATAAGTTGGTAAGAAGTTGAAACTGTATGCAGGAGATGCAGAGTTCAAACCCTGGAGCGTCAATTATTGAAAGTAATTATAAGGTGGTTGAGGCAAGGAGTTATAAGGTGGTTGAGGCGGAAGACAAGAAGTAGTGGTAATTGAGCCCTTGTAACCCTTGTAATATAATTAGCTTATTAAAATAAAAAACAATTGTTGAGTTTTTTTTCCTAACAATTAACATAAATTTTAAACGAGTAAGTTTCCTAAGAAACACACTCTAGATAGAGACATAGAAACATAGTTTCTATTTATTACATATTAATCCCAATAAAAAATACCTTTTCAAAAACACCCCAACCCAAGGGCAAGAAGCCGGGTCGGACTGTCTGTGATACGGATCGGTATATATATGCTACAAACCAGCCGAAAAAACCATAATTCGCCATTTATTTATGTGCTTCTTTCTCTCACTACTTTCTCTCTCAAAAATTCTCCAAAAAAAAAGCTTGATTCAACCGTTAATTCACCGGAAAAACGCAACAACTTGATCGATCGGCAACGTTAGCTGATATTTCTTCATGAATCTCCAGAAAAAAAATCAACCACAAAAAAGGTTAGACATGATTCGAATGAATTTTTGATTTTTTTTCAACGTTTTCAACCGATTTGATCGAAAAATAAAGCTATATAGTTGATATTATAATTGATTACAGACTGATACATAGTTGATTCATGTTTCGAATGATAAGATAGCTTCGAATACACATAGATCTGAAAAAATCAAGTTCGAAAAATTGTAGATCTAGAACTATTCATCTATATTTTCGTGTTTTGATGGTAATTCATTGATGTTGTTGTTGTTTATGCATTGACAAGGTGTAATCATGCTTGCATAAGGATCGGATAGTGTTTTGAATCAAGATCCGACCTCAATCATCAACTCAGATATGGAAAAATAAGGTATATAGTGTTTCTATGTTTAGTCTTGTATGTACTATGTTCTCAATAATATTACCTATGTTCTCTGGAATATGTCTTATGTTTTCATTCAAAACCTGACAGTCATTTTGTGCTCTATTTTTCGACATATTTTTTTGTATTCTGTTTTTACTATATTTTCCTATGTTTTTACGTATATGTACTATCTTCTCACTAATATACCTTATGTTCTCAACGTACAATGTTTAATATGTTTTCTATGAAATAGTTTTGATGTTGTTGTTGTTTATGCATTCACATGGTGTAATTATGCTTGCATAAGAATCCGACAGTGTTTTTAATCAAGATTCGACTTCAATCATCAACTCAGATCTGGAAAAATAAGGTATACATCGTTTCTATGTTCATTCATGTATGTGCTATGTTCTAAAAAATATTACCTATGTTCTGAAAAATACTACCTATGTTTTCATTCAAAACCTGACAATCGTTTTGTGCTCTGTTTTTCGACATATTTTTTTGTATTCTGTTTTTACTTTATTTTCCTATGTTTTACGTATATGTACTATCTTCTCACCAATATACCCTATGTTCTCAACAATATCTAATATGTTTTCTATGAAATAGTGGCTCATTGATGTTGTTGTTGTTTAAGCATTCGCAAGGTGTAATCATGCTTGGATAAGGATCGGACAGTGTTTTTAATCAAGATCTTACCTCAATAATCAATTCAGATCTGGAAAAATAAGGTATACATCGTTTCTATGTTCATTCATGTGTATGCTATGTTCTCAAGAATATTATTACTTATATTTTTTGGAATATGTCCTATATTTTCATTCAAAACCTGACAATCGTTTTGTGCTCTGTTTTTCGACATATTATTTTGAATTTTGATTTTTACTGTATTTTCTATGTTTTTACGTATATGAACTATCTTCTCACCAATATACCCTATGTTTTCAACCATATCTTCTATGTTTGTTATGAAATAGTTGCTCATTGATGTTATTGTTCTTGTTGTTGTTTATGCATTCACAAAGGTGTAACCATGCTTGCATAAGGATCGGACGGTGTTTTCAGTCAAGATCTGACCTCAATCATCAACTCAGATCTGAGAAAAAGGTATACAACATTTCTATGTTCTTTCCTGTATGTGCTATGTTCTCAAGAATATTACATATGTTCTCTGGAACATGTCGTATGTTTCCATTCAAAAGCTAATAGTCGTTTTGTGTATACAACGTTTCTATGTTCTTTCCTGTATGTGCTATGTTCTTTCTTGTATGTGCTATTTTCTCAATAACATTACCTATGTTCTCTGGAACATGTCATATGTTTCCATTCAAAACCAGACAGTCGTTTGTGATCTGTTTTTCGACAATATTATGTTAAATTTTGTTATTTACTGTATTTCCTATGTTTTTACGTATATGTACTATCTTCTCACCAATATACCATATGTTCTCAACAATATCTACTATGTTTGATATGAAATAATTGTTCATTGATGTTGTTTATGCATTCACAAGGTGTAATCATGTTTTCATAAGGATCAGGTTACTAAATTCATCAACTTGAAGAAGAAGAAGAAGAAGAAGAAGAAGAGCAAGAGCATTGACGAAGAAGAAGAAGGAGAATGTTGAGTCAAATGCAACAGATGAGCAAAAAGAGATGATGAATTTGAAATTATGTAGATAGAGATCAATAAGAGGTTTGGAAAGAGACAAAAGAAATAGCGTTATATGTTCTTTTCTTGGCAGTTGTATGAACAGTAGTACAACATGTAATTAAATAATATAGGTTTCGTTTTGAATAGAATCTTGTTTTTTGGATCATGATTTTATATGTTGTGAATGATCTAGGTTCCGTTTGAATATAATCTTGTTTTTCAGATCATTTTGATGGTTTTTGAATCTGTTGAATTTAGGATCTTTGAATATTGTTGAGTTCATGGATGGATATGTTGATAACATGGACGATTATGTTGAGAACATGGACTAATTTTGTTTACCAAATCAGCTATATTCTCAACAAAATCACCTATGCTCTCAACCAAATCACTTATGTTCATACCCCATGATTGTCGTGTAGTAATTGCTTTGTCGACATGAAAATCTTATGTACAGTATATTACATGGTCTCTACATGGAGTTTGAATATCTCAAAGGCATGTTATTTCAATGTTATTTATTAATCCATGATCTTAACATATTTATTCATGATCTCAACATATTCATCCATGTTCTATACATTTACAACCATGTTCTATGTTGCTTGGATACCCAGATATGTTCCCAACTATTACATCCATGTTTTCAACGTACTAATCCATGATACTAAAACACAATATTATATTGACACAAAGAAAAACAAAACCAATGTTACCAATCATATTATTCTATGTTCTCAATCATATATCTCATGTTACCAGACAATTCAAATATTTTCTCATCAAAATATTATAAGAACGTCACACAGAAAAATCAGATATTAACAAAAAAGAATTTCATATTCTCAGTCATATAGGCTAAGTGGTAGAGAATGGATCACACTGTAAAAAAAATAAAAAAATAAAAAGATATTGTTCATATACGTAAACATAGTGGATATTGCTGAAAACATAGAGTATATTGGTGAAGAGATAGTGCATATACGTAAGAACATAGGAAAATACAGTAAAAACATAACGCAAGGTAATATTTAAAAAAACAGAGCATAAATGACTGTCAGGTTATGAATGAAAACATAGGACATTATCTAGAGAACATGGACAATATTGTTGAGAACATAGCCATATACGAAAGAATTTAAAAACGTTGTATACCTTATTTTTCCAGATCTGAGTTGATGATTGAGTTCGGATTTTGAATGAAAATATTATTCAATTCATATGCAAGTACGATTACGCATCAGACAACAAAAAATCGCAAAAATAAAAAACTCGAACAAAACCCTATAACACAAAAAACTGAAAAACAAACGAAATCACACAATGATAACTATAACAAAATACTCACAAACAAGTTTCTAACATATTTGAGCAGGAGAACAGCAAGATTTCATCCTAAAGAGTAGTTAATTACACAAGGGAAAATGGGATATAACAGTGACAAGCCAAGGAACTGGCTGAAAAGGAAGAAATAAAAGAGTCTTTTACACCTGACCTGCGATAAAAACGGTACTAATCCGGATCCGCGCAAGATCCGCGAAAATAGGTTAAAAACACATGTTTAATGGTAGATTGTAAGACAGTCCGTTTCTAGTTAAATTAACTAAATACCGTTTCTTATGAGACTTTGTGATTTTAAACGGAACCATATTTATCGGACTAATATGGGGACCCCGAAAATTGGAGTCTAGCACCCAAGCAGCCTCTTAGTTAGGTAGCGGCCTCCGAGTATATTTAATTCCATATGAATATGTAATTGATGCCTTGTACTGTATTTCATAATTCATAGTATCAGAATTAAAAAATGTCACAAGTGGCATGTACTTCCAGGAGAACGTTAGACGCGTATTTGGAGATTAAGCTATTTTCATTTTAAAATCCCTCCATTCATTTTAAAATCACATGTCAAATTTTATTACATACGTAATCCCTCCATTCATTTTAAAATCTTCATTTAACTATTTTCAATCAACTATTTTTAATTTTAAATAATACATAGTTACTTTTAAACTATAATAGTACAAATATTTACAAAATTATAGTATTAAAATATTACTTTTTAAATTTCATTATATAACTTTATTAAATTATTTATTATTATAGTGTAGAAGTAATATAATTTGTTATCAGAATAAAAAAACAGTTAAAAAGGAAAACATAAAATTGAAAGTGTAAAAGAACCGAGGGGTATTATTTTTCACATTTAAAGGTGCATGTGCATGAATTGACCTCAGATGTATAAGTTAGAATTGAAGGGTCAAGTCAACAAACCCCAACTTATCATAACCTATTCTCAACTTGTGCTAGATGCTCATAAATGTTCTCTTTTCTTTCCTTTCCTTTCCTTTCCTTTGATCACTACAGTATACGGTATATCCTATCATATATTGCCTATAAATAGGACCAAATATATGAGGAGCTTCAAATATAACAGCAAATAGCCTCTGAGATACATAAACCCGAATTAAGAGAAATCGATCACCATGGGTTACACTACTACTAGTTCCTTGTCATCCTCCTTCAAATCAACATGTTTTCTAGTCTTCTTACTATTTGGTTCCGCTTTATCACAGAGCAACCCTATTTGTCCCTTCGACTACTTTTTCCACATGGGAGATGGAGTTTTTGACATCGGCAATGCTGTTGCGATTCAACCATACGGACATAGGCTCCCTGCTGCACATTCGCCTTATGGTATGACTACTCTTGGTCGTGCTACTGGACGTTGGTGTGATGGCCTTACAGACATTGACCTTGGAGGTACACACATCAATTTGTTTTTTATCTGTTCCAAATGCCATTGAACTACATTCGAGTCAAAGTTGAAATACTCATATCAAATCTATATTGAATGAAATGCAGGTGTAAACATGGGATTTACACACCCTGTTCCGTACTTGGGTGGAAATGCTACTGCCAATAATGCAATAATATTTGCCGTGGCAAGAAGTCCGGTATTAGACCGCGAATTCTTTGCTGCAAGAGGCATTAGAATTCCATTTCATGCAGTCTCACTTAGCACTCAGATGGAATGGTTTAGGCAACATATTTCCTCTATTTGCTCAACACCACCAGGTAGGTTATACTATTCTTTTTAACTTTTAGTAAAAGGTGAAGTACTTTTTAACAATGTGAAAATTAAATATCTATCTTATATATAATTTCGGATCATCTTATCCAGATTGTGCCAATATTATGGGAAGTTCTATCTTCTTCACGGGTGATGTTGAAGGAAATGACATGGCCCTGGCCTTGATTTCTGGAAAATCCATTGAAGAGGCTAGGTCTTATGTGCCAGCAATAACTCAAACTCAAATCAATGCCGCAAGGGTAATAATCTTAATCCGTCAAGTTTACCTTTAGTAATTTAGACATTATACTACTACTATATATGCTAAAGTGATCCGACGGTGCCGAGTGGAAGGGCCGTCATGGTGTTTATATATTGCATTGTGTAATATATTCAAGTATTATGAGGCACTACATCAGGGGTAAACTTGTGTTTTTTATTTAATTTTCCTACAATTACTTATATTATATTTTATGCAGGAGGTGATTAGGATGGGAACAATGAGAGTAATAATTCCAGGAAACTTTCCAATTGGATGCTTTCCGTATATTCTAAGTCGTTTTGGAACGAATGACCCCACAGACTACGATGCCTTGGGTTGTATAACGGAGATTAATGATCTTATCGAGTATAAGAACAATGACCTTCAAAGAGCCGTCACCAACCTTACCCAAGAATTCCCCAATGTAACCATATTCTATGGGGACTTTTACAATGCCTACTTGCGACTTCTACGAGAGACAAATGCAGGCAAGTGATCGATATTACAAAATTTTGTTTTAAATCATTTCGTGATTCATTTAGTTTCAACCATTGAGATTTGAACAGTGAAGTTATTCTAATCTCATGCTTATATGCAACAGGACCCAACGGCAACATGTCCATGGAGGCTTGTTGCGGAATCGGTGGCAGGTACAATTATGATAGCCGAAGGTTCTGTGGGAGACCAGGAGTGCCGGTTTGCTCTAATCCGAGTCAGCACATTCACTGGGATGGCATACACCTCACTGAAGATGCTAACAATCGTCTCGGTACTATTCTTCAAGAGGGAGCTTTGGCAGCATTGAACTGCACTGTATAAGAACTAGGCTCGATCCTAATTCTTTTATTAGTTGGGTTGAACAAAATGTCATCAGTTAGACGTCATACATTAATTAGACGTCCTTAAATATACACACTGTAATTTGTTTTCTGCTTGTTATGTTGATTTATCCTAAACGAAAACTTTCTCAATACAAAAAGTAGAGCTTTTTCTTCAGTGTTATACAAGTCACAAGAGTACCTGCCAGTAGAAAATGCTTCTAAAGAGAATATTACACTCAATCACCCCAGTCCACTGGCCAACATTGCCAACTGTTGCTTTATTATTCATCTAAAATCTAAATGGTTCCATATCCGTCAATTACAACATTCATAGATCAGATACCTAACAGATGATCAAGTGAAAAGTGGAAATCTCTTCTCACCTGAAGCATACGAGATAATGTTTCTTTTCAGTGGTGGAATATATTGTGCTCCTTGGAATGCGGCAGCTCGTAACAAGTTTAGTGGTCCAAAATCAACCGAGTATGCCTTCTGAAAGCCATCAAGGATTGTCATCATCGCCAAGTTTGCAGGTTTCCTTTCTGATTCGTATCTTCTAAGAAAGGATACCTGCACACACACACACACACACAGAGTCCTTTAGTCTGACCTCTAAGCACAAGGATACGATTGGATAAATTGTGCAAATGGAATTGTAAAATGAACCGGAATCACAAGTACAACGCAAATTTCCTACAGAAACTGTGATGGAATCAAAACATACACACTACTCAGTACTTTTTTAGTTGAGGTTTGAATGGAAAAAAAAAACATTCATCAGTTACCAGACATCCTACAGCAAAACCAAATTTTTTGAGAAATTATCGTAAATACCAACCATCTGTGGAGGGTATTTGACATCAATTTACAATAGATGCTGATATCTTCTTAAATTCATGGTTTTTCAGATTTTAAGGAAACTACTACATGGTTAATCTGACATAGATTACTATAAGCAAAATAATACCTCGCCAATATCAGAGCCCACGGCAATCCCTTCAGCAATCACTTTCGAGAGGGAAAACGCATCTCCGAATCCCATATTAACTCCTTGACCAGCCAAAGGATGCACAGTGTGTGCTGCATCACCAACAAGAGCAACACGTTTTGATACATAGCTGTTAGCATGGTTAAGAGACAACGGAAACGCCATTCTGTCAGAGGCTACATGGGTGATCTTAGGCGGAACTTCAAAGCAGTCATTGGCTGATACTGTTGCATCTCGAAATAACCAAGAAAACGGATTTTTGCTCCCTAATAGTTGAGATCGAGGTCGTGGACCATAACCACTGTCTAAAGCAGAATTTAATTCTATAACAAAATCAACATCAGATATCGATTTGCGCTTGAGTGATTCTTCAGGGCTCATGGTCCAAACAATATTACTGAATCTGTCACCAATTGGCAGGAGTGCAATTGGGCCACTAGGGATAAATCTTTGCCAGGCACATGTATTTACCTCCACATGTTCTACGGTACATATAATTGCACTTTGAGGATATTTCCATCCGGTTGTACTTATTCCAGCCAAGTCCCTAACACGTGATTTGGAACCATCAGCCCCAACCTGCGACAATTATATTAACTATTAAGCAGCAGTTGCTATGGAAGCTCAGCTTGAGAAACGTAGCATTTATTCTAGAACAGATTAAAAATTTATCACTTGTGATGTTTTTCAAGGAGTAATGAAAATTACCACCAGTTTTGCATATAAGCTATTCCCGTCGCTCAGTTCTAATCTTGCTAAAGATCCAGGACTTGTTGCAGAGCTAGCTTGCAAGGTCATGGAGTTTAACCTGCATGGGTATATTTTATGCTGGGAAGATCCACCCTGATAAAACCATGACACCCAGAAACTGTAGAACTTAGATAAATACGCTTAAAAGAAAAAGATGCTTCACACAAGATATCTACATCAACATGCAATCATGACAACAATTCTAGGAGAAATAGGAAAATGAAAAGAATAGGAGTTTAACCTACAATAAAAAACAAATGTAGACATCTAAAATATCAATTCCCTGTTAGGCTGACCCTTCTATGTTCCATGGAGTAAAAAAAGGAGCTGCAAAGTCCTACATTTACAATTCCACATTTGCAAGTCGTGCTGTTTTACTTGAGCTCATCAGAAACAAATCTATGCACTTCTATTGCTGTTTCTCATTATCGTGAATGCCTGAATGGTACTAATTGTTAGCATAGGAGAATACTTTTTTCTTACATTTGATTTTATAATTCGCAGAGGTGACTATTTCAAATGCTCACAAATCATTTTCTTCTTTATGGGAAAAAAGAAAACTTAAAAGAATTGAGTACCTGTATGCATGATAGTAGAGATCTTTGAAGAACCTTGTTCTCCACCACGCACCTGACCAGACAGAAATTAGCGCACTGACCAAGTGGTATAATTATAGTACAATACACTTCAGCATTATTCTCACCCTAGAACTTCTTTCTCTATGTCTCTTGCATTGTACCTTGTATATCCAAGACCCGTGTAATCCCAGACCTGCAGGAGCGTGATAAAAACTATGGATGTAAGTAGTAATAACAATGACCAGTAATGCTTTAAAATACTAATATCCATCAGTTCTACAAATGATGGCATAATCATAAAGCAAATATTATAGTACTCCCTCTGTCCCGGTTTGTTAGGCCATGTTCTTTTCGGCGTTGTTTTTAAGAAGACAAATACTATGGTTTGTTGTTGTAGAGAGAAATGATAAATAATTGAGAAAGTATGAAAGATAAGAGAGAGAAATGATAAAGAATACAAAAAGTATGAGATAGTGGGGTTAGTGGGGTTTTACTTTTTTACTATTTTAGGAGAGGGGCTAAACTAGTGGGACGTACCAAAGAGGAATAGATACATTTTTTTTAGCGGGGCGGAGGGAGTAGTATGTTAAGGACATTATCTTGATAACCAAGAAAACACAATGTTTGGAATATGAGAGGCCAGATTGGCGCAGTGATATGAATATGATATCAGATGGCCCTAAAACTATGCCTCATAAATTTTGTTCTCTACAGACAAAGTCTCTGGAGAGACGAGACCGACCTATGTTATCAAAAAACTCTACATGCTATTAATCAAAATGTCTATATTTGTTTAGAAAATGTATATATTTTGTATATGAAAAAACACCTGTGTTGAGAATATAGACATTTTAATTAGCAATATTGATGATTTTCTTGACAACCTAAGTCCGTCTCTAGATAAGTTATCTAAAATGACGTCTCTTAGCAGACTTAGTCCGACAAAGTCTCTGAAGAGACGGGACCGACCTATGTTATCAAAAAACTCATACATGCTATTAATCAGAATGTCTATGTTTGTTAAGAAAATGTATATATTTTGTATATGAAAAAACACCAATGTTGAGAATATAGACATTTTGATTAGCAGCATTGATGATTTTCTTGAGAACCTAAATCAGTCTCTAGATAAGTTATCTAAAGGCCATCTCTCAGGAGACTTAGTCCTACTGAATAACCTTTTACATTCTAATAAACCAAAATGAACTATGTCCTGCCATTTTATACTAATATTTATTATCTGATTTATTTTAATTATTTTAAATTCAAATTCTAATAAAACTAAAGATCAATTCATCAACTTTCATCATCCCAAAGAAAATGTCCCTGAAAACCATTTGCGCAGATTACCCCTCCCCTCGAAACCACCCGAAAACAAAAATCTGTCTGCGGAATGGTGTTGCAGCTGTGAGAAGTTGTACTTCTGCAATTATGGAATCTGCAAGTTTTGGGTGGGTTTATTACCAGGTAAATAGAGAAGTGAGGACACTCAAGATGAACTTTTAACTCTAAGCGTGTTTTTGGAATTTGTATGACAAGAAATTGCACCTAATTCATTTAAACATTTTCATAAAACTGACGTAAGCCGTATGAAATTTCACATACCAGTTCTAACCATTTAGCCCTCATGTTATTAGAACTTGAAAGAAAAACTGATTATCAGAACTTATGTGAAAACAAATAAATACTTAGTAGCATATTCTCAAAAAGTAAGTGTACACATGTTTCTCAGCTACTATATCAAAAAGGTTTCTCAGCCACGATTACTTATAAAGAACCTAATAGAAAAGGACATAAGCTTTAAAATTACCAAATTACAAAGAGGATATGATGTATTCTTTCTTATGAGACAGCTGAAAAGCTGCTTAATATAGAAACTGAACCAGACATAACTATACTAAAACAGAGAGGCCCTTAAAGTATCTTTTTTTACACACTCATAGAAGTTAATATAAGCAGCCAACTTTATTTATAAAGAATATAGCACATGTGCTTTATATTACCAAAAAATAAGAGTGAGGATATGATTTCTGGATTTAAAATCTTAGCATAGGAGCTTCAATTGAGAAATAGGACCAGACATAGCTATCCTAAAACTGAGAGACACTTGCAGTATGTTGACTCACTCATAGCAGTTAATATAAAAATAATGGAGAATGTAGGGATGTACACTAATACATGGACACAGTGTGTCAGTGACCAGACAATTTCTAACAATACTTTATGAAGTCACCAGTACAAGTACCTGCATCTTATCGAAGTATGCATGCCGGTGCTGCTCAACATATTTCCAGGCACCCACATCTGGAAGGAAACACTACCATACTTACTCCACAAAACACAAGATTAAATAACCATTGAAACACAACATAGTTAGGCAGACTTGTGCAAGTAGATTGTTGAACCAGGAAATGTGACAGCTAAAAAGAGGCAAAAGAATGAACAACAATATTTACTTGACCAAGAATTTGTTTGAAGGCACATATCAAAATCATGCATGTAGCTCTACTATGAAATCAAGAAAAGAATCTTGCGCGATACATTCGTCTATTTATGACTCAAAGAAATTACTGAGCTACATGCATATTGATTTTATTTCATGGAAGAGTCACTGAAACCTAAGAGGTAGATGGAGAAGGTAACTAAAAGGTAGAAATGTAATGAAGGATAGGAGTGGGCTTCACTCTGGCGGGTTATGACTTATGAGTATATCTCAAACAAAATACCAGCTTTCCCATGCACGTACTCCATAAACTAAAGAATCAGAAGTATAAATAAACCTAGAGGGTCTCCTGACAAGAAAGTGTGGCATTTGCACATGGCAAGTAATCTAATCAATGTCATGACCAAAGTATAAGCATAAACAGGAAGCAACACTTGCAAACCAAAGAATAACAACAAACTCCTAGTTCCACGATTAAATTTTTGCTAGATAGTAAAAATGGTATCTTCAAGATGCCAAAAATATCGTCGACCCTTAAAATTACTGCAAGAAACATAACTGACAGCTGCGATGAATTGAACATAACTATAAAATTCTGGTTCTATCCACCAGCAGTCTCTGACTGAACTTCCAGGTTTTGCTATTTTGTTTTAGATAACATTTCAGCTTGAATTGTTAATCACACTAGAACAACAAAGACATCTAATTTTTCTCCAACCATAGGTGAATGCAACTGAAAATGCCCATCTAACAACCACCTCAACTACTGGTGCTGAATAGCATGTCTTCTGGTAGTCTTTTGGTATTAATTTTTAGGGCTTGGAAAACAGCCCATCAGAACAGTCATAGGCCATCAATTTGATACCATGCTAAAATTTCGACCCTCATCTATTGCACTAGTTTTTGGGAGAGATTTACCTATTTGCAGGGATCCAGGGAAACTTCCCAAACCACATGGGGAGTTGTCGCTTTAACTTCAAGAATAGTTGGACATATCAAGTAATTATGAAATTAAGAGTCTAGTAAATGGCATCCAGTAAAGTTTGGTAATTTATGGGCATGCAATTAGTTCGCATCAAGAAAGATGATAGTACTTTATTACAGTTCAACAAATTCTCTACTGCATAAAAGAAATATGCTAAAAGCATCTGACATACTTATGTCACTCTAAGTTTCAAGTGTTCCACAACAGTACAGTTTCTCTCAAGATGCACCAGACTGTCTAACTTTGAGTATAAATGTTTATTAATATATCTCTAACTTTGAGTAATAACACTGAAACATACTTGTAATAGAGTTGGCTCCTATGAAGAATCACCCAACCAAAGAGCGTTGACCATTTCAGATATAACATATATTTTCTGAAGGTTGACCATTTCCTATTGACCACGTAAGCAAATCTAGTATATCAAAACAAAAGCTTTGGAATCCGTGGATTTAATTCTATCACTTATTGGCATGCATGTCTTTGTCAGAAAGTATTTCTACAGAGTAATTGAAGTCAAAAGGCACTAGAGGTCCAGACATGCCTAAGCTTAAAACCTAAACAAGTGATGTCTCAAAGGCAAAATAAGTTATTAATGGTGTTCGAGATATAACCTTTAAATAGAGATATGGTTGATGGTGTGACGGTACTAACTCTTGGATCAGGGGGATCATCCTTCTTGATGCCATCTTCACTCAATAAAACTGGATTGCTATCAATTATGGCAACATTCAGTTGATTCGTCAATGATTTGCTTGCTGCAAGCATGTAACATGAGTTTTAATTTGCTCAACGATAAAAAATCACATAACAATTTTCAGCAAACCATTCCCCTACAACCTGTCAGAATTTTTTTTTATTAGTTTATGCTGCTTGTTTCAAGGGGAGAAAAAAAAAAAAAAAAAAAAAAAAGAACCTTGAAAGGTCATTACACAGAAGAATCACTAAGAAAGTTCGAAAATCTTTCAAAATGGAACTGTATAAATGTGTCTTGAAGGATAGCCTTTTTCAATAAATGCACAAACAATTACATAGGACTTTATAATCAAAATACAGGTTGAAAAGTTCCTTTTTCAGGCTTGGTTAATTAAATGCAGGGAGCAGAAAAAGAAGTTCGCAAAAGTTGATGCTAAAGGAGAGAAGCGGGCCTTCTCATGCAGAGCAAGTTGACGCACGATACCAATGTCAGAAATGACTGCAGAAAATAACTAACAGGCATAAAAAAAAACTAGCATAGCACCATACTGTCAAGTATAATTTACTTTAAAAAGGAGATTCAGAGAAAGAACTACCCAATGAGCAGGCAAGAGCCATTCCGACCATGCCGCCTCCAACAATAGCAACATCATGCACAGGAACTTCATTACCGTCATGTTTGACAGCAGTCTCCTAAGAATAAGAATGACAATTTAGTGCCAAAACACCATTAAAACAGATATGTAACTGAGTAAGACAGCAAACAGTTCTAATATAATATACATTGCTAGCAGTGGGTGGCCAATAAGGGCCAAGACCAGAAGCATTTTACTAGATCTTTTGGTTTATGATAAAATGGCAGTTAAGCAGGTTGCTGCAAGGTTGCATGAGCAAGAACAAGCAACAGAACCTAAAGACTAAAATAGGTCCCTAGGAAACAGAATTCATCCATGATCTGGTAAATGTTAATACCATTTCCAAAACGAATTTAAGAACTCTCAGTATGGAAAGAAATATAATAACTTCAGAGATCAAAGGTAAAGAAAACTCAGACAGTTCTCCATGTTTATACTGGCTAAACTAAAACTAATTCACTAACTTGCAAAAACATAAGAAACCAAACAATGTTACAATAAATTGCCTTCAAACTAGAATCCAATCCATGAAGTATAGGATTGTCTTTATTTTCTTTGCATACCAGCTCTTTCTCACCCTTCCTTAGATAACATGATTTGAAATCTCAGCCTCCAATATTTTGTGCCAAATCTACAATTATTTTGCTTCGAAACAGATAAGTTCTGATAAATAATGTACCATCTTCCTCAATTCTTATATTCTCAACTTCAAATGTACAAATTTAGCTTAAACCAATAAATTTGCAGTAAAATCTTCAAATTGTAGATATTCAAACCCCAGATAACTGAATCCACATGCATAGAAGCCAGAATGCATTCAGGTACAAGTAAAAGCCGGAATATCAAAAAATCATGACCACATAGTTCTGTTACATCACAATGATATGCTAAGTTTGAGAATCTGGTGAAATTATCACAGTAACTAACTTGATCACTGTCTGACGGGAGCTTGGCTCCAGCATTGCTACATAAAGCCCTGCGCGACAATCTCAAGCCGCGAATATTGCATGCCAGTCCTTTCACAGCCCTTATCCAAGCCACAAATGAATTAGTGAATGAGCTCCAATATCAGGCTTCACAAAAAGTGCATACCCCTGATCTCCTCATGATATTACACCCGGACACACACGAGTACATACACGCTAAGTTCAGTCACCGATATATAACAGGAGCACTCAAAATCTACGATCAATTGAATAGGTATCTTCACAGAACATCGACTAACATTGTCCAATAGTAAAACAGTGTATACCTAACACGCACATATACACTCAAATTTCCTCCTGCCGCCAAGCATTTGCACAAACGTATGCAATTTCGGAGTTTATATTCCACAAAATGGAGAAAATTCCATTCACATAAAACAGACTAGTAGTATTTCTTATGCCAGAACTAACAGTGATCATCGGAAAAATGGCTGATATGCATTCAAATGGTTCAATTAAATTGATTTACTTATATAAAATGAATTTGCAAAGCATATAATTTATCGCAGAAAAAATCACATACCTGTTCATTTATAGTTTCTGTTTCTCGGATTTGGGTGAGTGAGATTGAAGGAGTTCGATTGATTCTCAACAACAGTGGCGGATTTCTAAAAGAAAAGCATTAGGTTGTATTTTTAATTTCTACCTTGGAAACACAAATCGAAATACAGGAAGAAAAAAGAGATGCCGCTGCTCCTGCTCTGCTCTGCTCGGCTGCTGTCTGTTCAATGTCTCTTCTCAGTTCGCCGTTGGTTGCTCAAGCCGCCGCAGTCTGTTCTTCATCCGATTTGGGGCCCTCCGTTTGTTCCTTTTACAAGGTATGGATTGGCCACAGAAGAACCATTTGAACAACACTAATTTCTATATTTTGATTCCTGTAGTTTATGAGATATGTGATGGGTTTTCTTATAAATTTGATAGAAAAAAAAAAGTGATCAATTTTGTTGATGAAAGCTGATTGGGTTTAGAAATAGAATGATGAAAGCTGAAAGGTGGAGACGTGGGGTAGATAATTTTGTTGATGAATTTTGTTGCTGTGACTAAGGGTGATCGCGGGCAGGTGTGGCACGTGTGGGTGGGTTTTTACGAAAAATTAAACTGATCCATCTATGGCGGGTGATTATAATTATAAATCGAGGGCATGAAATTTTTTTACAACCCGCAGTGGTTCGGGTGATAAAAATGGCGGACGGATTGGCGGATGAATATAGATAAAAATGGATGTAGTAAAAACTTGCAACTTGTGCAGAAGTAGATGTGGAATAAAAAAAAAATCAGCAACAAAGAGCATGTTCTGAACAAAGAGGGTACTGATTATTTTAAAGTAGTTATCCTTCTTTACTTAATTTTAAAAATTTTCACGCAGTAATTGATAAAATGTTGACCGGGAAGTTGCCAACTTGTATTATTTTGCTTGAATATACATGACATAAGCTGAGAAGAACGAATGGTGATTGCAAAAATGAAGACGAAATAGTACTTAAAGAGAAGAGTTGTAGGCTCATTTAAAATATATATATATATATATATATATATATATATATATACTCAACGACATAAGTGAAGATGCAACTTCTCTTGTCGATGGGTCTCATTATACATAAATTCACAAACATATACCTACATACATATATAAAAATGACGGGTGGGTCGCAGGTTGCACCCATCCAACCCACCACCCACCCACTAATGGCGGTTGAAAAAATAATTAACCCACCACACATTTTATAAAAAAAAAATAGTTGGTGGGCGGTTTGCACGGATGGGTTGGGTGGGTGGGTTTTTTGCACATCCCTAGCTGTGACTTTGAGTTTTCTTATTAAGGTGTGGATTTAGTATAAAGGTGGAGTAGATGATTTTGTTGTGTAGTGAATTAAAAAATTGAATGACTTGTGGGATAAAGATGTTCCCTGCAACTATGGGATAAAGACAGAAACTACCAAATGGGACTAAATTATTGTGCAACTATGTCTATATTAATTGTTACTTCATTTTATATGAAGCATGATTGAACTATGCTATTTAAATGTGATTGATAATACTGCTCTTGTTGTTGTAGGTGTATAATGAGAAGATACTTCTCAAGTGTTGTGCCTCCAACTGCTCCTAGTTCTAGTTTGGATGCTTTAACTAAAAAGATGCGTGTGGAGTTTAATGAAACTGATATTATTTCCGATCCGGGTAAACGCATTCCGATTGATTCTTATCATCCTAATATTAGAGATGAAGTTCGTCGGGCATACTTATTGAAAGGGCCATGTCAACCTAGAGATCATGACTTTAAGGAAAAGGAAATTTCGGGATGGATGAGAAGCTTTAAGGCTGAGTATTTTGATGATTATAAATGGTTGGAGTATAGTGTATCACAAGAATCGGCATTTTGTACAAATTGTTATCTATTTAAAAAGGTAATTGGGTCTCAAGAAGGTGCAGGTGTGTATGTAACAACGGGGTTTGAAAATTGGAAAAAGTCTATTGAGCGCTTTAATGATCATGTTGGCGAAACTAATAGCAGCCACAATGAAGCTAGGTGAAAATGTGAAAATTTGCTAAATCAGCGTCAGAGTGTCTCTTATATTCTTTCCAACCAAAATCTTGCATCACAGGATTCTTACACTAAAAAATCGGCACATGTAGCGGATAGATCCGTCGCTTCTAGTCATCTATCCGCCCGGCTGGCACGGATCGGGCGGATAGAAAATCCGTCGCCCCCTGAAGCTAATGCGACGGATAACAATCCGTCGTCGATTCATGACAGTTGACGACGGATTGACCTTTTTTTTAAATTGATAATGGGGCGTGGATAGATTCTATCCGCCCCATTTCTATTTTTTTTTAAAATAAAATCCGTATTCAATTTTTATATTCAGATCTGGATTAATTAAATATCAATTTGTATTCAGATATCTGAGATATTGATTTGTATTCGTATACGTATTAATTTGTATTCGAATTTTTATATTTGTATCCAATTTGTATTCGTACGGTGCGGTGGTGGGAGGAGAAAGGTGGTGCGGTGGTGGCAGTGGTGGTGCGGTGGTGGCAGTGGTGGTGGCAAGGTGGTGGTGGCGCGGTGGTGGTGGGAGGAGGTTTGGTGGTGGTGGTGGTGGGTGGTGTGTGGTGGTGGTGGTGGTGGTGGTGTTGGTGGTGGTGCGGTGGTGGTGGGTGGTGTGCGGTGGTGGTGGTGGTGGTGCGGTGGTGGAGATGGTGGTGGTGCGGTGGTGGAGATGGTGGTGGTGCGGTGGTGATGGGAGGAGAGATGTGGTGGAGATGGTGGTGGTGCGGTGGTGGTGGGAGGAGAGAGGTGGTGGTGCGGTGGTGGTGGGAGGAGAGAGGTGGTGGTGGTGGTGGTGGTGGAGATGGTGGTGGGAGGAGAGAGGTGGTGGTGGTGGAGATGGTGGTGGAGGAGGATGGTGGTGGAGGAGGTGGTGGTGGATGGTGGTGGTGGAGGAGAAAGGTGGTGGAAGGAGAATGGTGGTGGTGGGAGGAGGAGGAGAGGAGAAATGGAGGAGAAGTGGTGGAGGAAAGGAGGTGGTGGAGGAGATATATGGTTTTTTTTTAGCGACGGATAGATCTAGATCTATCGCTAACTTTTTTTTTTTCGCCTATAGCGACGGCTAGATCTATCCGTCGCGAAAATTTTTTTTTTTTTTAAATCTTGGTCAACGCTTTTTAGCGGATAAACTTATCCGTCGAACTGCAACAGATAAGTTTATCTGTCATGACAGGCGACGGATAGAATCCGTCGCCCGTTTGGCGATCCGTCGCTCTGAGGCTGACGGATAAAATCGTCGCCCTTTCCGTCCGTTCTGTTGAAATTCTTGTAGTGTTATCGTATGAGATTAACGGTGACCTTATTGTGTGCCCGTTATCTTTTGACTCAAGGTATGGCATTTCGTGGTCATGACGAGTCTGAGGAGTCTGATAACAAGGGTAATTTTCTTGAACTTGTCGGTTGGACTAAATTCATCAATAAGCAACTTGAAAAGCATTTGGGTTCTCAAGCTCCTGGAAATAATCAAATGACTTCTCCAGAGATACATAAGGATATGGTGAATGCTTGCTCATCGCTGTCTACAAATGAAATCATCAAGGATATAGGTGATTCATTCTATGCTCTTTTAATTGATGAGTCTAGGGATTCCTCTGTGCAAGAACAAATGGCAGTGGTTCTTCGTTATGTGAACAAACATGGGCAGGTGGTGGAGCGGTTCATAGGAATTGAACATGTAAGTGATACGTCTGCCAAATCTTTGAAAAGTGCTATAGATGATCTATTTTCGAAACATAAGTTATCTATATCTAAATTGAGAGGAAAGGGATATGATGGAGCAAGCAACATGAGTGGTTCTTTTAACGGATTGAAGTCTGCATTCTTTGTACATTGCTTTGCTCATCAGCTTCAACTGGTGGTTATTGCCGTTTCGAAGAATAATTTGGATGTTGGTGATTTTTTTTAACTATACCAATATTGTTGTCAACATCACTTCTGCTTCTTGTAAAAGGTTAGATGATCTCAAGCGTATACATCACATGAAGACACTTGAGATGTTGGAGAGTGGAGAAATTTCTAGTGGAACTGGGCAAAATCAACAAACTACTATCAAACGCCCGGGTGATACCCGTTGGGGTTCATACATGCTACAATCATTCGTCTTATCACTATGTGGTCTTCAGTTTCAGATGGTAGTCTTGGTGAGCAGCGTTCTATGGCAAGGAGTATGCGGCATAAAATGGCAGAGTTCATTTGTGTTTACAATGCATTTGATGAAAAGAATTTTGGGCATCACTAATGAATTATCACAAGCATTACAACGAAAGGAGCAAGATATTGTGAATGCTATGGCTTTGGTTCGTGCAGTTAAGCACAGATTGCATTCTTTGAGGGAGAATGAATGGGATGCATTCTTGAAAGAAGTTGATGATTTTTGTTTGAAGAATTCCATAGTTGTGCAAGACAAAGATGATTTTGTTCCTACTCGAAAGAAACTGAAGCCTGGGGAGGTAAGAATTACCTACTTTCATTATTATCGTGTTGATGTATTTTGCCAAGTTATTGATCTTGTTGCTGGAGAAATAAATGGTCGTTTCACTGTGGCGGGTTCGGAGTTACTTTTGTGCATGTCATGTCTTTCTCCGAACAACTCTATTGAGGCATTTGATCATTCTAGGTTGCTCAAGCTTGCCAAACTATATCCATCTGATTTTTCTATGGTTGATCTAGTTGTACTTGAGGATCAACTCTACACTTATATGTATGATGTCAGAAACAATGATGTGTTTTGTAGCCTTAGTAACATTGGAAGCCTAGCAAAAAAAAAAATGATTGAGAGTGGAAAGGATGGAGTGTTTCCTTTGATCTATAGGCTTATCAACTTGGTGTTGACATTACCTGTTACAACGACGACTGTTGAAAGAGCTTTTTCAGCTATGAATGTTATCAAGACAGATCAACGGAATAAGATGGGAAATCGGTTCATGAATGATTGCATGGTATGCTACATAGAGAAGGGCATTTTTAAATCAGTTGATGACGAAGCCATCTTGCAACGATTTCAGAAGATGCGACCGCGTCGAATGCAGTTACAACCAATTAGAAACTAATTTCTGGAATTTTGTTTGTAATATTAGCTAACTGTACTTTTGGATTATGTTATTCTAATGTTTTGTTTTGTTTTGCAATTTTTTTTTCCTTTTTAGTGTGTTCAACTAGAATATTATGAAAAAAAATAGTTACACTTCGACCCCCGTGGAAATCGTTCCTGGATTCGCCACTGCTCAACAAGAAGGTATAGATTATTTGGGACACAGTGAAATTGTTAACCAATTTTATGCTATCAATCGCTGAAAAAATTGCAATTCATACGAGTTCTTACATAGTCGGTTACCTTACTGACATTCTGGTGTTTTGTGGTGGTATCACCTCCCATAGAGCGTGTTTGGTAGAGTTAATCTAAGTCTAACAGTGAAATGCAAGATGAAAACCCCGATTTGTTTTGCAAAATCGACATGGGCTTTCGTATAATCCTGCCCCGAATTTCGATCAAAGGTGGACACGTGATTGGTTCAATTTTGGCAACTGGATCGGAAAGTTGGGTGAAATCCAACAATTGTTTGGGTTTCAACATAATCCAGCTTCCACGTCATGTGTTCCATTTCGCTCCTCCCGTGGCAAAAAAAGGGGAAGACAAAATTATCCCTGAAACAATGAATCAACGGTGATCGAAACTAGGGTAGTATAAATACGAACTAGTCAATGGCCCGTCGATACTCGACGAAGCATGGAGACAAAATTTAAAATAAAAAATGAATAAATTGTATAATAACATGTCAAAGTTGACGAATATATACAAACTACAATGTGCGAGAAATGCATGATCTATTCGCTTCAACATTGCATCGAAAGTCATCAATACCTGTTGTTGATACAGAAATATGTCCATGATGTCCTAACCGCTCTATCGGACTACAGTCCTAAGCGGGATGTCCTAACCGCTCTGTCACGGACTACTGTCCTAAGCGGGACATCCCAACCGCTCTGTCACGGACTACTGTCCTAAGCGGGACGTCCTAACCGCTCTATCGGACTACAGTCCTAAGCGGGACGTCCTAACCGCTCTATCGGACTACAGTCCTAAGCGGAACGTCCTAACCGAACCAACCTATTGGGCCATAGGCCTATCAAGACATTGGGCAATGGGCCTAATAGAGCATTGTTGGCGCGATCTGAGCCTTACACTTGGCGCGATCTTGTGAGTCCTCCCTTTCTCAAGGGAAACATATAAATATGGACATATCCTCATAATGCAAGGTAAGTCAAGCCTTCTTCCCAGACTCTTACCTTCCCGACTATTATACAGAGTAGATCTTCAGTCTCTCTTGAGTAAAGTCTCGGGCCGGTCTGACACTTAGCAAACCGGGTCTACGGTCCTAACCCCCCCCCCCCCTCTCCAAGCTACTTGTGCAGGTCCTTACGCATCGTCTCTTATCAGTACGACGGTTCTTACGGGCTCTTACTCTTTGGTTCTTACAAGCAAGGTGGTTCTTACTTAAAGGTGATCTAGGTACTTAGCGTGAAGGAAAGCAAGGGAAATTCATTAAGCATTCGAGGGACTTTACCCTCGACATTTTGGCACCGTCTGTGGGAATCTTTACGAAAAGTTCTGTTCTCTTCAGTAATGGCAAGAACAAGAAGGTCCGTAAAAACCAACGCTACTGCGATTGGCATGCCCGCCCCAAGGCAAAGAGGCAGACCTCCCACTCGGAGAGGAGGGTGGCGAAAGCCACTTCAAGAAACACAATGGACTATCCAAATGATGACCACACTGCTAGTCTCTTTTTTCAGAGGAGGAAAGATTCGCTGATCCTCCAATAAGAGCTCAAGCACTCGGAGTTGAAGGACAAGTTCCTCCGTTAGGAACACATGGTCCTCCTCCCGGAAGAAACTTCACTCTTCCAAACGGACAGGTCATTCGCCCAAGTGAGTTTGGGATGAGCGAGAACCAGTTTGGCCTCTTACTCACTACTATTCAAGGATGCTTTGGTTCTAACAATGTTCAGGCTCCTCAAGCTACTCCACCCTTGGCGGTTCCTAGGCAAGCTGAGCCGGCTCAATCTAGAAATGAACACCGCTCCATTTCGGAAAGATTAGGAGAACAAGTTCAACAGGAAGATCATCACAACTTTCTTAATAGGAGAGCAGTAGCGTCCCGAGGCCAACACGAAAGAACTCCGATCAGGTCTAGGACCGATGAAGTTGGTCCTAGTCGCTTTCTGGCTCCTCATCATAGAGTAAGGGATCACATGGCCGAAAGTATCCCCGTGGTTCAAATTGAGGATCTTCCTCCGGATGTAGCAATCAATCCAAGGACTGGTGAGAGGCTCGCCACTGAAAAGATCTACCTCCAACAAAAGGCCTTAGAAACTCAAAACGCTACTCTGGAAAAAATGGTAAAGGCTCATGAGAAATACTACGGTGATACTTGTCCCGAGGGTCATCTGACTAGGTATGAGAGCCGGCTGGAGTCTAATGGTCTGAATGATAACATGAAGGCTCTTACCTTCGCAACCACTCTTACCCAATGACTCCATCAAGTCTTAGGTGGATCATCACCCTCTTCCTGAAAAGGTTTGAGAAGGCAAAAGAAGATGAGGCCAGTGGAGCACTTAGTGAAAACCATCTAAGGAAGGCAGGATAGGACCACGCCCTAGGGACGATCCTCGGACCACGTCCTAGGCATCATATCATAGGCTCCCTAAGGCCGGATAGGTTCGGACCATGTCCTTGGACCCGGTTCTCACTATCTCCTCGGAGCCGGCTCTCACCGTCGCCTCGGACATATGCTCACCATCTCCTCGGACCAGGTTCTTACCATCTCCTCGGACCAGGCTCTCACCAAGTCCTCCGAGCAGGTTCTTACCAAGTCCTCGGAGCAGGTTCTTTCCATCTCCTCGGAGCAGGCTCTCACCAAGTCCTCGGAGCAAGTTCTTACCATCTCCTCGGAGCAGGCTCTCACCGAGCCCTCGGAGCAGGTTCTTACCATCTCCTCGGAGCAGGCTCTCACCAAGTCCTCGGTCCAGGTTCTTACCATCTCCTCGGACTAGGCTCTCACCAAGTCCTCGGTCCAGGTTCTTACCGTCTCCCCAGTCCAGGTTCTCACCATGACTTCGGACTAGGTTCTTACCATCTCCTCAAAGCAGGTTCTTACCATCTCCTCGGAGTGGGTCCTCGATCATGTCTTAGGCACAGCGTCCTAAGGTCGGACTATGTCCTCCGGATCAACTAAATAAGACACGCATTGATCTACAAACATCCGACACTGTCTACCAATTTGGCTAGGACAGCCTCCTACCGCCAAAGTGGCTAGGACCGTCTCCAACGCCAAAGTGGCCAGGACAAGTCTCCTACCACGGCTAGGACAAGCATCTTACACCTTTAGCTGCACAAGCAAAAGTGAGGCCAACTCCATAAGCTTAAAATCAAGGAGATACTTTCAAAGGTTGGGATTTGTTTATTTCAAATCCCGATCTCCAATTTCGCTGGCTTCTCTTAAAACGGAGAACCGAAAATAATGCTCTACATTTTTCGATGAAAGAGTAAGTATTCTGACTTAACTTGAACTCATCATTTACCATACATTCACATTCATTGCATCATTCATTCATGCATTCATTCATTCATCATGCACGCACACATCATTTATCAATGCTTCAATTACTATACAAGCATGCATGACTCGTCAAGGATATGTTTCCGATTAATAAGGGGGTCCGACACCCACGAAATTATATAAGCCCGATCGTCTCGGCATAAGTACTTCAAGATAAGCCCGACCGTCTCGGCATAACACGGACTCTCGTCCGTTCGGATGTCCTCCTTCGGACCATCCCGAAAAACCGGTTGTCATAAAAATATAACACCCCATCCCTCTTATGGATGGATGAGTTATCCACTCACACGGACTCTCGTCCGTTCGGATGTCCTCCTTCGGACCATCCCGAAAAACCGGTTGTCATAAAAAGATAACACCCCATCCCTCTTACGGATGGATGAGTTATCCACTCACACGTACTCTCGGCCGTTCGGAGGTCCTCTCTCGGACCATCCAACAACACTGGTTGCTTTAAAGATAACAACACATCCCTCTTATGGATGAATAAGTTATCCCCTCACACGGACCCCGTCCGTTAGGAAGTCCTCTCTCGGATCTTCCCACTTGCAAAAAGCGTCTCTATCCTACGCCCCTTCGCATCTATTCAGTCCGACCCACTCTCACTATAGGTCCAGTCCGATCCCTCTTACTGAATAAACAAAGGAAAGCCTAACGTCCAAAGCTAGCTTAGGATCGGACAAACTCCGGGTCAGACGCCTCACAACAAAAGACCCTCGATTGTACAAAAGGGGTTAAGTCAAATCCCACTAAGTAGCTAATACGAGTTGGTCTTGGCTTGGTCAAGTAGGCTCGGATCTTCTTCCAAAGTTAGAAGTTTATTCATTCATGCCAAAGCAAGAGATCTAGCGGCCTAAGGAAAAAAGGCATAATACACATGCGGTCCGCAAAAGCCTAAGTAACACAAAGCTTGCAGGAGCTACAAAGATAGACAAGAAGAAGACATTAACAAACAGGCTTCAAGCAGTTTCACTCTTTTTGTGAGCTTGAGCAAGATCCAGACTGATCGGTTTCGGAACACCAATTCGGAACAGTTTCGGAGCACAACAATAAGCTCGGGATAGAGATTCGGACTGGACCAGTAGGAGCAGAACAGAACAACTTTTCGGAACTGTAGCCGATCCGTACTTGTAGACTCTCACCACGAAATTCACGGACTCGAGCAATAGCAAAACGCTTCAGAACTGTAGCAGATCCGGACTGCACGCTTCGGACAAGAACATGAAGAGAGAGATCCAGCTTATTCTCATAAAAAAGCAAACAGATCACTTTGACCAAATCCGGAGCAGATCCGCACCTTGGACGAACTGAACCATAACAGAGCAACGGATCGGAGAAGGCAACCTAGAACTAAGATCCAAACTGCTAGCTCCGAGCAAAAAGCACAGATTCAGACTTTCCGACAAGACCTACAAGTTCAACCAGAAAAACCTGTTGTCATAAAAAAAAAAATTAAATTACTGTAGCAATCCGAATATACTAGTTCCGGACAAGATGACGCTTCGGACAACTGCTGCGATCCGGAACTGTAGCTATGAACAGTACATGAGCCTCGGACAGTAGAGGCATGCTCGAACAAGAGCCCACTCCGAATGAACTAAGCTTCGCACCGAGATCCGGGGCAAGAAGAGCAGCTACGGACAGAGTCGTGGCTGACCAGAGCAGCAAAACTCGAAACTAAAGTAGATCCGGATCTGTGGAATCTCGCCTCGAAACTCGCAAACTTGAGCAACACCACAATGCGCCTCTGACTTAGCGCCTTCGGACTGAAAGGGCACAGAGATGCTCGAACTTGGACAGTCCGGACCACGCGCAACAGATGGGACTCAGATCTGTATCTATAAACAGAGGTCGCAGATAAAATTCACTGCCATGGATTCGGGTTCTTTTCCGAAGTGGCTGGAAATGAGGTTGTTGGGAGCTGTGTCAGAAAATTCTAATGGTGAACTGACGCGTCATTCACACAAATGGTTGCTTACACAGAGCTCGAAAAGAACTAGCTTTCCCTCATAAGCTACTAGTTCTCAAGAAAACATAGATCCACTCAACCAAATTATGCGAATAATTTCCTGGCACCTCGGACATCCGAGCTAAGTCGCAAGTGCAGTGGGCTGAACAACAACAAATCCGCAATGCCTTAATCGATCCGGATCTCGAAAGTCTGAACAGAAGCAGGACGGAACTCAACAAAACAGTCCGGAAAAGACAACTATGAATCTAAAAAGCTTGTCCCCTTCTCCGCCTCTCACCTCTTGCTCCACCTCGAGTCTTAGCTCCGACCTCCCCCTCCGACGAACCAATCAATCCAGGGATTTTAAAATATTATTGGTTGATCGGAGAAGAAACGGAGGTGAATCAGAATGGAGCTTACTTCAGATTTAGCGGAGCAAGACACGACCAAGGACTCCTAAGCTCCGGACCAACTCACTTACTCCCAATCGCTCGGATTTAGCGCCTTAGGACTACAATGGAACAGAGAAGCTCCGAACAGCACAACTGCACAAGCTCCGAGCTTGATGTCCCATAAAATCTCCGAGCACTCCGAACGAAAAAGAACAAGGATCCGGAACAGAACTCAAATCACGATTCGGAACAAAACTCAAATCTCGGATTCGGATACAAAACACGGATCCGAGCAAGCTTTGATAGAATAAAGCTCCGGACTGAACTTGATACCAGAACAAAATCACTCCGCCCAGATCCGGATGGACTTACCAACCACAGAGCTTCGAAGCTACGATAGCGGATCCAAAACTCAGATCAGAGAATTGGATAATAGCTGGAACAAAACCCAGAATGCCAATTCAGACTCAAACCTCGGACCAGAACCGAGCCCGAGCAGAATTCGAAGTCGGAATAGAGATCCGAACCGATCTTCCCCAAACAGATCTCGAACAGAACTGAACGGTGGACTGATGCGTGGCAGAGCACGGCTTCGGATGCGAGCAGGCGTCTCAGATCCGGAGCACACTCGGACTGAACAAATAAACTTCGAACATAAACCACGAAGTCGGGCTGAAAGTCCCACCTTCGGACTGTAAACAGGCCCAACGGAATAAAAGAAGAAGACAAGAAGGCACAGTAAAGAAGAAGAGACATATCGCTTGTCAGTTTGACTCTAGTTTCATTTAGAAAGGATCCATGGACTGATGGGCCGATCCGGTCCGGACCGATGGGCTAAAAAATGGTAGATCAAATTTAATCTATTGGTGGGTTAGGACTTTATTTCGGATCCAACCAAAACAAAACGCATATGCCAAAAATCGGACCCAAGTTGCTTCACCGATCAACTTAAAAAATTCTTCTCTCTAAGGAGTGTGGCAAATGGAAGAAGTTGTATATATTTTTTGAAAGTCCGGATCTGACATCCAAGCAACAAAATCTACCCGGACTTGACTCCTCGGATCCGACATTCGAGCGACAAAATTTCTAAAATCCTAAGCCTCCGCGTTTGACCCTTATCTCGCTTATAAATACCTCTTTTCCTACAGTCCGACACATCTCGTCTCGGACTGTAAGAAGGGGGGGGGGGGGGGGAGATAGGGGAAAGACAAGAGAGGACACGGATAAGGAAAATTTTCAAAGCTCACAAGATCGATCGCACAAAGAAGCTCCCCGGACACTATAGTTCCACAACTATCTTCTACTAAGATACTTGGAAACTAGGGGGACATATGTTGATACAGAAATATGTCCATGACGTCCTAACCGCTCTATCGGACTACAGTCCTAAGCGGGACGTCCTAACCTCTCTATCGGACTACTGTCCTAAGCGGGACGTCCTAACATGCTCACGGACTACGATCTGGCGGGGCGTCTAACCTCTATCGGACTATTGTCCTAAGCGGGACGTCCTAACTGCTCTATCGAACTACAGTCCTAAGCGGGACGTCCTAACCGAACCAACCTATTGGGCCATATAGGCCTATCAAGACATTGGGCAATGGGCCTAATAGAGCATTGTTGGCGCGATCTGAGCCTTACACTTGGCGCGATCTTGTGAGTCCTCCATTTCTCAAGGGAAACATATAAATATGGACATATCCTCATAATGCAAGGTAAGTCAAGCCTTCTTCCCAGACTCTTACCTTCCCGACTATTATACAGAGTAGATCTTCAGTCTCTCTTGAGTAAAGTCTCGGACCGGTTTGACACTTAGCAAACCGGGTCTCTGATCTAACCCCTCCCGTCTCCAAGCTACTTGTGCAGGTCCTTACGCATCATCTCTTATCAGTACGACGGTTCTTACGGGCTCTTACTCTTTGGTTCTTACAAGCAAGGTGGTTCTTACTCAAAGGCGATCTAGGTACTTAGCGTGAAGGAAAGCAAGGGAAATTCATTAAGCGTTCGGGGGGACTTTACCCTCGACACCAGTAAAGTAGTTGATAATGTTAATTAGTGAAATTGAACACGAACTTATAAAAATCATATTCGGCGTTAAAATCATTTTTAAAGTTTAGACACATAAAATATAAAATCACTTCATAACTTGTCCAACACTTATTTATAAACCACGTTGGTTGTCTTGTCATATGCATTACCCTCTTCATCACAAATCAATACGTACCTTCAATCCCTTTCCGCTAGTAACTCTAGAGAGAGCAAAATATAAATGGTCATGGCTGAATATGTGTGAGAGGAGGTAGGGGTCGACATGTGAGAGAGATTTTTCGTGACTCTTGTTTGTGGTCATCATATCTAAGCGGGCGGATATGGGGACCCTATCTCCTATAAAAATTGATAGGGAACTTCGTCTCGTCGAATGAGCTCATCATCATCTTATGAATGAAAACCTTTTGGCCCTTGTTGATTCCAGATATCATCTTTACCTCGATGATATGCTTCCAAAGATTAGTAACTATGAGCATTGTGCTATTGCACAAATCGTAAGCCTGATCAACATTCATCAAAAGCATTATCACGTCCAACCTTCCGGACAATCATATGGTTAGGCAACCAAGAGCAACTAATGGTTTGGAGAAAACCTCTTCGAGACCATTCTAGTCCATGGTTAGTGGATACTCGAGGATAAAAAAGCACAATGTCTCAAGGTGGACACATAATGCAAATAAGATGAAAAAATCCAAAAGAGTAAAATCGAGCATCTTCGATGCAACAATCATAACGCGAGCTCAGTAGAACCCATAAATCTTTAGATTGTTCTGGAAGGTTAAAACATTGTTGTGCCTGACAAACCCATGAGAGAGATTGCCCAAAACTCTTGTTTGTCGTCATAACAAAACATACCGAGATTGGAAACCGGGTGGAAACTTCATCTCAACAGATGGGCTATATCCTAGGATTGAAAACTTTTGCTCTATATCAATTTTCCTCGATGTTATGCATCATGGATCAAACTCAGACGTGTTTAGGACCCTTCATGGATCTTTGGTTGGTTTGAGTATGGACCCACCTCATACTGGTATAGGATGCATTTAGAATATGTGCCCATATAATTAACATTTAATTTAGAGCAGCGTATTAGTCCGAGAAGGATAGAGATGGGTGTAGATCAGGTGTACTCCCATTGACATCACAAAAAATCGTAATCAATTCGATGATAATAAATGTTCTATTATTTTTAATGTAGGAACAATATGCAATCCATCACCATGAGGTCCATGCAATTGTACGTCGGTTATTATTTTTGTATAATACCCATTGTACCCTTCCCCTTACGGTCAATAATGTACATGATGATTTTAATGTCTGATATGTAGCCCATTGGGCTATAACGATATTAATATAATTATTTTCGGGGAATGGATTCAAATGTGTAGCTTGTTGCACGTGTCCTTTATGAGTCGACTATGTTTTACACTATTACATTGGCTTGGCTCAACCCTCCGTAATAACAACAATCATGTGTCAAATGATAGTGCTCTAAATTATTGCAGAATGATCTCCTCGATACGTAATATTATTTCAACGCCTATAATATTATCTTGGCTTTGTTATCACGAACATGAACATGATGTGGAATTTTCTCTCCTAGCTAAAGTCTTCATTTTTGTTTTTTGTTTCACATATACTCCCACAGATGTTTCATTAAAAAGAAAAAAAATAAATTCATAAAAGCAAAATCATGTTCAGCCTTTTTTTTTAAATTTAGAATTTTTACAAATAGTCCAATAGTAAAACAATGTATACCTAACACGCACATATCCCTCAAATTTCCTCCTACCGCCAAGCATTTGCACAAACGTATGCAATTTTGGAGCTTCCGCAAAATGGAGAAAATTTCATTTACACAAACAGACTAGTACTTGTTTCTCATGCCAGAACTAACAGTGATCATCGAAAAAATGGCTGATATACATTCAAATGTTTCAATTAAATTGAGCAACTTATATAAAATGAATTTGCAAAGCATATATTTATCGCAGAGTTACTGAGATATAAACAGAAATCACATACCTGTTCATTTTATAGATTCTGTTTCTCGGATTTGGGTGAGTGACAGTGAAAGAGGAATTTCAATTGATTCTCAACAAGAAGGTATAGATTCTTTGGGACACAGCGAAATTGTGAACCAATTTTAGTCCTTATAGTCGGTTTGCTAATCCAATGTCTAACAGTGAAATGTAAGCTGAAAATCCCGATTTGTTTTGCAAAATCGACATGAACTTTCGTATAATGCTGCCCCGGATTTTGATTAAAGGCAGACACGCGATTGGTCCAATTTTGCCAACTGGATCGGAAAGTTGCTCTTCTGAAATCCAACAATTGTTTGCGTTTCAACATAATCCAACAATGAATCAACGGAAAGACAAAATTATCCCTGAAACAATGAATCAATGGTGATCGAAACTAGGGAAGTATAAATACGAATGGAAATTTGCGATTCCTAAGACAATCATTCACCATCGACACAGCCTTTGTTTGCTCGCAATGGAGACGACACAAGCCACCGGGGATTTGAGCTCCTTATTTGAAGTAAGTGTTATTATTAGAATAGTTAAATCTTGTGAGTGTTCGATTTGAAGTTTGATTTGTGTGAACTTATGTTTGCATATTGTAGTTGTTGATGAAATCAGGTCAATTTGGGGATTTATTGGATTTCGATTTTATGCTTCGAATCTTCGTCAAAGTTAAGTACTCCACATAGTCTGTAAATCTAAATTACCCACCCCCATTGTAATTGAATTGGTGTTCAGCCTTGTTTAATGTTGTTGTATTTTGATACATTCAAAATTAATTATGTTTCCTGTGTTATGTTGACCCTTGTTATTGTAGTGGTGTTCAATAAATTTTTTGTTAAATATATATATTATTGATGTGAATATAATGTTGAATGATTGATTTTAAATGGTAATATGTTTATGGATCCATGATATTCACCATGAAAGACTTAATTCGATTATGAAGTATGCAATTAATTCGTTGGTAAACTCGTACACACATGAGTCTTGTTACTGCATATCTTTTCTTGGCTTGTATGTTTATAAAATAGGGCAGCTCCGCACCTGCATTGGAACCCGACTGACATGAACAACATAGGGAAAATTTTTAACGCCAATGTTTTATTTCAAATAAAAATGTCAATGAAACCTTTATGCCAGGTTGCCAATATAAGTAACAAATATGGACAGTACATAACAACAAATTATGTTACTAATGTTTCAATGTAGTCGAATGACAATGGGCTTCTTAGTGGGTGTACACATGATTGCTTCAGAGGTAAACATGGCATATTTTAGGCAAAATCTGCGTGAACCCGTTCTTAAGAAGAAGTACAATATGTGGTATGGGCAAATGGACATGAACTTTAGGCTATTTGATGAGGATTATGTTGTATGATCGATAACTTGAGAATGGATAAATACTATTTCAACCGGCTTTGCCTAATACTTGAAACTGGTGGAGTTTTGACGAATAATAAGTATGTGACATTGAAGGACCAAGTTGGAATATTTTTATCTATCATTTATCATAACAAGAAGAACAGAATCATCACTTTGATTTCATACGCTATGGACAAACTATAAGCAAGACCTTGAGTTCTCTCCACACTTTTTGGAAAATGTGAGAGTTATTCTTTGTGTGCACAAGCGCTTCTAGTGGTTCGTGTACCCACAAATGATAAGAATGCTCTTGAACGTTGTCAATGCTTTCAGGTTATATAATGTTATAAATAAACGCGCCCATTAATTACCTTAACGTATGATCTTGTTAATGTTTATGTTCTTATGCCTGTTGTGATTTTTTTGCTCTTATGGATGTTTGGGTGCACTAGATGGCACACATATCCGTGTTAATGTCCCTTGTGACAAACAAATTTCGTATCATGGTCGTAAAGGGATGGCAACTGTCAATGTTAGCTGGCTGTGACATTAACATGAACTTTACTTATGTTCTATCTGTAGGGGAGGGTTCAACAACTGATAAGTGTGTTTTGGTTGATACCCCTGCTCGTCCTAATGGGTTGCGTGTTCCATAAGGTAGTCATTTAAGTCAATTCTTACGCAATATTCATTTCACATTTATGCAATGCCCAAACAGTTATTTGTTTTTACCTGCATCAACTTTTGTAATGATGCATGCACTTCATTGCAGGGCAATATTACTTGTGTGATAAGGGTTATACGCATGGGCTTGGGTCTATTACCCCTTATAAGCAGACACGGTATCATTTGGAATCTTTGGGTGTTGGAAAGGATGCACCTCAAAACCCAAAATAGTACTTCAATATGGTCAATTCGAAGGCACAAATGTTATAGAGCGTCATCTTGGCGTGCTAAAAATGTGATGGGCTACTGTAGTTGAGCAGTCAAAGTGCCCGGTCGAAGTTCAAAATCGCATTATTCTTGCTTGATGTCTACTTCGGAATTTCATCCGACTAAATATGTTTGTGGATCCTTCAAGAGATGTTAGGTTGTGATGATGCAGATGAACCTGTTTTTTGATAATCCTCTGGCTAACTTTATAGAAGTCCTCACAAAACCCTGGAATGGACAACTTTCAGGGATAATTTGGCTAATCAGTTGTTTAATGAGTGGATGGAGAGTAGGGGGTGGCTTAATGTAAGAATACGTAAAAGATGTAACACGATAGTATACGCAGCGGAATTTCGAAAAATTTTAATCTTACTGACAACGATTATTCAACGTGAACATGTATAGAGCTGTAATTGTACTTACTTGGCTACTTCCAAAGAAAAGCAATTCCATTTCGGGATCGAGAATGAAACTTCAGACTTCAATTGTTGCTCCTCCTTGACTTCCGATCTTCGAATCTCTTCAAGTTCCTCGGGAGTGATATCTTCAATTAACTCCTCCTGCTCAACTTGATTCAACACCTTGTTATGATCCAGATTGACTTGTTATTCCTCAACCTCGGTATCCACAGGGATTAATTCTACCAAGAACGCTAGGAGGTTCTTCAAACTATTTAATGAGTATTCAATGTCAAGAATGAATTGATTGAGAATTATGAAGACTACTTAGTCTATATATATAATGTTTTGAGATCACTGAATCAACGTGGAAACAAACTCCTTATTATGTCAAACTCTAAGTTTGATCCCATAAGGAAAGCGGAAGATAATATGATTTTATGCCACAAAATCGGCAAGAAATAAAGAACCCAATACATAATAAACTCTTGTCCATTGATTGGCCATGCGGTTTGGTTATGGATTTGAGGTCCGATGTTCGATTCTCATCGTGCCCAACCTGCTTATATCTTTTTGTGATCTTTGTGGACTTCATTTTCAATTGGCCCAAAACATTATATTATTAAATCTAATTTAATAATTCTCATAATAAATTATTACTAATTCAATTAATACATAATTTATCATAATACCCATCGGTAGAACAATCACCATAAAGTGTGACCCATAGGGCCTTGTATTAAGCACTAATCAAATCAAGGTCTTAGTGAAATTCCTAGACAATTTACCAAACATTATTAATATACAAGGAAGCGTTTGAAAGGATATACAAACCACCGTAATGTAGGGCTCGTGATGATCGGTCCTTTCATTCGCGAATACTCGAATAAGTCTAGAACTTGATATTATGCATTCCAATAACTTATTCATTTATCTCTCATTCTTATTAGTTGATCTATGATCATATTCAAACACTATTTTGAATACATCCTTTTTGCATTGGCGATGACTAACGATCACACTAATTATGAGAACTAAAGTATTCTCTCTAAAATCTATTATGAGGAATGAATCCTATCTTGGCTCAACTACTACTCCCATATGCTTCGTGATGTGCCCAACACATGCCGTGTCTACCCCTATCTAGGAGTGCAAGCATTGGTGGTCAAAGCACAACACTCCGCATGTAGTAAGTATTGACCTCAAGTCAAAGGACTACTTCATCACCCTACACACCGATACTTCCATAGATACATAAATAGAATCTATCAAATGGTTTCTCGGTTGGGTATACCAACACTCTCTAAAGTGTCCATGTGTCCATCATGAATAGCCAAGTTATTCGTAGTCGTGAGAACTACTACATTCTCTAAGAATATGATCACGAATACATGCCAATCTTTAATATGCATCATTGATATCCCATATCTCAATGACCATCGATTGGGGCGATTTTAGGACTTATGCTTAGTCACTCAAGTTCTCACATACTTAGTGACAACATAAAGTCCATGGGAACATCTTATAGAATAATTCAAACAACCAAATAATTAATTCAATAAATGCAATGCCAAATAAATATCATATCTCATATAATAAAATAAACTGAATGTGATCAAGTACATATTAATCCTAATAATTGTTGTCTCTAGGACATACATACTTTCACTTAATCCCTTCACAAATGGGATTTGGGGTTTCCTTGGATTTTGCATTATGTATGTCATATGTATAATATATGTAGTGTTTGTTCAAATTCGGTGGATTGTTATTCGTTTAACATCTCCCGTTATGCTATAAACTGAATGTTTGTTTAATAAATTATGTGGGAGCTTGCTACGTTAACATGATTTGATTGCATTGCGCTAATCAGCTTGACCAATGTGTCCATCTTGTCTTGTTCAGCTTTTATCATTATCTCTTACTTATGCTTATTAATTGTGTTTTCCCACGCAGATGAGACCATCGGGTGCAGGCTACAAACTTAGGTCACCTTTCTCCCAAGCAAGTCTGTGTGCCAAATTTATACCTACACAGTCCGGGTTCCAGCCCAGGGTCAGGGACTCAAGCTTCGCATATACCACTAACTCAAGCATCAATGGGACCACATCCTAGTGGAAGTGAGCCGAAGAGCAGTACTAAAGCACGAGCACCTCACTACTACTGGAATGAAATGGAGGACGCAACTTTGGTTGAGGAAATGGAGATAATCATGGCCCTTGGTACCCGTGACGAGACAACTAAGATTTCAAACACTGTGTCAGCTGGAGAAGTTGATGAAGTAGAGAATCCCTACATGTCCTATCACGAAGGAGTAGATAAGAACAATACTGAAAACATGGAAGGCGAAATAAACTTTGCTTAACAGGTATCCTCCAACTGAGTGGCTCAAACTTTGTTTGTGGAAAGAACAAATTGGACATTGAACTAGTGAATAGTGGAAAAATTTCTGCAAGGTATTAAAAAAGTCCATTTATTCTTTATTTAATCATCGGTGTTGGTTAGCCTTTTGAACACTGAATTTTGTAACCGACATGTAGTTGAAATCCCATATGCATTTATCCACGGTATTTGGTTAATAAACAGTCATGAACTTCTTGTGATGGAGTTTTTTTTTTTCAAATAATGACATAGTAATGATTCACGGAGTTAGTGAACAATAGATTTGTAAAATGTTAGAAAAGTTGAATTCATTTTATATTAGTTAAATGGGTTCCAATATTGTGATGAATATAGTGTATGAATGCAACCACCAGTAGTGTTCAAAAGCATATTTGGATGTTTGAAAAGTTGATTGTGTTTGCTTTCACTTTGGTATTTGGAGCTAATTAGTTTCTTCAGTTTTGCTTGTACAAGTTTTTGGTGATTTCATTGTTGGGAGATTAGTTTATTTAGGTAGCCTAAGGTTTTTTTAGCAAGTTTCTGGTAGTGGATGGTTTCCGGTTCAGCAGTTTTGTATAGTAATATATATGAGTTATGGTTGTAATGTAGTGTCACCTCTTGTGCACTCTGTTCTCTGTATTGTTGCAATAACATCCTTTAAATTCTTCTTTTAAAAAAAGGTGTTCAAAAGCATATGCTAAACCATTTATTTGGTATTTTGATGGATTACGTGAACCATTGAGTAGGTGTTTGAATTTGTAGCAAAAACAAAAAATTACATTTTCATTTAAAGTTTGATACATTTAGTTTACAGGTTAACAAAGATGCTCATACGCTGAAAGGGAAAGAGTTTCCTCTGTATGTAGTGTAGGAACAATGGAACATGAAGGATCATGCAACTGGGAAGGAGCTTGTGGGTTTGATGAGGCTGGTAGTGGTAACAAGATGGATGACGATGTTTATAAAGTTGACATGGAGGGTATTTGTAACGCCCCACTTGTAGTAACCGCTTTAGATAAATTAATTAATTAATTAAAAATATTATTGTTATTATCATCATCATTTGTATTAATTGACGGATTTAGAATTTTTGAATTTTAATTGTTATGGTTGTTTTATATAATTTTAGGTCCGACTGGTTAATAGTTTTAATTTGAACCATTTTATATTTAAATGAGGGCCTATGAAAGAACCGACACTGTAATATGAATCGCATGAATTTATAGTATTTGTTTAGTGGCCCACTTTGATAAATATTACATATTTCTTGAAACCGTAATAAGCAGGCTCGTTAAAATAATCCATATAATAAATTATAATATATGTGTATATGTAAATCTGATATGTGTTGTTTTGTTCATGCGCAGCATCTGGCACGACCTAGACACTAATCATACATATACTCATACCACAACAGTTCACACCTCATCACCTGCTTGCATCAATTTCTATGTTAATCTTAGTTGGATTCTCTACAATCACATAGTACACCATTTACACACACACACCATCTGTAGGAGAAAGAACCAAAGGAGAGAAAAACAAGTAGAAATAGCAATAGTAGTACGGTATTTTATAGGGTTGGGTTGGATCCTATCCCAATCGAAATGATAAATAATTTCCAAACTGCTAAACATTCATTTGTAATATAGGTGCCCCTAATATATATATGTCATGGTCGTTAAAACAAGCAAAACGCACAGCTTGAGGTTGTTAGAAATCGAGGATATTAAATTCCTTAAATTTGTGGAATGACCCATGTTGTATACGGAAGGAAACATATTCGCGATAATTTGTGAAATTCTAAAACTGGCACATGAACATCACATGGTACATGATCTAGAAGTATCAAACCTACGATTGTAAACGTGATGATATATTCACACAAATCGAACCCCTGATTAAAACAACCACATATTATTCAATCATAAGGGGTACATGGCAAAATTGTTTATAACCACCTGTATACAGTTCGTTCTATCTTCATTGGATTCCAACTTTCACACTCTCCATCATATTTATGTTTGATTTTTGATATTCTTCAAGCATGCCTCATTTTGAAAGATCCAAATTTATGGACTAATCTTTCAAAATGGTCATTCATTTGTCCATTGTCATGTAACAACTTTTGTCCAAGTATATATGATGATCACAACTACAAATTTAACAAATTTGAAGTTCAGTTTGATGCAGTACTATATACACTATACATTGCTAATAAAATATGTTGGTATGATGACTTCAATAGTAGGATTTGCAGCTATTTAGGCTCGTGTAAAAAATTAATGTAATCAAATGAAATGAAGATAATTTACGACCAAACGATACCATTCGTCTTAATAACACTGAAAATTGTGAATACATGATCTGCTATGGTCCAAATTAACTAAACAAAGCTTGCTTAACATTGTAAATTAAACACCACAACAACAACTAACACGAATGCATGGAAACAAATATAACATTAAATCCCTTCCCACGTGAATCGAACCAACATCTATGAACTACTCGTGTTTGAAGAGATAACCATTCCACACCATATGATTCTCTGGCCAAACCTCAAACTTCACTGCATCACCAACTTCCACCCCGCATTCGACAGTTCATATCTCCCAACTTCTCGAAGTACGGGCCTACTTCTCCCATTTGCGGGTTGTGATGTCATCATACACCTTGTTCTTGCCAAATGTGAGGGTGCGGGTTTTTCACTACAATAATATGACAATGCTCATCAATTTATTCAACCCATATGCACTACATTGGAACATTAAAATATAAATTGTAAATACCATTAGTTAACGGCCTGAAACATGAGCCAGAGCACCGGAAACAACACAATTTGGACCCTTAGTTTGGAAACAACACAAGCTGGAGCAACACATATGCACTACATTAGAGAACTTTGTCTCGCCTATCCTCGAATGAAATTACCTTCTTCACCTTCCTTTTTCCATCTTTCTTCTGGCGGTTCTCTCTGCCTCCACCTGTTACATTGTAGTGAAAAATTTAATTAATTCTTCAACAATTTTAAACACTAAAATTTAGACGGAGCTTCATTACCTGGCCATATCACATGCACGACCATATCCCGATGAGTTGTTGGATAGAATTCGGCCTTACCCTTACCTTTTCGTTGCTCCTCCGGTTCTTATCAGATTTTTCCATAGCCTTTGCCTTAACTACACCCAAAGGTAACTCCTCACCGACGTACACAACCTCCTCCGAATCCAATGAATTAGGTGTTTTAGCTACACGCTTGCCTTTTCTGTCCGCACTATTGAACCCATCACCTTGGTAGAAAACCTTATGACCGGATTCGTCGAAAACAGTGACATTGAAGAAGTTTTGCGAAGTGTATTTGAATCGCAACGCAAAACGGGAGCCAAACAGTAGTGCTTATACATATGATATTGATATGACCATGAAATATGCGATTTAACACACTTTTAGATCCTTGTTTTCGGTGCAATATTGAATATTTATATCATATTATGGCCAATTACCAGTTTCTTACTTATTTTGTAGGTGACAATCATTTTTTCGAGGATTTGCACGATTTTCGATGCAAAAATGAGATATTTATGTTGAATACGAGAAAATACCAATAGACGCTAGAGAAGTCCAACCGATGCACAAGGCCTACCATTGTAAAGCTTGTTCAAAATGATAAAACATTGTACTAGACCACTTTTCGAAATAACGAAGTTACGAAGTCCAAAGACAGCCCGGAAGAGGAAACGCAAAGCACGAGCCGGCAATCGAAGGGGACCGCACAAGGCCTATTGCGGTCCCTTAGGAACCGCAAT
Source organism: Plantago major (assembly GCA_026545765.1). Classification (NCBI taxonomy): domain Eukaryota; kingdom Viridiplantae; phylum Streptophyta; class Magnoliopsida; order Lamiales; family Plantaginaceae; genus Plantago; species Plantago major. Next base: position 28,576,126 of record CM048843.1, read on the forward strand.
AATGCTGATGTTAGTCACGTTTCTGCTGGTCTAAGTCCGTTAACTCAAGGCCCGTCTACCTCCACCTTCCTTATATGATATAAACGACTTTTTACTGCATTCTACACTTTTTTTTATGAATTATGGGACTTTAATATCGTGATTAAAGTTGGTAAACACTATAACTGTATAACTATAAGTTGGACTTCCATTTGTTTTATCAGTTTGTAAATCGTAAATGCTATAATAAATAATCTAACATATGGTACTACTAAAAGTCCATTATACAGTTTATATATATATGTTCATCGTACCATCACTATAAATTTCAAAAGTCCCGCTTGAACCTTTCCCTTCGTTTTACTGGATCATATATAAATAAACGTAACTTAATGTTGTAACTTTAAATTATGAGTCGCCATAACATTGAGTAAAACTATGTACTAACTTAGAATGGGACGGCAAAGTTACTTACGTCAGAATCTACTACCTAACAATCATAAAACAATAAAAACCAAAACTTGTATATTTATTATTAAGAAATTTTTATTTCAATTCCACATTGATCACTTATATGTATTACAAACCCTAATCGCAAAAGGATTAATCTCTATATTAATCCTCCCACATTATATAGCAATGGCTGAAAATAGGCTTAATTAAAAATTCCTATATGATTGTTGTTATTGATACGGAAATATGTCCAATCCATCATAGACGCCTTTGGAACGAATCCTAAGGCGTCCCAAGTTGTCTACGACCGGGACCTTACAGTTCGACCCGGAGGTCCGACCCTAAGCCCCCGCAAGTCCGACTCACCCGGGTGGAAAAGAACAGGAGGGCCCAAAGGGTAGTAGGTCCGACCCTGCCAATGGTCCGTAACCATGGGGTCTGACCCGGACACCCGTCCGGACTCAACACAACAACCTCATAAGCAACTAAGTGAACTGGCACTTGAGAGTATTGAGGTCTGAGTCGCATGTCCTGGACCGCCTCCTTCGGACAGTGCATGGATTGTGGAAATCCCCAGTCCAACCTAGTACGGTGCGGACCTCTGGTCCGGACCTACCTCCTCAGATCTCATACACGACAGACTGCAACAAGGTCTCCAAACTCTCACATTAATGACTAATCTACCCCTGAAAGCCCAAAAGGGAATGGGTTAGGGAGTCATTAATGGGCCATGGGCCTATTGAGGCATTGTTGGCTCAATCTGAGCCTGACACTTGGCGCATCCGGGGGTTCCCTCCCATTTTGGGAGAAATCTATTTATATGGCACACATTCCCATAATAAAGGTAAGCAATAACCACTTCTCATTCCCGATAATTATACCGAGTTGATCCTCTCTCTCTCGCAAGTAAATTCTTCTCCCGGTTTGACACCACGCAAACCGGGTATAAGGTCCTAACCTCCCCCCCCCCTCCAAGCTACTTGTGCAGGTCCTTATGCATCGCCTCCTATCAGTACGACGGTTCTTACGGGCTCTTACTCTTTGGTTCTTACTCAAAGGTGGTCTAGGTACTTAGCGTGAAGGAAAGCAAGGGAAATTCATTAAGTGTTCGGGGGACTTTACCCTCGACATTTTGGCGTCGTCTGTGGAAAACTTTACAAAAAGTTCCGTTCTCTCTGGTAATAGCAAGACCAAGAAGGTCCGTAAGAACCAACACTACTGCGGTTGGGACGCCCGCCCCAAGGCAAAGAGGCAGACCTCCCACTCGGAGAGGAAGAGTGGCGGAAGCCACTTCAAGAAACACAATGGACTATCAAAGTGATGGCCGCACTGCTAGTCTCTCTTCAGAGGAGGAAAGAGCCGCTGATCCTCCAATAAGAACTCAAGCACTCGGAGTTGAAGGACAAGTTCCTCCGTTAGGATCACATGGTCCTCCTCCCGGAAGAAACTTCACTCTTCCAAACGGGCAGGTCATTCGCCCAAGTGAGTTTGGGATGAGCGAGAACCAGTTTGGCCTCTTGCTCACCACTATTCAAGGTTGCTTTGGATCGAACAACCTCCAGCCTCCCCAACCCACTCCTCCTTTGGCAATTCCAAGACAAGCTGAACCCGCACAATCAAGGAATGAGCATCGTCCAATCCAACAAAGGTTAGGGGAACCAGCTCAACCAGAAGACCTAAGGAACCTTCTCAATAGGAGAATCACCGCTTCTCGCGAACATCGGGAAAGAAGTCCGGTGAGACCCCGAGCAGACGAAGCTGGAACTAGCCGACATGGGGCTCTTCAGCCTGGGGCGAGAGACCACATAGCGGAAAGCATCCCGATAATTTTCGTTGATGATCTTCCCCCAAATGTGGCAATCAACCCAAGTACGGGCGAGAGGCTAACTGCTGAGCAGATCTATGTCCAGCAGAAGACCTTGGAAACTCAAATTGCTACTTTGGGCAAGATGGTGAAGGCACTTGAGAAGGTGACTCTTAGAGCTCCCAACCCTTTATGTGATGAAATAAGAAGGGAAAGGAAGCGCCCTGACTCCACCATCCCAAATCTTGAGCACTATTATGGAGATACTTGTCCCGTGGGGCACCTTACTAGGTATGAGAGCAAGATGGAGACCAACGGCCTGAATGACAACATGAAGGCTCTTAACTTCTCTAGTACTCTCTTTGGAGAAGCAATGGATTGGTGGACCTCTTTGCCCAATGGCTCCATCAAGTCTTATGCGAATATCGCTTCTCTCTTCCTGAAAAGGTTTGAGAAAGCAAAGAAGAGGAAGAGATCAGTGGAGCACTTGGCAGGGGTAATCCAGAAGGAGCACGAAGACCTTAGAACCTTCCTTGACCGCTTCAATGCCGAAGTACGCCAGGTTGAACCTCACAGCATCAAAGAGCGGGTCCGACGCCTGTATGCTAACACTTACAACGACGATCTCAGAAAGAAGCTTTCGAATGAAAAAATCACAATCGAAAAATACTTGGAAAATATCTGTGAAGGAGTCCTGTATGGGAGGAGTACCGAAGAAATGTACCAGTAAGAGTCGGGGCCAGAAAGGGGTAAGAACCAATGAAACAGGAACCCCCTCCTCGGTCTGGAAAGTTCGAACAGAAGAAGGAATTTAGAGACAAGAGGAAGTTCCTTAGGGATCAAACCCCTCCAAGAAGATATGTTAAGTATACTCGCCTCAATAGACCAAGATCCGACATCTTGGCCTCTATTGTTGAGAAGAACAAAGCTTCATGGAATATTGTAGGTTTCACAAGCACAAAGGCCACTCAACTGAAGATTGCATCCAGTTGAAAACAGAAATAGAAGGGTTGATAAGGAGCGGAAAGTTGAAAGAATCCGTGTATGAAGAAGAGCCCTCCAGGCACCAAACAAATGAACGAAGAAGGGAAGAGCGTAGTTCGGAACCTCCGACAGGATCCTTACCGCCACCTCCTGCAGAAACTCCACCCCAACACGCCCAAAGGTACCGCGGGTACCCTGAAGATGTGGAAATGGAGAACCTTCCCTATAGCGGGGTTATCAACGCTATAGCAGGAGGCCCAACTGGAGGAGATAGCTAAAACGCAAGGGAAAGGACCGCACAACATCTGAGAAACAATGATAGAGCCTATGCTCCACCAGCTCTGAAAGGAACAAATTCCATCACTTTCGATGATAGTAAAATTTCCCCACCAACGTCTGATGGAGGAGATCTTAAAGATCCTGATGTTCCTTTGGTCGTCTCTCTAGTCATCGCCACTTATAGAGTCAACAAAGTACTTATTGACACAGGGAGTTCCTCCAACGTCATCACTAAGAGAACTGTGGAGTAGATGCACTTAGGCAATATTCAATACGGGCGAGTCTACACCTCCTTAGTAGGATTCGGGGGCTCTATAGTTCGCCCTACTGGAAGTATACCCCTACAAGTCTCTATGGGAACCTTCCCGACAAGAGTGACTGAAACGATCCTCTTCGTGGTGGTCGACAGCGTGTTCGACTATAACGTGATCTTGGGGGGCCCAGGACTCAACCAATTCAAAGCAATCGCATCTCCCCTACACAATAGGGTGAAGTTCCCTACTCCAAATGGTGTAGGAGAAGAGGTAGGAAATGTCCGAGAAGCGTGGGAGTGTTAGATCATGTCAACCAGAGGAGCTTCAGCGCCCGTCCTCTCGGTTGCCAAAGAGCCCGAGACTCTTTCCCCCACGCCATTCACTCCGGCTAGGGGAGAGATCGGAGCCGGAACACTCAAGGAAAAGTTTCCTAAGGCCACTAGAATGGAACCTCATGAGGCTCTGAAGGAAGTTCAAATGGTTGAAGGAGATCTAGAAAAGAAAACTCGGATTGGAACGTGAAAGTGCAAGTTGCACTTGATTAGATAATCTTATCTTTCATGATTCAGTTCAATGTTTGTGTTTGTTGTTGTTGTTTGTGAACTGCAGGATTTCAATGTTGTGCAACATTGTGAAATAGTGCCGATACAATGTTGGAACAACATTACAGAAAACAGCAGACAACATAGAAATAAGCAGGCCAATTGGACTGATGACTTGGACTGGAAGCAATCAATTCGAATTTCTGCAGGAATAAGGAAAGAGTTTGAGTTGCTTTGGACACAAGGAATGCAATCTAAAAAGAAGGAAAGAATTTGACAAGTTATGGGCACCTTGAAAGAAAGAAGTAAATAAAAGATTCTCTAGAGATAAGCTTGGAAAGATTTTCCAGCCAGCCAGATACAGAGAAACAACGTTAGTTTCTTCCTGCTGAGATCCCGGATCATCACATATGTACAGGAAGAACATAGTTGCAAGAAGAATACAAGATTAAAGAGAGAATCTTTCAAGAAGATTGTTGAAGAAAGCAAGAAGGAAATATATTGTTGAAGAAACTAATATGGGAATTTCCTTATAGCTGAATATTGAAGAAAACAAGACAAAGAAAATTGCCTTTGCTGAGATCCTATTGCCTTTCGACTTGGATGGGAGCTATCGATATCTCAAGTATATATACAAGGATTCAGCCGAGCAATGGTTAATGCCTTTTTGATGATCAATCAAGATTTTATTAAAGAGTTTAGGCTTCTTGTTTTCTGCTAGCTTTAGAGTTTGTCTAAGAGTATTCATTGTTGGAATAACTCTTTCAAACATCGACCTAGAATAGCTTTTACTGTTAGTTCTTCTAGGGCTAGTTTTGGTTGTTTAATCAATCATCTGTGATTGTATTAAACCTAGTTGATTAGATCTACTTTTCCTGTCAGTAGATATTTTGTCTAAAGGCGCGGCCAACATATTTATATATGTTGGCTTGGTAATAGAAGTTTCATTCATATTCATCCGCTGTGTTTTGTTTACTGTGTTGAAGACATTGTTGAACAACATTGTTGGCAACATTGTCTATTGATCTTGTTCCAAGTACCAATCCGGGATCCTATGTTCTAACAAGTGGCACCAGAGCCAGCCACCTAACTACTGGTGTCTGGACTTGGTACTACTACAATGGATGTTGCAAACTCAAGTGTCTACAGGCCACCTATGATTGATGGATCGAACTACCACTACTGGAAAATCAGGATGAGGACATACATCAAGTCCATTGAAGGTCGAGCTTAGAGATCTGTTCTTGAAGGATTTGTCTGGCCTACTGAAGGACCTGATGCTGATGGAGATATTGTTCCCATACCTGAAGAACGCTTCACTGCAGGTGACTTTCTTTTAAGCTCTTACAACGAAAAAGCTTTAAATGTCATTTTTGGACTGTTGATGCTCATATGTTTAAAATCATTCAAAATTGCACTACTGATAAACAAGCTTGGGACTTACTTCAGAATCATTGTGAAGGTGATAATAGTGTCAAACAAACTAAACTTCGAATGCTTTGGTCAAAATTTGAAAATCTAAGAAAGGAAGAAGCTGAAACCATTGATTCTTATTTTGAAAAGCTTTTGACTTTGTCTAATGATGTTCAACTTCTTGGTGATGCTATTTCCAACAAGCAACTGATTTCTAAAGCCATTCGTTCTCTCTCTTCAAAATTTGACACTAAAGTTACTATTTTGGAAGACACTCACAATGTGGCTACTATGGATTTTCATACCTTGATGAACAATTTGAAAATTTTTGAGATAATTGATAACGAAAGAAAAGGTACGAAAATCCTTAGTATGTCCCTTCACTCTAAATCTAAAGCTAAAGTTACTGAGCTTGAAAGCAGTAGTGATGATTCTGATGACATGACTGAAGAAGCCTACAATGACTTGGTTAGGAAAATTGAGAAACTTAGATTCAGGAAGAATTCTAATAGAGGCTCTTCGAGTAACTCAAAAGGAACTAGAAATTTCAAAAAGAAAACTGGTGTGTCTAACTCTAGCCCTAGTCTTAGTAAACTTAGTAAAGTTAGATGTTTTGAATGTCAAGGATGGGGGCATTATCAGAATGAATGTGCTAACACTCTTCGAAATGAGAAAAAGACTATGCTTGCTTGTCTCAGTGATGTTTCAGATGACGAACAGGAAGATGATGATCCAGAAGTTCATGCCAAAGCCCTATCTGCTGTTCTGAACAATGTTGAGAAACAATGTTGGTCCAACATTGATGGTCCAACATTGACAAAAGAAGTCTTTTTCGACTATGATGATTCTCAAAACTGTGAAACACTTTTCTGGACTAACCCTGAGGAATCAGTTTCTACTAATGTTTTGTGTCTACATGGTTCAGTTGATCTATCTGCAGATTATCACTGGGAAGAGCTGAAACTGATGAATGAAAACAATGTTGAGTCAACATTGACATCAACATTGTCTTTTTTCGAAACTATCTCTTCTGATGTCTCTGTCCAAAAAGGCACTGTACCCAAGAATAAACAGGTTGTTGCAGTCTTGAGCAGATTCTGACACTACTCACGAGAAAGCGTCTTGAACGAAAAGGTGTCTAAACCAAGAACTCCATTTGGTGTACAAGGAGAAATTGTCAATCTTGTGACAATGATGACACAACATTGAGCTCAACATCACAGGCAGAAATTCCATCTGACGGTACCCATGAGATGAGCATGATAGGCGAACCTAGCACTCCTATGGCTAATGGTCTTATGCTCAGCAGAATCGATGTTGGAGATGATGTTGACCCAACATTGTACGGAACAATGACTCACAGCCTTCTATATCTATCAACCAGCATACCTGACATCATGTTTTATGTGTGTGTTTGTGCCAGGTATCAGTCTAACCCTAAAATCCCACACCTGATTGTTCTTAAAAGATTTTTCATATATATATCAAGAACTGTTAATCTTAGATTATGGTATGCATGTGATACAAACACTAATCTAGTGGGATTTAGTGATTCTGATTGGGCTGGTGATCTAGATGATAGAAAATATACTAGTGGAGGTTGCTTTTATCTTGATTCTAATTTAATGTCATGGTATTGCAAGAAACAGAACAATGTGTCACTCTCATATGTTGAATCTGAACATGTAACATCTGCGAGTTGTGTTACTCAATTGATATGGGTGAAAAATATGCTGCATGACTTTGGTCTTCAATGTGATACCTTGTTGATGTTCTGTGATGACCTTAGTGCCATAAATAATTTTAAGAAGCATGTTTTGCACTCACGCACGAAACACATAGACATTAGGCATCATTTTTTTAAGGATATGGTCAATCTGCAAGTAATAGTCATAAAACACTTAGATACAACCAATCAACTTGCAGATATTTTTACCAAGCCTTTAGGTTGTGAGAGATTCTTCAGTCTTAGGAGATCTCTTGATTTGTGCTCTTTGTGATCTTCGATGTTGAAACCAGTGTTGACTCAACATCACAGTCAACACTGGCAGCAGAAAAGTGATGTGTTTTTTGATGCATTTTGATTTTTTTTTTGTGTGTGTCTAAGTGCTTTCTGTGCTTCTGTACTGGTCCATGGCTGTTCCTTCTTTGTAGCTTACAGTGGTGATGCTTAGGGTTTGAAAGGCTATTTGAAACCAAGGTTGAAAGGGATCGAGTTTCCTGTGTGTTTGCTTTATGTAAAAGCCACTTTTGCTGCTTTTTGGCTATTTTTACTCGTACTTTGACTCGCACTTGATGTTGCCTCCTGTCCTTGAATTATGATAAAAAGGGCTCGAAGTGTTTCCGTCGAGGATCGTGTTGGGCAGGTTTCAAATACTATCCAGATATCGACGTGGCCAATGTGTCATATATCGTGAGGGTTGATGGCCTGTACTGGAAACCGACACGCACAAAAGTGCCGATTCTCGTAATGTTGCGGGTTCACTTTCTGAGTACCAAATTACCCAATGTGGTCAAATGAGTGATTTTATGCCATGAGACGTGTGTTTGCCTAACTCCGCATAGGCTTCGGCTTTGGAGCGGATTCATACGTGCTCCAATTATTTGACATGGTTCACGGTCACCCCCACTCAAACTTATGCTAATTGTTCAATTTACTTTTTGAGGCAATGTTGAGTGTGTTTCTTTGGTATTCCTTTCTCTCTCTGTCTTTACCTGCAGCATCAGTGGTGTTAATCGAATCTGCACATTTTGAGACTTGGTTTCCTGGATGACTTACATTAAGAGTGGTCTGATTTCCCGATGTTGTCATCAATGTTGAGTCAACATGCTGGTCAACATTGGCTGTCCTTGGAGTACTTTGTGACTTATATTTGCTCTTTTTTATATGTGCTTCTCTATCTGACCTTTCTGTGTGTTTTAGGGTTTGAGGGGGAGTAGGTCTGAGGTGTTTCAGGTCTAAGGTGTTTCATTGGGGTTTGGGGTTTTTGCTTTCCTGTTCTTGCATTTCAAGTCATTATTTAAGATCAAGATTTTTGGTCAACCTCCCTAGGGTTTATCATTTATCGATTACTATGACTTGACGGATAAGCTGTTTTACTTGCAACTTTAATCTTTTATTATGCACAGTTTCTGTAGCATTGATATATATTTGCAGGATCTTTTAAGGCAAACCCAACAACACCCATCATGACCATCCACTCTTATCCTAACACTGCTCTCCAGCTAATCCAACCTCTACTCTAGATTACTGCCCTCCAGCCGATCCAAACTCTTTTCCTGCTTTTGCTATCACCTTGGCTGCCAGTGTTGAACTCAATGTTTTCAACATCATTCTCCAACATTGCACAGCTCTTATTGCATGTCCTATAGTCCACAACTCAGTATTGCACTCATTGCATGTCTTCTTGTCTCCTTCTGTGAACTTGGTTGAATAATCTGAGAGATATCTTTCTTCTCAAAAAAGGGGGAGAAGAGAAGAGATTGAACAAAAAGCTAACATACTTTATTTTGTTATATTGCTCTCGTCTAATGTTGAGGGGGAGTTCTGTAGTTTCATGCCTGTTATATTTGTTTGTTTCTAACAAGTTTGTTCAGGTGTGTTTTTGTGAAGAAAGACAAAGGGGGAGATTGAATAGTGCAGTGTTGACTGCAATGTTGTGTCAACATTGCAGACGACTTTGTTTACTGCACTTATACTGAGATTCTACGCAAGTTTGTCTTTATTCACTAACTACTGAGTGTAGGAATTGTCAAAAGAAGTATGATATGATGCCCATGATGAGTTTAAAGGAGATAAGTAGACAAAGAAATAAGAGGGAGTTTGAAAGTGCATATTTACAGCAATGTCGAGTTCTGTGTTGACTTAACAATGTCCATCAGCATTGATCGATTGCACTTTATCTTTCAGTTCCCAAAAAAGGATTCCTCTTGACTTGTTTAAATCCTACTTGTTCGATTTGACTAACAAACTGGTTTTAGGTTGTGTGAAGAAATGTCAGAATTAAGGGGGAGATTGAAAGTGCGATTTATTGGACTTTGTTTAGTAATTCAACCTTTCTTTGTAACATAACCGGTTCAATGTTTGTAGTTGTTTTTCTATGAATATTTTGTAGGATATATCAAGTTGGGCTTAAACATGCTTAATGGATCAAAAGGAATCAATGAGCCCAAAGGAATGATATTGCTTGATGAAAGACTAAGATTAAGGGGGAGATTGAAAGTGCAAGTTGCACTTGATTAGATAATCTTATCTTTCATGATTCAGTTCAATGTTTGTGTTTGTTGTTGTTGTTTGTGAACTGCAGGATTTCAATGTTGTGCAACATTGTGAAATAGTGCCGATACAATGTTGGAACAACATTACAGACAACATAGAAACAAGCAGGCCAATTGGACTGATGACTTGGACTGGAAGCAATCAATTCGAATTTCTGCAGGAATAAGGAAAGAGTTTGAGTTGCTTTGGACACAAGGAATGTAATCTAAAAAGAAGGAAAGAGTTTGACAAGTTATGGGCACCTTGAAAGAAAGAAGTAAATAAAAGATTCTCTAGAGATAATCTTGGAAAGATTTTCCAGCCAGCCAGATACAGAGAAACAACGATAGTTTCTTCTTGCTGAGATCCCGGATCATCACATATGTACAGGAAGAACATAGTTGCAAGAAGAATACAAGATTAAAGAGAGAATCTTTCAAGAAGATTGTTGAAGAAAGCAAGAAGGAAATATATTGTTGAAGACACTAATATGGGAATTTCCTTCTAGCTGAATATTGAAGAAAACAAGACAAAGAAAATTGCCTTTGCTGAGATCCTATTGCCTTTCGACTTGGATGGGAGCTGTCGATATCTCAAGTATATATACAAGGATTCAGCCGAGCAATGGTTAATGCCTTTTTGATGATCAATCAAGATTTTATTAAAGAGTTTAGGCTTCTTGTTTTCTGCTAGCTTTAGAGTTTGTCTAAGAGTATTCATTGTTGGAATAACTCTTTCAAACATCGACCTAGAATAGCTTTTACTGTTAGTTCTTCTAGGGCTAGTTTTGGTTGTTTAATCAATCATCTGTGATTGTATTAAACCTAGTTGATTAGATCTACTTTTCCTGTCAGTAGATATTTTGTCTAAAGGCGCGGCCAACATATTTATATATGTTGGCTTGGTAATAGAAGTTTCATTCATATTCATCCGCTGCATTTTGTTTACTGTGTTGAAGACATTGTTGAACAACATTGTTGGCAACATTGTCTATTGATCTTGTTCCAAGTACCAATCCGGGATCCTATGTTCTAACAAAACGGACTGAGGTGGAAATGAAGCTCATCACTTGTCTTAGAGATAATCGGGATGTTTTTGCATGGAGCACCGATGACCTCAAGGGGATAGACCCAAGGATCGCAGTTCACCGTCTGAACAAGGATCCTACGGTGAAACATATCCGCCAAAAGAGAAAGGACTTCGGACCTGCTGAAGATGCTATCATAGTAGGAGAAGTAGAAAGGCTAATGAAGGCAGGACACGTTGAAGAAGTAAGATACTCAGACTGGGTTTGTAACGTGCTCCTTATCGAGAAAGCTCCGGGAAAGTGGAAAATGTGCAATTACTTCACTAGGCTCAACAAGTTTTGTCCAAAGGATCCTTATCCTTTGCCCCGCATTGACCAGTTAGTAGACTCCACCGCGGAATGTGCACTCCTAAGCTTCATGGATGCTTATCAAGGCTTCTACCAAATCAAAATGGCTCAAGAAGACGTAAAAAAGACGGCCTTCTTTGCAGCATGAGGAGTCTACTGTTTCAAAGTCATGCCGTTCGGCCTCAAGAACGCGGGCGCTACTTACCAACGATTGGTGAACAAGATGTTCAAAGAAGAGTTGGGCAAAACTATGGAAGTCTATGTGGACGACATGCTAGTAAAGAGCAAGACTGAGGAGCAACACATAGAGCATCTAAACAAATGCTTTTCCATCCTTAGGAAGTACGGAATGAGGTTGAACCCCGAGAAGTGCACGTTCGGCGTAAAGGGAGGAAAGTTCCTCGGCTACATGGTCACGGAGAGAGGCATCAGCGCCAACCCAGAGAAAATAAAGGCAATCCTGGACCTACCACAGCCAAAGACAATCAATGAAGTGCAGAAGCTCCTCGGGAGAGTGATGGCTCTAAGCCGCTTCATCTCCAGGTCCGCCGAGAAGAACCTACCCTTCTTTAAAATCCTAGGGAAAGGAGACAAGTTCGAGTGGACAAAGGAATGCAAAGAGGCCTTGGATAATTTGAAGAGTTATCTCCTTTCACCTCCGCTCTTGTCCAAACCAGTAGAAGGTGAACCTCTCTACCTCTACTTAGAGGCCACTGTCAAAGCCATGAGCTCTGTATTGGTGCGGATCCAAGGGAACGACCACATGCCGGTTTACTACCTAAGCAAGGCTCTCGTGGGTGCCGAAGCTAGGTATGTTAAGATTGAGAAGCTAGCCTTCGCGCTTGTCTACACCGCCCGACGATTAAAGCCTTACTTCAAGTCCCACCGAATTGTGGTCCTCACCAATGAGCCACTTAAGCAGGTCCTATGAAAGCCAGACCAGTCAGGACGCTTGTCCAAGTGGACAATCGAACTGAGCGAGTATGACATCGGATATCAAGCTCCGTCGGCTAAGAAGGCTCGGGTCCTAGCTGACTTCCTAGTGGACTACCCTGAGAAGATGGAAGAAGGAACCAAAAGTACGGAGGAGGTAAGCCACGTCATGATCACTTAAGAGGTGGCTATTCCAGAACAAACAAGAACCGTGGAAAAGGAGCCCGAACAGATAGTTAGTGATGATATCCAATCTGAAATTTGGCAGCAGGAGCCCATGTATGACACCCTAAGAGTGAGGCACATGTTCCTTCTAGACGAAGTAATCAACACTCCAACACTTACTCCCTCCGTCAGGAAGCAAGGGGAGATCACAAAGCAAAAGAATACTGAGATCGAGATGGAAGTTCTACTGCCTTGGCGGGGTCCAAGAAGGAAGAGGAAGGAAATTGAACGTTACAAGTGGACGGGTCCTCTACTGGGAGATTGGGAGGAATAGGGATCGTCTTGGAGAGCCCCGAAGGCGCTAAGCTGGAATACGCAATCACACTTAACTTCAAGGTAACAAACAACGAGGCTGAGTATGAGGCACTCCTCACCGACTTAAGAATGGCGAGGTCTCTTCAAGTGAAGCGGATCAAAGCCTACACAAACTCTTAGCTCGTCGAGTCCCAGTTTTCCGGGTCTTTCGCCACGAAAGGACCCAACATGATCAAGTACTTAGAGCTCCTTAAGAAGGAAGTTGAGCACTTTGAAGAATTCACGCTGGAACGATTCAACAGGGAATGGAATGAGAAGGCCGACGCTCTTTCCAAGTATGCCTCTGCCTTAGGAACTTTGGACACAAGGAGCATCATCCTGATGACTCTCACAGACTCTTCCCTGATAAGCTCCACCGGTCAAGTCTTCCTCTTAAGTACCGAAAGGAGCTGGATGACTGACATATTTAGCTATCTCAAAGATGGCTCCCTGCCAGCAGACCCTAAAGAAGCAAGGAGGGTCCTATGCCGACCCAACATGTACTTTATCCTGGGAGAGTATCTCTACAAGAGATCTTTCACCGGCACTCACCTAAGATGCCTTGGACCTCATGAGGCCAAAACTGTTTTGGAAGAAATTCATGCTAGGAGTTGTGGAAGCCAATTGGGAGGCCGTACTCTGGCTCAAAAGGTTATCAGGCAAGGATACTATTGGCCTACAATTGAAAGTAGATGCTGCTAACTTTGCCCGAGCATGTGAAGATTGCCAATACTATGCCAACATCCCACATCGCCCGACTAACCCTATGATTCCGTCAGTTATAGCTTGTCCATTCGATCGATGGGGCATAGATATAGTCGGTCCTTTCCCCGTGGCACTCATCAGAAAAAGTTCCTTATTGTCGCAGTGGAATACTTCACCAAGTAGGTCGAAGCAGAAGCCGTGTCAACTATCACAGAGAGCTGAGTAAGAACCTTCATCTGGAAGAACATCATTTGCTGCTTTGGACTTCCAAGAATCATCGTTTCTGACAACGGAGCACAATTCTCCGGGGCTAAGCTGAAAGAGTGGCTCCAATCCTTCAAAATTGAGCAACGGTTCACTTCCGTTGGTTATCCTCAAGCCAATGGACAAGTTGAAGCCACGAACAAGACGATCGTCAAGATCTTGGAAAAGAGGCTGCGGACCTCTCAAGGAAGTTGGGCAGATGACTTGGATGGAGTACTTTGGGCGCATTGCACAACAGCTCGCACTTCTACTCAAGAAACACCTTTGCCCTAGTATATGGCTCCGAGGTGGTCATCCCCTCAGAAATTGTCGTGGAAACCCAAAGAATCTAGTAATATCAGCCCACCGACAATGAAGTGGCAAGGATCTATGACTTGGAAGTACTCGAAGACAAAAGAAGTAAGGCGCTAGCTAGCATCCCTCGCTATCAAGCTATGTCTGCCCGGGCTTACAACAATCATGTTCTTCCCAAGGATATACAAGTTGGGGACTTAGTCCTCCGAAGAGCTAACATCCTAAGCAATGTTGGTAAACTTAAGCCCAAGTGGGAAGGACCTTACAAGGTCATTGGGGCTAGAGTCAATGGAAGTTTCGAGCTAGAAGATGATCAAGGAAGAGCCCTGAAGAGAACATGGAATGCTAAGAACCTACAGAAGTTCTATGCCTAGGGTTACTCCCCGAAAAAATACTACGTCAGTAGTTAAGCTTTTGTCATTTTTTCTTTTCCCGTCCTCGAAGCCCACCAGTGTATTTGAATTTCCATCAAATCAATACAACTTTTTGCTAAACAAATGTGCTATATGCGAACAAACACATTGCTTCGAACCCACAAGAAAGGTCCGCGCCAGTCGCACAACGAGTATTTTGAAGCCAACTAATCGAAAGGTTAAACTTACACGATTGGTTCGGAAGATGCAACTTAACAAACCGAAGATAGGAGAAATTGCAACACTCAGAAAAAAGATTGTGTTTCTCAAAGTACAAATTACAAGTCCGGACCTACCCGTCCAAGTTACAACCCATGGTGGAAAGGTGCAGCATTCTTCCAAAGCATACTCATGATGGAAGGAGCAACTGACGCGATCGAACCAACTTGGGGCGATCCGGACGAAGTCTTATGTCTGGAAGTATCCGAGTCGCAACCCAACAATTCATAAGTTGGAAATCCAACTCTTAGAAGTTATACTCGAAACAAAATAAGTTCGGACAAGCGCAGTAAAGAATAGAGAGATACAAGGGGATGCGAAGCTGAGAAAGAAGGATTTTATTACTTAAAAATTAAAAAATCAGGTCCGGACCAATCCGACCAAGTTACAAGGACCGAACAGAAGTCCACTAACGCTATCTCTACAGCCAAGATCCGAGGCAATAAGCAAGCCATCTAGCGTCCGAACCATGAAGCCTTCCTTTACAACGATCTTGAGCGTTCCGAAACAAAAAGGCGGGAACCAAGAGTGGGCTCTCCGAATCGAGCCTATGATGGAACAACGACATCGATCACTTCTTTCCAGTAACTAGTCGAAACCCTCCAGGGAATCCCAATTACTGGAAACAAGTGACGAATGCGACCGACCCAACTTAAGACGATCCGGACACATTGGCAGTCTAATTCTTTCGAGTGGAATTCCTGACAAATATTCTTTGGATCACCTGCCTCTTCTGCCACTATCATTCCGAAGAAGCAGCTGAAACAAGGCATGGAGGATGAGGCCCGACGCCCCCTAACTTGAGATAAATCAAACTCATTCATCCGGGTGGAGGTCAGCCAATCAATAGCCCTTCGGATCAAAAAAAAAAAAAAAAAAAAAAAAAAGAGGCTCCTGATGGGCGAATCCCTACATAGGATTATTGGGTCCGAACCAGTGGGACCTAGCGAGGAAGTGAGATGTCCGGACCCGAATCATCTACCATGAAAAGGGATGGAATGGCCTAGCAAAAAGCCGTACAATCCAGGGGTATATATAGAATTGAAGAACCAATCATCACTCGCCACGTGGACCGTAACCGCCGACTATGGGCTTGGGTCTAACACTTGGGCCAACCAGGGGAACCTTTACGATTCCGGCCTTATTGAATGAATTACTTCAAACTATGGCCCGTTCGGATCCGTCCATCCGTGCCCGTCACGATACTTCCGTAACCTCTATGATCCGCACCAGGTCACTCAACTTTTTACTATGATTGTCTCCTTTTTTACAACTTTTTCACAAGTTAACAAGGTTCGGAGCAATACACCAAGTCTCTACGGATCGAGCAGGATTTTAACATCCGAACTAGTCCTACTTGTTACAGATTTTGGAAAGCCAATCTTATCTGTACGATTAGCATTCAAAGCTAAGGCTCGGACAAATGCCTTGTCCGCCCGAGCCAAAGTTGTCGATCAATTCAACAGGGTTGCTTTATTTCGAAAGCATTTGGCTTCGTTGACTCGGACCCGCTGGTCGACATCCGAACCAACAAACACTTGCTCACACCACTGGTTTAGTTTATAAACTAAGTACGTAACGAGGTACATACACCCGAATCAGAGACAAACATGAGCATATGATGAAACCGATCTGAGCCACTGATGAGTCCGAACCAAGGCAATATATATTTCGGAATGACAAAGCAGTTATCCGAATCAAAACGCGGTAAACATTATCCATGCCAACTTAAAACTTTACATCAACAAAACAACAATTGTTTTATGGTCCGAGGACCGATGTTACATGCTTTCCGGGGCATACCCCGTCTTCATTCCTCCTGTTGCCCGGACGGGCCAGCCTGTGTTCCGGACGGACCACCGGAGCCACCAATCTCCGCCTCCAGGGATGCTTGCAGGTCAGCCAGCCTCTTCTCTTTTGCTTCCTGGGCCAACCTTTTCTCTCTTCGGATCCTCAATTCCTCGAGGAAGGCAGTGCATTCTTTCATCAGATCCAGTTCACTGAGAAGCCACGGACGGGCCCGGGCAGAGTAAGCCAGTCCCGATTATGTTCCACATGTTCGTCCAAGGGGATGAAGACATTGGACATCAATACCCGGGGCACAAAGGACGGAAGGTACGGACCACCATGATTATACTTCTTATCCTCGGTCTCATCACAGACTAGCTCCACAAACTCGCACTTGAGCAATTCATCATCCAAGACACCCTCCGGAGCAAAGTCCGAGCCATCCGCCTCTTTGAATGTAGAAATACCTTCAGCATCCAAGTCATAGCCACTCGGGATCAATCCCTTACACCGGAGCTGCCCTATGGCCGCATCGAAGCCATCCTGCCGAGCTTCATCATACTTGGACTCGAGCATGAACTTGCAAGCATCCGACCCCAAGAAGTCTGGACAGCACCTGTCCGGACCTGCAGCAACTCATCGAGCATCATCTCTTTGAAAGTCCGAGAGATTCCAACGTACTCATCCACACTCTCCCGATGCACCCTGAGATCCTTCTCCAAAGACAAGATAGCACTCTTCAGCTTCCCCACCTCCGCCTCGGACTCCTTCGCGACAATGGCCTTCTTCAACCTTTTGAACAAGGAGAGCACATTGGACGCCTCCATCTCCCGGGCAGCCTCAGCCTTGGTCAGGTCCTCCTCCATCGTGGCCCTCCGACCCGCCACCACGGAGCATGATCGAATAGCGGCTGTGAGCTACGATATCAAATATTATACAAGTCCATGAGGATTCCGAAACCAACAAGCAAGCCTATGGTTCAGATCAGTGTGTACCTTCCGGTGAATTGCGGATAGCTCCGCAATCCGTTCCATCTCCGGAGCAGCAGCCATCCGGGCCACCTCCGCGTTTATGTCCGACTCACTAATCATTTTCCACTTGCCTTTCTTGGCATGAGGAATCGGACCTTCGAAGGGGCGCTTCTGCCCGACCGGAGCACTCGAATCGCTGGTAGGAGGGTCCCGGGACACAGCCTTCGGAGGTTTCTTTGTCCCCTTCGAGCCCGCCACCTTGCCCTTATCCGGAGTGGGCATCACCTGGGTCTCTTCGCCCGCCTTAGCCCTCCGAGTCTCCTCTACTCGGAAAGTGGCCGCATTCCTGGGCTCGTCCATAGGAAGCACGGTGGACATCTTGATTATCTGCATCCGAGTCCCTCCGCCATCTCCTTCCTCTACGCGGAGTTTTGCTTTCTCTTCAGATCACGCATGGTCGACATGATATACTCGAACAAAAAACCTGTGCATCCGAAGAACAAAAGTTATATGCAAGACAAAGATTTTGCAAAAAAGGCAGTAAAAGCAACAACCGACTCGGATAAGATAAATACATGACCGAACGAGGAGAACTTACTCAAATCCTTCTTCCCATCACAAAAGCTTGGCTCCGAAAAGCCAGCTAGGTAGGGAAGAGGCTGGCAGATTAAACCCCGAAAAAAATACTTCTCCGGGTCTTCATTCTTGTGGAGGGCTTGCATCCACAATGGAATGTTCCGAGTCGGAGGCTTCCAGTCCGGCAATCTCCCTCGAAAGAACTTCCTCTGGAAGCGCCACTGAACTCGCTCCGCCTCGGACTGACCATACTTTAAAGCGGGCCGGACGAAGATGTATCTCTTCCATCAGTTGATCCCCAGAGAAGAGAGAGGATCCACAAAAAAAGTGTACGCCTGGCAACATACCAGCGTATAGAAGAATGCGTTCCTATTGCTCAAATTTACACTAAACAATTTACGAAAATTATCGAAAGTAACCGGGATGCCCTTGTATTTACACATCACCCCGAAGCACATCAGGTTCCCGAGAGAGTTGGGGATGATCTGGTGCGGACTCAACCCCATATCATTCAAAATGTCCATCAACTCGGATGACACAGGCAAACGCCATCCACAGTGCAGACTTATCTCAT
Organism: Plantago major; assembly: GCA_026545765.1. Classification (NCBI taxonomy): domain Eukaryota; kingdom Viridiplantae; phylum Streptophyta; class Magnoliopsida; order Lamiales; family Plantaginaceae; genus Plantago; species Plantago major. The sequence continues at coordinate 28,594,723 of CM048843.1, forward strand.
GTACGCACATGTATCCGGGAGGTGGATTGTAGAAGGCATGTGACTCCTCCGGAATAAGAATTTCCATGGATTCCGGAATCTCATACTTCCTCCGAAGCTCCTCCACCTCCTCGGACGTCACAATAGAGGGCACGTTGGCAATGTACAATCCTCGTTAAGCTTGCCCTCCGAATCAGGATGGGTTACATCGTCCCTTAACCGAGGAAACTTCACCCGGAATACGTCTTCACCCTTCTTACTGCCCTCAGGCAGCTCCTCCACAACTTCATCCTCAGTCTTCCGACGACTCAGTCCCGCTTTCCCGGACGACTCCCTCCGGAATACATGAGGAGAAATCATTTCCTCCTCCTCATCTTCCTCCGAACCAACACCATCATGCCGACCCTCCTCCTCTTCAAAATCCTTCTCCTCAACTTTTTCCTCCCCGGACGACGAGCTCAACTCCACTACCATCCGAAGAGGGGCCGCAGTTCGAACCTGATCTTCAACACCTTCTTCGAACATGTCCAGTTCGGGCGGGGCGTCGGAGGTATCATGCACTTCCTCGATATTCGGCTCATGTGGATCCGGAATGAACGACATTCGGTTAGGGATAGTCCTAAAATTATAACCTAAGTTGCGAATGAGGGATCGAATCTCTATCGGAAGTTCGCGCTCTTTCCCAGCACGGTGCAGACGAAGATTTCCTATGGTCCGAGAGGTCGTCTCATGAACAGCGGTGACACCCTGCACAATAGAGACTTCCGGGTAATCCTGACGATCCGGATACCTTGAACCCGAAACAACTAACCGGAATAAAGAGCTTACCTCGGGCTCTTCCCGGCTCGGATGAGGAGAACGGTCTAGCTCTTGCAAATCCTCCATACCGCCAACATCAAACTCCTCGGAGCTCTCTAGGAAGGACAGCGCTTCGGAAGCATACCCTTCAGCTTCGGATCGGTTTTGACTATCACTCTCGGACATCATAGGGAAAGAAAAGACAGTTCTATGAGTTTTAAGATTGTAGTCCGAGAGGCCATTTACGTAGATTAAAGTTAAAAAATCTACAACTAGGATCGGAGAGCAGGCACAGCTACGTCGGACGCAGTTAGTTCAGAGTTAATATGGAGTCAGTTCGGTATTAAATCTAACTACTCAGCATATCCGAATCAAACTACGTTAAACTACTTGTAGCCAACTACGAAGTACAGAAAACGTACATACATCCGAACATGCAAGATTTTGAAAACGGACAAACAGAGAGCACAAAAAACTTGGAAGAAAAGGAGGAGAATAGGAAACTTACTTGCACTCGATCACTTTGCTCGGATAACTTGCTACGAACTTTTGCTTACTCGCTCGGATCGCTCAAATCTGCTTCGGATGCACTAAAACTCAAAAATTCTCTCTCTAGAAACGTGAAAGTGACAGCGGTGAAACCGCTATTTATAGGAGGTTAAATCTGGAAGCCCAACCGTCGCCATTTTTCGGGATTAAATCTCAATCGTAGATCAAAATTCATCCAATGGCAGAGTACAACAATACTAAGTGAAATGACGGATTGGTACAAAAAATTTACCTTACGATGACAAAAAAAATACAACAACTTCACCATTCTCGGATCCCTATCCTTTTTTACAAGGAAGGACGATTTATCTCACAATCACACGGACCCTCGTCCGTTCGGATGTCCCTCTTCGGACCATCCCGACCAGGTTGATAAAAGCCCTATCCTTTTTTACAAGGAAGGACGATTTACCTCACAATCACACGGACCCTCGTCCGTTCAGATGTCCCTCTTCGGACCATCGCAACCAGATTGATAAAAACCCTATCCTTTTTACAAGGATGATTCATCTCTTAACCACACGGACCCTCGTCTATTTATATATCTGTCTTCGGATCATCCCCTAACCCACCAAAGGTACGCATCCATCGTTCTTCGTACCTACACTTGATCTCGCTTACAAATACCCCTTTTCTTTATTTTTGTTGCAGTTCGAGCCTCCATCCTCGGACTGCAACAAAAGAAAAGGGGGGGGGGGGGAGAGAGAGATTAAGTTAAGGACTACAAGAAGCACGGATTACACCTTTTATTCTGCTTACGAGGGACGGATTGAACCGAGAAACAAACTGTCTTCTCCACTTTTAACCATAGTTCCACAACTATCTTCTACTAAAATACTTGGAAACTAGGGGACATATGTTGATACGGAAATATGTCAAATCCGTCATAGACGCATTTGAAACAAATCCTAAGGCGTCCCAAGTTGTCTACGAGTCCGGGACCTTAAAGTCCGACCCTAAGCCCCCGCAAGTCCGACTCACACGGGTGGAAAGGAACAGGAGGGCCCAAAGGGTAGTAGGTCCGACCCTGCCAATGGTCCGTAACCATGGGGTCTGGCCCGGACACCCGTCCGGACTCAACACAACAACCTCATAAGCAACCAAGTGAACTGGCACTTGAGAGTATTGAGGTCCGAGTCGCATGTCCTGGACCGCCTCCTTCGGACAGTGCATGGATTGTGGAAATCCCTAGTCCAACCTAAGAGGTCCGGACCTACCTCCTCAGATCTCATACACGACAGACTGCAACAAGGTCTTCAAACTCTCACATTAATGACTAATCTACCCCCCGAAAGCCCAAAAGGGAATGGGTTAGGGAGTCATTAATGGGCCATGGGCCTATTGAGGCATTGTTGGCTCAATCTGAGCCTGACACTTGGCACGATCCTGTGGTTCCCTCCCATTTTGGGAGAAATCTATTTATATGGCACACATCCCCATAATAAAGGTAAGCAATAACCACTTCTCATTCCCGATAATTATACCGAGCTGATCCTCACTCTCTCGCAGGTAAAGTCTTCTCCCGGTTTGACACCACGCAAACCGGGTATAAGGTCCTAACCCCCCCCCCTCCAAGCTACTTGTGCAGGTCCTTACGCACGCCTCCTATCAGTACGATGGTTCTTAAGGGCTCTTACTCTTTGGTTCTTACTCAAAGGTGGTCTAGGTATAGCGTGAAGGAAAGCAAGGGAAATTCATTAAGTGTTCGGGGGACTTTACCCTTGACAGTTGTTGTATCGTGAAACTTGTGTGATTAAGTCAAATCATTCGAAAAGAGATTCAAGCAATGAATCATGAACGGGTGGAATTGATATAAACGAAAGATGCAGAAAATGGCATTGGAACGTGGAGTATATGTTCAAGATTCCCAATAAAAAGATGGAGCCAAATTAAAGTGCATGCCAAGTAGTGAAAGAGGTGATGTTTCAATGAAGGAGGAGGCAAAGATCGATTGGACTACTTGCCTCATTTATTCTGCAAGTTGGCGTGTCCATCATGCCATGATATGATGAGCCATTTCACCATAATATTTGAAACAAATATGTAGAGGTTTTGCTGTTTGTTTTGTTTTGCAAGCAACATTTCAAAATTAGTCTTCACAATTATGATGACCGGGCATTACAAATTTTGATGAAATGGACCCTTCTTAGGGTAATCGAAACAACATGGTCCGACTGTTACACACTATCGATTTTTCATTTTATTATCCGTTACGACAATAATATTAATGAAATATTAATTTGTAAATATTATTTTCACAAAACTTCAAATAACAAAACCTTTAAAATGGATATGGGAACCTATCATCCGGATAACAACACTAACTACTTACAAGCTAGGCAATGGACCGAGGGACTCAGTTCCAAGGTGACTCACTTAATAGGTAAGTCGAGCCATCAATGAAAAATCCTCTTATTTTATGGCATGACAAAGGCCAATTTATGCTATTACTGAACACTACAAGAATCTTCCCTATTAGAAACGGAAAATTCCATCTCTAAACCTTCAAAATCCTTTTTTTTTAAACACGGGGAACATATATATTTCCGTCCCTAAACCCCTCGTATCTAAATTTTGGGTACGGAATTTCAATTTCGTTCCTAAATAGAGACAAAATTAGGAACGGAATACAATTTTCAATAAATAAATAGAGACGAGTTTAGTTACGGAAATAGGAACAGAATTCTGGTTGAACCGGCCTAAATGGCACGAGATGGTTAAGTTTAGCAATTAGATACAAAAAATTACGTCGCTAATTAGGAACGGATGTATTTCGTCCCAAATTAGATATGGATTAAGTGTCTGTCACTAATTAGGCACATATTATTCTGTCCCTAATTAGATACGGATTAAGTGTATCCTTATCTAGGTAAGGACGGATTTTTTTCGTTCCTAATTAGGAACGTACGTGTATGTGTGTGTGTGTGTGCGCGTGTGAAATTAACCAACAATTCCCATTGTTACACACTACAATTGCCACTGATGTTGCAAAGACGCTCATAGCATGCAGAACACTAGTCTAGATTCTCAATAATATCAAGAAGACAAAATTCATCCATGCAAAATGACAATACAACTAGTAGTCACTTTAACGAAAAAGTCAGTGATTACATTAATAATAACAGTTGGGATATACCAAAACGTTTAAGAGTTTTGCCACGAGATTTGGTAGATATAATTATCACTACTCACATACCTGAAAATAGTCTCCAAGACTCGTTTGTCTGGAGATTTCAGAAATCAGGAACCTTTACGCTAAAAAATGAATATAACTATATTTCGATTATGGAAATGGAAGCAGGAAACAATTAGCCGTGGAATAGACTTTGGAATCTCAAAGTCACACCACGGATAATTTTTTTCTTATGGACGGCGATGTACGACAAACTACCAACAGTGAATCGACTTTGGAAGCAATAGATAATTAACAATCCCATTTACTCTTTATGTGGACAAACTGAAGAAACCTTGCAACATATTTTGTCCGAGTGCCCTGCTTTTAAGGACTTCAGAAGGATATACAATGCAAATGAAAACCAGGCCTCAATTTACGAAATAATTTTTAACCCACCCTTGAATTTCCCCACCCAAATTATCCAAGTGATTGCGTTATGGATTATCTGGAAAGCCAGAAACGCAAAGCTATTTACCCAACAATCAATCAACATCCACATGTTAAGAATGGATCCACTTAACATGGTTAAGGATACATTTGCCTCTGTTATAAACATAAAGCACAAAAGACCAGAAACTAAAGTAAGCATTTCATGTAAATGGAAACCACCTCCACCCTAAATACAAACAGATCCACTCTAAATGATAAAAGACAAGTAGGCATCGGATGCATAATTCGGGATCATAAGGGGCAATTTATTAGAGCAGCTGCAGCCTATATAGGGAAAACTGACAATAACACAGCGGAACTCGTAGCAATTAAAAAAGAACTAACTTTGGCCTTACAACTTAATGTGAATAATCTGTATATTCATTCGAATTCTAATTATGATTTAATTGTATCAACATGTCGGAAATGACGTTGTGGTTCCACAGCTCCCTGGTGATGGGCATTAGATCACTTATGTAGAAAGGAATGGAAGTCAAGCTAGTCTTTACATATCGAGAATAAAACAAAGTTGCTGATTTCCTAGCTAAGAAAGCAAGTTCTCAAGACTCTTTTGTGGTTCCAAGATGTACTAGTAATAGTAGTAGTAACTCTAATGTCGCAAACTCTAGTATTCGTAATCCTAAAAAAGCCGTTTATGTTACCGGCTTAAAAATAAGGTACATCTATCCCGACTAGCTAAAACTCGTACTAGAAAATGTCCTATCGTATGGTCACATTTTGTAATGAACAAGGCACTAATGTACTACTCTAGTATGATGAATGAAATTTGACCTTATAAAAAAAGAATCCAAATTTCATCTTTTGTACCAAATCACCACCAATCATCATGATTCAAGCAAGCAGCTCCCCGGATCTACGATTATCAATGATGAGACTATAATTTAGAGTCTCATTTAGTCCTTTTTAGCGGTCTTTGTTAGTCTTTGTTTATGGTTTTATAGTGTTTTTGTACGTTTTTATGCTTTGGTGCTTTATTTGTGTTTTGTAGGATTTTTGTGTTCCGAATGTGAAAATCGGAGTGAAAACATTGATTCTAGATCTTTGAATGTAGAGTAACTGGGCGAAAACGGAAGTGGATTCGGAGTTCGGACGAAGATTTGAGAGCCGTTTTAGCGAAGCTTGCAAAAGTAAAGTTTTACGGAGCAGTCTAGCCATTTTGGCCATAAATCTCTCATATGATGCCCGATTGACCTGCGCTCAGTGGAAACGGAAAGATGATTCAAAGGGCTACAATGTTCGTTTTGCAAGCATTGGAAAATTCTGTCTGTGAAAAAAGTTACGGAGGTTTTGAGCTCGCCGCGACGAATGGATATTTTGCGCCGCGGCGAGATTTTACGAGGCAAAAAGAGGAGCTACACGGGGTTTCTCGCTGCGGCGAGCTATTTTCCTCGCCGTGGCGATATTTGGCGAGAAGGCCCAGATTCAGCATATTTTTTTCCTTTTTAGGTTAGAATTAGGTCTTCCTTTGCCATAACTTCATATACTCGATTTTTTCATAGAAAAAAGCTTCTAGAACTAGGTTTTGACATTGATTGATTGATCTTTGGAGCTTGGTTTACCTCTTGTAAGAACCATCGGGATCGAATTCTTGGTAATTATTGATAACTCTCTATTGTTTATCTCCAATTCGTGTTTTCTTCTGTTTATCGAATTGTATGCTCTTGCATGCGATTATCACCATGTTTATGCTTTGCGTAATCTATACCATGCATTCTTTCATCTTTGTTTCCCTCATGAGTAGTTAAATCACTCCGAACACGGTAGTTATGTGATAGTCTTGCATATTCGTTTCTAGAGTTAGGATTCGTTCATATAGGTTCGTCTAGTTCAAAATCTTCGTAAAAACCTTCAATCCAATAAGCTAGTTCAAGACTTTCAAAATCGTTTTTGGTTAAGGATCGTGGATTGACAACCCACGATTACTCTAGTTTGAAATATTCAAATAACGATTGGTTGAATTGGATTGATTGATTTTTGTACGCCGACCGTGTGACAAATATGAATGATTGCCCTAGAACGAATTAGCATTACTTGATCATTACTACTGTGTTCATCTTCTCTCATTGTTAAAAACCGGTATTTGCTTTATCTTATTCTAGTTTTTAGAAACAACCAACTTACAAATCAATTTATTTTCACAAGTAACTGTTTACTTTCAAACTGTTGTGGTAGCTTAATTGGTTCCTTAGCGAACGATCCTGTGGTTAGCATTGTCTCTACAACATGCTTACTACTTATTTTCTAAGTAATAATTTGAGCACATCAATCAACGGCTTAGAATGCTAACAGATGTTGAATTTTGCTCAACTTTTAAGGACGAAGAAAACCCAGTTGTTGCTTCTCGTTGTTCGTCATCATCAACCGTCTTCTTTGGCCAATTGAATTCTTCAGTTGACCTCTATATAAACCCATATACCTTCCCCAAATTCAGTTACGACCATCAGATTTTCAGATTATATGTATAAGAAAGAAAAAAATAGTGTGCTACTTAAGCTATTTGACAACCAGGAAAGGTAAATTTCATCCTTTTATTTGTTTTAGAGCAAACCTATTCTCTGTTTTGAGACTAAATTTTATAGCTACTTGCCTGAGGTGTTAGATGATGAAATTAGTCTACTGAATTGTTGTTCCGTTTTCATATATACTAGGCAAAATTGTATTGAGCTTATTGTTTTTATAACTAATCAAAGCTTGGATAATTTCTGATTCTTGACCATTGAATTGATAATATAAAATTTTGATTTAAAAAATTGAAGCTTTGATGTTCTGGAAACAAAACACCCTACCTGACTTGATAGAATGGTATGCTGGAAATTTCAAGCTAAATGCTTTCCTCAACAAATTAATTTTGTACTACATATGTTTACAACTGCGTCATTTTCGATAAATAATAGAGTAGTTGCTCGTTGTCGTATAGGTACTCTATTAGCAACACCGTATGCACAAGTATCTTCGGTATAGGTGAGGATTCCTATTTCTGTCCCTACTCATTTACCGACACCTTCAATTTTGTACCATAACGTTGTCATTCTCTTGTTCTCAACTTGAATCCTGAACTTATTTCGTGAAAATAAACTATTTCAGTTCAATATCATGTTCTTTCACCTTCCATAACTTCCTATTGAGCTGGAATGAGTTTACTCGTGGTATTTATATAAACCGTGTGTGATTCTTGGGCCCCAGGACTGTAACGTATAACTACCGAGCGGAAAGGACCGTTGGTTTAAAGTAATGCGTTTAGATCCTATCTTGGAAGTAGGGTATTGTCAGGGTTGGCTATATCTTACATTCTAAAGTCAGCATGTTCCTAGGCATGTTGCCGTGAATCGAGGTAGCTCCTCGCGTGGGAGAATAAGGTAGTATATATATAAAAGGCTGATGGTTGGTACATGATCATGAACTCCTCTTGTATCCTTCAATGCATTCACTCTTTCATTGTTCCAGATTATTGTATATATTGTCCTTCTTACTTTTCTTATTTCCTCACTAAGTCATCAAAGACTTACCCTCTCTATTGTTTCCTTCTCCAGAATGATCGAGTAGAGGCGGGAACGTTATGTGAATAGTGTGCTTGTTGTAATTGCTACTTGAATAAAAAGGGGCTACTTGTGCTTGTGAAATTCATGTAAATTAGGCTTGTTGCTCCCTTAACCCCGTGCGCTTTGGGAAGTACTCGAAAGAAGCTTAACCAGAGCTTCTGTATGTATATATATGGGTTTGAATAAAATGTTTTAAATCATTTTTCCTTGTTAAATTGTTTTAATTGTTTGGTTTCATTGTCCGTTACCCGACCGTTCCTATTCTTTCCGAAAGATGAATTAATAACTTAAAACGTGGTTTTCCGGTTAGGAAGTAAGTTCTCCCAGATCGGGGTGCCACAAAGATCACATTAAATGTTACAAATGCAGAAATGCACAATTTCTCACGCCTTGTCATTTCAAACACTAAAAAAATCCTCATTGAATGAGATCACAAAATTACGCTATGATCTAGCTGCATTAGGAGTACTGTGTTATTCTTCTGTTGATTAATTAAGGAAGAATTATTGTGTACCTTCAATTTGCATCAGGTGCTATTAAGAGTTGTTATTTTTCATTTGATCTACTTATAAAGTTGCTACTACTATGTTTTACGTTTTTGAAAGTTTGGATTTGGTTTAGAAAACACGGAGGGGCATTGTGCATGGTGCATTCTCAAAAAAATTGAAGAAAGTTGTGTTTTTTTATTCGCATCAGATTCACTTCCAATTTCCGTTGATGCGGATAATCACAAGTGGGTTTCGTTGAATCGAGCACCTGGATTTGAGTTATGAACTAAGATTCGATCTCTATAGGTTTTTATGTTAATATCGGAAGTTAAGAACCCTAGATTTAAAGTAGGAACGCCTAACATCGTTTTTCAGAAAATCAATTGAAGATGCAGGGACCGAATTGTAGTTTTTTGAAACTCAAAGGACTGTCTTTTGAGAATTAGTGTGACACTAGGGACCAGTTATGTAATTTACAGTTGGAATATGTTTTCGAGACAACATAATATACATAGATTTTGGTTCTAGTATATGTAACATGCAGTCTAGCCCAATGCCTAAATAGGTCAAAGGTTCGTTTTTTGTTATACACAACTTTTTGTTTGTTTTGGTTTTTGGGTTCCCAGAAATTTGAATTTCATTTCTAATTTGGTCCAAATACACTTTTTTCGCTTTAATAAATTTAATCAAATATTAAATTATATATTTGTCAATTCAATTGATATTTAATTCAGTTTTGTTTGGGTTCCCATAAATTTGAATTTCATTTCTAATTTGGTCCAAATACACTTTTTTCGCTATAATAAATTTAATCAAATATTAAATTATATATTTATCAATCTAATTGATATTTAATTTACTCTAATACTTAATTGGTAGAAAAATCGTGTGACCTATATGATCTTATGTGTAAACCTATTATACCACCCTACAAACCATTGTTGAGCTCGTTCATTTAGTTAGCACTGATAAAATAATATTTTAAAGTATCATCTAGGCCTTTTTATCTAGTTTTGCGGGTCTAAGAGTGCATTTTAGTCGTATTCATGAGCGTTTTCATTTTTTTGTGTTTTAGCTGGACACGCAAGGCGGCGAGCTACATTTTAATTTTTTATAAGTTAAGTTGTCACATTTATAAGTTCACGATTAGCACGAATTATATATTTCTTAATTCGACAGGTAAAATATAGAGTTATATGTCCCATTATTAAAAGTTCTTAGCCTTATAATGACACTTACACGTAAACTTCGTTTAGTAGATTTATGTCCGTCGAGCATTTATGGACACTGTTACGTGTACGAACGAGTATGGAAGGGCGCCGTTAAAAAAAAATCCACCATAGCCTCCTTATAGTAAACAAAATATGGTAGATTATCACTTAATCAGTGGCAGATCGATCGGATGATAATTATTATATGATAGATACGCAGGTAAACATATACGAAATCAATGACATAGGTAATGAAAAATGGAAAATACGAAACAACATCAAAGTTTAATATGTAACGGGATAAAAGTTCTACGATGTCTAAAGTGCTTTATACTCCTCCGCCCCGCATAACTTCATACATTTGTCATTTTTATTCATCTCACAGAACTTCATACATTATTAAAAAAGAAACTACACCACATACAATAAATAATAAACAATCTCAACTTTACACTCAAATTACACATTTTACCACTAAAAATACATTTTTTCCACATTTTCTATATTCTATTATTACTTTAAATTTTCACATAAAACTACGCGTCAAGCTGCTAACCCTAATGTATAAAGACCTCCGGGACGGAGGGAGTATGATTTTTGACTCTACATGCTTATGAATACTCGAATATGTAACATTGAACAGTATTTTTAATTTTACGAGCACTTGTATATAACAATGTTGAGTTACGTTGTAGTATTAATTTATGTACTGCTCCTATTCCCGTTGAATCTCGACATGTCAATAATCTAGTCGGTCATAACAAAGTTAAAGTTCCTCCATTTTGCATTAATTCGCACTTAATTTACGGTTATTAATATTTTATTTTTACTATTCTATAATGTTATAATCCTACTTTTCTAATGGATATACATTGGGGAGGAGGAGACATATTTTTAAAATTGTAAATTACTGCCAGAAATTTGATTGGTGAGGTGGTAAATAGTTGTGTCTAAGTGATAGGTCTAGTTTTCAAATCACAAGGAGCACAATTTTTTTTTTTTTATTATATATATAAGGTAATTAACTCTTGGGTCAACCCAGGCCGGATGACACTACCCGACCCTAAAATAAAAAGTTAAAATTACTAAATAAGGAAACAAGTTGCATGCATCGACATCCGAACTGAGGGGCAATGCGATGATAGAAAACCTGATTTTAGTTAAGCTCATAAATATATCCGCGTGCCATATTTGCTACTTGTCTTGTCCTCCTCCCTCTTCAATTTCCCGCCCGCCAAATACAGAGTCCGCCTCAACAGCCGATCTCACTCTAGCAGAAAGAGAAACTCCTGCAACGTCGCCGGAGATGGAATATGACGACGCGGAGCTGGAATTGCTGGAATCATACGCCCTCGACGAATCAATCCAAACCCAATTCCCATCTCCTCCTTCCTCACCCGAAAACCCGCCCCTAACCCTCCCCCAGAAGCCCGACCTCCCGACCACCTCCAACCCAAAGAAACGCTTCCGATCTGTACTCCCATTACCCGAATCGCCATTACTCACTGCAATTGATGATGTTTCTACAGGCAAACGAACTAAAAGTGGTGAGGGAGCACTTGGGCGTTCCGTTCGTGTCGATGAACACGGGGATAAAGCTGAAGCAATTTTGTTGTCCGATGATGGCAATAAGGAGGAGGATGATGAGGAATGGATGAGGTATTCGCCTCCTCCGGTGGTGGAGGAGGAGGAGATGGTAGTAGAGGAGGAAAGGGAAGAGACGATATTGTCGAGGTTTGCCACTCAGATAGATGGGGACTGCGTGCCGGTGACTGGATTGGATGGGGAGAGGGTTTATGCAAAGATTTGTCGATTCGAGATGGAAACGATGGAGGAGAGGAGGAAGAAACTGAGCATTGGAGGAGACGGTAAAGGTGAGCTTATTGTTATATTAATGTCTTGCCCTGCTTGAATTGTGCTTTTGGTTGATTCTGAACCAGCTATTAAGTGTAGCTGATTTGTTATTGCTAGACTAGTTAATATGCTGCTTTGGTGATTTGATAAAATTAAGTGAATTACTTTACGCACACTCTTTGCTTGCTGGTTTTGGGCTGTAATGTTGACCTGTCCTTGATCTTAATGTTTTTGAGTAGGCTTTGTCAGTGAAGTAATTTAGAAATGGATGATTCTCGAGTACTTGTCTGGGTTAAATGTAAAACAGTCTTTGCTTAACTTTTTCAAAAAATGAAGTAAATCAAATAGTCAAATACTCCTTAAATAGACATTCTTCTTAAGTTTCTGTGGTCTGCTAGCTTGTCAAGTTACTAATTACTGACTGGTGTTGGGACTATTGGATGAATTTATTTTGGTTGGCCTGTTTATTTTCTAGATGCTCTGGTTGCATCCAAGGTTTATCAGTTATACTTGACATTATCAATGTCATACTTTGTGGGTTGTCGTGTTGATTTATTTATTAATTTATTTTTCCTGTGTAATGTGTTTTGAACATGTTGAACGTGACTCATGAGTAATTCAGATGGCAACCTGTCTGGTGATAGATTTCCGCATTCAACTTTTCATTGTAATCTTCATGTGAACTAATGTGGACTTGAAATTTTATAGTAGAGTGCGGATTCAGGTTGTTTGATTCATTGGAACATTCATATTTATCCATTAACCATATTTTCATATGATATTTGATCTCTTTGCACTCCATGAGGGAATTATCCATACATCCGTACGCCATCAGTAGTGCTGTATGCTTACCTGTTCTGAAGTCTTAACTCTAAAAATCTTTGTAACACTAGCTACGAATCTGGAAAAAGATGATTTTCACTGACCAACATTATACTAATCTATCAGGGCTCCTTGAGAAGCCTGTCAGAGTTCTGATGGAGCAGGTGGAGCAAAATGAGTTCACCAAGGTAAGCATCAACCAACTCTATGGACATTCGGGTATATTATTAGTTATTTGAATAACTTAGGGTAAAGCCATGAACTTTTAATTCTGGGCCTCTGATTCTTAATCCCTTACACCTGGTAGGTGCTTCTAATTGTATATTATACATAAGATACAGTTACCGCAATGCACAGTTCATTCTTGTTGGTTCCTAACAATAAATTTCAACTGTCAGAGTCATGAATAATGAGAAATTTCACCGGTGCTGTACATCCATCTGGATATATATTAACAGTTCAAATTTTTTTCATGTTCTTTATGAAGGCTTTGCAGGCCAGTGTTGAAAATCCAACACAGGTAACTACTCCAAAAGCAACAGTGACTACCGAGAAACTTTGGGTCGACAGCTATGCACCAAAATCATTTACGGAGCTTCTCAGTGACGAGCATACAAATCGCGAGGTTCTGTTGTCTCTTCCATAAATAATTACAAGTTTCTAAAAGTATTCCTGAAGTCAAAGTCAAAACTTTTAATATGAATCACAAATTTGACCCTTATTTTACTGCAGGTTCTCATGTGGTTAAAACAATGGGATTCCTATGTTTTTGGCTCTGAAATTAAGAGCACAACAGATGATGTTTTGTCTTCTTTGAGGCGACATTCTTCTGCTCCTCAGCATTCTAAGCATCCTGTCAAGAATTTTTTCGGAAACAAAAGAGAATACAGATTTGGCAGAGATGCCTCTAAAACTTATAATGAATTTGACAAAGAAAATATTTCACAAGGCATCCAGGAGACATGGGACAAGAAGCAAAAAAGCTCTGGTCCTCCAGAACAGAAGGTAAATTGATATTTTATTCTGCTTTTTCATAACCAATTCCATTTCTTATAAATGTTATAAGTTCTAAATGTTTACACGATAAGGTATCACTAATTAATCAGCCAAGTATGTTATATCCTTTTAATTTACTAAAGGGACATTTGCACCCAGTAAGGATTGATGGAATGGTTACTCAACGTATTCTTTCTGGAGTTTATAGTTCTGACCAAATCACACTGGACATCTTTTCTTTCACCATAACTGAAGTGGAAAATTCTCAACATGTACTTCTTGTTCTACCAAATGCAGACTCAACACAGCTTTATTTTCACATTTACATTTTGCTTGTTAGTTGGTTGTATGCAGCTGCACCTGGAGTTGATATTTAAAGTGAAAAATGATTAAAAAATGCTACAAAAACATTCACACAAGAAAAATAATCATTATTATTGATATAAATGAAAAAGTTTCTGCTGATACCATGATACCGGACTACCCCCTCCGTCACAGGGAGCCATTCACATTTTTCCATTATCCTCTATAACTGAAACTCTATTTTTATTCCATAGATGTCTGTCCTAGAAAGCCATTCCCATCCCTAAAAGTATTAAAAAAAAAACCCCCGCAACATTTTACCCTACCCTCTGCATCCTTTAAATTACACACAATGCCACCCATTAATACTTTCTAAATTACCATTCTAACCTCACTCAACTACTCAACCTTATATTACAAAACAATTGCTTTTCTAAAATGTATGCAAAGCAAGCGGGAATGCTCTGCCGGGATGGATGGAGTATCAAGTTTCCCAAAAGGAAATAAACCTGTCTATAGAATGATAATACCAATAATAAACACAGACCAGTTTTGTCCAGCAGCTTCTGCTGATTCATATGTAATTTTTTTCCCCTGCCGATCACTATTTGTCAACTTTATAGGAAAATGTGCATAAAGATTGTTGCTCGGACCACCTGGTAGAATTGTCTAATAAGTTTCCTGTAGTAGTTTCAGGCAGCCTGCAGTTTGAACTGTCTGTGTATGATGGTAGCTAGTCTACTGCTGAATTAGAAAAAACTTAAGTATCTGATCTGGTATGAGTACATGAATTCTGATAATGTCACTTGTCTTGCTGATATGGTCCTGTTCTGTTCATGTTGCTTGTAATCATATCATTTGTACAAGTAATGTGCAAACTGCAACCAATCTAGCAATCATCTCACTTCCAACCAGTAACAAGTTTACTTGCGTGCAGAGTTGGTTGAGTTATTGCCATTGGTATCCCTTTAAAAAGAATAGAAATATGTTTACACTTTGAGGAAATTGGAGATCTGGATTGAGTTATGAGAAGCTTGAAATTCCATACTAACAGGTCATCTGAATAGCACGATGGTGTGGATGATATATTTCTTGAGTTTTCTTATACGTATTTGATAAAGAGCTGCTATTTTTTTGGGTTGCCATTTTACTTCGGAAACTTCTCTGATCCATTTAGGGAATTTCCTCCAATTTTCCTTTCTTTCCTTCTTTTTATTCATTTTTTTGTTTCACTTGATTTTATAGCGAGGGTGATTTTGAGCAATATGAGGTTTACCTATTAACCTTTGAATTTTCATCAAGAAACATCTTCTAGCCTCTGATATAGATGCCCTGTATTGATGCCCGTTCTGCATTGAAATAATAAACTGTTTTATACTATGATGTTTAACTAAGGTGCATGGATATCCTTTTGCATGTTGGATAGTTGACTTCATTTATGAATGCTTTGGTGTCATACCATGACATTGTAATCGGCCACCAATGTCAACTTTGACGACTGTACAGATTCTATTGCTGTGTGGCCCTCCAGGACTTGGAAAGACGACCCTTGCTCATATTGCTGCCAAGCACTGTGGTTACCGTGTTGTGGAGGTATACCTCACTCTTTATTTTAATAATAGTTGATATGTAAAGGCTGGACGTGATCCAGTCTTGGTTACAATGTAATTTTTAGATAACATAGTGACTCGTGTGCATTCTTTTATACCAGCCATGAATCATTCTGTAGTTGTAGGAGACTTGAAAGCGTTAATATATATATATATATATATATATATATATATATATATATATATATATATATATATATATATATATCTGTGGAAGAGAAGAAAATGAAATTTTGTTTCTGAATTTAGACTGCTCTCTCTCTAAAGCAGTAGTTGACATTGGCATGTTCAGTCTCAAATATCTTCTTTGATTGTTCTTACCTGCATTGCTCACAATTTGTCTTGTCTTAGTCGCTTTATAAAAAAATGTACAGTAAAAAGACATCTTTGAAGGCCTTTCCATGACTTAGATATCTGTCTAAACAAAGCAGTCATTTGATGTTCTTAGCACTCATTTGGTAGTCTTCCTTTGGCAGATAAATGCAAGTGATGATCGGTCAGCATCAACTGTGGAAGCTAAGATTGTTGATGTGGTGCAGATAAATTCTGTCATAATGGATTCAAAGCCCAAGTGTTTGGTTAGTTTCAGTGTGTTAATGTTAATGTAAAAAGAAAATGAAATATCTTACTATCCTAGTTACCCTCCTTAAATGAAATACAATACTTTGAATGTCAATGAAGGTTATTGATGAAATAGATGGGGCCCTAGGCGATGGCAAGGGTGCAGTGGAGATCATTCTCAAGTTGGTGAGTTATTATATACCCTTGAAAGTATTTCTTAATTGTTTGCTTTTGATGATTTATGATCAGAGGGATTTAGAGTGTAACCTTTATCAAGACTCCTTTCCATCTCATTTCAAGTTGGGAAATTGCATTTTTCCTTCCTATTATTTCATTGCTCTAAATGCTTCACTTGGTTGTGTACCAAGTAAACGAAAACACTGCCACTTCTTAATTCTAAAAGAAAAAATTAGTATTGACTATTGATCTCTCTATCCTGGGTGACCTCTGAGGTATCAAAAATTTTAGTCAGCAAATATTATATCATGAGCTGTGATGATGCAGATATCGGCTGAAAGGAAAACTGATGCTGGAAAAGAAAATGCAGCCAATGAGGAACGCTCTGGACGGAAGTCTCAGAAAAAGCAAAGAAGTTCTTCAGTGATGAGACCCGTGAGTTAGAATTGTGGCTGTAAATAGGATAAAATATATTGTTCGACTTTTGGATAACCATGTGTCATTTACAGATCATATGCATCTGTAACGATCTTTATGCGCCAGCCTTAAGGCCATTGCGTCAGGTGGCCAAGTAAGTTCCTAAACTATTCTTTCACATTTCACAATCTTCAAGATGATCAAGCTCAGCTCTCTAAACTCTTAAACATAATTTCCTACAATTTATCAAGAGAATTTGTTTGCCGTAACCTGCTTATGCATAATGTATAAGCCACTACACATACATTAAAAATTTAGCCGGATCTTGTGCACTCTAAGGTAGTAGAAAATTTTGTAAAAGTAGATGATGCCACATGCCATTATAGTCTACAGAGAACATGGATAAGTTGAAACTACTTTCTTAGTCCTATTGATTTATTTTATGTCCATGTGATGTGAAATACATGTACTGCAGTGTCCTAAAGGCTTGGTGACATGTTTTTGCTTGTAATGGGCTGTAAGACCTCAAGTGCCACGAATAATGTCTGGGCGCACATAGACATTAATTACTGTCGCATATGTGTTGATAAAACCACAGATATTTTTACCTCAGGCTTTTTTTTCTTTTTTTAATGTCAGGGTTCATACATTTATCCAACCGACTGTGAGTCGTGTTTCCAACAGGTAATGATTTTTGGATTTTCAGTTCCATGTCTTTAGTTTTCAAACAGCTCATAATTTGCTACTTCTTCTCTGGAATGTGAACTAATTTACCTATATTGAATATCATCTTTGCGGATCGTATTCTTTCTTATGCTGATTTTTCATCCATGCTCGAGTATAAAAGATGATTTTTTTATAAGCAATATATCATATGCAATCTCGTGTATTATTCACTCAAACCTTACTATAATTAATTATTTGAGAAGAGCTGCACATTGGAGACAAACATCTCCCTTCATATACCTAAACTGCATCCGCTCCGGATCTCTAAGGAATTTGAACCCGTGACCTCCTACTTACAGATGTGAAAGACTCACCACTAGGCTATTAATCCTTTATCCTTCAATAATCAAATTGCGACTTTGTTCATACCAATTTTACTCATCTTTCCGCTGATATATATGCTTTATACTGGTCGTAAATTAACTTGTCTTTCTAAATATACGAGCTGCAGGAGTGCACCTTACTAGCTCAACATCATAATTGTGTAGCTATTTTCCTTATACACTCTAATAAAATCTTGATTTAAATTATGTTTTTCAAGAATAGGTGACATGACATCGTTCAAAATTTATTACTCCCTCCTTTCACAGTCACTATTCACAGATCTTTAAAAGAAATGATAAAAAGCTCGAAATTTTTTGGTGACAATTATTTTAAGCAGATAATGGCAATTTGAATTGCTCGGGGTAAAATCATTGCCTTCAAAAATAAGTGAATTAGTTACTCAGGACTCTGACCAAAAAGCAACATGGGAAGTTTCTGGTGGAACATTTACACTTACATTTTACTCCCTCCATTTCATTAATAACTTCATAACTTTTCTTCTCTGGTGTTCCTTTAGAAACTTTGTAACCCATAAGAGGAAAAGTTTTACCCCACTCATTAGTTATTTATTATTTCTCTTTCCTACTTCTTTCTCTACTTTTTTGATCCACTCTCTTTCATACTTTATCATCCACTTACAACTTTATCAATATAATACCTCTCACAATCTAATTATTGTATTAGTTTTCCTGAATCATAGAGACCATAAGGCCTTAGGAATTTATTCATGGAACGGAGGGAGTATATATTTTGGAACCCGAGTTGACCCAGTTGGTCGAACTGCTACCCACCTGTTTCACCCCTTGACCCGGTTCTAATTAAACTAAGGTGTTTGACTTAGTCCATGGGATCATTTATTTGAACTTTTTCTTTATCTGTGGACTTTTACTAACGCTACATGTTTGCTTTCTTTGGATTTTTTGTTACCCATTCCATGACATTCTATTTTAAAAGGTTGTAAATTATATAGCTT
Source organism: Plantago major (assembly GCA_026545765.1). NCBI lineage: Eukaryota > Viridiplantae > Streptophyta > Magnoliopsida > Lamiales > Plantaginaceae > Plantago > Plantago major. The sequence goes on from CM048843.1 coordinate 28,613,675, forward strand.
TTGCTTAGGTGCTGTAAACATTGTTTATCTATCTAACAGTATAGTAGATCTTTATTAATTTTAATTAGAGATGAGAAAAATATGTGGTGATATTTTTAACATCCCTTATTTATTTGTTTTTAGTATTATGAATAATATATTAAGTACATACTCCTTCCATCCCAGACTCAATTTCCTATTGAGCTGGGCACGTTTTTAATTCAACATTATGAATAATTGGATTTATTGGTTGAAAGAAAAAAAGTATGAGAGAAAGTGAATAAAGTATGAGAGAGAGTGAATAATGCGGGAGAGATATTTTCCATTTAAGGTATGGGAAGTTGAGATTGGGACAAACAAAAAGGAAAGTGTAAAGTTGAGCTTGAGACGGAGAGAGTACAATATTATATAATTATGATGTCATCCAGTCGATCCCACCTAGTTGACTTGGTTGAATCTCACCCAGGCAGCTGGCTGGGTCAAATTCCTGCTCCGGGTTACCCCGTGCCCGAACAAACCCCCCTTCCTTGAGTATACAGCACATGAACATAAAGCACTTCGTTAATTTTTTTCACACAAACATCCCCTTGTTGCCAGTCAAATCTTTCAATGTATGAGTCGAATTGTTAACTTCTCACATGAAGTCTCCCGTTGATTTTAATAAGTTTCCCCTTTAATTCTAACATGTTTGTAAATTTTTCTGTGTAAAAAGGTAATGGTTGAACTTAAAGCTGTCTTCAGAGGGTATACATATAACTTTCCCAAATTCACTCCTTCATGTTCTGAACTTCTGATGCTTGGCATGAATCCTTCATTCACCTTAATTGATACTTTGAAAATGACAGGCTGAAGTATATCTGCAACCAGGAAGGATTAAAAATGAGTTCTGTTGCCCTTTCTGCACTGGCAGGGTATACGGGTAAGTTGTAATTCCTCTGCAGCTTTACCATGTCACCTAGTTGGTTCAAGAAGATATATTCCACTTGGTCTCTGGTTCGATCCCACAAAGCAATTTGTTTTTGTGCCCTCTAGGTCTGAGCCTGTTGCATGTGTTCTCAGGCCTGTCTGTCCAAGGCTAGAGTATCATAAGCTAGACATTCCTTTCAAAATCAAGGTTTGGTCATACATTACATATTGGTAAACAAAATCTATCTCATTGTAACAAGCAAGATGCATAGGGTCATAATAAATTACCGGGCCGTAATTTTGAAAACTGTTCCGGATTTGACCATAGAATTTTGATCATGTAAGTTCAGACCATCCCAAGGAAAAAAAGTAATCCTGGCCGTGATCTTTGGTTCAGGAGCAGCCTATGTTCTTACTTCTTATTTCTTAGTATGAAAAAGCAGAAAGTTCACCCACCCTTTAACAGCTTCTACAGTATTTGGCGTGTTTGAGATTTTCTGCAGAATGATCTGTTATCCCTTATAGATTGATTAAATATAATCTAGTTTTTTTTTTTTTTTCTGAAAGAATTTGTTGTCTGAGGTTATGGAAGCTTAACCATGGTAAATGACAAAAGCTCAAATATGAGACTTGTCATTTTGTGCATACTTGAATCTACAAACAAAAGTAGCATCTCGTCTATAAGGAGCAAGAGCTTAGCTCAAAGACCATAGCTGTAACGACCAAGATTATATACACAGAAAACCATATATGTAAAGAGTGCTAGCTGGAATTCTTGCGAAACAGGGTTATGATCAGGATTCAGGAGTCTGTGAGGTAGTCCTACAATAGTTTAAAAAGACATTTTTGTAAACTGGGGTTCAGCCAGGTAATTTCTGAAATCATGGACGTTGTCCCTTTTCTTCCCTTCTATATTGATATCACAAAAAAATCCGAAAACCAAGGTGTGAATTTGAGTATACAATTGATAGGACATAGGAATGCTTCAATGCTTTGCCACAGTAAAGTGTGCAAGTCATGTGACAGATGTGATCATATGTACTTGTACACTGTAACATTAGATTTCTTGTTTCTCAAAACTATATGATTAATGATCAAATAATTACCCTATAATGACCTAACTTTACTTTTCCAGAATGTGATGTAAGATCTTGCTTGAACACCCTTCAGTTCCTAAACAAGAAGCAGGAAATGCTCAATGTGGTATGATTAAATCCACCTTTTTCCTAATCAACATGTAAAGATTATCTGCTAGAAAGTATAGTCACTAATCACTTCACCGAACGTGATTTACTGTCCAAATGCGGTAGAGGAGTCAAACTAAATGACATTTGACTGGTCTGCTTTTTACTTTTCTCAAGCTGGACATGAGCTCTCAGGTGGTTGGTAGGAAGGATGCATCCAAAAGTGCTTTTGATATATGGAAAGAGGTGAATTCAGAGCCTCTATATCTATCAGATTATCTTCTGAGTAACCTTGCTGACTTTATCCTCACATTCCATGTTTCAAATTTCCCTTTTCTTTTACAGATTTTCCAAAAGAAAAAAGAGAAACAGGCAAGGAAATCTTATAGTTCCACCAGCAGCAGCAGTAGTATTTCACAACATTTTGAACATATGTACTTCCTGATATCTAACCGGTAAGTTGATACCTTTTTTGGTCTATATCTTCAATATCTCTAGTGATGTAGTATTTTTCATCACATTCTCTTGATCACCCAGTGGAGATTATGACTTAATATACGATGGGATTCATGAGAATATTTTGCAGCTCGGTTATGTTGATCCTATGATGCAAAAAACTGTAAGTCTTGCTATGCAACCATATTTGCATAACTAGTTTGATTAACTTGGGGTTACAAAGATAATAATCATATTCTGTTCTTTATCAATCATCTAATAGGTGAAATGCCTGGATAACATGTTAGTTTCTGATATAACTCATCGATACATTATGCGCACACAACAAATGTATCTCCAAGGTAAACCATCATACTGATCTGTAAATGTTGTATTCCCTTTAACACTGAGCATGTTTCTTATTTTGCTTCTCTTATTCACAGTGTATCTGCCTCCAATTGCAATTTCAATACATTCTCTGGTAGCTCAACACGAGAGAAAAAACATTGAATGGCCGAAGTCTTTCCAGAGGTCCTGAGTTAGCTCTAATTCTTGAAATACTGGCATTGCTTTGTGTATATGTGTAATATCTATTCATCTTTCAACAGATACCGAACAACTTTGGCCGAGAGGATGGACATGTTCCACACATGGAAAAACCGCATATCCCCATACATTTCAAGGCATTTATCAATGAAATCATTTGCAGAAGATTCAATTACTCAAATGTTACATATATTGTTCCCACCAACCCTAAGGCCGGTAATTTTTGCATATGTTCCTTACTATATCACTTTCGGTTCTCTGACTTTTGAATTATGTCCATGGGCTCTGCAGTTGTTTCTGATCAGAATTTGGAACTGCAGAATGAATTGGATTTCCTTTTCTTTTTCTTTTTTTTTTAAAATGTCCCACATTGCTTGTGAAAAGATCCTAGAATTCACATATGAGTTGGATAATCTTCTCCCCGAGGGGCATGCTAAAATGCCATATATCACTATCATAACATCACTTGTGAGAAGATCCTAGACATATAAGTTGGATTACTTTCTCCCTTGACAAGCTCTTTTAAGGGGGCAATGGGTCAATTCTAATATTTTTTCAGCGGACGATAATCCATTTCTAATATTTTTCGGCTTTTCAAATAGCTATGTGGCTAACCAATAAAATTTGCTTACTTAGCAACAGGAGTAGCCAAATATGTTCTACTTAACACTTGCAGTTTGTGGTTGCAGGTTGCTTTGCATTTGCTTTCGGAGAATGAGAAGCGTGATTTAAGTAAATTAGTCAATATGATGGTCTCATATGCTATAACTTACAAGAATCTCAAGTCTGACCGATCCAGTGCTTTAAAACATGATGATGCTTTGGATGCATCACTGCTTTCACTTGATCCTCCAATTCGTGACTTAATCTCTTTCAAAGTTAGTATTTCTTTGAGCCAATGTCCTTAATGCCTCATTTTATTTGATTTCCATCCATCATTTTCGTTCTCTTGTGAACAGGATTACAATTCATGTCATATTGATCTTGCCTTACCGATGAAGCAAGTCTTGGTTAATGAGGTAAGTCAAGGGAAAAAATTGAGCAGTTCAATTTTATGTAGCTTATTCTGGTTTATGTACCCAACTTTTCTCTTATGATAAGTGTTTGTTATATTTAGCTTGTTATAATTTCGGGGAACAAGATTGATGTTGTGCTCATTGCATTGGCTTCAGAGGAGATATGAATCACCAGAATATGAAATTAATTATCAGTTATGTCCTCCTGATAAGAGATTCATCACCATAGCTAACATGCCGCACGGCGATTATCCCTACTTGTGCATCAATCCAGTAGTATATTGGCATACGGACTGATATGGGTAGTTGGATTCAATAGCAGGTAATTATAGAGGATGTGTTGTTTAAATGGAAACCAGGGGGTCCGCGGGAGTGGATAGCTTACTTTTATTGTCATCCACTTATAATTTGGCAATCAGCGTGCAATAAAGTCATACAACGGATGCGCTTATAAATATAATAGGTTATGGACCTTTTTGGCTCTATGTTATATCTGGATAGCTTCACCTACACCCCTCCTGCATTACATTCTTAAGCCTGGTCAAATCTGCTCTATAAATTAGTGCATTCTTCTTTTCCAATGTGCATTAGTTTTTTCTTTTTCTTTTTGTACTAAAGGCAACATATGATCTACAATTAGACCTAACTTTTTTTACCCTCAAACTTGTAGGTGGAAAAGCAAAAGATTTTGCATGGGAGCATGAACAGAACTAGCTACCTGCTCCCAGATGAGAATCTAGTTTCAGCAAAGGACACTGATACCAAACTATGTTCTCCATCAGCATCTGCTAGAACGAATATGACCAAAAATGTTCCAATGTCTGAAGAGCATTCTCGACTTTCTTTCTCTTCTGATTCATCAGCTATAGAAGTTAGAAAGTGTGCTACAACGCGTGATAACCAAAGTACAATGCAACTGGCAAAGAAGCCATCTGCTGGCGTCACTAATTTCTTCGAGCGGTATAATTATGCTTTTGCAGTCATTTGTCTTCCAGTTCCTGTCATCTTGGTCAAGTAGAGAATATATTTGTGCATAATCCCTGTTTATCTAACATGATTACATGGCATGCTACTTTCATGTCTGTTCATACATTTCAATTACCACATGTGCAGAGTCCTACAAAGTTCTAAATACATTTCAAAACATAATTCAAGTTATGATGCATTTCATTATTTTCAGCATTACAATTACTGAATTACATCTTGAGTTTCTTGTTCGGACCAGGTTTAAGAAGGCCAGCACTGAAGGTACAAAGACTGTCATGCAGAAGTCGGGATTGATGGAGAGAGATTCGCGCCCCTTATTTTTCAAATTTAACGAGGTATTGAACAACGTTGCTACTCCCTACGTTCCATTTAAAACTTTCCATTTTGACCTTTTTGGTCAATTGTCTTTGACTTTGACCACAAATTACTCTTAAACTATAACGGTAAAAACTTTAGTAAAATCATATAATGAAAATTTGATTCAAAAGTCAAAATGGAAAGTTTTAAATGGAACGGAGGTTGTATATTATACTTATTGGTATCTGTTCATCAACTTTTAACTAAGATGTAAGCAGCATACTTGGTTTTTAACATGCAGTTAGTTATGCACTTCATCATTTCTTATAAAAGAAGAAAGCTGAATACAAACTTAAGCATTTAATTTTTTTTTTATTATTGAACATGAATGCAGGATCGCTACCTTCTTCATGTTGTGTAGCAAACCACTATGCTCACCTCCAACACATGTCTCTCATATTAATAATATGCTGGAATCAAATTCTCCAGATGCCAAATTACTTAAATTGTCTAACTTTTCTCTTTTTCTTCAGGGGTTTACAAATGCAGTAAAGAGACCAGTACGAGTTCGTGAATTCCTTCTTTAATATATATTCTAGCAGTGCTCAACACAAGATACGCCTCCTTTTTCTTTAATAGTTACAAATGTTGTCCTTTTTTTTGTTTATTTTTGTTCATATGGAATCATTAGATGCAACCTGTCATTGGAATCTATTATCTGCTTGATGAAAGAGTACCAACTTATTATTATAGTAAAATATATTCATATAAAAATATTTTTGCTGCCAGATTAATAAGTAAACTCTAGGTTTTGTATCTTATAGACTGTTTTTGTCAGGATCGACTTCTGTAATATTGTTAGTATTCTCTTGAACCAAACCCATTAAATAGGTTCCTGTTTAGCACTAACCGAACCGATTCCTGGTTTATGTTCTTAATCGACTTTAACTACACTAACATAAAATGGCAGATAGGCATTGGCCATGGTCAGTTCAAGGATTCTGCAGTAGCAATCTTTGACTAATGTGACGCAGACCAAGTTCAAATTTTTGGATATGTTAGTAAAATTCACTGGAAACTGTGTTCCAGTCCTAAGGTGTTCGAGTCATTTGGTTTCCGCCAACTGGCTAGGGAATGTATAATGTCCCACCATCCAAGGAATTTCAGTCACTTTGCACCCTACAGCACCGTTGAGTGGTTCTTGATATAGGATGTACCTATGACAGATCAAAATAATATGAAATATCACAGAAAATCAAAGCCAAATATATGTCATGAAACTATTTTATCACTTCTGGAATTCGGTCTTTATAGAGGGATGAGTCTGTCTTGCGAGAGTTCATAGCATATGGAGAGTCCAAAAGTCATATCCATTGAACTCTAATTTCATGGGTCGGGTCAACCCACATAACTATTAAAGGAAAAAGCTGAATGAACCATGCCTGCAACTTGCAAGTAGCAGTTTGTTTGCTGCACTTGAGCCCCCATTCAACCATACGGAGCATATAAACAATCTGGATTCTCTGTCCATGGCAGATCCAATTTAAGGGGGGGAAAAAGCCTTTATTTGCATTCTATTCCCAAGGTAATTTGAGTTGTTAAAGTGTTTGAAACAAAAACGCTTTTTGGTTTATTTGGGTTATCATAAACCCTAAATTGATTTTGGGTCAATTTGGTGAAGTGTAGAGTGTTTGAGAATTTGACAACCAATATGATTTTTGATTTTTGAACTCTCACAAGGAGCATGACTCACATGATTGTTTGTATTTACAGAAACATAGAAAAAATGTGTTTTTGTGAAATAATAGTTAATGTTTTATGTTAAAATGGCAATGTTCACATTTAGAATAGTTGATGATACAAAACATGTAATGGCAATATATAAAATGTTAACTAATAAAACACATTAGTGGTTTTGTTTAAAAAATTGTAGTTATATTTGAGAACATTGGTCTATACCATTTTTAAGTTAAAAAGGGACAATACTTTGTGTCGCCATTAGACATTTTGAACCCCCTCCCCCCCCCCACCCTCCAAAAAAAACAAGCACACACCTTAAGTTACTTCTCTGGAGTGAACCTAGGCATTAAAGCAATCAAAAGTAATAGGTTTGTTTCCGAGCATGAACCATCACCAAATTTACCATCCTTTGCTGTATTGAAAATTGTTTGTGTACTTGGTATACATCTAAAAAGAGATTGCAAGGGTAAAAAATTGTATCATTTTCTTATATTCTATCTATCATAGTATGTACTTCCTACAAAAGTATACTTGGAAAAGTAATAATGAATATTTACCCTTGGCTCTCATGATCAAAAGTTAAACTCAGCTCCTGGATTTCCAAGGCTTCCTTGAGGTGGATTGAGGAGTACCCAGATCAAAGAAACTGTAATGGAAACAATTCCAGACCAAACATAAATGATGGTAGGAACTCTGCCTCTCCTTCCCATCAATCCTTTCATGAAGGGATACATGTGCGTCAACACCCATAAACTGAAAAATGTGCCCCCAAAAAGCCTACTCCATTGAGGAATTACACTGTAGATAGTCCTTGCACACCCAATCACAAGTGCCGAAATATTAACTATAATGATAGTTAATGGCATGATGAAGAGACCTGTCCATTTCACCAAATACAGCTCAGCATAGGCATCGTCTTCATCTTCACTTGTTGCTTTCGCTGTCAGAGTGAAGGAAATTTCAATGCCTGCTATGACCTTTAGAAGTCCCTGTACAACAGCAGCAAGGTGAGCACTTGTCCCACCGATGACCCAAAACTGTTCGTTTCTCCACCATTCCTCTAATCCTATGCCAGACCACTTCACCTCTAACAGGGAGATGAACACGAGACACACTGTGATTGTCAATAGGTAAGAAAGGAACGCAACATTTAGAGATTGCACTATAAATTGCCCGGTGAAGAGGGAGAATGCTGGAAGGAAGCAGTAAATCACGAGAAAGAGGGAGGTGAACGGGTAGATGCCGACATTTAGGTATGCTATGCGTTGTAGAAACTTGAGGCGTGGGCTTGCTAGTACTGCATTGTTTTTAGAGAAGAAGATCTCGACCGATCCAGTGGCCCACCTGAGGACTTGGTGAAGACGATCTGTGAGGTTGATAGGGGCTGTGCCCCTGAAGGCATCACGCTTTGTGATGCAGTAAACTGACCGCCACCCACGGTTGTGCATGCGGTAGCCTGTTACCACATCCTCTGTCACTGATCCATAAATCCAACCTACTCTCTCCCCCCACTCTGTTTTGTCTTCATACCTGGTAAAGTTCATGTGATGTCAATATTCCCCAACTTTCCAAAACTGACTAAGGTGTTTTAAAGCAACAAGGGGAAAATGATCACAAAGCTGAGTATAATCTTGCTATTTAACAGTAATGTAGATAATTCGATATTGAGAGTTAGGGGTGGTGCTGGTTATTTGTAAAAAGTTGATTGTCTTATGATGCGAGAAACACTAAAAACCAGTTATTTCTCGGATTAGCACACTTGTCACTCTCTGCTAGCAACAATCAAATTAACTTGTAAGTTCCACCTGTCTATTTCTGATGGTTTAGGCACTTGAGAATAAGTAGTATACTAGTTTCTGAATCACTAGTATATATTCCATGGATTTGAGATTAAAAGAAGGAAAAAGCACAAATTACCAGCACGAAATGACAGCAATTGCCTCTGCTACAGTAGGAGCATCGAGTGGTTGGCGTGGTACAAGTAGTGCCCCTGGTGGCCTCCCATTCTTCACCGAGATGTGATCAGCTAGTGGCCGTCCTTGAAATTCTGCAACCGTAATAGAGTCAGTGAACATAGTTGAGTTACCAAACCTCTTTGGCAATGCCAAATCTGGATGCTGCTGAGTCAAGGGTTCCTCTTCCTCGGTAGACTGAATTCTTTTAGATGGTGCTTTTTGTTGACCAAACATGCCATGGTATTCATTTGCTCGTGGTGGATGGAATCCATAGAGTGCATAACGCCTGAACATGCATCCAGTTCCGACATAAACTGGACCTTGGAGACCATCTAACGCCCTCATATTTCCTGCCGTGTCAATGGTTTTAGATTATGCAACATTCACATATAGTTAATAAGCACGTATGAATGGGTACGATATTTCTACATGTATTTTCTTGGCTAGAAGGTATGGGTATCTCAAGGAAACAATACGTCATTTTCTGTTTTTTCACATTTACTTGTTAGTCTAGTGATTAATCAGTCCCCTAGGACCATAGCTTAAGTATTAACAGGAGGACTTTAGCGAATTAATGTGTATATTCTCATGATGGGTTAGAGTAGTGAATTTTGTCTCTAACCATTTAGTACCTAGTATTTATTATCATACTGGTCATCTTGTAGTTTTAGATGCTCATGTTCTAACCATGATTCATGAATGTGAAATTCCTCCATCGTTTTTTACCAAGGTTAGAAGAATATTTGAGTCTAAAGTGGGGGCGTACCATCAAAGAAAACAGTGTTATGGTTAGCATATCTGTCCGAGGGATCAATTCCCTCAAACCTTTGGGGGAATTGTATGTAGCAAATGCGGTCACCACCTCGGTCCATCATGTAGCACATGCCTTCTCTTATAGCCATTGAGTTGTAGATATAGTGATCACAATCCAAGTTGAGAATGAAAGGTCCATTTGATAATATAGCTGATGCTCTGACCAGGGCATTCATAGCTCCAGCCTTCTTGTTATGATCGTAAAATTGCCTCTTCTCACGTGAAACATATGCGAACATAGGTAGCCGAGTGTCAATTCCTGTGAAATCCAACTTCCCTTCATCTGGACCACCCATTACTGGATCATGGTCAGCCACCTTGCTCATTATCTATGAGGAAACATTGGAAGACTCAGGTGTGATTTGAGTTATATTTAACGCAAGTTAATTGACTACAGGAAATCTATCTTGGGGGATCGTATCTCTTACTAATAAACATGAAAGGGTGCCCACATAACGGAAAACATTAGGGTGTGCCAGTGTAATATACTCCTAAATGAAGGAAGAAAAATTATTGTTTCAACTACCTGTAAAATTCCAGCATGGTCTCCTTTTTTATGGTCAGCTATGGGATCGAACCAGGTTCCAGGCCAATGTGTCCCATCTGCCATCCATGTCGCCTTTGTGACTTCAATTTTGTGATCAGCAGGTATCTCACCATTGTTTTTCTCTTTGACTAGCTGCTTTTCTTCTCTTTCTGCATTTTTGTTGTACATTTCGCAACGTTTGCGTATAACTTCTGGAAGACCATTAATCCTCACCTTGAACTCATCGTACTCCCTCTTGATCCACCTTCTATCCTTTACAAAATCAGGCCGCTTCTTGTTTTTTGTCGGGTCTGTCTTTTGGCTGAAGTAACTATCTGGATTTCTTGGCTCAATATCGTGCTTTCTGCAGAATGGCACCCACATCTGTCCGAAAAATTCAGGTATTTTACCTTCTACATTTTAAAACAACATAAATTGTTTACATTGATATGAGCTTGGAGATTTTAACATTACCTCACCAAACTTGACAGCCTCAGCCATGGCCTCAAATGTAAGAATTGCCCCTCCATCATCTGATATGTAGATTGATACTTTCTCAACCGGATACTCCACAGCAAGGATGGACAGAATAGTGTTGGCTGTGACTAAAGGAGGTTCTTTGTCAGGATCAGCTGTGGAAATGAATACATCAATTCCAGGAAGATCTGACCTTCCATTTGGATTAGTTGGGGAAGGTGCTTCGAACTTGTCTTTTAGAGCTGATACATCAGCTGCTCGGTTTATGGGATTGAACTTAGGAAGAATGTCCAGCAGCCATGAAAATGCAAACCACACCTCGCATATAATAGACAGACCCCATAGCGCCATTGCATCCCGGTTAGGATTTCTAATTCGCCACGCAAGGAAGAAAGCCAGTATTACCATTCTTAGTACAATAAGTAACCTGTGAGATCCAGTTATTAGAAAGCTGCAAGTTAGAAGAAAGTTTATGCTTAAGAAGCTAAATAAACACCATTCCTTCTCAGATTGTAACATTTTTAACCTGTAAGGGCTGAGGACACCTGGTGGAACCTTGACTTTCCTTGTGAGTGGCTTCCATGGCTTGTCCATGAAATCTTGCATGCTCATTCCAGAATCATGATCATACGAGTCATCATCTTGCCAAAACGCGTTCCCTATCCCGTACTTGCCATTCGTCTTGAAAAGCCAACTATTGTGGTCAAAGTCTTGTGTTTGGCTCCTCAACAGCATAGACTTGTTATTATCACCATTTTTCATTAATGATACTCTTCTATCCAACTTCTCTCCCGAGTTACCACCTCTGCCATTATTCTCATCGCCGTGCCTGGCGCTCCTTATCCTCTGCGAGTCAGAACGAAACCTTGACGATGGTACCCGGTAAGTGGTGGGACCATCAGGCTTATCACCCGATGCATCCTCTCCTCCCGGTTGGTTGTCCGGTGTGGGGGGCATCATAACGGTATAGTTAATGTAATCATTTTCAGCATTGTAATCGCCAGGGATGTCCATGCCATCATCGCGAGACAGGCTGACGACACGACCGCTGGATGTCCTACGTGCGAATTTAACGGACTGGGGCAGGCGGTCGCCTGCTCCTCCTATGGAGGAGGATTTCCCCCTTTGATTTGAAGATGTTGCCATGTATTTTCCTAAAACTATGTTGTGAGCAGTTGATCCATAGTTGTCATGCAAATGTTAGGGCAGGTAGGTAGATGAAAGAATTAGGAAGAAAATTGTTTGTTGATGGACAAACAATGGTCAAGCAATGATTAACATGAGCGTAATGGAGAAATAAAATTTGCCAAGAATAGAATTTTATGCATTATTATTATGCTTTGATACAAGTCCTAATATCTTTTCAACGGACATTCATCCTTATTTCACTCCAAGCCTATCTTTTATCCTTTCTCTATTTTTCCAGGTTAAGTTTGCAGCCGTAAATTTGATTCATTATAAACTCTCATATTCTGTTTAACATGTCACGTTGTTTGCAGCCGTAATATGTTTTGTCAATTGCAGACTGCAGTATTCCAAGTCTTACGTTAGGACTAATCGACCAAGAGCGTGACTGACCACTTTCGATTTTTATTTTCCCCAGTCTCAATTTATTCACCTACAAACTTTCGCAGGAGATCGTCTCTCAAAGGAATCACATCAACATCATATATTTAATTTCAAACATTATATGATTAAGCTGAAAAATCATGTGTATAATAAATCTACATTTCTAATCATATGATGTTTATAATTAAACAAACATGCAATATTTATAGATAAAGATGCAATGTTTAATCTGGTATCTCCTGAATACGTTCTCACAGTATTTTACTCATTCAACTTTATATTTTTAACACTTCTCTTATTTCTATCTCCTATCTCATGACTATCGGTCCTAATATTATACATTAATTAAGATCATCCAATTTCTCAAATCAAACATACAGATAAGGAAAGTGCCTCAGACATGAGAGAAGTTCGATTTGGAAAAGCTGTTTGTACTTTGATGGAGATAAATCCGGAAGGAGTTCAAGTAGGCGAAGTGGATCCATGCACATGATGTGAGATTGAGTTCTAAGAACTCGAACAAGTGATGAAAATGACAATGAATTCACTCAATTGACAAATAACAAATGACATATTATAACTACTGAAGTATTGTATTTTAGAGAATTGTATATTTCATTCAGAAAATTGTCTTTTATGGGCAAAATATTCCGATATCATCTATCACATCTTCTTACATTTCAAGCCTCATTTAATACATTCACTAGACAAATACTGTGATAGGAAATATTTTCTTCATATGCACGTGGACATTCACTTTCTCTTGTTTTTCTTGAAATTTCTTCACTGTTCATTTCTATACAGGTCTTTTTTGATTTTTTTCACAACTCTCCTCTTTGAGTTTTTTTTTCTACTATTAAATTTTGTTCAACTCCAACACTTGGACGATTTCTTCATACTTCCAAAATTGTAGAGTTGTGAAACGTTGTTGATGTTTAACATGTACATCTTGGAGACTTGGACGCTATATACGCACTCAGTAAAACTTTTATACAAACATCAGCTTGTTTTTCTTGATTGCAGATATCAAGTACAATGTTGTCAATCCTGGTCATATCTCTCGGGCTGCTATTGTTGCACTTATCTTCATCTGCCTCCGGGAAGGAGTCGATTGTATCAAAGACATTATCCGGCAAGGCTAAATTGATTACAAGACTTAGGAGCATCTAATGTTATTCCTCATAAATGTTGGATAATTGGACTTTTGTCCATATGTTCTTTGGTTGGTCAAGAATGGAAGCTAGCATGCATGGTAACATTATTCAATATCAGTATATGGGCAATGTAATAAGAAGGAAAATTGGTGCTGGCCAATTTAATGCTACTAGTTGAGTACTGCATATGGAAGAAAAATGTGCATGGGTATTGCATCATTGCTTATGTGAAGTAAGCTGAGAGTTGCCTATAAAATGCCATCTCTTGTGTTCATTTGAGAACACCACAAAGCTTCTAGCTTTCTCTCTACTTCCTCATTTGTATCTGGGTTGGGGTGTTAATTAGAGAGTGTTGCTAGTGAAGGTTTTGTCGGAGTCGGTTCGGGGTGATAAGAAGAATGGTGTAATTGTAATAATTTTCTACATAGTTTATTTTCTTGTCTGGTCCCCGTGGCTTTTCTCCTGATTTTGGAGTTTCCACGCTAAATCGTGAGGAACGTATTTGCAGGGACAAATACCCAACAACAAAGACATGAACTGCACATTTATTCTTGAAATTGCCTTTAGAGTGTAATAAGCATCCTCAAACCTTGCTCGATAATCTTCCTCAACATTAATCCTATATGTAATATTTTTGAAAATTTAAAATTGCTCCCCAAACTTTAGATTATGGGTCCGCCCCGACCGTATGACAGTGAATCACCCACCAACTTAAGTCTTAGGCTCAGATCATACATAAATCATTATTCATTAACCATCTAAACTCCATTACACAACCTGACACCAAATCACAAGATAACAAGGAAACCTAAAGACTCAACATGATACTGATCCTTCCTACCAGTACACTACTTAGCTTCAAGCTACATTAACTTGGAACACATCTTTCCTCTCATCCTCCTTGACTTTAGGCACCATAACCTTCAACACTCCATTCTTCATCTCCGCTTTCACCTCATCAATCTTATACAAATTCGCCGGCAGGTCGATCCTGCTCGAATATCGCCTCGAGTACTCTTCCCCTTCACTCTCCTTCTCCCCTTCACCTTTAATCACCAGTGTGTTCTGCTCCACTGACACCTTCACCTGCTCCTTGTCAAGCCCAGGCATGTCCACTCTCAGATGCATCCCATCTTCCGTCTCCCGCACATCCCATCCCCTTCCCGTCCCGTATCCTCTTCTCGCACGCGGTCCGAATGCGAACGGAGCGTCCACAAACTGCTCCATCATGTTCAGCATCTGGTTCAAGCTCCTTGACGGGAAAAGGGGGTCGAACACATCTGTTGAATCAGGCAAAACTCATGAACACAATATCGAAATAGAATAACCCGTACTATACTTACTGCGCTGAGTACAAATCCAATTAGATCAAAATGTTCAAACCCTCCGTCCGTTTTAGATTAAATGTATTGTTTTGACTTTTTACGGTTAAAAAATTAATCTTAATAGTAGTAAACATTTTACAATTTAACTGATCATTAACTCATAGTCAAAGTCGAAGTTTGTTTCCGCAAAAGGTCCAGACATTTGGTTTGGGACAGAGGACTACTAATTGCTTGACAGTATCTTTCAATGAAGCAATTCATCAAACACTTCCATTTCAAGCTCTAATATGAATGAATTACATACCTGAGAAGAGCGTAGGAAAAGAATCTCTGCGGCGAGTGGAAATTGAACTCTCCGGCTGGGTGTCGCCATTAACAACACGATTATCCTTGAAGGTGGTGAGTTCAGCGTCGTCGCTGCTGAACCAGCGGCGGCTCAATGTGGCAGGTCTGACCAGGCGTGTGGCGGCGGCGCCAGCGGCTCGGCGGAGAACGATTGAAGAAGCCATTGGTGAATTGAGAAAGGTGTTGTTTGAGAAATTGATTGATTGATTGATTGTGTGAGTAGTTTGTTAGTGAGATTGAGGTTAAGAGGAGTATAAAAAGGTGAGGGTTTTCTTGGGAGAGAAGAAACGAGAACTAGAAATGGTGAATGGGAGATGCATGTAGAGTCTTCCTGCTTCTACTAAAACTTTCTGGAAGAACTGCCGCATTTAATTACATCCATTTCCAATAACTAGCTAGTTGAGTTAATTATACGAATAATTACAAGTTAGTGTAAATTTCAAAAAAAAAAATTTGAGTAAGTCTCCTGAGAGACGATACGGGCTTATGAAAAGACTAAAAGAGACGGATAAATATTACAGTTATATTCAAAAACATTAAAGGTTTTACTAAGAATATCGGTGATATACGTATACACAAAAAAATGATATAAAATGTCTACTCTAAAAACATTACTGATATTGTTTAAAACATTATACATATAGTTACGAACATCAATCCGTCTCTCACTAATACACGTCTCTTCCAAGACTTTGTGAAAATTCTTACACTTCAGTTATGTATAAAAAACTGCCTACAAATTAGTGATTTTATTATTTTTAGTAAATATTAAATTAAATACACCATTATTGATAAAATCAATCCCTTATTTATAGGATACTAAATCAAAACAAATACACTATTATCAACACGTTCACACATGAGTTGAAACAAACAAGCATCTATTAATTGATATAGACATCTTCTAATTGATACAAGCATCATCATCACAATAATAAACCTTCTAGCTTCCTACATCCTCCATTATCATTATCATGGTTTTTATATTCATGTTTTCTTATCAACATCGTACCTCCTTAACTTAATTCTATTGGCATGTGTTCAACTAGTGGGTTGCATTGAGTTATTTTTATTTTTCCTCATTCAAATTTGGATGCTTTCTTAATATGATGTTTGATACTTGTTGTAACTATTGAAGAATGATGCTTGATACTTTGATGTATCAATGGTGCATGTGTAACTAATATGATGTTTGTTTTGTTTTGAATACTTGTATTATATGATGTTTGTAATTTAATGCTAAATGATGCTTGTATTACTAATATGATGCTTGTTTCGTGTTGGATGCTTGTATTAAATGATGCTTGTAATGCAGTACTAATATGATACTTGCGATTAATATGATGTTTGTTTCGTATTAGATGATATTTGTATTATTTGATGCTTGTAATGTAATGTCAAATGATGTTTGCAGTACTAATATAATGCTTGTTTCGTATTGAATGATGTTTGTAATATAATGCTAAATGATGCTTGCAATTACATTCTGGTAAATGAGGGTGGTTGTTTATTTTGATGGTGCTTAACTAATCTTACGAAACCAAATCTAAACAGATTCTAATTGATTAGATGATTGAAGATTAATTTTGATTATTAAATATATTATATTTAGTATTTAGTTAGAGGGCATATTTGGAATTAGATATATAGACATTAAATTGCAGTAGTAAAGATCTTATGTATCACTAATTAGTAGGAAAGTTTTGGGGATGACACTAATTTGTAATTGTATCATTTTATTTTGATTGTCATAATACAGTTCCAGATCAAAATACTCCCTCTCCAGATCAAATGTCTCATTTTTAAACTTTAACTATAATTTAATCTTAAATTGTAAATGAAAAATGTTCAATTAAATTATATAATTAAAGTTTTGGAAGTAAAGTTTACAACTTAATTGGACATTTTACATTTACGGTTTAAAATTAAATCGTAGTCAAAGTTAAAAAATGTTGACTGCAAAAATTCATAATGATACATTTGATCTGGGACGAGGGGTACTAAAATTATAAATATATTAATACTATCTCAGTCCCCGAACAACTTTATACATTAGGGTTCACATAGTTTTAAATGGAAAGCTAAAATAAGTTATACTCCATCCATCCCAAATTCAACTTCCCGCGGACTTGGACACAAATTTTAAGAGAATAGTGATAAAGTAGGAGGGATGTAATATAGTAGGAACGGTGTATAAAAAACCGGACCGGAAGGTGAATTGGAAATGTTAAAAATTACCGGTTTGACCGATCGAGTCGGTGGTTAGACTGACAGTTTCACTAGTATTATTTAGATAAAGTAATTTAAATTGCATTACAGTTGGACCCCTTACTACACTACAAAAAAAAATTGGGTTTAGCGACGGATACAATGGTTGATCGTCATTACCCTTTTTGTGACGAATAAGTATCCGTCGCTAATTAGCGACGGATTTATTTTTTTTAAATGCATAAATCTGTTATTCCAATATACAGATATACAATATTCCAATAATACAATATACAGATATACAATATTCAATAATATATTTTCAATATACAAATATACAATATTCAGATAATATATTTTGAATGCATAAATCTGTTTCCAATATACAGATATACAATATTCCAATATACAGATATACAATATTTCAATATACATATATACCATATTCAATTAAGAAAAAAATAATAAGAAAAAAAAATACAGAAAAGGTAAAAAAAATCTTGTTGCCTTCTCTTCTTCTCCATCTGACTACTCATCGGAAGCAGGTGATGGATCAGGTCGGATCTTGTTGCATCTTGACGAATCTTGGACGGAGGAAGTCAGATCTGGAAGCAGTGGTGGTGGTTAGGGGTGAGCATCGGGCCAGAACCGGCCCGAACCGAAAAAGACCGGCCCGAAATTTTAGGTTTTCCTTGGCCCGAGGACCGGACCGAATTATGGTCGGTCCAGGACCGACCAGAACCGAATTTAACTAAAAAAAAAAAAAAAGTCCAAAAAAACTTCAAAAACAGCAGCAATGCAGCATACTGCCTCCTACCTGCCTACCTTGCTGAACCAAAAACTCCAACCAACCAAGAACTCCAAAAACTTTAAGGCACATCCAAACAAAAGTCCACAAAAGTCATATTACAAGCCATAAATAAAATACAAGTCATACAAGATACGGATTCAAAGTTCAAACATAAGTCTTAAAGTTTTACATGCCGATAAATAATAGTGCTATGCTATCCAAACTCCAAAGTCCAAAACACTCCAAAGACTTCAAATCTCATCAAGGTTCCACAATGTAAACGACGTTGTCATCCTCATCAACGTCAATGGTTCTCATTTCTATTACGACAAAAGAAAACAAGGATTAGTTATTGAATGGGATAAAGGAGTGCCTATCAAACAATAAACAATATATTACCTTCTTCAATTTCCTCCAATTCTTCCAAATCCTTCAAGTTTTCTTCCATGTCACGAATTTCTCTACGTTTCCTTGCTCGAATCCAATCTTGAGTACAAATCAAAGCTTGCACGGTCTAGTTATGTGCAAAGAAACAAATGAATTAAAATGTAAAATTAATAAATAAAACTAGGCTAAATAATTAATATAAAGAAGCTTAAAATTAAATTACCATAGGATTCAATGAGCTTCTAAATTGATCAACTTGACGACCTCCGGCGCTAAAAGCGGATTCCGAAGCTACCGTAGTCAAAGGAATAGCAAGAATATCACGCGCCATCTTTGAAACAATTGGATAACGATGTTCATTCAAAGCCCACGAAGATAATGCATCAAACTCCTCCTCCTCCGATCCTAAATTATCATCCAAATATCTTTCAAGCTCACTTCTCTCAATTGTTCCCTTCAACCTCTTAGCTTTGTCTAAGAGCATTTGACGACGACCACCAACTCCAAGATTGAAATCACTACTTTGGCCACTTTGGGGCGCCAAGTTAGTGTACTTTGACCTATATTCATCATATAACTCATTAGCACATGCCCTCACTTCAATAGCTAATGATTTACCTCTTTCTTTCCCAAACATATCTTCAAGAGTCACTATAACAACTTCAAACTTGGCATGTGGATCAAGAATCACCGACATGTAAACCATCATGTTCATTCTCTCCAAATCACCCCAATACTTTTCATATTTTTCTCTCATGACAACGGCCATTGATTGCATCTTTTCATCTCTATTTTCTCTCCATTCATTCAACATAGAAAGGGTGTCACATATTTCGATTAGTCCCTTGTTGCTTGTCATATACAAAGAACCAGAAACGCGCTTTGTCAATCCATAGAACCCTTCCAAAAATACAACCAACTTCTCTACTTTTACCCAATAATCTTCATTAGGAGGCATTTCATCGGGCTTATCAGAATGAGGTAAGTCAACTCCATCAATAGCAACTCTCAATTTGCAAGCGGCATTTAACATGCTATATGTGGAATTCCAACGAGTGGGGCAATCTTGAGATAACAAAGATTTTGTATCTATATCAAGTCTCTTCGCAAGATCTTTCAATCTTTGAAATCTAGAAGGAGAGTTCCTAATATATTTCACAGCACATCTGATTCTATTGATGGATGTTTGATCATCTCTAATGCCATCCCACACAATAAGATTAATTATGTGAGCCATGCATCTCATGTGAATGTACTTGCCCTTACAAATACCACCCGAACGCTCAATCATTCTTCTCAGATAAGCACATGCCGTGTTATTATTGGTGGCATTATCAACAGTCACAGTATAAAGCTTTCTTTCAAGACCCCAAGCTTCAAGACACTCCTCAATACCTTTACCAATGGCTTGACCACTATGACTAGTGATAGGACAAAAGTTAATGATCCTTTTTTGTAACTTCCATTCATTATCAACAAAATGAGCAGTGATGCACATATAGTTCAACTTCTGATTAGATGTCCATGTGTCAGTAGTAATGCTAACTCTTTGACACGAATCTCTAAAAACACATTTTAACATCAACTTTTCAATCTTGTAGAGCTTAAGAACATGACGTGCAATAGTAAAACGTGACACGCAAGTGTATTTAGGACATGCAGCTTCCATAACACGTACAAAACCAGGTGACTCGACAAATCTAAAGGAACATTCTTCAAGAATTATCATTTCAACAATGGCTTGTCTAACTTCAGTCAAATTCACAGTACCAAATTTCAATTTCCCATCACCCCCCTCTTCTCCATCCACAAACCCGGGTCTAAATGTCAACTCAGTTTGTTTATCTTTATTAGTAGGATTAAGCAAACATTTTTCAGCATGTTCCTTAATATTCCTCGTGCCATTCTTAACTGTACAAGATCCGAAAGTGGAGTTACAGAACTTACATTCAGCCCGAATTGAATCTCCCTCCATATACTCCACGAAGCACTTCCAATAGTCCATCTTCTTTGTAACTCTAGTCCTCACATAATTCCACCCCTCCGTGAGTTTCTTATTTGGCGGTAATGAATTGCGAATCTCTTCCAATTCTTCAACAGTAAAAGAGTTGGAGGAAGGGTCTACCGAAACCGAAGCTGACCTTTTTTTCGGTGGCATCTACAATTCAAGAAACACACTGTAAATACAATATATAATTGAATACATTTTTCAATCCAATGGTGAAGTTATCTACATAATGTAAAAAGGATCCAATAGTGATCGGTCAGATTATTCGAGGAAAAAAACAGAGAAATAAAAAAAAGTGCGTATATACCAAGATAAAGGTGAAACGCAAAATGGTCCAGTACATAAATGCCTAAAAACAGAACTATTTGCACCTTGATAACAATATCCAGTCACTGAAAGGAAATACAGTACAAAATACTAATTGGCACAAAAGGAGATTGGACAGTTACCAATGGTAACTAGAAAGCTTACATTGCAAGAATCTTGGGAAGCCGTGGTTCCAACCAAAAATCGAACAAGCAGCGGCAAGATAAAGCCTGGAGAAGAGCGGAGATGGAGGCGGAGACAAGCAGCGACAAGAACAAGCAGCGGAGATGGAGGCGGAGAACAAGCCTGGAGAACAAGCAGCGGAGATGGAGACGGATCGACACCGGATCATGTGATTTGGGCGGAGGTGGCACAGAATTATGGGTGGGCGGAGGTGCGCAGAAGATTGAGAGATCAGTTTGGAGTTGGAGGTTTGGTGATTTGGGGATCGGCTGGGGCTGGGGCGCTGGGCAATGAATTGAAGGATACCAATTTAGTATATTTACTACTTAGTGCTACAGTAACTCGGTTTTTTTCGGTCCGGACCGCGGTTTTTCGGGTTTTGGACCGGCCCGGACCGAAAACTGAAATTTTCAAATATTAAGGACCGAGGACCGGACCGAATATGTTTAGGGTCGGCCCGAAAACCGATTTTTCGGGCCGGTCTCGTTTATGCTTAGTCCTAGTGGTGGTGTTGCGGTGGATCTCGTGTGGGGATCCAGATGGAGGTGTGGTGGATCTCGTGTGGCAGATCTCGTGTGGTGTTGGGTGGGTGGGAGGTGGTGGTGGAGGGAGGCGGCACGTACAGTGGTGGTGGGTGATTAATAGAGGCGGGGAGGTGGAGGATTAGTGGAGGCGGAGTGGTGGTGGTGTGGTGGCAGAGTGGTGGTGGTGGCAGAGAGGTGGAGGCGGAGTGGACGTGGCAGAGAGGTGGAGGCGGAGTGGTGGTGGTGTGGTGGCAGAGTGGTGGTGGGAGGCGGTGGAAGTGCGATGGATGGGAGGTGGAGTTGGGTGGTGGTGGTGGTACGGAGGAAGGGTGGTGGTGCGGAAGAAAAGAATAAAGAGATGGAATTGTGAGTGAAGGAAGGAGGGTAATATTAGGGTTACATAAGGATTTAGCGACGGACCTAATTAGAGACCTTTTTCTTATGGATTTAGCGACGGACCTAATTAGGTCAGACCAAAATTATTTTTCTTCCTAAAAAGAAAAATGATTTAGGTCAGACCTAATTAGAGACGGACTAATCTATCCGTTTCAATTAGCTTACTGGATAGATTAACTGTCATAATTAGCGACAGATTAACGACGAATTGAGCAAATAACTCAATCCATCTCTAATCCGTCGCTATTTAGCCTATCCGTCGCTAAAAACCGTCCCTATTCTACTGTACCTATATTAGATAAATAATAACGTGTTGATACATTCTTAGACGATTTTAACTACATATGAGGCCACGAAGTTGACTTTTATCAAACTAAAAACTGGAAAAGTCATTTTTACCTCTGTTAATTTTTTGAAGAGACCAAACAGACTTTTTTTTTTTTTATGGACTCGTAATTAGTGTCAGATAATTTATTACTTACATGAAATTAACTAAAGTGAACTTTATTAAAAGTTTAAAACTATCATGGGGTAAGTTCAAGGGGGTTTTGCAATTAATTCAAACCTAATTTAAAGTTTTCAAAATAATTATGTGATGAATTCAAAATTTCAAAAAAAAGAAAATTGGGTTCAATATTGAACACTTAATTATCTAGGGATTAACCTTGCAATTTTTGAGCTTCCATGGCGGTTCCGACCATGGAAGCTCCATCGGAGAACTTTATACATTAGCGTTTGCGCGTAATTTTAGTGAAAAGTTAAAGAAATGATATCATATAGAAAATGTGGAAAAAAAAATGTATTTTTAGTGACAAAATGTATAATTTAAATTATAAGTTGAGAATGTTTATTACTTATTGAGTGAGGTAATTTCTTTTTTCGTAATGTATGGGACAGTTAAAAATGATAAATGTAAAAGTTCGACGAGACAAATGGAGTACGAAATAAATTACTTATCTACTTTTATACTATCTAAGAAATGTTTGTATGATTGCTTTTTATTTTATGTTTGTGTTTGTCTAATTGTTGAATTTTAACGGAACCACACATTGTAATTTATATCACTCCCTCCCTCCGTCCCGAAAAACTTCATACATTAGGGTTAGCGCGCAATTTTATGCGAAAAGTTAAAATAATGATAGAATATAGAAAATGTGAAAAAAAGTGTACTTTTAATGGTAAAAGGTGTAATTTAACAGAAAGTTGAAATTGTTTATTATTTATCGCGGGTGTGAAATTTTACTTTAAGAATGTAAATTTAAATTTTACGCTAAAACGACAACGATAAAGTCTCATGAACTATGAGTACTACTTGTCTACCTAATTTTTCCCAACATGAAATTAAATGACCAAGTGTGAATGGTGAAAGTATGAGATTGACTTGAGGGGCTCCTAAAAGTTGAGGCGCGCTATAAAAATAAAAGCACTTCTGGTAATGCAAATCTTTTAAGTTACAGACATGATCACACAAGTCATTCACAAGTCCTGTAGAAAACAGAAGAAATATACGGTAATAATCCGTCTTACATCACAAAATACACCACAAAAAGTTCTGGTGATATACCATATCAGTTGGTAACAGTGTTCATTTCATTTAGAACAGAACCGAATATATGATTGACATACTGAGATTGACAACGTTCACCCTCATAGTGAGAAATCACCTGTTACAAGGAAATCAAAAATCAGTTCTGCAAGAGTCACAAGACAAAAATTGGGAGGGGAGGATGGGAAAAAAGAAAGAACCTAGAAAGGCTCCTGCTTCGACTCCTGCTTGGGCTCTTGCTTGGGCTCTTGCTTGGGTTAGGGCTTCTTCCCCAGCTTGAACTGCGCCTTTTTGGGCTCTTACTAGCATGTTTCTGATGCTAAAATTATTAGAATTCCAAGAGGAGGCCCATACAGGAGTGGCAATTATGATAAATAATCACCACTTACAAGTCATTAGAAAAATTATTTAAGGGAGTGCCTGGACTGAGATCTGATATTGGGTGTTGGACTTTTACTCCAAAGTCCGAAACTGACGCATCCAAGCACTCCTTGGATGCGTTTCACCCTCTAAAGGGAAGATCACTCCCCCAGAGCGCTAGCGATGACCACTACGACACTTTTTAGAAAGAATGGGAAAGGGAACTTGTACTTTTGCATTCTAGCCCCCTATAGCTTGCTACTCAAATATACAACACTTTTCGACTTTGTTTACCTACCCCACGTGATAGCAACCAGGAGAACTCTATAAACTTCTATAACATGTATACTACAATGAAGCATTGTCAGGCCGACCTTCCGCCAATCCAATGTACAACATATTATAGCATGCTTCTGCGGCACATAAAATATTTGCTTTCCACATCAGAGTGCCCAGCACCCCATAATTCTTAAATCTCAATTCTAAAATATTCACTTTCTCTTTTGTGCTATCACCTTCTCTATCTTATCCGCCCAGCATTCACATCAAACAACTAAATAACAACCATGATTGCTGCTATTATTGAACACAGTCCACTGAGAGACGGTCTCTAGATAACTTATCTAGAGACGACCTATGTTATCAAGAAAATCATTCATGTTATTAATCAAAACGTATGATTTTTAACGAAATGCATTTTTTGTAATATGAAAAAGCACCAACATTGATAACATTGACATTTTGATTGATAACCTCGATAATCTTATTCGCAAGATCGGTCTGTCTCTAGATGAAGTCTCTCAGAGGACTTACTCATTATTGAATATTTGTGCACCATAAATCCTAAATCTCAATTATAATCCAACCAGATTAAATACAATTTCAATTCAAATCCCAAGTCCCAATTATAAACCAAAAATCTATTAATTTCAAATAAACCAGTAGAAGTGTAGAACAATAAGAAATTGATTAAATTTAAGGCAAAAAAACTTACAGATGCTATAGGAGATCTCGATCTTGAGGGAGATCTGCAAAAGTTCCATAAATAATCCATTTAATATCCACTTGTGCCTCTTAATAATTTTGATCCAAGATCCTTGGTGCCCATTCCATGTCAGACCGTGACCAAATGTACAAGAGAAAGCCCAAAAGCATTTAGCAAAATCATGAATTTGAGATGAAGGAGAATGAAAAGCAGAAAAGCATTCTGCTAAAGCAAAGCAACCTAATCTGAAGAAACAAAACCTTGATAGAAAGCTCCCTATATGCTCATTCAAGACCATTAAGAAAGATACCAAAAGCATCAATTAAGACTTGGAAATTGTGTTCCCTCATGCAAATGCCAACTACTGTAGTTCATAGTCCAGCTTCATCACTGTAATCCATGATCTTCATGTTCCAAATCTAGCACCCATTGGACATTCATGATGCTCATTAGAACCGAGACATCGTGAAGGATTCCATATTTATGACTAATGAAACATCATACCTCCATAACCCAAGAGTACCACCCAACATGATCCTAATATACAATGCCCAGATCGCGCGAATATCCATATCTAAAAAAAGAAAAGAAAGGTAGTTCCATGTTTACTAAAAAGAGGAACCCAACTGAAATAAGAGACAGTGTTAGATTCCTTGACCGTGGAAAAATTTTGCTGACACCAAAGACGGCATAATTCGAGACCAGGAGTAAGCAACTACAGTAAGATCCCATGTGCTGCAACTCAGATCAACACCTGAAGCTTTTGATCCAGTCGAGCATACCAACACAGGGTTTGTTAAACTGAAGCTTGCATTTCAAACAGAACCAAAGACCATTCTGTGATCAAAAGATATATGTGGAAACAATTGACCAGATAAACCAGCTTAGTTGTTTTGACCTCACATGCCCCATCATTTGTTATGTAAGCATTTATACCCGCTCCACACATGATGTGAACTGGTGTAACAGTGCTTATAGCAGCACCAAGACTATAACATGCCTTCGTGTTTGTGCCATTCTTTTCTTTTTTACAAGTGAGAATGATTAAAGGAAAAGAACAAGGAAACAAAAAACATAGAAGGAAGGAAATGGTGCACTAAAAGAAAGAAAAAGAAGGGAACATGTGCTTGTAAGATTGATTTCCACAAACATACACGGACAATTTCATCTGGCCTCTAGCAACAAAAGGAAAAATCAACAGTGAACAGAGGGCACCCATATCGAACCAGACTAGGTTTTCCAGCAAGTAGAGTAGGTGCTCGATTTCATGTCATAGATGACACCAATTGTTGCTTCTATAATGATTCCAAAGGTAACTTAAGTGATCAACAAGAGAACCTATGGACCTTTAGGAATTAGTGTTACAACCAAATGAAGAAAATAGAAGGCAACAACACAAAATAAAGAAAAAACAAGGGGCAAAGAGATGATTTAAGCATGACTAAATTGTGTAGAAAAGATGAGAGGACAGTAACACTAGAACATCATGTGCACAGGCAATAGAAATACAAACAAAGATGAGATCAGAAATCCAAGGGATAGGCAGAGGAATGTACCTCGACACAGAACGTGCTTTTGATCCTGAGCGGGACCGAGACAGTGATTTTGAGCGAGAGCGGCGTGATGATTTGCCTTTGGGTGACTTACTACAAAATGATTCATTAAGTTGATGAGATGTCTTACAAGACGAGTGACAGAATATTAAATTGAACTATCATCCAACCTCATGCTCCTGCTACGACTTCCACTTGGACTTCTGCTCCTGTTGCGACCATTGCTCCTTCCTTTTGAGTAAGAAGGGCTCCGGCTTCGACTTCGGCTACGGCTCCGGCTACGGCTTCTAGATCGGCTTGAATCGTACTCCTTAACCTGATGTCCATAAGCAGAAATGTCACGGGGGGTGCATTCAATTATAAAGTGAAAATAAGTGGTGGATACGATTAGACCAATGTTCATACACGAATTCTAGCACGTGAAAAAGCATTGCGGAATTCCGAATCATCAAGCTTCTTGACCTATAGCAAAACAGAAAAGCATGATCTGAGTCTATAAGAAGTAAGAATGACGCATAGTCCATAAGAATGACCCATCTTTCAGATCCAAAAAGAAAGAAATATTGAAGCAATGCCAATAATATATGGATGCACAGAAGGAGCGACGGAGAGATTATTTACAGCGTATTTCATGTCCTCCTGATTCGTATAGTCAATAATCCCCGTCTTTCCTGCAGGAGCAGAAGTCATACACTTATAAAACCACTCCTGCCAATAAGTAACAACTACAACTAAAGAAATCACTTATGGAACACACTGCATAATGAAAATCCTTAGAGCAGAGGAAATAAGAACAGAATTAAGACTGCCATAAAAATTTAACAAAGAAAAATGAGCTTCCATAACAGGTGCAATTAATTTATGAGGGGAAAATAGAAAAAGAAAAAGGAAAACCCTACCCCCACACTAAGTTATAGGAAACCTTCACCCCTTGCGTTTCCAAACCATTACATGTACCCTTTTGATAGTTTGAAGACCCACATAATCCACAAAAGTATGCAAAATTATTGCCTGGACTGGGTCTATCATTAGTTTCACAAATAGACCATGTAGTTGATAATGAATGAGTCACATATGTATGTAGGTGCGGAACTGCGGACCAACTACACCAAGTGATGATTGATTTATTCCTAGCCACAAGGTCTATGAAATAATTGTAGACCCAGTCTAGCTAATAATTTTCCAAAAAATATCTCATGTAGAACCTAAAAGATGGTTGATGCAACTGTTCAAACACAGAGGTCTGCTGCGAATGGACAATCTTAAGGACTTACATTTCACCCCTTACGCTACAAATAATTACAGATACCCCTTAGATTCTAGAATACTTAATTATAACCATATATATACACCACATGTAAACACCCCCGAATTGGGTTAATGTAATTGTTCAAAATGTAAAGGTCCACCTAAACAGCCAATCTGAAGAGACAGGATGCATTTTATTAGTTCAACATGCATCCAGTCCTGGGATTATACTGCACTTATGGGTATCCTAGTTTGCTATTTGTGTTTAGGGACCTGGCTAGGTGATTGGACGGAAGGTTTTGTTTACAGGTTTTGTGCACAGATGCATCATTCTGTCCAGGAGGTTTGTGCAGTTTCTCTGAGGTACACTTCTTGTTCTCTTGATGTTCTGGGACCTGGTTACTGGTTCTTGGATTGATATAACCCTGAAGGTTTGCGGGAAAATGCTTGGGATCACTTTGAGGTTTGCGCCTGTGTATGATAATGGGGTCGTGGACCTGGTCCATTGCTTTTCTATCATTCATATGGAGATCGATTTCCTGGATGATTATTCGGTGGATGAGTTACGAACCTAGTTTGGCGCTCATGATCCAGAGACTAGCTGTTCCAAAGCTTGGATAAAGGCGGACTCTTTTTGATGCATGTTTTTGAATCATAGTTTTGTACTAGAGTTCTACTTCATGTATCTTTGCTTTTCCCGGCATCTAGTTACTTTGATTAGATGCGCCTTTGATTGTACGGTTGTTTGGATATGGTTTTTTGGGACTCTGCCTCCGATCCTTGTACTTATTTGGGTTTATCAATGAATTTTAACTTGCTCCAAAAAAACATGCATCCAGTTCCAGGTCCATGTGACTTCCAGAAGTGATTTCACAAAGATCAGCTCAATCCAAATCCAAAAAGAAACATTTCAACTGCATTTAACACTCAATTGCTTATTACCCATAGATAAACCCTTCTTTTTGGAGTCCCAAGTAAATAAGTTTGGGTAAACCCTCTCTAAAAAAGCTATACCCTACAGGTCCTCTCTACATGTGCCAACGTTGAATGCTGTAACAGTGTGTATGCCAAGAGACAGCAGACCATAAACCTGAACAGGTATAGCACCAACATTGACCATGAAGTAACTTTCTCTATAAGTATGATCTTTATTGTGATCTAGACAAAAATGTATCCGTTCCATAAACGCTAGCAGCTCTGGCATTCATTTTAGTGACACAACACTGTATTCAGAAATACACTATGATAGTATTATACGTGTACTACATTGGGCCCATATGACAGATATCAAGTGTTAAAAAAAGTGCAGAACTCACCACTTCCCTCATGGAAAACTTGGGAGAAGCAAACATCTCCAGCTCTACGCATGTGATCCTAGTTGGAATGCATTGGGACCAATAACCCTTAGCATTCAGAAAAATACTATAGCAGGCAAGATCAAATATCCATGAAATCGTGCTTACCTTGAGATCTTGCCACGAAGCAGAATGAGGCAATCCAGTAACCATAACTGAATAACAAGGTCAGGGTTAGACAGAAGATTGGAGGTATGTAAAAAAGTCATTAAAATAAATATACAGCAAAATATATCCTACCTCTAAAGTCAGATCGTCTGGACACTCCACCACGAGGTCCCTTGCTACCACTATCCCTGCTATGACGGTCATTTGATGACGGGTTACCACGCCCACCATGTGCAAGCTCGACCTGACCAAAGCAGATATTCAAGTGAGGTAATCAGGAAATGCATTAAAGAACGAAGTCGAACCTGAAATATAATACTACTAACCCTCAGGCGATGTCCATCAAAGTCATAGCCATCACGCCCTCGTATGGCGTCCTCAGCATCACGGGCCTCTTCAAACTGTTAGAGAACAATAAGATCAAAAGATTCCAGGCACATACACAAGAGCTACTCAGAAACCTAACTGTACCTCAATGAAGGCATAACCAGGGGGTCGTGGTGGGATTTTCAAATCAATATGCACCACTGGTCCATACTGCAACATAAACCCCAGTCAGAAAATCCAGTCAAAAAGATTATATGTGAGAATGGTTGCAAACACATCGGTGAATCACCTTCGCTGATTTTATTTTTTAAATGGTGGACTCAAATAAATATTTTCTCAGTGTTACTCCACCCTAACAAGGCAAAGATGGAATCTAGCTAAAAGTTTAAAATTTCATATCAAGTGACAGTAAGAATATCTCATCTGTTTTATTGCTGAAGATATGAGATGACTAGTTATTCGTGTTCATTTGCCAAGATAAAATTTCACAGCACAATAACAACAGTATTGAAAAGAAAGAAAAAAAAAGCAACAATCAGAATTAAACTAGAATATATGAACCTTGTAAAATAAATCCTCCACTTCACGTTCACGAACATCGCCCGGAAGATTACCAACATAGAGGGTTCTGCTTGAGCGACTCATTCTAGCTACAATCTCAAACAAATATTATAAACACCGTTAAAAACCATTCAAAATTCAGAGAAAAGGTAAGACTTTACATGAACACTAGATTAAGAAATGGCAAAATCAATTGAAACCTGAAATGAAAGCAATACAGTACTACAGCACAATCAAAACGGAAAGGAAATGAAAAACATTAATTTGAACATGAAATCAAAGAGTCAATTTTTGCAGATTATCCTGAATAAGATTTAAGAGAGAGAAATTGACATAGGTATGAAATTGGGATTATACCTAGAATTAGAGATGAAGCAAACAGAAGTGATTTAGGGAAGGTCAGAAAGATGTGATATAAAAGTGAAGTAGACAGATGAGATTTAGGTTTCCCACGGGATAGGTAAGGGGAAAGAAGGTACGGAGTTTTTGTCCAAGGAAGATTACTATATACCAGAATTAGACCCTTCAGTCTTTAGTAATTACAGATTGAAACTGTTGGCTGGGTATTTACCAAAAGTTCACATGGGCGTAAACGAATCAAGTTGTGCACGAGTAACGTGTAAAAAATCGGTCAAAGCTTGACTCAAGATCGGTCAACGTGATCTTGATCGTGACCAAACTCGGCTCAACTTTTAGTAAGTAACGAGCACTATGATTAAAAAAAAAAAAAAAGCTCAACTGACCGTGAGTAGCTCGCGAGCATATAAGTAAATACATACAGTGCATGTTATATATTTGTGCTTAAATATATTTAACACAAAGTCTATAAAGAGACAGTCTCTAAATAATTTATTTAGAGACGGGGCAAATCGAATGCTCATGAATTTATTATGTACTTTATATATATATTATTAAATCCAAGGCAACTCGCATGCTCAAGGAAATAATAATAATATAGGAACGTTCCTTACTTGAATCTTAGCAACTCACATGCTGAAGATCAAATAACTACATAGGGTGTTTAATTCATAGCAACTCGCATGCTTAGAATTAAACACTTCGCACACGAAATAATACACAGATTAAGCAAAATGCAGAGGAGTGACAAACATAAACGGTCAAACACTCCTAGAACACACTACATTAGGAATTAACTCCCCGGCAGCGGCCCCAAATTTGATGTGCTCATATTAGTACTCTTTAAAAAGTAAAATGCAACTAAAGTTGTGTTGTGTAACAAGTTTTAACTACAAGATCGTTTTCAATGAGTTAACAAAGCAACCAAGCGTTTTATGTGTGCAAAAAAGTGAGTATTTGCGCAATATGATCGAGTGATTCTAATTTTGCGAAATAAAGTAAATCTAACTAAGCAAAGAAAGTGTTTGGTAATAAACGATGGGAAGATAATGAAAACGGTAGCAATGTTGATAAATAATGCACGAGTTTAGTCAATTGTTTATATGCGTGTCACAATTATTTGTCCAGAAACCGCGAATTCAACCCAAATCAATACATTTCAAAATGTTTTGAACTAGAGAAACTATTCGATTTTCAGACGAATAATCCTTAACCCAATGATTTAGATATTTTGAACTAGATAATTGACATTAACGCGTTTTACGGAGATTTTAGACTAGTTTAACGCATATGAACGAATCTATGGCTTTTGAACCCTATTATAACGATGAATCCTACATCATTACCGCATTCACTGCGCGATTGGCTACTCATAATTGATGTAATAACATGCGCATTCGTTGTCACGTGAGAATAAGCCATAAGATTGATAGAAGAAGTCGTAAACAAACCAATTCAGGCATAAGATATCAATTTGCAATATAATAGATAATTATATTGAGATTTCTAACCTTCGAATCCGAATTCGATGATATTGTACGTGATTACAAGCAAAGATGATAAATTCCCAAGTCTAAGACAAAAAAACTAGGATTATTGAGTACTTGGAAAGGGGAAAAACGAAGTCTAGCATAAAAGAGTATGTTTAAAAAAATGTCTAAAGTCGATGTACAAAGTTTGAAGAAATCGACTTGTCGCGACAAGAAAGGAAAACTTGTCGCAACAAGTTTCTGTTACAGGCCAAAACCAAACTCTCTGTCGATATTGTCGCGACAAGTCTTTTGCACGAGCTTTTTTATGGCTCTTTGTTGATCTTGTCGCAACAGAGTTCAAAAGCTTATCGCGGCAATTCCATAAATTGTCAAAATTCATGTTCTTAATATGAATTAAACTTGGGGCATTCAAATTGGAGTTTTGAGTCTTCGTAGCTCGAATACGACGCTTGAAACGCGTCGTTTTTCCTTCGGTTTCCACCAAAAAAACGCACAGATATGTACAACACAACTAAAACACATAAAAACGCGCAAGAAACACTGAAAGATGCAAATAGAGACTAACAAAAGGTGGTTAGAAAAACATAATGAGACTCTAAATTATCATCTCATCAAGAGGGCTTAGAATACAAAACATAATCCACTTATGTTTGTAACCAGGGCAGGGCTACATCCCAAACATACAAAACCGGACTATGGGATACACATATGGGGGGATGGGCTAAAGATGAACGACGATCCTTCATTATCTTCAAATCTTGAGCTTTCCATCCTGGCTAGGTGGTCCGCGGTTCCATAGACAAGAGAGTAGGTCAAATGATCAAAGTCCACCAAGAGGGCCTGTATGTCCATGAGAAGTGCCTGGTGAACAACTTGCTTTTGGGCATAGGGTCTTGCAAGGGCAATAAATCACATAATTAGAATCAAAATAAACATTATTATTATTATTTGTTAATATTCAAAGAGCAAGAGAGAGTAAGTCATGTTCTAATGGCCCAAAATTAAGTCGTGTTGTTGATTGTGGCTCCTATAAAAGTTGTTGAAGCTTGAAAAAACTGTCATCTCTAATTATAGTTCCTTCACCTGCAAAACCTGGACTACCTCTGGCCGAACCATCGGTATTTAAGCTACATATATTGGATCCTGGAGAAACCACACATGCTAATTATATGAACAACTTGATTTTGCGGCCTGGAGTGATTTAGCATACTGATTTTTAAAGTAATTTAGAGTACAAATCTAGATTTCACGTTCATTGATTGAATGATTTTGGAAAATAAAACGATTGCGACTAAAAAGCAATAAGAACAGTAAGTTGAGCATCAATATTAATAGAGGAGCTAGAAAAGGATAGCCTGGAGATTACCCGTGACATTGCAGTCATGCATGGGAAAAGGAAACCGCCTTAGAAAACGGTAGTTGCTGCACTAAAAGGAGTGCCCCTGGTGGGCGGTGATGTGCACTCAGAGATTTCGTTTTCCGTTGTAAAACATGTAATCCCTAAATACAATCAAGATTAAATTTATAAATCGGTCCTCAAATCCACAGTTTATGGCGGAAAGTTGACTCGGGATGTCGTTCTCCACGGACACTTAGCATATGAACAAGCAAGTAACGTTGTAATTGAATGCAGAAGAGTAAACAGATTAATCTCAGACAGAATAATTAAATCCCAGTAAACCCTAAATTGCTTTGTTGTAAATCAATGATGGAAAGGCGTAAAGGTTCCCCAACCTTCCTCTGCTATTCTACTCCCAACTACTTAGAATCAAACAACGTACTTGCCGTCTACATGTAGCAAGGAAACATGCCAAAAGATCAAGTCGTGGTTAATCTAGACATCCTTACTAAACCAACAATGTGTTGTGTCACTCAACACACTATCTCGTCACATTTTCAGACAAATCACACAGGATAAAGTATAATCCGTTACCAAGTCATAGTTAGTAAGGATTTCCCACATAAAGAGTCGGACGAATAAAGAACAAGTACGAATTACGTTTTAAAACTAATTCATTAATATATCACGATATATAAAGTAGTAGCAAAAGCAGAGTTACGGCGGTTTGCCTTTACAAAAGAAAGTTAACTACTCATAGTAACAAAGAACAGAAATCGAAAACTAAAGAAGAAAAGATGAAGAAGCTTAGTCTCTGATGTCTTCGTGCTGTTGCTTCTAGGGTTTCCTTATTCTAGGTGCCTGATAGCCAGCGGGTTGGGGTTTCACTTACCCGATTCTTAGAACAGAAGAAATCAGACTGAAAATGGTGAAGGAGCAAAAGCATTACTCAGCATAACAAACACAGAAAGCAGCCCCCGGGATGATGAAACTATGGAGAGCTTCATACAGTTTGGAGTATGGTGATCTGTCAAGATTGTTAGGCAGTTAGAGTAGTTAGTTAGGCAGTTTGTTTTTCCCGCTTATTTTTGTTAGCATCAAGGTTAGATTAGGAAATCTTGCTTAGGTGTTTCAACCAATTAGATTAGTTTGTTTGTGTATATATAGATGATAGAATAGTTGCAGTTTGTATCTTTCATAATTCAGTTGTAAAATCACATTTCAATCATCAACACAATTATTCTTCTATATACATTGTTCTTAGTTCACTCTCATCAATGGTGAGTTCAAGCTATATTTCCGCATTTCTGATATGGTATCAAAGCTTAGGCTCTTGATCACCAATGTATTCATTGGTTCATTTACAGATTATTGAGTTTCAGCTCATTTTTCATCTGTTTCTTTTCACATTGCTTACTCTGCAAGCTGTGTTGTTTTCTGAGCACATTCTGTTTGATTGATTCCATCATTCAATAAGATTGATAAGGATTCACTGATCAACGAAATAACTACGAATAGTGTTCATTCGATTTTCCACAAGTTATAGCGATTTTGTTTCATATTCAGTACAGTTTCAGAAAATCTGAGCTTGATCATCATCAGTCATAGTTGTTCTGACAATTTTTACTTGCTCAGTCAATCTCATAAACTGATTTTCAAATCATCAATCGTTTTCTAGCTTGATCAACTGATTAATCTGTTATAGCTATCAATTGCTGCTTGAATCATTGTTACATTTAAGCTTGTTCAGCAATAGTTTTAGTCTGTTATCATCTGATCATGGTTAATTGGTTATAATTTAGCAGATTCATCATATATCACAAATTTACTTCATTACCTGTTTGATAAAATGTCACAGGCCTCTCACGGATGATAATCTTCTTCAAACACTCACAATCACAATGCAAATGATCATACTGAGCAAACTAGGAATTCACATGCTATCAACAAGGAGCTGGATCACACTGATCCAAACTGTCCTTTTCACCTCTTTCCTCACGACACTGCTACATCTGGTGCAATAAAAAATATACTCAAAGGTGCCAATTATATCAACTGGAGGCGAGACATGTCTCTTTCACTCTCTATTCG
The DNA here is from genome assembly GCA_026545765.1 of Plantago major. NCBI lineage: Eukaryota > Viridiplantae > Streptophyta > Magnoliopsida > Lamiales > Plantaginaceae > Plantago > Plantago major. Next base: position 28,649,054 of record CM048843.1, read on the forward strand.
CAACAAGGTTGGGTTTGTGGATGGCACATACAAGAGGCCAGCTCTAGAAGATGCTCTCTATCTTCCCTGGCTTCGATGTAATAATCTCATATTATCTTGGTTACACAACTCTATCACTGAAGAAATTCGAGGAACTATTGCTCAGAGTGTGTATGCTAAAGATGTGTGGGACAAGTTAAAAGCACGTTTCTCTGCTGTGGATAGTGTGCGTATCTATGAGCTTCAACTTGCTCTGTCACAATTTGTTCAAGGATCTCAAACTGTTATGGAATACTACACTAAACTCTCTAGCATCTGGGAAGAGTTACATATGCACAGGCCACCACCTAATTGTGATTGTGGCAAATGTACTTGTCATGGATTAGCAACAGCTGCAAATATCTATGAGACTGATCAAGTCTTTCAGTTTCTCATGGGCTTGCAGGAATCTTATGATCATATTAGAGGCCAAATTATCATGATGACTCCAGTTCCCACTCTTGAGCGAGCTTATTCCATTATTCTCACAGAAGAAAGGCAGAGAAATTCTAGGCATCATGTTGCTAATAACTCATCAACTTTTCATATGCGCCAGGCTAATCAGACTGTTCCATATCAAAGCAAAAGGAAGGGTAAAGAGATCATGTGTACTAATTGTCGCTTAACTAATCGTACAGTTGACAGGTGCTACAGGTTGATTGGCTATCCAAGAGATTTCAAATTCACTAAGAAGCCAACATATACCAAGCATTATTCTGGTGGTCCTATGTCACAGATGAATGATAATCAGTCTCACTATGCTAACAATATTAATGTGCCAAGCACATCATCTGATGTTGCAACTCAGTATGGTCATATTAAGAAAAAGGTTTCAGAACTTATGCAAATGCTTGATCAAAATGTTGCAACCTCTGCTTCTCCCATGAGTATTGCACCTACTGAAAGTCATGAGGACACAGGCATGGATCCAGCTGCAACTTATCATACACTAGGAGGTATACATCTTTGCTCTTTTAATTCACATATTGTTTGCTCCACTTCTACACAGTTACAAGAATATTTTGTTATAGATTCAGGAGCAACTGATCATGTCATTTGTAATATTAAACTGTTTACTAAAAATGTAACTAATGTAAAAACATTTGTGCAGCTACCAGACAAAACTAGACTATCACCACCATGAAAGGAATGTGCAATTATCTCAATATGTGACATTAGAAAATGTACTTTATGTGCCTTCATTTATCGTCAATCTAATTTCATACACAAATCACTAAACACAGATTATTTAATTTTCTCTTCACTCATGATGCTTTTTTTCTTCTTGAGTTTTCTTCAAAGATAATGATTGGTCTCGCTTAAAGATTCATATCCCTGTTTGTATTACACATTCAAGATTTTCAAAGCTTCTCTGTCACCAGCAAAGGTCTTCTACTCATCGTTTCATTTCCTAGTTCAGTGAATAAAGTTCAATCTGTTCATGATATCATACAACCTACTGCAAGCCAACTGTGGCATTATAGACTAGGGCATCCATCTATTCAGAGAATGCAACTTCTAGAATGCTGTAGTATTAATTGTCATGAAATCAAAGATTGTACAATTTGTCTAGAGGCTAAACAGAGGAAACTCTCTTTCCCTACTAGCACATCTGTAACTCAGTCTATTTTTTCACTCATTCATATTGATGTATGGGGTCCTTATTCTATCACATCTATTAATGGACACAAATATTTTCTTACTCTTGTTGATGATTACTCCAAGTTCACTTGGATTCACTTATTCACAAACAAATCAGAAGTTCAATCAATCATATTAAATTTCATTACACTCACACAAAACCAGTATAAAATTAAAATTAAAGCATTCAGATCAGATAATGGTTCTGAGTTTATGGTGTTAACTCCTACACTTAAAGCTTTAGGAATCATTCATCAAACTAGCTGTGTCTATACTCCACAGCAAAATGGAGTTGTTGAACGCAAGCATCAACATCTACTTAATGTTGCTAGAGCATTAATTTTTCAATCATCAGTTCCTCTAAAGTTCTGGGGTGATGCAATCTTAACAGCAGCTTACTTAATCAATAGAACACCTTCTCCATTATTAAATAATACTTGTCCTTTCACCAAGTTTTATGGACATAAACCAGATTATTCCAAGCTAAGAATCTTTGGCTCTTTATGCTATGTGTCCACTCATGCTTAGCATAGAACAAAATTTGATTCTAGAGCTCATGCTTGCATTTTCATTGGTTATCCACCACATACCAAAGGTTACAGATTATATGATATACATACACACAAGCTTTTAGTTTCAAAAGATGTACATTTTCTTGAACACATATTTCCCTACTCCACAACTACTCAGCATTTTTCACCACCAGTACCTAGTATAGATACGAGTGATCTGTTTCTAGATTCCTATCTCACTTGATATAATTCTTCCCCTGTGTCAAATTCAGATACTTAGACTTCTGATCAGTCACAGATTTCTTCTTCTCACTCTCAGTCTCACTCCAATACACAATCTTCTTCTTCATCACAATCACAGTCTGTCACACAAGAAATATCTGTTTCACATGATAATTCTTCTTCACACTCTCACTCTCCTGTTCTCAGGAAATCTAGCAGAAGAGCTGTTACTCCAATAAAAATGAAAGATTATTATCATAATATTTCACACAAACAACATTCTTCTGCTCATCCTATTTCTCACTTCATTTCTTATGATCACTTATCACCATCTGATCACAGTTTTGCTCTAAATATTAGTTCTACTCATGAACCTACTTCCTATACTCAGGCTATTCAATCTCCATAATGGACTAATGCAATAAACGCAAAGCTCCAAGCTTTAGATGATAACAACACCTGGACTGTTGTTTCATTACCACCAGGCCATAAACCAATTGGTTGTAAATATATTTTCAAGTTAAAACTAAAACCTGATGGCTCTATTGACAAATATAAAGCTAGGTTAGTAGCTAAAGGTTATTCATAGAGATTTGGGCATGACTATTTTGAAACTTTTAGCCCAGTAGCAAAACTTACAACAGTTAGAACTCTTCTTGCAATTGTTGCTACACAGGGGTGGGATTGTGAGCAAATGGATGTCCATAATGCTTTTCTTAATGAAGAACTGGATGAAGACATCTACATGACTAATCCACCAGGATACTTGTTTCAGGGGGGCATTGAGAATCCTGTGTTTAAATTGCATAAATCACTCTATGGATTGAAACAAGCATCCGGGCAGTGGAATTTTAAGTTCTCTAATACTCTACAGAAACTTAACTTTACACAATCTAAAACAGATTATTCACTCTTCACAAGAACTTGCTCACAAGGCTTCATTGCATTACTAGTTTATGTGGATGATATACTAATCACAGGATCAAGCACAAAATTAATCACAGATGTGAAAGAAATGTTACATAGAGAGTTCAAAATAAGAGATTTAGGAGCTGTTAAGTATTTTCTAGGACTTGAAGTGACTCGAAATCATCATGGCATACATATTTGCCAGAGAAAATATGTGTTGGAAATGTTAGCAGACACATGGCTAACTGATTGTAAACCTGTGGTGAATCCTATTGAAGTCAATCTCAAATATTCTTCCACAGATACAGATATCTTACATCCATCAGTGTACAGAACACTAATAGGAAAACTTACTTATCTCAACATCACTAGACCTGACATTTCATATGCAGTTGGGGTGTTGAGTCAATTCATGGATAAGCCTTCAAAGAATCACTTGAATGCAGCTCACAAAATATTAAGATATCTGAAAAATGCACCAGGGCAGGGAATCTTCTTTGCAGCTAATAATGAGCTGATTTTAACTTCTTATAGTGATTCAGACTGGGCTGCATGTACTGACACTAGAAAGTCCATTTCTGGTTATTGTATGTTTTTAGGAACTTCATTAATCAGTTGGAGGAGTAAGAAACAAACCACAGTAAGCAGGTCATCCTCTGAAGCTGAATATAGAGCTTTATCTTTTGCTACTTGTGAAATAATCTGGTTAATTTCTCTATTAAAAGAGTTCAATATAAAAGTTAATAATCCTATCACATTATATTGTGATAATCAGTCTGCTCTTCATCTGACAAAGAATCCTATCTTTCATGAAAGAACCAAACATTTAGAAATTGACTGTCATTTTGTAAGAGATAGAGTTTTAGATGGAACAATTGTTGTCACACACGTTTCAACAAAAGAACAGGTTGCAGACATTTTCACCAAGGCTTTAACTCATGCTGATATGATTAGATTGATGTCTAAGATGAGCTTAACCAACATTTATGCTCATCTTACGGGAGAGTCTCAGAACAGAAGAAATCAGACTGAAAATGATGAAGGAGCAAAAGCATTACTCAGCATAACAAACACAGAAAGCAGCCCCCGGGATGATGAAACTATGGAGAGCTTCATACAGTTTGGAGTATGGTGAGCTGTCAAGATTGTTAGGCAGTTAGAGTAGTTAGTTAGGCAGTTTGTTTTTCCCGCTTATTTTTGTTAGCATCAAGGTTAGATTAGGAAATCTTGCTTAGGTGTTTCAACCAATTAGATTAGTTTGTTTGTGTATATATAGATGATAGAATAGTTGCAGTTTGTATCTTTCATAATTCAAAGTAAATCACATTTCAGTCATCAACACAATTATTCTTCTATATACATTGTTCTTAGTTCACTCTCATCAATGGTGAGTCCAAGCTATATTTCCGCATTTCTGATACCGATGACTGGTTCTCTCTCTAGGAGAGCTGCTTTGTGAGCTGTGTGAATTATGAGACACTTGAGGTCTTATTTATAGGTGAAATTTCGACCTCCAAACCGTCATTATTCAATAAGGAAGGTTTAGGAAGGCGGGCCTCAGCCTGATAGGCCAATGAGCGACTTAAGAGAAATCAAGAGTCCATTAGGTCGCTTTGTGGACCGCAAGGACCTCTGCGGTCCCCGTGGCTTAGTGCGATTGGTGCAGATTCGAATATGTTTTCTTCGTTCTTCAATTTCGGCTCAGAACGCTTTCCTCAAAAAGTGGTCTTCTACAAAGTTGTTCCATCTTCAATTATCTTCGCATCGGTTTATCGCATGACATGTTTTGACTCCTCGAACTCCGTGCAACGATCAATCCGGCGTATTTGCTTTCTTGTCCCGATTTGGCACAATTATGCCGTTTTGGTGCCTGAAATCGTGCAAATCCTCAAAACCGCGATCATGACCTACATAAAACACGCAAAGTTGGTACTTGACCATAAAACGATACAAATATTGCATCTAGGACAAAAAATGAGGATTTAAAAGTATGCTATATCGCACATTTCATTGTCACATCAGGCGATCTCCTCATCCTAGTTGCAAAGAGGGCAGTTCGGGTGAGAAACTCGATTCCTATTCCAAACCCATTGAGAAGTTGGGAGTCTTTCCTGGACAACCAACCAGTGAAACATTCTGACACTCGCAAGAGTTTGAAGTTTCCATAGTTGCAGTGCGAGACCATCCTATCATTAAAAAAACACGATCTATGATACTCGTTAAAAATAATAAATCACACAAACTATCTCATGACATTCCTACTACTAAGTTTGTACAATTACAATAACTCATTCATACTCATTTTATTTACTAGTATAGTCAACATGTGAGTGTAATAATATTAAATTAATTTTCTTTCACAAGAAGATTATTAAAGTTGAAAATAAAATATAGTGTGTGTGACATAAAAGTGACATCTGATTGACAGAAAAGGTCCGGACAGCGGGAAAAAGGGCCAACTCACTCACTCCACTACTCTCCTCTTCTCTACTCATAGAAGAGAAAAGAAAAGACACTCGTTTACTTGTTGTTTGGCCTCCATCTCTACAATTTTGCTTGCTCCAATGGCGTCATCACCTACTTCATCGTCTTACTCAGCCACGCCCTTTGCTGCCTCTTCCTCCTCGTCTTCTCCGCTCGATTTCCCAGAACTTCCGGTTATGGCTATGAGGAACAAAATCGTCGACAAGATTTTGGAGAATCGCGTCACTCTAATCGTTGGTGAAACTGGCTGCGGTACCTTCTTTCCCATCTTCACTACAACATTCTACATACTTACCGAGCTTTTTTCTCTTATTTTCGACTGCCTTTGTTTTTCTTTATTGCGTGATTCTGCTGCTTTTTGCCCTTTTCTGGTTTTCTAGTGTGGAATTTTGTGTTTGGTGCCTTTGAAATTTCAGTTTGTGAAATAAAAAGACGATCTTTTTTGTTGGCAGACCGTGTAAAGGAATAATTTTTACGCTTTACTCTTATTTGATATTGTCAATCGTTGAATATATATGTTATCTTTGTCTTGTTAAATGTGATACGTTGATTTTGCTGAAAAGGGTTATTATTATTGGATTCTAGCTGATGGGATTGCTTATTTCTAACCATCTGTATATTGGATGACTAATGGAGACTGTTTTGTCTGTTAATCATATTCATGTGTTGATGGATCATTGTTTGTTAAAAAATTTTGTGTTGATAAATCGTTGCTCTAATTCACTGGGAACTTTTAATCTCACCTGAGAAAACCTTGTACTTTTTTGTTTTTTGTTTTTTTTCCCCACTCTATTGCAAACCTGAGAAAACCGTCTGATTCTTTTTGATGGTTATGTATAACTTTCATTTTTTCATGTATGCTTATGGTAACTCTTGTTTCTATTTTTTGGGTTTCATTAACGTAAATTAATGTTTGATGTGGTTAGTGTAGCCGTGTAGTTGGATTTTGGTACTTCTTTTGGCTATTCGATGCTGATACCTTCTATTCTAAATCTTTGATTTTTTTTTTTTGTAGGAAAGAGCTCACAGATCCCACAATTCCTACTGGAAGAAAATATTGAGCCCATACTCTGTACCCAACCCCGTAGATTTGCTGTTGTAGCTGTTGCTAGAATGGTGGCAAGGGCTCGTAATTGCGAAGTAGGCGGTGAAGTTGGGTACCATATTGGTCATTCAAGGGTATTCTCAGCTCGGTAAGCTTATGAATAGTAGATTATATCCGTGCCAATTGACACTCCTCAACAAATGTATTGATTATCGCATTTGAGCTGGTTGCTGACCTGTCTTTGTTGGAGTCAGAATATACCCCAAGTGGGAATTCTTTCCATTCTTTTCCTTCCATGCATGATACTAAGCACAAAGGATTACTGGGCCTTTTTTTCGCCCAAGTCATTTACGACAATAATCACTATTAATGTTTTGCAGAAGCTATGTTAGGTACATATTCTTTGTATTGGTAAATACAAAATGTTTTAATAGAAATGCATATTTTGCATGCTTTGTGGTTTCTTTGTAGTTAGACTGAAATATCTAAATCTTGTCTGGGGTTCCAAACCTATATGTTATGCCGTAGCTGTTTACTTCGTCCCCTAACATTTCAGTGTGCATGTTTGGAAAATTTGACAGAGCATTAAACTGACGTTGAAAGTTCACTTCGGAGATTGTGTTTAGTAGGAACTGATTTATACTCTGAAAAGAGAATAAATAAATAAATAGTAATTATTATTGATTGATTTGAGTGCAGGGGTTTTAGCTGCTACTGCTTGAAGTCTACATCCCGGTTTGAACCAATTAATTACTTACATCATAAATGAGAATGTTTGAAATAACAAATACTTAATTTACACAATTATACATTGATGCTGTCAAAGATCTTTAATGACAGAGGTTGTCCTCCAAAAGAAAATTCCAATTTCACGAGCTCTGCCATAATGCCGTGAAGCCGTCTGGCTAAGTTTATTTAGGTCTTCATTGTTGGCCTGTCATTTAGGGCATGAGTTTGCAGAAGAAATAAAAGGTGTCACTTCAATTAAATATCGTTTGGTTCTGAGGAACAGTTGTGTAGGTACTTTCATGCCAGATTTTCTAATACGTTGCTCATTAGTCTTACCTTTGAACTCTGGTGATAGTCCGTACTGTTGTCAACTTCCATGAACTGATCATTAACCACATTAGTTTGGTATCTCATTGACTAATACTCTTATTTACTCAAAAGAATCAATATTTGTTTCAGGTCCAAAATTGTATTCAAAACAGCTGGGGTTCTGTTGGATGAAATGCAAGAGAGGGGTATGAATGCCCTGAAATACAAAGTTATTGTTCTTGATGAGGTACATGAAAGATCTGTGGAGTCTGATCTTGTTCTTGTTTGTATAAAGCAGTTCTTACTCAAAAACAACGACTTGAGGTTAGTATTTAACTGTCAATCCGTATGTTGCTTTTGTAATAATTGATATGCACTGTATTCCATTGATGCTCTACATGAGTTCTAAACAAGATTTTTGATGATTTAGAGTGGTGCTGATGTCTGCGACTGCGGATATTTCAAGATATCGTGAGTATTTTAAGGATCTTGGTAGAGGTGAAAGAGTGGAAGTGTTGGCAATTCCTAGCACTGGGAAGAAATCCATATATCAGAGGGATGTTCTTTACCTCGAGCAGGTAGCATCCTAATCAAATCTTTTATGTCATTGTGCATAGAGTTTAATCAACCAACCTGATTCTTAAGCATGTATTTGTTGATGTTGACCTTCTTCCGAAAAACCCACACCAGTACTCATTTTCTTAAAGTGGAAACGTTATTTATACACCTCTGCCCCAGACTACTATTTATGATCAGAAGTGGCCACTCTAATCAAAATCTAAATGCTTGTATGTACATAAGAATGCACTATACAAATATGAAGCACCAAGGGCAAACACATGTCTAACCAATTTAAAATGGAGTGACAAAAGTATCCTGGTTGATTATCACACTTATGTGTGTGTGCAGTGGCAGTGCCAAACGGACGGCATCCCCTAAAGTTTCTGTTTTTTAATTTCTCACGTACTCTCGGATTCTTCAGAGTTTTGCACCCCTAGTTCTTATGTAATTTCATGTCAATGATTAGAGAATATATTTTATAAATAGTAGTAAATGACCTTTTTGTTTCTTTTCTTCTTTCGGGTGTTCTTAGACTGTATAACGGCTTCCAAAATTTCGATACTAACTGTTAAATTTAACAATAAAACCTTGAAATTATTATGTAGATTTTTTCTTGCAATCCCTTATCCAGGAATCCTATTTCTGCCACTGTCTGTGTATGCATATACTCCCTCCGTTCTTTTACAAGGTTTACCTTTTGGTTTTGTGTAAATTTTAAGAAAATGGATTAAAATATTAAGCAAGTGGTAAAAAGTAAGATGAAGAATAGGAAAAGTAAGTGAGAGAATAGATAAAGTATGAAAGAGAGTGTTTAAAAAATTAATAGGTAGAGATAGTGGGTTTCCAAAAAAGGAAACGTTATACTTAAAAAAAAAAACTCCCGAAATGGCAAAAAGTAAACCTTTAAAAAGAACGGAGGGAGTACTAAATAACATTTTATAGCAACCATAACCAGTATTTTACTCTCTCCTACTCAAAAGAAATTAAGTTTCCTACTATTTGCCAAATAAATGAAGTTCGAGGTATTTTGCACTCCTTATTTTCCATTAATATAATTATGTCAAGATTTTCTAAATTATTCAGTTCCAAATTATCCAAATTAATAACGATTTTCTCTACTTCATTATAAAAGGATAATTGGAATTTGATAAGGGTAATTTTGGCAAAAAGCTATGTTCATAATTGGTTTAGAAAGAATCAGATCTTCATTTATTTTGAATTAATAGTGGACAGTTTTTTATAAATATAGTTCTATTATTAGCAAAACAAACTTCAAATCACATTTGACGTGAATATATAAAAATATTGTCCTGATGATTTCTTCTTGGACCATAATGGCCCAAATTAGCCTTTTCGCATGCCTTTGCATTTCCACCTTGGTTCAAATGTGACTCGAAAAAGAAATACTTTCGAATCATGCATTGCACTGGGTTGCAAGGTGCAGTAAGTGCAAAATAGTCGCACTATGCAGCTTGCGCCACAGATTCTGGCATGCATGTTTTAAATAAATATCGTAAAAAAGACTTGTGAATGTTATTCTCACATAGATAGGCACGGAATATGGTGCTTGTAACTTTGCACCCTAATAATTTACTACAAGAGGCAACCTATGTGGTTCCTAATAACAAGTCTTTGTGTTTAGGTAAGTGAACTTCTTGGAATGGACCCTGACAACTTATCCATGAGATACTGTTCTGGACCTAGTCCAGCAGTAGCTGAAGCTGATATCAAACCTGATGTGCACATGTTAATTCATAACTTGGTGATATACATTCATAAAAATGAACCTGATATGGAGAAAAGCATTTTAGTGTTCCTCCCAGCATTACTATGCACTCGAGCAGCAGTGGCACCGTTTGAAGCCTTTCAGCGAGTGCTTCAAGATTAACATTTTGCATAGCAGCATAGATACTGAACAAGCTCTCAAATCAATGAAGATCTGGAAGTCCCACCGTAAGGTACTCAAATTTATTTTCTACTGCAGTAGGTAGATGTTGATACACGTACTGGTACCTTGGAGCAGTGAGGACATCGCAATATTTTATCAACGAAACTTATGTTTTGCATGATTTATGACGCTCAACTAACAAGAGTAAACAATTTTTTTATCAAATGTAGGTTATACTGGCCACAAACATTGCAGAGTCTTCTGTAACAATACCAAAAGTTGGATACGTGATTGACTCCTGTCGTTCTTTACAAGTTTTTTGGGATGGCAATACGAAAGCAGACTCTGCTGAGCTTGTCTGGGTTTCAAAGTCACAGGTATTAACTGTTAATGGTTCTTCGCATTCATGTCTAGTCAGATTTTGCTCCTAACAGTGTATTGTTGCAGGCAGAACAACGTAGGGGGAGAACTGGTCGGACTTGTAACGGTCGTGTGTATCGCTTGGTAACAGGATATTTTTTTGGTCAATTGGAGGATTATGAGGCCCCGGCAATATTAAAGTTATCATTGCGGATGCATGTGCTTCAGATATGCTGTGCTGAATCTAGAGCTATAAATGAACCCAAAGGTGTGGTTAGCTATTTTCACCTGCTACTCCGAATTTGGAGACCATATGAAATTTGAGTTGCTTCTCTCTCTGTACTGGATTTTCTTTTGGGAAAATGTTTGAAACCTGCTTGTGTCTTACCTGCACCAAACTCCTCTATGGTTCCAAGAATGCACAAAATCCTCCATGGTTAAAAAGACTTCAAGTACAAAACCCGTCTTTCTACATCACCTTTAATGAGATGACGGTTTTCTTACTTGGGTCTTAAATCTGGAGGATTCTTGTGCAGGTGTTGCAAACCTGTTGGGGCTGTCGTGCATTTTCTCTGTTCTTCTTTCTCATTTCTGGTAACCGACTTAATGTGTCTTGGTACTTGAGCAATTTCACTGCATATTGAATGGCCGATGCAAATTAGAATTTACACTAAATTTGTACCAGTAATAATCTTCTCATACAGAGTATACAATTACTTTGCCATGTTAAGTAATAAAAATTTCCTTCTGGTCATAAGATTTGCTTCATTATTTAAATGCATTCCCTTTAGGAAATGGTGCTTATAAACATCCCTACATCGCACTCTAACTGGTCATCAGTTTTTATTTTATTTTAGTCTTGAGCATCCAAACATTCAAACCTTTCCGGTTTCGTCGTAAACTGAACAGAAATTGACACCCTCGTACATTCATCCCTCTGGCTAGAAGTTGTGTTAGTATTGTAATTGTTGTCAGATGCTACTCTTAGTATAAAATTTATAGGTACTGTAGAGAGCAAAAGGATATTCCTTCAGCAGTTTTAGGTGCTACTTTGATTCATAAAACATTTTGTTGTTTGTCTACCTACCTGTATAAATGAATAAACGGATTTACTTAAGTTTCTTTCTCACAGCATTACTGCAGAAGGCTATGGATCCCCCAGATCCCGATGTCGTTGAGGATGCACTGGATTTGCTAGTTCATATGCGTGCATTGGGAAAACCGTCTTCTAGACCCCGTCATGAGCTTACATTTTATGGACGACTGCTGGCTAGTTTCTCCCTTTCATTTGATGCTTCTGTTCTTATTCTCAAGTTTGGGAACATAGGAATGCTTCGTGAAGGAATTCTCCTTGGTATATTGATGGACCTTCAACCTTTACCCATTCTGCGTCCATTTGGGTTGGAAAACCAGGTATTATTTCATTGACTTTGAGCTTCATTTAACCATATATATATATATATATATGATAATATGTATACTGACCTGGATGTTGCTTGATTATTTATGTATATGGTTTTATGTTGTTTGTTTGTTTATCCTTTTCCAGTTCTTGGAGCACACTGATAAGTTTTACAGTGGGGATAAGCTTACGGGGCTAGGCAAAAAGGAGGTGCTGTACATCGCAAACTTATGTGCATTTCAGTTCTGGCAACGAGTTTACAAGGTACCTGCATTTAGTTTCTGCAAAACATCCTTTGGAGTTTGAGATGTGTTATGGTGACACTAACTCGAAGAATTAACCTGTTCTACAGGACGCATGGCGGCTTGATCAGCTCAAAAGCTTTGTTAAGCTTGATGAGAATGACATTATCAAAACTGTGCAGTCAAAGATTGAGGAAGAATGGTGCTCGTTTCACAACCTTGTCCTACCTGCACTCCAGCAAGTTGCTGAGACATGTATGATTTCTTGATAATAATTATGACTAATTACATCTGCATTTCTGAGTTGCCCTAATCTATGCTACCAAAGAATTGGATATAATGATAGAGCAGAGAGATTTATGGATAAAGAAAGAGATGATTTTGGTGTAGCAAAAGCTACTATTCTGGAGTTCTATTGACAGAACGTAAATAAAATAAAGTAAAGACACCAATCTCCAAAGAGACGAACCACCCTAAAGGGCGAAACCAACTCCTAAGAGCGAAATAGACTAATTTCTGACTTATGAATAATAACCCTAAGACTCTTATATAATAAAACAACTTCCTAATTCGACTGGAACTCTATTAGCTAATAACTACCAAGCTCCAAATTAAACTTAAACGCTATAAGGTAACTTTCTATCAATACTAGAATTCTATAATAATAATAAGTATTAATCCTAATAATATTTTAGGATTCTAGGTCCGTAACATATATAATTATTTGTCAACTTCAGTTTTAGGAAATAAATCCTGTTATTATCCTATAGTTAGATGTAATATCTACGTTTGGAGGGTTGATCCAGGTAATATAGGGAAACCCTGGAGCATAGATGTAAATAATGTAATCAACATACTAAAAAATGATTTTGATTTACTCAAATGTAGAATGTTTTGTGCAGATGATGAGATCATAAACTCTCTGCACCGGTTTTAGTCCCAATTTTTGTTGGCATCTGATGGTATACCACTTCATTATGAGCCCTATGAATATCAGCATACATGCTATCTTAAGTCTATGGAAAGTGGAAATGTGGATGCTTTGGCTTTAGAGGTAGATGACCTAGAGCACGGAATTTCAAAGACTTGTGTTACTTTACCATTTGTTGGACCTTATGACTTTCAAACAAACAATGTGGTGACCAAGTTTGCTTCTACTGTTAAAGAGGTACTATATTTTGGTCACTCAGGTGAGTTTAGTAATTATTATGACACGTTCTGATATCACCTCATTTCATTGTGTGTAAAATAGATGAGAATGCAGCTGAGTGGGAATGTGTCACGAGAGCAGAATGGATACTTTCCTGATAACGGACATCATGATGCTGGTGGTGCTCCATTGTGCAGATACTTTATCCAAGGTTTATGCAGGAGGGGAACTGAATGCTGGTTTTCTCACTCAGAAGCACAAACAAAAAGACCTCTCTGCAAATTTGTATTCTCGCTGCAGGTATCTATTTATGTTCACGTTTTTTTACCTTGGGATGCGTTGATAAGTACTTGTTCATTATCGACTGTGTTACTTGGTTGACGATGGCCATCCTGGATCTTGATGATTGTTATTTGCAGGGATGCCGCAATGGGGATTCCTGCGTCTTTTCTCATGATTCTGAATCTATAGCTGTATCAGGCAGTGGCTTAAGTTTGTGCTGCCCAGAGGATGATTATACTGATGCAAATTCTCTTCTGCAATTACTTCCTGCTGCTTCGGATGGATGTATACTGTTATTGGATGACATTGACCTTCATTTTTCTTCAAATCTCGCCTGTCATTATGATCCTTCGTGCATAATTTCAACCACATCCCAAACAGATCTTTCCGCTCTTGAGCAATCCTCCATAGAAGGCATAACAATCATTCGAAGTAGCCATTTGTATCAATCAATCATGACCAGTGCCATAGAAGATGTAGTGCCATGGAGAGAAATTAAATGTGTGTTGTGGTTCCCAAAATTTGACGATGATCATGTTGAAGGGCACAAGAGTTTGTTACTAACTTTCTTCAATTGTCTTGCCATCCGGTTCTTGGCTGATGTCCTGTGCAATGTGCAAGTAATATTAACCATGAACAATTTGCGGTTCTCAAAACTACAGGTACTTTGACGTCCCTAGCTTAGATATTATTTCTTGTCCATCATTACAGACTTACATAGGAAATTGTGAACAAAGCTAATTTACCAGTTTAAGATTGGATTTCTAAAAACCTATCTTTCAGTTGAATGGGGAAACATGCTCTTTTCCTTCTTTTGAGGTATCTAGTTAGAGAGGCTTCTGCAGTTAAAATCTTTGTTTCTATGCACGACTATTACGTAATGCCTATATTAGCAAGAAGTCCTAAACATCTATTTTTTCATACTAAGGAAGCCTAACAGGCGCACAGGTTTTGAGAAGAACTCTTGAATGGGCGGTATTATATTATGCAGAACTAAAGTCTGACTGTTGATGTATCTTAAAGATAAAATTAGCTTAGTTTGACCTTGGATCATCTTTTAAATTCTGCTCATGATTTCTCAATGGCAGTTAAGGCTCACTTTTGTGGCCAAGAGTTTCTTTTTGTTGGATATAAATGCTCATGTTTGATACTTGTAATAATTGTATCAGGTGGAAAAATTGGCCCGGGACTGTTTCTTCCATCTCTCAGATTCCTTTCCATTTGATGAGGTGAAGTTGGGGAAGTTGTCAGACGGGATGACTACTAGAAAGGAAATGTTCATGTCAAAGTCTGTTTCATATGTTTTTGACATGCATCCTCCTACTGATATCCAGTTTGGTGATTACACATCAGTATTCCGTCAGTGTCTCCTTCAGAGTCATTAAAGGCATTGCACTTAGCAAATTTTATGTTGCAATGCAGTGAAAGTATAGAAGCTTATCTTTGTAAGTATACAGTCTGTGGCGCAAACAAGTTGGTGTAGGCATTGTTTTATGGGAATTCATGATGGTCCCTGTAGTACTTACTCTCTTACCCTGTAGCTTGAATATGTGATTATTACTATTTCTGGGGCTATTTATCATGAAGATTTTTGCAAACTTTTTGCACATCCATCAGCATCGCACTCAGTTTGCTATTCGTAAGCACACTTTCCTTTGCAGGTCCAGTTGCGAAAAAGTTGCATGAATTGAAGTTGAAATGGCGTGATATGGAGTTCAAATCTGAGTTAATAATTCAATAATGTACTTCTTCCAGACATGGGCATCTTTCTTATATGGCCAATGTATGACTTAATTTGGTAAAAACCATCACATTACATCAAATTGTTCATGGAAACTCGTCTAAGTTGAATAATTGTCCACATACATAAAAGCATGAAACCAAGAAAATCAACAACCAGGAGTTTGTTTTTTCTCCTCATTTTTTCAGTAGTCGAACTTAGAAAATAGCCATCTAAACTATGCCCAAGGATCCACAACCAGTGCAATACTCTTAATCACACAAAATGGCAGACATTACCTCAATCTTAAAACTTCTTTTTGCACCACAGCTAGAAGTTGATCAACCTCCGAAATCGAACAATAATGGTAAGCTCAACACTTGCTAACTCCAATGAGAGCTAAACGCAATTCATAAAACACAATCATGTCCCGATGTAGATGGATCGTTTTCTAGGAAACATGACAACATTGTCATATTAGTCTATTAAGGTTGCGACAATGACCTAAAAATGTTAATAGACAAGTGTGCGGACATGAATTTCTGAATTCATAACTCGGTGTGCCAAGGCGAGAGATTCAACATAATAGCATCCACGCCCGTATAGTACAGTGTAGACACAAAAGAGTAACATCACAAAGAGTATACCTCCATTGGCACCTTCATTTGCAGCACTGTCCCCATCTTGAACTTCTGATCAAGTGCAAGCAAAGAGGCTTATAGGCCTAAACGAGTGTTCTGTTCAGACCATCATTCGAAGCTTTCATTGAAGCTCCATTTCCTGATCTTCTTTCACAGCCAAAAAAGTGAAAAACAAACCCGGGGCGAACGAGAGTTGAGAGCCTTCCAAATTCTTCAGTGCAAGATAAGCATTGCTTGCAGAAATAGGCAAAATGTGTGACAGTAGTATGATAAACTAAAAATTCAATTAAACGCAAGTGATCAGGCTTGCAGGTTTAATTAACTTCTGCCATACAAATATGTTGTGGAAACAGCTAAACAACTATGCAATTGCTGAAGAACAATCGTCGCAAAGCTACAGAATCGTCGCAACAACTACGAACAAATGTCGCAAAGAATAACAACAACACAGAAAACATAGTAACACCAGAATTACGTGCTTCGATCAATTGATCTACGTGCACGGGACCAGATGAGAACCTTTCACTATCACATGTATTCAAACACCCACGAGAATTACAAGTTACAATCACTGATTACAAGAATCGAAACACAATTGAACTCTTCTCGCTAAGAATCTCTCTAAGAATCAATTTCTCTTATACAAGCTAACACTCAAGAATTGACATATGAAAGATATGTTGATGATGATCAATAACTGATCTCTGCAGCTATTTATACTAATTCTGCTCAATACAACTGCATTGGTGATGATTTAAGCTCCAGCTGTCAAAGTTAGTTACCAACAATTAGTTTCCCTCTTTAGCTTCCAACTGTCACTCTGATCTGCACCATTGATTCAGCAAGATTCAATCCTAGCCATCCACAGAAACTTCAGCATCAATTAAGCTACCAACAAATCTCCACCTTAGCTTGATTCCCATCTGAATCCAACCAGCTCCTCAAGTTAGAGCTGCACCCTTTCTTCTCATTCCCATGAGAGACACACACTTAACAAACTTACGAATTATTCTGACCTTGGTAAGACAATCAAAAGTGTTATCTTTTGTGTGAATTTTCAATACTTTCACAATACCTCTAGCTATTACATCCCTGACAAAATGCCACCTGACATCAATGCATTTGGTTCTGTCATGAAACATCTGATGTTTTGTGAGTTGAATTGCTCCTTGATTGTCAGAGTAGATAGGTACACAGCTTTGATGAACATCAAATTCTTCAAGTAATCTTTTTAACCAAATAGCTTCTTTAACAGCCTCAGTAAGTGCCATAAATTCAGCTTCAGTAGTTGATAGAGCAACTACACTTTGATGACTAGACTTCCAGCTGATTGCAGTACCATAAAGAGTGAAAATGAACCCTGTAAGAGATTTCCTTGTGTCCACATTAGCTGCAAAATCTGAGTCAACATAACCAACTAATGCAACATTCTGACTCATATGTCTTTTGAACATCAATCCCAAATCTGCAGTTCCTTGAACATATCTCAGAAGGTATTTAACAGCTTCCCAATGTGATCTTCCAGCTCCCACCATGAATCTACTGACAACACTCATTATATGAGCTAAATCAGTCTGACATACCATGGAGTACATCAAACTACCTACAACACTTGCATAAGGAACTGTACTCATGTATTCAACTTCACTTGCTTCAGATGCACACTGACTAAGAGATAATTTTATACCAAGCTGTATTGGCACTGAGACACTCTTTGACTTGTTCATATTGTACCTCACAAGTACCTTCTTGAGATAATCACTTTGAGACAAAATCAGTGGATTCTTAGAGTCAATTCTGTCAATGTCCATGCCTAGTATTCTCTTGGCATTTCCTAAGTCTTTCATCTCAAACTCAGAACACAGTTTCTCTTTCAAGCTCTTTAATTCACTCATAGCTTTACTTTCTATCAACATATCATCTACATATAGGAGTAAATAAGTGATACCTGTAGCAGAATTTCCTGAGAGATACACACAGCTGTCAAAACTGCTTCTCCTGAAACCAACTGAGGTTATATACTCATCAAACCTCATATACCACTGCATTGGGCTTTGTTTGAGCCCATATAGAGATTTCCTCAACAAACAGGCTTTATTAGTCCTATCTTTAATTTTCAAACCTTCAGGTAACTGCATGTAAATAATCTCTTCTAATTCTCCATGTAAGAATGCAGTTTTAATATCTAATTGATGAAGAAACATCCCACATTGAGCTACCAGTGACAGTAATAGCCTGATGGAAGTATGCTTAACTACAGGAGAAAAAATCTCATTGTAGTCTATACCTTCTCTCTGTGTGAAGCCCTTAGCAACAAGTCTGGCCTTGTATCTGATCTGTTCACCATTTGCAACTTCCATTTTCTTCTTGAAGATCCATTTATAACCCACTAACTTATGACCTTTAGGTATATTTACAACATCCCAGGTATGATTCTTGTTCAATGAATTAAGCTCCTCATTGATGGCTTTAATCCATTGATTCTTCTCAGAACATGTGGTTGCTTCTGTAAATGTACCTGGTTCCTGAGATATGACTTCTTCAGCTGTTACTAGAGCATATGACACCATATATGACTTAGCTACTCTTCCAAATCCATACATGTCAGGTGCTGTATGAGTTCTTCTCACTCTGTCCCTTTCTAGCTAAAAATCTTTTTCATCATTTACATCAACCTGTTGATCTGGTATGTGACCTTCTTCTGCATCAACATGATTCTGATCAATGATATACTCTTCTTCACCTTGAGCTTGATCATTTCTCATATGAGTAGTCATAGGCTCCACCTAAAAAACTACTTCACTTGAATCTGTCTGTGAACTTTCTTGAGTGGATGAGTTGACCTTAAGTGGCATGACCTGCTCATTGAAAGTTACATCCCTGCTAATCATACACTTTCTTTCACCAGGTTCAATACACCACAGCTTATAACCCTTCACACATCTTGGATATCCCAGAAAAATGCACTTAATTGCTCTGGTCTCTAATTAATCACCTTTAACATGTGCCAAGGCTAAGCAACCAAAAACTTTCAGGTGTGATAAGTCAGGCTGTTTTCCAGACCATATTTCTTCAGGAGTTTTGAACTTTCGAGGTGCTGAAGGACTTCTGTTTATCAAGAAACATGCTGTAGTGACTGCCTCTCCCCATAATGATTTTGACACACCTGAGCTGAGTATCATGCATCTCACTCTTTCCAGTAATGTCCTATTCATCCTCTCAGCTACCCCATTCTGTTGTGGTGTGCCTAGGATGGTCCTGTGTCTTATGATGCCTTTCTTTGCACAAAACACATTGAATTCTGTAGATAAGAACTCAAGTCCATTATCAGTTCTTAAATGCTTCACTGTGTTGCTTGATTGATTTTCAACTTCAGTGATCCAGTCTCTAAACTTCTGATAAGCTTCATCTTTAGTTTTGAGTATGTAAACCCAAGCTTTTCTTGAAAAATCATCAATTATAGAGATGAAGTATCTGCCTCCACCAATAGTAGGAGTTCTTGCAGGCCCCCACAGATCAGAGTGAATATAATCTAAAGTTGCTTTAGTATTTTGTTGACCAGTTCCCATACTAGTCTTGTGTGCCTTTCCCATGATGCATATCTCACAGAACATCAACTTAGATATGATATCATTACCTAGGAGACCCTGTTTAGCAAGCTCTTTTAGCCCATTTTCACTGAGATGTGACATTCTCTTGTGCCATATAGCTGAATTATCAGTATTCACAGTAGCACTTTCTCCAACTATGGTTGTTCCTTGAAGGTAGTATAGTTCCTGACATTTATTTCCTTGCAGTAGAACCTTCTCACCAAGTTTAACTTGGAGAACACCATGTTTTGATCCAAAATAGTAACCCATTGAATCCAGCTTGCCCAGGGAAATTAAATTTCTCTTTAAACTAGGTATGTATCTGACATCACTTAGAACCCTTACAACACCATCATGCATTTTGATCTTAATGCTACCAATTCCTTTCACTTTATGAGGGTAATCATCACCTAACAGAACACTTCCACCATTTCTGTGTTTAAGATCACTGAACCAATCCTTAATATAGCACATATGAAAGGAACAACCAGAATCAAGTATCCAAGCAGGCATAATACTATGATCAGTAACACACAGAGCTTCTGCATTCTCATAATCATTTGAAATAGCTGGTGTATTTACTGTATTATTGGTTTGATAGTTTTGAGTGCTCTGACCTGGTGTGTTTCTTTTGAAACTGGGGCATTCTTTCTTCAAATGTCCTTGCTTGTGACAGTGATAGCATTTGCGCCTCTCTATGTTATCATTTGAGCTCCACTTGTTGTCAGTTGAGTTCCTTATCTCCTTCTTCTTCTAAACTCTATTTTTCCACTTTGATTGTTTTCTTTGTTGAAACTTAACATTTAATCCCTCACCTGAGATTGTACTCTTTGGTGCATTTGCCATCTCCATCTCCCTTGATATTAGTGCTGACTCGATGACATCCATTGTAAGGCTTGTGCTTCTCCCATAAACCAGTGCATCCTTGAATGCTCTCAGTGAGCTGGGAAGAGCATTCAACAGAAGAATTGCTTTATCCTCGCTTTTCATTCGATTTGCAGCTTCCGTCTCCAGTTGATCATGAGCGCTTACAGCCTTCTTGAATTCCTCAAGTTGAGTAGTTATTGATCTATCTTCAACCATTCGAAATGCAAATAACCGCTGTTTAGCAAAGATCTTGTTTGCAGCAGACTTTGCATTGTACATTTCTTCAAGCTTCTCCCATATCTACTTTGCAGTTGTGAGATCTACAACCTCTCTCAGCGTGTTATCACCCAATGCCAGAGTTATTGCACTGTGAGCCTTTTGCATTGCTAGCTTCTTTTCAGTGGCGGTCATTGTATCTGGAAATTCTTCAAGAAGTGCCCCAAGAGCACCTTGATGAGCAAGAACTGCTTTCATCTTTGCTTTCCAGAGCACGAAATCACTTCGTTCCATCAGTTTCTCCATGTCCAACCTAGATGACGCCATTTTCATGTGTTGCAGTACAATGATTTTCCCACAGACGGCGCCACCTGTTGTGGAAACAGCTAAACAACTATGCAATTGCTGAAGAACAATCGTCGCAAAGCTACAGAATCGTCGCAACAACTATGAACAAATGTCGCAAAGAATAACAACAACACAGAAAACAGAGTAACACCAGAATTACATGCTTCAATCAATTGATCTACGTGCACGGGACCAGATGAGAACCTTTCACTATCACAGGGATTCAAACACCCACGAGAATTACAAGTTACAATCACTGATTACAAGAATCGAAACACAATTGAACTCTTCTCGCTAAGAATCTCTCTAAGAATCAATTTCTCTTATACAAGCTAACACTCAAGAAATTGACAGATGAAAGATATATTGATGATGATCAATAACTGATCTCTGCAGCTATTTATACTAATTCTGCTCAATACAACTGCATTGGTGATGATTTAAGCTCCAGCTGTCAAAGTTAGTTAGCCAACTAACTTTCCCTCTTTAGCTTCCAACTGTCACTCTGATCTGCACCGTGGATTCATCAAGATTCAATCCTAGCCACCCACAGAAACTTCAGCATCAATTAAGCTACCAACAAGATATATATTGGCCTAAATCACAGCAAAGCTAACCACATAATCGCACTGAATATTGTAAACTAGGCTCCTCAAGTGATTGCAACGAAACAATATTGCTATTTCAGGTGAAAGAAAGCATACATATATCTGGAACAGTTTGGAACTTAAACTTCTCCTGTTTCTTGCGGGCTATAGGCTATAGAGAGCGCTGCTGTTAGTTTATTCGATAACCAATTGATAAGGATAATGTAGTACTGTGTCATATTATGGTCAGAGCTATATAAACTCATAAAACACGGAACAATCAATAAGCTACGGAAGGAGACAGAGACACTACAACTTGCAAGCTATTTCAAGTGAAAACAGAACCAATCAATGTATTTTCGTTGCATCTGTTAGTTTAAATCTAGTCGATATACATAATCTTAAACGGTTCGATCACATTTAGAAGGGCTATAGTCTCTGTCAGAGGGCAGGGGTTTATGTCTCCGATAATTTGTTAACCAACATATACGAATAATGTATTACTAGCATATTATGATCAGTGTAATAGAAACTCATCAAACACGGAAGAATAATTAATAAACTACGTACATAATGATAAAGAAACGTTGCAGCTATTTTGTTAGGAATATCTGTTTAGATTTTGATCAGCAACCTAATGACTTATCTTAGCTCAGAAAGGTGATTAGTACTCTTAGTTCACTTGAACACTGTAAAAGAGGAAACTCACTAAGTATGATAGTCTAGCAAATCTTGTATAGGATGTTAGGTCTTGAAATGTAATTTTTATTTTCGAAGAAGACCAAGAAGAAGGCATCCAGCAGGAAAAGCTCAACAGATTTGAAGATTTGAAGACTGCACAAGATTGCTGAAGACAAGGGTTTTTCAGATACCTATGTCCAGATATCTTGGAGAAACAAGTGTTTTGAAACACACGAGTTGCAAAAGATATCTGAGAATAAAAGGTTTCTGAGACAAGGAAAGTGCCCACAGATATCTACACTCAGATACCTTGGACATAAAATATGCTTCTGAAAAAGAAACATATTATAACAAGTTGTTTAAACCAATGGTATCTGGAGCTATGGTGATCTCTGGAAAAGAACATGCAAAGTTTCAGAAAACTCTGATTGTATAAAGATCTCTGATACCATGC
Organism: Plantago major; assembly: GCA_026545765.1. Classification (NCBI taxonomy): domain Eukaryota; kingdom Viridiplantae; phylum Streptophyta; class Magnoliopsida; order Lamiales; family Plantaginaceae; genus Plantago; species Plantago major. The sequence continues at coordinate 28,671,912 of CM048843.1, forward strand.
ATAGTTCCGTTGGCACTACAGGACAAAATATAGTCTGATGCATTAATTACGCAGCGAAATGTCGAACAAAAGCGGTATCTTACGAAGAAGAAGACAAACCTTTCTGATACTATATTCAGATATCAATAGTTTGAATTTGATTTAACCCTAACGGATACTATTCAAACGGCACTCAAATTCATCTATAAATATCAACACTTAGACTGCTTGAGAACACACCTTAGAACAGACTGAACTTCAAGAATACTGAATACTCAAGCAATCTCAAGCAAACTACTTACCTTCAAGCTTTCTGTTGCGACCAAAGCTCTTGATTCTAAGTAGCACAAAAGTTCTAAGTGTCCTGATCCTTAATGAGCATTGTTATCTGTGAAAGAGTTGAACTAAGATTTCATATCTAAGTTTCATTCTCTTGAACACTTACCATAGACTTGGGTCAGTAGAGAACAAGATACCATACATTGCAAAGTGTATTAAGTATACTTGATTCACAGAGCTATCTGAATAACTGAACAAGTTATTAAAGAAGCTCACCTGACAAACAAACCTAAAACCAACACCGTATACGGTGTGGAGTACAGGAAGTACTTAGTTTGGGAAACTAAGGAATAACTCCAAGGTTGCTGAGCACAGGAAGTACTTAGCTTGGGAAGCTAAGGAATAGCTCAAAAAGGTTTCTGAGGAAGCAGAAATCGGAAATGATATCTGTTTCTATTGTCAGAAACCTGGTCATTTCAAGAAGGATTGTCCTGTCTTCAACAAATTTAAGACATGCGACAAGAAAGATAGAAGAATCTTCAAAAGAAGTCAAAGAGCTATGCTCAATGAAGGAAAAAGATTCAACTCAAGCTGGATGCTCTAGATATTGAGTCGATTAGAGGATGAGGATTCGATGATTCCACCTGCCTTCCCCGAAATATCGTTGTTTCTCATGAAGTAATTGACTTTGGTAAAGGAAGAAAGAAGTGTGGAATGGTGAAGAAATCTTCGAGATATCTCAACATTGAACCTTGTCTAATGGTGATGAGGTAACACATACTTCTGTTATACTTATGAAAGTGATGTGAAGGAATCAAAGAATTGGAAAATCTCGGAAAAGAAATTGATCTTTACAAAGAGAATTTCTAATGTTCGAGCTAGAGCCGAAAATTTGAAGAAGAAAAGAATTCTCTTGCAAAGGAAAATTCTAAATTAATTAAGATATCGAGAAAAGGATCTTTGAAAATGCATTTCTCAAGGCTCGGATATACGAGACCGAAAAGTCACATAAAGAAGCGATGGCAAATCTTCAAAAGAAATGTGAAGGTCTTCTTTACGAGAATAAGGAACTAAAAAAGAAACAACTATTCTTTCAATCTTATGCGAAGCTAGTGACACTCTTCTTGAAGTACAATCTTATTTAAGAGATCCTTGAAAAGAGGACTTGGTGGACACACACGAGATAGTTCCACCACTCTGAATAAGAGTAATGAAGGACTAACATTAAATCGGTGATCGTGGTGATTCCCAAACAATCTACGATGTCGATTGAAGCTAAGATTGTTGTGAAAGGAAAACGATTCGCGACCAAGCCTTTGTGGGAAAAACAAGTCAAAGAAAAGCGTGAAATGTCTACGAAAAGAAACATAACACGAGAAGTGCAATCACCCGATCTTATGTCTCTCAAAAAGGAAAAATTGCGAGGCGGAAAATTTTCTTATGTCACGTTTTACGGAAGAAAATTGATCATCGAGAGACTAGCAAAGGCTGAGAAGAGATCTCGAACTGACATCGGTGCTCGGAATGGTATTGGCTATAAACCCATCGGGAAACAACTTGCTCGCGAATACAAACAAGAGCAAGAACGATGGTTAAAGGCTAGAATTGCTCACATCAATTATCAGAAGTGGAAGATAAATCAAGCCACTGAAAATCTGAATGCCAGGGCTAGAAGAAATCTGGCTAGGAAAGCTAAGTTTCTTGAAGCGGACTCGGAAAAGCAGTGTCTGAAAGCACCAAATGGAGCACCTAGGAACACACGAGGAAGAAAATAGTTCTTAACAACAATGATACTAATCATTTAACTAAGATTCCTCCTTATATTCCTATTAGACAAAAGAATGCTCCTAGGAAATTCATTCAAAAATGGATTCCTACTGGAAGATTCTTTAATCCAGATGGTTCCATTGTTGGTATGAGAACCTAATCTCCTGTTTCCTGTTTTGTGCAGAACACTCTAAAGACTAACTCAAAGTGGCATTTTGATAGTGGATGTGGGAAGCACATGACAGGAGACAAAGCAAATCTGATTAACTACAAAGAATGCAATTATGGACCAATTATCAGGTTTGCTGGAGGAGATGAAAATCCAACTATAGGTTTTGGCAATTTAAAGTTCACAATCTCTGAAGTACTTCATGTAAAGGGATTGAAATATAATCTCCTAAGCATGAGTCAACTAGTAGACAAAGGGTACCTTTGTCGAGATCAAGTCAAAACTATGTAAAGTGATTGACAATGAGTCAAAGCAGTCTTGGTTGCAAGGCGTAAAGGAAATCTTTATGTTCTTGATTGGGCACCCTGTTGAAGAATGTCTCATGGTGAGTCAATCAGCCACTTGAAGAAAATTGGCTATGGCATAAAAGAATGAGTCACTTGAATTTCAAAACTCAATAAACTAGCGAAAGAGTTGGTGGTTGGTTTACCCAAAATGGCATATAGAAAAGAAGGTGTATGCTTAGCTTGCCAAATGGGAAAACAATCGAAACATCTTTCAAGTCTAAAACTAGACATTCGGTGAGAGGCCCACTGCAAATGTTACATATGGATCTGTTTGAATCCTCGGTAACTAGTTATGCGAGGAAAGAAGTATGAATGTTGTTGTTGATGATTACTCAAGATTCACTTAGGTTGTTTTCTCAAACACAAATCGATGCAAGGGTTGAGATACATAACTTCTTTGAATAAGCTCGAAGTCATGAAAAATGACAAGGTATCATGTCGAGCAGACCATGATGCTTGAGTTTGTGAACGATTACATCAAAAAGTTTTGTACCTGCAAACGTATACAACATCAACTATCTTACGTAAGGACACCACAACAAAATGGTGTTCTTTGAAAGAAAGAATAGGACCACGAAAGAAGCGGCAAGAACAATGCTGGCGACCTTTGAAATAAGTGAAATCTATTGGGTTGAAGGCGTAAACACAACATGCTACACTCAAAATAGATGTCGATTAACAAACACCATGACAAAACTCCGTGAAGCTTTTCATTGGTAGACCCTTAGTATCGAACATCTAAGGGTGTTTGGTTGCAGATGTTTCGTTCTTAACTATGGAAAAGAATACTTGAGAACATTTCAACAAAGGCGGATGAAGGAGTATTTCTTGGTTATTCTCGAATAGCAAAGCGTCTGAGAATCTACAATAAAAGAGCATAAAGATCGAAGAATCTATTCATGTAGTATTCTATGAAGGAAACAAGAAAGTACTCTTGAATGATGATCTCGAATAGGTTCAAAGAACTAATGATTAAAGATTACGAAAAGGATCCTCGGAAGGAAACAATTCTATCATTCAAATAGAGGATGAGTCGGCGATGAAAAGCGACCTATGCTTAGTAACAACGGATGACTCTAAGACATGATGAAGAATTTCCTATGAGAATTCCATAAATGGAGCGACTACGAGAACCTTCATCATGAAAAGGTATCGAAAATGAGATTCTTTGAAATCAAGATCCGGATATCTCTAACAATTGAAAAAGTGTCGATATCCATGACATTTCCCATGTGTCGGATATCGAGATCTTGCAAGTATCTCATCAAGATCATATTGATTCACATTCAAATCAAATTGATATTGATCCTACTAGTTCAAAACCCATTATGAAATGGATGAAATCATCCTTGAGCGGATGCCATCCTAGGCCCATTGGCAAAGCTCAACGATAAGGACAATGGACTTATCAAGCAAAATCGGGGAGCTCAAAGCCGAACTTGAAGTTGGTCCTTTGCTACAATTATTTCCAAGGGCATTTTAACTCTCTCAGATTCTTTTATGAGGTGAGTCGATGACAATGACTAAGGGGGAAAGAGTGTACAAATCTGGACCTCAAAGTCAGGGGGAATGGGAAGAAGGAGAAGAAAACAAGAAGAAATCTGGAGCTTGTGTGGCTCAGAAAGGAAGAAGAAACATGAAAACTTCCCAGCCACCACTCAGAATCAACGAACCCTCCTCAAGCAGTACTTTGCAAATAGTAGGCGCTTCGAAACCTCTTGAAGGAACTACAATGATAACAAGGGCCATGGCACAGAGACGTCCAAGGAGTACCAAGGCTCCAAGGAGAAGACAAGTTAAAGGGATTGATGAATCTTCTGAAGAAGAAGAAGGTCAAATCAAGTCCTTGGGCAATGAAGAAGGCTGTAAAACTCTCACAAGATCTAATCTTGATGATGATGAGATGAAGATGAAGCTCCTCTTCACAGAAAAAGGAAAATTGAAAGCCTAACTGAGCCCATAGCTGCAAAGCCCCTAGCAGCTAAAACACCCTCTGGAAATACCAAGTCTATCCAGGGTGGTTCTTCAAGCAACACACCCAAAGAGAATTCAAGACAAAGAAGGAGCAGGTGAGAGTGAGCAAAGACAAAGTCGACTTCCACTCGGGCGGAAGAAGCCAAAATAGAGTATGTGAAGAATGACAATGATTCCTCATCTCTGAGTGCATCAATCGGAAAAATGGCTATTGGATTACGGAACTTAAGCATCTCTTGGTAAATTCAAGATTTCGAACCGATCCATAAACAACTTATGGCATGGAGAAAAGATAAGACCTTGATCAACACCAATCACATTAAAGCTGGTTGGATTTTGAAGTTGTCAAGCTGAAGCCATGAGAAAGGACCTCTCGATGAATGTCCATATGGAAAGCCGGATGATGTGCACAAAATTACGAATATCACGGAGCAGCACAAGAGCAAGACTCATTGTGGAACCCATGAGTCGTTCTATCTAGCGAAGATCAATACAAGGGTGACATCGGATATCGAGGATTATCTCTGAATACTTCAAGCTTTCGGATATCGAATAGAGCATGCACGGAAGTGGAGAAAGTATACGTGGGTCAAACATTTTGTCGAGAAAATCCTACCAAAACCTACAAAGAGGTCGTGGATTTGCGAGACACCGAGATGCTCGTCGAACACTTCTCTATGATTATTACGATGACATCAAAAGGTTTGGAGATAGGAAATTCTTGGTGATCCATAGAACTCTTGTTGAAGACTTGAAGAGTTGAAGACTTGAAGACTAGTCTATTAGGATGTTTACTTGGAGCTTGGTTACTCTGTTGTCCTAATTTACTATGTAGTTTTGTTGTATTTTTTGTTGAGCTAAACTTGTTTTATGTATTGAAGTTATCGTAATCTTTCTTTGTAACTTATCGAAGAACTTACTCTCGGATAGTATTCTATAAAAGATAACTTGTCGAAAAGATCACACCTTGTGATTTGGTTGATGTTTACTTTCGCACTTAATTTAATGAATTGAAAATCAAGAAATGATTAAGTGTTGGATTGTTCACTCATCAGTTGTAATAGGTCGGATAGTCATCGTTGGTTGATCAAAAGGAAATTTGTTAGGAAATTTGTTAGATATTTTGTTAGAAATATCATTTAGATTTTGATCAGCAACATGATGACTTATCTTAGTCTCATAAAGGTGATTAGTTCTCTTGGTTCACTTGAACATTGTAAAAGAGGAAACCCACTAAGTATGATAGTTTAGCTAATCTTGTGTAGGATGTTAGGTCTCAAAATGTAATTTTTATTTTATGAAGAAGACCGAGAAGAAGACATCCAAGCGGAACAAGTTCAATGACATTGAAGATTTGAAGAAAGCGCAAGATTCTCTTGAAGCAGTTTCTGAGATACCTTGGTCGATATCTTGAAGAAAGCGAATAGTCTTAAACAAGGCGTCACAAGAGATATCGAGAACTAGAAGGTTTTAAAACCGGAAAGTGCCCAGATATCTACTCTCAGATACCTTGAGCCTTAACCACATTTCTGAAAAAGAAATATATTGCAACAAAGTTGTTTCAATAAAGTGGTATCTGAAGATTAAAGATAAGGACGTGCAAAGAATCAGATGATACTAGTCTACGTCTCGAGCATAGTTCCGTTAACTCTGAGGACAAAAATGCGATCTGATGCATTTAATGCAGACGGAGATATGCGAATAAAAGCAACGGTCCCTTAAGAAGAAGACAAACTGCTGCGATACTATACACGGATATCAATAGTTTGAATTTGATTTAAACTAGGATACTATTCAGCGGCATTCAAATTCATCTATAAATATCAACACTTAGACTACTTGAGCAGACCTTGAACTCCATAAACACGTTGAACAACATATCCTCTCAAGCAAACTACTTATCCTCAAGCTTTACATTGCGACCAAAGCTCACGATCTTAAGTAGCACTAAAGTTCTAAGTGTCACGATCCTAAACAAACCTTGCTATACGTGAAAGAGTTGAATTGAAAGATCAAGTATAAAGATTCATTCTCTTGAACATTTATCTAAGACTTGGGTCGATAAAAGAACAAGATACCATACATTGAAAAGTGTATTAAGTATACTTGATTCACGAGCTATCGATTAGCGAAAAGTTATTAAAGAAGCTCATCGACAACTCGAACCAAAACCACCATCATCTGGCGTGGGTACATGTAGTACTTAGTTTGAGAAACTAAGGAATAACTCCAAGGTTATTGAGCATAGGAAGTACTTAGCTTGGGAAGCTAGGAATAGCTCAAAGGTTTACGAGTCTGAAGTACTTGGTTGAAAGCCGGGAACAACTCGGGGGAACATTTGGTTGGGAACCATTTGTTTAAGGAATCTTAGAATAGGATTTTGTAAGGTGACCTCAATTATCTATTCTAGTGAATTCTAGGTCTTTGGAAGGCCAAGTGGATTAGTTGGAGGATTCATACCTCCAGATACCACTATACTTAACGTGTTATTTACTTCTCTACTTACATTTTGACACACACACACACACTTTAACTGTTTCTGCACTTATCTATCTTAAGTCTTCCGCGCTCTGAATCTAAGTATCAGATATCTACACAGATATATGAGAAATAGTTTTTATCGACAAAAGTTTTAAAAGACTATTCACCCCCCCTCTAGTCTTTTACTTTGCCGTTATCTGGACCAACAATGGGAGAATTGAATTACTTCCTAGGGCTGCAAGTCAAGCAATTCAATGATGGAATATTCATTAGTCAAACAAAGTATGCAAATGATATGCTCAATAAGTTCAGTCTAAAGCCTTCTGAAAAGAATGCTAAGATACCAATGAGCATTGGAACCAAAATGACCTATACTGAATCTGACAAGAGTGTTGAAGAACACAAGTATAGGAAATTGATTGGGTCTCTACTATACCTCACTGCAAGTAGACACGATATTGATATGCGGTTGGAGTGTGCTAGATTTCGGACAAATCGATGCGGTCACACTACAACATTGCTATGAAAATATTAAGGTATGTAAAAGGTCTTGTAGAAGTTGGATTGTGGTATCCAAAAGAGAGTGGATTGAGTTTGGTTGGCTATTCGGATGCCGACTATCTTTGGATCATTGCTTGATAGAAAAAGCACCTCGGGAACTTGTCGATTTCTTCGCTAGATTAATATCTTGGTTGAAGAAACAAAATTCAATTGCCACATCTACCACGGATTTGAATATATTCTTCTTGGGTGTTGTGCTTCACAGATATTGTGGATACAACAACAACTCAAAGACTATGGTCTCAATGAAGAGAAAACTCTCATTTTCTGTGACAACACAAGTGCCATTGCCATAATTCAGAATCCTAAGTTTCATGCAAGAACAAAGCACATTGATGTTAGACACCACTTCATCAGAGACCATGTTGAAAAAGGCAATATAGAGATACTCAAGATTGGCACTGAAGACCAACTTGCAGATATCTTCACTAAGCCACTGCAAGAAAGTAGATTCTTAGCCTTAAGACACAGTCTTGGACTAATGGAGCTACCAAAGAACTGAAAAAGTTCAGAGAAGAGATATCTGAAAAAGGTATCAAAGGAGAGAGAAAGTATATGGAACGGGTATCCAGAAAAGAGGTATCTAGAACAGGTATCCAGAGAAGAGGAATCTGGAACGGGTATCCAGAAACTAAAGGCTAAAGGGTAAGCAATTTCAAAGATTTCTGAGACGGGTACTCAAATATCTGGATCACTCAGTGAGGGGGAACACAAAAGAGAATAGTACAACTGCTGCAGTCAACTACTCTCTTGAAATTTGTATTATTTCTATCTCTGTGTAATACTTGGACAAATACTAAGTATGAGATAAATCCAGATGCAAACAGTGTTCTTGGTCATACAGAAACGTGATTCAGAAAGCTAATAGCCAAAATTCATTAAATGGGCACAATTACATTTGTTGATTGTGATCATTGCTGAAGAAGCAATGGTGACCCTTGATGAATTGGGCGATTGATCTTCTGGCGATTAACTCTCGGTAAATAGTGGGTATTAAAATTCGGGGCCCACTATGCATTTAATGCGAACAAGCTTTTACTCACGCTTGCGCAATTCACGATACTTACACACAAAATTAATTTGTATGTATATATACATGGAATTACATTACTATATATATATATATGGGATTTTGGCAAAAGAAATTACTTCGCCTAATCCGACATACAGACTTACAAGAATAGCAAAACTCTTCTTCACCCTCTACAAATCTACATTAGTTTTTACGCAAGAATTACTAATCTCTCACCCAAATCTCTTTCTCGTTTTTCAAAAACCTCACTATTTAAAGAGATGGCTCCCAAACGTGATTCTACTCAGAAATCCCAAGCTACTACTGGTACTGTTGAAAAGCAAGCACCAGTGCTAGTTATAACAAACAATCGGTTGATCGGAGAATTCGACCCTGATCATTGGACTTCAAATCACAGGATGATTTGGGGTGGTGCCATGATTGAGGAATACCTGGTAGCCGCAATAGAAACCAGACTGACAGGAAGTTGGTACTTGATATGCTTGAAAAGGCAAAAATCAAGGGTTTTCTATCTGCTCTTCCCAGTGGAGTTTCTTCACTGGATGTTCTGGAGTTTTACAACAACTCCACATTAATTTTCAAGATCTCTGAAGGCACTGAGACAGTGTCTATCAAGACCAAAGTCCAAGGACAAGAAATCACATTGGGCCAAGCGACTTTACGTGATTTTTGAACTTCAAAATCTTGGAAAGGATTTTGAAATTGACACCAAGGATGAAGATCTCCTTGAAGGTGTGAAGCAACTATACAGTGATGTGTGTGATCTTGACAAACCAGACACACCCATCGACTTTAATCTTGCTAACATAAGGACCAGACATCTTTTGGTCCACTGGGATGTGTTGGCATGTATCCTTCACAGATGCTTTGATGGTCTACAAGGAGGTGCTGACCAGTTAAGCCAAGAACGCTGGATGATGATGTTCTTGTTGAGCCAACAAGACAAAAGGCTGGAAAACCCTTTTAATTGGGGAAATGCGCCTTCATGAAATTTGTGAAGAAGATCTGAGGCTTTGAGCTAAAATCGTTAAGGGCCTTGAGCCAAAAGTCACGATGGCTATGGGTGAAAATTTGCTACTTCTTGGAATGCCTTGGCATTGAGCTCGAGAGAAGGCGGATATTGCAGCGATAACCTACTCTACAAATATGAGTATACAAACTTGATGAAAAGGTTCTTGGATCTCGGAAAGGTTCGAAGCGAAGGCGAAGAGAGGTATCGAGGAAAAGTTGCGACCAAGCCGAACTTCACGGAAGAAGTCTGGCAGCCGTCGGAAGGCACACCCATTGAGGTTATCGATTCCCGGATACGGCGTCGGCTGGCGATGAACTCATCAATGAAGATGAACTCATCAATCTTGCAAAGAGGCATCGACTCTTGAACAAGTAGACTCGGCAAGAGAAAGTGCTTTGAAATGTGAAGACTATTACGAAGCCTGGCGATGAACTCATAAATCTTTGAAAAACTTCTAACTCTTCTGCGAAGCGAGGATTATTGATAACTGTTCATTTCGATGGAATCGGACGAGGAAGATCCCATCCCCAAGGTTCTTTGAAAAAGTAACCAAGGCAAAGGGAAGAACAAAAGGTCGAGTTCTGAGAAAGCAACCATTTCGAGATCTTGAGCAAGCACCTATAGCAAAGGTTGTTGGTGCCAACACACCATCGAGGAAAGTCACATATAAACAACTTCAAGAAGCCACGATGGTGGTGACCTAGTGTTGGTAAACGGCGATGTCGACACCACACTTAAAAATCTGGAAGAGCTCTCAAGCTGCTCAAACTTACGCTTCCAGACAACCTAGCGACCACAAGTGGTTGATGAAATGGTAAATGAACTCCATTTCGACATGCCGAATGCAACATCTTTGAAGAAAATCCTGCAAATGAGCAAGTTCCCCTGACTCGAGAGGATCAAGCGAAACCTACTCGGAATGATCAACGAGGGAGGAAGCGGAGTTAGCCATACGGGAAGAGGTTGAAGTACCTCAAACTTCCAACAAAGAAGCAACAACTTTGGAACAACGAGACCAACTCATGGAAGGGTCACAAGTTCCGAGACCACTCGACGACATTGCTCGGGTATTTGAATGGTTGTGTTGGTCGAGATAACGGATAACGGCAAAGTAAAAAGACTAGAGGGGGGTGAATAGTCTTTTAAAGCGTTTGTCGATAACAAATGTTTCTCGGATATCTGAATAGATATCGATACTTAGAATCGAGTCACGGAAGACTTAATAAAGATAAGTGTAGAAAGCAGTTAATAAGTGTGTGTGTGTTCTTTGAAGTATAAATCTGAAGCGTAAATGACCTGACAAGTATAGTGGTATCGGAGGTGGCGTAATCCTCCGACTAATCAATTCGGTCTATCGAGACCTAGAATTCACTAGACAGATAATTGAGATAACCTTACAATAATCCTATTCTAAGATTACGAACAATTGGTTCCCGACCGAATGTTCCCCCCGAGTTGTTCCTAGCTTCTTGACGAGTACTTCCATACTCGAAACCTTTGAGTTATTCCTAGCTTCCCAAGCTAAGTACTTCCTATACTCAATAACCTTGGAGTTATTCCTTAGTTTCCCAAATCAAGTACTTCTTATACTCCGGTAACCTTGGAGTTATTCACTGATTTTTCAAACTAAGTACTTCATGTACTACACGCCGGTTTTGGTGTTGGTTTCGGTTTGAGTTGTCGGATGGCGTCTTAATAACTTTTCGGTTATTGAGATAGCTCTGTGAACTAAGTTACTTAATACACTTTACGGTGTATGGTATCTTGTTCGATTTCTTGACCCAAGTCTTATGATATACATTCGAGAGAATGAATCTCGGAAAGTTGATCTTTTGATTCACTCCTTCACGGATAGCTTTGCTTATTTAGGATCGGGACATTTAGAACTTCGGTGTTTACTCAAGATCAAAAGCTTTAGTCATGTGAAAGCTTTGATAATAAGTAAGATGCTTTGAGAGAGTAAGATCGAGATCGTATGTTTGATATTCGATGTTACGAGTTGTGTTCCGTGTGTTCTCTCAAGTTGTCTAAGTGTTGATATTTATAGATGAATTTGAGTGCCGTTTGAATAGTATCCGTTAGGCTCAAATTCAAACTATCGATATCTGTGTATAATCTTTATGTGTTTTGTCTTCTTCTCGAAGTTGCGTTGCTTTTATTGAGACATCTCTCCGTGCATTAAATGCTTTGTACTATACTCTTTGTCATGTAGTGTCAGCGGAACTATGCTTTATGTCGAAACCGGTGTTATCGATTCTTTGCGTCCTTATCTTCATTCTTGAGATACCACTTGTTATTCATTGAAACAACTTTGTTTTCAATATCATTTCTTTTCGAAGCGTGGTTAATGCTCAAGGTATCGAGAATAGATATCATGGACACTTTCCTTGTTTTCGATATGTATCTCATTTCTCGGATATCTCTTGTGACCAGTTTGTTTGAAGCTGATTAGTGTCTACAAGATCGCTAAGATATTTGAATAATGATTGATAATCTTGTGCGATTTCTTCAAATCTTCAAATGTTGTTGAGCTTTACCTTGGATGTCTTCTTCTTGGTCTTATCTTCATAAAATAAAATTACATTTTGAGACCTAACATCCTATACAAGATTAGCTAGACTATCATACTTAGTGGGTTTCCTCTTTTACAATGTTCAAGTGAACCAAAGTACTAATCACCTTTACGAGACTAAGATAAGTCATCATGTTCTTGAACAAAATCTAAGCAGATATTCTAACAAAATATCTAACAAATTTCCCCATTTTGATCGATCAGCGATGACTATCTTCCCTGTTACAAATCTGGATGAGGAAACAATCCACCACTTAATCATTTCTTGAGATCTTTCAAATCATATAATTAAGTGCAGAAAGTAGACATCAACCAAATCACAAGGTGTGATCTTTGCTGACAAGTTATCTTTTATAGAATACTATCGAGAGTAAGTTCTTGGATAAGTGCAACTTAAGATTCAGATAACTTTAATACGAGGATCTACGATTAAGCTCGATCGGCAAAATACAAAACTACATAGTAAATTAGGACAACGGAGTAACCAAGCTCAAGTAAACATCTAAAGAACTAGTCTTCAAGTCTTCAATCTTCAAGTCTTCAACAAAATTTCTATGGATCGATCGCAAATTTCCTATCTCCAAACCTTTTGATGTCATCAGAATAATCATAGAGAAGAGTTCTGACAAGCATCTCTGTGTCTCTAGCAAATCCACAGACTTCTTTGTAGGTTTTGGTAGGATTTTTCTTGGCAAAATGCTTGACCCATGGTACTTTCCCCACTTCGGGCATGCTCTATTACGATGTCTGAAAGCTTGAAGTATTCATAGATAATCTTGATATCGATGTCACCCTTATTGATCTTACATCGGATAGAGCGACTCATAGGGTTCCTGACAAGTCTTGGTCTTGTGCACATTCTGTGATATTGAATCTTGTGCACATCATCGGCTTTCCATATGAACAATCATCGAGAGGTCCTTCTTCATGGCTTCAATTCTCTTGACAACTTCAAAATCGACCATGCTTTGATGTGATTGGTGTTGATCAAGGTAGGTTTATTCTTTCTCCATGCCATAATTTGTTTGAGGATTGGTTAAAATCTTGAATTTACCAATAGATGTTTAAGTTTGAATCGATAGCCATTTTTACGATTGATGCACAGAGCGGAGGAATCATTGTCATACTTCACATACTCAATTTTGGCTTCTTACGGCACGAGTGGAAGTTGACTTTGTCTTTGTTCGACTCTCGATCTGTTCCTTTTACATCTTGAATTCTCTTTGGGGTTGTCGCGAAGAACTACCACCTGGATAGACTTGGTATTTCCAGGGTGTTTTAGCGCTTGTGGCTTTGCTATGGGCTCGATTAGGATTTCAAGTTTCCTTTTTACGTGAAGAGGAGCTTCATCTTCATCGATCTCTTCATCATCTTCATCAAGATCAATTCTTGTGAGATCTTTGTAGCCTTCTTCATTGCCACAGGACTTGATTTGACCTTCTTCTTCTTCTTGGAAGATTCATCAATCCTCTAACTTGTCTTCTCCTTGGAGCCTTGGTACTCCTTGGAGGTTTACGTGCCATGGCCCTTGTTACCACTTTGGTTCCTTGATGGGTCTCTGGGAAGCAACTTGGCTTGAGGAGGGTTCATTGATTTGAGTGGTGGTGGGAAGTTTTCTTCTTCCTTTACGAGCCGCACTAGCTCAGTTTCTTCTTGTTTTCATCTCCTTCTTCCCATTCCCCGACTTTGAGGTCCAGATTTGTACTGTTTCCCCTTAGTCATTGTTGGCTGACTCAGTCTCATAAAGGAATCTGAAAGAGAGTCAAAATGCCCTTGTAAATAGTTGTAGGCAGTGACCAACTTCTGAAGTTCGGCTTTGAGTTCCTGATTTTGCTTGATAAGTCCATTGTCCTTATCAGTGAGCTACCTTGATGGGCCTAGGATGGCATCTGCTTTTCCGGTGTAACTTGCCTCTTGAAAAGCTTTTTCGACTAAAGACACATCATCGTCCTTATCATTCCCGGATCTTTACGAGCAATGACCATGCTAGTAGTTCTCACTGGTGATGAGCTCGGTGAACTTTCTCATTCGAGAGGGGTGAGCAATTACTTCCTTGTTATGTGAAGACATCTCCTTATTCAGAGCAGCCAGTACTTGGTACCTGCTCATGTATTCATGGGAGTGGACGTTTGGCAGTTTGTTGTAGATTGTAGGAGCAATCAACTTTCTTTTCAAGTGAGAAACGCTAAATGTTCATGTCGATTGCTGCCGAAGTCTTGTCTTCTTCATCATCGGTGATTATCGGTGATCTTCATCCTCTTAGACATTTTCATCAATCGTATCAAGTCCACAACCATCTCGGAGATTGGTTTCTTTCCTTTACGGGAGGAGGATGGTACTTCTTTTGAAGATGATGACGCCTTAGCATCATGCTTGACTTGGATACTTGTTCGATGTCGGTATTTGTCGTTTAGCATTAACAACATCCTTTAGTTCTTCAACCATGAGTAAGCATTGATTTCTTTGAGGTATTGATCTTCTAGTTGATCAAGCTTTTTCTGGATTGAGCTATTTGATCTTCGATTGAAGATGTATTTGTTGTTCTTCTTCAGCGGTTATGCGAGTTGAGCACTTACGGTGCGAGTGTTTAATATTTTACGATTGATTTCCTCGGAGCTCGACTACTTGTTACGTAATAGCTGCGTGTTGGTTAGAAGATGGGCGAGTAGATTTACGAGGTGATGAAGGCGGAAATTTACGTGAAGTCTTCTCGGTTTGCTTTTCGGCGATTGAAGCGATGTTTTTCTGTGAAATTCCTCCGGTCCCTGGTGCAGGGGCATTATCATCATCCCTTTTGTCATTATCATCCTTTTGGTGATGGTCAGTGGGAGGTTCATCAAAGTAATTTTCATCCATTTCTTCCTCCTCATCATCTTGAATACAAGATTGATCACTTACGGGATAGTGATCTTACGCCCATTAACTTCTTCTTGTTGGAAGGTATGAATTGCGAGTCAGGCGAGCGGCTTGAATGCCATCGTAATCTTGTCGACCATCTGCTGTTCAAAGGCATGTATCAAACTATCGCCACTTCTCTGGAAAAGTCCTTGTGTAGTAAATTATGGCGAATGTTGTTACGTAGGAACATTGCTTGGACATCGTTTCGGTCAAGAGCTTCGTGCTCGTCGGTTGGTTGATCGATTATTCTCAATATTTCGAGAGATCGAGCACCTTAACCGCCATTTCTTGAAGCATTGAATATGCTTTGGCGGTGTGAGCTTTGAAGAAGTGAAGTAGGTCCTTGTTTCTTCAATGGGAACTGCTTTGCATCTGTTTGAGCCTGAAAGAAAGAGTTTTGAGTGAGTTTCAAAAACTTTTGTAGATACCTGAGTAGAAGTGTAGTTTAGTTTCTGAGTTACCTGAGTATGAACATCAGGCTCAGATACTTGTTCTCTGAGGCGATTGGTGTCTCGGATATCTTGTTGTGAGGTGGAGACTTGGAGTCTGGTCCTCATCAACCTTTCTTTCTTGAACACAGATAAATACAATACTTAGGAAATAGTTTGAAAGAATCTATGCATAAATATGCTTTTAATGAATTACGATTTGAGCTACTTACTTCCTCATCGAGGCTCAGATTCATTTTCTCGAAACTTGTGCGGTTTACGGTGTTCTTTCAGTGATGTTGCCTCGGGGCTTCATCAATTTCCATTGATCTTGGAAGTTGCAACTTTATCCCTTGCATTTCTACTTAACTTTGTAAGTAGAAAGTATTGATTATTAGAAGAGATAAATGATAACCCAGGATGAAGAATACTTATCACTTGATTGTCATATACCTTCAAGTTTGAAGGCTCAGTGATGAGTTCTTCAGAAACCTTGTTGGTTTCTGGGTTTGTCTCTGGCATTTCTGCCTTATCTTCTTCCATCTCAGTTGGAGCCTGTTAGAAACATTTATCATGAATGAGCATACAAACATTTTTACTGAAAAATTAGTTCTCTTTAAGAATCATTTACCTGTGGCACAGGCTCAGATTTCTCAAGAGTTGAGGTTGAAGGAACCTCTTTTTCAGTATCTGAGGTAAGCTTCTCAGCTTCCTCTTGTTTCTGCGTTTCTAACTCAGCCTGTAACAAAGAAATTCTTATAAGGTAACAAGATTTATAAGTATAAAATTTTTTCACAAGGTAAGAGTTAAACCAGTCATTTACCCGAGCCGTTTGGTGATTGGTCTCTGGAACTTGTGACCTTTCTATACATTGGTCGTCTTGTCCCAGTGCAGTTTCTTTGTTTGAAGTTTCTGGTACTTCACACCTTTCCTGAGTATGCAACTCAGTTGTCTCCCCTGGTTGATCATTCTGAGTAGATGTCTCAGTTTGATCCCTCTCATTGAGTTGGGAACACCTCAATTCTGATTTTCTTGACATATTGTATTCTTTGGTAATTCAAAATGGAGTTCATTTACCATTTCATCAACCACTTGTGGCTGTTGTGGTTGTTGTGTTTGTGGTTGTTGTGGTTGTCTGGAAGCAGAAGATTGATCAGTAGAGTGTTCTTCCAGATTCTTAGATGTGGCATTTCCACGGCATCTGACACTAAAATACCACTCATCGGGGCTTTGTGAAGTTGTGCAAGAGTCATTCCACGATGATGTGTTTGCACCAACAACCTTTGCTATAGGTTCGGAACTTTGTGGTGTAGGTTCTTCTTGGATACCTTATCACCAGTTACTTTTTCAGTAACCTTAGCCCTCTTTGTTCCTTTTATGACTTGAGAGATGACTAGTTCATCATCTTCATCGTCAGAGCTCTCATCAGCATTGGGAACTGATTGGTCCATTATTCCTTCGGTTTCTGCAGATGGGGCTTGGTGCTGTTCACCATTCTTGGCAGCATTTATGAGTTCATCAACAAGGCTTTCTGCATTAGTCGCAACATTTCTGAAAGCACTTTCTCTTGCTGAGTTTACTTGTTCAGTAGTTGATAACTCTTTTGCAGCATTGATGAGTTCATCTGCCATGCTTGCAGATATCTGAGAATTGACAACCTCTTTAGGTGTGTCTTACGATTTGCCGAGACTTCTTTCTTGAAGTTACGGGCTTCTTGGTATAACCTTTTCTTGAGATATCTTTTGATTTTCTCTTCTTAGGACCTTTACGAGACCCGGTAACCTTTTCATCGATTTGTATACCGTACTTGTAGAGTAAATTCTTGTTAGCGATTTGGTAGTCTCTCGAGCTCGATGCCAAGCTTTTCCGACAAGTAGCATATCTTGAGACCATATCCTCTGTGGCCTTTGGCTCATTAGTCCTTTGACAATCTTAGGCTCGAAGCCTTGAATCTTCTTCACGAATTTCATGAAGGCGTACTTTCCCCAGTTAAAAGGGTTTTCCAGCCTTTTGTCTTGTTGATTCAGCAAGAACATCATGATCCATCGTTCTTGGCTTATCTGGTCAGCACCTCCTTGTAGACCATCAAAGCATCATGAAGAATGCAAGCTAGTACATCGGTGAACAGCGGATATACGGTTGGGATGTCGACAACTTGAACTTCGATGGGTGTATCGATTTTCAAGATCACACACGTCCATAAAGTTCTTTAACACCTTCAAGGAGTTCATCATCCTTGGTGTTTATTTCAAAATCCTTTCAAGATTTTGAACCTTAAACAACTTCTGAGAAAGTTGTTAAGTCGGAAGGATTTCCTTTCCTTGGGTGAGGTTTTGATAGACACTATTTCGGTGCCTTGGATACGAAATAATCACAGGTTGTTGTAAAATTCAACACATCGGTGATGAAATTCCTTTGAAATGACGGATAGAAAACCCTTGATTTGTGCCTTTTCAAGCATGTCGAGAATCAATTTTACATCACTTTGGTTTTCTATTGCGGCAGTGAGGTATTCCTCAACCATGGCACCACCCCAAATCATTCTGTGACTTGAAGTCCAATGGTTAGGATTAAAAGCTCCTACCAGTCGATTGTTAACAATAACCAACTCTGGTGTTTGCTTTTCAGCATTACCAGTGGAGTATTGGGATTTCTGTATCGAAGTGTTCTTGGAAGCCATCTCTTTATATAGTATAGGGATTTGAAGCTTGTGTTTGAAAGAGATTCGATTGAGTGATTCTTTTCAGAAAAACTTAATCAAGATTTGCAGAGATTTTAGAGATGTTGCAGAGGATTAGGAGAAGATTTTTGCTATTTTGATGCAAGTTGAAATTTCGGATTAGGCAAAAGTGATTTTCTTTGCCAAAATCCTATATATATAACAAGTGAATCTCAGACAAATACATACAAATTGATTTTGTGTATGCGTGTCACGTAATTGCAAACGACATGATCAAAAGTTACTTGACATTAAATGCAAAGTGGTCTTTGTGAATTTTTCTGATCCACTATTCTTGTGAATTAATTTCTGCCGTTCAGATCAAGCGCTTGAATTCATCAAGGGTCACCATTGCTTCTTCAGCAATGATCACAATTAACAAATGTAATTGTGCCCATTTAATGAATTTTGGCTAATAGCTATCTGAATCACAATTCTGTTTGAGCAAGGACAACTTTGTTAGCATCTGAATCATCTTATACTTAGGATTTTCCAAGTTTTCATCAAGATAGAAATAATGCGAGTTTCAAGAGAGTAGTTATTTGCGAGATAGTTATACTATTCTCTTTAGTGTTCCCGTTTATAGAATGATTAGGATATCGAGTTCCGTCTCGGAGATCTTAAGCTATCTTTTGCTCTTTATCCTTTTGACTTACGGATACGTTCGGATACCTCTTCTCTCTATGCGGATACCGTTCGGATATCTCTTCTCTATACGGATACCCGTTCGGATATCTCTTCTCTCTTTTACGGATACCGTTCGGATATCTGAACTTTTTCAGTTCATTGGTAGTTCCATTAGTCCAAGACTATGTCTTAAGGCTAAGAATCTACTTTCTTGTAGTGGCTTAGTGAAGATATCTGCAAGTTGGTCTTCAGTGCCAATCTTGAGTATCTCTATATTGCCTTTTATAAATGGAACTAGTTTCCAGACTTTGTTTCTCTCAAATTGATCCAACTCTTCTTGCATTGCAGAGATCCAGTCTTGGTCTCCTAATGCTTCTTCTGTGTTTTTAGGTTCAATATTCGAGATGAAACATCGAAAGAGAGTTAGCATTTTCACTATTGCTCTCTAGTCCTAACACCACGATTAATTGGTCGATTATATCCTTTGTAGGATGATCTTTGATCCATTTCATCATAGGTTTAGTGCTAGTAGGATCAATATCCAGGTGATCTGAATGTGAATCACTAAGATTTTGATTTGATACTTTTTCAGTATCTGAGATATCTGACATATGGGAAATGTCATGGATATCTGACACTTTTTCAGTGTTAGGGATATCTGAGACATGCATTTGACATTCTCTTTTTGGATACCTCTTCATGATGAAGGTTCTCGATAACTTTGTTCCATTTCTGGAAAACTCATAGGAAATTCTTCATCATGCATGAGTCATCTTGTTGTTACTAGGCTTTTCAAGCTTTCCTCGTCAGTCATCCTCACTTTCCATAAAGATGTTTTTCCTTTACGAGGATTCTTCTTTAGGATCCCTCGAATAGTTCTTTGAACTTTTAGAGAGTTCATCAATAGGAGGTGTTTTCTTATTTCCTTCATAGAATACAACATGGGCGATTCTTCAATTTTCTTTGTTCTTTGTTGTAAACTCTGTAAGCTTTGCTATTTGTGGAATAGCAGAAAAACACCTTCATCGCCTTTGGTTGAAATGTTCTCGGATAATCTTTCCCATTGTTTAGAACAAAACATCTGACAAATACTCTCGGATGTTTGATATTAGGAGGTCTTCTAACCAAGATTTCATAGGGGTCTGTCATGGTGTTTGTTTATCAAGCATACATTACGAGTGTAGCGAGGTTGTGTTTGACTTCACCAATATATTTCACTTATCTCGATGTCATTAGCATTGTCCTTGCGGCTTCTTTAAGGGTTCTGTTTTCCTTTACGCCACCATTTTGTTAAGGTGTTCTTACGGAGGAAAGTTGGTGTTGTATACCTTTGCGGTACAAAACTCCTTTATGTCTTGGTTGACAAACTTCGATTACCATAGTGCATTACGATTGCGATACCTTGTCATTCTTCATGACTTCAAGCTTTTTGACAAGTTTGGTATGTCCACCGCATCGGACTTGTGTTTGAAAAACAACCCAGTGAATCTTGAGAAGTCATCTACAACAACGGACCATACTTCTTTCTGCATAACTAATTCTGAGATGATTCAAATAGATCCATATGTAAAAGTTGCGTTGGTCTAACACTAAATTGTCGATTTTGGATTTGAAAGAGATCTTAGATTGTTTCCCCCATCGGCGAGCAGATACCATCCTTTACGAAAGATGTTGCAGGAAGACCACTAACTCTTTCTTGGCAAATCTATTCGAGTTTTGAAGTTCAAGTGACTCATTCTTTTGTGCCATAACCGGTGCTCTTGTGTGAGCAGTTGACTCACCATGAGACATTCTTGATTGTGGCGGATGCCCAATCGACAACATAAAGGCGCCTTTCCGTCAACTAAGGTATGCTTTGACTCATTGTCAATTAGTTTGCGATTTAGCTTTGAATTTTATAGTAAAACCGCATGCATAAGCTGGCTCATGCTAAATAGATTGTATTTCAAATCCTTAACATATGTCGTCGGTGATTGTTAAAGTTCCCAATTTGGCGTTACCCGAATCGAGAGGATTTAATTCTCCTCAAAAATCGATGCTCGGTCACGTGTTGCAAGCTTTGTAATCAACAGTTGCTTTGTCTCTGTCATGTGCTTTCGCATGCACTATCAAATAACCATTGTGCTTTAGTCCGGAAGCATTACGCACTGACGAAGCAGGAGATTAGGTTCTCATATCTTTGATGGAACCGTCGAATCAAAAGTTCTTCGATATGAATCCATTTTGAATGAATTTCTTTGAAATATGCTTTTGTCAGCGAGCGTAAGGAGAATTCTTTTGAATGAAAGTTATCATTAGTAAAATTATTTTCTTCCTTGGTGTGTTCCTAGGTGCTCCATATGATGCTTTCGGATACTGTCGGGTTTACGAGTTTGCTTTCGACAAACTTAGCCTTCCTTGCGATTTCTTCTAATACAGCATTGATTTTTAGTGGCTTGATTTAACTTCCACCGATAATTTCTTTGAGCAATTCTAGCTTTTGACCATCGTTCTTGCTCACCTTGTATTCATGAGCAAGTTTTTTCCGATGCCTTTGTAGCAATGCCGTTTGAGCACTTGAAGCTATCGAGGTCTTTTCTCACTTTGCTAGTCTCTGGTTGATCGATTTCTTTCCGGAAAAAGTGACATGGGAGAATTTGACTCCTGCAATTCTACCTTTTTGAAGACATAACGTGGGTGTTTACACTTTTCGGTCTTGTGTTTCTTCGGCTATACCAACATTTTGTTTTTGACTTGTTTTCCCAAAGGTCTAGTCATTTGCCTTTCCTTTGTCAACAATCTTTGTCTTTTCACCGATACTATAGATTGCATGGGCCGTCTTCTTTGAGTACTTGAATGTTCTTTTCTCCTTACTCTTACTCGGTGATAGAACAATGCATGTATTATTGAGTCCTTTCTTCTCTTAAGTAATATTGTACTTGATGAGTGTCACTAGCTTTGGCATAAGATTGAAAAGATAGTTCTTTGTTCTTGAGTTCCTTGTTTTCGGAAAAAGATTTTCATAATTCTTTATTACTTCGGCCATTGCTTTTCATGTGACTTTTCGGTCTCATATATCGAGCTTTGAAATGCATTTTAGCATCCTCTCTCTCATTCTTTAACTAATTGAAATTTTCCTTTTCAAGAGAATTCTTTCTTCTTCTTGAGTTTTACGCTCTAGCTCGGATCATTAGAAATTCTCTTTCATAGATGTCAAGTTCTTTCTGAGATTTTCTAGATTTTTATTTCCTCTTCATCACTTTCATAAGTGTAGCAAAGTATGTGTTACCTCATCAGCCATAAGGCAGTTTTCTATGTTGGAGATGTGCAGTCAATCAATTTCAGCAACTCCACACATTTCATTCTTCTTGAGGCCGAAGTCGATTATATCATGAGTAACTCCACATAATTCTGGTGATGGTAGAGTTGAATCATCTGAATTGTCATCTTCAGAATCTGTCTCAACGTCTAGAGCATCCAGCTGAATTTGGATTTTCTTTCTTTCTTCAGTTAACAAAGCTTTCTGGCTTCTTCTGAAGATTCTTCTATCTTTCTTGTCCCCTGTCCTTATTTTGTTGAGGGCAGGACAATCCTTCTTGAAATGGCCAGGTTTCTGACAATAGAAACAGATATCGTTTCCAATTTCTGCTTCCTCAGTACATGATGCTTTCTGAGCTGGCTTCTTCAGCGAGCTTTTGCTTATTTTTGTACTGGTGATAGTTTGAGCCTAGATGCTTTTTCAGCTTCTCTTTGGCCTTTCTTCTCTCAATTTCTCGACTGACAAATTTACTCATTTGCTTTGCAGCAAGAGCATCCTCAGTCTCCTCCTTGCTTTTCTTCTTTTTAGAAGTTCCTTGAGTAACTAGAGCAACATTCTGCAACTTTTCAGTTGTTTGTTCTCTCTGAGTTGTCTCATAGTCAACAGTAGCAAGATGAGAGAAAAGTTCCACTGGAGTGATATTTGGCATACCTTGGTTAAAATAAAAGAATTTAGTATGCTCCCAGTTGTGGTTAAGACTTCTGACAATAGTCTTAATCTTTTCTGACTAAGAGTATCTATTGCTTTCCCTAAGTGCTGCCATATCACTCATGAGAGTGGTAAATCTGAAATCAAGTTCTTCCAGAGTTTCAGTGGGACCTTGCTTGAAATTTTGAAATTTCAACTTTAGAACTTCGAACTTGTTTTCCTTGGTTTTCTCGATTCAAGCAGATTTCTTCAATCGGTTGCGAACAACTTTAGTTTAGCACCCACAATTTACCTTTGTATGTGCTGGTGTCGATCGATGATGATATTCTGAGCTTGACCATCCGCGATTTCTCTTGGCATCTTCGATGTCCGAGTTCTCTGAGCTTTGGTTACGTAAATAGCGTGACGATAGATCTTCCACTAGTTGGCGCATCTGTTTGTGAAGATCCTTAGCTTTGATCTCTCTCTTCCTCCGAAACCTCCATGACTTGCTTAAGTTGTTGAATGACTATTGGGCCATTCTTTATTACTTGATCATCTCGTCACTTATGGCTTCAAGGTGGAGCATCATGTTATTTTCCATTTCTCGTAGTTCTACGGTTTGAGAGCGGGTGCATCACTCGAGACATACTGCACATAACACAAATTAAATAGTCCTCAAAAGTGGACAAAGTTCCTTCACCTATCTGGGGATCTAGGTTTAGTGTAGAAGGATGGTGAACCTCCTGCTCTGATACCACTTGTTGGTCCAGATAACGGCAAAGTAAAAGACTGGGGGGGGGGGGGTGAATAGTCTTTTAAAACTTTTGTCGATAACAAATGTTTATCAAATATGAATAGATATCGATACTTAGAATCAGTTACGGAAGACTTAATAAAGATAAGTGTAGAAAGCAGTTAATAAGTGTGTGTGTTCTTGAAGTATAAATCTGAAGCGTAAATGACACGGCAAGTATAGTGGTATCTGAGGTGGCGTAATCCTCCAACTAATCCACTTGGTCTATCGAGACCTAGAATTCACTAGAAGCGGATAATTGAGATAACCTTACAATAATCCTATTCTAAGATTACGAACAATTGGTTCTGACAAATGTTCCCCCCAGATTATTCCTAGCTTCTTGACAGTACTTCCCATACTCGAAACCTTTGAGTTATTCCCCTTCCCCTAAGTACTTCCTATACTCAATAACCTTGGAGTTATTCCTTAGTTTCCCAAATCAAGTACTTCCTATACTCATTAACCTTGGAGTTATTCACGATTTTCAAACTAAGTACTTCATGTACTCCACTTGTTTTGGTGTTGGTTTTGGTTTGAGTTGTCGGATGGCGTCTTAATAACTTTTTAGGTTATTCGTATTTGTGAACTAAGTTACTTAATACACTTTACGTATGGTATCTTGTTGATTTCTTGACCCAGTCTTATGATATCTGTTCGAGAGAATGAATCTCGGAAAGTTGATCTTTTGATTCAACTCCTTCACGATAGCTTTGCTTGTTTAGGATCGGGACACTTAGAACTTGATGTTTACTCAAGATCAAAAGCTTTAGTGCATGAGCTTTGATAATAAGTAAGATGCTTTGAGAGAGTAAGATCGGAGATCGTCATTTTCGGTATTGATGTTACGAGTTGTGTTAGTGTGTACTCTCAAGCTGTCTAAGTGTTGATATTTATAGATGAATTTGAGTACCGTTTGAATAGTATCAGTTAGGCTCAAATTCAAACTATCGATATCTGTGTATAATCTTGTAGAGTTTTGTCTTCTTCTCGAAGTTGCGTTGCTTTTATTCGGACATCTCTGTCCGTGCATTAAATGCTTTGTACTATACTTTTTGTCTGTAGTGTCAGCGGAACTATGCTTTATCGAAACCGGTGTTATCGATT
The DNA here is from genome assembly GCA_026545765.1 of Plantago major. Lineage (NCBI taxonomy): Eukaryota > Viridiplantae > Streptophyta > Magnoliopsida > Lamiales > Plantaginaceae > Plantago > Plantago major. Next base: position 28,696,586 of record CM048843.1, read on the forward strand.
CTTTGCGTCCTTATCTTCATTCTTGGATACCACTTGTTATTAATTGAAACAACTTTGTTTTCAATATCATTTCTTTTGAAGCGTGGTTAATGCTCAAGGTATCGAGAATAGATATCTGGACACTTTCCTTGTTTTCGATATGTATCTCATTTCTCGGATATCTCTTGTGACACGGTTGTTTGAAGCTGTTATTAGCTCTGAATGTCGCTAAGATATCTGAATAACGATTGATAATCTTATGCGATTTGTACTTGTGAATTTCTTTGTGTTTTGTCTTGTTAACTAATAAAAATTCTTTATTCTGGTGAATTAGAAACAAAAAAGAGAGGCTGCAAAGCTTGCCTAAGAATCTGAGAAGGAGGCTTCCATAGCCTCACCACTTAAGGAATAGGAGCCTGTTTCAAAGGTAGAAAACAGTTCCTTAAGATATAACATCTCAGATATATGCTTTACACACTTGACTAATACTATTAAGTGTTTGTTTCAATTTGGCTCCAACTGAGAATAAAAATGAAGAGACTGAAAAGTCTATCTCTTCAGAAAAGAATCCAGAGACTTCCAAGGTCTCTGAGGAACAAATATCTGAACCTTACGCAAAGAAGGTATTTCATTCGAATATCTATAATCTTCAAAGATAAATCTCGATCATTTTCTCAAACTAACACTTTCTACTTAAATAGGTTCAAAAAGAAGTAGAAGTTCTTTGAGAATTGCCGCTCAATCCCCTGACAAATGGAAATTGATGAGGCATCAAAACCTTCATCCTGAAAAATTTCCGGAGGCGCACAAGTCTACGAGCAACAAATATCTGAGCCTCCAATAGTGGAGGTAATTGACCTCTCGGATATCTAATTACAGACATAAAACTTTTCTTGATAAAATTTCCTAAGTGTTATGTTCCCCGTCTCGAGTTCAAAGAAAGAGAGGATCTTTGAGGATCGGACTTCCAGTCTCCTCCTCACATCAAGATATCGAGGAACACCGGAACCTCGATAGTCGACCTTGAGCACATTGTTGTTGCACATGTAACACGGATACTTGACTACTCTAAAACTCGAGATATCTACAAGTTTTCAAACTAATTCAAGACTCTCTTTCGGGTTCAAAGTAGTGCGAAGAGTCAAATGATGACTATGAAAACCTTCTTCCCTTCTTCAAGACTCATACCTTGCCAAGCATATTCAATGCTTGAAATGGCGAGAGGTTAAGGTGCTCGATCTCTACGAAATCTTGAGAATCACGGATCAACCAACAAGGCGAGCACGAGCTCTTGATGTGGAAAACTATATCCACAGAATGTTCCCTCTTGAGCATTATCAAGTTGCGACCTTAATGCGTAAGATTTTCCCAAGAAGTGGCACATAAATTGGTGCAAGCCTTGAACATGCAGATGGTGGACAGTTGCGAGATGGCATTCAAGCGATCTGCCCGGACACTACAATTTATTCCTACGAGAAGAAGTAAATGGGCAAATGATCACTATTCGAAGTGATCAATCGGTCTCTGAAGATGAAGAAGAAGGCGGCGAAATGACTATGAAGATTTTCCTTGGACCATCTCAGGATGAGGATGATAAAAGGATGATGATGATGCCCTGCACCGGGGGCGGGAGAATTCCACAAGGAAACAATGCCTCAATTTGAAAAGCACCGAGAGGACATCACAGCAATCCCCTCCTCCATCACCTCAGAAATCTACCCATCCATCTCCCCAACAACAAAAAGACACTGTTGAACAAGTAGTTGAGCACTCTGAGGAAACAACTCAGAAGATAATAAATACTCAAACCTGAACTGCTCAACTCAAACAACTGTTGGAAGAAGAACAACAGCTCCATCTTCAACTTGAAGAAGAGCTAGTTAAATCCCGAGATAAGCTCAATCAACTACAAGATCAATACTTACAAGAGACAGTAGCTTACTCTGAGTTTAAAGAGCTCCAGGATGTTGTAAATGCTATTGCTAAGGAGCTACATACTGAAGAAGTATCTAAAGAAAAGCATGATGCTAAGGCTGCATCACCATCAAAAGAAAAACCATCCTCCTCTCAAAAAGGAAAGAAGCCCATCTAAAGATTGTTCTTTGGTGGAAAATCTTGAAAATGTCCAAGAGGATGAAGATCACTGGGCTGAGGACTCAGATGATGAAGAAGACAAGACTTTGGCAGAACACCGCAATGAACACTTAGCGGTTTCTCATCTGAAAAGGAAGCTAATTTCTCGTGAAGTTTTCAACAAACTGCCAAATGTCCACTCCCATGAATATATGAATAGATATCAAGTTTTGGCACATCTTAAAAGGGAGATGTCTTCACAAAAAAAGAAGTAATTGCCTCCGTCCCCTCAGATATGCAGAAATTCACTGAGCTCATCACTCATAGAACAACCAGTATGATCATTGCTCAGAAGGATCTGGGAATGCTAAGGGACGATGATGTGTCATTAGCTGAAAAAGCTTTTCACGAGGCAAGTTACCTTCTTTGGAAGCAGATGCCATACTAGGCCCATTGGTAGAGCTCCTTTGTTAAAAGTGACTTATCAAACAAACTCGAGCTCAGGCTGAACTTGAGAAGTTGGTCACTTCTGACTCTTGACAAAGAATTTTGAGTCCCTCTCATTCTTTTGTGGTACTTATCAATCAACAATGACTAAGGGGAAGAACTTAGATCGATCAAGGGGAGGAAAGAAGAAATCTAGAGTTGGTTCCTTTCGAGAAGGAAGAAACAAGAAGACTTCTGAGCCACCACTCGGAATAAATGAGCCCTCACCAAATCAGTACGCTTTGCAAATAGTAGCTACTTCCAATGACCAATGAAGAAACTACAATGGTAACAAGGGCCGTGGCAAAAGACCTCAAAGTACGAGGCTCAGGAGAAGACAAGTAAGAGGATTGATGAATCTTGAAGAAGAAGAAGAAGAAGGCAAATCAAATCCACAGGCAATAAAGAAAGTGCAAAAGTCTCACAAGAATTAATCTTGATGATGATGAAGAGGCGATGAAGATGAAACTCCTCTTGAGAGAAAAGAAAAATTGATAGCCTAAGCGGGCCACTTTTGCAAAGCCTTTGACTAATACACCCTCTGGAAATACCAAGTCGATCGGGGTGGTTCTTCAAGCAATCCCCAAGGAGAATTCTAGACAAAGAAGAGCAATTTGAGGTGAACAAAGAAAAATCGACTTCCTCGGGCGGAAGAAGCGAAATTGAGTATGTGAAGAATGACAACAATTCCTCATCTGGTGCATTAATCGGAAGAATGGCTCTTTGGATTACGGAACTCAAGCACTTCTTGGTAAATTCAAGGTTTCGAACCAATCCATAAGCTTTCATGGCATGGAGAAAAGATAAGTGAATCTTGATTAACACCAATCACATCAAAGCATGGTTGGATTTTGAAGTAATCAAGAGCAGAGGCCTTGAAGAAGGACCTCTCTAATGAATGTCCTTATGGAAAGCGGATGATGTGCACATAATTGCAACCTTCTTTGGAGCAGCACAAGAGCAAGACTTGCGGTGGAACCTATGAGTCCTTCTACTTGGCGAAGATCAATACAAGGTGACATCGGATATCGAAGATCATTTATGAATACTTCAAACTATCGGATATCATAATCGAGCATGCACGGAAGTGGGAAAGTATCGTGGGTCAAGCATTTTGTCAAGAGAAATCCACAAAACCTGAGGAAATCTTTGGATCTGCCAGAGACACAGAGATGATTGTCAGAACTCTTCTCTATGACTACTCTGATGATATCAAAAGGTTTGGTGATAGGAAATTTGCAAATTGATCCATGGAGCTGTTTTGAAGATTTTTGAAGACTTGAAGACTTGTCATTTAGAATGTTCACTTGGAGCTTGGTAACTCCTGTTGTTCTATTTGACTAAGTAGTTTCTATGATTTGGTTGATGTTTACTTTCTGCACTTAATTATATGAATTAAAAGATCATAAGAAATGATTAAGTGGTGGATTGTTTCCTCATCCAGATTTGTAATAGGTCAGATAGTCATCGTTGACTGATCAAAATGGGGGAAATTTGTTAGGAATATCTGTTTAGATTTTGATCAGCAACCTAATGACTTATCTTAGCTTAGAAAGGTGATTAGTACTCTTAGTTCACTTGAACACTGTAAAAGAGGAAACTCACTAAGTATGATAGTCTAGAAAATCTTGTATAGGATGTTAGGTCTCAAAATGTAATTTTTATTTTCTGAAGAAGACCAAGAAGAAGGCATCTAGCAGGAAAAGCTCAACAGATTTGAAGATTTGAAGACTGCACAAGATTCTTTGAAGCGAGGGTTTTTCAGATACCTATGTCCAGATATCTTGGAGAAACAAGTGTTTTGAAACACACGAGTTGCAAAAGGTATCTGAGAATAAAAGGTTTCTGAGACAAGGAAAGTGCCCACAGATATCTACACTCAGATACCTTGGACATAAAATATGCTTCTGAAAAAGAAACATATTATAACAAGTTGTTTAAACCAATGGTATTTGGAGCTATGATGATCTCTGGAAAAGAACATGCAAAGTTTCAGAAAACTCTGATTGTATAAAGATCTCTAATACCATGCATAGTTGGCACTCTGAGGACAAAATATAATCTGATTGCATTAATTGCACAGACAGAAATGTCTGAACAAAAACGGTAGCTTCTAAAGAAGAAGACAAACCTACTACAGTACTATATTCAGATATCAATAGTTTGAATTTGATTTAAGCCTAACGGATACTATTCAAACGGCACTCAAATTAATCTATAAATATCAACACTTAGACTGCTTGAGACACACCTTAGAACACACTGAATACTCACACAAGCGCTCTCAAGCAAACTACTTACCTTCAAGCTTTACATTGCGAAAGCTTGATTCTAAGTAGCACAAAAGTTCTAAGTGTCACGATCCTTGAGCATTGTTATACGTGAAGAGTTGAACTAAGATTTCATATCTAAGTTTCATTCTCTTGAACACTTACCATAGACTTGGGTCGATGAGAACAAGATACCATACATTGAAAAGTGTATTAAGTATCTTGATTCAGAGCTATCTGAATAAGCGAACAAGTTATTAAAGAAGCTCACTTGACAAATAAACCTAAAACCGACACCATATCTGGTGGTCTGAAGTACTTAGTTTGAAACTAACAAATAACTCAGGTTCTTTGAGCACAAAAGTACTTAGCTTGGGAAGCTAAGGAATAGCTCAAGGTTTACAGTATAGCAAGTACTTGGGTGAAAGCGAGGAATAACTCGAGAACACTTGGTTGGGAACTGGTGCATTTAGGAATCTAAGAAAAGATATACGCAAGGTTACCTCATTTATCTTAGTGGATTCTTGATGCAGGCGGACAAAGTGGATTAGTTGAAGGATTCATACCTTGAGATAAATGAGGTAACCTTACATATATCTTTTCTTAGATTCCTAAATAGTTTTCAACTTTCCTGACAGTACTCTGTACAAACCTTCGAGATTCTTGTTTGATGTAATCTTCTTCTTGAAGTTTAGTGCATTTCTGGGTGTGTTCTCAAATGAGTGTGATCTTTATAGATGAAGTGTGATCTTCTTTGACAAGTTATCTTTTATATAAAATATGATATCTGAGAGTAAGTTCATCAGATATGATACAGAGAATGTTTACAGATAACTTTTTCAAGAATTAACAGAAAGGATCAATCAGCAAAATCACAGAAACTACTTGGTGAATAGAACAGCAAGTTACAAGCTCAAGTGAACATTCTAAATGATGATCTTCAAAAATCTTCAAGTCTTCAAAGCTCCTTTGATTGCCATGGAATTACCATTACGTCAATCTTGATTTCTTTGAAGTAGCTACTATTTGAACTTGATTGATCATTTTTCCCTTGGTCATTGTTGGACAAGTACCTGAAAGAATCAGGAGATTGTGATTGATAATTCAGTGAACCTTGATGATGGTTTGTTCATGAAAAGCTTTTCCATCATGTTGAGAGTATCAGATGATGTTCTCAGTGATGAGCTGAAAGAACTTTGGAGATTTGAAAAGGATTCTTTTTTGAAATCAGTTTGAACTCTTTGAATTTGAATTCTCTTTGAACAGTGTCTGAATTTTATCGAGAAAGTTCTTTCGAATGGATATCTAAGGTCAGTTCCATTTGTTGTGGGAATGAGCTGCATTCAAAGAACTTCTTTGAACCTTCTCTGCAGAAGGTTTAGATACTTGTTCCTCAAAGACCTTGGAAGTCTCTGGATTCTTTTCTGAAGAGATAGACTTTTTAGTCTCTTCATTTTTCTTCTCAGTTGGAGCCTGTGAGACAGGCTCCTATTCCTTAAGTGGTGAGGCTATGGAAGCCTCCTTCTCAGATTCTGAGGCAAGCTTTGCAGCTTCCTCTTGCTCTTTTGTTTCTAATTCAGCCTATAACAAAGAATTTTTATTAGTTAACAGACAGAAAACACAAAGAAATTCACAAGTACAAACCATTAAGCTACCTGAGCAATGTCAGGCTGAGTGGTCTCTGGAACTTGTGACCCTTCCATGAGTTGGTCTCGTTGTTCCAGTGTTGCTTCTTTGTTGGAAGTTTGAGGTACTTCAACCTCTTCCTGAGTGGCTAACTCAGTTGCCTCCCCTGGTTGATCATTCTGAGTAGGTGTCTCAGTTTGATCCCTCTCTTGGAGTTGGGGAACCTGCTCATTTGCAGGATTTTCTTCAGCATGTTGCATTCTTTGGCATGTGAAATGGAGTTCATTTACCATTTCATCAACCACTTGTGCTTTGTGGTTATGCAGGCGAAGTTTGGCGGTTGAGCTCTTCCAGATTTTTAAGTGTGGTGTTGACATCAGCGTCTTCCAACATTAGGTCACCACTCACCAGGGCTTCTTGAAGTTGTTTATATGTGACTTTCCCTTATGGTGTATTGGAACCAACAACCTTTGCTATAGGTGCTTGTTCAGCAACCTGTGAGCTAGTTGCTTTCTCAGCAACCTTGGACCTTTTGTTCTTACCCTTTGCCTTGGTTACTTTTTCAGCAATCTTGGGGGATGGGATCATCTCCTCGTCGATTAAATCGAAATGCAGAGCGAGTTATCAACAATCCTACGCCTGCAGAAAGAGTTAGAAGTTTTTCAGCATTTATGAGTTCATCAGCAAGGCTTTGTATAATAGTCTTCACATTTCTGAAAGCACTTTCTCTTGCTGAGTCTACTTGTTCAGTAGTTGATGCCTCTTTTGCAGCATTTATGAGTTCATCTGCAGCGACGTCAGGTATCTGGGAATCGACAACCTCAATGGGTGTGCATTCTGATTTGCCAGCAGACTTATTCCGTGAAGTTAGGCTTCTTGGTAACTTTTCCCTCGATACCTCTTGATCTTTAGCTTCTTGGAACCTTTAGAGATCCGATAACCTTTTCATCAAGTTTGTACACTCATATTTGTAGAGTAGTTCTTGTTGGCGATATCTGCCGTCTCTCTGAGCTCGATGCGAACATTCGATGTAGCAAATTTTGATCCATAGCTTATTGTGGCTTTTGGCTGCAAGGCCCTTAACGATTTTAGGCTCAAGCCATATCTTCTTCACAAATTTCATGAAGGCGTACTTCCCCGATTAAAGGGTTTTCCGACTATTGTGTTGTTGGCTTAACAAGAACATCATCATCCGGCGTTCTTGGCTTATACGGTCGACACCTCCTTGTAGACCATCAAAGCATCTGAAGGATACATGCTGACACATCCAGTGGACCAAAGATGTAAAGCCCTTATGTCCAAGCTTAAAGTCGATGGGTGTGTGCGGTTTGTCAAGATCACACACATTCTTGTCTGGTTGCTTCACACCTTCAAGGAGATCTTCATCCTTGGTGTCAATTTCAAAATCCTTTCCAAGATTTTGAAGTTCAAACTGACCTGAGAAAATTGTTTTCAGCGAGATTTCTTGTTCTTGGACTTTGGTCTTGATGAACCTTTGTCTCGGTGCCTTGAGACCTTGGAAATAATTGTGGAGTTGTTGTAAAACTCCGAACATCCGATGAAGAAACTCCTTGGAAGAAGCGGATAGAAAACCTTGATTTTGCCTTTTCAAGCATATCAGTACCGACTTCTGTCGATGGTTTTCGATTGCTACGGTATTCCTCAATCATGGAACCACCTAAATCATCCTGTGATTTGAAGTCCAATGATCGAATTGAATTCTCGATCAACGATTGTTTGTTATAACTAACCTTGGTGCTTGCTTTTGATGCCGAGTGGTAACTAGGATTTCTGAGTAGAATCACGTTTGGGAGCTATCTCTTTAAATAGTGAGGTTTTTGAAAAACGAGAAAGAGATTTGGGTGAGAGATTAGTAATTCTTTGCAGAAAAACTAACATAGATTTGCAGAGGTTGAAGAAGAGTTTTTGCTATTCTTGTGCAAGTCTGTATGTTGGATTAGGCGAAAGTAATTTCTTTTGCCAAAATCCCATATATATAGAAATGTAATCTCCACAGACATATACATACAAATTAATTTTGTATGTAAGTATCTGAATTATGACGACGTGAGTAAAAGCTTGTTGACATTAAATGCATAGTGGGCCTGTCGAATTTTAACGATCCACTATTCTTGAGAGTTAATCTCGATCGTGAAGATCAATAACCGATTCATCAAGGGTCACCATTGCTTCTTGACAATGATCACAATCAACAAATGCAATTGTGCCCATTTAATGAATTTTGGCTATTAGCTTTACGAATCACGTTTTACTATGACCGAGAACCTTATTTGCATCTGAATTTATCTCACACTTAGTATTTGTCCAAGTTTTACGAGAGATAGAAATAATACAAATTTCAAAGAGTAGTTATTTGCGACGGTTGTACTATTCTCTTTTGTTCCCCCTCTTGAGTGATCCGGATATCGAGTGCGTCTCGAAATCTTTGAACATCCGTTTACCCTTTAGCCTTTAGTTTACGGATACCCATTCGATTCCTCTTCTCTGGATACCGTTCGGATACCTCTTTCTGGATACCGTTCGGATACTTTCTCTCTCCTTTGATATCTTTTGGATATCTCTTCTTTGAACTTTTAGGTTCTTTGGTAGCTCCATTAGTCGAGGCGTGTCTTAAGGCTAAGAATCTACTTTCTTGTAGTGGCTTAGTGAAGATATCGCAAGTTGGTCTTGATGCCAATCTTGAGTATCTATATTGCCTTTTCAACATGGTCTCGATGAAGTGGTGTCTAACATCAATGTGCTTTGTTCTTGCATGAAACTTAGGATTCTGAGTTATGGCAATGGCACTTGTGTTGTCACATAAAATGGGAGTTTTCTCTACATTGAGTCCATAGTCTTTGAGTTGTTGTTGTATCCACAATATCTGTGAAGCACAACATCCGGTGACAATATATTGACCTCTTGTAGTAGATGTGGCAATTGAATTTTGTTTCTTCTTTGAACTATGATAATGTCGGCACCGAAATTGACAAGTTCTGAGGTGCTTTTCTATCAAGCAATGATCCGGCATAGTCGGCATCTGAATAGACCAAACTCAATCCACTCTCTTTTGGATACCACAATCCAACTTCTCTGACCTTTACATACCTTAATATTTTCAAGCAATGTTGTAGTGTGTTGCATTGGATTTATGCGAAATCTAGCTTTACCTCAGCGCATATTGAATATCAGGTCTACTTGCAGTGAGGTAAAGTAGAGACCCAATCAATTTCATAACTTGTGTTTTTCAACACTCTTGTCAGATTCAATATAGGTCATTTTGGTTCCAATGCTCATTGGTATTTTAGCATTCTTTTCAGAAGGCTTTAGATTGAACTTGTTGAGCATATCCTTTGCATACTTTGTTTGACTAATGAATATTCCATCATTGAGTTGCTTGACTTGCACCCTAGGAAGTAATTGAGTTCTCCCATCATGCTCATCTCAAATTTACATTTCATGAGTTGACCAAAATCTTCACAAAGTTGCTTGTCTTTAGATCCAAATATAATGTCATCAACATATACTTGAACTAAGCGGTTTCCGTCATGGTTCGATGTGAAGAGTGTTTTGTCAACATCTCCTTTCTTGAAGCCACTTTCTAGTAGGTATCGCGATGTATCATACCATGCTCTTGGAGCTTGTTTGATCCATCTGAGCTTTACGAAGCTTATAGATCATCTACTTTACGAGAAACTTCAAAACACGGTGGTTGCTCAACATAGACTTCCTCGAGTTCACCATTTAGAAATGCACTCTTGACACCCATCGATAAAGCTGTAAAGTCGTTATGAGTGCAAGGCTAGAAAAGTCTTATTGTATCGATCTTGCTGGTGCATAAGATTCATCAAAATCTAGTCCTTGATGCAGGTAAATCCCTTGGCAACCAACCTAGCTTTGTTTCTGGTTATTTCACCAGACTCATTCATTTGGTTTCTGAAAACCCACTTGGTTCCTATTACAGATATTCCGTCAGTAAATGGAACCAGTTTTCAGACTTTGTTTCTCTCAAATTGATCCAACTCTTCTTGCATTGTAGAGATCCAGTCTTGATCTTTTAATGCTTCTTCTATAGTCTTTGGTTCAATTTTTGAGATGAAACATCCATAGAGACAACTTGCATTTTCAACGATTGCTCTTCTAGTTCTAACTCCTTGGTCTATGGGACCAATCACATCTTTTGAAGGATGATTTCTTATCCATTTCATAATGGATTTTGAACTAGTAGGATCAAATATGAATTTGATTTGAATGTGAATCAATATGATCTTGATGAGATACTTGTGCAGTATCTGGGATATCTGACACATGGGACACGTCATGGATATCTGACACTTTTTCAGTGTTAGGGATATCTGGATCTTGCATTTCAGCAATCTCATTTTCAGATACCTTTTCATGATGAAGGTTCTCAGTAGGTTGTTCCATTTATGGAATTCTCATAGGAAATTCTTCATCATGTCTTAGAGTCATCTGGTTGTTACTTAGCATAGGTTGCTTTTCATTGTCAGATTCATCCTCTATTTGAATGATAGAATTGTTTCCTTCTGAGGATCCTTTTTCAGAATCTTTAATCATTAGTTCTTTGAACCTATCTGAGAGATCATCATTCAAGAGTACTTTCTTGTTTCCTTCATGGAATACTACATGAATAGATTCTTCGATCTTTTGCGTTCTTTTGTTGTAGATTCTGTAGGCTTTGCTATTCAGAGAATAACCAAGAAATACTCCTTCATCTGCCTTTGGTTGAAATGTTCTCAAGTATTCTTTTCCATTGTTAAGAACGAAACATCTGCAACCAAACACCCTTAGATGTTTGATACTAGAATTCTACCAATGAAAAGCTAAATGCGGAGTTTTGTCATGGTGTTTGTTAATCGGACATCTATTTTGAGTGTAGCATCTTTGTTCTGACTTCAACCCAATAAATTCACTTATTTGGTCTCGAAGCATTGTTCTTCTTTGCTTCTTTCAGTCCTATTCTTTCTTTCGGCAACACCATTTTGTTTTGGTGTCCTTACGAGAAGATAGTTGATGTTGTATACCTTTGCAAGTACAAAACTCTTTGATGTCTTGGTTCACAAACTTCGATACCATAGTGCATTACGATTCTGAGATACCTTGTCATTTTCATGACTTGAGCTTATTGACAAGTTAGGTATCTCAACCCTTGCATCGATTTGTGTTTGAGAAAACTGACCCAGTGAATCTTGAGTAATCATCAACAACACGGACCATACTTCTTTCTGCATAACTAGTTCTTGAGGATTCAAGCAGATCCATATGTAACATTTGCGGTGGCCTCTCCTTGGAATGTCTAGTTTTAGACTTGAAAGATGTTTTGGATTGTTTTCCCATTTGCAAAGTGAGCATACACCTTCTTTTCTATATGCCATTTGGATAAACCGACCTGACTCTTTCTTGGCTAGTTTATTGAGTTTTGAAATTCAAGTGACTCATTCTTTTATGCCATAGCCAATTTTCTTGATGTGGCGATTGACTCACCATGAGACATTCTTGGTTGTGGCGGATGCCCGATCGGCAACATAAAGATTTCCTTTCGCCTTGCAACAAGGTATGCCTTTGACTCATTGTCGATTACTTTACATAGTTTTGACTTGATCTTGTGATGTACCCTTTGTCTACTAGTTGACTCATGCTTAGGAGATTATATTTCAATCCTTTACATGAAGTACTTGATTGTGAACTTCAAATTGCCAAAACCTATGGTTGGATTTTTATCTCCTCCGAAAACGATAATTGGTCCATCATTGCATTTTTGTAGTTAATCAGTTGCTTTGTCTCTGTCATGCTTCCCATCCACTATCAAAATGCCACTTTGAGTTAGTCTTTAGAGTGTTACGCACAAAGCGAAATAGGAGATCCATTTGGATTAAAGAATCTTCCGATGAATCCATTTTGAATGAATTTCCTAGGAACATTCTTTTGTCTAATAGGAACATAAGGAGGAATCTTAGTTAAATGATTACTATCATTGTTGTTAAGAACTTTTTTATTCCTTGGTGTGTTCCTAGGTGCTCCATTTGGTGCTTTGGATACTGTCGGTTACGATGCGCTTTTGACAAATTAGCTTTCCTAGCGATTTCTTCTAGCCACAGCATTGATTTTCGGTGGCTTGATTTATCTTCCGCCGATAATTCTTTGTGAGCAATTCTATCCTTTAACCATCGTTCTTGCTCTTGTTTGTATTCGCGAGCAAGTTGTTTCGATGGGTTTATAGCGATACCATTCGAGCACGATCTTTATGCGAGATCTCTTCTCGGTGACTTTGCTAATCTCTGGATGATCAATTTTCTTTCGAGAAAGCGTGACATAAGAAAATTTGCGACTCTGCAATTTTCCTTTTGAGAAACATATGCTTGTGGGTGATTGCACTTCTCGGTGTTATGTTTCTTTTCGAACATTTCCATAGTTTTCTTTTGGACTTGTTTTTCCCACAAAGGCTTGGTATATTTGCCTTTCCTTTGTCGACAATCTTAGCTTTACGGCGTCTGTAGATTGTTTGGGAATCACCTCTTGAGCAGCGAATGTTAGTCCTTCATTACTCTTATTTAGAGTGGTGGAACTATACGTGTGTGTCCATTGAGTCTTCTCTTTTGAAGGATCTCTTAAATAAGATTGTACTTGATGAAGTGTCACTAGCTTTGGCATAAGATTGAAAGGATAATTCTTTATTTTTGAGTTCCTTATTCTCAGAAAGAAGACCTTCACATTTCTTTTGAAGATTTGCCATTGCTTCTTTATGTGACTTTTCGTTCTCAGATATCTGAACCTTGAGAAATGCATTTTCAGCATCCTTTTTCTCAGATATCTTGATAAATTTAGAATTTTCCTTTGCAAGAGAATTCTTTTCATCTTCGAAATTTTCGGCTCTAGCTCGGAACATTAGAAATTCTCTTTTGTAAAGATCAATTTCTTTTCTGAGATTTTCCAGTTCGTTGATTCCTTCGTCATCACTTTCATAAGTATAACAAGAAGTATGTGTTACCTCATCAACCATTAGACAAGGTTCAATGTTGGAGATATCTGGGAAGATTTCTTCAGCCATTCCACATACTTCTTTCTTCTTTTGACCAAAGTCAATTACTTCATGAGAAACACCGCATATTTACGGGGAAGCGGTGTGGAATCATCGAATCCTCATCCTCGAATCGGACTCGATATCTAGAGCATCCGATTGGAGTTGAATCTTTTCCTTTCTTGATGAGCATAGCTCTTTGACTTCTTTGAAGATTCTTCTATCTTTCTTGTCACATGTCTTAAATTTGTTGAAAACGGACAATCCTTCTTGAAATGACAGTTTACGACAATGAAGCAGATATCATTTCCGATTTACCTTCCTCGATGCTTGATGCTTTTTGGTGGCTTGTTGAGCTTTGCATATTTTGTCTTGGTGATAGTTTGAGCTAGATGTTTTTGACTTCTCTTTGGCTCTTCTTCTCTCAATTTCTCGTGGCGTATTTTCCCATTTGCTTTCTGACAAGAGCATCCTCGATCACATACTTGCCTTTCTTCTTTTGAAGTTCCTTGAGCAACTAGAGCAACACTCTGCAACTTTTAGGTTGTTTGTTCCTTTGAGTTGTCTCATAGTCAGCGATGGCAAGGTGAGAAAAGTTCCACAGAGTGATATATGGCATTCCTTGGTTAAAGTAGAAAAACTTTGTGTGTTCGATGATTTAGACTTCTCACAATGGTTTTAATCTTTTACATTGGGTATATCTATTACTTTCACCAAGTGCAGCCATGTCACTCATAAGTGTTGTAAGGAAATCTAGTTCTTGAGAGTCTGTGGGACCTTGTTTAAAGTTTTGGAATTTTAGCTTCAAAACTTGAACTTATTTTCCTTTGTTTTTCGATTGCAGCCTGATTTCTTCAATCAGTTGCTGAGCACTTTCGCCATTTGCACCCCAGTTTACCTTGTATGTGCTCTGGAGTAGAACGTATGATGATATTACGAGCATCCATCAATCTATTTCTCTTGGCATCTTGGATATCCGAGTTCTCAGGCTTTGGTTAAATAAATAACTTGGTGGCGGGTCTCCCCTTTGGTTGATGCATCATCTGTGAAGACCCGTCACTTTGTTCTCTGTCTCTACCATTAGAAACCTCTATGACTTGCTTGAGTTGTTGAATGACTATTGGGCCATTCTTTATTACTTGATCATTTAAATCCGATGGCTTCTAGGTGGAGCATCATGTTGTTCCTCCATTTCTCATAATTCTGGTTTGAGAATTGGGCGTCATAAAGACATCCTGCGGCAAACACACTAAACAAGCGAATCAAGTGCGGTGAAAAGGTTAGTGGGCACTTATGGGATCTAGGTTGGTCACGAAGGCTTGGGAACCTCCGCTCGATACCACTTGTTGGTCGAGATAACGACAAAGTAAAAAGACTAGAGGGGAGGGTGAATAGTCTTTTAAAACTTTTGTCGATAAGCCACGATTTCTCGGATATCTGTGAAGATATCGATACTTAATTCGGAGGCGGAAGACTTACGAGATAAGTGCGTGTTGACAAGATAAGTGTAAGTACTTTGCAATAAGTAAAACAAGAAATAAAGCTGCGGAAAGTAAATAACAAGTCTTTTTATAGTGGTATCTGAAGGTGGCGTAATCCTTGACTAATCCACTTGATGCATCTCGACCTAGAATCCACTAAGATAAATGAGGTAACCTTACGGATATCTTTTCTTAGATTCCTAAATGCACTAGGTTCCCGACCGAGTGTTCCCCACGAGTTATTCCCGGCTTTCCGACCAGTACTTCCTGTACTCAGAAACCTTTTTGAGCTATTCCTTAGCTTCCCAAGCTAAGTACTTCCTGTGCTCTGCAACCTTGGAGTTATTCCTTAGTTTCCCAAACTAAGTACTTCCTATACTCCACGCCGTATATGGTGTTGGTTTTAGGTTTGTTTGTCAGGTGAGCTTCTTTAATAACTTGTTCAGTTATTCAGATAGCTCTGTGAATCAAGTATACTTAATACACTTTTCAATGTATGGTATCTTCTTCTCTACTGACCCAAGTCTATGGTAAGTGTTCAAGAGAATGAAACTTAGATATGAAATCTTAGTTCAACTTTTTCACAGATAACAATGCTCGTTAAGGATCAGGACACTTAGAACTTTTGTGCTACTTAGAATCAAGAGCTTTGGTCGCAACAGAAAGCTTGAAGGTAAGTAGTTTGCTTGAGAGTGCTTGTTTGAGTATTCAGTGTGTTCTAAGGTGTTCTAAGGTGTGTTCTCAAGCAGTCTAAGTGTTGATATTTATAGATGAATTTGAGTGCCGTTTGAATAGTATCCGTTAGGGTTAAATCAAATTCAAACTATTGATATCTGAATATAATCTTATGTGAGTTTGTCTTCTTCTTGAAGATACCGTTTTATTGAACATTTACATGCATGCAATTAATACCTTTGTACTATATTTTGTCCTGTAGTGCCAACGGAACTATGCATGGTATCAGAGATCTTTATACAATCAGAGTTTTCTGAAACTTTGCATGTTCTTTTCCAGAGATCATCATAGCTCCAGATACCATTGGTTTAAACAACTTGTTATAATATGTTTCTTTTTCAGAAGCATATTTTATGTCCAAGGTATCTGAGTGTAGATATCTGTGGGCACTTTCCTTGTCTCAGAAACCTTTTATTCTCAGATATCTTTTGCAACTCGTGTGTTTCAAAACACTTGTTTCTCCAAGATATCTGGACATAGGTATCTGAAAAACCCTTGTCTTCAGCAATCTTGTGCAGTCTTCAAATCTTCAAATCTGTTGAGCTTTTCCTGCTGGATGCCTTCTTCTTGGTCTTCTTCAGAAAATAAAAATTACATTTTGAGACCTAACATCCTATACAAGATTTGCTAGACTATCATACTTAGTGAGTTTCCTCTTTTACAGTGTTCAAGTGAACTAAGAGTACTAATCACCTTTCTGAGCTAAGATAAGTCATTAGGTTGCTGATCAAAATCTAAACAGATATTCCTAACAGTTACCTCATTTATCTTAGTAGATTCTAGGTTTGAGACAGACCGAAGTGGATTAGTTGAAGGATTACGCCACCTTCAGATACCACTATAAAAAAACGTGTTATTTACTTTATGCAGTTTATTACTTGTTTTACTTATTGCAAAGTACTTACACTTATCTTGCTAAACACGTGCACTTATCTCAGAAGTCTTCCGCTCTCTGAAATTAAGTATCACATATCTTGAGATATCGAGAAGCTGTCTTTATCGACAAAAGTTTTAAAAAGTATTATTTCAGGTCTTTTTATCTTGTTATCTGGACCAACATATTTTAGTTGAAAACAGAATTGAACAATCTATTTTCATTGCAATCAATCTGTTGGTGTTACATACATCGAGTGATTGACAGAATATGACTTGAGAATGAAAGAATCAGCAGTTATGTCTCTCTGATCCCAATACACAATTCATCATTACATAATTAACACTTAGAAAAGACCGACTAACTATTCTTGGCATCCGTCTGATCGATTAAATCCTCCTGAACAGCGTAGGTTCGCTAACATAGCTTCATCCTTTTAGGATAAATAGTATACTCAGAATCAATGCCAGTCAGATCTATTACTTCTATCATCCCTTCTCCAGCTAAGCCAAATGCGAATGCTGCCAAATCAACCTCATTCAAATCCTGCCTGATCCGTTTAGCCGGTGCTTTAATTATCTGATCATGGATGTCGATACAACCTTTAAGAAATGGGTGATACAGCAGAGTTTGTGCCCGGCATCTATTCTTGGGATTTCTTGCCAAACAAAGTTTCAAGAAACTTTTGGCCTCTTTGGATAACTCACTAGGTAATACTGGCAACTCACCCTTTGTCCCTATCTTGTAAGCAATTTCTTCCTCAGTCAAGTTTTTGCCCCATGCGGGCTTACCAGTAAGCATCTCAAGAACAACACAACCCAATGCCCAGATATCAGAAGGGGCTTCTTGAACGCCTTCCATCAAGGTCTCCGGTGCTGCAAACTCAAGGGTACCCCTCCAAGCACAGGGCTGTTACTGCGACTTCCTTTACTTCCTGTTATTATTTCCATAACACTCCAACCTCTTCGCCAATCCAAGATCGGCAATCTTTTCTGTATATCCATCGTTTTCGCCTCTAACGAGCACAGGGGCGGAGCCAGGATTTGAAAGTTGGGGTGGCGAAGTATTACTCTTGAGCGATATGTAATTTAGTTAGGCAAGGGTTAGGGCCACCGAATCGAGCAATTGAACGATATTTTTCTGAAATTCATTATCGTATTTAAATATGAATATTGAGTAAAATGAAAGGAAAGAAAAACGCATCGTGATAAAGCAACAAAAAATGAATAAGCAATAACTTTTGTGAAAATAAATCGCCTCTTCATATTTTCAAAATCGTCAGATTTAATCAATGTCAAAACCGTCGACAATTCATTTTTCAATATGCATTATCAAATTGCTAGACAAGAAGTCATCCTCCATCGAACCCAGCATTCTTATCTATTCAATTTTCATTACTGAAAATGCACGCTTAGAACATGCTCCAAAAGTACAAAAACTGCCCGTATAACCCTCTTAAATGAGTTAATTTAGTAAAATATCTCTTTAATCACAAAGCCATGGAAGAGACGTGTATTAGTGAGAGACGGATTGATTTTCTTAAGTATATGTATAATGTTTTATGAGTACGTCTACATGTTATAGTATCATTTATTTTTACGTATATGTATATTACCGATGTTTTTAGTAAAACTTCTAATATTTTTTTATATAACTGTAATGTTTAGTCTCTCCATAAAACCTTATCTCAGGAGTCTTACGTTAAATTTATCAAATATTATAATTTTCTCACTTATTTAATTATAAAGCCGACTATCTAAATGGACTAATTAAAAAAATTAGGGGTGGCGGAACATATAATTTTCTAAAATATGCCTATAGTAATAAAGAAAATGAAAAATTTGGGGTGGCGGTGCATCTCATACTGAGCAAACAAAATATTCTCGGGCTTGATATCACAATGAACATATCCCAATCCATGCATATGTTTTAAGCCGCTAAGAATCGGCGAGCATAAGACCGCTTTATCGACTTCACACAAACCTTGATCGTCGACTTTTCGATCACGTCGGACAAAGTTCCTCGAAGCATATTCAAGAAGTAGATTATAAACCTTTTACGCCACCTTCCGCTGTAGTCCACTCGTCACCGAAACATTGAATGATATGATCAGGGCAGCCACAGAGCTGGTCGAAAACCTCCTTCTCAAACTGAAGTGAACCGGAAATGGAATCTTTGGCGGACTTGACAGCCATGTTATCGGCGGAAACCACCTGATCCTAAGAGCCGACCCCTCCACCACCATAAACCGTGACCATATCTCCTTTGTCAATTAGGATTGATTCCATCTTTCCGTATTTATGATTAATTCCATCTTTCCTTATTTAGGAAAATTATGTTGGTTTCTTTGATTTTTTCCTCTTTCCAAATTAACCACATGAAGTACAATTTAACTGCTATTTTCAAATGAAGCATTATTTTTTTTTAATTAAAGTGGGAATTTATTAATAGATGAAAAAATTCATGGGGGGTTTGTAGGACCCCGTAAATATTACGAAGCCAATTCTATGACTTAGGTATGCCTTATTACACAACACAATCTAACTAATATAATTAACCCAGTTTTTTTTTTGCGAATACATTTGAGGAGATTCCATGTTTCGAGCAGGTTTGCTTTTGGCGCCTTTAAATCATTCCCAAGTGTCATGTTGGTGTAGGAGAGTGAAAGCTT
This sequence comes from Plantago major, assembly GCA_026545765.1. NCBI lineage: Eukaryota > Viridiplantae > Streptophyta > Magnoliopsida > Lamiales > Plantaginaceae > Plantago > Plantago major. Next base: position 28,715,820 of record CM048843.1, read on the forward strand.
TCTTGCAGCCATCAATGGCAGTTTTTGGAGACATATGTACCAGATTTCTTTTGAATAGATTTGAGTACAGGAAGAGAAGAAGAATAAGGTGTTTTACGCGAATTCTTAGTCGTTCTTCCAACCTATTTTACAGTAGGGTGCGGAGTAGGGAGAGGAGACTCGATTAGTTGTTTCTAAAGGAAACAACTTTTGCAACTCTAACTTACGAAACCCGAATCAATGGTTTCAACCTTGTAGTTTCAACAACATTCCCAACTAGAGAAATTAAGTTAGAGTCATACCGTCTCTTATAGACCTTCCTAACCGGATGCAGAGGAGATAAATCTCCTTCTGTCAAATCTCCATAAGGAAAGGAGTCAGGGGGGAGCACTTGGTAATATCTTCAGAGGGCCTTCGTCTATTGTGAAGAAGAGTGAGGGGCTCAAATTCTGGAACAAGATTAAGGGTCAAATCAAAGGAAGTAGAAGAGGAAGAAGAGAGTCCTCTAGCAGACGGATAAGGAAGGGTGAAAGCAGGATCAAGGGAACCAGGGGTGATTCAATGACAGCGGAAGATTCACTAATCAAAGAAAATTGGACAGAGTTGTTCTCCACTACAATAGCCTCTTCCACGAGAGAGGAGTTTTCAAGGATGCAAAAATTATTTTGAAGAGCTAGAGAGTCTTGGGGTAGATTCTCAGGCTCCTTTCTCGAAAAAGGATCAAGTAAAGGGTTAGGAGAATCTATATGCGATAGTCCACTCATTATGAGCAGTGTTCTAGGAGATGAATCGGGACTCCACTTTGGCGAGATGAATAATCATCGGAAGAGTTGGAATCTTTCTCGGAAGATCTACCATCAATTTTTCCTTAGCAATTTCTGGTTCCTCCATGTGAGGAATCACCCAGGGGGATTTTCTTTGGGGGAGAGGATATGGTCTTTTTTAAGGGTATTTAGCGAAGTAATTTTTCAAAATATGCCCCATTTTGCTACAGTGCAAGCAGAAAAGAGGAAGAGGTTCATGCTTTACACTTATTTTTAGCTTTTGCCCTTGTAGTTCGATAAGTAAGGAGTCATGAATCTTCTTAGAAATATCAATTTCAACTAAAATCTGAGCTTTCTCTAGTCTAGTGAAAGAAGGCCATGATATCAACTCTCGAAGGCTTTCCAAGCGGCTTAACAAGTTGAATAAAGCTTACGGATTAAACAACAAAAGCGAGGAAGGTGCCACGGGGAGATCGAATAGGAACGAGGAGAATCACGGAAAGATTATGAAAAGGAGACCATTTCACAATACGCATAGAAACAGACTTAACGGACATAGAATTTTTGGACCAAAGCACATAATAATCATCTTGTGTGGATAAACTAGTTATCGCACTTTTCTTGTTTGGAAAATCAGAGAACTTACGGATAACGAGCTTGGCAATGGTGCTAAATATCAAAAAAGCACCGAATGAAGCAAGCAAACCCACCAAAGATTTGTTAAAAGGAACAGAGAGATTCAAAATTTCCTGCTCCGAGAAAGAAACCACCGGATTACCATTTCGCAAGAATGGAAGACTTGGGCAGCCGAGGTTTTAGAGAAGAAATTAATCCTTGCGGAAAATGCATTTGGGTTGGGAAGATCGGATCCGTAAAAAGCCAGGAAGGATTTAAGAGTATGGGAGGAGAGGACATGAGGAGGTCGGAGGAGGTGGAGGTGCGGCTCTAGTTGGCCGGAGGGAGAGAGCCATCAATTATAAAAAAACCATAGGAGAGGCGCTTAGATCTGAGACAAACTAGGGCGGAGGAAAAATAGAAAAAGGGGGCGCCGCCAGGGACGAGAGGTTGCCGGCAGGGAGGACTGAAAAAGTTGTAATTAGGTGATTTGGCATGATGTGATTTGAAGCTGAAGTGAAATGGTATGTCAATGTCACAGAGCTCAAATATGACTACTTTGTGATCAAATTTTGCATGAATACATGCAAGCAAACATAGAATAAAATCAAATCAAATCACTGTAAATTACTCACTCATCAATCACCAAAACATACAATAAAATTATATGAAGAAAAAACATTAGTTATATTTTCCTAATATAACCTTGCTTTATCGTTTTAAATCTAATTTGATATTAATTTGTGGTCAAAGTTGCTAAAGAAAAGTCAACCTAGAAATTTATTATTGTGGTGAAAGGAATAAAAACTAGACGAATCTAAAAAACTAAAAGCGAATGGTGAGAGATGTTCACTTAAGCCACCAAAACTTACCCTTGTAGAAGTATATTGCATGTTTGGTCCCCCTAAATCCCATATTTAATTCACAAGTGTTTATTTTTGTAGTATCCTTCCTTTCCTTGAAACCATTGGTTTTGTAACTTATAGTCTCCCTCCATATCATGCTTAATATTGCCAAACCACTTAATTACAATTTATAAATAAAATCTTACCTATCATTTATTTAACCTTAATTAATTACTTATAAAAAAACAATTAATATAGCTATAAATATCTATTACATATGCTCATTTGAAGCTTAACTTTGAACATAGCTTCACTTTGAGGTGGTAGCACTATTGTCTTAGTAAAGAGGAACAAAGAAGCCTCACTAGAGCATATACAACATTACAAATTAATCAACGAGACAAGTAACTACTAAGGAAAAGACTTGCACTCGCTAAAACACACTTTACGATATCAAGTGAAATGAAAACAAAGAGGCTTATATTTGAGGATCGTGGGGCATCATGATCACTTAAGGGACCAAAAGTGCAATTTACCTCCCCTAAGACTATATAACATGTTTGGTCCCCTATTTTTAGTTCCCTTGTGTTAGGGCCTCTATATTGACCAACGAGATAAGTAACTAGTAAGGGAAAGATTCGCCGGAGCACACTTTTACAGCGAGGTTTATATGCATAAGCGAGTTATTTACATACCATAATTGAAGCTTCCATGGAAGCTCAATTGGTCTTTTCTTTTTACAATTAAAAGCGTAAAAAACAAACCCTCGCAAACAAGATGTATTTTGCCCGCATCGTATTGAGCGCACTAAAAAGCGAGAAGTACCACCAGTTCGAGGATCGACCATAAAATTGCAATTAGTCCTCCATCAACAATAGTGAGCTAGCTTACGGAGCTGTTTTAGTCACCTCCTTGACTCCTTCAATGGCGGTTCCATGCATGCAATGCACCAAAATTAGCTCAACATTCCCAAAATTAGAATGCAAAGGCTCTTCAAACTTGCAAAAGGAGGAAGCAAAAAATATTTTAGCCAGAATAATCTAGATAATGTTAATGCAATACATGACGTATTTTTATTTGGGACTCTTTCTTTCGCGATTTTATGACGTAGTTAAGCAAGACCTTAATAGTCCTATGTACCCCAATCTACTAGATAAGTTTATACCTAATCTAATCAATATTTTCTAGTAAAAAATTTGTGCATTATTGCCAATTTAGGCAAAAATTAATTGTGATAAAGTATAGGCCACTTAAAAATGAATATTTAAGAATTCAATAGTGTCCAGGGCCTTAATGTAGAAAGTTTACCTACATAGTTACTGAGAATGAAAAATTGTGTATTGATACCATTGTATTGGTTTACACAAATGCCGTTCGATTCAAGATATCATGTTCACCATTTGGCAGGTAAATATGATATGGTTTAGGGATATACTTAATTAAACCAATGATATAATTAATTTTGTAAATAGCGTGATCTTCGGCATCCCAGCGTCGTAAATGTATTTCAATCAATATGTGTTGTGGATAATTCCTCGTCACATAGTATATGAAAATTAATAGACTCGGCCTATGTAATAATGTTTCCTTCTTCTTACAAGATTAATTGCAAAACTCCTAGTATTGTTAAGAGTCCAAAATTTAGAAATGGGTTTTGGTCTCAAGAAGCACTCATAGTTTTGGAGGAGGGAGTACATAAATTGCAAATATGTGTATGAAAAAACGCTTCAAGAACCTGTTCAGGAATTGTTATATTATCATACTAAACTTTTCAAAGCTATATATGAACTCTTATATTTGAATTTTCTACTTGCTCAAATTCAAAATCTACTGTTTTCTTTTCTATTTCTCTCAAAAATCCTTTTCTTTGATATTCAATATTTTACCAATACATTCGAAGTAGCCAACAAATCTGATCGAACAGTTGACTTGTCATTAACAGCTTGATTTTTGTTAATCAATTGAAACCTCTCTGAAAAAGAAAGATTTCTTACTGAGTTGGGAAACAGATTCAAACTCTTGGCTGATTCCAAGTGGAGTATCACATTTGTAATCAGGTACATGAATCTATGTTCATCATTTAATATATGCTTACATTTGCAGTTATATTGATTCAGAAGCATTTATCTGTTTGATTCATGTAAGTGTTTGATGAATTAATATAAGTGGATAATCCGCACCTCAATATAAGTTCGAGCTTTTAGATGAGATGAAATTCTATCAATTCGCACTTGTCATGGATGTTAGCTGTTCAAAGTAGATGTTGAAACCTAGTTGTCTTGCTCACTGAGATTCAAATTTTGGGATTATCCTAGTTGCAGAGAGAACTATTTTATTCTAATTCAATTTGCAGTATTATTAGCTTCGTAGTTCAATAATGGCATTTTTACTTTGGTTTAGATTGATATATAAACATTGGATTTGGAGATGGCGGCATATGCAGCTCTAGTTTCTCTTACCAATCTAATTCAGCGGATCCACCTGTACCATGATCATCACCCGACTTTTCTCGATGAGCATCAAACGCAGCTTCAATCTCTCCACCAGAGAGTTACTAACTTGCAGGATCTTCTCGAGTGGTGTTCTAACACGAAAGGTTGCAATGAAGCGCGAGCTTTTGAAAGTCGACTTGTAGAAGCAGCTCATGGGGCAGAAGACATTATTGAACTTTATATTGTTCGTCATATCCGTGGCCAGTCCTTGACAGAAGACATGCTCACAGATCCTAACTTTTTTGTGAATGTCTATTCGGTGGATCCAATATTTTTTTCGGAAGAGCTGCATAAAGTGATTGGAGAAATGGATCTTATGGGGGAAAAGATGGTAGAGATTAAAGAGAAGAGCATAGATATTGAAGATATGAAACTCCTGGACTTATTGCCGACTGGCTCGATAGAGTCTTCTTCTGGTGAAAACAATGATACTGTGGTATTTAAGGATGAATTCAAGAGGATCATGAATACGGTCATGGGGCATGAGCGTGGCCTTCAAATAATTTCGCTCACTGGCATGGGCGGTATTGGTAAGAGTACACTTGCTAGAAATGTTCATGACAATAAGTTAACTGTGAACTACTTTGATGTCCGGGCTTGGATTATAATTTCTCAAGAGTTCAATGCCAAACGAAGAATTTTTTATATGCTAAAGGATATTCAAGTTCTTGGTGGTGATTATGAAGAAGAAAAATATGATTATCACCAATTAGGAGGGATATTACACAAACATCTATATGGGAGGAGGTTTTTTATCATAGTGGATGATGTCTGGAATGTCAAGGATTGGGAAAAGTTGAAATTGTTTCTTCCTGATAACAGTAATGGAAGTCGAATAATACTGACTACTAGGTTATCTAATGTGGCTAAAGAGGTCGGATCTTGTGATATTTATGGGATGGATTTTCTGGATGAGAATACAAGTTGGAATCTACTCTGTAGGAAGGTATTTCTGAATGAAGCTTGCCCTCCTAAATTGGAAGAAATTGGGAAGAAGATTGCCAAAAATTGCAAAGGGCTTCCGCTTTCACTATCTGTGATTGGGGGACTCCTTGCAAAACTGAACAAGGCAGCGTGACTGTTGGGAGAATATTGCTGGAGATATTAACAATATAGTAAGCTCAGAGGATGATGAGCGTTACTTGAAAATATTAGCCTTGAGTTACAGCCATTTGCCGATTCATCTAAAGCCCTGTTTTCTTTATATGGGATTGTTTCCAGAAGATCATAGCCTTGAAGTCGACTCACTTTTTGGTTTATGGCTTGCTGAAGGCTTTCTGAAACCATGTGGAGCTAGTAAAAGTTTGGAAGAGGTTGCAAAAAATTATTTGGAAGATCTTATAGAGAGGAGTCTCCTATATGTTAGCTGGAGAGGACTCACTGGGAATATAAAGTATCAGAATCCACGACCTATTGAGGATTTGGCCTTGAGGAAGCTCGAAAGGAGAAGTTTCTTGGCACCACTGCGTTTACGTGATCCTAATTTTTCAATTTGCATGAATAGTGAACGGCGAGTTGGCTTACATGGTCCCAAGTCGTCATACCGTGAGTATAAATCTGAATGTGAAAATGTTTTGAGTACAGCAACATTCCTTCGCTCTTTGATATGTGATGCACCAATGATATTACCATTGCTGCGTAGTATCAGATTACTAAGGATCTCAAAGGATGGGTGCATTGTATACTACCCAGAGGCTATGTTAACCTAGTTAATGCAGCACCTACACTTGTTGATTTTCCAAAGTGTGGAGCTTTCGTCCGTTCAACTTCTCTGGAACTTACAAATTGTTACTCTTAAGAGATTAGAGAATATGTTTGATAGTCCATTTGAGCATTGGTTAACTGTTTTTCCTATTTGGGAGATGCCTCTTCTCAGGAAACTCTATATGATTGGTGTTTCTCTCCCTAATCTTACAAAAACCCAGATGGATTTAAAAGGTGAGCGTGTGCTAACAAACTTGCAATCACTTTCAGGTATACTTGATTTCAGATGTACTGATGCGGTCTTAATGAAGATCCCTGATATCAAGGAACTGGTTTTGATGTACTCTGATGATAGCCAAAAAGGGGTTTCACATTACCTTCTAGACAATCTTGCTCATTTTTATAAGCTTCAAGACCTTGCGATCAGCTTTATTAATAACATGGACTGGCCTCGGCGGACTGATTTGCTCCAAAACATTGAATTCTCGAAGTCACTCAAGTATTTGATTTTGGGACGATGTGGTTTTGAGTGGGAACTCCTAACAACAAAAGTTGGATCCTTGCCCCTTCTTGAAGAGCTTAGCTTGTATACTTGTTACACAGGAGAAGAATGGGACTCAGATGAGGGGTTTTTTCCTAGTCTAAAGATTCTGAGACTCAGAGAATGTCCTAATCTGGTAAGATGGTCAATAGGATATAACCCTTTTCCATGCCTTGAGCACCTGTTAATTTGGGAGATAGAAAGGTTGGAGGAGATACCCCTCGAAATTGGAGATACAGCAACTCTTCAATCAATTCAGTTGGTTGACTGTAGCAATCCAATAGTTGCATCGGCAAAGATAATAATTAAGGAACAACGAAGCGCTGGGAATGATGGTCTTCGGATTTTAGTGAATAACAAACATTTACATGTTGAAGAAGAAGGAGAAGAAGAAGCAGTAGAGGAAGGAGTAAAAGGAGGAGAAGAAGAAGAAATAAAAGGAGAGCAAGACGATCAAGAAGAAGAAAGACATGTAGATCAAGAACGAGAACAAGAAGATAAGAGGAAGAAAAGAGGTAGAAGATTTATGGAAGTTGTTGTACCTTTACTGGCCATCCTTGGATTAAGTTATGTATTGCACTCTAACAAATTTGGAGGAAGACGAAGAGGTGGTGGAGGAAAGAGTAAGGACAAGCAGAAAGAGAACGACAGGAAACGAAGAGTAGAGGATTCATGGTGGTTGTTCTATGATTATCCTTAGCTTGAGTTTGTCAGTCACATCGAAACCTTGAGTGTCATGTAAGCATGTCCTCCCTCTGCCTCATTCACTAATACAGAAAATACGCCGACAAAGCCATCAAGCACAAAGTACCAATAATTGCATCTCTCCACAAGGTATAATTGTTACAGTTTATTGTCTGTGATTGTCTTATTCAGTCGATTTGGTTATCCTGGACCCTTTTAATTTCTAATGTATTGCTCCATCAAATAAGATTGGTTAATTGGTTTCAATTACAGCTGAGATTCATCATTTATTTTCTCATGATTCTGATTTGTTAGCCATATAAATTAAAGTAATGTCTCAAATTTAAGCTGTCGAGGATGACTTTCATTGATGAAAATTACCTACTGTCCTGTGTCATGCTTTCCTGAAGATGAGTAAACCATGCGGTTTACAAATTCAAATTAATTTGAGTTCCAATATTACATTTTTACATAAATATTTAAAAGTTGTTACTTTTCAAGTATGATTCGTACATGAGTCTCTATTAAATTAAATAAGATTCGATTTCAGGCTGTATGTCTGCATCACGATTCAATCTGTCATCAATATTGGTAGAATATTTTAGGACCGGATCAGGAAGTTCACTGAAGGATTTTGAATAATTATACTATTAGCAGCAGGTCCTTCTAAATTCCTGTTCCGACTTCACTTGTCTGGTTATTTTTTTTGACTTTTTAAGAAGATTTTTTACAAAGAACATTAGCGAACTGACTCTCAAATATAATATTGGGTAGATCATGATCTTCTTATTATGTTACTGATTTCTTAATGTGGCACTTACGTTGGTAATGTTTAAAATATTGGATCAGATAATGAGCCTACATTTTATGGACAACTGCCGGCTAGATTATCCTTTCATTTGGGGAGTGCTTCGGGAGGGGATTCTCATATCACCAAATTCGATTTGCGTGTAAAATAGAAGAGAATGCAGCTGAGTGAGAATGTGTTACTGGAACAGAATGGACACTTTCCTGATAACGAACATCATGATGCTGGGGGTGCTCCTCCATTGCGCAGAAATTTTGTCCAAGGTTTATGCAGGAGGGGAACTATATGCTGTTTTTTTCATTCAGAAACATAAACAAAAAGACGACTCTGCAAATTTCTGTTCTCGCTGCAGGTATCTATCTATGTTCACTGTTCACAATTTTTACCCTGACTCTCAAAGTAAAGATAGTCTAGAAGAACTGCATATTTTTGTGCTAATTTCCGTTTTCATATGATTTGAGATTGCATTAAGACAATGTACTTGCTTACTTATCGGACTATTATGATAATGGATGTTGTTAATTGTAGTCTGTACTCTGTAGAAGCAGATTAAGGAACACAAATCTTGTAAGCTTGACCTAGGATTATCTTTCTTATTTATTCTGCTACTGATTTCTCAATGGCAGTTAAGGCTCACTTTTTGTGGCCAAGAGACCTTTCTTTTTGTTGGATAATTGCTTATGTTTCTATAATTGTGAAAATTGTATCATTTCTATATATCCAGTTTGGTGATTACACATTAGTATTCCAGCAGCGTCTCCATCATAGTCATTAGAGCTGCTGTTTGCAAATTCTGTGTTGCAATGCCGTGAAAGTATAGCAGCTCATCTTTGTTAGTATACAGTCCGTGGCGCAAACAAGTTAGTGTAGGCGTTGTTTTATAGAATTCATGATGGTCCCAATGGTACTTACTCTTATCCTGTTTAGCTTGAGTATGTGATTATTCTTACTATTTTTGGGGCTATTTATCATGAAGATTTTCATAAACTTTTAGCACATCCATCAGCATCGTACTCAGTTTGATATTCATAGCACAGTTGTGCAAAAGTGTTCTAGTGCTGGTAAGTTGCAACCACACGAGTTAGTGTATAAACTTATGAAAGTGTGATTCTTAGTAAAACCCACACTACCTAGCATCCCCTGTGCTACAGCCTTGCACATTCTGCCAATATATATAAAAGAAACATGGGGGAATGGGGAATAGATCCATGGAGGATAAATGCTATTTTCAAGAGTGAAATGCTCAAATTTTATGGGGGAATGCTTGAAACTTTGCAGGGGTTGCAGATCTACCCAAACATCTTATAACGTATCCTAAATAATTGTCCACACTTGGTTGTAACTTATGATAAGTCTCATCTAATAGTAACAACTTCATATTCAATTAATTAATAGCAACTGCTACGAAAGTTATCTATGTTGAAGTTTATATAAACACATGATCATCGTACCGTTTTGGTCTACGAACATTTCTCTTGGGCCTCATATGTACGTTCTCAACTTCACTTCCCTCGTTTTGATTTGTTTGATGATTCCCCTCTCCTGTTCTTTCTGGTGAAGCATGATCGAGTTTCATTTCAAGTTGACTATTTCTCCACATGGTGATCCATCTACATCATTGTTATGGTCCTGTAATACAATAAACAAGAAAAAATATATTATATACCATATATTATATACCACAAATAGATTAATTAAATACAATCAACAATTTTGAATGTAATTTCACTTTCTTTTGGCGACCCTTTTTGCAATTAAGATTAGATTGAATGGTTACTTGTTGAACTTAGTGTTTTCCTCTGCATATAGTGCAAGTACTTTCTATATCAAATGTAATTCCATTAATATATGGGGCAATAAAGGTGGATTGAGAAATACACTACAAATAAATATGTATATCTGTTGGATATTTATCAATAGTATTTTTTATATAGTAATCGAATGCATGACCACGTTCCACTCGGTGAAGAGCGTGAGAGTTAACTGGTATAAGTAGACTCTCTTTCTAACATGGTACGAGACATATTGGGTGATTCCAAAAGTAAATCCAGACTTAGTCATAGCGGACGGTATGATACAAGTGAGATGTGTGTAGCTCAGCCATTGCAACTATACTGGTCCAATGTGTCAGTTGTCGAATGTGGGGGGTGGGGGGTGGGGGAGGGGGATTACACGTGGTAGTGAATAGTATAGAGTATGACCATTTGGAAATAATTAAAGCAAAAACTAAACGGGTGATTTGTCACAAGACACATCTAGCCCAATTGGCTCGACAAGGACTTAGAGTAATAAAGGGAAAAATCCGAGAAGCGTAAGTTGTGTTATTTTGAAAAAATACGTTTAGTTATTCTTAGGAATTTTGGTATAACTTTCAATTTTGTCCAATTTGTATACTCCGTCGGTCAATTTGGACTCAAATCAATTTTTGACCGTTTAAGCAGGAAAATTCGAAAAATGTACCTTAAGTTGTGACATTTTAAACTTTTGGTACATTTGTTTATATTGTTCAATTTTAATTTTTAATGGGTAAAATTGCAAATAAAATAATTTTCGTCAATGTCAATTGAACCATATTATTTTCGATAATTATGAAGTAACCCCATTTTATCAAGATAAGTTTCAAAAAGCCCCATTATGAGATTAATAAAAATGTAGAAACAAAAAAAGATCAAAAGAAAATTAAGTTAAAAGGAAGGCAAAATTTTTTTAGAAGAAAACAAGAAAATTGAGATTAACCCAATTTCTACCATGGAAGCTTGCTGCCAGAAGCTTCACCATGAAGCTTTAGCTTGGAAGATCCATGGCAATAGTGAAGTGTGGAGTTCAATATGGCAATGTTGCTTCATCCCCTCCACCGGTGCCCTTCCACCCCACTCCGCCGCCACCTCCCTCCACTGCGACCACCGACATGTCCTCCGCACCTCCACCCTCAATTTCAAATTGGCCATGGAAGCATCTGCCATGGCATATCTGTCAGACCCATGGCCGTCTGGAAGCTCCGTGGTGGAGCTTTAGGCGCGGGAAATCCTTTCACCAATGGAGCTTTCATGGTAGACTGCCATGGAAGAAGAAGAAGAAGAAGAAGCTCCCATGGCTTCTATGTATTTTTTCTTTTTCTTTAATTATGTTTTATTTTTAAATTTCTAAGATAGTCCATAGTCCATATTCTCATGGGTAATTTTGATTTTTCCCATAAAATAGGACATATTTGAAATTAACAAATATCTACCGTATTTGCATTTTAATGCAACGTATTTTAGTATTTTGCAAAGTGACACGTGTCGCGATATTAAATCAACACGTGTCGTAGGGTCCCTAAATTGGACAATAATGCATTTAAAGGTACCAAAATCGGACTGTCACAAATAAAGGTACCAAAAGCGGAAATGTCACAATTAAAACGGTCAAAATTGACGGAGCCATCAAATTGGACTGACGGAGTATACAAATTGGACAAAATTGAAAGTTAAGGTACCAAAATCGGGCCGTAACAACTAAAGGTACCTTTTTCGGAAATGACACAACTTAAGGTACCTTTGTCGGATTTTTCCCGAGTAATAAAGTAGTGTGAAACATCCCTCATTGGTGGAGAGCATCCGAGTTAACTAGAGTATATACTTAGTAGGAGTACACTCCCCACATGGTATGAGACCTTATATGTGAGAACAAAGCCAGTTGATGAGGACACGATTCAAGTATACATATCATAGCAATAAGAAGTGTGTGGCTTAGTAATTGGTAACTGCACCATTCCAAATGAGCGCACCATTACATTAAATTCGATATGTTGATTTTGATTTGAAAGTTACAATAGATCTCATTTATGGAGATTTTCATGGAATCTCTAAGGAGGGGGTTCAAATCGATATCGACCTTTAAATTGGGGTCTGGATCATTATGAGAGGAAGATAAAATAAAATTGTGTTTCCGACATATAATTTTTTATTACTAAAAATACTTTCTATATTATAAGAAATGGCTAAGTGTCGTCCTTAATCGCAGTTCCTTTAGGTGTCCAATTATATATAAACTATAGGTTATGGTCGAGCTTTTAAGTCATAAATGCAACTTGTAGGGACCATTTGACCAGCGTCATATTTGTTCCACATTATTGGTAATATCAATATTTGGTGATGTTATCTTTGTGTATCAACATTTCATGGGTAAACATGATTTGAGCGTAAATAATACTTTGGAACTTACGACCTTTTTTAGGAGATTTTCATATGCACTAAATAAGTTTACCACACTAAGTTCACTGCAGATATGTTTATCGGGTACCTAACATACTTTGTTGTAATGTATATGCAGTTTCTTCATTATTTATATGCTAAATAATTCTTTCTTAAATGGATTTCTTACTGAGGCTATTTTTAAGGAGAAACATTCAGTGTATGATAATGCTCACGATTACGACCATACTTGTTGATCAATGATAGCTCTATATAGGTCGATATAGACTGCTCTTGTCCAGTTTAAGATCTTCACGGATCCCTTGTTGAATAATGGTTTCTAGTCCATCATGCCATATCTATTGCCAAAGTCCCCATAATGTGTTCTTTATTGTATTTCTTGTTTTTGTAGGAAGTATCCCATGAATTTTCATGATTGAATCGTGGCTTTCTTACTTTTCAAGGTTATAATGCAACTTCGGGCTCTTCTCATTCCCCATCTTAATGAAGTAAATTCATTCCACTTGTCATGCCTTACATAGATCATGCTCTTTTACTCACCCGGTCTAAATGCCCTCAAGATTTTCTTCTTGAAGCTCAACTTCAAGATATAAACTATTCTTTTGACCCTTTGTGCATTGATGGACACGTATTTATGAACTTTCACTCTTATATCCTGGGATTGAGCATTGCGAGCCAACCGTATTATTTGTATTGAATAATGTTACCTCATGATTTGCTTATTCAAGCTTTTCAACCCATTCTTCACTACTTTATACATTATTCACATGTTCTTCTTACATTCCCTCGCACTCTATATATTAGAGATTCACACTGATAACATTGGTGCTTGTTTCGACATATGTAATTCCACTTCAGGTTATTCTCTATTTCTAAGGGCTATTCTTGTATATAATTTTTCAAACTTCCAATAAGCAACCAATAGTCTTTCCACTGAACTTTATGATAAATATCGAGGCATGTCGACAATTGCCAACATTTTATGGATCAATCATTAACTTGGTGATTTGGGTATACAAAGGCAAGTAGTTCTTAGTCTAATTCATTAAACGGGTTGGCACTCATTCTAGTGTGGTGAATTAAAATAATGTCCTTCACAGAATTCCCCATCCTGTAATTTCACCAAAGTGCCTACTAAACCATTTTACGAATGGCTAATCTATCACAACTCCATTATGCAAGTCTTGTACATAAGATCTTGGCATTCCTCAATAAGGTGTTGTAGAGGTTGGTTTCCAATATTGGCATCTTGACCTTAGCGCTTCACATATGTCATGAGCTAAATCCTAGAGATTCTCCTTTCCCAGGAAAGACGTAGCTCAAATGTCATACTTGCAATTTGAATTTATTATCAGTTGAATATTTACATGTTCAATTTTTTTTTGAAATAAATAAATCTTCCATTAAGGGCCCAAATATATTGAGTTCGACAAGCATTTCACGCTAAAATTTGTTGCCACTAGAATAATTAGAGGCATGTCATAAAAAGAATGACAAAATATCTGACTCATCCTAGGTGACCAACGTCATATTTGTTCCACATTATTTGTAATATCAATATTTCAGGTGATGTTATCTTTGTGTATCAACATTTCATGGGTAAACATGATTTGAACTGTAAATAATACTTTGGAACTTGCGGCCTTTTCGCCTGAAGATTTTCATATGCACTAAATAAGTTTACCATACTAAGTTTACTGCAGATATGTTTATCGGGTACCTAACATACTTTGTTGTAATGTATATGCAGTTTCTTCAAATAAATAAATCTTCCATTAATGCCCCGGATATATTGAGCTCGACAAGCATTTCACGCTGAAGTTTGTTGCCACTAGCATAATTCCGTGTTAGTTCGTGCACTCTCACCATCTTCACACCATCTATATCAAAATCACTGTTTGCACTTTTTTCCTTCAAATATTTTCATCATACCACATATGTGCATCACTAATCAAAGGTATTGGCGATATACAGAGCATGAGTGATCTTACTACAAAATATAGAGGATATATTTTTTGTTTTACAATTTGATTATTGGATCTCTACAACTAGTCTTTTTCTTTTTGTAATTCTTTTTATATATTAAACGTGGACATTGACCCTCAAATAGTTTGTTAGCTTAAATTTGCAAACTTCCTTTAAAATTATTGCATGGTGAGCTTGCTATAAGAGTTAAATGAATTGTAATCTCATGTTGTATGTAGTATTTACTCTCTCTCTCTCTCTCTCTCTCCCTCCCTCCCTCCCTCCCTCCCTCCCTCCCTCCCTCTCTCTCTCTCCCTCTCTATCTCTCTCCCTCTCACCAACACATAAAATCTACATTGAAATCTTACAATGGTTATTACTCCTTGAGGTATTTTTTACTCGCAGTTAGAGACTTAGAGTCTTAGAATATCAATACTCACTAAAAACATCTGAAGTGCAATATTTAATGTTTCATGCTCTCTTAGCTACAATCTGTCTTGTGACATGAGAGATTATGAATATGCAAACTTACCCATATGCATTTGTGAATGCAAGTCCTAGGGGAACTTGCATCAATTTCATATCTATGTGCCCTTTAGATGAATTCATCTATCAAGATAAATTTGATCTATGTTAAAACTTTAGCTAACCAAGAGTGGTTTGTCCATGATTTTTCACACCAATCTAGTGAGCCCCATTCGCCATAGATGAGGTTTTCTCAAACATGTAACGTCTATTGTAGTAGCGGATGGCTGTTGAACATGAATTACAAAAATTCATTAATTGGTGAAATGGTAATGAATGCTCACTGTGTGTTGGTTAGTGCACTAGTTATGGAAGGCCAAGAGTTGGAAGGGGAGGATGAGTTCTACATATCTAAGATTAAGGAAGCAGCAATATAAGTATGCATTATGATGTTGTATTTATTCCCCCAAGGGGCACACCTGGTTGTGGATAGGAGGAGGACCTAGATGGCTCCACCACTCGAGCGAAGCCCGCACGTCCAGCTCCACAAGGAGCGGAGCATGGGCCATGCATGTTCATGAATTGGATATTATCTTTTTGCGACAAAAACTAACTATAAAACTTAATGAATAAATTACTTCAATTCCGAATGACTAGTTCAATTGAAGAAAGGCTAAGTCTTGCAACAGTACACCAAAATGGTGCAACTGGATAACAAGTTGTTGCAAACTGGGGTTAGTAACCAAACGGTGTGTCCGTTCAATCAATGTTTTCTTAGAGGACGAGTTCGCAAAGGATGCAAGCATTTGAGCCCAACCTTTTGAAACTATAATAAAATCCTCACAATCAGATTTCTAACAAGCATCCAATTATCTCCTCATTCTTCTCCTTTTCTCTTCGAACCCTGTCTCTCCATATTGCAGCAGTCTACTCAAATATGTGATTGTAAGTGTTAGCTTATTGATTCACCCGATGATGTTTTATTTTGGGAGAGATTTTGCTAATTGTAATCGTAAGCACCTGAAGGGGGAAATTTAATCTTAACGACCGACATCCAACTCTCTACTCATTTGTCTTTACTTTGTTCTCTTTTACTGTTACATTCTCCAGGCTATACATCTGATAACTTACCCCCAGTTATCCTTGTGAACAATTCATAGCTCATGTTTTATTGCACATATAAGATTTAGTTGTTAGCAATGCCATCAAAATAGTAACCACATATTCAAAAATACAAGTTTAATGTATATAAATAACTTTCTATACTTAACTAGATCAAAATGATCGATGAACACAAAAAAGTAAAAAGAACATTATATATCATAACAATGTGCATCAATAATACTAAGATTTGTGGTTATAGCAAAATGCTGGTATAAACTTAAAATTCAAACCTTGTCACCATTAGTGATACTTTCACTATTTTGTTGTGTGTTAATATGTTTCCCAAGCTGAAGCTTTGATTTTTGCCTTGATCCAGAAGCTAGTGACTACATAATTGAAAATGTTTTAACAAATCATTAACTTCAAAAGGAAGTACATGGAAAATATTACATCCGTTGTTATGTGATCATTACCTTGATAAGTATGTCCCCTGTGATATCTTCATCTACATGGTCATTTCTAATGTCAATATTGTTAGGTGCGATGTCAGTTGTTGTTTCTTTCTTTCTTACCAGACATCTCTGGATCCATATGACGACAATAAATAATTAGTATAACCATACTAGTATGTATATATATATAAATAATAGTGGAACAATAATATTAAGTAGAAATAAACAACACTCAATTGTTTTTAAAGCATAAATTCAAGAAAGTGAATAAGAATGAGTTGATTATGCTTATACTAATTCGTGTCTATTTTATAGAATTAGAAATGAAATCCATACCATTTTATGGGGTCTGGTGTATTTTATATGATATTGCAATTCAGACATTGGTCCTGATACAACTTGCTCGGAAGGTGTATCATATGTTTCCTGATTAGCTTTCTCATAAGCTATGTCATCTCCTCCGGTCTTTGTATAATACTGAAAAACAATTAAAAAGTTAATATCATTTTGAATTATATAAGTGTTCATATCAAAATTATTATAAATTAAAAATATCATGATTCATAAACATACATATCATCACCATTGATGAAATCTAATATAACAGCATTTAAACTTTTTAACAAGACTATAAAAACTCTTAATTATATACTATGTGGTTTCATGATGTAGAAAGTCATGAGGAAATACAATAAATCATGTATGCATCTTAAACATACCACATTTTCTGGGTGATTCATCATGACATGCCATTGTGATGAAACTACTTACAAATTAACGGGATATCCCGGGCGCTTTCTTTATACGGAAGATAATACTTTAGGCAATCGATACAATTTTTAAATACCTTTTTTGCCATATCAAAAGCAGGTTGGGAATAATCCTGAAGCAAATGAATAGCCTTTCAGGTTAAGGACGAAGATAAAGTGGTCATAAAATTTGAATTTCCTAGAAATTAAACCAATTACGTACATATTTTTCCTTCTTAAGATAAGTAAGAAGGATCTTAACAACTCAATGATAATTCATCATCATCCCAACTTTGTTTCACCATTATGGTCATGATATTCTCCATGCTTGCGAATGCAGCCTTCGGATGTCCAACCCTGACGTTGATATGGAACAAATGATAAATGGTTGATAGTTTTGTTTAAAATCTAAAATATTGAATCAAAAAAATGTCATGGCATGTGTTTTGTTGATGTAGCTTAATATTCTACAATTTAATGACCATAAGATATGTAGCCTATATTCTCAATCTCATAGGTTAACTGGCACGGCTAGCTCAATCTCTGAGATTTGCTAATTGTGGGTTAAATGACCTTTCTTTAGGTTTTTTTAGTCTCTTATAAGCTATAGTCTAGTAGTGCGTAGACAAGCTCTTTTTGCATCTTAGTGAGCACCCTCATGTTATTTTAATATAAAAAGTCTTATTGCTTCTTCAATAAAGAATAAAAAATGAAAGATATGTAAATAACAAATAGAGGCACATTCAAATTACAATTTCTGAATGCCAAACCACTTCAACCGTGTGCTTACTCTAACTGACACCCCATTTTTATGTCTTGTCACATTTTTATGTCATTTCCATTTGTAAAACACCCACAATACATACTTATACTTAAAATAAGAAAAAATAATCACAAGTCCAAAAGATGAACAAAAGTATGTACCTTATACCATTTAGAAACAAGTGAAACATCTCAAAAGTTAGGGTGTAGAAATTTTCGTCCAACATAAGCACACAACACTGGGTGTTAGAAACTCTTTGAAGGATTAATAGGGCTTTCAAGTAAGCTCGATTAAAGCGAGGCAAATGCTCGTATGCAGCATTTGCTAGGATAAAGAAAGCCTGGTCATAAAGAGAAAAACACATTACAAAAGGTAATAGTGTTAAACAATGTGTACATTATAAATGACATTTTATAACAAAACATAATTTTGTCATACTATATTACTAGTATAGTTCCACTTATTATTCCTGATCGTTAATTACCTTCTTTTATCTTGTTTTGGTTTTTTTTATTATAATTTCACCGTCTTATTTATTATAATTATATATATATATATATATATATATATATATATATATATATATATATATATATATATATATATATATATATATATATATATATATATATATATATATATAAGTGGACAATTATTGGAGTTGTTCAATTGATTACCTAATTTAAGTTAAATTGGATCCATTTGTAATATATACTGTATGTAAATTAGACTTTAATTATAAAAAATAATTATGTCTTCATCAATATAATTTCAAGCCCTAATTCAACTCTAACAAAATCAATTCATCATAAAAAATCCAGTATGCCTTCTCCAGTTAAATTATAAGCTCTAATTCAACCCTAACAAAAATCAATCTATGATTAAACAAACAACGATAACCAATTTTTTTCTCCAATAAATTAAATCAGATTGTGAAGCACCTAAATCCCCATCACAGATCCAGCCTCCACTAACTCAAACCCTAATTCAAATCGAAAAAAATGCAAATTCATTATTGTTGGGGGTAGAACTCCCCAAACACTTAATGAGTTTGTCTTGCTTTCCTTCACTTATCCGTATCCATAAGAGGCAACGGGTGAGATCCTGCACAAGTAACTTGGAGAGGGTTAGGATCCGGTTTGCTAAGTGTCAAACCGGATTTGAGACTTTACTCAAGAGCGACTGAAGATCGACTCTGTGTAGTATAAGATAATAGGATGGCAATGTGACTTACTTGATCTTGTGGGGATGTGTGCCTATTTATAGGCTATCATCAAAATGGAGGGCTTGCTAGGATTGCGCCATGTGTACGGCCATGATTGAGCCACCAAGACAAGTATTAGGCCCATGACCCAACAATGAAGCTTAGCCCATGCCAATTTTGGGCTTCAGGGGTAGATTAGTCATTGTTGGAAGGGTTGTAGAGGATTTGACTAGGTCCCGAGATCCTGTGTTCGAGAGAGGGTCCGACGCTGGTCCCACCATATTCGTTTAGTGAGGAAGTTATCCTGCCTGTCTAACTCTTCCGATTCGGAGTACCTAGGTTCGGACATCTCACTCTTTGGTGCCTATTTGCTTGGTTGCTTTATGAGATTGTCATGCTGGATCCGAGTAATCGTCCGGGTCGGAGGGCTTGGGTCAGAGACAGTGCTGTTTGAGTACTTGTCTTCTTGTTCCAAGGTGGTTCGGACCTTGATGGGTCGGACCTAAATCCCTGAGTCGGACCTCCACGGGCTCGGATCCTTTGTTCCTTTCTTCTAAGGTGGGTCGGACCATGGTTGGTCGACCCGAATCAGACCATCGACTCGGACTATAGTGACTCGGATCCCATGGATGACTTAGGACGCCTTAAGATTCGTTCCTAGGTCCTTTATGAAGGATTGGACATATTTTCGTATCAACAATTATAAAAAATAACGACATTACTTACCTTCATATACTTCTTTCATTCTTTGTAACTAGGTGTCTCAATAACACGCGTAGTGTGTTCTCGCATTCTAGTATATTGTTAATAGGTTAACATGTATTGTGAAGTAGATCAAGATTTGATGACATCTAATTTCTTACCTATATAAAATGTCCAAGAAACAAATTAAGCAAGAATCATTGAGATTGATAGAAATTAAAGCCACCTGCATTCCCATCGAATGGCGCATCAGGTGCTGTAATTCTTATCACCTCACTTAAACAGGAGGCAACTGATGCTCTTATATCGATCTCAATGTGGCTTAAGAGGTAGTTGGACATTAGAGATTCTTTGGCGGGTTGAAGTGCCACCCCAATCTCCTCCATGCAACCTTGTCCCAATTTTGACATGTGACGTTCTAATCTCTTAATTGGCAAACGATAAGTAAAACAAATAAAATATTAATATACAAGGTTTAAAAAAAAGATTAATGTTCATACATGAATTGAGGGTAAATGTAAAAATTAAAGGAATCTATGTTGTAAATATGTCGCATGGTATTTCCTTGTCTCTCATTTGTTTGGGAAATATGATCTTTCATAATTTAAAAAGGTGAGGGGCATAAATAAATAAAATATACTTATTATTGTAAATCTGTAACAAGTATAAACAATGAGATGGTAAAGTGAGATATCCAAAGAATAAATTGACATAAAAAAATCAACAAATAAATATCTAAAATTAATGTTAAAAATATAAAGAAATTTGCAATCAAATGTTGAATCAACTTGTTAACATTTATCTCAACTTTTTAAAAACAGAGACTGTGTTTACATCTCTAGGACCAGAGTCTATTTTATTCAAAATCATTTAAATGGAAAACTATTCTTGCATTGAAATTCATTAGTAAACAACACAACAACAATATAATCAACAACAACAACAACTAAATACCTTCGATACTCATTGAATTGAGGAGAAAAATCATGAATGTATATTAAGAAATAATGTAAAATTGTAATGAAAGAAAATAGTATCTGTCACAACAATCCTTTATACATTTGAGAGATTTAAAATAAATTTTTTTTATCGAAGAAAAAATAGAATCTTACGTCAAGTCTGCGTAAAAGCATTTCCATGGATTTATATGGTAATGCAACCTCAGTACCAAACAAAATGAGAAATTCTTGCTTCCAATTCTCAGTTGTTCCATCTGGTGCCATCTCTACGACCTTGTCACACCCAGTCTTTCTGGCTTGTTAGAGTGAAATACTTCTGGCCTGCTAGAGTGAAATACTGATAGAAGAGGGGTTTTGTAGTAGCGGAGAAACCAAGGAAATGAAATTTAGAATGGATAGGAATGTATTAACTTTGCCAACAATGAATGTCTTAAATAGAGGTTGTGGATGGTGGACTGACAAACTGGCTAAACCGTGTATATTAAAAAACCATGGGCTTTTATATTTTTACCTTTTTTGTAAAAAAAATATAAATTCAATATACTTTATTATTCTTCCAAATTTCTCTCAATTGTTTGGTATGTGGGCCAAGTCACAGATTTGGTAGTCATTATTTTTTTTTCCAATTACTTTACTCATTTTTGTAATTTTAAAGTGTAACATTAACATTAGATTGCATTAATATGCATTGGTTTTAACATTCTTACCACTTTCGATAAGATTGTAGTATTAACAAAGGTTCCCTCATTGACTTTTTTTTTTTTTTTTTTTTTGTAAATTTATATATGGCAATGCATAAATTCTTATAATTACATACCTTCTCAAAGTTATAATTTAGTCCAAATGGATTTTTGTAGATGGTCCATTTCGTTTAGGTCCCTAATGATTTAAAAATTACATATAGGTCCAAAATCTCATTCGATGTGATTGTATTTTGTTCAAACATCTGAAGTGCTCCTCCATTAACAGAATAATATATTTCTTCAAAGGGTGCATTACTTTTAAATCCCCAATTTTTTCAATTACACCTCACTCCCACTGATGAAAACAATTACAATGAATCCCCAAAATTCAAGTTTTTGTTGACTTTGATTTTCCATCAAAATATCCAAACAAGCATTGAAGTATTTTGTTTGCAAAATTGTCCCACAAGTTTCAATACAATTTTAATCCCTTTTTATTTTCATTTTCTAGTTTAATTATTTTTGGGTCTATTACCATCAGGACCCTTGTTGGAGACGTCACTCTCATCCAAACCCATGTTACTCTAACAATTACATTTGGGTCCAAATTTCAATTTTCCAGTTGAGCAACTTAACTTAAGTCAGACAAACAAGCATTCTCCCAAACAAGCCTTAACTCCATGGGCTTTGAATTTTTTTTTAAAATGATAAATAAAAAATGAAAGTTAAAAAAAAAAAACCATGGAGCTTCCATGGCGGATTTGGAAGCTCCACCACGGAGCTTCCAAGTCCACGGCCGGAATCGTCACTCTGTGTGAAGCTTCCAGATCTGTCATGGAAGCTCCAAACCTGGCAGGAATTTAACAATTTTTTAAAATTTTTGTTCTTTTTATAAATTGCAAGGTTAATCCCTGGATAATAATTGTTACATCCAATTGAACCCAATTGTTTTTTTTTTAAATTTTGAATTTACCCCATAATTATTGTTGAGGGGTTGAGCCTCAAACACTAGCTAAACTACTACAAGTCCCAAATCTATGGTCCGCCTCCAACTAGAAGTCCGACCTGATGACTTGGTCCGAGCCGGAACACCTGAAAAGACTAAGTGGGGGGGGGGGGGGGGTGGGGGGTTAGAGAAAGAACCCGGTTTGCTAGATGTCAAACCGGAAAGAGACTTTACTCAAGAGAGAGAGGAAGGCTCTCAATGTAGTAGTTATGAGGAAGGTTATTATGTCCTAAAACTCACCTTAAGGTCTTGGACCTTGTGCTATATTTATAGTTATCATGTACTTATGATGAGGTTCATAAGATGATGCCAAGTGTATGTCGATTTGGACAACAATGCTTCGCCCATGGCCCAATAGTATGTGAGTGTCCAACACTATTAGATGGGCCTAGGAGGGTAGATCGGTCCTTTTACCCCTCAGAGTACTATTCCTGCTGATGGGTCCATGTGAGACCTTCTAGGATGATCCGAGCTCTGTTGAGTTGGTCTCTTCCTAGGTAGCTCAGTGATGGTCTGAGATACTAGCTGCTCGGAAGTATCTTGGAGGTTCCAGTGCATACATTTGGTCTTATTGTCGAGGTGGCATCCGAGTTTATCTCGTTCGGTCCGTTTGGCATCCTAGGACGACAAAGGTGTGGTACTCGAGACCATGTGACCTCTAGTCGTTCGAAGTCGCACTGCTAGGCCTGACCAAATTAAGAGGTGTACTTGAGCGCATCGATTGATCCGAAGGCTTTCCTTAAGGTGGACTAGCCGAGATCGGATAAGTACTGGATTGGCTATTTTAGCCTTGATGCGCTCTAGGACACGCTCTATGGCGCCCCTAACGGATTGGACATATATCCGTATCAACATATTTCCCCCCAGTTTCCAAGTATCTTTGTAGAAGATAGTTGTGGAACTATGAGTGAAGGAACAAGTGTGTTTAGGAGTGTGTCCGAATCGTTAAATGTGAGGGAGAAGATCCCTTCTTTTCATGCTAAAAATCCGTATCCGTGTTTCAGGAAATTAATATATCTCTCCCCTTTTCGCTCTACAAATTGAAGTTAGGAAAAATCTCAGACTGTAGAAGGAAAAGGTATTTGTATCCGAGATATATCGAGATCCGAGTACGGTTTTTTAGGATTTGAAGTGGTCTCTTATGGAGGAGTGTGTAGGAAGTAATCCGTTGGGCTGGATATGTGAAATGGTTCACCTGGGCTGATGAATAGTGATCTAAGAGGCCCAATAGGTCGTCCGTCCAGCCCATGAGTGAGGATCCCGAGATAGTGGAGAATTTCCAAAGTAAATTTAATGGGGTGTTATGTAATTTCGCCAAATGTGAACCGATACAACCGTTGGATTGAAATGATCAATCTGCCAGGTTGAACTGAGTGATGTGACGCTTCATCTTCCCCAACTATCCCTCTATAAATAGTTGCCAGGTCTGTCATTGTCACACTTTAGCCAAATTGATTCCAGAGTAACCCTAAGTAATCCGAGCAAGTAACTAACTTCCGAGCAAGCAAGGTTTCGAGTGAGTAATCAGATCTGTCGTGTAAGTCATTGTTGGAAAGCTTGCAAGGCTTCGTCGTCCGTCAATCTTTCTCCAGCTACTTTATCAAGTAAGTAACCGCTTTCTAAATTTCGAGTATTGTTTCTTCATCATGGATGCATGTATTACTTCTTTTGCCAAGTAATGTGTCGTATGTTGAGTTTTGGTTAGTCTAGTATCGCATGTGTTCCGTAGTTGAACTTATGGTATCAATTTGTAGGTATGACTCGTAGATTTGCCTTGTAAATGTGCCATGTATGGTAGAATATAGTGCCAGTAGGCTTGTTGAATTTTCTATTATGGCGCCTTGTATGGTAGACATTAGTGCCAATTGGCACATAGAACTCCCCTGTGGCGTGACCCTGCGTGTCAAGGTAGGTGCCAATAGGTAGAATCAGTGACCCATAAGAATGCACCGTGAAGTGGGTTTTTTTCGAACCATGGGACCTAATAAGATACTTAAACGAACTCTCGGACGATCACAACATCATTTTCTGATCCGTTTCCTTGTGCCCTAGGATGTCCGGGAGCGATAGTCAGAATCAACACGAAGCTCACGATTATGATGATGGATCAAACCAAGGATCCGAATCTGTTATGGTGACCTCGTCCGCATCGTACACCCGGATTGAGATTCCGAAATTACGCTCTCGGAGGAAAGGAACGTGGATGTTGTGGAGGTTGTCTCTTCTGGGGATTCAGATGCTGGGCAAGGGGTCCGTGGTACTGCTGCTGCTCAGAATGATGCGGTGTATAGCCAGGGAAATGTTGCGAGAATAAGGGTGCGAGTCCAATCTCGGACCATCTAGAGTGGTGGTATCTACCGTTCAAGTGCGCCGGATGGAGCAAGGAGGTGATATTGACGGGAGGCGCATTTATGTAGAGATGTTTGAGGCTGGTGAGGAGGACCGTGTTGTGGCAGAAACAGGTCCGACCAACCCAGGTACGTCTGGGAGACCCGAAGTTGATGAAATGGAGGAGGAAGAAGGAGAGGAAGATGAGGATGACGAGGAAGAGGAGGAGGAAGATGAGGAAACCACTCACTGGTCGTTTCCGCGGAACAATCGCTAGATTGTTCTTCATCCTAGAGTGCCCGCATCCTAATCCGCCTTTGCGCATTGTCGTGGGCTCAAAGTGCACGGACTAAATTCCCCGCCCTTTGTCCGTTGTAATAGCTGATCCATACGGTGAACTTAATGTGGACGGTCTTCTTCCCACATGTCCATCCAAGGTGAAGCCTGAGGACATTCCGAAGTGGAGGCGGAAGTGGGAAATCCCTGAGTCCGTTGAAATCATGGTTCTGGAGCTTGGGCATGCCTTTTATAATCCGCCCGCTGGATACATGTGTGTGCACGAAGCGGCATTCTCCTCGATGGAAGGTCCCCATTGCCTCGAAAGTTCAAGAACATCTTGAATCATATCGATAAGTCCGAGCTAATGCTATCCCCAAATCCTTGGGGAACCTTATTTGTTTTATGTTTCGTATGAAGAAGGGGCAGCCGATAAATTTTGAGAATTTTCGGTAGTTGTTTAATGTAGCTTTTAGTCCTGGGAATCCCCTCTTCTACACCTTTGTAAATAGAAAATCGTACAACTTCATCTCTGATCCCATCTCCTCACTCAGATAAAAGTGGTGGGAGAAGTACATCTTCGTGCGGATGGCTTTGAAGCCTGGGGAGTCCGCGAGGAGACGAGAACACTGGGGGTTGCCCAAGAAATTTCTAAGGGAGAGTATCCCGGACTGGCGTCCTCTCCCCAAGAATGTGGCTCCGTGGGTGGCGGAGATCCACAAGAAAAATAACCCACCAACTTATCCGTTCCACGGATTGATCTGTCAGTCGCTGCCAAACTTGTGCGGACTGACTGACGTCGTCGAGGTCGGAGGGAAGACCGACTTTTGTAAGTATCCCTAACTTAGGACTTTTTTTTTGTCATGCATGATTGTTCCATAGTTGTCCGTTGTTCATGGTGTTATGGATCCGTATCTGACATTGTTTGTTCCTTCTACAGCTTACTAGTTCGAGTACATAATGTCGACCCTCCGCGAAAAGAAGAAGCAGCAGAGAGAGCAGTAAGCCCTCGAGCTTGCCACTGGCCAAAGGGCCAGAATTATCAATACGTCCGCAGGTTTTCCTATGGCGGACCCCAAAAATGCGGCCCTCTTTGCTGCTGAGGAGGACCGACGGAAGAAGGCGGGTGAGGATCCGCAGGTCTTGGAGGTGCCCGACAAGGGAAAAGGTCCTGCAACCCGCAGATTACCGGATCGGGCCATCGACCGCAGTGCCCGAGGACATCCGTCCTCGTGGTTCCAAGCGTCCGCACCTCCGGGATGTGTTGATGCGGATGCCATCGCTCTGCAAGAAAAGGTGCGACTTCGCACCTCCCGCATCAAGAGGCAACAGCTTCTCCAGGTCGCTGCTTATCCGACCAAAGCGCCATTGATGCGGAGTTCGAACGGAGCTGTGGGCTCCCCGAGGTTGAAAGGGTCAGAGAGATCCATGAGCTGCATCAAAGGGTAAGTAACTCCGTGTGTTTTTTCTTTCTTTGGTTTCAGCTTCTGTGCTAGAAATATAACTTCTGACATTACGGATTACTTGTAGCTCGGATGTATGATCAAGGCCATGCAGTGGAAGGCCAGTGAGCGGGCCACTATTGAGGAAGACCTGCATAAGGCTTTGGCTGCATCCGCGGAGGAGGCAGAGAAGGTCAACCAAGGCTCAATTGAAAAGAAGGACACGCCATTGCTGTTGAAAGCTAGTCAAGGAGGTAAAGTCTGACTTGAATGGCAAGAGAACTTTATCGATAAGTCGATGAAGGCATTCCTGAGTCCAAGGACGCGCCTCAAGATCTCCATCACCGCTCTTGAAGTGAAGGATTTCATGAAGTCGGACTCCTTCAAGTTCTTTATGGCATACAAGGCCGACGCTCTCCGCCTGGAGGGGTTCTCTTCCGCCATTGGCCAACGACAAGCAAAGGGGTTGGTGCCTCCAAACTTTAACTAGATGGCGGAAGGATTGAATCCTTCCGCGGACGCTGGTGGGGTTGAGATTCCGGTGGAAATTGTCCCGGATGATAGGTTAGCGGCGTGCGAGTTCGCGGAGGTGGTCACCGAGGAAGGTGAGATTGAAATCACCAATGGGGGACCTTTTCTCCCAAATGTGTCCCGAGGGCTATAGGAAAGTGTGCTTCACACCATTCCATGAAAACATGAACCATCAAGGATCGTACTTCATGCCTTCGGATCATCGCCATGACGCTGACTTCAACTCGCTCGAGAACATCGAGGCTACCTTTGATGCCATTGTTGAATCACGCGCGAGCGCCTCGAATGCCAATCCGTCCTCCACCAATCCGCCTGCAACTGATGAAGCCGGGCCAAGCCAGCCTCCCCCTCAATGAGAAGTCCAGGGTATGCCCCGTTGAAATACTGTAACTTTTGGAGTACTTTTAATGGAATGGATCTATTGCCGCGTACATTGATTTTTGAATTTTTCATAAGAATGTAAGTACAATTATGCTTCTTTTCGATATACACGTACTTTTGTTTCCATGCTCCCTTGACCCATCATGATATACATAGTCTTAATAGTCTGCATAAATATATATATCTCTTGCAAACGCGGATTACTTGGAATGACCTCTGATTCAAGACAATCAAATTATTAACTCACTAATCTTCGGACTACTCAATAAGCTTAATCTTTGGATGTTGCTGCAAATGACGTTTGTCGGACTTGCCGATGAATGAATACTCTGATACTTCTATATGAAAGTTAAAACATGGCTCAATATCATCAATCATGTAAGCCCAAAGGATCCAATACTGTTTGGCCCTTGCGGATGGCCCAAGTCCATCGTCGACGTCAGTCTTCTTACGTGGCGGACGCTAATTGGTTCGTCCTATCTATAAATACCCAAGTTCCCTACTACATTGATTGCATAGATCTAATTCTAATTTTCACCTTTACTGAAAATTTCATCCTTCTTTCTCAAGCTCCGACCGATCTTGCAGTTTGAGCTTAGTGGTCCTCAGAGAAGACGATTTCTTGACTAATCTCCCCCTGGAGGGATGGATTGCTCGAGATCTGTTGTTAGGAAACGTAGATCTTGGAAAATTTTCCGATCTGAGTAAGCTGACGGACGACCCCATTGGTCTTATGCGTGATCCACCCGATAGGAGTTTGTCCCTTCCGAGGAGATGCTGGCGGGTGGGTCAGGATTCGATCAATGTGTCAGATCCGTGTTTTGGATTCAAACGAATGGATGTTTTGAAGAATCTTAATGTCCGGAGACTGATTCTTGATTTGTCCGTGTTACAGGTACATCCCTCCACTCGTTGTCTATGGAAGGACTGACGTTGTTGGTGTGTCGATGGACCCCTTTGCTAGAGAGATCCTTTGGTGAATTTATGGTAGATTTTGGAGAGTAGGATAGGCGTTTCCGTTGTAGTGTAGATGTTGTACGGATCCGTATAGATATATCGGATCGTAGTAATGCATAAAGGAGATCAGGTGTACCTTTGATTATTTGTACAGACAAGATCGTTATTAGAATCTTTTTTACATGTAAAATTTTGTTTTGAATCGAAAGATGAAAGTTGTATTGATTTGCCGTAAATTCAATTACAACTTGTGGGCTGCATGGACAATGACAAGAGAGTAACAAAGACAGAACTGACGGAGTTCCGCGTAAAAAACGGTTTAAACCTAGAATGTCAAAACAGCTGACGGAGTTCCATGTAACAAGCACTAAGCATAGAACTTTTGAAGGTTCCTGGCATCCCAAGTATGCTTGAGTGGGTGTCCGTGCTTGTCCT
Organism: Plantago major; assembly: GCA_026545765.1. Classification (NCBI taxonomy): domain Eukaryota; kingdom Viridiplantae; phylum Streptophyta; class Magnoliopsida; order Lamiales; family Plantaginaceae; genus Plantago; species Plantago major. The sequence goes on from CM048843.1 coordinate 28,744,847, forward strand.
CCAGCTCATAACTTGTAAGGTCCTTCCCACTTGGGCTTGAGCTTCCCAACATTGCTCAAGATATCAACTCTGCGGAGCACCAGGTCTCCGACCTGTAAATCTTTAGCTTGAATATTTTTGTTGTTGGCCCGGGCTGTAGTTTCTTAGTATCTGTGGATATTAGCCAATGCATCGGTCCTCTTCTGTTCCAGCATATCTAGGTCATAGATCCGAGCTTCATTCAAGGAATCATGAAATTCGACCTCATTGTTTCGATCGCACTTTCACGGTATGACCGCTTCCGCTATAAACCAGCGAATGGGGTCTCCTAGTTGCTCAGACTGCAGCGGTGGGCCCAGAGTACACCGTCCAGGTCATCCGCCCAACTATCTTGAGAGGTCCTCAATCGCTTCTCTATGATCTTAACGATTGTTTTGTTCGTGGCTTCAGTTTGTCCATTAGCCTGTGGATATCCGACAGATGTAAAGCATTGCTCAATCTTGAAAGAGGCCAACCATTCCTTGAGTCTGTTGCCTGAAAACTGAGCACCATTATCTGAGACAAGGACTCTCGGTAAGCCAAAGCGACAAATGATGTTTTTCCAAATGAAGGTCCGCACACGACTTTCCGTGATATTGGCCACTGCTTCCGCTTCCACCCATTTGGTGAAATATTCTACAGCTACAATTAAGAATTTCTTCTGTTGAGTGCTTCTTGGGAAAGGTCCGACAATATCAATGCCCAATTGATCAAACGGACGTGCTATGACTGACGGAATCATAGGGTGTGTCGGACGATGTGGGACATTTGCATAACACTGACAATCAGGGCAATTTCTAAGCTCATGAACTTTATCGATGGTAGGCCAGTAGTAACCTTGTCGAATGATTTTTTGAGCGAGAGTCCGCCCACTAGAATGACTTCCACAACTTCCACTGTGAATTTCCTCAAGCACTGTCCTCGCTTCTTGTGGATCTAAGCATCTCATGTGTGTCCCCGCAAAGGATTTCTTATACAAATCTTCCCCAAGTATGAAATACCGTCACGGTCAAGACACTCCTCGATTCCTTCGGATCAGCAGGTAAAGATCTATCCTTGAGGTAACTAAAGATGTCAGTCATCCAATTTCTTCCTGTTTCAGTGATCAACATGGTCGGAGTAGGACTCATGACGGATGAGTTTGTAATTGTGAGCGTAATGACTCTCCTCAGATCTAAAGCATTGCTATGGACGATACTTTGCCAAAGGTATCCACTCTTTCATTCCATTCCCTATCAAATTTTTCCAGGTAAACCTCAAGAGACTCACTTGTTGCTTCAAAGAGTTCAAGATACTTGATCATCGAGGGACCTTTGTGGCAAAAGCACCGTAAAACTGGCTTCAACCAACCGTGAACTGCAAGCTTTTAGTTTCCTGACTTGTAGGACTTGGCTATACGTGATCCGTCCAACAAAGGCTTCATATTCAGCTTCATTGTTTGTAACCTTGAAGTCCATGATATCGCAGAGTCGAGTTCCGTGCCATCGTGGCTTTTAAGATAGATTCCAATGCCTCCCACTCTTCCTGGATGAACCATCTACTTCCAATGTCCATATATCGTGGGCTCGCTTGGGGATCCTCTCGTTGTCCAGATAACGGCAAAGTAAAAGACTAGAGGGGAGGGGTAAATAGTCTTTAAAACTTTTGTCGATAAACAGCTTCGTAAACCGGGGTTTCGATACTTAAATTCAGAGCGAAGACTTTAAGATAGGTAAGTGCGTAAACAATAAGTAAGTGTGTGTGCTTTAATAAATGTAAATACAAAGGTAAATAACACGAAGTATAGTGGTATCCTGAGGTATGGCGAATCCTCCAACTAATCCACTTCGGCCTTTCTCGAGACCTAGAATTCACTAATCGAGTTCACCTTACAATAATCCTTATTCTAAGATTCCTAAACAAATGGTTCCCAACCAAATGTTCCTAATCGAGTTATTCCCACTCCTGAGCTAAGTACTTCCTCTACTCAGATAACCTTGAGTTATTCCCCATTTCCCAAATCAAGTACTTCCTCTACTCCACGCCTTGATGGTGTCAAGTTATAAGGTTTGTCGAGAGGCTTCTCAGATAACTTTTCGCTTATGTTTTCGAGAGCCTAATAGAACAAGACAACTTAATACACTTGTTCAGGATGGCATCGCTTTTTATCGACCAAGTAATTGGTGTCCGCTTCCGAGAATGAGCTTCGTAAAGGGTATCCGATAGTTCAACTCTTTACAAACAACAATCTCTTGTTAAGGTTCAGACAACTTAGAACTATTAGTGATTCTTCAAGCAAATGTAAAGCTTTCGTAAAGGGTAGTAGAGTGCTTGAGAGAATACTTTGCTTGATGGTAAGTTTGCAAGATAGAGCGTCTAAGGTATGTTCTTCAAGCATCTAAGTGTGATATATATAGATAAATTTGAGAGGCTTCAATCAGATCCGCTGTTTCTATCAAATTATATCCGCTTATATCTTGAACTATGTACCGTAAGTCACTATCTCATTTTTCAGAGAGGATCGCTATAAAGATTTCGCCGATGCATTTAATGCATAGTACTGTTCATTGTCCTTTAGTCTCAACGGATACATGAGCCTTTCTGATGGCTTGCATGCTCCATACTCATTGTTGGTCCAGATAACGGCAAAGTAAAAGACTAGGGGTGAATAGTCTTTAAAACTTTTGTCGATAAAATTATTTCTCGATATCCGAGTAGATATCCGATACTTAGATTCAGAGCGAAGAATTAAGATAGATAAGTGCGTAAATGCTAAAGTGTGTGTGTGTGTCAAATGTAAGTACGTAAAAGTAAATAACACGAAGTATAGTGGTATCCGAGGTGGCCTAATCCTCCAACTAATCCACTTCGGCCTTCCAAAGACCTAGAATTCACTAGAATAGATAATTGAGGTCACCTTACAAAATCCTATTCTAAGATTCCTTAAATGATGGTTCCCAACCAAATGTTCTCTCGAGTTGTTCCCTTTCACAACCAAGTACTTCGCATCGTAAAACCTTTTGAAGTTATTCCTAGCTTCCCAAGCTAAGTACTTCAGACTAATAACCTTGAGTTATTCCTTAGTTTCAACCTAAGTACTTCAGACTCCACGCCAAAGGATGGTTGGTTTTGGTTCGAGTCGATGAGCTTCTTTAATAACTTTTCGCTTAATCGATAGCTCGTGAATCAAGTATACTTAATACACTTTGCAATGTATGGTATCTTGTTCTTTTATCGACCCAAGTCTTAGATAAATGTTCAAGAGAATGAATCTTATACTTGATCTTTCAATTCAACTCTTTCACAGATAGTTGTGCTTGTTTAGGATCGGGACACTTAGAACTTTTGTGTTACTCAAGATCAAGAGCTTTGGTCGCAACAGAAAGCTTTGAGTAATTTGCTTGAGATAGCGAGATATGTGTTCAGTGTAAGTTCTTCAGGTTGTGTGTCTTCTCAAGCTGTCTAAGTGTTGATATTTATAGATGAATTTGAGTGCCGCTGAATAGTATCCGTTAGTTTAAATCAAATTCAAACTATTGATATCTCGTATAGTATCAGAAAGGTTGTCTTCTTCTTCGTACAACCGCTGCTTTGTTCGTACATCTCTCTGCAGCATTTAATGCAATGTACTATACTTTTGTCTCAGAGTGCCAACGAACTATGCCTTGTATCGTAGACAACCTTGATCGATTTCTCCTAATCTTGCATTTATCTTTATCTTCGGGATACCACTTTTATTGAAACAACTTTGTTTGTATATATATATATATATATATATATATATATATATATATATATATATATATATATATATTTATATATATATATATATATATATATGTCTATGTATATATATGTATACATATATATGTATACATATATATATATATTTTTTCGTAAATGTGGTTAAAGCTCAAGGTATCCGAGAATAGATATTTGTGGACACTTCTTGTTTTCGATGGACCTTTATTTCTCGATATCTCTTGTGACAGCTTTGTTTAAAGCTATTCGTGTCTTCAAGATATCTCGCCAAGGTATCTCGAAAACTTTCAAAGAACTTTGTGCGCTTTCTTCAAGTCTTCAATGTCGCTGAACTTGTTCTCGCTTGGATGTCTTCTTCGTCTTCTTCATAAAATAAAATTTACATTTTGAGACCTAACATCCTATACAAGATTAGCTAGACTATCATACTTAGTGGGTTTCCTCTTTTACAATGTTCAAGTGAACCAAGAGTACTAATCACCTTCCTGAGACTAAGATAAGTCATCATGTTGCTTATCAAAATCTAAACAGATATTTCTAACAAAATATCTAACAAATTTCCTAACAAACTTCCCCCTTTTTGATCAGTCAACGATGACTATCCTGACCTATAACAACTGATGAGTGAACAATTCAACACTTAATCATTTCTTAAGATTTTTCAAATCATTCAATTAAGTGTAGAAAGTAGACATCAACCAAATCACAATGTGTGATCTTTGCTGACAAGTTATCTTTTATAGAATACTATCTGAGAGTAAGTTCTTCAGATAAGTTACAAAGAGAGATTACAGATAACTTCAATACATAAAGCAAGTTTAGCTCAACAAAGAAAATACAACAAAACTACATAGTAAATTAGGACAACAGAGTAACCAAGCTCCAAGTAAACATCCTAATAGACTAGTCTTCAAGTCTTCAACTCTTCAAGTCTTCAACAATAGTTCTATGGATCACCAAATTTCCTATCTCCAAACCTTTGATGTCATCGTAATAATCATAGAGAAGTGTTCGACGAGCATCTCAAAGGTCTCCGCAAATCCATGCACTTCTTTGTAGGTTTTGGTAGGATTTTCTCGACAAAATGTTCGACCACGTATACTTTCCCCATTTCCGTGCATGCTCTATTCGATATCCGAAAGCTTGAAGTATTCAGATAATCCTCGATATCCGATGTCACCTTGTATTGATCTTCGCTAGATAGAATGACTCATGTGGTTCCACAAATGAGTCTTGCTCTTGTGCTCTTCGTGATATTCGATTCTGCACATCATCTAGCTTTCCATATGGACATTCATCGAGAGGTCCTTTCTCATGGCTTCAGCTTCTCGACAACTTCAAAATCCAACCAGGCTTTAATGTGATTGGTGTTGATCAATTAAGTTGTTTATGGATTGGTTCTGGAAATCTTGAATTTACGAGTAGATGCTTAAGTTCCAGAATCCAATAGCCATTTTTCTGATTGATGCACTTGTAGACAGAGGAATCATTGTCATTCTTCACATACTCTATTTCGCTTCTTCCGCCCGAGTGGAAGTCGAGTTTGTCTTTGCTCAGCCTCACTGCTCTTTCTCGTCTTGAATTCTCTTTGGGGTTGTTGTCAAGAACCACCGGATAGACTTGGTATTTCCAGAGGGTCTTTAGTCGCTAGGGCTTTTGCCCATGGGCTCTTAGCTTTCAATTTTCCTTTTTTCCGTGAAGAGGAGCTTCATCTTCATCAGCTTCTCATCATCATCAAGATTAGATCTGTGAGAGTTTTACAGCCTTTCTTCATTGCCCAAGGGCTTGATTTGACATTCTTCTTCTTCAAGATTCATCAATCCTTTAACTTGTCTTCTCCTTCGAGCCTTGGTACTCCTTGGAGGTTTCGTGCATGGCCCTTGTTATCATTGTAGTTCCTTCAAGAGGGTTTCGGAAGCTACTATTTGCAAAGCAACTCACTAGAGGAGGGTTCGCTTATTCGAGTGGTGGCGGGAAGTTTTCATGTTTCTTCTTCCTCTGAGCCACACCACTCCAGATTTCTTCTTGTTTTCTTCTCCTTCTTCCCATTCCCCGACTTTGAGGTCCAGATTTGTACACTCTTTCCCTTAGTCATTGTCATTGACTCATTTCATAAAGGAACTGAGAGAGGTAAAATGCCCTTGTAAATAATTGTAGCGTGACTAACTTCAAGTTCGGCTTTGAGCTCTCGATTTTGCTTGATAAGTCCATTGTCCTTATCGTTGAGCTCGCCAATGGGCCTAGGATGGCATCCGCTTCCAAAGCAGGTAACTTGCCTCTTGAAAGCTTTTTCACTTAAAGACGATCATCGCCCTTATCATTCCCAGATCTTTCCGAGCAATGACTATGCTAGTTGTTCTCTCGAGTGATGAGCTCAAGGAACTTTTTCATTTCGTAGGGACGGAGGCAATTACTTCCTTGTTCTGTGAAGACATCTCCGCTTGCGTATGAGCCAAGATTGCATCTGCTCATGTATTCATGGAGTGGACATTTCGCGCTTTGTCAATATTGCAGATCAATCGCCTTTTCAAGTGAGAAACCGCTTAAATGTTCATTGCGGTGCTCGCCAAAGTCTTGTCTTTTCATCATCCGAGTAATCAAACCAAAGGATCTTCATCCTCGACATTCTCATCGATTGTGTCGAGTCCAGCAACCATCTCGTAGATTGGTTTCTTCCTTTGGGAGGAGGATGGTACTTCTTTGAAGATGATGCACCTTAGCATCATGCTTAATTTCGATACTTCTTCAAGATCGAAGTTCTTTGGTGATGGCATTTACAAAGATCCTCGTAGCTCTTTAACCTCGTAGTAAGCAATCATCTCGCAGATATTGATCTTGTAGTTGGTCAAGCTTATCTCGATTTAGCTATTTGGTCTTCCAATTGAAGATGGAGTCGTTGTTCTTCTTCCAAAAATTGTCCGAGTCGAGCCTCGATCGAGTATTCAACAATTTCGAGTGATTTCGTAATCCTCAACTACTTGTTCAAGATAGCCTTTGTCGAAGATGGATGAGTTGACTTTTGAGGAGATGGAGATGGAGATTTCGTGCTTTCCTCTCGCTTGCTTTTCAAAAGCTGAGGCATGATTTCTTTGTGAAATTCCTCCGCCCCGGTGCAGGGCATCATGATCCTTTTTCTCGTGTCATCCTTTTCGTGATGGTCGGGAGGTTCATCAAGTCATTTTCATTTATTTCTTCCTCCTCATCATCTTCAGATACAAGATTGATCACTTCAGGAATAGTGATCTTCTGCCCGTTAACCTCTTCTTGTTCAGAAGGTATAAATTGCGTAGTTTGGGGCGTAATCGCTCAATGCCATCTGTAATCTTGTCGACCATCTCTGCTCAAAGGCTTCAGATCAAATCAGGCGCCACTTCTCGAGAAACTTATGCAATAGAGTCGCAAATCGTACTGCCTTCGTAGGGAACATTGCATGGATATACGTCTCCAAGTCAAGAGCTCGTGCTCGTCTGGTTGGTTGATCTGTGATTCTCAATATTTCAGAGAGATCAGAGCACCTTAACCTTTGCCATTTCTTGAAGCATTGAATATGCTTGCAGGTGTGAGCTGAAGAAGGGAAGTAGTCCCTGTCTCATCATTGGGAGCCCGCTGCACTCGCTTGAGCTCGAAGAAAGAGTTTTGAGTGAGCTTCAAAACTTTTGTAGATATCTGAGTAGAAGTGTAGTTTAGTTTCGAAGTTACGAGTAAGTACTTCAGCTCAGAGATTTGTGCTATCGAGACAATTGGTGTCTCAGATATCTTGTTGTGAGGTGGAGACTTGAAGTCTGTTCTCATCAACCTTTCTTTCTTGAACTCGAGAATTAAAGTTATCACAATAATTAGGAAATTTTATCAAGAAAACTTTAGATGACAAATCAGATATCTGGGAGGTCAATTACCTCCATGGGAGGCTCTGATATTTGTCTCTCAGAGTTGCGCCTCGAATCTTTTCTTGTGATGAAGGCCTCGATGCCTCATCAATTTCCATAGTGTGGGATGTCGCAACTCGTCCCTCGCACTTCTACTCGAGTGAGCCTGTGAGTAGAAAGTATCGAGTAATTTAGAAGAAGTTTGAGATAACCCAAGGTGAAGAATTTTATCACCGATTTTCATATACCTTCATACCGAAGGCTCAATGATTCGTTCTTCGTAAACCTTGTCGGCTCGGGTTTTCTTCGCATTTCGCTTTATCTTCCTCTTTCTCGCTTGAGCCTGTTAGAAACATTCACTTAATTGGTTAAGTAAATTATCGTATAACTGAAAAATGACAACTCAAGAAACATTTTATCACCTGTAGGTCAGGCTCAGATTTCTTAAGAGGTGAGGTTGATGAGACCTCTTTCTCAGTTTCTGAGGCAAGCTTTCCAGCTTCCTCTTGTCCTTGTGTTTCTAACTCACCGTAATAAAGAATTTCTATAAATAACAAGATGTACAAGCATAAAATTTGCACAAGATAAGAGTTAAACCATTCAACCACCGATCCGTGTCAGTCGATTGGTCTCTCAAACTTGTGACCTTTCTATACATTGGTCTTCTTGTTCCAAAGATTTTTTATTTGTTTGAAGTTTCGTGTACTTCATCTTTCCCGAGTATGCAACTCGCTTGCCTCCCGGTTGATCATTCGGTAGATGTCTCAGCTTGATCCTCTTATCGAGTCGGGGAACCCGCTTTTGCAGATTTTCTTCAAAGATACTGCATTGCTGGTAATTCGAGATGGAGTTCATTTACCATTTCATCAACCACTTGTGGCTGTTGTGGTTGTGGTTGTCTGGAAGCAAAAGATTGGTCAGTAGAATGTTCTTCCAGATTTTTAGATGTGGCATTTTCATCAAGATTCGCCAAAGACTAAATTACCACTCATCAGGGCTTCTTGAAGTTGTGCATAAGAAACGTTCCCTGAAGATGTGTTTGCACCAACAACCTTTGCTATAGGTGCTTGTTCAGCAACCTGAGGTGTAGGTTCTTCTTCAGAAACCTTTTCACCAGTTACTATTTTCAGTAACCTTAGCCCTCTTTGCTCTTTCTAGGACTTGAGAGATGACTAGTTCATCATCTTCATCGCCGAGCTCTCATCAAAGATTAGGAACCGATTGGTCCATAACTCCCGCGGTTTCTGCAGATAGGGCTTGGTGTTTTTCACCACTTTTGGCAGCATTTATGAGTTCATCAGCAAGGCATTCTGCATTAGTCGCAACATTTCTGAACGCACTTTCTCTTGCTGAGTCTACTTGTGCAGTAGTTGATGATTCTTTTACAACATTGATGAGTTGATCTGCTTTTATCACCATCGGCAAGGCTGTAGATATCGAGACTCGACAACCTCTTTCGGGTGTGTCTTCGATTTGCCAGACTTCTTTCTTGAAGTTCGGGCTTCTTGATCGCAACCTTTTCTTTAGATACCTTTTCGCATTTCGCTTCTTAGAACCTTTCCGAGACCCAAGAATCTTTTTCATCAAGTTTGTATACTCATATTTGTAGAGTAGGTTATCGCTGCTATTTCACCATCTCTCGAGCTTGATGCCAAGCTTCTCCAGAAGTAGCATATCTTCGCACTATAGCCTCGTGGCCTTTCGCTCACTAGTCCTTTGGCAATCTTAGGCTCAAGCCTCAATCTTCTTCACAAACTTCATGAAGGCGCATTTTCCCGCTTAAAAGGGTTTTCCAAATTTTGTCTTGTTGATTCAAGAAGAACATCATGATCCATCATTCTCGCTTATCCGGTCAAGACCTCCTTGTAGACCATCAAAGCATCTCAGAAGAATGCAAGCCAATACATCCCAAAGGAACCATCGATGTCGGTTCGGATGTCAAGAAGCTTGAACTCAAGGGTGTATCTGATTTTCAAGATCACACACGCCATCGCATAATTTGTTAACACCTTCAAGGAGATCATCATCCTTGGTGTTTATTTCAAAATCCTTTCCAAGATTTTGAAACTCAAACAACTTACAGAAGTTGTTAAGTCCGTATGATTTCCTTTCCTCGACTGAGGTTTTGACAGACACTATTTCAATGCCTTCAGAAACACAGGAAATTATCCTGGAGTTGTTGTAGAATTCCAACACATCGAGTGATGAAATTCCACTTGGGCGAGCAGATAGAAAACCCTTGATTTGTGCCTTTTCAAGCATGTCAAGAATTAGCTTTCACGGCTTGGTCTCTATCATTGCCTGTGAGGTATTCTCAACCATGGCACCACCCCAAATCATTCTGTGATTTGAAGTCCAATGGTCGGATTAAAATCTCCTACCAATGTTGTTTACATTAACCAACTCGTGCTTGCTTTTCAAATTGCATCAAGGAGGATTGAGATTTCAGTAGAAGAATTCTTTGGGGCCATCTCTTTATATAGTGTAGGGAATTTGGATTTGTGTTTGAAAGAGATTTGATTCAGTAATTCTTTGCAGAAAAACTTAATCTTGATTTGCAGAGATTGTAGAAGGTTTGCAGAGAATAAAGAGAAGGTTTTGCTATTTTTGTGCAAGTCTGAATGTTGGATTAGGCGACAGTCTCTTTTGCCAAAATCCTATATATATAGCAACGTAATTCTAACAAACATATACACACAAATTGGTTTTGTATGTATGTATCCGGAATTGCAGTGAGGCGGGTAAAAGTTTGTTCGCATTAAATGCATAGTGGGCCACGCCCCAATTTCAACATTCACTATTTACAGAGAATTAATTTCGTCTGCTAAGATCAAACGCTTAATTTCATCAAGGGTCACCATTGCTTTTCAAGAATGATCACAATCAAGAATTGTGATTGTGCCCAATTAATGAATTTTGGCGATTTGCTATCCGAATCACAATTTGCGTGACTAAGAACACTGCTTGTATCCGAGTCTATCTCATACTCAATATTTGTCCAAGTTTTACACAAAGATAGAAATAATACAAATTTCAAGAGAGTAGTCGATCGCAGACATTTGTACTATTCTCTTTGTGTTCCCCATCGAGTGAACTAGATATCCGAGTTCCGCCTCGTAGATCTTAAGTCGCCTTTTGCTCTTTTAGACTTTTTGACTTCGGATACCTGCTCCAGCTTTCTTTTCTCTTCTCTCGATGCCTGCTCAGATACCTCTTCTCCGGATGCCTGCTCAGATACCTCTTCTCCGGATGCCCGCTCCATTCCTCTTCTTTCTTCATCAGTAGTTCCATTAGTCCAAGACTATGTCTTAAGGCTAAGAATCTACTTTCTTGTAGTGGCTTAGTGAAGATATCGCAGTTGGTCTTCGCTAATCTTGAGTATCTCTATATCGCCTTTGTCAACATGGTCTCGATGAAGTGATGTCTAACATCAATATGCTTTGTTCGCATGAAATTTAGGATTATGTAATCGCAATAGCACTTGTGTTGTCACAGAAAATGGGAGTTTTCTTCATCGAGTCCATAGTCTTTAAGTTGTTGTTGTATCCACGTAATTTGTGTTGCATAAACAACCAAAGAGAATATATTTAGCCTCTGTGGTAGAAGTTGCAATCGAGTTTTGCTTCGCTAAACCACGAGATAAGTCTAGTACCCGTAAACCCATGTGTTCCCGAGGTGCTTTTCCTATCTAGCGTTGATCCAAAGATAATCATTGCCGAAAGTACCCACTAAACTCAATCCACTTTCTTTAGGATACCACAATCCTATACCCATCTGCACTTTTACATACCTTAATATTTTCATAGCAACGCTGCATCGATTTGTCCGAAATCTAGCACACACTCCAACGGCGATTGAATATCGTGTCTACTTGAGGAGGTAAAGTAGTGAACCTATCAATTTCCTATACTTATGTTCTTCCACACTCTTATCTGATTCAGTATAGGTCATTTTGGTTCCAATGCTCATAGGTATCTTAGCATTCTTTTCAGAAGGCTTAAGATTGAATTTTGTGAGCATATCTTTTGCATACTTTGTTTGACTAATGAATATTCCATCATTGAGTTGCTTGACTTGCAATCCTAGAAAATAATTCATTTCTCCCATCATGCTCATCTCAAACTTGCTTTTCATGAGATTTGCAAAGTCATTACAAAGTTGCTTGTCCTTAGATCCAAATATGATGTCATCAACATATACTAGAACTAAGAGTAGTTTCCCGTCATGATTTAAGGTAAATAAAGTTTTATCAACTTCACCTTTCTTGAAACCACTTTCCAGAAGGTATTTGGCCAAAGTGTCATACCATGCTCTTGGAGCCTGTTTCAGTCCATACAGAGCTTTCTGTAGTTTATAGACCATTCTGCTTTCTGAGGAAACTTCAAAGCCAGGTGGTTGCTCAACATAAACTTCTTCTGCAAGTTCACCGTTCAAGAATGCACTTTTGACATCCATCTGATAAACTTTAAAATCTTTATGAGTCAAAGGCTAGAAAGAGTCTTATTGCATCAACCGCAACCTGCATATGACTCATCAAAATCTAAGCCTTCAGTCTGGGTAAATACCCTGACAACCAATCTTGCTTTGTTTCTGGTTATTTCACCAGATTCATTCATCTTGTTTCTGAAAACCCATTTAGTTCCAATCACAGATATTCCTTCTACAAATGGAACTAGTTTCCAGACTTTGTTTCTCTCAAATTGATCCAACTCTTCTTGCATTGCAGAGATCCAGTCTTGGTCTCCTAATGCTTCTTCTATATTTTTAGGTTCAATATCTGAGATGAAACATCGAAAGAGAATTAGCATTTTCACTATTGCTCTCTAGTCCTAACACCTTGATTAATTGGTCCAATCACATCTTTTGCGTGATGATCCTTGATCCATCTCATCATAGGTTTAGTGCTAGTAGGATCAATATCCAAATGATTTCAATGTGAATCACTAGGATTTTGATTTGATACTATTTCAAAGATTCAAGACATTGTGCTCCTTAGAAGGGCAATTAATGTCTGACACTTGTTCAGTGTTTGAGCTATCTGGAACATGTCTTTCAGAGAGATTGTTTCCAGAGATAGCTTCATGATGAATATCTCCAGTTTCCATTTCTGGAGGTTTTATAGGAAATTCTTCATCATGTTTGTGAGTCATCTTGTTGTTACTAGGCATATCAAGCTTTTCTACGTCAGAGTCATCCTCACTTTCCATAATGATGTTCTCCTTTCTGAGGATTCTTCTTCGTAATCCTCAAAGATTAGTTCTTTGAACCTTTCTGAGAGTTCATCATTAGGAGGTGTTTTCTTACTTCCTTCATAGAATACAACATGAACTGATTCTTCAATTTTCTTTGTTCTTTTGTTGTAAATTCTGTAGGCTTTGCTATTCGTGGAATAACCAAGAAATACACCTTCATCTGCCTTTGGTTGAAATGTTCTCAGATAATCTTTCCCATTGTTTAGAACAAAACATCTACAACCAAATACTCTCAGATGTTTGATATTAGGGGGTCTACCAACCAAGATTTCATAAGGGTCTTCACATGGTGTTTGTTTATCAAACATCTGCTCGAGTGTAGCAGTCGTGTTTACGCCTTCAACCCAATAAATTTCACTTATTTCAAAGGTCATCTAGCATCGCCCTTGCAGCTTCTTTAATGGTTCTGCTTTTCCTTTCGCAACACCATTTTGTTGAGGTGTTCTTACAGAGGAAAGTTGGTGTTGTATACCTTTGCAGTACAAAACTCCTTTATGTATCGTTGACAAACTCAAGACTATGGTCTGCTCGATTGCAGATACCTTGTCATTTTTCATGACTTCAAGCTTTTTCAACAAGTTTGGTATCTCCACCGCATCGATTTGTGTTTCGTAAAGACAACCCAAGTGAATCTTGAGAAGTCATCTACAATAACTAGACTACTTCTTTCCCCGCATAACTAGTTACGATGATTCAAAAGATCCATGTAATAGTTGCAGTGGTCTAACACTAGAGTGTCGATTTTGGACTTGAAAGAGATCTTAGATTGTTTTCCCATCCGACAAAAGTAATATATACCATCCTTTCTCGAAGATGTTCGGAAGGCCAACCACTAACTCTTTCGCAAGTCTGCTCGTAGTTTTGAAGTTCAAGTGACTCATTCTTTTGTGCCATAACCAAAGGTTTTCTCAGGTGACCAGATTGACTCACCATGAGACATTCTTCAAGTGGCAGATGCCCAATCGGCAACATAAAGATCGCTTTCCGCCGAAAGCAACCAAGACTGCTCGCTTGACTCATTGTCAATTAGTTTGCAGATTTTGCTTTGAATTTTATAGTAAAACCTTTGTCCGCAAACCTGCTCATGCTAAATAGATTATATTTCAAATCCTTAACATGTAATACGCCGTTGATTGTTAATGTTCCTAATTTGACGAGCTAAATCCTGAGAGGGATTTAATTCTCCTCCAAAGAACTCAATATCCGGTCCGTGTTGCAAGCTTTGTAATCGACCAGATTTGCTTTGTCTCCTATCATGTGCTTTCCGCATCCACTATCAAATAGCCATTGTGCTTTAGTCCAGTAAGCATTCTGCACACAACAGGAAACAGGAGATTAGGTTCTCAATTTACAATTGAACCATCAGACTAAACAATCTTCCAAAGAGGAATCCATTTTGAATGAATTTCCTCGAACATTCTTTTGTCCGATAGGAACATAAGGAGGAATTCTAATTGAATGATTATCATTATTAAGAATTGTTTTCTTCCTCGTGTGTTCCTAGGTGCTCCATTTGGTGCTTTCAGACACTGTCAGTTTCCGAGTTTGCTTTTCAAAGAACTTAGCTTTCCTCGCTGATTTCTTCTAGCCTCGCATTCAGATTTTCGGGCTTGATTCAACTTCCACTTCTGATAATTGCTTTGAGCAATTCTAGCCTTTAGCCATCGTTCTTGCTCCTGTTTGTATTCATGAGCAAGTCGTTTCCCGATGCCTCTATAGCCAATACCGTTTCGAGCACTTGAAGCTATCTGAGATCTTTTCTCGCCATTATTAGTCTCGGTTGGTCCAATTTCTTTCCGTAAAGTGACATGGGAGAATTTGCCACCTCGCAATTCTACCCTTTTGAGAGACATAGCATCGCTGGTGTTTACACTTTTCAAAGGTTGTGTTTCTTTTCGTAGACATGCCCAATGCTTTGTTTTTGACTTGTTTTTCCCACAAAGGTTTAGTCAGAATCGCTTTCCTTTGTCAACAATCTTCGTCTTTTCACCGATACTATAGATTGCATGGGAACCATTTTGCTGAGTACTTACAAATGTTCTTCTTTCCTTACTCTTATTCAGAGTGATAGAACAATATGTCTGTGTATTCAGCCCAAGTCCTTTCTTTTCTAAAGGATCTCTTAAGTAAGATTGTACTTCAGTAAGAGTGTCACTAGCTTTGGCATAAGATTTAAAAGATAATTCTTTCTTCTCGAGTTCCTTGTTCTCAGAAAGAAGATCTTCATATTTCTTTCGTAATTCAGCCATTGCTTCTTTATGTGACTTTTCAGTCTCAGATATCTGAGCTTTGAGAAATGCATTTTCAAAGATCCTTTCTCTGATACCTTAACTAATTGAGAATTTTCCTTTGCAAGAGAATTCTTTTCTTCTTCAAGATTTTCGGCTCTAGCTCGGATCATTAGAAATTCTCTTTCATAGATGTCAAGTTCTTTCCTGAGATTTTCTAGATCTTTTATTTCTTCTTCATCACTTTCATAAGTATAATAAGAAGTATGTGTTACCTCATCAGCCATAAGACAAATTTCTATGTTAGAGATGTCTGGACCGTCAATTTCAGCAACTCCACACATTTCATTCTTCTTGAGGCCGAAGTTGATTATATCATGAGTAACTCCACATAATTCTAGTGATGGTAAGGTTGAGTCATCTGAATTGTCATCTTCAGAATCTGTCTCAACGTCTGGAGCATCCAGTTGAGTTTGGATTTTCTTTCTTTCTTCAGTTAACAAAGCTCGCTTCTTCAAGATTCTTCTATCTTTCTTGTCACCGTCCTTAGTTTGTTGAAGGCGTGACAATCCTTCTTGAAGTGGCTGTGTTTCTAATAATAGAAATGTATATCGCTTTCAATTTCGCTTCCTCAAGACATGATGCTTTCTCGAAATGGTTTGTTCAACGAGCTTTGATATTTTTGTATCGTGATAGTTTGAGCCTAGATGCTTTTTCACTTCTCTTCGCTTTTCTTCTCTCAATTTCTCGACCGACATATTCGCCATTTGCTTTGGTGTTAAGAGCATCCTCAGTCACTTCCATGCTTTTCTTCTTTTCAGAAGTTCCTTGAGCAACTAGAGCAATATTCTGCAACTTTTCAGTTGTTTGTTCTCTTTGTGTTGTCTCATAATCTACCGTAGCAAGATGTGAGAAGAGTTCCACTGGAGTGATATTTGGCATTCCTTGGTTAAAATAAAAGAATTTGGTATGCTCCCAGTTGTGGTTAAGACTTCTGACAATAGTCTTAATCTTTTCTGACTGGGAGTATCTGCTTTTCCTAAGTCGCCATATCACTCATGAGAGTGGTAACCAAATCAAGTTCTTCCAGAGTTTCAGTGGGTCCTTATTTGAAATTTTGAAATTTCAACTTGAGAACTTCGAACTTGTTTTCTTTGGTTTTCTCAGTTCCAGCACAGATTTCTTCAATCAATTGCCAAGAAACTTTCGCCGTTTTAGCACCCCCACAGTTTACACTGTATGTGCTCAGGTGTCGATCTGATGATGATATTACGAGCTTGACCATCCAGACGATTCCTTTTGGCATCTTCCGATGTCCAGAGTTCTCTGGGCTTTGGTTCGTAAATAACTTGACTAGTAGATCTCCACTTGTTGACGCATCGGTTTGTGAAGATCCTTCGCTTTGATCTCTGTCTCTACCATTAGAAACCTCCATGACTTGTTTGAGTTGTTGAATGACTATTGGGCCATTCTTTATCACTTCGATCATTTCGTCACTTATGGCTTCAAGGTGGAGCATCATGTTATTTTTCCATTTCTCGTAGTTCTCTGGTTTGAGAACGGGTGCATCACTCAGAGACATTCCTGCACACTTAACACACAAATTAAATAGTCCTCGAAAATGGACAAAGTTCCTTCACCTATCTGGGATCTAGGTTCAAGCAGGCTTGTGAACCTCCCCGCCCGATACCACTTGTTGGTCCAGATAATAGAAAGTAAAAGACTAAGGGGGTGAATAGTCTTTTAAAACTTTTGTCGATAAAACTATTTCTCGATATCCGAGTAGATATCCGATACTTAGATTCAGCGGAAGACTTAAGATAGATAAGTGCGTAAACAGCTTAAAGTGTGTGTGTGTGTTCAAATGTAAGTACGTAAAACTAAATAACACAGAAGTATAGTGGTATCTGGAGGTGGCGAATCCTCCAACTAATCCACTTCGCCTTCCAAAGACCTAGAATTCACTAGAATAGATAATTGAGGTCACCTTACAAAATCCTATTCTAAGATTCCTTAAATGTATGGTTCCCAACCAAATGTTCCCCGAGTTGTTCCCGCTTTCACACCAAGTACTTCTGCACTCGTAAACCTTTTAAGTTATTCCTCGCTTCCCAAGCTAAGTACTTCAGACTAATAACCTTGAGTTATTCCTTAGTTTCTCAAACTAAGTACTTCAGACTCCACGCCAAAGGATGGTGTTGTTTTGGTTCGAGTTGTCAGATGAGCTTCTTTAATAACTTTTCAGTTAATCAGATAGCTCTGTGAATCAAGTATACTTAATACACTTTGCAATGTATGGTATCTTGTTCTTTTTACTGACCCAAGTCTTAGATAAATGTTCAAGAGAATGAATCTCAGATACTTGATCTTTCAATTCAACTCTTTCACAGATAGCTGTGATTGTTTAGGATCAGGACACTTAGAACTTTTGTTACTCAAGATCAAGTGCTTTGGTCGCAACAGAAACTTTGAGTAATTTGCTTGAGATAGCGAGATATGTGTTCAGTGTAAGTTCTTCAGGTTGTGTGTCTTCTCAAGCTGTCTAAGTGTTGATATTTATACATGAATTTGAGTGTATCCGTTAGGCTTAAATCAAATTCAAACTATTGATATCTGTGTATAGTATTGTAGCAGGTTTGTCTTCTTCTTCGTGCTACCGTTGCTTTTGTTCGTACATCTCTCCGCGGCATTTAATGCAATGTACTATACTTTTGTCCTCAGAGTGCCAACGAACTATGCCTTGTATCAGAGACAACCTTGATCAGATTTCTCTGAATCTTTGCACGTTCTTATCTTTATCTTCAGATACCACTTTTATTGAAACAACTTTGTTTGCAATATATATATATTTCTTTTTCAGAAATGTGGTTAAAGCTCAAGGTATCTGAGAATAGATATCTGTGGACACTTTCCTTGTTTTTAGATGGACCTTTTATTTCTCAGATATCTCTTGTGACACAGTTTGTTTAAAACTATTCGTGTCTTCAAGATATTTGGCCAAGGTATCTGGAAAACTGTTTCAGTAACCTTGTGCAGTTTCTTCAAGTCTTCAATGTCGTTGAACTTGTTCTGCTTGGATGTCTTCTTCTTGGTCTTCTCTTCATAAAATAAAATTTACATTTTGAGACCTAACATCCTATACAAGATTAGCTAGACTATCATACTTAGTGGGTTTCATCTTTTACAATGTTCAAGTGAACCAAGAGTACTAATCACCTTTCTGAGACTAAGATAAGTCATCATGTTGCTGATCAAAATCTAAACAGATATTTCTAACAAAATATCTAACAAATTTCCTAACACTCATGATGTCATATGTTCAGAATCATATCCCGAAAATAAGTTAATATACTCAAGAAAGGATTAAGGACATAGTCCTTCTGAGTTAGACTAAACCTTTGTGTCTTCATAAACCTTGTGCAATCTTCAGTCTTCTAATCTTCAGAAAAGCTCCATTGCTAGAATTGATCTTCATGGTCTTCTTGAAATAAAAATTACACTCAGAGACCTATAATCCTAATACAAGATTTACTAGACTAATCATACTCAGTGATTTCCTCTTTTACAATGTTCAAGTGAACCAAGAGCACTTAATCACCTTTTTGGCTAAGATAAGAACATGTGATGAGTGATCAAAATACTAATAGATATTCCTAACAAATTTCCCCCTTTTTGATCAGTCATCCATGACTATCTTTCAAGTCCTATTACAAAATTGTAATCCTGGAAGAGAAAACAATCCACCACTTAATCATTTCAAATGATATTCAATTTTAGTCAATTATGCGTAAAGTAAACATCAACCAAATCACAAGAAGTGATCTTTCGATAAGTTGTCATCTATTAAAATGTATCCTAGAGTATGATCTTCAGATAGTACGCTTTACGAGTAAGATGCAACTTTTACAGATAGAGAATTTCGTAAACAATCAAAGAAGATTACAAAAAGTAATAAAACATACTAAGTAAATTAGAACAAAGGAGAGTCCAAGCTCCAAGAGAGTATTCTAATGTTACTAGTCTTCAAGTCTTCAGAAACACAACTTGGGTTCAGATACCTCAAGTTCTTCAAAGACCCTTCTCGGATCAAATGACATGATCATCCACTTTTCGCATTCTTGGACATAGTCATAGAGAATCCTTCCGACAGAGTGCTGCCTTTTCGATAAGTCACATATTTCATGGTAACTCTTGCCAAGCTTGTGATTCTTCCGCAGAAAATGTTTGACCTGTATACTTTCCTGCACCTGCATGGTCTACTTGCATTTAGATAGGTTGAAATACTTGTATATTTCTTCCAGATAGTGTATATCATCTAGGTATTCATCAAATGTCATATAGAATGACTCATAGGTTGAAACACCTAGTTTGTTCTTCCTGCTGTAGCTACCATCCAGTTTTCTTACCTTGTGTACATCATCAGGTTTTGGGTAAGGACAGGCAAAAGAAAGATCCATCTGTCTGGCTTCATTCCTCTTTTCTACTTCAAAGTTTAACCGTGCATGAAGGTGCTCAGTTTTAGCAATTCTTGCCTTCTCTCCATTTCGTGATCCGTTGAGGATGGAGTTGGAAACTTATCATTGACAAGTAGATGTTGTAGTTCCGTAATCCAATACCCTCTCTTGTTCGTAATGCACCTATATGAAGATTCTTCATTACTAGTCTTCATATACTCAATGTGGGCATCACTGGCCTTTCTTGATGTGTTTCATTGTTTATTCGCCAAACCGAAATCCCTCCTTGCTTTTGGTGGCCTTCTCGTCAGAGATCCTCTAACCCTTTCTTCCGCCAATGTGGTGGATGTTCCTTGTATAGACTTGGTGTTGCTGTATGAATTCTCGTCAAGGGCTTTCACGCCAGAGGAGGTTGTGAAGTAGTTGTTGTCTCCTTTTCTTGTGAAGTGGATGTTCATCGAATCATCCTCATCATCATTGTAGTCCAAAATTGAGACTTGTAGCTTTCGCCTCTTACTTCTCCTTCTTCCTTTTCTTCTTCTTCAAGTCTTCTTCTCTTCGAGATTCTAAGGACTTGGTTCCCTAGTGACTATACTTCTCACCTTCCGGTGGTTGATCCGGAACAACTTCTTCAGCAAGGGTGTCTCCAGTGGTGTCCTTAATGACAAGTTGACTTGAGGAGGGAGGATTTAATTGTTTTCTTTTTCTTCCTCTGCCTTTCTGAGGCATCTCTTCTTCCCCCTTAGTCATGAATGACTGACTCATGATAGCATAAGCTTCAGAGAGAGTTTCAAAGTTTTTCCGAGATTGTTGTGCACCGACTAATTCTTGAAGTTCTTTCTTCACTCGTTGTTCGTCAACCAGCCTCGCCCTTTCGCTGAAGTTCTTCAAGCGGCCTTAGGATGGCGCTGGCTTGCGTGACAAGATGGTCGGCTTCATTCAATGCTGCATTAGCATTGTTACAATCCTCATCCCTGGCCAACCCTAAGTCTTTCTGAGAGAGAGCGATGCTGGTTGCTCTGTTGAGTAAAGCAGCAGCCAAAGGCTTCATCTCTTCTGGGACGGATTTTAGCACTTCTGTATCTTGGGCAACTAGTGTCTTTCTGAGTTCTAAAAAGACACTGCTCGTGACGGTGCTCTTCACTTCTTGAACTACTTGGTGCAGAGAATATATGAGGAGCAAGTAGGGCTCTTTTGTGCTGAGTGACAAGTCTCTCATCTTCTGCTTCAGTGATCAAGTTGTGGGTTTTAGCATCACTATCATAATCCTTTTCTTGGATTGTTTGCAGATTGACAATCTTCTTCTGCTTTCCATCAAGTGTGCTAGCCTTCTGAGAAGATGTAGAAGGTCTTTCTGATGCGCCTCAAAGATCATGCTCTTCATCATCATTGTCATCCATTGCATCTATTTCAGCAGCTGTGACAACAATGGCATTCTTCAAATTTCTTTGCTCATCTAGGAGTGCCAATTCTTTGGCATTAGCTTCTTCGATCTTTTTGATTTTGGCTTCCTTTTCATCAACAAGAGCTTGAGTCTCAATGTTGATTCTCTTCTCTTCTTCCAATACCTTTATGAGTTGTTCAATTCTAAACTCAGCGGCTGAAATTTCTTCTAAGGCATCATTGTGTTCAGCCTGTTGGGTATCTTGATGAGACTTGGGAGGTGATGATGATGGAGCTTTCTGAGCAATTGAGGGAGTAGCCTTTTCTCCACTCTCTTTGCTAGCTTTCTGAATCCCACCTTGTCCAGGTTGGGGATCATCATCCTGATCATCATCATCATCACTCTTGTTCTTTGTTTCTTGGTTTGGATGCTCAGAGGGAGGTTCTTGATAATCATTTTCGTCCATCTCTCGCTATCTTCTTCAAACCGTGTTGATCACATTTGGGAATGTAATCATCCTCCCATTAACTTCTTCTTGTTCACAGGATAAGTAGTGAGTTTGTTGGGCAAGGTGATGGGTAACCATCCGCTCTTGGTTTGAGCATCCGCAGACTTGAAATCGCTATAAGTCTTTGTGCTACTTCATGAATGAAGTCTTCATGCATTAGAGTGGCAAATGAGTAGGACTCAGAGGGAACAATGCATGGATATAATCCTCCAGATTTAGGGCAATTGCTCTCTTTTCGACGCCGACATTTCGCTACTTCAAAGGTCACCTTTTCCGAAGTTTCTGCCATTGTCTGAAGCACTTGAGATGTTTCTTTATGGTGTGCTTCTGGAAGGCCTTTAGTAAATCAACTGGCACTAGACTTTGAGCCTGAAAGAAAGTGTTCAAGTTAGTTTTGTTCAAACCACTTGTGTTAGTATCTCTGCAAGCGTATGAGCTTCGAGCATACCTATGTAGAAACACTAGGCTCATGTGCTTGGATTTTTGCTTGCTTGGGCACAGAGGCCTCAGATACTTTGGTGTGAGGAGAAGTTTTATCCTCATCAACCTTTCTTTCTGCTTGAACCTGAGAGTTAAAATCAAACATGTTTAGAAACTTTTAATGTAAAAGATAGGTGGAAAAGTGCTTCGAGACTTCACTTACTTCCAAGTGAGGAAGCTCAAGAGATGTTCCTCGTAAACCTTGGGGTTTCTGCACCTTTTTCGCAGACATCGCTTGTTCAGCAGTTTTAGTTTCTTTTGGAGGAGATGACACAACTGTTTCTCCATCCAATTGTTCTTCTGACTGAGCTTGTAAGAACAAACATAAGAGATTTTAGTAGTGGGTTTTCCAGAGCATTCGTTGAAGAAGACTATTATAGATTACTTACCTTCTCAGCAGAAGGCTCAGTAAATACTTCCTTAGAAAGCTTTTCAGCTTCTGGAATCTCTAGGTTTTGGGGTGTTGGTTCCACCACCACTACTTCCTCAGTTGGAGCCTAAGAAGAGGCATTAAGAGTATTAGAACATAAGAGCAATTTAAGTTAGTTATTTCTTGTTCAGAGATAACTTTTACTACCTATGGGACAGGCTCTTCTTGATGTTCTGAGGTTGGAGGAACCTCTTCTTGATTCAAGGTGGATGTTTTCTTCCCCGAAAGTGTGTCTCAAGTTAACTCAGAATAAATACAATTTATGAGTAACAAGTTAACATACAATTATGTCGACATGTTAGATACAACTATCTTCACACTGAATAGAGTCAGCCGATCATTGATCTCTTGAACTTGTGGTGATTCCACGCCTCTCAGGCTCATTATTGATCTCCTCTGCAGATCATTCGAGTCTCCATCTCGGCTTGATCCCTTTCGAGAGTTGAGCTTTCTCGGAAGGTTGAGGAACCTGCTCAAGAACAGGTTTTCTTCAAAGAATATTAAGTGTCGGTATTGTGAATGTGGAAGCAATGGCAACATCTTCCATCATTCTATCTTCCTCACCAGCCTTCTTCTTCTTCCTCAAGGTAGGGGCTCTTGTCTTCAAGAGCCGAGCTTGATGCTCCTCCATGGGTCTCATACTTGAATCTTTTGAGTACTTTTGCAAGTACTTCATCATCCTCGTAATCACTATTCTGTTGGTGCGCACTCCATCTATGATATTTCTATCATCTCCGAGAGTTCTGGAGCATTCGTTCGTGACTCTTGGGGCATTCTGATTTGCCTTTTCCGAAGGCCCAACATCTTCTCGAGACCTTGTCTCCGTAGGTTGTGCCTCTTGTATGATTAGGGACTTGGAGGCTCTTTTGCTATGAGTCCTCTTTCTCTTGGCAACGGAGGTTTAGCTTTGGCTTGCTCGTAGACCTCCTCACCTTGTTGTGCGCTTTCTTCTTCTTCCGCTTTTCGAAAAGCGTTCAAGAAGAAGTTTCTCCTTTTCTTCAAAAGCGGTCCGAAAAGGAGTTGGATCGATTTCGCCTCTCTCGAGAGTGATTCCCATTGTTTCGAATGAAATGCAGATCCCGAGACCAAAGTGCATATTGGCCTTTGGCTCGAAGGCCATTGATGATTTTGGGCTCAAATTCTCAATGTGTCCAAGAAATTTGTTGAAGGCGCATTTCCAATTGAAATGGGTTTCGCCTTCATGCTTCTTGTTCAAAAGATGCATCATCATCCATCTCTCCATGCTTATCTGGTCTACTCCACCTTTGTTGCCATCAAAGCAACGGACTGCAATAAGAGCTAAAGTACTCCAAGAGCTCGAGATGACTAGTTCGATGGCCTTCGTAACAAAGTCTCCGGCAACCTTTTGCATTTTCTAACCGGATTGCTTCAAATAGCTCTTTGACGCCTTGAATCATGGAAGGCCTTGATGTTGATGTCTTCAAATGTTCCTCGATTTTTCAATCGAATATCTTGCGAAAGTCTTGCGCCTAGAACAATATCTTGTCCTTGGACTTCACCGCATGTATTTTTTCTTCATCATTCACAACTTTTGTGAAGATTTTGGAGTTGTTATAGAACTCCAAGACATCCAAAGGTGGATAGTCCTTTCGGTGGAGCAGATAGAAGCTTGTAGATATGGGAATTCTTCAGCATTCCCAATATCAGTTTCCTTTCTAGTTTTGAAGATATAACTGCTGGTACATATCTCTTTACTAGAAAGGCTCCCCAATTCATTTTGTGTTTAGGTTTCCAGTCCGATGGGGTAAACTTTCCCTGTATATGCTTATTCAACACCTTGTTCCTTTCCTCCTTGCTTTTCAAAGGAGCAGAGGATGTTGCCTTAGGGTTCTTGGTGGTCATCTTCTTGGGTGCCATCTCTTATATAGAGTTTAGAGTGAGTGTTTTTCAGATGAATATTGCACAATTAATCGAGATTAGTCTATCTTTTTAGAAGACTAAGCACAAGAAGTTGAGTTTTGTAGAGGGGTTTTGCAGAAATCTTGAGAGATTTTGCTGTTTTGATGCAAGTTTGGAATTGGTAAAAGTGTTTGTCTTTTGCCCAAATCCTATATATATAGCAGACAAAATGTACATGGATACAACATACATATAGCTGAATATGAATGTGTGTCTTTGCATCTGCATAGGCGTGGTACGTCCTTTGTACTTCATTAAATGCGTAGTGGGCCATGTCTGCATTTCTCAACAGACATTACTTGCTTTGTTTTAATCTCAACTGTTGAGATCAAACGTTTAGTCATCAAGGGCTTATATTGAATATCTTGTAATGATATCAATCAACAAATGGTAATGTGCCGACTTGATGGATTTTTAATATGCTACATTCATTGTGTCACTTAGTAAAGAGTAGGAACACTTAATCGTTTGAGCTTATCATTCTGAGTGTCAAGTCCTTATCTATATATTGTTTATCATGAAAATGGTAAAAATACAAGACATTGCACATGTTTGACTTTCAGAACTTATACCTTTTGGGCTTTGTGTGTCCATTTCTCTTTATGACTACATAGCTTCAATTCAAGTGTCGAAGCCTCGCTTGTTTGAATGTATTTGACCCACTCTCGAAGTAAGTTCTAGTTTTATTTACTTATTAAGTGTGTACCGACCTTTGCCTTCTCGGATACCCGCTCCAGAACGTTTTGCCTTCGAGTGTTGCTACCGTAAACCTTTGCATCACTTCTTATCAACTTGGCTTTCTGAGAACCTGTTCTCAGAGGCCTACTCACTTATTAAGTCTTTTAGAGATTCAGGACAATTTTTTAGTCCTTAGGCAACTCCATTAATCCAAGATTATGTCTTAAGGTCAAGAACCGGCTTTCTTGTAAGGGCTTAGTGAAGATATCTGCAAGTTGGTCTTCTGTGCCAATCTTGAGTATCTCTATATCGCTTTCTCAACATGGTCTCGATGAAGTGGTGTCTAACATCAATGTGCTTTGTTCGACATGGAATTTGGGGTTCGTGTGATTGCAATAGCACTTGTGTTATCACGTAAAATGGGAGTTTTCTTCATCGAGTCCATAGTCTCGAGTTGTTGTTGAATCCACGTAATTTGTGTTGCACAACAACCAAAGCAATATATTCAGCCTCGTGGTAGAAGTTGCAATTGAGTTTTGTTTCTTGCTAAACCATGAGATAAGTCTAGTTCCTAAACCCAAGTTCCCGAGGTACTTTTCCTATCAAGCATTGATCCAAAGATAATCAAGATCTCGAGTAACCAGCCAAACTCAATCCACTTTCTTTAGGATACCACAAACCTACATCTACCGTACCTTTCACATACCTTAATATTTTCATAGCAATGTTGTAGTGTGATTGCATTGGATTTGTTTGAAATCTAGCACACACTCCAACTGCATATTGAATATCAGGTCTGCTTGCAGTAAGGTAAAGTAGTGAACCTATCAATTTCCTATACTTGTGTTCATCAACACTCTTATATCCGATTCAATATAGGTCATCTTGGTTCCTATGCTCATAGGTATCTTAGCATTCTTTCGTAAGGCTTAAGTTTGAACTTTGTGAGCATGTCTTTTGCATACTTTGTCTGACTAATGAATATTCCATCATTGAGTTGCTTGACTTGCAATCCTAGGAAATAGTTCAATTCTCCCATCATGCTCATCTCAAACTTACTTTTCATGAGATTTGCAAAGTCATCACAAAGTTGCTTGTCCTTAGATCCAAATATGATGTCATCAACATATACTTGAACTAAGAGTAGTTTCCCATCATGGTTTAAAGTAAATAGAGTTTTATCAACTTCACCTTTCTTGAAACCACTTTCCGTAAGGTATTTGGCCAAAGTGTCATACCATGCTCTTGGAGCCTGCTTCACCATAAAGAGCTCAGAGCTTATAGACCATTCTACTTTCTCGAGGAAACTTCAAAACCAGTGGTTGTTCAACATAGACTTCCTCAAAGAAGTTCACCATTCAAGAATGCACTTTTGACATCCATCCGATAAACTTTAAAGTCTTTATGAGCTGCAAAGGCTAGAAAGAGTCTTATTGCATTCAATCCGCAACAGTATATGACTCATCAAAATCTAAACCTTCACCGGGTGAATCCTTGGCAACCAACCTTGCTTTGTTTCCGGTTATTTCACCAGATTCATTCATCTTGTTTCGAAAACCCACTTAGTTCCAATCACGTATATTCCTTCTACAAATGGAACTAGTTTCGCACTTTGTTTCTTTCAAACCGATCCAACTCTTCTTGCATTGCAGAGATCCAGCTTGGTCTCTTAATGCTTCTTCTATAGTTTTCGTTCAATGTTTGAGATAAAACATCCAAAGAGAGAATTAGCATTTTCCGCTATTGCTCTCCTAGTCCTAACACCTTGATTGATTGGTCCAATTACATCTTTTGCAGGATGATCCTTGATCCGTCTCATCATGGGTGTAGGGCTAGCAGGGTCAACATCTATGTGATCCGAATGTGAATCACTATGATTATGACTTGATACTTCTTCAAGATTCATGACATTTTGCACCTCAGAAGGGCGGTGAATGTCTGACACTTTCTCATTGTGAGAGCTTTCTGGGACATGCCTATCAGAGAGGTCATTTCCAGAATTAGCTCTCTGATGAACATCTTCGCCAGCTTCGAATTCTCATAGGAAATTCTTCATCATGTCTGAGAATCATCTGGTTGTTACTAGGCATTTCATGCTTTTCTTCGTCAGAGTCATCCTCCCTTTCCACAATGATATTTTTCCTTTCTGAGAGTTCCTCTTCAGAATCCTTTATCATTAGTTCCTTGAACCTTTCTGAGAGTTCATCAGCAAGTGTTGTTTTCTTGCTTCCTTCATAGAATACAACATGAACTGATTCTTCAATCTTCTTTGTTCTTTTATTGTAAACTCTGTATGCTTTGCTATTCATAGAATAACCAAGAAACACACCTTCATCTGCCTTTGGTTGAAATGTCCTTAGATACTCTTTTCCATTGTTAAGAACAAAACATCTACAACCAAATACTTTTAGATGTTTGATATTAGGGGGTCTACCAACCAAGAGTTCATAAGGGGTCTTGTCATGGTGTTTGTTTATCAAACATCTGTTCTGAGTGTAGCATGCTGTGTTTACAGCTACAACCCAATAAACTTCATTTATCTCAGTGTCAGCTAGCATTGTCCTTGCTGCTTCTTTAAGTGTTCTATTTTTCCTTTCTGCAACACCATTTTGTTGTGGTGTTCTTACAGAGGAAAGTTGGTGTTGTATACCTTTGCTGGTACAAAACTCCTTAATGTACTGGTTGATAAACTCAGTACCATGGTCTGTTCTGATTGCAGATACCTTGTCATTTTTCATGACTACAAGCTTATTCAGCAAGTTTGGTATCTCCACCCTTGCATCAGATTTGTGCTTCAGAAAGACAACCCAAGTGAATCTTGAGAAGTCATCTACAACAACAAGACCATACTTCTTTCCTGCATAACTAGTTACAGATGATTCAAAAAGATCCATGTGTAATAGTTGCAGTGGTCTAACACTAGAGTGTCTGATTTTGGACTTAAAAGAGATCTTAGATTGTTCCCCATCCGACAAAGTGTAATGATACCATCCTTTCTCGAAGATGTTTTGGGAAGGCCAACCACTAACTCTTTCTTGCAAGTTTGTTCGAGTTTTGAAATTCAAGTGACTCATTCTTTTGTGCCATAACCAAAGGTTTTCTTCTGTGACCAGATTGACTCACCATGAGACATTCTTCGCTTGTGGCAGATGCCCAAATGGCAACATAAAGATCGCTTTCCGCCGAAAGCAACCAAGACATCGCTTTAACTCATTGTCTATAAGTTTGCAATACTTTGCTTTGAATTTCACAGTAAATCCCTTGTCTGCAAACTGGCTCATGCTAAATAGATTATATTTCAAACCCTTAACATGTAATACGTCAATGATAGTTAATGATCCTAATTTGACGTTGCCAAATTCCAGAGAGGGATTTAATTCTCCTCCAGCAAATCTGATATCTAGTCCATTGTTGCAAGTTTTGTAGTTGACCAGATTTGCTTTGTCTCCTGTCATGTGCTTTCCGCATCCACTATCAAATAGCCATTGAGCCTCAGTCCAAGAGGCGTTCTGCACAAAACAGGAAACAGGAGTTAGGTTCTTGCTTCAGAGATAGAACCATTTAGACTAAACATTCTTCCAGTAGGAATCCACATTTTAGTGAATTTCTTGGGAGTTTGTTTTTGTCTAACTTGATCAGAAGGAGATGCAATAAAATCAGTAATTTTGATCTCAATTTTCCTTCTTGTGGTGTTTCTAGGTGTTCCTTTTGGTGCTTTCGGACCTCGGTTTCGGGATTGCTTTTCAAAGAACTTAGCCTTTCCGCCGTTCCTT
This sequence comes from Plantago major, assembly GCA_026545765.1. Lineage (NCBI taxonomy): Eukaryota > Viridiplantae > Streptophyta > Magnoliopsida > Lamiales > Plantaginaceae > Plantago > Plantago major. The sequence continues at coordinate 28,773,579 of CM048843.1, forward strand.
CTAGCTCGCATTCTTTTTCAGTGGCTTGAGATTTCTTCCACTTCTGTCTATTGCTACGTGCAATATCAGCCTTGCGCCATTGTTCTTGTCCTTCCTTATATTGTTGCAGAAGAATTTTTCCAATAGCACGATAGCAAATGCCATTTCGAACACCTTTGGCTATCTGAATACGTTCTTCAAAAGCCTTACTAGTTTCTGCACCATCTTTATTTTCATAAAATGGTACAGTAGGGAATTTGCCTATTCCAGCAATTCTTCCTTTCCTAGTAATGTAGCAATGTGGATGGTTACATGTCTGAGGGTTATGTTTCTTTTCAGAAACCTTATCCGCAATTTTCTTGTGAACTTGTTGTTCTTTCAAAGGCTGGGTTGCTACTCCTTTTCCTTTGTCAACTACCCTAGCTTTCTGACCAATGCTATAGGTGGTTGAAGAACCATTCTGTTGACTTTTTACAAAGGTCAACCTTTCATCACTCTTCTTCAGAGGAGATGAATTACTCGATTGTTCATCAAGTCCAAGTCCACCTTTCTCGGAGGGATCTCTCGGATAGGATTGAACCTCGGAGAGTGTCACTAGCCTTTGCATAAGATTGGAAGGATAGCTCTTTCTTTCTGAGTTCTTCATTCTCAGAAAGCAGCTTCATCATTTTCTTAGTAAGTTCATCCAAGGCTAGTTTGTGAGAATTTTTATTCTCAGATATCTGAGATTTCAGAAAGGCTATTTCAGCGTTCTTGTTCTCAGATACTCTTGTTAGCTCAGAAACCTCTTTTTCAAGAGTTTCTTTGCTTTCCTTAAGAATTCTGGTTTTGGATTGTGCTTCCAGAAATTCTTTCTCATAACGATCCAATTCACTCTTGACCAACTCCAGATCCTCAATTCCATCATCACTCTCATAGTACAGAAATTGTGAATTGTTAGTTACCTCCATAAGACACATTTCAATGTTGGAGATGTCTGGACCAGCAATCTCAGCAACTCCACACATTTCTTTCTTCTTAAGGCCGAAGTCAATTATATCGTGGGTGATTCCACACAATTCTGGTGATGGTAGGTTTGAGTCATCTGAATCTCCATTTTCAGAATCTGTCTCAAAGTCTAGAGCATCAAGTTCAATTTGAATCTTCTTCCTTTCTTCAGTCAGTAAGGCCCTTTGATTTCTCTTGAAATTTCTTCTGTCCTTCTTGTCACCTGTCTTGAGCTTGTTTAAAGGTGACAATCTCTCTTGAAGTGACCAAAGCTTTTGACAATAGAAGCAAATATCATTTCCTATTTCTGCCTTCAAGATTAACACCTTCTCGAATGGGGTGTTCGGAGAGTTGTTCACTTGTATGTTCTTGACCGATGATAGTTTGGGCTAAGATGCTTTTTCACTTTTCTTTAGCTTTTCTTCTCTCAATCTCTTGACTCACAAATTTCTTCATGTGTCTTATCGCAAGAGCATTTTCTTCAGATGTTCTTTGGTATCCTTCTTTCGTAGTACCTTGAGAAACTAGAGCAACACTTTGCAACTTTTCAAATTGCTTGTTCTCTTTGAGTTGCCTCATAGTCTACAGTAGCAAGATGAGAGAAGAGCTCTACGGGAGTAATATTTGGCATCCCTTGATTGAAATAAAAGAACTTAGTGTGTTCCCAGTTCTGATTGAGACTTCTGACAATAGTCTTAATCTTTTCTGACTGGGAGTATCTATTGCTTTCACCAAGTGCAGCCATATCACTCATAAGAGTAGTAAATCTGAAATCAAGTTCTTCCAAAGTTTCAGTGGGACCTTGTTTGAAGTTTTGGAACTTCAATTTAAGAACTTCGAACTTGTTTTCTTTGGTTTTCTCAGTTCCGGCAAAGATTTCTTCAATCAATTGCTAGGCAACTTTCGCCGTTTTAGCACCTCCACAGTTTACACTGTATGTGCTCAGGTGTCGATCTGATGATTATATTACGAGCTTGACCATCCAATCTGTGTCTCTTGGAATCTTCAGATGTCCAGAGCACTCTTGGCTTGTCTTCATATATAATGCTTCCACGAGCAACATGACCACTATCACTAGTAGCCATGTCCTCGCTTCCATCTTCCTTGTCTGAGGCTTTTCTTCCATCAGACACCTCAGTAACTTGTTTGAGTTGTCTGATTTTGATAGGCCCTTCATTGATGACATAGATCACCTCATCACTAATGGCCTCCAGATGGAGCATCATGTTGTTCTTCCATTTCTCGTAGTTTTCTGGCTTCAGAACGGGTGCATCACTCAGAGACATACCTGCACACTTAATACACAAATTATATAGTCCTCAGAAAGGGACAAAGTTCCTTCACCGATCTGGGGATCTAGGTTCAGTGCAGAAGGCTTGTGAACGGCAAAGTAAAAGACTAGAGGGGGGGTGAATAGTCTTTTAAAACTTTTGTCGATAAACACAGTTTCTCAGAAACCTGGGGGGTTTCTGATACTTAAATTCAGAGTGCGGAAGACTTTAAGATAGGTAAGTGCAGAAACAATAAGTAAGTGTGTGTGTGCTTTGCTGAAATGTAAATACAGAAAGGTAAATAACACAGCAAGTATAGTGGTATCTGGAGGTGGCGTAATCCTCCAACTAATCCACTTCGGTCTTTCTGAGACCTAGAATTCACTAGAACAGATAATTGAGTTCAACTTACAATAATCCTTATTCTAAGATTCCTAAACAAATGGTTCCCAACCAAATGTTCCCCTGAGTTATTCCCCAGCTCCTAGAGCTAAGTACGTCCTCTACTCAGATAACCTTGGAGTTATTCCTGATTTCCCAAATCAAGTACTTCCTCTACTCCACGCCTTGATGGTGTTGGTTATAAGGTTTGTCAGAGAGGCTTCTCGTATAACTTTTCAGTTATGTTTTCTGAGAGCCTAATAGAACAATACTACTTAATACACTTGTTCAGTGGATGGCGATGCTTCTTTTCGACCCAAGTAATTGGTGTCCGTTCTGGAGAATGAGCTTCAGAAAGGGTATCTGATAGTTCAACTCTTTTACAAACAACAATCTCTTGTTAAGGTTCAGGACAACTTAGAACTACTAGTGATTCTTCAAGCAACGGAAAGCTTTCAGAAAGGGTAGTAGAGTGCTTGAGAGAATACTTTGCTTGATGGTAAGTTTGCAAGATAGAGCGTTCTAAGGTATGTTCTTCAAGCATCTAAGTGTGTGATATATATAGATAAATTTGAGAGGCGTTTGAATTGTATCCACAGTTTCTATCAAATTATATCCGCTTATATCTTGAACTATGTACTCGTAAGTCACTATCTCATTTTTCGTAGAGGATCGCTTTAAAGATTTCTGCCGATGCATTTAATGCATAGTACTGTTCATTGTCCTTTAGTCTCAACGGATACATAAGCCTTTATGATGGCTTGCATGCTCCATACTCATGATGTCATATGTTCAGAATCATATCCCGAAAATAAGTTAATATACTCAAGAAAGGATTAAGGACATAGTCTTTCTGAGTTAGACTAAACCATTGTGTCTTCATAAACCTTGTGCAATCTTCAGTCTTCTAATCTTCAGAAAAGCTCCATTGCTAGGATTGATCTTCATGGTCTTCTTGAAATAAAAATTACACTCAGAGACCTATAATCCTAATACAAGATTTACTAGACTAATCATACTCAGTGATTTCCTCTTTTACAATGTTCAAGTGAACCAAGAGCACTTAATCACCTTTCTGGCTAAGATAAGAACATGTGATGAGTGATCAAAATACTAACAGATATTCCTAACATCCTCTATGAGCTCCTGAATTTTTAACCCTCGTCCCTCCTCCTTCCGAGTATCCTGGTCGGAGTTATCAGTATTCGATTCTCTTGTGATATCATCAAGGAGGAACATCTGGTTGACCCGAGTTTCTTCCCATGACGTAGTCCGAGATTTATTGATGAACTGAGCATCTTCAGGATTATCTGGGTTGATCTTTGGCAGAACTGACCTTCGTTTGATCTGTTTGGTAATCAGGCACTCAAATGCCTGTTTGTCCGAGACTTTCTCTAACTCCGTTTCTGGGTATTCCGCTAGGAAATCAGCAATAACTTGAGCTTTCCTGGCTGTCGGAGCCTGATAGCTAATGTCGTATTCGCTCAGCTCAATTGCCCACTTAGAGAGTCGTCCGAATTGGTCGGGCTTTCCCAGGACCTCATTGAGGTTCTTCGGATGAGGCAGGTCTAGGATGGCTTTTATCTTCTCAGGATTTGCACTTATTCCTCTTTTCGTGACCATGTAGCCTAGGAACTTCCCGCCCTTTACTCCAAAGGTGCACTTTTCGGGATTGAGTTTCATTCCGTATTTCCTAAGGATAGCAAAGCATTTGTTTAAGTTCTCTATATGTTGTTCCTCGAGTTTGCTTTTAACGAGCATGTCATCCACGTACACCTCCATGGTCTTGCCGATCTCTTCCTTGAACATTTGATTTACCAGCCGTTGGTAAGTAGCTCCCCATTTTTCAATCCGAAGGGCATCACTTTAAAGCAATACACCCCTCCCGCAGCAAAGAAAGTTGTTTTCTTAATATCCTCCTTAGCCATCCGAATCTGGTAAAAGCCCTGATACGCGACCATGAAACTCAGTAATGCGCATCCAGCTGTGGAATAAATCAATTGGTCAATCCATGGCAAAGGGTATGGATCCTTTGGGCAAAACTTATTTAACCTGGTGAAATCATTGCACATCTGCCATTTGCCCGGTGATTTTTCCACTAGGACAATGTTGCAAACCCAATCAGAATAACGGACCTCTTCGATGTGTCCGGCCTTCATGAGCCGGTCAACCTCCGCGGATATGATGGCATCCTTGATTGGACCAAAATCTTTTCTCTTCTGGCGGATATATTTAATCGAGGGGTCCATGTTCAGACGGTGAACAGCGACCCTCGAATCTATCCCCCTGAGGTCATCAGTACTCCAAGCAAAGACATCGTTGTTGTCCCGGGGACAAGCTATGAGCTTAATCTCCACTTCCGCATTCATCTCCGTTCCGATTCTAGTCTTCTTGTCCGGGCTTCCAACAACAAGTTCAACATCCTTGAGAATCTCATGAGGTTCGATCCGTGCAGTTTTGGGAAATTTGTCCTACTGGCTCCCTATTCTAATGTTGGAATTTTCCTTTTTTGGTGGGAGAATAATTTGCGGTTCAGAAGTCAGAGAGACTGCCAACACGGGAGCGGATGCTCTCCTGGTAGACATGATGTAACATTCCCAAGCTTCTCGGATGTTTCCTATTTCTTCTCCAATCCCGCAGGGGGTCGGAAACTTCATTCTATTATGGAGAGTAGAAGGTATAGCTCGGAATTGATTGAGCCCCGGACGACCGAAGATGGCATTGTAGTCAAAAGTTTGATCCACCACTACAAAACGGACTAGTTGTGTCACTCTCGTGGGATATGTTCCCAATGATACATGAAGCATGATGCTTCCTAGAGGGCAGACAGTTCCTCCTCCAAATCCTAGTATGGATGTATTAACTCTCTCATCGTATTCTTCCCAGGTTCATCTGATCTATTGTTCTTTTGGCAATGATGTTCGAGGAACTCCCCGTATGTACCAGGATCTTGTTCACCCGATAAGTTGCTATGGTTAAAGAGACCACTAGTGGAACATCCGGATCATCTATGTCCTCACCTCCTGCCGTAGGAGGGGAATCTCACTGTCATCAAAGGATACAGTGTTGGTTCCTCGGATTGCCGAGCAAAGATAGGATCCGCCATTGTTCCGCAGATTCTCGGTCGTCTGCTCATTGCGTTCTCGCTATCACCTCCAAATGGTCCTCCTGCTATGGTGTTGATCACTCCACTATATGGAAGATTCTCCATTTCAACATCATCATCATATTTGTACTAGTGATTATCTCATTGGAGGTGGACGATTGGTTGGCATGGAGGTGGTGGATAGCGGATATGGTCATGGTTACGTGTTCTATCGTCCCTTCTCCATTCCGTCCTATCATGCCTAGAAGGCTCGTCCGTATAGACGTGCTCCTTCAACTTTCCCTCTCTTATTAGGTGTTCAACCTCAGTCTTCAGTTGAATGCAATCGTCCATCTCATGGCCACGGCTCTTGTGAAACTTGCAATACCCTTTCGCACTCTTGTACTTCCGAGTATTGTGAGATGGCTTTGGCCATTGAATATCTAACTTTTTCTCAATAATGATTGCCAAGATGTCGGATCTTGGTCTATTGAGACGGGTATAATCCACGTATCTTCTTGGCGGACTTCTTTCCCTATTGAAACCTTTATGTCTATAATCCTTCTTCAGATCAGACTTTCCATGGCGTTGCTCTTGCTTCACTGGCTCTTTCCCTCTCTTGGAACCTGCTCTCACTGGGACATTCCTTCGGTACTCCTCTCCATACATTACCTCTTCACAAATGTCATCCAAATGATTTTCACTTCTTACTTCTTGGCTAGAGAGTTTCCTGCGGAGTTCTGCATTGTAAGTATTAGCATACAGGTGACGGACCCGTTCCTTAATACTGTGAGGTTCAACTCGGAGGACCTCCGCGTTGAAGCGGTCTAGGAAAGTCCTAAGATCCTTCTGTTCTCTTTGTATAACTTCTGCTAGGTGCTCCACAGTTCGTTTCCTTCTTTTCAATTTTCCAAATCGTCCCAGGAACATGGAAGAGAGGTCCGCATATGATCTTACTGACTTGTTTGGCAATGCAGTGTACCAATCCATGGCTATTCCGAAGAGAGTGGATGAGAAAGTGAGAGATTTTGTATTATCACTCATCCCTTTGGAATCCATCTTACTATTGTACCTTGTCAAGTGGCCCACAGGACAAGTATCTCCGTAATAGTATTCCAAGTTCGGAATCACTTGATCCAAGTTCTTGTTTCTTTCCTTTTCTTTCATGATATCATCACACAAAGGGTTCGGTGCACTAGTAGCTATCTGCTCATGATCCTTTACCAAGCGTCCGAGATTGAGAATCTGTGCTTCCAAGGCTTTCTGTTGAGCATAGATTTCTTCCGCAGTCATTATCTCTCCCGTTCTAGGATGAATTGCTACATCTGCGGGAAGTTCATCCGAATGGACCAGTGGAATGGTTTCCGCCATGTGATCCCTAGCCCGTGGAGGTATCTGTTGTGGGGCTCTAGGTTGCCTATTTCCGTTTTCTTGATATGTTCTCTGCCCATTTGGGCTTCCTTCTCGTTGAGCCTGGGAAGCAGAGGCTCTCCTATCTAGGAGGTTCCGCAGATCCTCCTGTGGTAGCTGATTCCCCAACCTTTGCTGGATCGAACGTTGCTCGTTCCTTGATAGAGCGGGCTCTGCTTGCCTCGGATTAGCCATCATCGGAGTGGCTTTGGGTTGGACATTGTTGGACCTTGCCGATAACCCTGGATTATCGTGAGCAATGGCGTAATTGATTCTCACTTAATCCAAGTCACTAGTGCGGACTATACGACCATCCGCATGGTAAAGTGCCGACTGGCGGAGGACCTCGTGTCCTCGCTGGAGGAACTTGGCAGCCCTTCTCCGTGATTATCGCACAACATTCTCGGGGACATTACGGATTCCCCTGGACGGAACGTCTCTTCCCTCGTCAGAGGATGGGAATGATGTGTGTCCGTCGCTCGGGTATCTCCTTCCCTTAGCATTCCTTTCTGCTACAGTGGCCCTCCGTCCCCTGTTGGGTGGACGTCCGCGAGGGCGTGGAGGTGGAGTTCCGATGCCAGCGGCACTGGTTCGTGTTGTCCGTCTTGTTCTCACCATCAGCTCAGTTTAAACACGGAACCTTTTGCAAGGATTCCCACAGACGGCGCCAAATGTTGAGGGGTTGAGCCTCAAACACTAACTAAACTACTACAAGTCTCAAATCTATGGTCCGCCTCCAACTAGAAGTCCGACCTGATGACTTGGTCCGAGCCGGAACACCTGAAAAGACTAGGGGGTTAGATAAATAACCCGGTTTGCTAGATGTCAAACCGAGAAGAGACTTTACTCAAGAGAGAGAGGAAGGCTCTCAATGTAGTAGTTATGAGGAAGGTTATCATGTCCTAAAACTTACCTTAAGGTCTTGGACCTTGTGCTATATTTATAGTTATCATGTACTTATGATGAGGTTCATAAGATAATGCCAAGTGTATGTTCAGGATTTGGACAACAATGCTTCCTTGGCCCATGGCCCAATAGTATATGAGGGTCCAACACTATTAGATGGGCCTGGGAGGGTAGATCGGTCCTTTTACCCCTCAGAGTAATATTCCCGCTGATGGGTTCGTGTGAGACCTTCTAGGATGATCCGAGCTCTGTTGAGTTGGTCTCTTCCTAGGTAGCTCAGTGACGGTCCGAGATACTAGCTGCTCGGAAGTATCTTGGAGGTTCCAGTGCATACGTTTGGTCTTATTGTCGAGGTGGCGTCCGAGTTTATCTCGTCTGGTCCGTTTGGCATCCTAGGACTGACAGTGTGTGGTACTCGGTGAGACCATGTGACCTCTAGTCAGGTTCGGAAGTCGTGCACCTGGCTAGGTCGGACCAGCTGAAGAGGTGTATTGACTTGAGTGTACTGATTGATCCGGAAGGCTTTCCTTAAGGCGGACTAGCCAAGATCGGATAAGTACTGAATTGGCTATCTTAGCCTTGATGCGCTCTAGGACACGCTCTATGGCGCCCCTAACGGATTAGACATATATCCGTATCAACAATTATTTTTAAAAGTTTCAATTAAGTTTGAATTAATTGCAAAAGACCCCACAAAAAATTAAGTCTATTTGGCCTCTCCCAAAATCCAATTTCTTAACAAGAGTAAATATGACATTTTCAGCATTTAGTTCGAAAAAAGTCAAATTCGTGGGTCCATATGTAATTAAATTCATTTAAGAAGGTATTAACATGTTATTGTTTGTCTAACAGGGATCTAAATGTAATTAGAACATCTAGTAAGGGGTCCAGATGTAATGCACCCATTATTTTTGTTTATTTACTCCCTCTGTCCCATTAAAAAACTTCTTAGATTTACTTTTTTTGTTGTTCCATTAGAAACTTCCGCCAATTAAGGGAAAGTTTTTATCCCACTCAATAATTTTGGATTCGTTCTTTGTCCTATTTTATCCTCACTTTATTAACTCTCGTTCTTACTTCCACCTACTTACAACTTTATATACGGGTGAATTTCATTTGGTACCATGTTAGATGTTGCAATTACAATTTAGTCCCTGATGTTTGATTTATTACATTTGGGTCCAGAACAATTACACATAGGTCCAAAAAATGTTCGAACCAAATTTTGTTAGGTTTTCGACTAAACCGAATCGAAAACCGAAATTTTCCAAAAACATGAACTGAAAACCGAAATGAATAGGTTTAGGTTTGGACCGAAAACTAATTTTTCAGTTCGGACGGTCCGGTTTTTTGATTCCGTCCTGTTTATGCTCAGCCCTCCAACATGACACTAGTTACTTTTGGTCACATATACCTTTTGTCTAGAAAGAATTCTACAATAATCAAGAATATTGAAGACTATAGAATCATCACAATAAGTCATGCATGTAGCTAAAGGGGCTTGCTTACTTTCCGTTGAGTAAAGAAAAGGGTATTTAACCCCATGAGAAATACGTCAATCCCCCCCCCCCCCCCCCCCCAAATAAAAAAATAAAAGAAATCGAGTTGCCTTTAATTTATGCAATCTATGGTTGAGAATATTGGAGATAATTTTGTGAAATATGTGGGGAAAAAAGGAAAGATTAGATGTTGATAAAATAATTACCATTGGTTCTATACAAAGAATCCAGTTTCCATTTAAGGAAACGTGAGCTCAGGACCTCAACTTGTCCCCAAACCAACTTAGCAATGGAGTCTAACTTTTATCCCCGTTTTACGGAGTGTGAATCAAGTTCTTTCAATTTGCTCTACGGACATAACTCTAATTCTACCAAACATGTCTGATAACAAGATCGACGTAGGCCATCTTGTTTTCTTTGAGAGCGTGTTGAATGATCACGAACCAGGCCAGCTAGCTAAGGTGGAGGGGGAGAAGGCCCATGGACCAAAATGGCGTGAGGCGGTGGATAAGGCAAAGCTCAAAGTTACTAATTCCAAAGCCCAGGTCCTAAATATCCACAACTTGACCTTTAAATATCACAAACTCGTGAAATTATATAAAGCAGATATATGATGAAGGTCACATAATTGTTATCCGGGCTGATCCAAGCCTAATTGTTCCAAATCTGCAGACTCTGTGAACCAATGCAACAACAAGAAGAAAATAAATTTTCAGAAGAGTTCGACCATGGAGTAGTCCGAAAGTTCTAGTGATGTTTTTATCATTCTAGCTCAAACTAATACAGCGTGTAAGATAAATTTATGAATTCCCTAGATGGATTTCAAAAGTTTTCAACCTTGATGCATGATGTGTTGTTCTGTTTAGTACATGGCTGATGCTATGACACTGTCTATTACTCAATTATATGTGATAATCCTTACCTGGATGCATGTTCTGTTTAAACTTGCTTTAATTTTAGCAGGACTGTGGATGAACCAAATAGGTTTCCTTACCGTGAAAACCTTCAACAATATCAGTTTTAGAAACAGGTTTATGTTGAATTATGTCATATGATTGACATCTACTAAATAATGGCACTGATGCCATGGTAATTTTTTCCATCATACATTACTGTTTTATTGTGTACATATCTAAATTTTACAATTTGGTTTTTTAAACATTAAATTGAATATTTTTAGTTTTTCAAGAATAGGCAATGTGATTTGATTTTTCGATTACATGCGTTCTTCGTCAAATTGAGTCGCTTAAAGCTCTCATTGGTGTAGTTTTATAGTCAAGCCAGCACTACAAGAAATATGTTGTAACGGGACGGAAAGGGGCGCCCCATAGCGACGGATAACTATTATCCGTCGCTTATTAGCGACGGATAATGTTATCCGTCGCTACATGGGCGACGGATTTTATTAATCCGTCGCCCATACTTTGACTTTTTTTTAAAAATAAATAAATAAATAAATATTAACGACGGATAAATTATCCGTCGTTAATATTTATATTTAAAAAAAAAAGAACCGGAGCGACGGATAAACTATCCGTCGCTCCCGGGCGATGGATCGCCCATTGGGCCGACGGATACGTATCCGTCGGCCCAGAAGGGTTTTAACGAATCGGCACCCAGCAGAATGCCATTTTCGTTTCTGCTTCTTCCTTTCTCCTCCGTTTTTTCTTCATTTCCTTCGTCAAATCCGGCAAATTGTTGACGATTCTTCTCAATCTTAGTGTCAATTCGAAGATCGTTGGACGAGGAGCTCGTTCTTCCATCAATTTCAAATTTCATCCGCTATTTTCTTCGGAATCAACGATATTTTGGCTAAACCCTAACTTTTGGAAATTTGGGATTTTTTTTATTTTTGACTACTTATTCTCAATTGTATGTTTATATGAAGTATGTAGTAGCTTGTTTAGTTAATTTGATCAATTATATAATTTGATATGTATATGTAATTTGATTAATTTGATTTGTATATGTAATTTGATAGTTAGTTTAGTTAATTTGATATGAATGTATGTAGTAATTCAATATGTATGTATGTTAATTTGATAAGTATGTATGTAGTGAAGTATGTATGTTAATTAAGTATGTATGTTGTAATTCGATATGTATGTGTAATTTGATATGTATGTTAAGTATGTATGTAGTTAGTTTAGTTAGTTTAGTTAATTTGATATGTATGTATGTATGTATGTAGTAGTTTTGGTTGATTTGATAAATTCGTATATGTACTAAATTACGATGATGTAGTTAAGTGTTTTGAGCGACGGATAATTTGTTGATTATATTAACGTGTAATTTATAATTTATAACTCGTAGTAGTAAAACACTTAATAAATTTTGTAACATATCGAACACTTAATAATTAATCATGAAATTATAAGGAACGTATAATAATTAATAATTAATCTCTACAATCTTCTTATCCGAATTGGAATCGATCTAATAAATTAAATACGATCTAATCAATTGGAACGTGTCAAGTTAAAAAAGTATCCAATGAATTCCGACCATTCATGGATTTACGATCGTACGGCGGTAAATGGCATAGTTTTGTAGAAGGGGTTAAAGGTTTCATCGCGTTTGCCATGGGACGTCCGGCTTGTGCAAATGGGGGGTTGATAAAGTGTCCTTGCACATTGGAAACCTGCAGAAACAAGCAATTTATGTCTCCTACAGCAGTATTCGAGCACTTGCGAAGTTATGGATTCATGCCTGAGTATCATGTATGGATTCATCACGGTGAGGAAGCACCGTCCATGGCATACCAAGTATGGAGGGAGAGGCGGGGTTTGGGGCTGCCTATTGAGTACGTTTTTGGTTGTCGGAACATGTGCATGGTGTATTGGGAGGAGGATGTAGATCTGTTGGAATGCAAGTTCTGTGGTAGAGAGCGTCACAAGTGGTGAGGAGGGGGCTGCAAGAGAATGATGAGTTTTATCTGTTTTGTCTTTAGGCTTGTATAACTAGTAATCATTAGTTGATATATGAAACCAAACATTATGGTAAAATTGAAGCTAATGTAACTTATATTATGTAATGCCGTAACAATTGATTGAAGCTAATATAACTTATATTATGTAGCAATTGATTGAATTATTGTGAAATTGATTTATTATCGTAAATGATAGACCTCAATCTAATGAATTCAAATGTGTCTGGTTATTATCTAATTATTCAATGAATACCGATCGTTCATGGATGTATTGTCGTACTCTAAATGGCAGAGTTCAATCGAGTTTTCTGAAAGGGGTTGAAGGTTTCATTGAATTTGCAATCTCAAATCCGGCTTGTGTAAATGATGGGTTGATAAAGTGCCCTTGTGCAATGAAAAAGTGCAGAAACAAGCAATACGTGACTCCTACAAATGTAGTCCAAAGACTTGAGGAAAAATGGATTCTCACACTGCGTATCGTATGGAATCATCATGGTGAGGAAGCGACCATCCAATACATATGACCAATACATGACGTGGAAGGAAGAGAAAAAATGAACAAGTCGGGGAACAAAGTACATCTGAAGGCGATGCTATTCGAGCTCGAGTCGAACAAATGGTGTATGATGCTGCAGGGGCAGAGTTCATGGACACAACTAACACTGAAACCGAGGTGGAGGTGGAGGAACCACCGAATTCCGAGGATCAGGTGTTCTTTGACTTTGATGAGCTGAGGGTAAGTTAAAATATGACATTTCTTTATTTGTTATTATAATCGTTTTAATATGAGTGGTATGTTAGCCACTGTATGTGAGTGGTATGTTAGCCACTTTATTTGGGTGATATGTTAGTCACCATTGTGTTAGTAAAATTTAGGACAATGTGAGTGGTATGTTAGCCACTGTATGTGAGTGGTATGTTAGCCACTTTATTTGGGTGATATGTTAGTCACCATTGTGTTAGTAAAATTTAGGACAATGTGAGTGGTATGTTAGCCACTTTGTTTGGGTGATATGTTAGTCACCATTGTGTTAGTAAAATTTAGGACAATGTGAGTGGTATGTTAGCCACTATATGTGAGTGGTATGTTAGCCACTTTGTTTGGGTGATATGTTAGTCACCATATCTGTTATGTTGTTGTATCTTATTAAATTGATGTAACATGGTGACGTTTATATATATTGACTTTAGATGTTGTATGAAATTGGGAATGTAGAAGGAGTACTTCATTCCCAGCAGATTGATCCCACAGATCTGGCGTGTTTACGAGACTGTGGGATCTAAACTGTACAGGGATATGATTTGTACTTGAAAGGCCATTTGGGATCGGAATGGCCCAATGCCTCCACAGGTTAATGCAGCGGAGTGGGCCCTTTGGGATGCCTACTGGCATTGAACTGATGTCCAGGACAATGCTTACATCAACAGACAAAACCGGGCATCTCAGTCTGATGCGGCAGGAAGGGCCGTTCACCACCTTGGGAGGCGATCTACACTCACTGATTATTACCAATCGGTAAGTATATATATGTTTTTTTTAATCTAGCATTATGTGTATGTATTGTGTCTCTGATCTATTACTTGTGAGATGATAAATTGTTGACTATATATGTTGTTCAGATGTCACGGGGGGAGGTGAAATCCAAGTATGACATCTTCAAGAAGGCCAAGCAGAAGGGCGGGGTATGGACTGACTCCCGAGCCTCGTCTATTGTGGTATGTTTATGTTGCTTAAAGTTCATAGTTGTACACTATTACAAGTTATTTTTGAAAAACAGTAACTGATCATGATATCTGCTATTTATGATTTCAGGCTGAGATTGATGCTCAGGTAGTGAGGCAGGAGGAAGAGACGGGTGATGTGCTGTCAACTGAAAAAGTTGACAACATCTTCTTAGGGGTCAACAAACCGGACAACAAAGGACGAATATATGGACTCGGGAGCCTCGGTTTGAGCTTGGCTAGTCCGGGGTGCTCCTCATCATCATCCCAGCAGTCTAGACGTCCAGTTTTCACACAAGACCAGGTCTCGGAAATGGTGCAGTCGCAGGTCCGGGAACAGGTTGCACGGCTAACTCAAGAGATGGAGCAACAAAGGGATGAGATGGAGCGGCGCGACAGAGAACGAAGGGAGGAGAACGAGCGCCTTCGGTTACAGATGAAGGCTTTCATGTCCAAGTTCGGCTAGCACCCACCCCGTCTGGTAGCTAGTTATGTATATGTACTATGTACGTTCAGATTTATTATATTTAGACTTGTTCGGATAATTTAGACTTATTCGGATATTACATTTTTTATTTATCATTTATTGAAACATTTTCCGTATTATTGATTTATTATCGAGCATTATATTGATTAAATATGTGAAATACGAAAAACAGGGATTAATATTAAAAAAACAAAATTTAAAAAAAAATTATTTCGTGACAGAATTAGTGACGGAATTTGAGATTCCGTCACTAATTCCAATAATACATTGGGCGACGGATCGCTTCTATCCGTCGCCCAATGTAACGACGGATAGATTCTATCCGTCGCTACATTGGGCGACGGATAGATTCTATCCGTCGTTAAATTGGGCGACGGATAGATTTTATCCGTCGCCAATAATCAATTTTAAAAAAAATTAAAAAAAAAAGTCAAACATAATAATCCGTCGCGAATTGGACGACGGATTATCTATCCGTCGCCACAGCTCCAGTGGGGTGACGGAATTTTTATCCGTCGCCAGAGCTGGGGCGACGGATTACTGGCCTGTAGCGACGGATCTATCCGTCGCTACAGGCCAGTATTTTTGTAGTGCAAGTTGAGTTCATTTCTCGATCTCGATTCAGGTTGTAATCACTGAGAGAATGTTGATCCCAATAAATTTTACTATTACATCACTACTTTGTACGCCGGCCCAAACTTTTTGAGGTCCTATGCATGATTTTTATAATGACCCCAAATAATAATAGATCTAAAGAAAAAAAACTTTCTATATAATACTCCCTCCGTCCCGGAGAATTTCATACATTAGGGTTAACGCGCAGTTTTATGCGAAAAGTTAAAGTAATGATAGAATATAGAAGAAGTGGGAAAAAGTGTACTTTTAATGGCAAATTGTGTAATTTGAGTGTAAAATTGAGATTGTTTATTATTTGTTGGGTGTGGTGTAGCTTCCTTTTTTAGTAATGTATGAAGTTCTGTGGGACTGCAAATGTATGAAGTTCTGCGGGACGGATGGAGTATTAAAATTATTTTATGCAGGGCTAACTCAAGTTTTAGGGGCATGTGCAAGTTTAATATCTTATCTCAAATAAATAAGACAAAACAACTCTAAAAAACTATTTCTAATTCAATCTTAGGACTAAATAATTTTTTAGCATAAAAAAGACGAACTTGTGTGAGATGCGAACATACACCATTTGCCTCCTTGGAACTCACTTAGGAGATATATAAAAAGAGAAAAACTCTAAACCATAACTAAATAAAACTTCAAACTCCAAATACAAAAGTTACATTTTTAAACGAAATATTAAGAGGTAAAAACTAAACTGATTTTGCATTGTCTCGTGTTTCAAGTGAAAATTTAATATTTCACTTAAATAAATATGAATAATTTAAGTGAATTTTATAATGTTTGACATTAAATTTATAAAGATTTTGAGATGATTCATTTCAATAAATATAAAATAATCATTTTTCAACGCTTATAAATTATCACATAGAAAATAATTGAATTTTATAGAAACATAATTAATTAAACATAAAAATTGTACTTCCATTGTCCCGGGAATAGCTTCCCATTTTGCCATTTTGGGTGTCCCAAACAAAACTTTCCATTTCCTTTTTTGGCAACCACTCACCCAACTTTAACATTAAATATACTCAAAAGTAAACTCACTAACTTTATTTTATCTAACTTTCAACTTTAAAAATCAATTTGAGGGGTACACTAGTACTATTTTATCCAAAAGTAATATATACCTTATTTTCTCAACCCAAAAGGTAAACGGAAAGCTATTCCCGGGACGGAGGAAGTATTAAACAATAATTTTATTGGGGAAAACAATAAGTAACGAAAGAAACAAATTAATTTTAACAAAACCTATAAATGTTTCTAAAAATCCACGGTTTGTATATATAAAGCGGGCTTCTAATCTTGTTGGACCCTGTACGGAGGGCCTTCTCGTCATACCAAGATCCGATCATGATTTTAGGCATACCAAATATATCACACTTAAAAGTGTAACATTTAAGAATTATTTGTATTATAAAATTACATATTAGTTTTTTATGATAATTTTAATTTGATTTTTTAAATATCATACTTGAACCATATATTGAATTTGTACCTCAAACATTTGTACTTTGTTCAATCGAGATTTGAGACTATCTTTTTATTCTTATTCTTGGCTGGCAGTAATGCCACGGCCTGGAATCTGAGGTGGATGGTAATTGATTGCAGTGAGTCAAGTGAAGTGACCTAGTGTTATAAATATTATGTTGTGTGGTCATTTAAGAGCGCAAAGTTTCTATCACGTTGACATGGGTGTTGTTAAACGCAGCACATTTTTTGCTAAACGCAGCACCAATTATTTGCGTACTTACCAAAAATGTCCCTAACTCAAAAAAAACTTTAAAAATTAACGTAAAATCGAAATAACTCGTTTACACAAACACAATAACATTAACATGCATGATTGAATACAAATTTCAACAATAAAAAACATCGAAAAAATTTCGCTTTTTTTTTTTTTTGGTGAAAAGTGGAAAAAGTTGAAAAATATGTAGAGAAATTGGGGGGCAAAAAAAACTGCAAAAAAAAAAAAATCATGAAATGGCCGGTTCTCAGAACCGGCCATTTCCTTTTTTTTTTTTTTGCAGCTTTTTTTTTTCCAACTTTTCTTTTCCAATTAAAATGGCCCGTTTGACCGGCAATATTTTTTTTAAAATTTAAATTTATTTATTTTGAATTTGCAACTTTAACTTTAATTCGAACTTGAATCGAAATGCTTCCGAATAAAAGGTTACAATTTGAACACGAACGAACTTGAATAGAAAATATTACATGCCATGACTATTGACTACGTAATGGAATAACATCTTCAAAGTGTTCACAAATTTCATCGACAATGTCGAATACGTCTTTCTGGCTCATATAACGCCTGCTTGGCTCAGTTATTTGTGCAAGTTTAGCCCCGAGCCATTGTATCCTCTACAAATAAAAAACACAGAACGTAAGGATTTGATGAAATGGTAACGTCGTGTATGTATATGTATTGAATGTTTAGGAACCATACCACGGTAGGATTCATGTCGGCTGGTCGGTAATGTGCCCTTCGAGTAAATGATTCTTGGCGTGTCACTTGCATATGCGTCCTCACGAAACCATTCGATATGGTGGAAGAGCTTCAGGTCCATAATGAACTCGAAGTGTTTGGAGATGGAAATTACATCGAGCGGTCTGAAAGTTCTCGAATGAGTCTCCAGGACGATAAGAACATCGATAGAGTGAAGGTTGTGGTGGCCTTTGCACAATCATTGGTGTTATGAGTGGTTGAGGAATGAATTGGGGGTATCCGAATGGCGCATAACACGATCCGCATGTAAGGCTCGTAATCTTTAAACAATGAATAATTCCCTAAATTGAGAAATGGGGACAGCTTCCTCCGCTCTTTGTCCATATGGTGTCCAAATAACCTGTTACATATGAGGTAAGTAACATAAGTAAATAATCATAATAGAGTTTAAATGTTAATGAAGACTAGCGTGATAAATTTCATGACAGACTTCATTTGCAGGAACATTGTCCAGGGCACTTCTGTATGCAAGATGTAGAGCAGTTTGATCTTGGTCGATGGTTCCCAAGTTCCATGATTCAAAACCAGGAAAGTGCTTGTAGATCCACATCTGAAATCGTATAAAGACTTCAATAAAAAATGTATTCTTTTTTAAAGTTACGAAAAAATGTATAAATAATATACGGGATGTAAAAAACCTGCACGAGTGAGAGACATCCATCTATTTGTTTGCAGTCAATACGTGATGCAATTCCCAACTGTCTATACTGATTGGCAAGTGCAGCAGCTCCCCATGCGTACATATGAACCTCATCCAGCTGATGTAGGAACGGTAGAAATCCGACCGGTACTCGATGACCACTCTTGTCGACAAATAGCGATGTGCCTATCAACCACAACAAGTACATGATAGCATGTGAAGGAGGTGGAAGAGTTTGTGCTTTTAAAACGGCCTCAATTGTGCTACGCTTGAACCCAGCACTTTTAAAGTTGGCCTTCAATGATGCATCATTCAGTTGCATATGAGTTGATAATGAGAGCTTGAGCGTCTCTGGGTGGTTCGTTTCCACCTTAACCGCACGACCATGAACAGGAATTCCTAACAGATAGTGGACATCATGCAGGGTTATAGTCATCTCACCGAATGGCAAGTGAAAGCTATTAGTTTCAGGATGCCACCGCTCAACAAATGCACTAATCAAAGGCATGTTGATCTTCGGGTGCATAGAGCTGGGCAAGTGTGAGAGATGGCTGTTGTCGACAACAGTCAAGACATCGTCGTTTAAATAGTCTTTGAACTTGCTTAATTTACGGTATTGCTGAAACCCCTCTAGAATATCGCGGTCCTGTGGCATTTTAACGTAAATAGTAAATAAGAATGAGTTAACAATAGTAAATATGAATACTCAGATTTTAAAGATATGGAATTAAATGACTTACATTTCCCATCCATATGGAGTGAGCGATGTGGCCTAGAAATCCTGTGAGTAACTCCGCATTTGTCGGGCCTCCATCAATACCTTGTGTTAGCGGTCTCCAGGGTTGATTAGTGGCATTATTAGGAGCTTCCTCTCCACACTGGCTGCTTCCACCCTCTCCTTCAGTGGGGTCACTCATT
This sequence comes from Plantago major, assembly GCA_026545765.1. Lineage (NCBI taxonomy): Eukaryota > Viridiplantae > Streptophyta > Magnoliopsida > Lamiales > Plantaginaceae > Plantago > Plantago major. The sequence continues at coordinate 28,792,929 of CM048843.1, forward strand.
TGAGAATAACCAGATACGTTGAATGGAGGGGCATCATCATTTAAATGCGGAGATGCCCGGTACGAATTGAGTTGGTTGAAATGTGTAGATGGCCGGTATGAATTGGTGTTAAAATTGTTACCCGCTTCAGGCGATGTGTCATCTCGAAAGTCATCTGCCCCCTGCTGCAGAGGGATTTCACTTTCAAGTCTGTTCCTTGTTTGTGTGTCGATAGTTTCGGGTGACTCGTAGGAGTCCTCTATTAAGTTCTCCGTATCATCAGAACTTAATTCTTCATTGGCCATCAATTTGGACCTTCTAGCTCTCAACAAGGTGTATGGGCCCTCTTTCCCGTCCACGAATCTCTCTCAAGCGTCCAGAATACTGGTCGACTGGTACCGACGGGATATCCTTTACGTTCTTCTTGCCCCGTCTTTTATCTTCAGCACCGCCATCTTTGGATGAACCGCCTTTACTGAGTTTCTGTACGGAAATGAGAATAGTCGGAGTGTTAGAATTCATAGAGAAAGATAAGCAATCAAATATACTACGGTTTATTAATGTATTATCATAACTTTACCTTCCAGATTCCTGACATTTAACACTGATTGGATTGCAAAGTATTTGATAGTATGTTGTAAGGAAGAAGAACGTTTGAATGGAGAGTTGTGGTGTAAAAATGTGATGTATGGGGAGATTATTTATAGAACCAAAAGCCCTCGGTTCACGTGACATTTCGATTAACGTGACATATCGATTAACGTGACATATCGGTTTACGTGACATTTTGATTAACGTGACATATCGGTTCACGTGACATATCTATTAACGTGACATATCGGTTAACGTGACATATCGATTAACGTGACATATCGGTTCACGTGACATATGGGTTCACGTGACATATCGGTTCACGTGACATATCGGTTTACGACATATCGATTAACGTGACATATCGATTCACGTGACATATCGGTTCACGTGACATATCGGTTCACGTGACATATCGGTTAACGTGACATATCGATTAACGTGACATATCGGTTTACGTGACATATCGATTAACGTGACATTTCGATTAACGTGACATATCGATTCACGTGACATATCGATTCACGTGACATATCGATTTACGTGACATATCGATTAACGTGACATATCGATTCACGTGACGTATCTACACTTCTATAAAATCCCCCCCACCCCCACCATCATTTTAAAAAACTCCACACTTGATTGAAACAAACATTCTACTCTAAACACTTCAAATATCAAACACTTCAAACCCGAAACACTTCAAATCCCAAACACGTATACTATGAGTCACTCACCTATTTCATATATTTCATCCGATGATGCGGCTGTTTTTCCAGATTGCAGTCAGTTTTTCCAAAACAATCAGAGTTTTGATACTCGTGAAGCTGCAGAAACTTGGGTTCGTGCTGTTGGTCGAGAAAACAATATCTTTTTTGCGATCTCACATTCGAAACCAAGACACGTATACATGAGTTGTGAGCGTGGTGGGGCCTATAGAAACACGTCTTCAAGTGATCCCGAAGTGAAATCCAGAAATGCAGTTGGGACTAAGAAGCACAATTGTCAATTTCAGGTTAAGCTGCATGAGAGGTATCCAGGGGAGTGGAGAGTTGCTATCAGAGAGGGCCACGAGAAACACAATCATGCACTCGGGAATTACTCCCATTGGCACACGCCCTCAAGTCGAATGAGGAAGAGTTCAGCCGAGTGATTGAAATTCTGCAGTGCGGAATGCCACCTAGAGAAATTCTCAGGAAACTCAAAAAGGAGATTACAAACAACTGTAGTGTCCTACGACACATATACAATGCTGACCAGAAATATCAACGTATGGAGATGGGATCGATGGCCCCAATAGATTATTTCTTGCATATGTTGGAAAAACATCATTATATCTTTACACACTCACAAGTGCAGGGTACTAACATATTGGAGGGAAATTTCTTAGCTCATCCTAATACAAGGGAGATGATCCGTTTGTTCCCGCAAGTTGTCCTCATGGATGCAACCTACAAGACAAATTTGTACGACATGCCTTTGGTGGAACTGATTGGCGTCTTACCCACTGGGCAAAACTATCACATAGCTTTCATTTTCCTCTCGAACGAAAGGACGTCAAGTTATGTGTGGGGGCTTACACAATTGCGGGAGTTGTTTGCTGAGTGTGGTGTCTCACCGGGGGTTTTTGTTACCGACAGAGAGTTAGCGGCAATGAATGCGATTAATATCGATTTTCGTAAAAGACACCTATCGTGTCGGAGGCACATAGCAAAGGATGTGCTAAAGTAAACAAGTTGTGTGGTTCCACAAAGTATCAAAGGCGATAAAATCCGGATGGGATCGTGATCGCATGCAAAGATCATGAACTCCATGAGCAGGCTGTTGCAGAAATGGCGGAGGCCTGGCGAAGACTACCGGCTGTCATGGAGTACGTACGGAGTACATGGTTGGACCCATACCGTGAGCGATTTGTCCTCGCTTGGACCAAGAACATCCTACACTACGGCACAAACACGACCAACAGGTAATTCTATTTATCGTCATAAAGCCACTCGTACATTAGTTTATTTCAGAGCACTACTAGCCTATAATTACAGTTATGCCGAAACTGACATTTCAACACTGTAAATTGGTTGCAGAGTCGAATCTGCTCACGCCAGGTACAAGTTGTGGTTGGGTCCTTCAAATCAAAAGTTTCACCGGGCATTCCCGAAACTGCATGGCCTACTTGAAATGCATTTTGATGCGATCCGCACAGAGTTTGAGAGATCTCTTACGATTAAGCCTCATTCCACAACAAGTCACATCTTCCATAGGCTGGAAGGTGTGGTTTCACATCTTGCCATTGACAAAATGGTGAAAGAAATGGACGATGTTAATCCCAGTGATTGCGATCACATTGCACAAGTTTTGGACTAATGTGCGCATGTCAATTGGCCGTCAAGTTGAGAAACAGGAGGACCGTCCACCCGGTTCACGATCTAAACGTGTTCTGGAGAACTCTTCACATGGGGGAACCACCTGAAACTAGGCAGCAGAGTGTACGGGACCAGTTTAATGACTGGGCGAGGGACCGCAGCGAGACTGCCACGGAGGAGGAATTGAGATCGTATTTTGACGATTCGAGTGCGTCACAATCGTTCTTGGAGGAGCCAATCGTAAACCAACGAAGAGGTAGGCGACCTAGAGCAACAGGGAGTAGGATCCCATCTGCTTGGGAGCACCAACACGCGAATCAATCACGACGGAATTCCACCCCAAGCAATGCAGGTTCAGGTTCGCAAGCAAGTACTGGTAGATCATTTAAATACCAGTGTCAAATGCCGCAACAAACTGTACACTTCATTAGAGGTTGGACTAATGTCGTCTCCGATGGAAACTGCGGTTTTAGGGTCATAGCACAACTCCAATACCAGTCACAAGACCGGTGGCCAGACGTCAGGCAGGAACTTATGGAGGAGTTGAACAACCACATGGAGCTTTACGTCGCAGAAATGGGGCAACAAAGGGTCACGGAAATAACTAGTCGTTTGAACTGGTTTGCAGGCCCATGTAACAACCCATGGTGGTATACACTCCCGGATATGGGCTTTCTTACAGCTACAACGTACCAACGGGTCTTGAGCTGCTATGCAAAGACTGGGAGTCTTACATATTTTCCATTGGAGTGTCGTTCACAGATGGACTCACCATCTCCGGACCCTCCATCGACAGATGAAGAGTGGACAATGGGATTCGTTGATAACAATCACTATATTAGGTTGCGCGTGATAGATGAATGCCCACTTCCACCATTATGGATGTCATGGGAATCTGCTAGAGAGGAAAGAATAAGCCATTGGATGCAACATTATTCCGTTCGGCTACGCCAATGGTTTTTGTTCTAGTTTATGCTTTCAATTCTATGTTGTGTTCCGTATTTATAGTGAAATGAGTGAAAATTAAATAAATATGATTCCACTTTTACTGAAATAGTTCTTTATGTAAAATAAATAAATAAATAATTGTTAAAAGAATAGTTTTCTATTCAAGTTAGTTCGTGTTCAAATTGTAACCTTTTATTCGGAAGCATTTCGATTCAAGTTCGAATTAAAGTTAAAGTTGCAAATTCAAAATAAATAAATTTAAATTTTAAAAAAAATATTGCCGGTCAAACGGGCCATTTTAATTGGAAAAAAAAAGTTGGAAAAAAAAAGCTGAAAAAAAAAAAAGTTAATGGCCGGTTCTCAAAACCGGCCATTTCATGATTTTTTTTTTTTTTTTGCAGTTTTTTTTTTCCCCCAATTTCTCTACATATTTTTCAACTTTTTCCACTTTTCACCAAAAAAAAAAAAAAAAGCGAAAATTTTTCGATGTTTTTTATTGTTGAAATTTGTATTCAATCGTGCATGTTAATGTTATTGTGTTTGTGTAAACGAGTTATTTCGATTTTACGTTAATTTTTAAAGTTTTTTTTGAGTTAGGGGCATTTTTTGTAAGTACGCAAATAATTGGTGCTGCGTTTAGCCAAAAAGGTGCTGCGTTTAACATTAATGCGTTGACATTAGACTAGTGTGTAATTTATGTGATCATACCAAACACTTGTATTAGGGGAATATGATCTTTCCTAATATTTAAAAAAAATCAGTCATTTTTCATGAATTAACCTTGTTGGTATATTTTTTTTCACCAACAATGACACTAGCTACTTTTGGTTACATAGACCTTTTGTCCAGAAACAATTCTACAATGAATGGGTTATTTTCCATTGAGTAAAGAAGTCCAGAAACAATTCTACAGTGAGTGGCTTATTTTCCATTGAGTAAAGAAAGGAGTTGCCTTTAATTTATGCAATCTATGGTTGAGAATGTTGGAGATAATTTTGTGAAATATGTGGGGAAAAAAGTAAAGATTCAATGTTAATAAAATAATTTCCATTGCCAAGAATCGAACCCGGGTCGCCTGGGTGAAAGCCAGATATCCTAATCGCTGGACGACAACGAATTGATGTTCTAACATAAGAGTAGAAACTAATTATACTACTCCCATCCCGCCTGAAATATTAGACCATACCCGAAGAAAAAGCCCATTACACAAGATGTAGAAAAATATTACTCCATACCACCTTCCTTTTGGACGTTTAATAAGTTTATATCATTCAACTTTTTATTCTCTTGAACAATTTACCCATTGGTCAATTTCAATAATTAAAAGTACAACAAGCTTAGTTTATGTATTTGGTAAAAATACGCTCTTGGCCCAATCGTTTGGACACGTCCAAATAAGGCCTACTTATTTGATAAATGTCCAAGCCCATATGATGCACTTATATTTGAATTAACTCCAACTCGGCCTGACCGACTAGACCGCATCTACATAATGGGTCGTCGTAATTCATTTAATGAGCTGGACCAGTCCAATACTCCTTGAAACCATCTCGACAAAACAACCGGGATCAATCCATCAAATCAGGTCGGCTCACCTAAGATACCCCCATCTAAGGCCGAATCTATACCGACAAGTGAGGTGTTCCAGGTAACCTACATAGTGATTAATAAGCCGTCAAATTAAATAGTCGGCCCAAGTCCAATTGCTTGAGGAGTTGGATCAGCCGTTAACTCCAAGAGATGCAAACATAAAAGAAGTGGACGGAGTCACGGGAACTCGGAGATGAGGGAGAATCCGTTCTCCAACGTCATCCCACATCTCCAAACTACATCCCGAAATAAGAAATTGGTTATGGGAACTTAGAGATGATGGAGAATCCGTTCTCCAACGACATACCACTTCTCCAACTACATCCCGACAAATAAGGGATTCGTGATGAGGATCCGTTAGAAGATGCGGCAACTATCTCAATAAAAGGAGGAGAAGGAAAACTCCATAACTCATTTGATATCGAGTAACAACTACGACTTGCAAAACCCTAACTACTCCATCTTCTCCCTAACCCCCATCAAATAGTCGAAACCGTAATCTCCATCCCCGCCGCATCTCAGCCTCCATCCGACTACATACGCCGTTAACTCAACTCCTTCCATAGCCGACCCAATCATCGATCCGACTTAGCCTGCACCAGCCGCCAGAAGAGCTAGCTCATTCCGAAAAGGATAAGTATTTTCTGTCTCTTCCATGTTCATTATTCCAAATCTTCCAAACTCACTAGCTTGAGCGTCGAAGTCCATTCGGTCGGCACCACACCGGTGTCCCATTTGGATCTTACGTTTCAGCATGCTTCTCTTGTTGCCTTGCAGGTCGCTGGTGCCCCCAATTCTAAACCCTAATTTTGATTTTGGATTTCTAAGCGTCTACAGTTTATACAGCCATGCCACTATCATTATATTACATGATTTAAATAATTTTTAAGTACCGCAAAAAGTTAACTGTATAGTATCTTTTAAATAGGATGGAGGGTGTACAATTTAGTCAAATTACATATGAACTGTAGTAGGATTTAACTTATTTGTAAAATGTCATATTGGATTGATTTGCAAATCTCCGCATACATCCCTTACATTTTTTACTTGGAAATCCATTTTTTTTATCTTAGTTGTGACATTTTCGATTTTGATACCTTTAGTTGTTACCGTTCATTTTTGGTACTTTTTGTTTCGTTTTAAACCAATTTTGGCACTCGCTTAGTCAAAGTTAACGGAACTGTTAATTATGATCGACTTAGTAAAAGTTATCGTAAATTAGTCAACTTTCGTCAAGTCTTATCGTTAATTACACGCGCTATGATTAAAATAATAAGAAATGTTATTTTGTAAAAAAATTAAATTTAATCTCTTTTTCAATTTAATAAATTAAAGAATAGAAGTGTCAAATTAAGTACAACTTATCTAAATTTAGCTTAAACTGTTAAACCTCCATTTATTCTTATTTTAACTTTTCCTTTTTATTTTTGGTTTATTATTGAAAACCGGATTGAATTTAATTTTTTAAATAAAAAACTATTAATATTTTAATTAGAGCGTGTGTACTTCACATTAAAATTTGACAAAAAATTGACTAATTTACGATAATTTTTACTAATTCGGTCAAATTAACGGTTCCACTAATTTTGACTAATGGAGTACCAAAATTGGACAGAAACGAAATAAAAGGTACTATCACAAGTGGACGGTAACAACTAAATGTGCCAAAACTGACCAAAAATGATTTCTTTTTTCCAGTCAAAATTGACTTTTTCCGTTAATTTCAAATAACGGAATATAAAAAATGTAACAAAATGTACCAAAATTAGACGTTAACAACTAAAGGTAGCAAAAGCGAAAATGTTACAACAATACAATAGCTCTATTTAGCAAAACTAGCTGATAAGGTAACTGGTAGCTAATAGCTAGTAGCTGAGTTGAATTTTATAAAATTATTTTTATAAATTAATTAGCTGATTTAATAAATATGATATGTAAGAACAAATCGCCTAGTTTATTTTTTAATAAGCTTCCAGAGCAAGCTTATCAGATCAACTACTTGGTTCACATAATCCTTTTATAATCTTGAGCTAAATTGATCCAACGTACCAAAAATGGTTTTCCCATGTAAATTCTAAAAAACGAAGTGGTTGATATTTGTGCATTGGTCCCCATCGAGTTAAAAAAATAACACCATTACCCCCCACTTGAAGTATTCGTCTAGTTCGTTTACCCTGAAAAAATGAAGAAAAGGAAAAAAGAAGTGCACCATGCTCTTCTATTCAACCATCATTCATTCACATGACAATCCATCAGATCAAACCGTTGATGTTCATTCACACGATCAATCCATCTTCTTTCTTTCTTGATTGAATCTAATCGGAGAGTTCAAAGCTTCATATTGGATTGTCACATTTTTATAAGGTCAGCTTAATTTATGATGATGAATGTTTATGCCATTTTTATCTTCTTGTGTGCTGTTAGAATTTATTAAACACCATAATGTAGCTTGGTCCATTCATACATTTCTGATTATAAATGATTGTCATGGATATTAGGTGAGGAGATGGTTGTATTTCAATCATTTTTATGATCATAATGTGCCTTTTGCGCCTGGAAATAGCTAGGCTGTTGATATATATCCTGTTGATGATTATTTGGTGCAATGTAACAACCGATTCGACTATCCCGTTAAAGCAGAATTCGAAGCGCGTTGTTGTATGTTTCACGCCTGGAATACAATGGATTCAATTCCATCAACTTATCATGGAAGCAGATTCGACATTGCTAACTCAACTAGATAATTAATCCGGTGAGCTATGATCTGATTATTTTCTTCTTTGTTTGCCTCTCTGCTACGTTTTCGCTAAATTTGCAAGCAATATAGTCAAACAGCTCCGAAGATGAATCAACTTTTACCAATTTGGAGTTATAAACATGCATGTTTCCAAATTAGTTCATCCCTTACTGAATAGGGAGACAAGTGGTTTTTATTAGGTGAATCTGTAATCCTCCACTTGATGTTGTATGTCTGGCAGAATATAAGCTTGAGTATTGAAATTCTTAATTTGGTGTCGAGGGTCGCTAACTAGGTAGCGTTTTAATGCTACTATTAGAACATGAGCTATGAGTTGTTTTTTGAACTTTGCTGGGAGTTCATGTAACTCGCAAGTCCCAGCACAAAATGAATATAGTGCTTTTTACAGCATGATGCATCATTTGCTTGCTGCAAAATTGTTGGGGTTCCTCTGATCACTTCATTCATGTAAGACTGTAAGTCACGGAAGATTCAGTTTTTGCCTCCCCAATGGAGAAATCTAAGATGACTTAGTATAATATTAGTCAATCACAGATTTTCGTCTAATCTTTATGTTTCTGGGGTACAGAGTTTGTGGAGTGACATTCTTGTGAAAAATCACATGTTGTTGCTTTAGCATTAACTTAAGTATTATAATCGGTTAATGATGCACTGAACCATTCGTGTAGGATTGCTTCGGATAGAGAGGCATTGGAGTTTGATGATGGCGGCCTATGCATCTCTAGTTTCTCTTATGCATCTGGTAGAGCAAATCCAATTGTACCATGCTCACCACTCAATTTTTCTTAAAAAGCATCAAAAGCAACTTGAGTCTCTCCATGAGAGGGTTGCTAACTTGCATGACCTTCTAGAGTGGTGTTCCAACAAAGTTTGCAATGAAATACAGGATTTGGAAAGTCAGATTGTAGATGCGGCTAATCGTGCGGAGGACCTTATTGAGCTTTATATTGTAGGTGATATTCACCATCGGTCGTGGAAAAACCGCATCTCTATTCATGTTCTGGAAGCAGATCCTGTTTTGTTTCCTAAAGGCCTGCAAAAAGTTATTGAAGATATAGATCATATTGAGAGAGAAATGATCAACATTAAAGATAAGAACATGGACAGTGAAGATTATAATCAACTCCCAGATTTAACCACGCCAAAATCTCCGCACGACTGGTTTGATGACATGGTGGGATTTGAGGAAGAATTTAATGAAATGATGAAGAAACTCATTGGGCAGGATGAGAATCTCAAAATCATTTCGATTACTGGCATGGGCGGTATTGGCAAGAGTACACTTGTTAAGAATGTCTATGACAGTAGATCAATCGTGAATTACTTTGATGTTCGGGCTTGGATTACAATTTCTCGGGAGTTTAATGCCAAAAGAGGGATGGTCGATCTGCTCAAGGAAGCAGGAGTTCTTGATGGTCAATATGACGAAGGAAAATATGACTATCATCAATTAGGAGAGAAACTGCACGATCATCTAATTGAACGCAGGTTCTTGATAATAATGGATGATATGTGGAGTGTCAAGGACTGGGAGAAATTAAAATTGTTCCTTCCTCGTATTAGAAATGGAAGTCGAGTTGTACTGACCAGTAGATTATTGAATGTGGCAAAAGAGGTTGGCTGTTCTCATATTTATAGGATGAATGTTCTCGATGAGACTCGAAGTTGGAGTCTACTTTCTCGGAAGGTGTTTCTAAATGAAACTTTCCCTCCTAAATTGTTGGAGGTGGGGAAAAAAATTGTCAAGAGTTGCAAAGGACTCCCTTTATTACTTTCTGTCATGGGGGGACTCCTTGCAAAACTCAAAAAAACACGGGAGTGTTGGGAAAGCATTGCTCGAGAGATAAGCATGATAGTAAGCTCAGATGATGGTGAGCGTTACTTGAAAATATTATCCCTAAGTTACATCCATTTGCCTATCCATTTAAAATCATGTTTTCTTCATTTGGGAATCTTTCCAGAAGACCATTGCATTAACGTCGACTCACTCATTGATTTATGGGTTGCTGAAGGATTTCTGAAACCATGTGGAGCTGGTAGAAGTTTGGAAGAGGTAGCACGGATCTGTATGAAAGATCTAATTGAGAGAAGTCTTGTGTATGTTAGCAGGATAGGAAATACAGGAAAATTGGAAAGCATCAGAATCCATGACCGACTGAGGGATTTTGCCTTGAGGGAAGCTCAAAGGGAGAAGTTTCTTCACGTTACCAAATTGTGTGACCCTAAATTATCAGTGAGTCTAAGTGAACGTAGAATTATATTGCAGAATACCTCCTCATGCGAGAAATATGTCTTCGAAGAATCTGAAAGTTACAGTGATTTTAGTACAGCAACATTTGCTCGCTCTCTGATGTGTGATTCACATTTGTTATGCCCGGTGTCGCCTAGTTTTAACTTATTGAGGATCTCACAGAATATGACCATTTCCTACTCAGCAGGAGGTCTTTTCCACCTAATTAACTCCCGATGCCTTCGAATTGATTTTGGTGTCAAATATCGTGATCTTTCTTCGATACACCTTCTCTGGAATCTACAAACAATTTCTATTGATTTCTCTCCAACTTCTGAAATGGAAGCCGCTTTCCCCATTTGGGAGATGCCTCTGCTCAGGAAAGTTTCTCTGTCTGGTGTTACTCTTCATGATCCTCCACGTTGTCGAATGGGTATAAGAGCTGGCCGTGTGCTGACAAACTTGCAAAATGTTTCATCTATATTGGATTTTAGATGTACTGATGCTGTGGTAAGGAGAATCTGTAATATCAAGGAGCTCGTGTTGATGCATGCTGATCAGCGTGAAAAGGGGATCTCGCATTACTGTCTTAACAATCTTGGCCGTCTACATAAGCTCGAAGGCCTTCAAATCTGGTTTGTCCAGAACATGGAACGGCCTTCTCGAATTGCTTTGCTCCAAAACATTGGATTCTCACAATCACTCAAGAGGTTGTTTTTACTACAGTGTGGTTTTGAATGGGAACATTTAACAACAAAAGTTGGATCCTTGCCCCATCTTGAAGAGCTTAAGTTGTATGATTGTTGTACTGGAGAACAATGGATATCGGTTGAAGGGTTTTTTCAGCGTCTAAAAATACTGGAGATCAGAATCAATTGTGGTCTTGTTAGATGGTCAGCCGAGAGTAACCATTTTCCATGCCTGGAGCACCTTTTTCTTTCTAATATGATAGGGTTGGAAGAGATCCCCTCTGATTGGAGATATAGCTACTCTTCAATCTATTCAGTTGAAATATTGTAGCGGTTCTGTTGTTTCTTCGGCAAAGACAATACTAAAGGAACAACGAGACCTTCATAATGAAATTCTCCGGGTTTTGGTGGACGACAAGCATGTAAAAGTCGAAAACGAGAGCAATGGCAAGAAGAAAAGGAAGAGTAATGGATATGTGGCATTTCTGGTTCTTTCTCTGGTAATCTACGGATTGACTTATGTATTAAATCTTAAGAATTTCGAAGGAAGAGGAAGAGGAGGAAAGAGCAAGGACAAACAGAAGCAGAAGGAAAAATAGAAGACAGAAGAGGACAATAATTGGCATTACTCACAAGGTATCAGGTTTTATAAGTTATACTTTCTACAACCCTTGACATAAGATGTCAACGGAACTAGTTAATCTATTTATTGTTTTGTTCACTCGACTATATCACGGTCTTGTTAATTGCTATTCTGTTATCTCCAGTTTGTTTTGTATCAGGCAGTGCTGCAAGTCAAGTTTATGCTGCCCAGAAGATGAAAACATTGATCTGAATTCTCTTGCTTCAGATGGATCCACTTTACTTTCCAGATCTACGTACATCTCTAGACATCTGTACGATTTCGACGACTGATCATTCTGCTCTTATTACAGTCTGTCTATCACATATCAGCTTTCTGCTAGAACACATGCAGTAGATGATATCATATCTCCTTGTTTTTATAAGAAATGTGATCATAACAATGCAGCCTCCATACAAGTTGAATTTTCACTAGTTAAGTATGGTATTTCAAGGCATTACTATTACCGTTTAGTCTTTCTGTGTAATGTTTATCCTCATAGTTTGTTGTACATGAAATATATCACAAGAAGTTGGCGATGGTGAATGAGAAGACTTTCTATGTAAATATTAGTATTAACCAAACCAGCAAAATGATAAATTAAGAAGCACGGACAGGATTGGTTAATGTTCTATGTAGACAAACCTTAAAAAATGTAGTATAATGGAACTCAATGAGAGTGAGAATCTCTAGGTCCTGCACCAACAGCAAAAATGGAGTGCCAATTATCTGTTTATAATCAAACAGTTGGCCTGGTGTTATTATTTGTATTTCTCTGGAAAAGATTTACTTGTCAAGGAACTATCTTCACGATCACCATCTGGAAGAAGAAGATCATTGACTAGCTTTCTGGAACTCCAAGTGTCAGCGCTTGTTGGAACATCAGTTCCTCACATTCTACTTATCAGGTCAGATTAATTTATCTGTATATGAATATGTTTATTAATCCCATTGTCACTGTTCTTTCCCAAGCGTAAATGATTTTATTACATTTACTTGGGTGCTTGCTAATTCAGCTAGTTCATTTGATGTTTGCAAATCGCTTCAGCTTTCATAGTAGAAGGGATTTCCTAATATCTAATTTAAGGAGACTGTCAAGTACCTTACCGCTAGACTCTTTTTTAAATCCAGCAGAAACCTACAGGCAATCTAATGATCTGCTGGAATGTTGTCATCTTCATCCAGCTTGAACTTGTTTGCATCAAATAAGTAATGACTTTGGACAATAATGCTACATACATATGCTACATATGCAACAATTGACTTAGTACGCTCAAAATATATGCTTTGACTGAATTAGTAGTCCGGTGACCTATGGCCAGAATTATTTGGAAGATCTTATACAGAGGAGTCTTGTATGTTGACAAAGTTCATCGCATGATCTTACGGAGGGAACTTTCACATTGATAAGCAAGAGAGGAAATCTTGGGAAAATCAAAATTATGACCTATTAAGGAACTTGGCCTTAAGGAATCTCATAAAGAGAAGTTTCTTCATGTAAAAGTATAAACAGCGAACGTCATGTTGGACTCCATGGTGCCGCAGATGCTGAAGGTAGATATGAAAATGCTGGTATACCCTGAGGAAGCATCTGATGTTTACAACTTATGCAAGAAAGGACAAAAAAGTTGGTGGGGTTGATTTGACCCTATGTAGGAGTATACGGGACGAACGCAGAAAATTTAGTCAGGGGCATCAAAAATTAAATTAAAAAAAACTACGAACACGGACCTACGCAAAAATGTTTAGCACAGTATTCAAGTTGAATAATGACATTTGAAATTTTGAATATGGAATTTTGAGTGACGGCATTTCGATAAATTATCTAAAGACGAGCATATATTATTAACAAAAACATTCATGTTATTAATTAAAACATTTTGAATGAAATTTGTGTGTATAAAAAATATTAATACTAACAATATAAACGTTTTGATTAATAACATGTGTTTTTTATTAACAATATGAATTATTTTGAGGCGTATTTTCATATACTTTCTATTGGACTTGTACATTTGATCGAGAATAACATGATATAATAAATCATTCAAGTGCATGATAAATAGTTACTCCCTCCGTCCCTATTTGAACTACCCGTAGGGACGGGCACAGGATTTAATGCAACCAATTAAATTAATGGCTATTTATTGAAGTGAAAATCTGAAAGAAGCTTTTAGGGCAGCTTGGGCAGATTTTTACTGTACCTGATTGCCACTTGCAATTGAAATGAAAGAAGTCAATACTCAATAATGTACCTGATTTCCTCTGTAATAGTACAAGTATACAATTAATTAAAATTTTCCCTCCAAAATGATTGTTGATGCACCTGTACATAAGCTAAATCAATACAAATGCTTTAAAAATCCCACCATTTCTCAGCCAAGTCTCCAAAAATTTACATATTCCCACCAGTTTTGACATCTCCAAAATTTACATATTCCCACCAGTTTAATCATCATCATCTTCCATGTCGATATCATCATCCTCATCTTCCATGTCAATTTTAGCAGCCTCATCTTCCATGCCGATATCAGCATTCGCAGCCATCAATTCTGCCTCCCATTCTGCACACCATTGAGCATAATTTGGAAATCGACGTGTTGCACGCGCTACGTACATTCCTACAAATTAGCATTTGAAATTCATTAAGAACAGGAAGACAGTTAGCACGTGCTACATTCCTCTCAATGGATGCTTTTGCTTTTAATTAGTAGCAAAATGAGTGATCAACACAAGTATACTGCTCCATCTTTACTTAGTTTAATTAAAGCTACTAATTGTTAGTTGTTTCTTGGTTAATGGTATACAAATTAAGTTTCTTTCAGACTGTCACCATGTAACAGGTAATAATAATGAACATCTAGAAATCAAGACTGCAAAAGCTTACTTGTTCATTCAAATCTACCAAAGACCTAACAAATTTAGAAAATCAAGACTGTAAAGCTGTAAGATGGGATGAAATTATTTGAAAAGAACACAAAGCCTCAAACCGTCCTAGTTCAAAGAGTATTCAGCATTTAATCTCAGGGATACCATAAACAATCATCACGACTTTGATTGCTTCAAAATACTAACTTGGAGACTTCGATTGTGGTAGGCGACGATGAAGTCGATGCCGGTGGAGGACGCGACGGCGAAGGAGTTGCCGGTGGAAGGGGCAACGATGAAGTAGATCGGGTACTTATCCAATTGACGACCGGAGAACGTGAGGCTGGTGGTGGCGGGGTTCGGTGTGGCTGTTGAGATCGATCTGGGGACGATGTGAAGCTGATGGCCGGTATGACGGATCCATGGTGGCGGGATCGCCGATCGTGATGATGGTTGATGAAGATGATCGATTTGGGGATGATGTGAAGTGAGGATGGTTGATTTGGGGCTAAATGGGATGAGCCATCAATGTTATTAGAATACTAGATTTAATTGGATGGTGGGGTATATAATTTGTCAAATATGGAAATGGGTAATTGAATTGGTGACAGCCCAAAACGGAATACGGGTAATTGAAATATGGACGGAGGGAGTACATGGGTAGATACGAGACTCGTGTCTCCCAACTCCCAAGTTCCAAGAGGTCTTTGACTCTTAGGTTTCATTTGGTTTGAGGGAAAATGGGGGGAAAGAAAGAAAATAGGGGAAATTTTTTTTTTCCCACCATTTGGATGATAGTTAGGAAATTTCGGAAAATAGATAAAAGGGGGAAATCTTGGAAAATCTCAGAAAATCTTGGAAAAGATTTTAACCAAATCTTCTCCTCGAATGTTTACTACTGAATATGAATTGGCGCATAAATCTAACGTCTTGCTTCTTTCATGCCATGAAAAATCTCCTTTTCCCTCCAAAGATGAATTTTCATCTTTTCATATTCCCTCCACAAGAATTCAACACTTACTTCAAAAATCTATTTCTTGCATCTATATATATATGGAGACGTCCCAGTGCTTGGGTTTACCTACGCATAGCTGGATTTTGTGAGGTATGTTTATAACTACATGTTAAAAGCTTATGAATTATGCCAATTTATCATTTCTTAACATATTTTATTCATTCTCAAATAGGCGATTTCTTTGAGGCAAATTTTCAATTTCATTGAGCTCAATTTGATCAGGTCAGTTTTAGTAATTTTGTTTTATCTGTATGTACATATCATATTAGCTGTTGATATGTTTTTGTGCAAACTTAACGGTGGGAACTTGATTTGATATAGATTAATTTCATTCACATCATTATTGTACTGTGAATTCTTTTTCATTCATATCGTTGTACTGGAAACTTGATTTGCCAAATTGTATAGAAACATATACCGGTTTATGTTAGACAAGCTAATTATCCGTAAAATAGTGATTTGCTAAATTGCTAAACTTGAAGTGTGTTTGGTATAGAGTTAAACATTGAATTATCGAAAAATTTAGGTGTTTTTAACTTTGTTTTAATTTTTAGTTGTTAGCCAAACTCTCATAATTAAATCATTGTACAAAAACATATACTGGTTTTATGAAGTTTAATAGAATAGGTGGGAAATTTGCTGTGTCCTTGCTGGATCATTTTCAATGTTGGTTTATGAATCTATGTTGGCTCTTCTTTAGTCTCATTTTTCTTTATTCTGAATTCTGAATCTGAAGTCTGCCTTTAACTATTTCAAATTTTGGTGTTAAATCTTGCTGCATTAATATTAGTATTGACATGGGCATTCTATTTTATGAATTATCTAGATGGCAAAAGATGGTTATTCTGATGAAAAGAAAAAACAAATTCATGCTGCAAGTTTGGTAGTGATGTCAGCAAGTATTGTTGCGCTTGGTATTTTTAAATCATGCATGAAGAGACCGAAGGAGCTTAGTTTAAACAATGATATATTTAGAGATGGGTACATACACAGCTTAATATATAAAAGTGATACCATGTGTCAGTCGCAACTTCGTATGTCTAGATTTGCATTCCATGCTTTGTGCTCGACGCTTTTTGAAAGGAATCTTCTGAGGCCAACACTCCATCTTCCGGTGGAACATCAGTTGGCAATGTTTTTGCACACTATTGCTCATAATGTAAAACCAGTACTATCGGCAGTAGGTTTTTTCGTTCTAGTGAAACAGTATGGCTCCACTTTTATAAAGTATTAGCTGCCGTTTTGACATTAAAGGATGAGTATCTAGTACAACCGAGAAGTGGATGTCCTACTCCAGATAAAATAGCAAATAATGAGCGATATTGGCCATGGTTTAAGGTACTATAACTAAATTAAACCTTTGCAATAACGAATAAAAAATATGTTTGGTTCTAACTCACTTGTAATTGTAATTTAGGATTGTGTAGGTGCTATAGATGGAACACATGTAAGAGCTACGGTACCTGTTAAGATACAAGGTCGTTTCCGTAGCCGGAAAGATCACCCAACACAAAAATTTTTAGCTGCCATTGATTTTGATTTGAATTTTACCTACGTTCTTGCCGGTTGGGAAGGATCGGCACATGATTCTATTATACTGGATGATGCTTTAACAAGAAGAAATGGCCTCATAGTTCCTAATGGTATGTGTTCTATATAGTACTCTATCAGGATATCATTCTGATATAAATTAGATATAAAAGTAGACTTATCTTATATAAATTAGATATAAAAGTAGACTTATCTAGACTTTCTTTCTCAGGTAAATATTATTTAGCAGATGGAGGTTACGGTGTGCACAAAGGATTTATTCCTCCATACCGTGGTATTCGGTATCACTTAAAAGAATATAGTAACCATGAACCTGAAAATTACAAGGAGTTATTTAACCTTCGACACTTGTCAATTAGAACAACAATTGAGAGAGGATTTGGGGTTTTAAAGAAGAGGTTCCCACTATTAGACGCTCGCATGCACTGGTCATTTGAACGACAAATTGATATTGTGATTGCTTGCTGTGTGATAAATAACTATATTAGGAGCGTCAATCCGGGCGATAAAATTCTTCGTGAAGGCATAGAAGATGTAACATTGGAGAGAACTATTGAACAACAGAGAGAAAGAACATTAAAGGAGGAGAGGATTGAAAGTCTAGAGTGGACACAAAAGAGAGATGAAATTGCTCAAGCTATGTATGAGGACTATATTAGGAGATAGTTGGTTATTATTTTGTTTCGTAAGCTATTAGGAGATAAGTGTTAATGGATCAATCTACTCCAAAAAGTGGTTAGACGTGGGTACTTTAACTATGTTTGCATTTTGAATTCGATAACATTAAAAATTTATAGTACTGCTTTGAACATTTCATAGTATTAATGTTCATTTGTTACTGTCATATAAGTGATATCATGTTCTTTCATATTACAAACTATGAGTGCTGACCCGTTGATCATATAACTATGATTTATGTAGATATGGCTACAGCAAATGAAGAAAAAAAATGCTACTAAGAAAGAGGCTGAGACCAAACAATTGAGGTGGACTAGGAGCATGGACCAATTCCTTATTGAAGTGCTAATTGACGAGGCGAAGAAAGGCAACAAAGTGGACAAAACATTTAAGAAAACAAGCTTTATGCACGCGGCGAGAGATGTTTCTAAAAAGTTCGAGCTTCCATGTAATTGGGAGAATGTGGAAAATCGAATGAAAACGATCAAAAGGAACTATAAAGAGCTGAAAAAGGTTGAAGACAATAACAGTGGGATGAGTTGGGATAACAATTTGAAGATGTGGAAATGCTCTGATGAAGTTTATAAAGAATATATTCGTGTAAGTGCTTGTCAATTGCTTTCAATTAAATGCCATTCATATTTATTGTCAACTAAATTATTTCTTGTTTTCTAGGCACATCCAAAAGCAGCGCCATACCTAAACAAACCGATCTTCATGTACGATGAATTGCGTATTGTATGTGGAGATGATCAAGCCACAGGATCATTTGCTAAATCTAGTGCAGATGTGTTTGATATTGATGAAGCATCTGAGATTATCCTCGATGACATCACGGACTCAATTAATTGTACGCAAGTAAACTTGAAAAGAATGGCTTCTCCAGAGATAAGGAAGCATGGAAAAAAAACCTCGTTCCATGGATGAGTTTAGTGAAAAAGTTGATAAGCTTGCCGATGCAGTTGGAAGTGTGGCAAATGCATTGAAATCATCTAATAGTGAAGAGTATACAGCCCGCCTGTTATATGAAGTGATGAAAAGTGAAGGATTTGATGAACTAATTCTTGAGGCTGCTTTTGATCATTTGAATGAAAATGATAAGCTTGCAAGGTCGTTTCTTGTGAAAAATGCAGATGGAAGATATCGTTGGCTGAAGAAATTCCAGTCAGAAATGGATGCTTAGCTTTATTATAATTATAAACCGGTACTAGTGTTTGGTACTACTTTTTGAGTTTTAAATGGTTACTGAAACTTTCATATGATCTTTGATTGAAGTTGAATTTCCATTGTTTCTACGAGCATAAATGTCCAAGTTTGCATTTTTGTCTTGCCTTTTCTCTTTAACTGGATTCCCTTTTATTCCTTTCTGCTTAGCTCTCTCATCTTGCTTTCTTTTTATTACTGTTCCAGTATTGTTCCAGTAGAGTAAACCAACTTGTGAACATTATATGTTATAGGAGTAATAGAAATTGAACTGCAATCTATTTAATTTTTACTATTGAATGGTTCTTGTTTGAAGATAATAATTATATCTAGGCCTTGTACTGTTGATTTTAGCATGTCACTTTGTTGGGATGATATGAGTGAGAGACGTAAAAAGTAACATCACACTAGTCAAATTTTAGTGCAAATAAGGAAAAACTAAAAATGGAAAGATAACTAAATATTTTCCAGGAAAATTTAAATGCATGAAATCCAAATAAAAAGAAAATAAGAGAAAATATTATTTTCCCTAAACATTTTCCAGAAAAATTTTCTTTTTCCCTATTTTTTCTTATTTTTTTTTCTTTTCCCCCATTTTCCCTCGAAACAAATTGGGGAAAAAGAACAACCACACACTTTTTCAACAAAAACTCAAATCAGTCACTCAGATCTCAATCCCAATTTGACCTTTACTACACCCCGCTTCATTTATTCAGAGTTCAAGAGTTCTTCCGTAAGGTTCCAATCAAAGCATATGCAGTATTAATCATCCCCAATTTATCCTCTCTCTAAAATATACTTCCAGAACCAAAATGATGCAAAAAAAAGTTTAGGGGCGCTTACCAAGGGAAAAAGAGGAGTTGGGCGAGAGATCAGAGTTGAAGATGCAAACCGTGAAAGCGATTGTACACGATCTTTTGCGTTATCCATTGTTATTAGTTTCTGAATTTTACTGCTAGTAGCAAATCTTTATAGTTCACTTTGTTGTTGGATTTTTTACTATTTTTATGGGATATCCTTTTCCAGTTTAGTTTGTGTTGTTGAATTTGGATGATGTTGTACATTTTCATGGAGTTTTTCAATTTACAGATTCGTTTACATATGAAAATGGTACTTTTTCCAAAATTATTCCAACCCCTAGAGGTATATAGGTAATTTCCAAGCCATTTGCTGCTCCTTGCGCATACGTGCGCTCGCCCCTGGGAGTATATGTTTGTGTTCACACTGCACACGGTTGGTTTGACCTGAAATTGTTGTTACACCTTTTATTGAATTTGTATATTCTGAACCTGCTCTCTTTCACACCTTAATTTCCCTTCTTCTGTAAGTTTATTGCATTATTGTTGGGATCTCTCTGGAAAAGAAGATTTACTTGCATGTCAAGAAGTATCTTTCGAAATCACCTGCACTGTGTACAATCAAAACCATGTGGTAGGAGAAGAAGAAAATCGTTGACTAGCTTTTGAACCTGTCTGGTCTAATTGGATCTTCACATTCTGTTTATCAGTCAGGTCAGACTTGTTTGTATTTGTATATTAATATGTAGTATAGATGCATTTGACTTGATTCTCATCGACATAGATGCTGTGACTGAAATAATTCAGTGACCTATTGCCAAAATTATGAATTAGGGGTGGAACAAAACTGTTATATACGGTTTTGGTTCATGTATGCGTTTACGGTTCTGTATCCAACTCCCTCCTGTTTGTCTTCCTTGAAGGTTCACACTTCATCCATAAGTTGACCTATCTAGATTACTAATACTGAAGAATCTCTTCAGGTAAGGAAGGATCGCAGCCTATTTGGAGATGGCAGCATATGGAAGTCTACTTTCTCTGCTGAATTTAATTGAGAACATCCAGTTTTACCATGCCCTCCACCCAAAGTTTCTTGACGAACATCAAAAGCTGCTTGAGTCTCTACGCATGAAGGTCACTAGCTTGCAATATCTTCTCGAGTGGTGTTCCAGCAGTGTTCGGAATGGAGCAGACGATTTGGAAAGCCTCATTGTAGATGCAGCTAATAGTGCAGAGGATATCATTGAACTCTATCTTGTGGGTGATATTCGTGCTCGATCATGGAAAGAAATTAAAGGGATGAATCGTAGACATAACATATATGCAGATATTCATCAAATGGATGGCGTCTTCTTTTCTGAAGAGCTATGGAAAGTGATTGAGAATATGAATCCTATGGAGAAAGAAATAACAAAGATAAAGGAGAAGAACAAAGGTGAAGATCAGCAAGTGCCATATCTGTTCCCATGTGCATCACTAGAATGTCCTCCAAATGTGAATGATGATGACATGGTGGGATTTAAGGATGAATTCAATCAGATCATGAACAGCCTGAATGCCTATGAATCGAATCTCAGAATCATTTCGATCACTGGTATGGGTGGTTGTGGTAAGAGCACACTTGCTAGACATGTTCATGACAACAAGTCAATCAGGAACCAATATGATGTTCGTGGCTGGCTTACATTTTCTCAGGAATTTAGAGTTCATGAAAGATTTTCCCATATCCTATCAGAATTTCAAGTTCCTCATTGTAAGAATGATGAATACCATTTATTAGGAGAGAAATTACACAAACATCTGTACGGGAGGAGGTTCTTCATCGTAGTGGATGATATATGGAGTGTCGGGGATTGGGATAAGTTCAAACTATTCCTACCTGAAAACAGGAACGGAAGTCGAATAATTCTAACTACTAGGCTATTAAATGTGGCTGCAGATGTTGGCTCTTCTCATATTTGTAAGGTTAATTTTCTTGACGAGGAAACTAGTTGGAGGTTACTCTGCAAGAAGGCGTTCTGCAATCACACTTGTCCTTCTGGATTGCAAGACACTGGGAGAAAGATTGCCAGAAATTGCAAAGGACTCCCTCTTTCACTTGTGGTTATTGGGGGTCTCCTTTCAAAATCGGAGAAGACACGGGGGCGTTGGGAGAATATTGCTGGAGAAATAAACATGATAGTAAGTTCAGAGGATGACGAGCGTTGCTTGAGGATATTATCCTTAAGTTATAGCCATTTGCCTATTTATTTAAAACCATGTTTTCTTTACATGTGCATTTTTCCAGAAGGCCATGGTGTTCCCTTTGACTCAGTTATTGATTTATGGATTGCTGAAGGGTTTATAAGACCATGTGGTGCTGGTAAAGGCTTGCAAGATGTTGCACAGAATTATTTGGAAGATCTTATACAGCGGAGTCTCTTGTATGTTTCAGAAAGTTCTTCGGAAGATCTTACGGAGGGAACTTTCACATTTCTAAGCAAGAGAGGAAATCTTGGGAAAATCAGAATACATGACCTGCTGAAGGACTTGGCCTTCAAGGAAGCTCATAAGAAGAAGTTTCTTAGTGTCACCAAATTGTGTGATCCTAATTTGATAATAGGCATAAACAGTGAACGCCGTGTCGGAGTCCATGGTGCCGCAGAAGTTAGATATGAAAATGCTATGAATCCAGAACAACGTCGATATTCTTATAAACTGCGTGCAGACCCCAAGAATGGATGTGTAACTTCTCTTAGAAATCAGAAATACTTTCAGTCTTGGTATGATACACAGTTTTTACCAGAGAACAAATGTCCTGAAATTGAAGATGCATTAAGTACAGCAACATTTCTCCGCTCTTTGATATGTGATTCAAGTATGTACATATCAGCATCTCCAAATTTGAGATTATTGAGGGTCTCTTCCAATTTGAACATTAGGCACTCTGAAGAAGCTATGTTCCAAGCAATCAACTCGCGAAACCTACAAATCTGTCGTTTCAGTGACTTCAAGCTTTCTTCCATACAACATCTGTGGAATCTACAAGTACTTGTTGTTTCTAGATTTGAAGGGGTACCTATGATTCCCAAACTTGACATGCCAGCTACTTTTCAAATTTGGGAGATGCCCTTCCTCAGGAAACTTGTCATGCATAACTTTGTTCTCCCTGATCCTCCACAGGGCCGTCTAGATGGACAATGTGATCTGGTTACGAACTTGCAGACGATTTCGTATATATTGGACCTCAGATGTACTGTGGAGGTATTAAGGAAGATCTCCAATATACAGATACTAAACCTGATGTATGATGATGAACATGCAAAAGGGGTTTCACATTACTGCCTCGACAATCTCGGCTGTCTGCATAAGCTCCAAACGCTTGGAGTCTGGTTCACGGATAACATGGGTTGGCCTGGTCGGACTGATTTGCTCCAAAACATTGGATTGTCACAATCACTCAAGATTTTGTCTTTACAGCAATGTGGTCTCAGGTGGGAACTTCTGACAACGAAAGTTGGATCCTTGCCCCATCTTGAAGAGCTCAAGTTGACTAATTGCTGTACTGGAGAAGAATGGATCGTAGATGATGGGTTTTTTCTTTCTTTGAAAATTCTGAGATTGAAAGCATGCTCTAATCTGGTTAGTTGGTCAGCAGAGAGTGACCATTTCCCATCCCTTGAGCGCCTTTTTCTTCAGGATATGGGAAGCTTGGAGGAGATACCCTCAGAATTTGGAGATACACCAACTCTTCAGTCAATTCACTTAAAAATGTGTAGCAGTTCGATTGTTTCTTCGGCGAAGATAATACTAAAGGAACAACTGCGTTATGGGAATGATGGGTTTCGAGTTTTAGTGAGTGACAAAAAAATTCAACAAGAGCAAGAAGTAGAAGTAGAAGGGGATCAAGAAGAAGAAAATGAAGTACAAGAACATGAGAGGAAACAGAAGAGAGGATTTGTGGCATTTGTCGTTCCTTTTCTGGTAATCCTCGGCTCTAGTTATGTTCTTCGTAACAATTTTGCGGGAAGAGGAAGAGCACACAGTGAGGCCAAGCAAAAGAAGGATAATGATAGACGACGAAAGGAAGGGGATGATTCGTGGTGGTTGTTTTATGAGTTCCTTAATTAGCTTGAGTTTTGTCTGAAATCGCAGGGAAAGAGCATTAGTCGTATCTTCTGCCTGTCTCATCCCTAATCCACAACTAAGGCATGGACAGTGTCCCTTGACATGACACAACAAGGTATTGCTTTCCTTCATAACTTCGGTTCTATTATCAAATCTATACTTGTTAGCTAGGATGAACATGGAGGCCTAACTTGACAATTTACTACTATCCCCATCCCTGTGTTATTCAGTCAGAGAGTTAGCTACGACATTGATAACCTCAATCCTTGATGATGCTAATTTTTTGCTTTGCTGAAACTGATTGCAGGGAAGTCCCCGACCGGATTCATGCTTCTGTTTCTTTAGCTGTATCAGACTGTGGCTCACGTGTATGCTATCAAGATGATTGATACTACCTGAAGCAAGTTCTCTATAAATTACTTCTTACTGATGCTTCTGATGGATGCTCGGTATTGTCAGATTTGGATGCTCATTTCCTTTCACATCTCATCTGTCGTCTCAACCGTTGGTTGTGTAACTTCAAACATCTTTCAGTTTTATCCTTGATGAAACACGCTGTTAGAGCATTAGGTGATTTCATGTTCTTTCATTTTACACAATGTTAAGAATGCAGCTTATATTCAGTCTTCTGTATAGTGTAATCTCCTCTATACATTGTCGAGCACGAACTTTCGGGTCTCTTAAGTTCTATTTACAAATCTTCTTTGATTCCATTGTCAGCCAGTATATAGTGTTAATGATAGATGGCTTGCGTCATTGTGATATGTTGCAATTACAGTAATGAGAACCTTCATCTAATATCTGACTTTATGTGTTGCGGATACATCAGACTTGTCACGGGTGCTATGCTACCCAACCCGTCCAAGCCAGAATTTTATGAATACATCTGCTGTAGACTTGTCATGGGTGCTATGCTGCCCGACTCGTCCAACGGGTGTGCATCCTTCATCTATTACCCAATATAATTTAATTACTTTGTGAATTAAATTATAACTGCTACTACTATATATTATAACAGGGTCAATAGTGGTTCAAAATTTCAAATGATTTCCAAGCCGTTGAGACTACTTCAATGTTCAACCGGCAGATCCGTTGGGTTTCAAGACATAGAGTGAAACCAGATGACCTATCAAGCAGATTCCAGATAAAATCCCATGTAAAACAATAATGCCACAAGATTTATCTATTGTGACATATATATGTATAAGCCTAGCTCTCTTCTTCATCATCTTCTCCTTCCTCTTCATCTTCTTCTTCGCTGGACTCTTCTTCAGCCTTCTTTTTCTTGTTTGATACGTCTCCTGTAAGCAAAATGACCATAATTGACACATCCTCAAGTAAATCTCACATTTAATGAGCAAAATCAAATTCTAGGGGGGAAGGGTTCTCCAGAGTGTCTTAATTGACTTCATATTAGTTATTATTGAACTACATTAACTAGTTAATTAAGACAATAAACAGTAAGGGTTTACTTGTTCGTTAGCAATAGATCTGGTAAAATTGAAGATAAGCTATAGAATAAATCTGCAAGTAATATAGAATAGGAACTAGAATTCTTTGGAAAAAACAGCCAAACATGAAAGCCAAGAAACAGCATTTATCCTGATGTTTATGGTAAAGGAGCCTGCTTTAAACTTGCAAACACTGTCAGATTCCAACTTTGTACACTAGCACAATCTGTGCAAAATGTGGCCTTAACATTCACACTTGATTAGCTTATAAGCACATTTGTTTATATTCCCTCTTTCTAAGCACAAAAAACTGCCTACCCCTACTGCCCTAGGAATATGAAAGTTACATTTCAGCAAATATGGAATGGTAAAAGGCAGTCATCTAATAGCCATATACTCCAAGAAAAGCCCACAGTTTGATTTATCAGATTCATCAACTGATCTAAACACGTAAAGATATAAAAGTTGAGGTTGAGATAACAAACCATATTCGCTGAATATCACTCCACCCGAGCATAACCCTTCCTCAACCTTCATAAGTTGAAGTGTCATCCTAGGTCCGATTTCTTGAAGCTTGACGGCACTCTTGTTTGATGCTCGATTAACTCTACCAAGGTCTTCTGGTAAACTTACAGTAGCGGCTTCCTCATCCACCTCACTTTCTGATAAATAACCAGCCCTTCAGATAGTAAAAAGAGGGAACATTAAATGAAAGGTTAAAATGAAGTGAGTTATACAAAAACATACATTTTCAAGGCGCTAGAATTAATCATGGGTGATCACTCTGATTAAAGCACTTAACAACACAGTCGGGATGCCTCCACTTGGAAACCCATTATAACTTATCATGGGTGATCACTCTGATTAAAGCA
This sequence comes from Plantago major, assembly GCA_026545765.1. Taxonomy (NCBI): domain Eukaryota; kingdom Viridiplantae; phylum Streptophyta; class Magnoliopsida; order Lamiales; family Plantaginaceae; genus Plantago; species Plantago major. The sequence goes on from CM048843.1 coordinate 28,819,241, forward strand.
TTGAATAACACAGTTGGGATGCCCCCATTTGGGAACGCATTAGAATTAATCACAGGTGATCACTCTTAATTAAAGTATTAAATAAAAGTCGGAATGTCCCTAATCAGAAACCCCCTAAATATTTGACATTTGAAACAGAACTTGAATTAGTTCAATGAGGAAACAAAAAAACCAAAATCCAAGAGAGCCATCTACTTCTGTACTAAGGCAGTGAAAACCCAGAAGATTCTGTTTTTTTTTTTCTTTTGCAGGGTTGGGGAGTAGGGAGAATGAGGGACGGGGAGAACATACTTTGTTAAAAAATCACTGACGTCCTGTAGATTTCTTAAATCAGGCACTTGATGGTTCTGCACAAACTTTCTTATTCTGCGGGACACTCCAACAGGCTGTAATCTGATTGAGTAGTGGCGAAAGTCCACAAGCTTTGTATCCTTGTTGTAATTAAGCAACACAATCCTTTGGCACGAAGAAAGTTTGACCTGTTATACAAATATGCTTATTAGGTGGAACACTCAGCACAATGATTAAAAATGTACCAAGGATGGGATCATAGGAAGACTTACAGTCTTTACATCAATGGCAGGAAATATATTCTGAAACATTGTTGTAGTAAGCTTTAGATGTTGCTCCCCAGTACCAAAGCCAGAGAGTACAATCTAAATTTCCAAAACAAATAGATCATGATACACCATACTGATGCTTTAAGTTGAATATCATGCATGAAAAGAAATTGGGAAATTACCAAAGGTGCGTCTTTAAAAAGGTCTCTAGGGCATCTTGGACGCAATTGAGACTGCGCAACATCAGTAGCCAGGGAATACTTATGAATTTTAAATGCAAGTGTTGGACCCTGTGGCGTCCTAGCAACCCTCAAATATGGTGAACTTTCAGTCTTTGACAATATGAGGAAGTGTGTAACACCCATTGGCCCCGCAACATTTAAGAAGTCTTTTAGATTGTTACGTTTTTTCTCCTGCATATTAAAAAGAAATCAGATAACAATGAAGTTAGTTTAATAAATTCTTACAAATTTTAATTCATATAGACAAGTGAAACTCAATAGTAAACATTCAGCTTCCAAGAAGCAAAGCAATTTGACCAACTTGTATAAAGGGGCATTGACTATCAAGACAGGGTTATAGCATTTCCACAAATTAAAATATCAAAATTAAACCATCAGCGTGCATTAACCAACTAAAGCATAGAGTACCAACTGATTTACCAAGCTGTTAACAAATGGTCAAATCAATGATTTTAACACGATACAACTCAACTGAATGTAGGCAGAAGAAAAATCCACTCTGGAAGGCACACAGATATACTCGAATGAGCAATGCATCCCAAAATAATCACCTAAATGACTATGCAGATTCAAATGAAATACTCTTGTACCCAACTTAATTTGATAGCCAATGCCCTTTCTTAAAGAAAACACAACACCCACAGATAAGCTCTTTTGATATGCTGCTGAGAAAAATTAGTGTACCTATCATACGTCCAGAAATTAACTACATAGATATCTGCTACCATAAAACTCATATACTTGCAAAGCTAACAAGTAACCGCATAGAGATCACAAGCTCAAACATTATAGTTTTTATATAGGCAAAGTTTCCGCTTATCAGATTATATAAACTATCAAACTTAGAATCCATTGGTCAGCTATCAGTGAATGGAAAAGGACATGTCGCACCTTGAGGTTGAGAGCAGTGTAAGGAAGCATCAATTTTCTCAAATCCGTTTCCAAGCGTCGAAGACTGCCAGGCAACTTTCTCCCCCTACAGAAGACGAAACTTTTGGGTATTTTATCACCAGTAACATGGTCTACTGTAGGCTGCTTCTTGGTAAACTTTTTTACAAAAGGTTTTTTCTTCTTCTGTATAATCAAAAACGTTCACAAAACATGATAAATCAAGCACTGATAGGAAAATATTTAATCTTTGAATTGCGAAATTAGAGCAGAGATATACTTACATTTCCGAATCGAGCCATCCGATGAAATTTAACAAATCCTGAATATAATTCAATCAACTATCATGAGTTTATGACCTAGACGCCGTATAATTTGCAGTATACGTATAGTAGAGTTGCCGTGAAATTAACCGGAAAAAACTTCCAGACGTGAAAAAGAACAAAACTGTGAGAACTTACCTGGAAGAGAAACGGCGGCGAATCTGTAGAAAAACCCTAATGGAGTTTGGTGAGACGAATAGAGAATCTGCAAACTGGAGCTTGTAGACGACAAGAGAAGCTGAGTGAAAAAATTAGGGTTCAGGGTTTAATTGAGAATCGGGGACAATAATAGTCACGGTCACGGGCCGTCCGGACCGGGTTTTTAATAGGTCCACTTCCGTGCCCGGTTAATTCAATCATGAATGCAAACCACACACCTCACCCCACAACCCTATTAAACACAATCCTAACTATTTAGTAACTTTACTAGAATGATTCTAACTCATAAAAAATCTTATAAAATTAATAAAAATATAATTAAAAATTGAAATAACATGTTTATAGAACACAAAAAACGTTAGCATCTACGATCGAACACATAAAACAACAATCAATTTATCTAGCATGTTTTAATTTAATTGAAGAAGAAAGATTAGTTATTGTTGTTTCTGTTATGATGAATTTATTTCGTTTGGTTGAATTAAAGCTTGGAATTAAATTGAAGAAGACATATTGGATTTTTCTAAGAGTAAGCCTCTGTTATCTTCATCTGAAAACTCATTAATTTCAGTTCAGATTCATTATGTTCTGTTCTGTTCTGCTTAATTGTTTTTTATACTACATTTCAGTTCAGTTCTGTTTTGTTCTGTTCCGTTCAGACGAAGAGAACATAGCCTAAGTCTCATGAGATACGGTCTATAGATAATTTATCTAGAGACGGACCTACACTACAAGAATTCTGCTGTTTATCCGTCGCTTAACAGTGAGCGATCCGTCGCTAAACTCCCAGCGACGGATAAAAATGTCGTCGTCATTTTCTTGGTCACAAAGTTTCTAACGACAGATAACGTATCCGTCGCTAAATAACGACGGATTTAATCCGTCGCTAAAAACCCGTATTTCCTTTTATTTAATCTGCTCTATTTAGCGACGGATAATTATCCGTCGCTAAATAGAGAGGAATTGGCGACGGATGATTTTTTCTGTCACTAATTCCGTCACAAATTTTTCAGATTTTTTTTAAAATTTTTTATGCATGTTTTCATATTTCACCCATTTCACAAATATAATGTCTGATAATTAGCCTCAAAGTAATTAAACTGTATTAATTAACAAAAAACATTCGACGAATACAAATTATTCATAATGAAATTAAATATCCGTACATAAGCTAAAACAAGAGGTCAAGTGGCAGAAAAACAGAAGTTCAAAACGAAATATCTAGGAGAAGCATAACAGAAATTTATCAAGGCTAAGAAGATGTCGTTTTCTTCTTGAATTGACAGCTCCCGAATGTCGATCCTCCTCACCACCTTAGCCCGAAATCATAAAGTGCATAGCATGAGTTATGGATGAAAAATTACGCATACTACACAAATGGTGACTAACATATCACCCACATATAGTGGCTAACATACCACTCATATTGTCCTAAAAGCAGGTAAGACAATGCATATCACCCAAGTTCAGTTGTCTCACATATAGTGTCTAAGACACCACTCATATTGTCCTAAAAGCAGCTAAGACAATGATGACTAACATATCACCCAAGTTCAGTCTCACATATAGTGGCTAACATACCACTCACAAATAAAGCACAAACAAATAAAGAAGAATGATCATATTATCGCAAATAAGATACGAATATATACACTAACCTAGAAATGATTCTGTCTATATTCAAGCATATGATATACACTTGCAAATAATCGAAAGTTCATCATCCTCTCAATGGTCATGTCAAAATCATCATCATCTTCGTCATCCATTTCTTTCCCAGCATTGGTTTTAGCCATGTTTGCATCTTCGTCGGCCTTCATTTCTGCCTCCAATGCTCTATCGAAAGCAGAAAAACCTGTCCACATGTCTGCATAAGAGAGCGTATCGCAATTTCTACATACATAAAAAAAACCGAGGTTAAATATTAATTGTGCTAAATTAACTACAAAATACAGTTTACATGTTAGAAATGAAATCACTACTAAGAAAGACGAAGTATACTTACTCGGCAGAACTCCAATGATACTTCAATGAATCGGGTGGAGGCGGCAATGGTGTAGGCGACGGTGGAGGAGGCGACGAAGGTGGAGAAGTCATCCTTGAAAATATAATAATAGCTTTCGTATTGTAGATTAAAATAGTAGTAATTCACAACAAGTCAATACGAGCAAATTATACTACAACCAATTCCAATTCCTGGCTATAATTGCATTGTTAATTATAATACGTTCCAAATTTCATGAATTACATGCATTTTACGTTTAAATTTTTTTTTATGAATTTCAAAATTCCATTACAATTACGAATTATAAATTAAAACAGTAGTAATTCTTTCTAAGTTAATACGAGCCAATTATACTACAACCACCAAAATCACTAAATCTAAATGGTCTCAACCAAATCTCACTAATCCTACTACATATACGAAAACATCAAATTAAATACCATACATACTTACAAGCATCCTAACATGATACTAACAATTCAAAAACATACAATTGCTCGAAATTGACCTAAATCTATCAATTAAACAACCTCAAGCTTAACCCACTACTTAATATAAGCTAAACTAGCTAGTGCAAACTTCTAAAAACATACAATTGCTCGAAATTAACAAAAATCCCAAATTTAACAAAGTAAGGGTTTTAGACTAATACCTTCAATTACGGGAAAAATAGCCGAAGAAAGATGAAATTGAATGGACACCCGAGTTCCTTGTTCCACGAGCTTCGAAAAGAGTCCAAGATTGGCCGGAATGGTGGAGTTTTGGTCGGACTTGGAAAAGGGGCGAAAATGGTGAAGAAGAGGAGAAGAAATGAAGTAGAATAGAAATGGGGGAAAGAATTTGCTCTTAGAATTATCCGTCGCTATTTAGAGACGGATAATCTACCCTCGTTAGTTTTAATTTATTTTTTATTTTTTAATTAAATATTTAAAGACGAATAATCTATCCGTCGTTAAAATACTATTTTTCATTTTTTAAAAATCAAAAAGTCAACAAAAACTAACGTTATTTAGTGACGGGTAGAAATATCCGTTACTAAATAACGACGGATTCTATCCGTCGCTATTTACCGACGTAAATAACGACGAATTAGCGACAGATAGGGCGAAACGCGCTATCCGTCGCTAAACCGTCGCCCCAATCCGTCGCTAAACAGCAGAATTCTTGTAGTGTGTTTCTGACCGCCATTACTAATTCCTCTTTTTTTTCCCTTAGTTTTTGCTTGTTTTCAACATGGCTAAGAAGCAACAATCGAAGGGGAAAGGATCTGCGTCTGGTAATCGATCTTCAGGGAATCGTGGAGGTATGAATCGAAATCGCGATGTTGATGATACGGTTGTGATGAATGTGGATGGGCAAGTTTCAGAGGTTTCTGAGTATGATGAGGATGTCGGATTCTTGGATGCTACGGATGATGAAATTTCGATCGGTGACATAGTTGTGGCTGGATCGGATGTTGTTGTTTCGTCAGATATTGGAGCTGAGATGTCTGGTACTTGTAATCCTTCAAAGGACGATTCAGGTATTCCTCCTTTACCTGATTTAGGTCGGACAATTTTACCTCCGAGAAGGTTTAATCAATTGTTTGCTGGTAATCGTCACTCTGATAATAGTGAGATTTTACAATTTGAAACTCCGAAGGATCTAGTTGTTTTAGAATATGATGATGATGAACTACAAGAAGGCATTGATATGTGGCAATTCTCTCTGTTAGGTGTTATTGTTGGCCAAAAGCCATTGTTTAATGCTATGGAACAATATGTACGACATTACTGGAAATCGTTTCCTGCTGTAAGTCTCACATATAAGGGGGTGTTTGTGTTACGGTTTGCTACTGAGCAGGATATGTTGGATGTGTATGATAATGGTCCTTGGATGATCAATGGTGTTTATCCTTTATTGTTGCGACAATGGTAACCCGGTATGAAATTGGATGTTACGAGTCTACAAACTTTACCTATTTGGGTTAAGCTACCAGATTTGGAACTTCAGTTTTGGACAAATCATATGCTTAGTAGGATTGCAAACATGATAGGTCGACCGTGTGGAATTGATAATTTGACTAAGGATAAGTTAGGTTGTCTTATGCACGCATCATGGTAGAAGTTGATGCTAGTAAGCCTTTAAAGGAATTTATCATGCTTAAGGGTCCGGATGGTGGTCTTCAGAAACAGAGTATTGAGTATGAGTTTCGTCCTTTTCATTGTACCAAGTGTATGAAGTTTGGACACACTGCATGTAAGTGTCCCACTGCAGTTACGTGGATTTGGCAGCGTCGAGCTGATGATCCTGCTATTTGTAGGGCTCCTACTCAAGTTGTTTCTGGTGTTGCTAATGTAGGGAATGGACAACAGCTTGTTACTGCTCCTTTGGAGGCCATGGTGGCTTCTAACCTTTCTAATATTTCTTCACAGTTGACTAATACCAAGTTACCCGGTCACCTTGATAAGTGAGCCTATTTATAGATGTCCTTTGGTTGGGAACTCTGTCTTAGATAGTAGGATGTCCACATGTCAACCAGAGAGTGGTCCTTGTGTACGAAGATTGGCTCCTCCGACCGTAGCTACTCGGAGGTGGAAAGTCTCCCTTTTTTAGGATGTGATTATATGGGATTTATAAAGTGTAGTGGGTTGGACTCAAGATGCCTCTTGGAAGAAGCTCATCGGACGGAGCTCTCTCGGACAATTTGTCTAAAGCTCGCACTTTAGTTCTTGGTAATTCGTACTAATTTTGAGGAGATATATTTAATCTCAACAATACAACTGACACATGTCAGCCAATTGATTAAACATATATCTGACATTTGCTAATCTTTGTTTTTTAATTTATCAAGCTTCCATGGCTGGAAGAACTTTTTTTTTTTTTTTTTCTGAATTAGTGGAAGTATATAAATAATCCTAATTTTAATTTTTTTGTATACAATTTAAAAAGTTATTTTACATTTTTTAAAATCAAAATGTTCCAGATTTAACCACAAGTCGACACGTGTCGCTATTTTCTGATGACAAAACTGATCGGAGTATAATGTATGGTTGATTTAAGGTGTAAATTTTATACGATGGTAATGTTGAGTATATAAAATATATAAGGTACAACATGGATTATAATTTATTTATTTTACTCGTCTATCGCGTGAACATTGTCGGCGTTTGAACAACACGCGACATTTTCTGATGAGAAAACTGGTCGGAGTATAATGTTTAAACGGATGGTTGATTTAAGGTATAAATTTTATACGTACGGTGTCAATGTTGAGTATATAAACTGTATAAGGTACAAGCTGGAGTATAATTTATCTATTTTATCCTCAACATATCCGAGTCACATTCAAATGGAATTCTCCAGTTCGCTCCCTTCCGCATAACTTTATACATTTGATTTTTTAACCGTCCCATGGAACTTCATACATTTACTATAAAAAAAAAAACTACCTCACACCTAAGATATAATAAACAAGGGGAGATTACATATGTGTACCAAATTAGATATCCTAATTACATCTGGATCCCCATTAGTCAAAGTATTACACTAAATTGCCTAGTTAGCCTAATCAATTACATCTGGATCCACGAATTTGACTTTTTTCGAACTAAAAGTTGGAAAATACATTTTTACCCCTATCAAATTATTGAATTCTGGAAGAGTCCAAACAGCCTTAGTTTTTTACTTTTCTTTTAATTTCCGAAAAACAACCTATAATCTTTAAACTGTTTAATTTGGTCCAAAATCATTTTCAAAAAATTTCTATCGGGTCCATATAATCTCCAAAATTGCAATTATATTTTTTAAATTTTTTTTAATTTTTCTTACTTTCTTCCATGGAAGTTCCACGATGGAGAAGCTCCGATCTGGAGCTTTCTGCCATAGAAGCTCAAGCTTCCATTGAAGCTCTCCGTTGAGCTTCAATGGAAGTAAAAAAAAAAAAAAAAAAAGAAGCTGCGCCGGGAGTTGACCACCGGAGCTTCCTGTTGAAGCTCCAATGGAGCTTTAATGGAAGGAATAAGAAAAACGAAAAATGAAAAAAAAAAAATTAAAAAGAAGATAATTTTGGAGAAGAAGATCATTAGTATCAGGATTATTTGGTTTACAAAGTAAAATAAGTTGGTCAACCATTAAACAACATTTTGTACCCAAATGTAATTGTTTGACTAAGGGGGTGGAATGAGAAGTGGGTATCTAATAAGGTAGCTAGATGTAATAAACCCAATAAACAATCACAACTTTACATACAAATTACACATTTTGCCTATAAAAATAAACTTTCCACATTTTTAATATTTTATCATTACTTTAACTTTTCACATAAAATTGGGTGCCAATCCTAATGTATAGGGGTGTGAACGAGCCAATTCGAGCCGGTCTTGAACCTTATCGAGCTCATGCTCGTGTTTACAAGTCATTCACGATCTCGAGCTCGATCATTGTCGAGTTTTAAATTAAGAGCTTGACATTAAGCTCGCGAGCGCCGAGCTTGCTCACGAGCTTTTCATGAGCGACTAATTAAATTAAATGTTATTTTTCTGTTAGAGTGTTAGTTCAATAATGATATGGATCGCTGAACGACTCAGATTAAATATGGAAATATCAATGGTGGTGATCAAATCCGGGAGATGGAAAGCTGGAGAATTAGTTGACATATAACTAATTCGGTTTACTGATTCTAAAAGGATATCTAGTTAGTTTCCTTATGTAAGAAGGTTACCTAAAGGAGTTTCACTGTTCTAGTTGGATTTGGTAGTTAGTTCTCTATATATAGTAAAGGGGCTTGTTTGTTACATATATCATATCACACTACAAGAAAACCGGTAATTAAGGACGGATAATAGCGAGGGATATTATCCGTCGCTATTTAGCGACGAATTGGCGTTGATTAGCGACGGATTGAGCGATTTGCTCAATCCGTCGCTAATCCGTCTCTATTTTGCGACGGATAGACTATCCGTTGCTATTTAGAGACGGATAGTTTATCCGTCGCAAAATTTAGAGACGGATAGACCTATCCGTCTGTAAATAGGTTGACTAAATAAAAAAAAAGAAATAGGAAAAACATAACGACAGATACGCCTATCCATCGCTAATTAGCGACATATAGGTTATTCGTCGCAAAATAGGTTAGAAATCGGACAGATCGGTTTCTTCTTCCCCATTTCTATTATGCTTCTTCCTTCTTCTTCTCTTCGCCATTTTCGCCTATTACCCAACTCCGATCAAAACTCTACAATTCCGGCCAATCTTGCACTCTTTTCGAAGCTCGTTGAACAAGGAACTCGGGTGGCCATTCAATTTCATCCTTCTTTGGCTATTTTCCGTAATCGAAGGTATTTGTCTAAAACCCTAACTTTGTTCATTTTGGGAATCTTGCTAATTTCAAGCAATTGTATGTTTTTAGAAGTTTATACTAGCTAGTTTAGCTTATATTAAGTAGTGGGTTAAACTTGAGGTTGTTCAATTGATAGATTTATTGTGAAATTGAATTGTTAGGATGTTTGTATATATATATGGTATTTAATTTGGTTTTTCGTATATGTAGTAGGATTAGTAAGATTTGGTTGATTGTTTGGAGACAATTTAGTGATTTTGGTGGTTGTAGTAAAAAACTACTTATAATTAGTATCGTGATTATAATGGGTTTACATGGCAAACTGATAGTTGCAGTAGAGTTCAAGGCAAGTGGAGCAACAATGTTAAACGCAACACGTTTTCGGCTAAACGCAACACAAAATATTTGTAACTTTACCAAAATGCCCCCAACTCAAAAACAATCTTACAAACTTAACGAAAAATTGAAATAACTCGTATATGCAAACACAAAAACATTAACATGCACGATCGAACACAAAATAACAACTTTAAACATAAATCGAAAAAAAAATTTAAAAAAATTTCGGAAAATATTTCGTTTATAAAATCCAAGAGCTGAAAGATGGTTGAAAACGTAGTTGATCGGTCGAAACGGAAGTGGATTTGGAGTTCGGACGGATATTTTAGAGCCGTTTAAGTGAAAGCGCGCGAAATTCGAACTACGATGGAACAACCTTGGTATTTTGGCCATAAATTTCTCATATGAACTCCGATTGACCTGATCTTGGTGTCCACGCGTAGATACGACCAAGATCTACAACTTTCAAGAAGGAACCATATCCAAATTCCGGCGTTTAGACACTTAGAAAAAAGAAAGAAAAAAAAACCTGCGGATGAAGAACTGGCCGGTTTTAAAACCGGCCATTTCAAGAACTGGCCGGTTTTAAAACCGGCCAGTTCTTCATCCCTCAGATTTTTTCTTTTTCCATTTTTTGAGTGTTTAAACGTCGAAATTTGGACATGGTTCCTTATTGAAAGTTATAGATCTTGGTCTTATCTACTCGTGGATACCAAGATCAGGTCAATCGGAGTTCATATGAGAAATTTATGGCCAAAATTCCAAGACTGCTCATCGTAGTTCGAATTTCGCGCGCTTTCACTTAAACGGCTATAAAATATTCGTCCGAACTCCGAATCCACTTCCGTCTCGACTGATTAACTCCCTTTTCAACTACCTTTTAGATCATGGAACTTTCATGCTTCCATTAATGCATTAATATGCACTGGTTTAACCTTATTTCAATGCTTTTTTACCAAACACCTACAAAACACGAAAACGTAACAAAAAACTAATAAGACTCATAAAAAATATCCTTGAAAGTTATAATAATACCTGAAAGGTGATTGAAAATGGAGTTGATCAGTCGAAACGGAAGTGAATTCGGAGTTCGGACGAATATTTTAAAGCCGTTTAAGTGAAAGCGCGCGAAATTCGAACTACGATGGAGCAGCCTTGGTATTTTGGCCATAAATTTCTCATATGAACTCCGATTGACCTGATCTTGATGTCCACGCGTAGATAAGACCAAGATCTACAACTTTCTAGATGAACCATGTCCAAATTCCGGCGTTTAGACACTCAAAAAAAAGGAAAAAGAAAAAATCTGAGGGATGAAGAACTGGCCGGTTTTAAAACCGGCCAGTTCACTTAAATTATTCAAAATATCCGTCCGAACTCCGAATCCACTTCCGTTTCGACCGATCAACTACGTTTTCAACCAGCTTTCAGGTCTTGGATTTTATAAACGAAATATTTTCCGAAATTTTTTAAAATTTTTTTTTCGATTTATGTTTAAAGTTGTTATTTTGTGTTCGATCGTACATGTTAATGTTTTTGTGTTTGCATATACGAGTTATTTCGATTTTTCGTTAAGTTTGTAAGATTGTTTTTGAGTTGGGGGCATTTTAGTAAAGTTACAAATATTTTGTGTTGCGTTTAGCCGAAAACGTGTTGCGTTTAGTAGGGAGATGTGTTCCATGAACTCTTTACTTGTAAGCCACAGCATGTTTCCACCACTGCCCCTGAAATAGTCCAAGGCTGCAATTTGCATGAAGGCGATTTTGGGAAAGTTGGTTCCATAATGTCTTGGAGCTACACTCATGTCTCATGGTACATACCTAACCTAACTTTTACCATACATTTTCAACTTAAACTGGTTTTGTTAACGTTTAAACTTTTACCAGGTCGGTCTTTTAATTCAACTTTAGTTGATGTTTGATGTATGATTTGCAACTTTGGTTGAATGATCACGACATATGGCAAAGAGAAAACTTCAAAGCAAGTGAATCAAGAGATAGATGATGAAAACAAGAAGCTTGTACTCAAGTTGCTTGATGGAGATTTGATGGAAGAGTACAAGGATTTTGTGATAAGCCTTCATATTGAGATGATAAAAGATGGCATCGACCTGGTTACATGGACTCTGGATTACGAGACTCTCAATGACGAAGTTGACCATCCCATGTCCTAACTACAATACTTCATCAATCTCACTAAAGTTATCGAGTCTCATCATCTTGAAGCTTAAGTTCGTACTTATAAACGCGTCAAGACCTGATCTATCAAAGTATTTCTTCAACATGAATGTGGTTATTGTGTAATATTGGTATGGTGTGCGTGTATGCATAAGAGAATAATAGATGAGTCCTTAATTTGTGTAGGCTCATCAGAGTAATGTTGCGTGTGAAAAGGCTGGGTTTGCTTGGAAATTAAATTTGAATGGAGTTTGTGTGTTTTGATGAATTGTGAAGATTTTATATCAATGCAAGCTTTATATATTTATACATTCTGTCCAGAATTTGAAGTTATACATACTTATAGAGGTTGCGTTATCGAGTAATCGATCGTGTGAATAAATGTTATCGAGCTATTTTATAAGTCGCAAGTCCTTGATAAAAACCAAAAGTTGAAAAGAAATTAAAATTGACTTGTTAAATCTAAACAAATCAAGTAGACTAGTACTAGGAGCTGATGTTTTAAAAAACGGGTCCGACCGCTAATTCGGTGCCCAGCGGTCCAAAAGGGGCTATTAATCCGTCCACAAACCGCTGGGCAAGAAACCGGCGAATTTTCCAAAAAAGGGGTCCAACCGGTGACCTGGGAACCGGTGAACCGCCGGTTCGGGGGGTCCTTTAAAAAAAAATTTTTGAAGGGTTTTTTTGCAAAAAAAAAAAAAACCCATGAAAACCCCTAATCCCAAATTTCTGCCATAATTTTCTTCTTCCTCTTCGCCGATTTCTTCTCTTCTCTTTCGATTTCTTCTTCTCGTCAATTATTGGATCGAGGGTTCCGGCACCGGTGGGTTTCTTGTTCTACCAGGTTCGATTTATTCTTCAACTATTCGACTTCTGTTCTGCTTCGATTTATGTGATGTTCTGCTTCGATTTATTTTCTGCTCGTTTGTTGTGTTATCTTCTTCGTTATTTTCTGTTCTTCTGTTCTGCTTCAACTCAATAACTCGTTATGTTCTGCTTCTTCGCTAGGTTTTGCAGAAACCCAGTTCGTGAATGGTGAGAAGGTGTTTTTGCAGAAAACGGTGGAGTAAATCCTTTTGATCTGATTTGCAGAAAGGTGCGATTTTTATCTTCTTCTGTTAATTCAATTCAGTTTGTTTCTGTTCATGATTTAAGCAGTAGCTGAGATGATGATGATGATGTTTAGCTAGGTTTGAGCTGATTCGGGTTTTTTCCTTATCTTCTTGAAGTGGATTTTTTTTTTTTAATTTTTATTTTCTTTTTGGAATTTATTTTATTGGTGGTCTATTTATTCCCTGTCCTTTTTTACGTTTCTATGAAATGGTGTACTTCTAATTTTATCCCGACCTTTTAAAGCTTATATCTTTGTATGTGAAAACATCTATTTACGTGCAATTAATGTAATCTGATCGGTTGTGACGGACCTATCTTGAATGGCATTGAGAACTTGTTGGACGAGGATGATGCACCAAATGATGGCGCCATTTGACAAAGTTCACTTTTATTTCTTTTGCAACCTTAAGACATTCTAATAATGCTTTGAACTCTCGTATTATTGTTGAGCTTGATCTTTGGGACTATCTCATCTCATGAATTGCTTGTAGCCTTTTATGATTGTAATGTGGATGACTTGATGCCATTTTTATGATGATTTGAAGTTGTAACTCTTTATGTTTATGACTTTATGTCATTTCTATGGTTCTATCTATGTTTGAAACTTTTGTAATGTTGATTTGAGTTTTAGTTTTTTAATTTAATATCAATAATTTAGGGGTGAGTGTGTGTGTGTGTGTATATATATATATATATATATATATATATATATATATGTATATGTATATATATATATATATGTATGACGTCATACCGGTTCTATCCGGCGCTATCCGTTTGAACCGGTCCGACCTTTTTTGGGGGTGGGCGGCTCAACCTCCGGTTCCGGTTTTTAAAACATAGCTAGGAGCGTTAATATGAAAATTGGATTATAGGTTGTTGGATTAGGTGCTTAGTGGTAAAAGATTGAAATGGGTTAAATTTACATTACCCCGAAACCCGAATTATTAAAATTGTTTCTTTTAGACTGTAAAATTTTATTAGTAAAGAACAACAGTAGTATAGAAAATGATCATGAGTCCTCAAACCACAATCTCTACCAATACACATTCAAACTTCTCCCACAACAAAATATGTGGTAAGGAGGTGAAAAAAGTACCACAACCCCGGGTTATGATTTGCGCGAAATCCCATTAGTTAACGAATGAGTGCCGAATCCCCCGACGTACTCAAAAACGTGCACGCATCATCTGTGTGTTTGTGAGAGACCCTGATAGGGAGAAAAAGGGGAGGGGGGGGGGGGTGAGAGGAAAGGTAAAGAATGAAGGGGTGGCTGTTGTGCTGATGATGCTCGGTGATTTTGTGTCAGCTATTTGACTTAATTATGATGAGAGGCTGTTCCTATTTCAAGCCATTTTGTGAAAGATATTAATGTTTCTATTTGTAGAAAAATAGATTATTTAATAATTAACTAGCACTTTCAGGTGCTCACGCTTTCATTTCTTATTTTTTCGGGTGCATGGTTGCACTCACGTCTCCGCTTCAGGTGATCTATAATACGAGTTTATGCATTTTGTACACTTCACCTGTATATTAAGTGGTCAGAGTTTGAGGGATCAGAAGTCTTGACGCAATCTAATATTCTGGATATCTAATTTTCTTACATATATGTATATATATAGATGGGAAATGGGAGTGCAAGTTCTGGTATGAGTTTGACTGACATTGATTATAATGAACATTATAAATTATTATTGTTGAACAAATTAAGTTTCTGATTTGTTTATATTGTGTAGATAGTTATTTGTTGAGCTTATGTTCATCATTTTGTTGGTCTCGTTGCAGTTTAATTAGTATTGCTCTTGCTCGGAGGATGATATACAACGCGATTGACACATTTTATCTTACGGAAGAGGAGCTGCAGAACTCACCTTCGAGGCAACATGATATTGACGAAGCAACGGAAATCACCCTTAGAATCTATGGATGTGACCTTATACAGGAGAGTGGCATATTGCTTCGACTGTATCCTTTTAATGTTGCCTTTTTCTCACTTGATCTTTAGCACTTCGGTACGAGTATATGCTTCTTTATTTCTGCTGTATTTATAAACACTGAAGAATCCTTTGTATTATTTCTCCAAGTTTTCAATTTTTTCTGCAGTGTAGAACTTCTGGAGACCTGTTTATTAAACACCATGCATTATTTGGGTCGACATTTTACTCTTGATTTTGGTCTTTGAATTGCCTTAACTGAATTATGTCAGACCTCAAGCTGTTATGGCTACTAGCCAGGTCTTGTTCCATCGATTCTACTGCAAGAAATCTTTTGCTCGGTTCAACGTGAAGGTCTGATGTTTTTCTTTCACAACTTATGCTACCCCCTTTTACAACAGTCATTTTGATTTAGCTTGTTATATGTACTGAATTGCCAGATTGACTTTTTTGACAGAGGGTTGCTGCTGGCTGTGTTTGGCTTGCTTCAAAACTTGAAGAGTGCCCTAGGAAAGCAAGGCAGGTTCTCCTTGTTTTTCACAGGATGGAGTGTAGGAGGGAGAATTTGCCAATAGAGCATTTGGACACATTTTCCAAGGTTTGCCCCGCTAATATGATGTTATCCTTTGATAATTGTTCCATTAGATTATTTCCACCTGTTGAACTACCTCATCCTGTTTCCTAACCAACTTCTCTGTAAGTTGCAGTATTTCACTAAGACTGGTATGTCTCTCTTTGTCTTTTACAGAGATACACGGATCTGAGAGCAGACTTGACCAGAACGGAAAGGCACATTCTGAAAGAGATGGGATTCATATGCCATGTTGAGCATCCTCATAAGTTCATATCAAATTACCTTGCTACCCTTGAAACTCCACCTGAACTCAGACAAGAGGCTTGGAATCTTGCGAATGACAGGTACATGTTTTGTGGCATACCATATAATATTCAAGTATTTCAATCACTTGTTATCTATTTGCCTCTCTGATACACTTCTTTTGGACAGTTTGCGAACCACATTGTGTGTGAGATTTAAAAGTGAGGTAGTAGCATGTGGTGTCATATATGCTGCGGCTCGAAGATTTCAAGTACCATTGCCCGAGAACCCTCCTTGGTGGGAAGCATTTGATGCGAAGAAAGAAGGAATAGACGAAGTCTGTAGAGTTCTGGCTCACTTGTATAGCCTTCCAAAGGCTCAGTATATACCTGTGTGTAACGATGGGGGATCCTTTGCAACATCTAATAGATCACAGGACTTATCCAATCAGTCAGTTCCAAAGGTGAACGCATTTCTCTTGCTGAAATGGTTCGTAGTTAATTTCTTTTTCTTTTTTTCAATAGAATAAATTTTCACTGTGCATGTGCTTGTGTATTATTAATGACAGTTTGCATATATAAAGATATCTGTTGTTGCTACTTGTCAGGATGGTGCCCAGGTAGGAGCAACCACAACTGCAGATACAACAGGAAAGGAACCTTCAAGTCCCTTAAATCCGGAAGTTGGCAAGGATATAAAACCTAAAGGTGCTCTGGACAAATTAAAGGATTCAAGAAAAAGTGATGATGAATCTAAACCCTCACTCAGCTGTGGAGAGTTGAGAGAAGAACCTGATTCGAAATTGATGTCTGATAATAGATTAGAGGCTGGAGTAGAAAGGAGCAAGAAGAGGGAGAGAGACAGAGGCAGAGACAGGGAAGATGAGAGAACTAGGAGTAGGGACAGTGATAGGGGGCGGGATTCGGACAGGGAGAGAGAGAAACTCAGAGAAAGAGTGGGTCACCGCTCCAGCAAAGGAAGGGATTCTGGTGAGTTTGCATCCAAATTGATCATAATTCTTCGTGTTATATGGAACTTGACTGCATTCCTGTCTTACTTTGTTGCACATTCCTTGTGTTTCCTGAGATGTGTGTGATAATCCCTTACTTCCAGACGTTGGAAGTTATATCACCAAAAGTTTTTTCAGGCACAGATCCAGGGAGAACAAAAATTGCACTGTAAATTTTCTTGCAAAATGAATATGTGGGAATTTACGTTTGATTTCTCCCAGTTTTCTGTTTTTCCATCCACTTCTTCGAATTCCACTTGGAACTCTATGTTAGTATTTCACAGACTTGTCTAATCACTTTTCTTTGATCCAGATTATGCAGGACGCTCGGGAAAGCCTAAACATCATTCCAGTAGAGGTATGCTTTTCTCTACGAAAAAGAAACACGTCATGTCATGTCATGTCATGTCATGTCATGTCATGTCATGTCATAGATATGAAACTGCATAATCTTGGTCCTTTTCTCATGAAAATATTTGTTTTACCAGATCGTGACTACCATGGCTCTTCATATTCGTCAAGAGAGAAAGATCGTCGGAAGCACCATTCATATACTTGAAGAGTCGGAACTGTATTGAGAAACTAGAGATCAAGCTTTGTAACCCATGTAAACTGCGGTCTCCTCTGCGGGTTCCAGTTGGAATCACTGTTTGCGGAAAGCTATCTTGGAGTAGCGTGCTGTTGGTGGCTGAGTATGCAAGTAAGAACCTGTAAATTGCCCGAAACAGACTATACATACTGGCAGATTAAGGATATAATGGGCGCTTTGAGCATGGTTATATGAATGATCCTTGTCCATCTTGTTTTTCCATCTCTATATGAAAACGGTCTATGAAGAAACTGAATTCATATTACATTGAATTAAGGAGCCGTTTGAGATAAAATAAGTGAGTCTTTCAATCCCTCTCCATATTTGAAGTCCCCCAGCTTTTTTGTGGGTTAAATATGTAAGGGCTATTCATATCAATTACTCCATCCCGAGAGAACAAAAATTCATCCCATATAATAGAATTGAAATCTAAAAGTACTCCTACAACTTCATACTTTGTCATTTTTAGTCGTTCAGTGTAACTTCATACGTCATTGTAATGAAAACAACAATCAGCATTTTTTCAAAAATAGGAACTCGTAATATCAACGAAGGTTTCCATCCAGTTGAAACATGTGAGGCAACATTTGCAGGAAAAGAGTCCATAACACTTCTATCAATAGTTGTAGACTTGTAGTATGTTACCATAAATTTCTAATATCATTATAAGTAAGAGTAACACCTAGTACCACTTGACAAGCCAGCAAAAACAGAAAACCTTTAATACCAAAAAATGGCTTCACCACATGGCTAATCTTCATAACTTGATTAATGCTCTAACACTGAAACCAGCTCCGCCTTCAACACCAATTTACAGACTGCAGAAGCCGTTTGCAACCGCAGCTGGTGAACCTCAAACAAGTCCTGTATCAGCTCTGCAACCGTGGAGGATTTTCTCATCTACACTGGGCGATCTATTAACCCCGTGTTAGTTTTGGAACAAAGAACGCATCATTAATGATAAATCTCCACCAGAAGCACTAGTACAAAACAATACATCTTACAGACTAGAATCCTGTTTAATTGTTTCTAGTATGTAAAGTTACTTCAATTAGCATTCATCTCAATAAAATTCAAACCTCTAGGAAATTATCCAGGTCAAGCTGAGTCATCCAGATCAATAAAACTGGTTTCATTTACTGCAGCTGCAGATTTCACAGATGTATGCTTTTCTTCAGCACACTTTGGTGACTTCCGAACTATGGGATCTGATGCTCCGCTTTCCTCCTCTTCTTTGCTGGAGTAATGCAAGTGATCGGGATTCAAAGGTAGGGAAGCAGGATCAAGTTCAAAAGAACCTACTGGCACTCCATCTCTTTCAGTGCCTTTCAACGGACCAGAATTCGATACACGGTGTGAGAACCTATACAGCTCATCTGGTCGTATCCAAAAAGAGTCGAACTCACTACGGCTACTTCTCTTGAAAACACTCTGACATCCAGGAACTTTTTCCAGGTAACAAATTCGTACACCCGCCGCATCATCAACACAATTGGATAGCACCTCCACAACTTCATACTGGAGCTCCACATGTTTTTCTGGGTTTAAACTCCAGCCGATATCCCAATCCTTGAAGAGAGCCCAAACTTCCTTATCTCTCGGGTAAATGTCCCAGGTACCTCTCTTCTTGCCTGACACACAAATCATTTGATGAGAGAACGTATTGAGTTCCGATGTCTTCTCAGTTTTCTTACCAAGCTTATAAGTACCACAACCAACAGGTAGCCCAGCAGCTACCCAATTGTCATCAGCTTCAGATATAGGGAAAACTTCTAACTTGAAACAGAGTTCAAACGGGGAAGTGTTCACCTTTGTTATCTTAGCATAAAATCTTGGCATTTGGTCCTTCTCATCATAACAAGCCCAGGTTTGATTAATATTGAAAAGGTTCGCTTCTCGATCCCTGTCGAACTCATAAAATTCTGGATCAGGACACTCGGACATTACTACACCTGGATCTTCACCAGATTCCGACTCTATGCCAGAATCAAATTCAACTTCAACTGTTTCAGCAGCACCACCTTCATCAACTTTTCCACCAGTATCACATTCTGCATCCTTGTCTGGTAAGCTTTCACCAGCATCGGAATTCTTATCCACAGAATTTTTACTCACTTTCCGTCTCTTGATTGGACTAGCGACATCATCATCATCATCACTCTCATTGAATTTGTACGTAACATTTTGTTTTAAACGCGATGATTTTCGTCGAATGTGCACAGTACCAGGATTATTATGATATTATCAGTCGCAAAACCACCTGAAACTGCCTCTAGTTTCTCCTCGTCAGTGTCAGTATCATCTGAACTATCACTGCTCTCACTAGACTCAAGAACCACCTTCCTGCTCCTCTTTCTACTATTTTTCACATCTGTTGTGTAGTTAGTGGGAATACCATTGGATTTTTCACAATGCTTGTAACTGGTCCCATTGGCTTTCAGATACCCGTTTCCATTGAAAGCACTTCCTGCATTAATACCACCACAACTTCCTGCCTTAACACCTGGGTCTGGATGAACAGATTTTCTGCTCGCAAACCCGTGCAATCCTGCATCCGATGATGAAGATCCTTTCTGAAATTGACCACCAACTTTACAGTAGCTCTGATTCAATTCCACTTTCTGCTGGAAAGCAGCAGGCTGACTGAAGCCAGGTTTTAAAGGGACCTGAGCAGCTGGTTGACCCCATTTAGCTTGACCACTAGACTCACAAGCCATAAAATTCTTTGAGCAAGCTTGGCACTTCAAAGACTTGTTTATGTGTATTCGCTGGTATTGGTATCGCGTATGGCAAAATGCGCAAGCTGTCCAGAACACATCTTGCCTAACAGATGAGCTTGTTGCTGCATACTGTTGATTTAGGTTCCTGAAAGCATTATGCACATTTACACTGCTCTGAGCACCATAACGCCGGTTAATGTTAGAACTTCTGTTCATGTAGTGAGGTGGCGCTTTTATTGCTGCAGATGCCCGAATCTTACTGTCATACAAAGATTTCTTTGCCGCATCTGTGAGAATCGCATTTGCTTCGGAGATTAACTTAAAAAGCAGCCTCTGCACCAGGTAACCTGTTCTTATCAGGATGGAGAACAAGTGCAAGCCGCTTATATTGCTTCTTGACTGTTACTCATCGACCAACTGTTCAATTTGAAGCATACCAGTCCTTGTCAACTCCCAGCATCTTTTTTCTGGCAGAACAATGAACATCACATAAGCTGAGAAGCTGGGAAATATTACCTATCTCTGGGTACAGTTTTTGTGCTTTCAAAGCATAGTTCCGCGCTCCTTCAAAGTCATTCTCTGCCATTTTTTTCTCAGAAAGTTCCTTGGCCCTGATGGCATCATCTTTGTTGCATTCCATCACAAATATAACAATGTGCGAGTGATTGGACCAGATAACTATGTTCCTTCTCCGGAGGTGCTAACAGCTGAACGCTGTAACCACATAAACACAGGCAGACTTAAACATGTAAGAATGTATTCAAATTACAGTTTGAGCTAAAATAAGTACTGAAAGTATAACCTTGGGCAATCAGTCAATCACGGTTCGGAAACTTTAAAAAACATGGTAATTGCTGAGGGGTAAACCTCTCAACACCAACACTACCACTGCAAGTAACCTAATCCAAGCTCCGCCTCCGACTTGAAGTCCGATAAGAGGCTTTACTCAAAGGAGAGATGGTGGCTCTCAATGCAATAGTAATGGGAAAGGGATTATGGATATCACTTTGATCTTTTCTTTCGACTTCTCACTTACCTTGAGGTCTTGGACCTTGTGCTATATTTATAGTTATCATATACTCATGAGGTAGCTCATAAGATGATGCCAAGTGTACGATCCAGATTTGGACACCAATGCTACCTTTGGCCCATGGCCCATTAGTGAACAGTAGTCCAATACCGATAAGTGGGCACAGGAGTAGTTTGGACCTTTTCCCCCGAGAATCTTATTCACTTTGTTGGGTCCGTGTTAGTCCTCGGACGGATCTGCCTTGGTTGATCGCCCTTGGGTAACTCTGGATTTCCGAGCCAAGAGTCTCACGGAAGTATCTCGATGGTTACATTATACGTTTGGTCTTAATGTAACGGTGGCGTCCGAGATTCTCTCGTACGGTCCGTTAGGCATCTCTGTACTGACATGGTCAGGTTTGGAAGTCCTTTCCTTAGCCAGCTCGGACTAGCTGTGGAGATGTAGTGACTTCAGCGTACTGGTCGATTCACTTTGGGCGGACCATGTGAGGTCGGACCAGTACTGAATTGGCTAGTTAAGCCGTGATGCGCTTTAGGACACGCTCTATGGCGCCCTTAACGGATTGGACACATTTCCGTATCAACATATGTCCCCCCAGTTTCCAAGTATCTTAGTAGAAGATAGTTGGTAACTATGAGGGATCAGTCGTGTCTGTGGAGCGTGTCCGAATCGTTAATTAAAAGAAAAAGGAAGAAATCCTTTTTGTCGGGATCCGTCGTCCGTGTCCTCAAGGATTCAATATATCTCTTTCCCCCCCCTTTTCCGTCTACAGTCCGAGTTATCACATAACTGGGACTGTAGAGGAAAAGGTATTTGTATCCGAGATATATGGGTCCGAGTACGGTTAGGGTCTGATGTAGTCCTCTGGAAGCTGTCCTTGGGCCGATTGTTGAATTGGTCCTCTCGTAAGCCCTAGAGGCCCAATAGGTTGTCCGTTCGGTCCACGGGAGAGAGATCCCGAGTAAAGGGACGTGACCGTTGGATCAGGACGACATCAACGGTTGGGGTTCGCAGTCCGATTGATGTGACGCGTCTGTCAAGCATTAAATGCGACGTACTGACAGCCATCCACTCATGACGGTCTGACCTCGATTGGAGAGGATCAACGGTTGGGATTCAAATCCAAGCGACGTGACTCTTGGCTATCCCCAAATTGCCCTTATAAATAGTCAGCCCATCAGTTACTTTCACACTTTTAGCAATCTCGAAACTCAGAGCAATCGCAAAGCAATCCAAGCGTTTGAAGACACATCCGAGAAAGCAAGAGTCGCAAGATTTGAAAGTTTTTTTCTTCGAATCTGTACCCTCGGAGGAGCAGCAAGGCTCAGTCGTCCGTTTGAACTTATCAAATCAATTTTACCAAGTACGTACATCTTCACTTTTGCTGAGTTGTTTCTTTTTCACGATATGCTTACTTCGTGGTCATATGTTTTTGCCCTGCTCGGATATGAAATGGTCGAGTCTGTTTTTGCCGATGTCGCGTGTGAAAGGCTTTAGCAACGTTCCTAGTTGAAACAATTTTCTTCATCTTGTTGCATGCCAATTTATTGCCAGTATCTTGTTGATGCATTTCATGCGTATGCCGACTGTAACCAAGATTTGATTATGCATGCTTATTTGATAGTGTGTTAGTGCCAATTGGCACACAGTCTTCCATAAATTTGCCCCGCTCAGCGTGCCAGGTAAGGTAGGTGACAGTGCCAGCGGCGCGTTAAGTATAAATCCATAGGCTTCCTTTGACTTAAGAAATTACCTAAACGAACTCTCGGACAATCAACACCATCATTCCTGACTTGTTTCCTTCTGCCCTAGGATGTCCGGGAGCGATAGTCAGGACCAGCACGAGGCCCCAGGTCATAGAGACGCAGTAGATTTAGGGATCGGGTCCGTGGACCTGAGCTCGTTCGTGAAAGATTTTGTGGATCTTGGGTCGTCCAGAGATTCAGACGCTGGGCACGGAGCTCGCGGTGCGACTGAAGCACAGGCCGACGTTCCAGCGGACCAGGGTGTCCTTGCTAAGACTAGGTCGTCAATCCGATCTCGAACTGTAGGCGGAATTGGGACATCCTGTGGTCTGAGCGAATTGCGCGCAGAGCGGGAAGGGGACAGCGGTCAGGAGGCCGAAGAAGTCGAGATGTTCGAGGCCGGGGTGGAGGACCGTGTTGTAGCGGAGACAGGTCCGTCCCTGCCAAGCACGTCCGGGAGACAGGAAGATGCTAATGATGATGAAGAAGATGGTGAGGAAGACGAAGATGGGGACGAGGGGGAAGAAGGAGAAGGATCCCCTGTCGCTCGTCCCTCTAGACGATCCAAATGCGGATTGCACTACATCCTGCTGCGTCCGTTCAGTCCAATCTTCAATTAATCGAAGGTCGTGGTGCAAAAGCTGCCCGAATCAAGTTCCCCCGTCCTGCGTCCGCTGTTACAATAGTGGACAGATTTGGAGAATTAAACACGGACGGGCTTCTTCCTACATGTCCATCCAGGGTTAGGGCGGAGGACATTCCCGAGTGGAGGCGGAAGTGGGAGATCCCTGACTCCGTAGAAATCATGGTTCCCGAGCCCGGTCACGCCTTTTACAACCCGCCCGCCGGGTATATGTGTGTGCACGAGGTAGCTTTTGCTTGTGGGTGGAAGGTACCCATTGCAACGGAGTTGAAGCACATCCTAAATCACATTGGGATTGGTCCGAGTCAGGTTATCCCGAAATCCTTGGGTAATCTTATTTGCTTCGTCGTTTTTTGCAAGAAGAAAGGGCAGCTCGTAAACTTTGAGAACTTCAGGCAGCTCTTTCACGTTTCATTCAGTCCGGGGAATCCCCTTTTTTATACCTTTACGAATAGGAAACCTTATAACTTCATTTGTGACTCCATTTCGTCGTTGGGGTCGAAGTGGTGGGATAAGTTCATATTCGTGCGGATGGCTCTGAAACCAGGGGAGTCCGAGAGGCAGCGAGAACAGTGGGGACTGCCCGCAAAGTTTCTGAGGGAGAGCATCCCGGACTGGCGCCCTCTTCCAAAGAATGTGGCTCCGTGGTGGTCATATTCATAAGAAGCACGATCCGCCAACCTATCCATACCACGGACCGACCTCACCGCCAGATTTGTCTTGGGGCCGATCGACGCAATGAGGTTGGAGGGAAGACGGACTTCAGTAGGAACCTGATTACTTCGAGTCTTTACGCTTGCCATTCGTCGAGATACTTTATTCGGATTACGTATTTCCGCAATTCTGACAATCCTTCGTTAACCCGCCTGTATCTAACGCCCTTGGTTTATTGTGCAGCTCACTGGTTTGATTACATCATGTCGACTCTCGGAGAGAAGAAGAGGTTGCAGAGGGAACAAGAAGCTTTGAGGTCGCTGGTCAAAGGACCCGAATCATTAACACTTCCACGGTCCGCCCATGCCGGATCCAAAAATGTCAGTGTTCGCCATCAAGAAGAAAGGCGAGCAAGGTGGTGAAGACTCCTGAGGCCTAGCGATAATATGGCAAGTGCTCTGCTACGCCGGAGCGCCATCGCAATACCCGAGCCCCAACACGAGACGTGCTTATGCGGGACGCCATCATCTCGGGGCAAAAAAGGGCGACAAGCTCGAGGCTCGCCACTGCGAAGAGGCGATTGGCTGGTCCTTCTTCGTGGACCAAGCCGCTGGATAAGGAATACGAAGCGCTTGCGGACTCCTGAAATGGAGCGGTCGAGGGATGGATGCTCTATACCAGGGTAAATAATCATCCTTGGTTTACTTGTTTTGTTCTTAACGTGATACAAATATAACAGATTCTACTGGTGTTTCCCACTGGGTGTTTCATCAAGGCCATGCAGTGGAAGGCCAGCGAACGGGCCACCATCGAAGAGGACCTTCACAAGGCTGTGGCCACATCCGCGGATGAGGCAGAAAAAGTGAAGCAGCTGGAAATGAAGCTGAAGGAGAAAGAGGTGAATTTCCACAAGCTGAAGACCAGTTGGGAGAAGGTTAAGGTGGAACTCGACCACCAGGAGAGATTCGTCGATAAGGCGATGCAGGCTTTCCTGGATTTTAAGAACTTCCTGGCCGGAGGCCTCCAATATGTCCGTCTTTACGCCGGCCGTGACTTCTTGAGGTCTGCTTCTTTCAAGTTCCTGATGTCGGATAAGTCAGATGCCTCCCGCCTGGATGGGTTTGTGTCCGCGATTGGACAGCTGCAGTCTAAGGGACTTCTTCCACCAGACTTTGACTGGAAGGCGGAGGGGTTGATCCCCTCTGCGGATGCGAGCGGTGTCGAAGTGCCCGTCGATAGTGTCTCGGACGAGCAGTTGGCTGCATGTGAGTTTGTGGAACTGGTCACTGAGGAAGGCGAGATTGAGATCCAGAACGGCGGGCCTTTCCTTCCTAGGTTCGTCCCGGAAGCTCTTCTGAAGGTGGGCCTTGTACCTTTTAACGATTATCGAGCTTTCCTACAAAAGTGGTTTGCCCTGCCTGCCCGCGTTCTTGATCTTCCCGCTGATTTCGACTTGTTTGCCCACGCCAAAGATCTTGCGGCGGAAGCCACCCACGAAGATCCAGACGCCGATCGGCCTGAAGCTGAAAAAGCTGGTCCAAGCCAGACTGGGCCCGAGTGAGAAGTCCGGGGTATGCCCGTGAAATTCAGATTTTGACTTTTTCTGTTGTATTTGCATCTTTTGATAACTCGGAATGTCCTTTCATATTATAACAATGTTTCGTATTTTATCCGAGGAGATGAACCTCCTATGCTTCCGAACTATTACTTGCTCTCTTCTTCGTTCCCGTTTTTATCTATTGCTCATAAGATGAGTTTTCATAAATTACCCATCTCTTAAGAGCACGGACCGTTGTAGATGGTATCTGATGTAGAAATCAGACTATCATCTTTCCGATACTCGGACTGTTCGCCCCTTGGGATGCGAGATTCTTCTAGAAGGAGGAAGGTGAAACAGTGAAATAGCCAACAGTGAAAAAGTCATTATGATCAAGTCTTTTCATCTTCCCAGTCATCGGATGATTGACAGATGGCGAGATCTGGAAGACTCGTCGCCACTATAAATAAGGGTGTGGTAATTCTCCTTTTTCACTGTTGTACCTTCCCTCACTCTTTCTAGCGTTTTATCCACTTTATTATCCAGCGGAAGTCAGTGTTCTTTAGAATGTCAGAATCGGGCGATGAAGAGTATAGTCACTGGGTGAACTGCGCTTGTGGGCACATGCATCCGCCCATCTATCCGGGTAGAGGCACCGCAAAAGACCCTATTGTCCTGGATTTCGAAGGCGATCCCCCTCAATGCCCAGGGATAGCTAGGAGATTGGCTGAGGAGGAGAGAGAGCGGACGCTGAGGTTGATCCGTATGAGGATCCGTGCACAACAGCAAGCTCGTCAGGGCCGAGGTGGAGGCCCGGAATCCCAAGGCTCGACTTCCGGGGTCTGGTGAAGGAACAAGGCGGGGTATGCCCCGTGGATGCATGTACTTCCCCTCAGACCTTTTCATATTGTTCCTCTATTATGTAAATGTTCGGATAATTTTGTTTATAAAATTCGAACTATTTTTCCTCGGATGGGATCTCCATCTTTTTTCCCTTTGCAGACCTCGTCGGATGATACTGACGCATATATTTTTTGTAAAAATTGGCTAAAGAACTCGAACGTAGTTGATGGGCTTGTTTGGGCTTGATTGGATAAACCCGTCTGGGCCAACACTGTTCAGCCCAAATGAATAGTTTAAGCCCATTGTCGACGTCGAAGTTCCGACGTGTCGGACGCCCATTGGTTCGTCACTCCTATAAATACTGCGGATCCCTCTTGGCCTTGGTCGTGCAAATCCAACCTCCATTTTCCAAATCTACCCAAAAGCAAGAAGACGGTCTCTTGAATAGTTTCCCCCTCTTGACTCCCGTCCACTCTCAAGTCGGCGTTCATCCTGAGCTTGAGAGTGGAGTGGGTCTAGAGGGGAAAATTGTTGAAGATCAGTCACCGAAAATCATAGATCTCAGTTTGAGTGTATATCCGTCCGTTTCCTCCGCTTTCTTCAACCCCACTTTAGTGGTTCAAATCTCTCTTATATTGGAAATGGTTTCCGAATTTCGAGAGAGTTTGAGTCTCTGAAGCCGGTGAGGCGGAAATCTCTTTCTGTCTGCACTTTGTTTTCCCCGGATACAGGACTTTCCTTCCACGTTTTGGTGGTATCCTGAAGGATTCCAGCATGTTTAACCGTTCTCTTGTGTGCAGGTAGATCGAATTCCTGGCCTCCGCGGAAACCAGACTTTTCCGCTTTGACACGGTGGAAGCTTTTTCCTACGGGGAACGATCTTTGCTGGGAGATGACGTATCTCCAGAGACATTCTCTGCCTTTTTCTCGTTGCGTCCGTAAGTCCGGATATCGATCCGAGATTACAAATTGTATTGACAAGATTAAGTGTCATTCGTCTTTGTAAGAACGAAATCTCTTGCTTTCTTTGTAGTTAATCGAACATTTGATCTCAGATGCATAGATCGAAAAATCACAAATCGAAAGATAGAAGTTGTATTGATTTGACGGAAATTCAATTACAACTTACGGGCTCTATGGCCAATGACAAAAGGATCAAAAAAGGAACAGAACTGACGGAGTTCTGTGTAACAAATGGTTGAATATTGAGATGATCAATCGACATGATGGAGCTCCGCGCAATTATCTTTTAAGCATAGAACTTCTGAAGGTTTCTAGCATTTCACGGACGCCTGAGGAGATGTCCGTTCTCATCTTCTAATTCATAGCTCCCATTTACTTTTGCCCCGACAATCTTGTAGGGTCCTTCCCACCTGGGCTTGAGTTTTCCAACATTGCTCAGAATGTCAGCTCGTCGGAGTACTAAGTCCCCGACTTGCAAGTTCACCGCATGAACGTTCCTGTTGTAGGCTCGGGCGGCGGTTGCCTGATACCTAAGGATATTCGCCAGTGCATCAGACCTTTTCTGTTCAAACATGTCCAGCTCGAATATCCGAGCTTCTCGGTTTGCCTTGTCTTCAAACTCTTGGATTCTCAAAGTCTCTACAGCAATCTCGGATGGTATGGACCTCTGAACCATACACCAAGGAGAAAGGAGTTTCTTTGGTCGCAATTGCGGCAAAAGGTGCGATGCGCCCATAGCACGCCTTCCGTGTCGTCCCGACTTTCTTGCGAAGTTCTTAATCGCTTCTCGAGGATCTTGACTATTGTTTTGTTTGTTGACTCAGCCTGTCCATTGGCTTGCGGGTATCCAACGGATGTAAATCGTTGCTCGATTTTGAAGGACTCAAGCCATTCCTTGAGCCTGTGTCCTGAGAACTGGGCACCATTGTCCGAGACGAGAATCCTGGGCAGGCCAAAGCGACAGATGATATTCTTCCAAATAAAGGTCCGACTTTTTCTCAGAATGGTTGCACAAATTTCGGCTTCTACCCATTTGGTAAAGTACTCCATGACCATGATAAGAAACTTTTTCATTGGTACCCTCGAAATGGTCCGACAATGTCGATACCCCATCGATCGAATCGGACACGCTATGATTGACGGAATCATAGGGTTGTTGACGATGTGGAATGTTTATGAATATTGGCAATCGACATCTCCGGCGTGGTCGCGGAATCTTTACCGATGGTGGGCCAATAATAGCCTTGTCGTATGATTTTCTGGGCGAGGGTCCTCCCCCCGGAATGACTCCCACAGCTTCCGTTGTGTATCTCTTCCAGCACGGTATGTGCTTCTTGTGGGTTCAAGCATCTCAGGTGGGTCCCGAAAAAAGATCTTTTGTACAGATCATCACCCATTATAAAATATCTATTCGCTCGGCATTGCACACTCCTTGATTCTTTCGGATCGGCGGCAAAAAGATCCGTCCTTGAGATAGTTGAAAATGTCGGTCATCCGCTTTCTTCACATGTCAAGTATCATGACCGCTAATCGGGACCCATGACGGATGAGTCAAGAATGGTGAGTAGAATTATTCTCCTCAGGTCCAAAGCCGTAGAGATGCAGATTTTGCCAAGGCATCACTCTTTCGTTCCAAATTCACAAACTTTTCCAAGGTGAATTCCTCGAAGTGGTGGCCTCATTCTTGAGTAGCTCAAGATACTTGATCATCGAAGGACCTTTTGTGGCAAAACTTCCGAAAATTGGGCCTCGACGAAATGTGAGTCCGTAAGCTTTGACCTTCCGAGCTTGAGAGACTTGCCGCAATTTCACCAAAAGTGCCTCATACTCTGCCTCATTATTGGTAACTTTGAAATCCAAGGAAATCGCATAGTCGAGTTCCGCGCCCTCTGGGCTCTTAAGGTAGATTCCAATTCCACCCACTCTTCCAGTGGAAGAACCATCGACTTCAATGTCCAGACATCGGAAGGATGTTTTTTGATTTGGAGATCTCCTGCGAGCTGCTGAGGTTCCGCTCTTGGTTCATCCCCTCCAGTGATTTTCGTTCTGATGTTGTCCAAACTGGGATTTCTGGGAACATCACCAAGTAGAAACATTTGGTTGACCCGAGTTTCCCCTCGCATAAAAGGGAGGGGCCGATTGATGAACTGGGCTTCCTCAAGGTTTTCTGGGTTGAACATTGGAGGGGCTGGATTTCGGACTATATGTTTGGTGATTAAGCACTCGAACACTTGCTCGTCAGGGACTTTCTCCAATCCTCCTCCGGGTAATCCGCTAAGAAGTCGGCGAGGACTCGAGCCTTTTGGCTGACGGAGCCTGGTAGCAAATGTCGTATTCGCTGAGCTCGATCGCCCACTTAGAGAGTCGTCCAGATTGGTCGGGCTTTCCTAGGACCTGTTTCAAAGGTTCCGCAGTTAGTACTACTATTTTGTGAGACTTAAAGTAAGGTTTTAACCGTCTGGCGGTATAAACTAAAGCGTATATGAGCTAGCTTCGATCTTCACGTATCTTGTCTCCGCCTGACAAGTGGCTTTGCTAAGATAGTAGATCGGCAAATGCTCGTTAGCTTGAATCCGATAGGACGGAACTCATTGCCTCTTCCGTAATTGCTAGGTAGAGGTAGAGTGGTTCTCCTTCGACGGGCTTGGAGAGCAGTGGAGGGGAATGGAGGTATTCTTTCAACTTTTCGAAAGCCTCAGAACATTCCGCAGTCCACACAAAGTTCTCTCCTTTCCGGAGGGTTTTGAAGAACGGAAGATTCTTCTCGGCTGATCGGGAAATAAAACGACTTAAGGACATGAGACTTCCTATGAGCCGCTGTACCTCATTGAGGGTTTTCGGGTGTGGCAGATCTAAGATCGCCTTGATTTTCTCAGGATTGGCGCTTATTCCCCTTTCCGTGACCATGTATCCGAGGAATTTTCCTCCCTTTACTCCGAAAGTGCATTTTTCCGGATTCAGTTTCATCCCATACTTCCGCAGGATGGAAAAGCAATTGTTGAGATGCTCAATATGCTCTTCTTCAATCTTACTTTTAACAAGCATGTTGTCTACATAGACTTCCATCGTCTTCCCGATTTCGTTTTTGAACATTTGGTTTACCAGTCGCTGGTAGGTGGCTCCCGCGTTCTTCAGTCCGAATGGCATCACCTTGAAGCAGTATACTCCTCCTGCCGCGAAGAAAGCCGTTTCTTAACGTCCTCCTCGCCATCCGAATTTGGTAGAAGCCTTGGTATGCGTCCATGAAGCTCGATGACATCCAAGTAGAGTCAACCAGTTGATCTATCCGTGGCAATGGATACGGATCCTTGGGGCAAAACTTGTTCAACCTTGTGAAGTCATTACACATTCGCCACTTGCCTGGCGACTTTTCGACCAGAACAACATTGCAAACCCAGTCAGAATAGCGGACTTCCTCGATGTGTCCTGCCTTTAGGAGTCGATCGACTTCGGCGGATATGATGGCATCCTTGATTGGGCCAAAGTCTTTCCTTTTCTGTCGGATGTATTTGATCAAGGATCCATGTTCAGACGGTGAATCGTAACCTGGGGTCGATCCCTTGGATCGTCGGTACTCGGTGAACACATCATTGTTTTCTCGGAGGCGATGAGCTTCATCTCTACTTCCACATTCATTTCGGTCCCGATCCTTGTTTTCTTCTCGGGATCGCCAGTAATAATCTCGATCTCTTTAAGGGTCTCATGGGGCTCAATTCGCGTCGTTCTAGGAAATTTTTCCTTCTGGCTTCCTACACCGACTTGCGAGTCCTCTTTTCTGGGTGGAAGGACAAGAAGGGAGTCATGGTGGATCACAAGACGGTGCAGACGCCCTTCTTGTGGACATGATATAACATTCCCAAGCTTCTCTGACATTTCCGAGCTCTTGTCCGACTCCGAAGGCCGTTGGGAACTTCATCCTATTGTGGAGAGTAGATGAAACAGCTCGGAACTGATTGAGACCTGGGCGTCCGAAGATGGCACTGTAGTCGAAAGTTTGTTCGACCACCACGAAGCGGACCTCTTGTGTCACCCTTGCCGGAAAGGTACCGAGAGAAACATGTAACATGATACTTCCGAGAGGTCGTACAGTTCCTCCTCCGAATCCTAATATGGAGGTGTGCACTCTGCCATATCGGACTCTACCCAATGCCATCTGATCTAGTGTCCTCTTAGAGATGATGTTCGAGGAACTTCCATTGTCAACCAAGATCTTATTCACTCGGTAGGTTGCAATGGTCAAGGAGACCACCAGTGGGACATCTGGGTTTTCGATGTCTTCTCCCCCTGTCGTAGGAGGAGGAATTTCACTGTCATCGAATGATATGGCGTTAGTGCCTGGAATTGCCGGACTAGCATATGCTCGGTCGTTGTTTCGGAGGTTTTGCGCGGTGCGCTCCCTTGCGTTCCTGCTATCTCCCCCCCGTTGGTCCTCCTGCAATAGTGTTGATCACCCCGCTGTATGGGGCATTTTCCATTTCAATATCGTCAGTATATCGGTAAGAACGTTGGTCCAGATGGGGCGGATAGTTGGTTGGCGGAGGGGGCAGAGGCAATGAGTGGGGCGGGGGTTCCGTCATCTTCTCATCTCTCCTTTGCTCTGTTCTATCTTTTCGTACAGGTTCGTCCTTATAGATATGTTCCTTCAATTTTCCACCCCTTATCAGGTGTTCCACTTCTGTCTTCAGCTGAATGCAATCGTCCGTTTTGTGTCCGCGACACTTGTGAAACTTGCAATAGCCTTTTGCGTTCTTGCTCTTACGGACGCTGAGAGGGGGCTTCGGCCATTGGACGTCCAGCTTCTTCTCAACAATAGTTGCCAAGATGTAGGATCTTGGTCTGTTGAGCCGGGTATAGTCCGCATATCGCCTAGGCGGACTTCTCTCCCTGTGAAAACCTCTGTCTCTTTGATCCCTTCTTGAATCAAACTTTACCGGGCGTTGGTCTTGCTTCACCGGATCCTTTGCTTTCTTAGAGTTGGCTCTCACTGGAACATTCTTTCTGTAATCTTCTCCATACATCACTTCCTCACAGATGTCTTCTAAGTACTTTTCGCTTCTTACCTCTTGACTTGAGAGTTTTCTTCGGAGTTCCGAGTTGAGAGTATTAGCATACAGGTGTCGGACCCGTTCTTTAATACTGTGTGGCTCAACCCGAAGAACCTCCGTGTGAAATCGATCCAAGAAAGTCCTCAGATCCTCGTGCTCTCCCTGTATAACGCCTGCTAGATGCTCCACGGTACGTTTTCTCCTCTTGGATTTGCCGAATCGAGCCAAGAATTTAGAAGACAGATCAGCGTACGACCGTATCGAATTATTCGGCAAAGAGGTGTACCAATCCATGGCAGTCCCGAAGAGAGTGGACGAGAAAGTGAGGGCTTTAGTGTTGTCATTCATCCCTTTAGAATCCATCTTGCTGTTGAAGCGTGTCAGGTGACCTACGGGACAAGCGTTCCCATAGTAATATTCCAAGTTTGGAATCACTTGGTCCGATTTCCTGTTTCTCTCCTTCTCTCTCATGATACTGTCACATAGGGGATTTGGCGCGCTGGTAGTTATCTGCTCGTGATCTTTTACGAGACGCCCGAGGCTTAGAATTTGAGCTTCTAAAGCCTTTTGCTGGGCATAGATCTCGTCTGCCGTCATGATCTCCCCTGTCCTCGGATGCATGGCCACATCCGCGGGAAGTTCGTTCATGCGGGCTCTTGGAATTGTTTCCGCCACTTGATCCCTGTCCCTCGGAGGCACTGGGAGTGGAACTTCTGGGTGTCTATTGGTCACGTCTTGGCGCTCTCTCCTTACTTGATGGCTTCCTTCCCCTCGGATTTGTGAGGCTGATGCCCGCCTGTCCAATAGATCTCGCAAATCCTCCTGGGGTTGCTGATCTCCTAATCTCTGCTGGATAGGACGTTGTCCGTTCCTAGATAATGCTGGCTCTGCCTGAGGGGGCGTAACCACTGGCGGAGTGGCTTGTTGTGGAGGAGCATTGTTGGATCCTAGGCACCCTTGGATGATCGTTAGCAGCCTGTCAAACTGCATCTCGCTTAATCCAAGGTCGTTAGTGCGGACAATGCGTCCATCAGGCATCGTGAATTGTTGGGGTGCGGGTGGGCCTTGAGCTCCTGTCGGAGAAGCTCGGACCGCACCTTCTTCCGAGGAAGGACTGGCTGTGCGTCCCTCGCTCGGATATCTTCCTCTTACCGTTGCAGCCCTGCGTCCCCGGGCGGGCGTCCCTGGCGTGGTGGTGGAGTTCTTAATTACGTAGTACCAGCCTCATTGCCTCGTTCTTGCCATTGGTTTACTCGGAACACAGATGCTTTTTGTAAGGTTCCCACAGACGGCGCCAAAATGCTGAGGGGTAAACCTCTCAACACCAACACTACCACTGCAAGTAACCTAATCCAAGCTCCGCCTCCGACTTGAAGTCCGATAAGAGGGTTGTCCGAGAAAGAGCACCTGAAAGGACTAAGTGGGGGGGAGGGGGGGGGGGGGGGGTTAGACTGGGTTAAGGTCAATCCGGAAAGAGGCTTTACTCAAAGGAGAGATGGTGGCTCTCAATGCAATAGTAATGGGAAAGGGATTATGGATATCACTTTGATCTTTTCTTTCGACTTCTCACTTACCTTGAGGTCTTGGACCTTGTGCTATATTTATAGTTATCATATACTCATGAGGTAGCTCATAAGATGATGCCAAGTGTACGATCCAGATTTGGACACCAATGCTACCTTTGGCCCATGGCCAATTAGTGAACAATAGTCCAATACCGATAAGTGGGCCTGGGAGGGTAGTTTGGACCTTTTCCCTCTGAGAGTACTGTTCCGCCTGTTGGGTCCGTGTTAGTCCCTCGGACAGATCATGCCTTGGTTGATCGCCTTGGTAACTCTGGATGTCCGAGCCAAGAGTCTCACGGAAGTATCTCGGTGGTTACATTATATCGTTTGGTCTTAATGTAGCGGTGGCGTCGAGATTCTCTCAAATGCGGTCCGTTAGGCATCTCTGTACTGACATGGTCAGGTTTGGAAGTCCTTTCCTTAGCCAGCTCGGACTAGCTGTGGAGATGTAGTGACTTCAGCGTACTGGTCGATTCACTTTGGGCGGACCATTTGAGGTCAGACCAGTACTGAATTGGCTAGTTAAGCCGTGATGCGCTTTAGGACACGCTCTATGGCGCCCTTAACGGATTGGACACATTTCCGTATCAACAGTAATGGTACCTTAGAGCATAGACAATGTCACAAACTTACAATTGATCAGGCTGCAACTATAGCAGTTTGCAGCCAAAGCCAACTGTTTACAATTACAATACAGCAGTTAATCTAAACTTCAACTGAAAGAGAATTGGGCAAGGGAAGTAAAAACAAGTTAGCTGATCGGATTAGGTTAAAATTTTCTGATCTAGCTGAAAAGCTAGCTGATTGAGAAGCTACCCAAGTTAGCTTTTTTAAAAAAAAAAACTACTTATGTTTTTCATTCCGAAAATATTCCTCACCTAAATTAGAAAAAAGAAAAACCGCCCGTTTATTATTATTTACTCTGCCGACACATATAGTACACAACAATTACTGATTTTTTTCATTACTAAGTTAGAATGCTCAATGAATATTTCTTTAAACTTCTGATGATTTTTAATGATGTTATTAAAGTGGCGGTGAAAAGTACCTTGAATATATATTAGAATAATTAGACAAAAATGTGATGTATTATTATTTAAAAAAAATATAGACTAATAATACGATGAGAAATATTAAAGAAAATAAAAATAAAAGTAATGCCCTTATATGTCATTCTACAAGATACCAGCTAGCTTATCAGCTAATTTGTTAAACACCTACATTAAAATCAGTTAGATTTTCAACTAGTTAATCAGCTACCTAATAAGCTAGCTTATCACCTATCTATTCAGCTACTAGTTAGTTAATCAGCTAACAGCTAGCTTTTCAGTTAGTTTTGCTACAGAGCCTACATCTCTCACACCAACAAAGCTCATGTTTGTTTGTCGATTAAAAACTCAAATCCAATGGAGCAGTACAAGCCGGTACTTCACAGGAAAACCCAAAGAAAGAAAGAAATTGGGTTGGGCTTGGTGGACAAATAATAGGGAGAGTGAAGGGCCGGTGCCCTTTCGGAATGAACAATTCAAAAAACAACCTCACCTATTTACCCTCAGAAATAGCGCATAAAATGACCATAATGCCCCTAATATATACCCACCTTCTTCCTTCCACCACTCACAATTCCATCACATTATCTTTATTCTCCCTCTCTCTATCCTCTCCAATCCAACCTTCACCTCCCACCACCACCGCACCACCACGTCCACCACTCCAGCCACTGCCTCCACCGCCCCACACCACCACGGCTTGGTTTGCTCTTAGGTTGCAGGATGCAGTAAATTTAATTTTGCATCCTTAGTACTTGCTTGCCTCCGACGAGATCCACCACCATCCGTCCACCTCCCATCCACCATTGCCTCGTCCAGATCCCCCACTCTCCGTCCATCTCCGACCTCCCTCCACCCACCACCACCAGATCCACCACCATCCTCCACCCACCACCGGATCCGCCAACCACAACCACCAGATCCACCACCCACAACCGGATTCGCCACCCACAACCACATCCGCCACCCACAACCACCAGATCCACCACCATCCTCCACCCACAGCCGAACACGAAGCCGGCTGTTCTTCTTCGTACAATCACATCCGCCACCCACAACCACCAGACTTTGCCCGCTCTTCTTCTTCGTACACCGAACACGAAGCCGGCTCCGGGGAAAAAGCAAGCCAAGTCGGATTCCTCCACCCTCCTACCAGATCCGAAGAAGAAGATTTTTTCCTTTTTTTTTTTTTTAACTTTTTCTACATTAAGTTTTATGTTTACTTTAATTTCTCATAATTTCTTCTTCGAGATGTAACTTTTTTAATTTCGACTGTATAATGGAACCTTACCTATACAATTTGATTGTATAATGGAAGTGTATATTCGACTCTATACTGAACATTGGACTCTATAATATACAGTTCGACTGTATTATTGTTAATGTAAAATACAATAAACATATATAAAACTGGATATTGAATCTATAAATATACAGTGCGACTGTACATTTGAACTATACGTAAAAGTTACAAAAAACAAAGAATAAAATGTGAAAAACAAAATCTGAAATTTAGAAATAGAAAAAAATATTATAAAATTATAAATGAGAATAATATATAACATAAATTTTTAGAATTAGGTCATTTTTAACAATCTAGGGGTATAATAGTACATTCAAGGGGGTGTAAAGTTAAGAGCTTCTGTTTTGAATTGATTTTTATTTTTGGGGTCTCTTTCTAAAACTTTACCCACAAATGGTCTTTGCACCACTTTCCCCCAAGAAGCAAGAAATTCTAAAGGATAACCTCCCTCTTCGGTTCCAATTCATACTCGAGTCCAATATAAACTATCCTAATTTAAAGTTGAGTTATTTCCCCAACATCCAATTTTCCCTTTCTTCTTCTTCAATAACACAACATTGGTCGTTTTCTCCAAGCTCTGCACTCCGGTGAAGTCTCTTTCCAGGTATGTGAATACGATTCCGCACACCTACAATGAATCACTATTTGAAGAATCACTGTTTCGAATTATGTATCTCATTCATTTATTTAGCTTTATACCTTATGCTTCGTAGTCTATCGTACAATAATCCCTTTTCACTGAAACTAAGCTAGCTTCATTGATGATTGGGCAAGGTAGAGTCTCTGTTTGATCGGATTGCAGCTGGTATAAACTCCCAGGGATTTTTCGTAGTCTATTTTGATATCAAAAGGATAAATTTCAGCTCTTTCATATTAGCTCTTTCAAAATCGATTTGGTCATTGGCTCAACTCATTTTGGACCCAGTTGTATAGAAATTAACTCTTACAAGAAGTAGAAGTAACTAGGTTAATTTGAATTCAAATCTATGGCTACTTTTTTAACTTTTGGGGAATTTAGATTTTAGGATCTTGGGGAATGATAGAGTTGCATTCTCACTGGGGTTTGTGAAAGAAATCTGTCAGTGTCTACTTTATAGCTGTGATGAAACAATATTCTAACGTCTCATTTGGTCCTTTTTAGTGGTCTTTGTGAGTCTTAATTTATTTTTAGTTTTATAGTCTTTTTAGTTCGTTTTTACGCTTTGGTGTTTTGTTTACCTTTTGCAGGAATCAATGTCTTATGAGCTAAATGAGAACAAGCTGCTTAGCATGGCTCGCCGCGGTGAGGGATTCAGTCCGCCGCGGCGAGATTTTACGAGCTTGGACTTGGGAATTGCGGGGAGGCTCGCCGCGGAGAGGAAATCAGTCCGCCGCGATGAGATTTTGCGAATGGCTCCCCTGTTTTGAAGGAAGGCGCCATGGTGAGAATTGAATCACATGGCGAGAATTTCTGTTGGATATATAATCGACAAAGGAAGCTTCGCCATGCAGCTCGTAATTTGTTTTCCTTATTAGCTTAGAATTTGTCTTTCTTTTGATATACTTCTTTTAACCTAGTTTTTGAGAGAGCTCCTAGATTCAGACATTAACATTGAGAAACCCTTGGAGCTTGATTATTCGATTGATTTTAATCATCAGGATTATTGGTATTGATTTCTCTATTGCTTTCTCCTTTACAATTCGTTCTTTATCTTTATCGATTGAGTTGTATATTATTGCATGCGAGTTTCTCATCTACGTTTCACATGATCATTACCATGAATCTCTGTATGCAATTATCTATCATGAGTAGCTAAACACCTTTGAATACAGTAGTATGTGAAGATTATGCATATTCGTTCTAGGGTTTATCAAATCACTCATATAGGTTAGTCTCGTATAAAATCTTCGTAAAAACCTTCAATTCGATAAGTCCGTATTAAATTCTCTAAATTGTTCATGTTTAAGGATCGTGAATTGACGACTCACGATTTCTCCAGTATAATATATTCTAAGAACAATTGATTGAATCGAATTGATTGATTTACTGTACAACGACCGTGTGACAAATATGAGTGTTTTCCCTAGTTCGAATTAGCATAATTGGATCTTGCTACTGTATTCATCCTTCTCTCATTGTTAATCGTAATCTTAGCTTTAGTTAAACTAGTTAGAAGTATAACCAAACCACTAGTCAACTGTTACTCGCAAGTATATGTTTACTCTCACTGCTACGTAGCTTGATTAATTCCCTAGAGATTGATCACGAGTTAGGCTTTAGTCTGCAACTACAGCTTAATCTCTAATTGCTTTTTAGAGTATAATTTGAGCTAATCAAATTTGGCGCCGCTGCCGGGGAGTTAATTCCTGCTGTAGCGTGTGAGTGTGATATTTTATTTGCCTTTTTTTACATACCTGCGATTTCTGCACTAACAGAAACTAAGATTTTTCGAGGTTTTTGATTTTGTAGAGGCGCTTTTTGCAGGTTTATGCCTGGTACAAGATCGCAAGGAACACCTTTGCAACCTCTAGTACCTGAGATCGATAGACACTACCATCATCTTCGGAGACAGAACTTAGCAGCTATTCCAATGGGTGACATCAATGAGAATACTCCCAGAGTCAATTGTGTTGTTGAGGCCCCTGTTATCACTTATGGGACCTATATGCAGCCTGGTGAAATTAAGGCTGGGGGATCAGCTATTGTGCTTTCTAACAATGCTAGGAACATGGAGATCAAGTCTCATCACTTCCATGACATGCCTAAGTATTATGGGATGGCCAATGAGGATGTTATCCGGTTTCTCAAGGAGTTCGAGGGGCTGATTCCTAGGATTCCGCTTACTGTAGGAACAGTAACAGTTTCTAATGAGGAAATAAGGAACAAGGTTTTTCCTATGTGTATGCAGGATAAGGTGAAAAGCTGGCTATTAAATCGACCTGAAGGTTCTCTGGCTACTTGGGATGAAAGTTCATGCAGATGAGTGATGAGAGTTTTTATGAAGCCAGGGAGCGATTCCTAAACTTACTCTCTCAATGCCCTCACCATAGGTTGAGTGAGATGGATTTATGCTGCAAGTTCTATGAGGGACTCGACTGGGAGGCACAGAATATGGTGGATATGACTGTGGATGGCTCCATCGTCACGGCATCTCCGGCTGCATTGAATGAGGCTTTTGAGAAGCTTGCTGCTATCTCCCACCTTAAGGGAACTAGAGGTAGACCAAGGAGAGCTAAGGTAAAAACCGTGGAGGAAACACCAGGTCCTAGTACTATTGAATTGGCAGAACAGATTAATGAGATGAGGATGCTTGGCACTATCCCTGCACCAGTGGCTCCAGTGAATGAGAGGTGTAATCTATGCGGTAATTTTGGGCATGGTGCTAGTATGTGTAGACTTCCTGGGACTATGGGGGAGAACCCAACTCCGGAGATTATTTGCTGGGTGCAGAACAGACATCGCGGTGGTTGGCAACCAAATCTGGGAACGAATACAGGTGCTACTAAGATGCAGCCCTTCAACCCCGATCGTTCCAATTTATCCTATGGAGGTAACTTCTATGAGAATGCACCACAACAGGCTCCGTTTCGACAGGCTCCGTTTCAACAGGGTCCAACACAACAGTTTCCGGTTCTGCTTACTAGTGCACCGCGAAACGCTGATCAGGAGATTAGAGCTCACATGGAGAGATCAAAGAGGTTCTAGGCAGAAGCACAGCGGAATCAAACCAAGAATGACCAGAGGTTTGAGAGCATTGAGCAATTGCAAAAGAGGTTAAAGAAGACTCTTGGTGATCTGGTCGGCGCCTTCCAACAAAGAGAGAAGGGTAAATTCCCTGCGACTGTCGAGAATAACAGAGTACTTGCTGTGGAGGTAGCTTTTGACAAGCCAGGAGTAGTGAAGACTTTTATTACGACTTGCACTTGTAACCATGATAAGGTGGTTTCCCAGGTTGAGGCAACACAGGTACATGAAGCAAGAAAGGTGATAACATCTGGTCCTACGATTCCAGGAGAGAAGGCGAATGCAGGACCAACTCAGATCATCCAAAAGGAAGAGAAGAGCATTAGTGATGCAAACAGTTTTGATTTGGTTGTCGGGATAGGCAGTTCTTCTGAGGTTACAGGTATTATTGATACTGGAGCTGCAGTTAACTTGATGACATTCGAGACTTATGAGGAACTCAACGTGAAGGGTCTAGAACCGAGAAGATGCTTTGTGACCATGGCTAATGGTACTCGAAGCAAATGCATGGGATTTGTTGAGGATGTTCCCGTAACCATTGGTGGAGATGTGTTTATGACTGACTTCGTGGTTGTTGAGTCACCACAGGTGAAGATCAAAGAGATGGACAAGGATATGCTGCTTCTTAGGCGCCCTTTCATCCAGGCTACTCGTATGATAGTTGATCTTTATGGCCGTACATGTACTATCCAGGTTCGTGGTGAGAAACGTGAGTTGCAAGCTGTCACCACATCATATTCTCCTGCACAGGTTGACACCAGGAACTACATTGCAGCACACACCGGTCCACTTTACCCTATTCTCGCTCAAGGGTAAGCATGGGGTCAGAGAAGTCTGGGAGGCTCAAGCTCGATTAGCTCCAGCATGTGAGAGGTCGAGCTAACGACTATAAACAAAAGCCCCCTTTTGTTTTTCTTTGTTTTTTACCTTCATCAGACTATTTTTTTTTTTTTGCTTTCCATTCCGTACTTTGCCTTGAAGTGGTTATCTGTTTTCTTTTAGTTTAGTTGTGTTTTGAAGGGCGTGAACTTTGTTTTTGATTCTCTTGCATGTTTGGGAGGTTAGAACCCTTGTACCAACACGAGGAAACTCGTGAAACTCCGAGTCGAGGCTTGGGGTTTCAATTTCGCGATGTGAAATTGCCAAGGTGCGAGCCCAAAAAATTTCGGAATTTTTGCTCGCCGCGGCGAGACCTTTCTATCCTTCCAGATGTTGCTTTTGTAAAAACTCGCCGCAGCGGAGCTTTTATCTCGCCGCTGCGAGACCGAAAAGATTTGATTTATGTTCGTTTCGTAAAATCTCGCCGCGGCGAGACCAAATAGTCTGGCTAAAAAAAAAAAAAAAAAAAACTGTAGTTTCGTAAAAACTCGCCGCGGCGAGCTAGGTTTTTTCAAATCTTTTTATCTTCTTCTTCTTCACCGCCCCACCCTCTTCCCTTCCTCTTCCCGTTTTTCCTCCTTCCCTTCACTCTAATCTCCCTTCTCCCACCATTCTCCACCAAATTCCCCCATTCTCGTTGCAAATCAACGGGTTTTTCCTCCTCTCCCCGTTTCTTGCATCACTTTTGTGTGTTTTCCACCCATTTCTTCAGATTCAAAAGGTAAATTGGCTTGAACTTCCTTCTTCCTAAGTTTTTTGAGTTTACTTGAATTATATGGTTGATCGTCGTTAGTTGTGTTTGCTTGGGTGTAGTAGTTCGATTTTGATTGATGCATGGATTCCTTACTCGTTGATTTTGGAACTTACTTGCGTTTTTCAATTTTTTGCACTACTTCCCCGCTTTTGCCAATTAATGCCGTCTTGTTCCTCTTTTGCTATGATTATCACTACCCTTATGCTTGTGAACTGATGTGAATCGAGTATTGGCCATGATACTGAATCTTGAGTTTGTTTGGGGAATTTTACATTCTCCCCTGTTCCTTGCTCTTTTGCTGTTTCTTGCCTTTTGTTCATTAATCGGTTTGGGGAGGTAGTTCTCTACCCCCATTGTTCTACACTAACACCTTTCTCGCAGGCATTATGTCTCGCAGAGCCACATGCAGCAAACGCCAAGGAGGCAAGTCTAGTAGCATGATTGAACAGAGAGGTCCAGTAGATGAGTTCTTCCACCTGTCCGCGGAAGGGAGGGCTTTTATGGAAGAAAATTTTATGGAGCCTAGGAAAGCATGGCCCGAGCGGGAATTGGCTCTTGATGAGCTGGAGGATGCTGTCTACGCCCAAGTCTAGGCAAGGATCAGATATTTAGGCTGGAGCAAGCTCTTCGGCAAGCAGCTGCCCTATAACCCGAAGCTAGTTCGGGAATTCTACATCAGCCTCCACGACTTGGATGAAGGGGTGATGACGATTCATGATGTCGATCCGATTCTCACCTAGAAGTATTCGAATTCCTACAGCAGGTGTTCAGGCGAAGATGACAGCGAGCCATCGGGA
Organism: Plantago major; assembly: GCA_026545765.1. Taxonomy (NCBI): domain Eukaryota; kingdom Viridiplantae; phylum Streptophyta; class Magnoliopsida; order Lamiales; family Plantaginaceae; genus Plantago; species Plantago major. Next base: position 28,861,967 of record CM048843.1, read on the forward strand.
GACAATTTTCACAACCGGCAGTTTGAGAGGGACTTAGCTGAGTTTGTACTTCTACCTGGTACCGATCCGGAGGACCACAGGACCAAAACCACCATAGCTACCCACTTCCTCAAGCCAGAGGTTCGCCTCTGGCAACATCTGATACAATATAATGTGACCCCCAACTCACATTTTACCACCCTGACCCCTACCACAGCCCGCCTTATTCGAGCGATCATGAACGGGCAGTTTGTTGATGCCCCAGATATCATTATGGCGGAGGCTCAGTCCCGGAAAGCTAAAGGCAGTCTCCTCGGTTTTCCATGCCTCATTACTAATATCTGCCGGTCCCTCAATATTCCCGGTATCCAGGGCTCCTATAAACCCAAAGGGGCTCTGAAATTCGCTAGCGCCAGAGTCATCCTCGACCGCCATCCCACTCCTGTTCGGGGCGCCGATGACACTGCAGAGCAGCCCGCTCCACCTGGTTTTTCTGACTTCTAGAGTTACTTCGAGCAGATGACATCACAGTTTCAGGAGTGGGCAAGACCACAATATGCCCGGATTGAGGATCAGTACTCCCGCATCGAGGAGCACTACCAGTGACAGGAGGAGCGAGATAGGAGAGCTGAGGCTAGGGAGCAGCGAGAGATTGAGCGCCTGGAGAGGCAGGAGGCACTCTGGAAGGCACAACAGGATTTCTGGGAGCAGCACTTCGGTGGTGGCCCTTTTGGATCCGTGTGATCATTCCTGCTGAGACAACACTATGGTTGGTCACTCTATACAGTCGTTTCTTATACTATTCATTGCTAGAGACTAGTACTTGTGTAGGTTTGGGGAGGTGGTCGACTGTAGCTTCAGCTTAAGTTGTCTCGTTTTGTACTTTATTTCTGATATTGTACTCTATTTCGTACTCTGTTTTTATTTTTTATTTATATGTATTCTGTTCAAGTGGTATGTTAGCCACTTGTTTGTGTTATGTGACTGTGGTGGTATGTTAGCCACCTTTCTGTGTTAGTTATATAATTTCCTTTCCAGTTGAGTCCAGTTTAGGTGTTAGTATTTTCATTTTCTCTTGTGGTGAGTCTGAGTCAATTACCAAGTCGAACGTCTATTGCGAATGGTAAATTCTCTTGCTGCTTACGTTTTGTTTGATGTCTAGCTAGAAGTAGTGTAGTAGGCTTTTAATCCTGCAAAGTCGTTTCTCTTGTAAATAGCAAGTCTGGTTAGCCTTGTAGTCCAAAAGCCTGTGAAGAGCTTAGCCGAAGAAAAAATATTGTACCGGCACCTGTTATTGTGTGATTTCCTGGGATGTGCAAGTTTTTACGTATTACTTGCGCCTTTTCATACTTATGTGTACTTAGTTTCGTTGGGGATGACGAACGGCATGCTTTACTTTGCGGATTTTATTTCCCCCCGTTCTGTCAAACTGGTTTGGGGAGAGGATTGTTCACTATGAATGTTATGAGCTGTTATATTTATGCTGCAAAAAACTGTTTATTGCTCCCTAAGCTTTTGATATTTGAATCTCGGGGTGGATCTATGGTCTTCGTTGATCACCGTTAGTCGTGTTGGGCGTGTTTCAAATACTACCTATATACCGGCGTGGACTTAAAAAGCCATATGTCCATGAGGGTTGATGGCACGTACACCAAACTGACACGCACAAAAGTGCGGACTTTCGGTAAAACAGACACCTACAAAAAATTGAGATTAAAAGAGCCCATGTGGCCATGCACTGGATTCAGTGAAGTATTATGAGATATGATGTTGTTTTGAAATGGATGAGGGGAGTAGTTTCAGTTTTTCGATTCTTCTGGAGGAATACAGTCTCGTGCCAAAGTCCCTTCTGACTCAATGAGACAAGTACAATAGCATAAGATATTTGAGGCATCCTTGTGACGAAAGTCATCTTCCCAGTTTACTTTTTGAGCTATACCCTGTATGGATACTTCCATGAGAGTGAGTGATACACTTTATACACCTGCGAGGGACTAGCGGGCTAGGTTTAATTGTTATTTATTTGGGAAACGATCGTGTCTGATTACCTGCTTACTATTTCTGCCAAGGTTAGGTTGAGAACAAAACTTTTGCATATTGTGAATTTAATGTTTTCAATGGTAGATTCGGTCGCTTGGGAATTTGACTCTTTGTTTGTTTACATGGTTTAGAGTCTAGTGTGTTTAGGTTGTGTGTTTGCTCGAGGACGAGCAAAGGTTCGGTTTGGGGATTTTGATGAGACAATATTCTAACGTCTCAGTTGGTCCTTTTTAGCGGTCTTTGTGAGTCTTTGTTTTTAGTTTTATAGTCTTTTTAGTTCGTTTTTACGCTTTGGTGTTTTGTTTACCTTTTGCAGGAATCAATGCCTTTTGAGCTAAATGAGAACAAGCTGCTTAGCATGGTTTCGCCCATGTAGATTTCTGACTTGGACTTGGGAATTGCGGGGAGGCTCGCCGCGGCGAGATTTTGCGAATGGCTCCCCTGTTTTGAAGGAAGGAGCTTGCAGCTTAGGATTCAATCATGGCGAGAATTTCTGTTGGATATATAATCGACAAAAGGAAGCTCGCTGCGGCGAGACGCGCAGGCTCAGAATTTGTTTTCCTTATTAGCTTAGAATATGTCTTTCTTTTGATATACTTCTTTTAACCTAGTTTTTGAGAGAGCTCCTAGATTCAGACATTAACATTGAGAAACCCTTGGAGCTTGATTATTCGATTGATTTTAATCATCAGGATTATTGGTATTGATTTCTCTATTGCTTTCTCCTTTACAATTCGTTCTTTATCTTTATCGATTGAGTTGTATATTATTGCATGCGAGTTTCTCATCTACGTTTCACATGATCATTACCATGAATCTCTGTATGCAATTATCTATCATGAGTAGCTAAACACCTTTGAATACAGTAGTAGTATGTGAAGATTATGCATATTCGTTCTAGGGTTTATCAAATCACTCATATAGGTTAGTCTCGTATAAAATCTTCGTAAAAACCTTCAATTCGATAAGTCCGTATTAAATTCTCTAAATTGTTCATGTTTAAGGATCGTGAATTGAGGACTCATGATTTCTCCAGTATAATATATTCTAAGAACAATTGGTTGAATCGAATTGATTGATTTACTGTACAACGACCGTGTGACAAATATGAGTGTTTTTTCTAGTTCGAATTAGCATAATTGGATCTTGCTACTGTATTCATCCTTCTCTCATTGTTAATCGTAATCTTAGCTTTAGTTAAACTAGTTAGAAGCATAACCAAACCATCATTCAACTGTTACTCGCAAGTATCTGTCTACTCTCACTGCTACGTAGCTTGATTAATTCCCTAGAGATCGATCACGAGTTAGGCTTTAGTCTGCAACTACAGCTTAATCTCTAATTGCTTTTTAGAGTATAATTTGAGCTTATCAAGTTGCCCATGAACAAATACTGCTGTGGAGATCAATTTTCGCTTTTTCTTTCAGTTTAGGTTTTTGTGTACATAATGTCCTTATATTTATCATTCACAATAGATTTTTGTGGTTAGGGCATATACTTCCTTTCACAATTTTTCATTATACCCAATCTAGAAACAAGATCCCTATTGACCATTTAGCATTTGCTATCTGGATCGAAGGTTGTTCATCTTGTTACCTTTGAAGGTTTTATGTGGAGGTTGTCGAACATGTACAAATTTGTATTTAAGTGGTCGGCATGTCATGCTTTTTGTTATGAATGCCATTCTTATTTTCATCCATTAAAATACTCCTCATGTGTCATGACAAAGCCAGGAGTACCTTATTTGTGTGTATGTGGTTGTTCAGTTAACACAAGTCAAATTAACTTCTACTAGTATCATGTAAAATTTAATAAGCAGATGCTCTCTAAAATGTTTGCTATAAGTTACAAACTTTGCTAAATCTTTACAGAAAAATAATAGCATGTGGCGGTGTGGGTTGGTGAGGAGGGGCCAGAGTGGTGGGGTTGGTTGGTTTCCGCCGTGTCTGTGTGTTTGTGAGAGACCCTGATAGAGAGGGAGTTGGGGGGGGGGGGGGGGAGGAAAGGTAAATAATTAAGGGGTGGTCTTTGATGATGCTCGGTGATTATGTGTCAGCTATTTGACTTAATTATGATGAGAGGTTGTTCCTATTTCAAGCCATTTTGTGAAAGATATTAATGTTTCTATTTGTAGAAAAATAGATTATTTAATAATTAACTAGCACTTTCAGGTGCTCACGCTTTCATTTCTTATTTTTTCGGGTGCATGGTTGCACTCACGTCTCCGCTTCAGGTGATTTATAATATGAGTTTATGCATTTTGTACACTTCACATGTATATTAAGTGGTCAGAGTTTGAGGGATCAGAAGTCTTGACGCAATCTAATCTTCTGGATATCTAATTTTCTTACATATATGTATATATATAGATGGGAAATGGGAGTGCAAGTTCTGGTATGAGTTTGACTGACATTCATTATAATGAACATTAGAAATTATTATTGTTGAACAAATTAAGTTTTTGATTTGTTTATATTTTGTGTAGATAGTTATTTGTTGAGCTTATGTTCATCATTTTGTTGGTCTCGTTGCAGTTTAATTAGTATTGCTCTTGCTCGGAGGATGATATACAACGAGATTGACGCATTTTATCTTACGGAAGAGGAGCTGCAGAACTCACCTTCGAGGCAACATGATATTGACGAAGCAACGAAAATCACCCTTAGAATCTATGGATGTGACCTTATACAGGAGAGTGGCATATTGCTTCGACTGTATCCTTTTAATTTTGCCTTTTTCTCACTTGATCTTTATCACTTCGGTACGAGTATATGCTTCTTTATTTCTGTTGTATTTATAAACACTAAAGAATCCTTTGTATTATTTCTCCAAGTTTTCAATTTTTTCTGCAGTGTAGAACTTCTAGAGACCTGTTTATTATACACCATGCATTATTTGGGTCGACATTTTACTCTTGATTTTGGTCTTTGAATTGCCTTAACTGAATTATGTCAGACCTCAAGTTGTTATGGCTACTAGCCAGGTCTTGTTCCATCGATTCTACTGCAAGAAATCTTTTGCTCGGTTCAACGTGAAGGTCTGATGTTTTTCTTTCACAACTTATGCTACCCCCTTTTACAACAGTCATTTTGATTTAGCTTGTTATATGTACTGAATTGCCAGATTGACTTTTTTTGAGAGGTTGTCTTTGGTCATGTTTGGCTTGCTTCAAAACTTGAAGAGTGCCCTAGGAAAGCAAGGCAGGTTCTCATTGTCTTTCACAGGATGGAGTGTAGGAGGAAGAACTTGCCAATAGATCATTTGGACACATTTTCCAAGGTTTGCCCCGCTAATATGATGTTATCCTGTGATAATTGTTCCATTAGATTAATTCCACCTGATGAACTACCTCATCCTGTTTCCTAACTAACTTCTCTGTATGTTGTAGTATTTCACTAAGACTAGTATGTCTCTCTTTGTCTTTTACAAAGATACACGGATCTGAGAGCAGACTTGACCAGAACGGAAAGGCACATTCTGAAAGAGATGGGATTCATATGCCATGTTGATCATATCATATCATCCACAGGTTTAGCTTGTAGAATCAAGATTGATAGAAAAGTTAGGGATCATACTTCGGAAAATACCATATTAGGTTGGTCTTATCTTTTATATGGGATTGTTCATGTTGCGCCGTGTGGTTGTAATCTAAGTGTCAATAAAGATTGTTGGTTGATCTCCGTGGACGTAGACATTGACGAACCACGTTAAATCTTGTGTCTATGGCTTTCTGGTTCTGGTTCATTGTTTATTCGATTATTGTTTACTGTCATTGTTGCATTATTCCTTATTGTTTGAACTTAACAATTGGCGCCGGCGGTGGGAAGAGCAAGTAAGAATTGTCATCAATGTCTTCTATAAGGTGCAAGATCGATAAACATGCCAAAGGTGTATGGAAGAAACTAGAGACAGTTTGCAAGGTAAAAAGCTCAGATCCATATTTTATGATGGATTCAAACTCAACCGACGTCAAGAGAAGACCGTCGGAAGTTGGGAATGAGTTCCCTAAAGTTTGGGATCCAATAGGAGTTGATTCGGGTCAAGAAGTTGAAAGAATCGCGCGAAACGGACGAAAATACATCCCAGAATTGCGATCAGAGACGCAGGCGCGTGCACAGGACGCCTAGCCAGTACGTGGCGTATACGCGCAAATGCAGAAGGACTGGTGCATGTGTTTCACGCGCCAGGAAGAAAAAATTCGATGTGCTGGTGTTTTGGCGCGTGACGGAGCGTCCAAGCTTTGATCGGTGCATGGTTGGGTCCGTTGGATTCCTAAGACGATGATCCAGGTTATGGTGTTGTTGCTTGACTGGTACGGTGTCCCGGAGAGCGACAGAAGACCTTCGGAAGTGAAAGAACAGCTCGTGGAAGAAGAGGATGGAGTTATTACTGAAGATAAGGTGTTCAATAGCCGTGGGATGATATCACGAGGGACATGGATACACTGGAGAATTATTTGGGACAGAGGTAGAACATGGACAATGCTGAAACTGAATGTAGATGTTCGGGTGGAGACTGTTACATGAGGTGTAACAGGCACCGAAGTCCAAATTAAAGTTGATAGAGTTGAGTCTGAAGTGGAGTTACCTGGAAAAGAACAAGTTGCAGAGCTTATCATATCTGAAGGACATGAAGATCGATGATCCAGATTCAGGTAGTGATGATGATGACACATATGATGGAAACAACATTGATGTAAGGTTATTTTTCATGAGGGACGTGTATATTAAGTTGTGTCAACATTTGGTGGGAGTGAAGACTTTCAAGGTTGTGTCCTAACTTGAGGGATACGTTGAGATCAATTAATGGGATCATTGATTAAGCTAAAGGAGGAGATTGTGAGAATGTTAGCTCAATAATGGTATGGATCGTTGAACGACACAGATTAAATATGGAAATCTTAATGGTGGTAATCAAATCATGGAGATGGAAAGCTAGAGAATTAGTTAGACATCTAACTATTCAGTTTCCCGATTCTAAAATGTGTTATAGTTAGTTTTCTTATGCAAGAAGGTTACCTAAAGAGTTTCTTTGTTCTAGTTGGATTTGGTAGTTGAGTTATATATATATATAATAGTCAAGGGGCTTGTTTGTTACATTTTTATATCAAATAATATCATATCATCAACTGGTTTACCTTGTAGAATTAAGATTGATAGGAAGTTAGAGATCATACTTCAGAGAATAACATACAGAATTAGGTTGGTCTTATCTTTTATGTGGGATTGTTCTTGTTACGTCGTGTGGTTGTAACCTAAGTATTAAGAAAGATTGTTGGCTGATTTCCGTGGACGTAGGCATTGCCGAACCACGTTGAATCTTGTGTCTCTGACTTTCTATTTCTGGTTCATTGTTTAATCGATTATTGTTTACTGTCATTGTTGCATTAATTATTCATCATTGTTTGAACTTAACATTTTCTAAAATGAATTATTTAACTTATTATTGTTATTTAATGAAGTACATGATTCATTAATACAATTTTCAAATACTAATATGTTACTTCATTTTTTTAACACAATACATACGTGCATGAAAAGTTATTATATATTTTTTGAAATATAATACCTCTATTGAACGTATATATAAGTAGAAATACATAACATGTATGTATTGACTTATATGATCGCGATCTCCTCACAATCAGTCGAGGTATTTTTTTTTTTTTAATCATTGGGCTTGTTACTCGCTCAAAACTGAGTCGAGTTTGTTCAGGATAAAGCTCGCGTTTTTTTTTTTTTAAACGGCAATTTTTTTAAAAATAAACTCAAAAAGTGTCTACAAGTGCATAAGAAATGCTCGAGATGGAGAAACATTACATAGCAAACCAAAACAAACTCATCCTAACTAAGTAGTCTCAACCAATTGCACAATCTTCACGTGAACTCTATAACCAACAGAAAACCATCAACGGGAACCATTAGCATCCCGGATTCCACACCTTCAAAAACTCATGAATACCAAGTATCCAACGTCAACGAGAACCATTAATGTCCCGGACTTCAACACCGCCACTCCAAAAAAATCTGACACCCTAAAAAATGATCCGTTAATTCCTTAAATCCGTTAATTCCATAGAATACCAAAAATTTTCACCCCAACACCACGGGCCACAAGGTTCTAAAAAAAATTCAAGAAAACATGGAGCAAGAAATTTAAGAGACGGTCATCGAATACGAGACAATGAGCACTAGCTAGCCACGCCCCTACACCCTATGCCTACGAGGAGACAATTGACAAGAAATTTAAAGCGTGGTCCCGACTCACGAAATGCAAACCATATTGTCCAGCCCCCTACACCCAATGTTTTCAATAAATCTAATAGCAAGGAAACACACCCCTACACCCAAAGTTCCCCAGAAAACAAGGGGCAAGAAATTTAAGAAATAGTCATGGAATACGAAACGATGAGCACTACTAGCCACGTCCCTACACCCTATGCCTACGAGGATAAAGCTCGCGTTGACTGATCTCGAACTCGAGTCGAACTTTAATCGGGTTTTTTTACAATTGATAGCGAAATTTACACCTATACCCCTATCAATGTATATCAATTTTACCTGCAAGTACAGTCTTACAGATCCACTCTTCCCATATGGTGATGGTGTGATGAAGAAGCAACAGATTTGTTAGATAGTTAGGTCCTAAATAACGATGTTTAAACAGCCTTACAGACCCTTTTGGTGATTGTTAAGCAACTATCATACATTTTGACTTTTTTTTTCCCTCCCCCATATGACAACTGTTCAGAGTATTACTCAAAGGTGGCACCGGCACCAAATTAATATACTGTAATACACAAATAGTATTGCCTTTAAGTAGCTTTTATTCTATTGACCTGCATTCTGACCGTATTTTTTCAATCCTCAACTTTTCCTAGTCAAGTAATGTATTAGTATGAGCTTTTCAAAAGATAACAAAATGTTTTCAATAAAGTTGGACTGTAATTAGGGGTGTAAATGAACTGAATGTTAGTGAAAAATTCCGGTCAACACTCGGTTTTTGTTCGAGTTTGACCTAACCGAACAGTTCGCGAATATGTTCGTGTATATAACGAACCGAACACGAACATACTTATTATTGTTCAGTAGTTCACGAACGGTTCGCGAACAAATTAAATATATAATATAATTATACAATATATTAACATTATATAACTATTATATAACTATTAGTAATTATATTTATATAATTATTAATACTTATGCAATACATAATATGTGAGTTACAATAATTATAGAATAATACTTATGAAATGTTATTGTGATTTTTTCATTTTAACTAGAATTTTTTTAATTGTATTAATTATATTTGATTTTATGTCTTTGACGAACCGAACAATCGAACGAACGCGAACGTTTTGAAATGTTAATGAACCGAACACGAGCAAAAGGTTGTGATGTTCGTCGAACACGCGAACACGAACCGAACATATGACTTATCGAACGAACGAACGTCCATTAAGATAATTGTACGGTTCGTTCGGTTCGAAATACAATTGTAATAATATTAGCCAGGTTACTTTAGAGATATTTACACAAACTTTCCTGTCCCGAACTATAGAGTATAGAGAAATGTGTTAAAAACATGACAAACATCAAGAAAAGTGCCGACTGTACACTCGGTGCAATCTAGGAGCACACCCCTTTTTTTGTGAAAGTATATATAAATGACACGGATTCCCGTACTAAGGTAAGTCATTATTACGTAATTATTCCCAAACACATTACTACTCGACAAGGAAGGTGAATGGCCTCCTTTCAGTAAAGTCCTTACCCGATTTGACATCAAGTAGACCGGTCTACCATTCTGACCCTCTCCCAACTAACAGGCTGTTTGATATAGAGTTAAAAAATTGAGTTAAGAAAAAATTTTAGTTGATGAATAGTAACAGAGTTAAAAGTGAGTTATAAAAAATGGTGTTTGGAATAGAGTTAAAAATTTATAGGGTTGTTATACAGGGTGTGTAAGAATAAATTGATGTGTGTAAGAAGGAAGTGATGTGTTTGATATTTTTTAATGTTATTTGATTGGTTTAAATGTTGTTTGATTGGTTTATGATTGTTAGTTTGATATAAAAAGTAAAGATGAAGTAAGAGTAGGGTATAAATAGAATGATGATTGTTTAGTGGAGAAAAAATTGAGTTAAATTTTTTATTGTAGAAGATACAAAACAAATACCCTAAAACATTTTAACAGATGAATGGAGTCATAAGGTGGTCTGGCGGTAAAGAGTTGAAGTTGTATGCAGGAGGTGTTGAGGCAAGGAGTTATAAGGTGGTTGAGGTGGAAGACAAAAAGTAGTGGTAATTGAGCCCTTGTAATATAATTAACTTATTAAAAAAATATTTTAACAGATGAATAGTACATTATAAATGAATGCCAAACAGCCGGTAAGTATTATGTGCAGGTCCATAAATGAGGTGCTTTGGAAGCTCTTTGAAGTTGTTTAGGACGTATCTGGTATTCTATTTCCCCTCAACAAATAAATTGATTTAACAAATGACGTAAGTATTAATTAAGTATCCAATATTTTATAATCAATTTATGAACTAATCTAACTTTAACAAACTGAACTATTTAAATTTCTAAAATCCGTAACAAATGGTTAGTATATTTCCAACAACATACTAGATGAACTTTTAAAATTGGAATTTTGAAAGAGGTGAGGTGAAAATAACCATTTACAATGGTTAATGTTGAATTAAAATAACTGTCATAACTTCATAACAAGTTATCAAACCCACTCAAAGATATCCCTCTATCTTAATAATAAGACTATGTTCTCTTTATCTAAAAATTCATTAATTTTAATTTAGCTTAGTTATCTACAAAAATAAATTCAGTTCTATTCAATTTTGTTAAGATGAAGAGAAACAAACTAAAAAGTGAAATCTTATTAAGTTAACAATTGTCTCAACAAAATACCTTAATATACTGACTAGATGCAGTTCTATCAACTATATTTACACAAACAGTGTACTAAGACGTGCCATATTTCATGATCCAGTATGTCATTTCATCCTTTACTACACTAACAACATGTACGGAAACAGTAAAAAGAAAAACTGAAAAAACACCTCATACAGAAAATATCTTCTGTATTTACTATTAGTAACACCCCTTAACTCGTGAAGCGTTACTTAAATGTGACAAATTTCTAATTGCACTAACAAACGTCTGATTATCTGAAGTTCGAACAATCCAAAATTAGCAACAGAAAATCCCAATCTGGTCCTACAATACCAAATCCACGCGCTTAAGCGCGTGCCTAACGAATATCCCTCTTCTTCATCTCTGCACATATAAATACCTCCGAAACCTTTCTCTAGCATCCAACCTCAAAAAACTTCTTCTCACTTTCACAGAAAAGCTTCTAAATCACAGCAATGGCTTCCGAGTTAATATTCCGCGGCCACGAGTCGCAACCGGTAACCGGTGACGGACTCTACTCACCAAAGCCACCGAAGCCCTTCACTCGTCCGATTCACTACCTCCTCCGCGAGCAGCGTCTCATCTTCATCTTCGTCGGAATCGCCATTGCGACCATCTTCTTCACCCTCCGCTCATCCTCGTCGGAAAATCCGATACCGATCCCTGAATCGTACATTCCGCGCGAGTTGACTCAGTACCAGACTCGGTCGGCTCAGCAATTTGCCACCGGGTTCGGCGTCAACTCGGTCGGCAAAATCCCGCTCGGATTGAAGCGGAAAGTGCAGCGGATCGTGGTGACCGGTGGAGCCGGATTCGTCGGGAGCCATCTCGTGGATCGGCTGATTGCGAGAGGAGACAACGTGATCGTGGTGGATAATTTTTTCACAGGGAGGAAGGAGAATGTGATGCACCATTTCGGAAATCCTAATTTCGAGCTGATTCGACACGATGTGGTTGAGCCGCTTCTGTTGGAGGTCGATCAGATCTATCACCTTGCTTGCCCTGCTTCGCCTGTGCATTACAAGCACAATCCTGTCAAAACTATCATATCCTTTTTCTACTTTAACATTCGTTCAATTGAGTTTCGTTCGTAATTCATTCATACTCATATAATCATATTGATTTGTTTGTTAATTGTTGGATTGATTTGTGGATCGGAATTTTTTGTTCCTTAATTTTGTTTGTGATTACAAGACGAATGTGGTAGGGACATTGAACATGCTTGGATTGGCGAAGAGAGTAGGTGCGAGGTTCTTGTTGACGAGTACCAGTGAGGTATACGGTGACCCTTTGCAGCATCCGCAGGTGGAGACTTACTGGGGCAATGTTAACCCCATTGGTGAGTACTCAAATTCAATCCTGTTCTTCGTCTTCTGTAAATTTCATTTTTTTATTGCTTTTGTTTTTTTTTTTTTTTTTTTTCACTTTTGGAGAATAGTGTGCATCGAATAATAGGTTATTACTGTATTACATATAAAGAGATCAACAAACTAAACACAATTTCATAGTAGTTCCATTCAAGGAGAGAGCTGATTAATTCATTGCTCCATATTGGAGAAAATAATAAAAATAATGGGATCGAAGTCAGGACCTCACGCTTTATAGATGGATCTAAGTTCTGTTTATTTGATACTCCCTCCCCTCCATCCCAGTTTCATATTCCGTATTCCATTTTGATCCATCCCAACTTCTATCTTCGGATGAAAAATCTTTCTCCTACTATATTTACTATTTATCATATACTTTATTGACCCTCTTTCCTACTTTATCACAATCTTTCATACTTTATTCACTTTTCTCTTAAATCTTATGTCCGGCACCGCGGGAAGATGAAACCGGGACGGAGGGAGTATGTTTAGTACTGTTGAAAATTTTAGATATTTTCAGTCTCTTGTTTGTGGGAGCCTTTAGATTGAGACTGTTTGGTATAAAGTTGAAACAATTAGTTAGTAAAAATTTAGGTGTTTTTTATCAGTTTTTTTTTTGTTTTAACATGAGTCATACAATCGTAATATAAAGTTTTGTATTTGAGAGTTCTCAATAGCTTGCAAATATCGCAAGGGCCAATTGTTGAATAGTCACATTTGAATTCAATATTCGTTATCCCACCTTTTATTTTAGAAAAAGTCACAAAAGTTTGGTGGGATTTGGTGTGGTGGGGTAGAGTAGGGTAATGACTGAAACATAACATGCATTGAGTTTTCATTCAAAAGCTGATTTGAGATGAAGTGGGTCATTTGGAGATAAATGGTAGTAGTACTGTGTGAATAAGAGTGACCCGACAAGGGACAAATTTGTGGTCCGTTACTGACAATAGTAATGTGGGTTGTGAGGACAGGTGTTCGGAGTTGCTACGATGAGGGAAAGAGGACTGCTGAGACTTTGACCATGGATTATCACAGGGGTGCTGGTGTTGAGGTAAATTTCTTCCCTTTCCTACTAACTGTATATTTTATTGAACATTATTTATTATACTCCAAAGTGGTCCAGCTAAATGCATTCATAATGGTTCTGATTCTCCTGAGTTATCTAGTACTTATCAATATGATGTAGAAAGTTTTTTTTGTTTCTTTCACATGTTGGTTGATTTGTGTTTGTGTCGAACCATTAGTATAATGTTAGGTGTAATGTACAAGTCAAACATGGTATTAGGTATCAGATAGGACTACCACTTGGTATTTTTTGAGCTACCGGACTTAGTTAGACGATATGTGAATTTTTATCTTAATCTTAGCTGCCTGGTTTTCTATGATAATGACATTATGCATGAGGTGAGAAGTGCTTTTCACAAAATAAAGAAACCTTAACTGGTTAGGGGCTACCTGTTATAGTGATTGTACAACCAGAGAATACTGATAAAAATTGTGTTAAAATAATTATGAGAAAACAAGGGGCAACGCAGCTAGAAAATTATCAGTTGGAGGGGACACCTATTCACTCGCCAGCTCGTCCTGTTGGATCACATACACTTGAGAATATAGTCTGCGAAAGTTTAGAAGCTTCCTGGTCCATGGTTATAGCATAGTATATGACACTCTTCAGTCCTTTGCCCTAATATAAGATTTGACATGTCAGTTGATTCTCAAGCATTGCTCAATAGCCTACGAGAACATAATGTTGTTAATATACCTGTACATTTTTTTTTTTTCATGCTTCATTTTTGTAATGTCTGTTAATTGGATGGATTTGTGTCTGTAAATTCCATTGACAAGTCTAAACTGATGATTTGACAGGTCAGGATTGCTAGGATCTTTAATACCTATGGACCTCGTATGTGCATAGATGATGGCCGTGTTGTTAGCAACTTTGTCGCACAGGTAAACTGATTTCTGAAAAAAAAAAAAAAAAAAAAAGGAACATGTACAATCTTTCAAAACTTGAAACTACTGCATTAGTTTGGAGCTAATGATGTAAACTACAAATTGGCAGGCATTGAGGAAGGAGCCATTGACTGTTTATGGTGATGGGAAGCAGACAAGAAGTTTTCAGTTTGTTTCTGACTTGGTAAGCATAAGCTCTTATATTCTTTGTTTTTTTCCTCAAGGTTAGTTTTGTGAGGCATGCTTGTACGACTGTTATTTCTGCACTTGACCTGGTTTGGGACAATAATTACCGTTACTTGATTTGGGCCGTGTAAGTATCATGATTTGTGTTGACATTTCGGTGTTGGATTAACCTTGAGCTTTATCTTTAGTACAATAAGAGCTTTTTTTACTGTTTATTATGTCTTGAATCAACTCTGGATTCTTGTATGTGCTGAAAATCTTGTGTTTACCAAATACAAGGTTGAGGGACTGATGCGCTTAATGGAAGGAGAGCATGTTGGACCTTTCAATCTTGGAAATCCTGGAGAATTCACTATGCTTGAACTTGCTCAGGTATGTATCTTCCCTGTTTACCGATTCTTCTTTCCTGAAACATCCGGAATCTTTGTCCTAAAACTCCGTTCTCAACTTCTTATCATATGTTGAGTGTAGGTGGTCCAAGAAACCATAGATCCAAATGCTAAGATAGAGTTCAGGCCTAACACAGAAGACGACCCACATAAGAGGAAGCCCGATATTTCCAAGGCAAAGGATCAGCTAGGTTGGGAACCAAAGGTGCCACTGCGTAAGGGTCTCCCTATGATGGTCTCAGACTTCAGGCAACGTATCTTTGGTGATCGCAAAGAGAATGCTGCCTCAACACAATGAGGATTATAAAGTTTGAATTTGCGTAGACAATGTTAAGCTCATAGACGAGAGTGGTATTGCTGGATGTGTATTCTTGATCTCCATTTACGCTGCGTGGTGGTTGGGGCATGGAATAATTAAACAGCAACGATGAAGGAGCTCGCTCTTAAATTAGTTCCTAGAGGTTCTGTAGAGAAATTGCACTTCTCTTTATCTTTTTATTGTTCTTATTATTATATTGCCTTGTGTTGTCATACTACATATTGTGTAGATCGCTTTTGCACCTATATTATTATGTAAGTTCTTCTTTTCCAGAAGAGTAGTAGCACAACCAGTAACATAGTTTTGTTACAATACAAATTTGAGTTGATTTTGGAATTACTTTGAAATGATCTGGCGAGAATAGAGTAGAAAACAATCATCTTTTTAGAATGCATTATAGTATATCATTTGAAATTGGGAAGTAAAGCAATTGATGTTTAGTGCACACTTCTGCTCATTCGTGAACTAAGTACTTCCTTCGTCCCGGAACAAATTTTCCACTTTGACTTTTTGCGATCTAACTTTTTCAACTTTAACTACGAATTAATCTTAAACCGCAAATGTAAAATGTTTAATTTTTTTATATAATGAAAATTTAGAGGCATTTGCGGTTTAAAGATTAATTCATAGTTAAACTAAATTTTCATTATATAAGAAAATTGAACATTTTACATTTGCGGTTTAAGATTAATTCGTAGTCAAAGTTGAAAAAATTTGACCACAAAAAGTCAAATTGGGAAACAAAATTGAACATTTTACATTTACTGTTTAAGATTAATTCGTGGTCAAAGTTGAAAAAATTTGACAGCAAAAAGTCAAAGTGGAAAACTTGTTCCCGGACAGAAAGTACTACTTACGCCTTAATTTGCTCGTCATTTGGCTTACCGTCAGCAGTGATGCATGAGTCTTCTACTTGATGTGCCTATTAGGCCACATTCATATGACAAGTATCAGTCCCATAATTCACAGCAAACCAAAGCAAAAGACAAAACAAAAATTCCGGAGTAAACATCCTCATTCATCATTTGTCACTTCCAAAACAAATGCACCTGCTCAAAATTCGGGCGAGCTCCGGATCATCTTTGGGACAAATTTTTAATCTAAGACAACAATACATTTGTTGCTTACACTCAAGTCACCATTTGTTACGAATTGTCTATAATACCCTTGTGTCTTGGTCAACGTTTCAATCAAATCATCGTTCTTCTTCCTATTTCAGATCTTCCCCTTTCACTTTCTTCCCCTTTCATCTTCATCTATGTCCATTTTTCAGAGATCTCGTCCCCACCATCACGCCGGAGTCCTCCACCGCCACCGTCATTGATGAGACAATATTCTAACGTCTCATTTGGTCCTTTTTAGCGGTATTTTGTTAGTCTTTGACCTTAGTTTTATAGTGTTTTTGTACGTTTTTATGCTTTGGTACTTTGTTTGTATTTTGTAGGATTTTTTGTGTTATTTGGTCCCGAAGGTGAAAATCGGAGTGAAGACATTGGTTATGGATCTCTGAATGAAGAGTAATTGGGTGAAGACGGAAGTGTATTCGGAGTTCGGACGAAGAATTGAGAGGCGTTTTAGCTTGACTTGCAAAAGTGATGATTTACGGAGCAGTCTAGCCATTTTGGACATAACTCTCTCATATGAAGTCCGATTTACCTGATCTCGGTGGCCATGAAAAGATAATTCAAAGGGCTACAACTTTCGTGCCAAAATCGTGCCAAATTCTTCCTGAAGAAAAAGATACAGACATCGCAAGTTGACTGTCAAAAAGCATCTTCGCCGCGGCGAGAGTTCCCGAGAGCTTATTTGCTGGGCGATTTTCTGGTCGAATTCTGCTAGGATTCTACTCGTTTTTTCTCCTTTAAATAGATTTATTTCACAACTTCAGATATAACTCCTTTTACCCTAGATATGCATAGGAAAAGCTCCTAGATTCAGACATTGACATTGAGACATCTTTGGAGCTTGGTTGTTCATTGAATTTTGTCATCAAGATTATTGGTATTGATTTCTCAATTGCTTTGTTCTTTACAATTCGTTTTTTATCTTATCGATTGAATTGTATGTTATTGCGTGTGAGTTTTTCATCTATGTTTCATATGATTTTTACCATTAATCTCTGTATGCAATCATCAAGTATGAGTAGCTAAACACCTTTGAATACAGTAGTATGTGAAGATTATGCATACTCGTTTTAGGGTTTATCAAATCACTCATATAGGTTAGTCTCGTATAAAATTTTCGTAAAAACCTTTAATTCGATAAGTCCGTATTAAATTCTCTAAATTATTCATGATTAAGGATCGTGAATTGACGACTCACGATTTATCCAGTATAATATTTTCTAAGAACGATTGGTTGAATCGAATTGATTGATTTACTGTACAACAACCGTGTGACAAATATGAGTGTTATCCCTAGTTCGAATTAGCATGATTGGATCTTGCTACTCTGTTCATCTTTCTCTCATTGTTGATCGTAATCTTAGCTTTAGTTAAACTAGTTAGAAGTACAACCAACCCATCAATTAAATTGTTACTAGCAATTATCTGTTTACTCTCACTGCTACGTAGCTTAATTAATTTCTTAGCGAACGACTCTGTGGTTTAGCTTTATTTGTCTACAACAACTGCTTACTACTTGGTTTTCTAAGTATTAATTTGAGCATATCAGTCATCATCAAATTCGCCTCTTCACTCCACCACCGCCTCTTCTTCTCCACCATCGCCTCTTATGCTCCTCCACTACCTCTTCTTCTCGTCCTCCTTCCAATTTCAGATTTTTGGGGGCAGGGGCGGTGTGTGTCGGGTCAGGGGCAGTGTGTGTCGGGGACAGTGGTGACTTGATGGTAAAGGAAAATTGTATTGTTGTCTAAAAGTAAAAAGGTCACTCAAAAGTGACTTCTTGGTAAAAAAAATCCCTCAAAATTCAACATACATTATTCCCCAACTACTAAGCTGCAAATTCCATAAAGTTTTTGAGAGTGACGGTGGCATCACCTAGGGATCTTCAAATTATCAAAATTATTGTAAAAGTAAAGGTTTATTTGGCAATCGATTATAATCATGTAAATCTGATTAAAAATATCAAAAAACACTTATTTAACCTGATTCTCTTGATTTTAATTGATATTCAAGATTTTACTAAACAATAGTAAAACATATTTCTCTCACACCAAATGTACAACACACTCTCTTGTATACTAATTGTGATATGATTTTTCTATTGTTTACTATACTGACTAAATTTAGAGATCTCCTCCTTATCCTTTCCTTCCATGGAAGCTTAATCTTCCATGTGGAAACTTCCTCTTTTTATATATATATATTTTAGTTTCTTCCATGGAGCTTTCATGGCATGAAACTCCGATCTGGAGCTGTTAGTGTTTAGGGATGTAGAAATGGCAATTCTGGACTTCTAGTCACAATATAATCGCTTTCCTTAAAGCGTAATTCGCCCCCACTATTAGTGTACAACAAGGGTTGCAGCGAATCGCTCCCCGGATACAAGGAAGCTCAAAAAATCTGTATGTTTGACTACGAAATGTACTTTCAGAATCAAACTCAAGAACTGGAATAAGCGGTAAAAAAAATGCAACAAAAACAATTACTGCAGATATTGTTTCCGTAGCATGAGGGAGAGATAGAAGGTTCTGGTGTAGTTTCAATATGGAACAAGCCCTCTTATTTATAGATTTCAAGGGTCATGTCTGAAGAGATAAAATTCTCCAGAAAATCTGGATAAGAACAGATGCAATGGATTAGGATTAAATCCTATCCATTGGATCACACCTTTTCAAATCAATGGTCATGAGTAAATGACTGTTGGTTCAAATTTAAAATGGTTGTTTGCTTTTCCCGGGTTAAACCTGACTGCAGGATTATTTTCCAGATTAAATTCTAACCGTACAAATTTTAAACAAAATTAACGACCGAGATCGATAAGCGATGCAAGCGTGCAAAGTGCTAAGTGCGCCTAGCTAACAAAAGCGCCACATGCGCCACGCGCCCGTGCCACGGGCTTGGGCTCGGGCGCGCGCGTGTGGCCCTGCCAAGTGCACCTACTTAATAATTAGTTTACACATCATTAATGCACTTCCATAAATAAACTAAACTTTCCACACTACTTTTCCTATGTGGGACAAAGTGCATTAGTTTATTTATTACTTCACACTTTCCATATGGGACAAGAAATAATAGTTTATATTACTTCACACTTTTCAAAGCTCAACTTTGATTTCCAATGTGGGACATTGATTACTTATCTCTTACATTATTTATTCTTGGGAATCTCCCACAGGAGCTTCTTGCCATGGAGCTTTCATGGAAGAAAGGGAAAAAAGAAAAAATTAGTGGAGGATAATTTGAGAAGTGAATTCTTTAGGGTT
Source organism: Plantago major (assembly GCA_026545765.1). Classification (NCBI taxonomy): domain Eukaryota; kingdom Viridiplantae; phylum Streptophyta; class Magnoliopsida; order Lamiales; family Plantaginaceae; genus Plantago; species Plantago major. The sequence goes on from CM048843.1 coordinate 28,881,521, forward strand.
AGAGGAGAAAGACCGGATTGATGAAGAAAATAGTAATGTTTTGAGCTTCCATTGCATTGAAGCTCAAGCTCCTTCTGAGGAAGAAAATGAAAATAAATTGAAAAAAAATATTTTGAGTTAATTTAGTTTAAAAAATAATTTATATGTTATAATCTTTCATTTGTTTATAAAATTTATTTTTTACATTTTTTTTAGGTTTTTTAAGTTTTATTTAAGGGAAAATTACAACTGCTCCCCCCTGGAAAATACACATATTTCAAAAAGTCCCTGGTATTTGAACAATAACACATCCTCACAATTTTTAAATAATTACGAATTGGTAATTGCATTTTGAAATGTCCAAACACATCCTTATATATTAAATACAAATTTGACTCCAACTTACAATAAATTCAATATTTACATCGAAAGTATATTTTATTTTCCAAATTGAGATGCATAAGTTGCACATGTATTTTCAACTTATTAACCGCTAACTTTCAACTTTTTTCTGTCCCTAAAATTACTTCATAAATATAGAAGCATTTTTAAAAGAAGAGAAAATGAAATGACAAATTTTATCTTAAAAAAACTAAGAAAAAATTTGTAATTTTGTTAACATGACATGATGTTAGCAATTTTTTTTTTTTTTTTTTTGGTACTTTACCTTGGATGGATTAATTCATAAAGCCATATAATTGAAAAACTTGAACCACTTATCAAGTAACTGTTTAGTAAACTCTGATACATTCAATTAGTTATATTTTAGCCTTATGCACTACTTGAAACTGTACTTTATACCCTTCATGTACTCAAAGGAAAATGAAGTTATAAAATAATTGGTAGTTGATATTAAAAAAAATAGTTATTATTTTAGTTGTAAAACTAATAACCACAAAATATTTATTTTTAATAATACAAAATTAAGAAATTATTGGCTATTCTTTTGTTTTACTGATAATTTACTTTATTTTAATTTGAAAGATTAACCAATAATTGGTTAAACTCAAAAGGAGAATAATCATGACTTTTTCTTAAAATAAACATTATTATCACTGTCCATATAACTTTTCTTTAAAAAAAATTTAAAAATACGAATCATAAAAATTGCGGTGTTACATAATCCATAATTTTCACTTACTACTAAAAAATTAATAATCATACAGTTCGAAAATAATATTTTTAACAAATATTAAAAATAAATAATGTTGAAAAATAAAGGGTTTAAGTTGATTTAAATAAGATGTGAGTTAGTTAGACTTATGCAAAATATGAAATTAAGACCATGTTTGGGAGGTGAACTTAGAAAGTGAAAAATGGACCAACCTGTTATTGTTCAAATTTAGGGGACTAATGTGTAATAAGGCACTTTTGTAGGGAGTGCCTATGAAATTTGCCCTTTATTTAATGGAATTATTTAAAATGAATATCTCTTATTTTTATAATTTACTTTGAATTTTAAAATTTATTTTCATAATTTTTTAATCATAATGCGCCCAGATTCAATGAGATTGTGACGTGTGTCTGATTATATAAAGAGAATTAGTGAAAAATTAGAAGAAATACGATAGACATACGGTTTTTGTAGGGGGCACCGGCACACCAGCTGCAACGTCATCAATTCCGCTTGAAACTTGATCAAAGTATCAAAATTCCAATAAGTTTGTTATTATGCATTGAAATTGGACAGTACCATTCTAGTGTATCAAAATTGACAGTGTCTCATTGTACTGTTAAAAAAACCGTTTTAATGTAATTTTAAAAATGAAAAAGTTAGTTTGTAACGTTAAAGTGGTAAAAAAAAATAGTGCAAAATAAGATTTTGGATTTAACTTTATTTATATGTCTAAGCCAACTTACTAATTGACAAGAATAACACTTTAACAATTAATTTTTATAATTGTTGATTATAGATTTGGGAAGTAGACAAAGTGTACAATTTGATTTCAACATTGCATGTAGTACAAGTGTACAGTTAAGCTGTGACAATTATTAATAAGACGTGAACTTTATTTAGGTGCAAAAAGCGGTAAACACGTGTTAGTATAATTAATCAAAACAACACCAATAATTAACCTAATGAGTACATCGAACCAGATTTTTCCACCATTACTGAGATACAGGTGACAGGATCCAATATTGTACCACTACGAATACAACATTCATCATCTTCCTCCTCTCCACCGCTACCCACCCCACGACGTCGTTTCGACGCCAAATCGAGTAAGCTTCCTTTCCTGCCATTTTTCTACTCGCCGGTATTTACCGTTTTCTTCGGCTCGCTCGCTCGCTCATTTCAAACTCCTATTTTTTTTTAGAAACAATATTAATTTATGCCTTTGTTGATTTAGACGAAATGATCTTTAGACTACGATGGAGTATTAATTTATGGATTTATGTTTTGCAAATGCTGTTAGTTTACTTTCAACAATTCAACAGCATTTTACAAGTTCTAGTTGTACATGAGATGGAATTTGAAATGGCATTGGAGACTTGGCCAAGCATTATGGCTCTGATGGAATTTTTTCAGTTCTTTTCGTGTTTGTGTGAGTTTCTATTGTGAAAAACTGCCTATAGATGATGTACAGGATAGGCATACCTCGTTGAAATGCGTTAGGGTTGAGGGCATTGGTTGGTAAGCAATAAATAGAATGTGTCTGTCAGAACGAGGCTTGCGTAACTAGTGAATGCAACCATCGTGGAATTTACTCTATGTGGTTCCAGTAACTTTTTTCGAGCAGGTGTATAACATGTCAACTTGTTTAACTGATCATAAACACCAAGATGAATTTTAGTTCTAGTTGTCGACACTCCGTTTTGGTCACTAGCTATCTGTCATTTTTTTATATTCTGAATTTCTGATCTGTGATCCTTGTTATCTATCTGTTCTTATTGTGGTTTTTGGTTCAGGAAAAGATTGTTCGGCAACGGTTTAGTTGTGGCATCTAAGCTACTATCTAGAGATGGCCACTCCCAATAATAGCACTTCTGAAAATATGCTTGGGCGTGACAACTGTAACATTTATTTTCTTTCCCATTATGAAACTAAGCTTGGGGATGGATTACGGGGCGTCTTGTATTTTGTGGCTCTCGGATACTGCTTTATTGGACTTTCAGCTATAACTTCTCGTTTCTTCCGGTCCATGGAAAATGTGGTTAAGCATACTCGGCCCGTTAATGAGATAGATCCCTACACTAATACTGAGGTCGTCCGATACAGAACGGTTTGGAATTACACCATAGCTGACATCAGTCTGCTGGCAATGGGGACTAGTTTCCCCCAGATATCTTTGGCCACTATCGATGCTATAAGGAATATTGGGAATTTGAATGCTGGAGGTATTTCTTTCCGTCTAAACAGTTTGTGGGGAAGCAAGACTTTTTTCATTATTAGAACCATCTCGTCGTAGCTTTTATTTTCTGATACATTTGTAGCTGGTATTTATCTCTCCGTCTTTATTGTTTGTAGTTCCCTTTGCGTATGCTGTTGGTGAGGATACATATTAGTTCCCTCTGTGTTATCCCCTAAACCGCTACTTTGCTCTTCATTTAAAAAATTTCCAGCTAATGATTTCTCTGTATATATCGAACTTTTGCTATATGTTGATACCATCTGTAATTATAATTCTGCTATATAATTGTTACATCATTTAAACCCGAAAATCTTCGGTAGATTTCTGTATGGGGTAATTTATGAAAAAATTACCCGAGAGTGCGACAACATTATTTTAGGTTCTCTATTGTGGTATCCGTCCATTTTAGTTACTATATTGTGGTTATCCTTCCATTTTACAGTTAGTTTTGGGGCCAAAGTATAGTAAATGGACGAATGACCATACTAGAGTACCTAAAATGGACGGAGCCACTCTTTAAGTATCCAAAATGGGACCGAATTTTTGGAATTATCCTTTCTATGTCTAATTGTTTCTCATTCCCTTTATTAATTAGTACTCCCCCATCCCAGACCAAATGTCCCACTTTTCATTTATATATATCCCGATATAAAAGCCTCATTCCCGTATTTGACAAATGATAAACCCATATGGACCAACAATTTGGGACCTCGTATAAAACATCCACTTAGTTTATTGTACTATTTTTACATTACACATTAATCTCCGTGCCCAAAGGCAAGTGCGACATTTAGTTTGGGGCAGGGCGAGTACTTGATTGTTTTGTCCAAACTAAGACCTAGCAACATTAACCAATTTTATACTGATATTAACTGAATTGATTTTCCTGTGCTCTGTGGAATTTTGAATTTACATTATTCCTTTTCTGTTACTGGAAATGTTTGCCGCTTATATTTTGTTACTTTTAAATGTGTGGACACTTCGTTATTATGAAGTTCTCTGAGAAACTTCACTTCAATATTTTACAGGTTTAGGTCCTGGAACTCTTGTTGGTTCTGCTGCTTTTGACCTATTTCCAATCCATGCCGTGTGTGTTGTGGTTCCTAAAGCTGGAGAACTAAAAAAAATATCAGACCTTGGAGTCTGGCTGGTGGAACTCTTTTGGTCTTTTTGGGCTTACATCTGGCTATATATAATATTGGAGGTGAGCCTTGTTGACTAAATGAAAGATCATTATGATTGATCTATACAATGTGAACACTCATGCTCTTCTATCATGGCATTCACTAATTTACTTCACTTCTTTGAGATCAATTCCTCGAGACCTGTTCATGATAGCCTTTAAAAGGATAGTATATATTACTCTGATTCTTGAGAGGTGTGAACTTCAGTTTGTAGCACATCAGCCTCCTGGGAATTTCCAATACCATGGAATTAGGAAGTTAGTAAAATTAACTCATAAAAAGTTAAACTGGTACCTTTTTTTTCTGGGCATGGCAATATTTATCCATAATTCAACTTTGCAGTTATGGACACCAACGGTCATAACTCTTTGGGAAGCTTTGATTACAGTGCTGCAGTTTGGACTACTGCTTATACATGCTTATGCCCAAGATAAGCGTTGGCCTTACTTATCACTGCCACTGTAGGTCCTTTGTTGATGAAATTACTCTTATCAAAACTTCTTCCTCGACAAAATCTAGTTTTGATTATCTTATAAGAAACATGTGATTTATACATTTTGATCACCCCAGAGCAAGAGATGAGAGACCAGAAGAGTGGGTACCTGCAGAAGCTGCTCCACTCAAGGAAGGTAGTAGAGCCCGTCATACTTACTCAGATTCACTCGAAGTTGATGAAGACAGAAATAGAAGTGTTGTTGACATATTCTCCATTCACTTTGGTGACTTAGGTATGACTTATGTTTGGGGATTTAGTATGCTCTGGTTTATTTTGTTTATGGGCTTTAGCAGCGAAAAGTGCGATACATAAATTTGCTAAAATTGATATCAGGGGTATGTCTGGGTAGTGGGTATTACATAATGTGTACTCATCTTGCAGTTTTATATTGTGAATTACCATTAATCCCCACATCTCCTTTTCTCCCGCCTCAGTCTCAAGATTCATGTCTCATGTTATCACAAATCCAAAACCTTCTTTACATCTATTCCAGATACTTATGGAAAGTATCTTGCTAAATGCTAACCATTAAACCATATAAAAAGTAGTAACATCCTATATTTACGATGTGAATAAAATCAAACACCATCACCAAAGGTCACATCATCTGGAATTCTCCGTGGGGCATGGTGTTCATTTTGGCAGATATTTACTATCTTATTTCTCTTGCAAAGCATAATCTACAGGTCATGCTATCAAAACTTGCCTGATACTGATGTCACTGAATCCTCCTCAGAGCAATCACGCGTCGAGTTGAATCAGGAGAAAGATAGCTTTTTCTCGATCTGGAAGCAGCAGTTCATTGATGCACTCACGGTACCATCTAAGTTTTTGTCCTCATCGCTCTTCTTCTTTTTTTGTTTCCATGTTTTTTTAGAGACTCTTGAGCTACTTGTAGCAATGATGTGTATGTGCACTCAGGTTCCTAGTATTTCCTTTCAATTTACGAGGACTTAGGTTTGAAAAAGCATGCAGCGTTCATAAAAAGTTGCTTTAACCATTTGTCATGCAATGTCTGCCTTGCTTTGGGCTTCAGATCCTTTTCTCATTGCAATTAGATGGCTGTGATTAATTAAACCAACTCCCAGTCTTGTTGCATGCATACATTTATGTTATTTGTTTGTTTGTTGATTACTCTTTATCCTTCTAACAGTTGGAGAATCCTGAATCGAGAAAGCTAACTGATAAATGGTGGCGGCTGGCCAAAGTTCTTTGGGAGTTGCTCCTTTCTCCATGGAGATTGCTTTTTGCTTTCGTACCTCCACATCAGATTGCTCATGGATGGATTGCCTTCATCTGCTCTTTAATTTTCATAAGTGGGATAGCTTACATTGTGACGAGGCTTACTGATCTTATAAGCTGTGTAACAGGTTTGCATTTATTGGACTATACCTGCCAATGAGCTAGTGTGTGTTTATGCACTTAAGTTGTGTGTATCACTTCACGCTTACTCCTGTACATCTCGGTGATACGAAGTGTATTGATAGATTAGAGTTCTGTCTCGAGCTATATTTCGGGATACTGAAATATATAGAAACTTAATAAAAAATTCTTGAAGTATTATAATTCTCTGGAAGCACAAATATATACAAATATTAAGGTAAATGAAAATCTCAAGTATGTGAATAATATTGAAATTACAATTTATTTTGTTTTCGTTGAAGTTAAAGTTGAAAACATTCCAAAGTTTCACTAGAAACGTTAGAAACTTAAACCCATATATGTAATTTCAGGTATCAATAGTTATGTTGTAGCCTTCACTGCACTTGCTGCTGGAACATCATGGCCGGATTTGGTGGCAAGCAAGATTGCAGCAGAGCGACAGATAACAGCTGACTCTGCTATAGCTAATATTACTTGCAGGTTTTCCTTTCGGCTTCATAACGTAGTTATATTTTGGTATTTTAGAACTTTTAGATCTCTCGCTGCTGTAGTAGTTGTTGTCATTTCATGGTTGCCTACTTCAAAGCTGGCAGGAATATTTGCTCTAAGGTGCTCTTATTCTTAAGATTTTTAAAGAAATAGTGAATTTGACTCCCAGCTTCTGAACTCGAATTAGGTTAATCTATCATTTAGGGTACTATAACTGATAATCAACTACCACTCCACTACTTCTATTTTACTTGTGTTTAGTGTAGTAGGAGTCTTTAAGTTAAAATTCCTATGGAAAACCTGTTTTTCCCAATATTAGGAAAAACTAAAAACTATACTACCACCACCTCAAGTGTTTGGCACACTCAATGTTCAAGGAAAAACAGGTGTTTTTTATAAGGTTCAAGTGTCATAAATAATTTGTGTTCTATTCTTGAATGAAACTACAAAAAATGTTTTTCGCTCTCTTGTCAAACTTCTATTGTACCTTCGGCAGGGTACTCGTCCCCTTGAGTTTTACCCGATGCGATATTTCTATTACTACTAACTTGTTAAGCCATTCTCGAATATTGCAGCTCAATTAACAAATTGTTTAGTGCTATAACAAGTGGCTTTGTGATCTCTTTTTCCTTCTGGGTTAAAACATGCCTGACTAGTGTTTGTATGGTATTTCGTGCAGTCTCAATACCATTTAAATTTGTAGAGCAGTGGCGTATTTAATCAAAATTTTGTTATTTGCAGCAATTCAGTGAATATTTATGTTGGTATTGGTGTGCCATGGCTGATAAACACATTATACAATTTCATTGCTTACAAGGAGCCGTTGAGGATAGACAACGCAGATGGGCTGAGCTTCTCGTTACTCATGTTCTTTGCTACATCAGTAGGGTGCATTGGTGTTTTGGTACTCCGCCGTATTATATTTGGTGCTGAGTTGGGAGGCCCCAGATTCTGGGCCTGGGTTACTAGTGTTTATTTCATGCTGCTGTGGCTTATATTTGTCACATTTTCGTCGTTACGGGTGTCGGGTATTATATAAGGGATACCTTGTTGGCTTATATGTGTCACATTGTCGTCGTTATTGGTGTTGGGTATTATATGGGGGATGCCTTGCTGTGTGTTGTAGCTAGATAAATTCACCCAAGGATACATGCATTGGTATCATATTATACATGTACTCGAAAAGGAAAAGGAAGTACATTTTTCGATGTCTATTCTGTTGGAGCCTAATTTCACAAATGAATGAATGATACTTTTCAAGTACTATTCAAGTTATAGCATTTTTTCTATTTTCTGTCACTTTTCTTGGTACCTCCAAGGCTTTGTGGTTTGTTTGGAGTCCAATAATTAAGGGTTGGGTCATTTACTCATTTAGGAATAGTGTTGGTCGTTATTTAAGTACTCGCTCATACGTTCCATTAAAAGCTTCCTAAGCTCTTACTTTCTCTTAGATTAAGTAAATGGTAATAAAAAAATAGTTTGTAATAGGTATTATATTGATAAAGTTGTAAATGGGTGATAAAGTAAGAGAGTGATTGAATAAAGTGGTGATAAAGTAGGAAATAAAAATAATAAAGAATTAGTTAGTGGGATAAAAACTTTCCATTTTTAGGCTAGGAAGTTTCTAATGGAACACCAAAAAAGGAAAGTTAGTAAGTTATTAATGGAACGTAGGGAGTAACTGCAAAACATGAACCCAGAGGTAATGCAGTGTGGAGCAGGGTAAGGCTCGTTTTAGTGCATCAGGTTTAAGCAGCCCTTAGATTCTGCCTGGTTTGCCGTTTGTACAAATTACACAAGGAAATTTTAGGGCTATGTGCAATAGTACCCATCTGTTTTATTTTTAAGCCAATTTGTAGAGTAAGACATCTTCAAAATTTATTGGTGATTTTATATCAAAGCCTGTCCAAACATGTGGTGTTGAGACTGCAATTGGTGCAGAGTGTTCTTTACTCGGTTCAACATTATTGGTGCCAGATTTTCTTGTTTCCTCAGAAGGTTATGAAGGTGATTGAAGGTATATGTAGGAAGTTCCTGTGGTCTGGTGAGTCTGGGGATAGCAGGAAATCCCCCATTGCCTGGGTAGTGTGTGTAGAACTAGAGCGGAAGGTGGTTTGGGACTGATGCATCTCCCCTCTCTTAATAAACTTGCTATGTTGAAACTACTATGGTCTATTCACACCAAAGCAGATAAACTTTGGCTCAATGGATCCATGCCTTCTACATTAAGGAACAGGTACTTGAGACCATGATCATTCCGGTCCAGGCTTCTTATCTTTTTAAGAAGATTTTGAAGTGTAGGGGGTTGATAAGCTCAGCGATGTGGAGGCAAGTCATGGATGTGCTAGTGTTCTCCAAAACTACCTGTTACATTCTTACCAGACCTCCTATTCAACATGTGTCGTGGAAGGACTTGGTTTCAAACAATAGAGGTACCCCCGTGCGAAATTTGTATTTTGGGTTGCTCTTTGGAGTCGATTAGCTACAAAAGACAGATTAGTGCAGTTTGGAGTTCAGGTTGATCCCACTGTTGTGTTTTTTTCTAATGGTTTGTAAGATATGAACCACCTATTTTTTGATTGTTCGGTGATTTCAGTAGCATGGCAGGCTTTGTTGTCATGGTATGGCTGCTCTTATATTGGTGGCACTGAATTTCTGTATGCAGTTTGGATTGAGCGTAATAGTGTATTTTTTGCAATGCTCGCATGGATATGAATAGTCTATTGCGCCAAGTAGTACAAAACAGTGTCTATAGATGTCTGCAGGATAGACGGTTGCAAGGTTTCTGTAAAAGCCTTTTTGGATATCCTGGTATTTAGCTGAGTTAGTGTTTTTTGGTAATATCTGTTGTTAAGTTTCTCTTTGTATTGGGAAGATGTACCTTCAAGTTCTTATACTTGAATAAAAAGCTATGTGTACAACGTCAATACATATATGCATCTACATCCTGTAAATGTTATAACAATTCCTATTTTAATATTTTACATCAAATCTTCAAAAAAAAAAAAAAAAAAAAAAAAAAAAAAGACTCCATGATGTACATGTATACATAGGTGATTTTATACATTGTGATTCGATCAAATCTCTTCATATTAATCAACTAACCAATACATGTCTCATTCCCGTTCATTTCAGGCAGCGTATTATAATACAGTCTCAGTCTCGTTTATTCCTGACTTAAAGTAGACAGACTACCATAATATATTATGAACAATTAATTAGTACATCTTGCGTAAAGAGAATACGGTGCAACACACATATCATATTACTAAACTACTAAACACATAAATCTAAAAAAATAAAAGAAGGAAAAACAGTCTAAAAACAATGCATACAATTCCATCCCATTTGCCTCCAAAAACAATATATACAATTCATCCTATTTGCCTCCATTGATCAATCTATAATATTATCTCCCCATTCTTGCAATCTGGCTTCTTAGGGTTGAGAATTATGACAATTTCACCACAGTAAAGAGAAATGAAGAGGATAGATCGGGAGGCTGCAGATGAAAAGACGGCTTGAAGCGTGAATGAATTGGATTTTCAAGATTCTGTCGATTTTGAAGGATAAAAATATAATTATATAAAACATGTGTTTTTGAACCAAATACCACAGCTCTAGATGGCATCTCGAAGAACAAATTGTGTGGACCAGAAATTCCGGTGAGTTTGGCTTTTTAACGGGCATTGGTATTTCAGATTTGTACAACCAAACGTGGTGTTTTGGTGGATGCTTTTCACATACCACTAGAAAACACCCCATACCAAAGAGTCTCTTAGTTCTTATATACTAGTGTACTTTGAAATAAGATTTTAAACGGATTGAATTCTACCCGACCCAAGCCCATACAGAACGGGTTGAAATGAGATTTTGAACTCCCCAACCAGTTAAATTTTATTCACATTCTCTTGCATATAGCCGGGTCGGCAACATCCTTCGTGTTCTGACTTCTGCTCGGCTTCGTGTTCTAACTTCAGCTCAGCTTCGTGTTGTCACATATTCTTCGTGTTCAGATATTCCTTCTCCAATATCTTCTCACTTCGCCACAAATTCAATGTCGAATTCAGGTAAATGGATTTTTCCCCTTGTCTTAGATGGGATAAATCAAATCTCACTTTATGCCTCTTATGATTGTTGGGTTTTTGATTGACAAGTTTTTGCATTATCTATGTGTCATTAAAAATGTTGGATTGTGATTCAGATTGCTGGATTTTTCTGTTTTGAATGAGTTGCTATCATAGTCGCATTTCTTGATTTCTCTATAGTACTGTGAAAAACGCACCAATTGCTCGATAAATTGCCCCAAAGAAACTAAGTAGTATAAATTGAATGATTTTACAGCCAGCCTGATCAGGTAAGTTCCTCTACAATTTTACAAGCTGAAATCTCAACTGCAAGGTGTATGTATTAGAATTTAGGTAAGTTCCTCGACAATATTATGGGTCTATATAACTATATATGGAGCAAAGGACATGTGCTTGTCCTGAACACAGGCAGAACGGAAGATGAGCAGCAGTGACGAAGATAACATGAATAAATGGCTGTAGTATTTTATTTCTTCGGAAACTCAAGTTAGGTTTACATGGGCTATAAAATCTCAGTTTACAATGTGTTTCGGATTCGTGAAAAACTGAGAGCTTCAGGATTTTTTGGACCTTAATATTTCAGAAATGAAATGAAATTTTGTAAAGGATAAAGATTTGTCTTGAAGTTCATGTAGATGAGCTAAAAAACCAATATGTTCCAGATTTTTTCAGTCAGTCTCACAGAGATTTTGAACCCTGACGTTTCAGATGGTCTGATTAACTGTTCTGTAAGCAGATATGGCTGAAAGGCAACAGCTTGAGGTGCATCATTCCATCGACCCACAATCACCCCCTCTTCCTGCATCAGATGGGGATATGATGTCCTGTGTCATGGCCTTGGAGGCAGCTTTGCTCCCTTGCTTACCTGCTAGGGAACTCCAAGCCATCGATAGATCTGCTCATCCTTCTCATCCAAGTACGTGAGCTGCTGCTTTATATGTTTGATTTTAATTCTAGAGTTTCCTTGATAACAAGTACGATTGAAATTTCCTATATTGAACTGGGGAATATGGTTACGGGACAAAAGAGACTGACCATGTGATTAAATATTCTTTCAAGTTTTTTTCGTGATTGAATGCAAAAACTTAGTTCTAATGTGAAATCTTGTGACGAGTACTTCTACAATTTGTCTGTCTTTGAATATAGATCTTTGGAACATAAAATTACTAGTGTCTGGAGTGCAAATGAGGAGTGTATCTGTCAGCTTACTTGGGGAGTGTTTTCTCATCTTTGTTTCCCTTGTATTTTAGCAGAAAAGTGCTTTGAGAATTGAGGGTACTAAACTGTTGTTGCATTTCTATTAACGTGAATAGCCGCTACTTATGCTTCTTGATTTTAACTTAACACTGATGGAAACTTGTGAGCTCTCTATGTTGATTCTATAATTTTTGTTCATAACTATGTAAACTTGGAAAGTTGGTTCGCCAAAACACTTTCAACCTACTGTCTACATTTCACTATGCTTGTATGCACCACAGCACTGCCATCTCTCGTTATCTGCTTGTTTACATTATTCATAATTTTTATTTCTCGCAACCATTGAGAGAGCTTGCCCACTTTCAAAATAAGAGTCTTCGGTAGTGTTACCTTAGGTCTTTTCCGAGGTTTTTCATTTTCTTGTTTTTTATTATTATTATTTTCCCCCATGCACTTGAACATTGAAAAAAAGGTCACAATCTATGTTTTTCTCTGGTTAGTGTCTCTGCGCTGGGTTACCTGAGTTATGTGCTAGGCAGTAAAGTTTGAAGTGCTGCTGAATTTGTACCTTAGATAGACTTGAGCTCATGTATAAGTAGATGCATCTTTCCATGAAGGGATTGTGTTGCTTGTTAGGTGTGAAATCCTGGTTGCATCAACATGGGTCTTATTTGAACCTAACATACTTCCACCCCACTAATAGAAGTACAATAAAAATGAAAAGATTCAGATGCCTGTTCTTTTTATTATCTCCGGTCTGATGCTTACTATCAACTGGTTAAAGATGATGTATTTGAAAACTATCAGTTGATGTGGAGAGGCATGCAAGAGATTTCATGGATGCAGCTAAAAAGCTCCAGCTCTATTTCATTGGTCTGCAGCGAGAAGAACAACCTGGCAGAGTTGAAATGCTTCGGAAGGTAAATGATATTAGCACGAACACTTGAATCAGCAGTTCCGCTTAGATACTGGTATGAACTTAGGTCTTTCTTTTTTCAGGAGATTGCCATGATGGAAGAAGAATTGAAATCGAAAACGGAACTTATCACCAAGCAAGAAAGACTGCTTCAGGGATGGAGAGAAGAGTTGAAAGAACAATTAGAAAATCACAATACTGAGTTGGAGAAAGTGTAATTACAGGATTGCTAATGCTAACTGCTCACATTATTTATTTGTCTGTATCAGGAAAACAGTTGTAAGAGGTTTCAATCTTTTACGCCCGAGCTTTGGTTCTGTCACCATAAATGAAAGAATTATCTTCTTGCCTCCTTTGTCACCTTTCGGATTTTACAGAGTGCTAATGGCCTAATACTTCAGATCTTACAGAGTGCCTCCTTTGTTCAAATCTTTTTCATATGCTAATGGCCTAATACTACTTCAGATCTCTTATATGCCTATACTAGATAGATAATTTACACGAGATAATTATAATCCAGTGGTTTCTTAAAAGACCGTCTTCATTTTATTTATTGCTTGATTTTTGGGGGCGTTTTATTTGATCAATTTTTATCATTTCTCTCAAACAGCCATGTGCATAAGATATAGAGGGAATGGTTTGTCTGTAATCCCAAAATTCTGCAGCATGCAAGAGAAACAAAAAATGAAACACTTGATTTCTCACTGTCGACTGGCAGTAATTAAACATTAAAAATGATAGAAATTCTGATTTTCTCACTAATAGAAAAATTCTAAATTAATATGGTTTACACCAAGAGTAATTACACCACACTTGCACACCTACAATTGGACCACTGTTGAAGTCTGATCAACTAAAATTTGCTCCAAGTAGAGAACTGAGCATACATGCCATCTTCAGCTCTACTTCTTTGCATAGGTAATTGACATTTGGTTCTCATCACTAACCTTAAATCCCTGTAGCTGTTGCATTGCAACTGTTGATTGCATCTCGTTTTCATACTCAACAAAAGCAATTCCAGGCTTGGCTTCTATCATTCTAACCTCTCTAAATCCAGCAAATTGTATGAAAAGCATTTGCAGCATCATTGAAGTGGTCTCATGCGGTAGATTCTGAATGAACAAGATGTTGTTTGGTGGGGCAGGAGCTTCTGGTACTCTAGCACCTATATATGGTATTTGAGACAGCTGCACCACAAATGAAATAGATATGGTTTTAACAGGTACACTTGAATAAATTAATCAACCACAAAAGATATTTCTACTGAAAGAAGAAATAAAAATACTTCTCTTGGAAAAAAGGCAAACAAGAACCACTATTAAGTTGGTTTAAGCTGGTAAAGTTGGTCAACAATGTACGAGTTTGATCACATGGCAAACATTCAACATCTAGCTCATCATATTAACAATGAGATGTCGAGCCATTCTCGCCTAAGATGCGTGCTTGATCTTTATTTTCAGGAAACTAATCAGGAGTTAAGCAAGTGGCAACTCCACAAGCTGGGCTAAAGGAAGTGACGAGATGAAAAGAAAACATGTGGAAAGAAAAACATGTGGTCTGTTTTAGTGCTTGCTAAATATTTATGCAACTTTTTTTACAAGTCCTTGTGCAAGTAAAAATTCAGAATGTTTCAAACTGTGATCTGTCAATTACAAAAAAATGGAATGTAATGACATGAATTACTATAAAATGGAAAATGTATAACAAAGCTGAGTTAATTCCTGGTGAAAGGGATTTTCTGAAGCAGGCTTTAATCCAACATATGTACATCTCTTATTGTCAAGTTACTCAAGCAACTTCCCAGTTATAAACTGACATTATTCGCCTAAAATACATATTGAATTAATTTCACACCCCAAATTAAGAAACTATACACAGTTGATTGGTTATAATAATTTCCACATACTAATCATAGCACTATTGCTATTAATTATTAAGAGAAATCTGAATTCCACACAAACAGATTTCAAATAAATAAAGACAAAGATATCCTTGATAGAAGTTCTTACAGGAGGGGCAACACCATATGAACCACCATAAGCAGAATTGATAGCCATTGCTGCTTGATTAGCATCACGTTGGTCCTTCTTCTTTCTTCCTGTAAAATTTCAGAATATTAAACAGAAGTATGAAACTGATAATGAAAGCTGCAGACCTGCACCTCAATATGCATTCTCATCCTTCTGTAATTCTAATTTATTTCCTTTGAAATTAACAATTTCGCCATGTGACCAAAGAACATAAAAATGTTCTTCGTTTCACTTATCTGAACCAAAAAAACCCTATTTCATAGTATAGTTTTAAACCGTTTTACTGCCCACTTGAGTTATGATGAATGACAACAGCAGATTGAGAGAAGTATACAGAAGAACAGGTTTAAGGTCAACATATAGTTTACGGCTCGTAAAGAGTTAAAAAAATGTAATCCAGAAAAATACAGAAGTGCGGAAATACTATTTCTAATCATCAGATCAGATACACTAAAGAGAAAAGTGTAACCTTTATCATCTTGCTTCTTTCTCTTTTCTCGGGGTACGAAGGTACCATCTGCCTTCGCTATGACATCGGATTTTGTCTTTGCATATTGTATCCGCTGTGGACAGTAAGAAATTAAAGTACAATCTTTTAAGTACAGCAAGAAATGAAGGTTTAGCAGAAAAGGAAGTACTAGTTACCATATACTTTAGCAGTTTTATCAGCAGGTAATGGTTGGTAAAGAATAAAAAATAAACACAGACAATTTTTAGAAACTAACTTGAATGTCGTAACCATATACTTTAGCAGTTTTAGCAGCAGGTAATGGTTGGTAAAGAATAAAAAGAAACATAGACACTTTTTAGAAACTAACTTGAATGTCATGATTAAATGTTTGCTAGAACCCCTCACACCTCATCATTCACATACACACACCAAAAAAAAAAAAAAAAAAAAGAACCAAATGAGTAAAAAGAGGTCCCTGCATTTCCTGGTGGGATAGGGGGAAGAAATGGTGGTGAATGTTTACAATAACTGGTCATCCTTAATTGATGCTATCACATGCAAGAGCTTCTACCTGGCGTACTTTTCTACTATAAACAGCTAAGATGATTGTGTAATAACCATGCATGAAAGGATATTAACTTATTAAGGTATCTTCCATGAGACTCTCTCTATCTTCCACCGGTACTTGGACTACATGGCCCAACTGGATCCAGTCATAAGGTGAAGCCGCAGAACTGGCTCAAACCAGTCAAGCCCTTTGGTAGCTGATTGAAAGCCAGCAATCATACTGAAAAGTGCCACGTGTTAACTTCACCTATACTAACACTCAGCTTACATCAACTCCATGCGCAGCAATCTGTACCCCCCAAACAGAGCTTCTGAAGCGCAAGACACACATCTTCACTCAGTTCTGTCATCAGGACTTGGGAGAATAGCTTGTGTTCGACGGTTTAATGGTCAGACGTGCAGATTAGGAGAATATGCCTAGCATTTAGGTGGGGTAGTATTATTTTTCATAATATTTAAGGTGCATATTTAAATTAGTTGAATGTGCCAACACGTACAAGTTTTTTCCACCATTAGAGAGCAAGTTGTAGCACCCTGATTTTTACTCGACGAATTAAGAAAAATACAACTCGCGTTGATTTGTGAACTTGTAAATTCGACGAATTTGACTTATGAAAATTTAAAACACAGCTCGACGTCTTGCCCATCATAGATTTGACATTAAAATTATAAATTGTAGTTCGTGAACTAGTGAAATTATGCAGCGGAATAATAAATAGTAGCTTAAAATTACAAAGTGTAGAAAATCATGACACTAAAAATGATAAAGATGTTGCTTCGGCAACGCTCGCCACTTCGGTTAACTCAACTTTGAATCTAAAACATGTTGTTTTAGCAAGGAACAGTCATGTCCACTGACTGAACAAGCACCATGACTTCAAGGTCTATCTTTATATCTTTCAAATATTTGAGTTCATAGGTCTTAATGCAATGCAACTGACTTTAAAGTTCCGTTGAATAATTTACAATTTACAGGTCTATCTTTATGATTTTACAAGTCCGTTGCATAATTTACTAGTTCACGAATTATTATTAGAAATTTTCATGAGAAGTCTAAGGATGCACAGGGCGTCGAACTACATTTTATTATTTTATAAGTCAAGTTTGTCGAATTGACAAGTTGATGAATTAGCACGAATTACATGTTTCTTAATTTGTCAAGTAAAAATCAGGGCGCTACCATTTCAGCTATATTGCTGACATCAGTACTTCACAAACTCCAGCCCATCTATCCCAAAAATATATAATTCGATCCCAAAGTGGCCCTATGGTACGTTCTCTCATCCATTGCCCTACCAGAAATGTCCGCAAGTATAGATCAATCTATAAACCAATCCCCACGAATTGAATAATACACCTCATTCTG
Organism: Plantago major; assembly: GCA_026545765.1. Lineage (NCBI taxonomy): Eukaryota > Viridiplantae > Streptophyta > Magnoliopsida > Lamiales > Plantaginaceae > Plantago > Plantago major. Next base: position 28,899,020 of record CM048843.1, read on the forward strand.
TTATAAATTCTCTCCTTAGCTAACTATTTACGGCATCGGCAAGCAGACACTCTCAAATTCAGGTCATATTGAATCTTTTAGAGCCAGCAGCAATTCAAGTCACTAACAGTCAAGATAATTCAATCGCAAGCATAAAGCTACAGATCACGAACCACATTACTGCTTTTCTCCAGCTAATGGAAATATAATCAGCAACAGCTACAACTATCTTCAACAATAATGAACTCTAATGAATAGCAATGAAAGAAACTAAGAGTACATACATACATACCATAGGCTTGTCATAGAATGGAAACCCCTGCATCTGACGAAGCGCATTGGTAGCAGAAGAAACCTCTTCAAAAATAACCCAGGCTTGTCCCTTGTGTTTTAGGGTTTTGAAAGCTAATACCTCCAGGATCTTGCCGAATTGCGAAAAAACAGCGTGGAGTGATTTCTTCAGCTCTACGCATCAAATTAGTCAGAAAATTAAACCCTAGTTATTACCAACAGAAGCAATAATTATGCTTGAGAAAGAAATAATAATGTTTAAATGTGTACCGTCAAGCTTGATTTTCTCGTTGAGATTGTTGATGTAGATGGTCATATTGGCCGGAACTTCTGTGCCGGTAGCGGTCGGAGTAGCTTCGGTCGCCATAGCTGCTAATCTCTTCTTCTCCGGTGAATAATTTCAGAGATGTTTCAACTCAATGTAGGGGTTATTAGATTGGGCTTCCCGCAAATGATGGATCATGGATGTTCATTCATATGGGCCTCAGATATGGACGAAAGCCCAAAAATGTCAGTGACACTTCTTCTCTCCGGGATTATTAGATGATTTCAACCCAATCCATCCATATGATGTCAATTTATAAGCTGTTGTACAAAACTCAAAAATGCACTTTATACTCAAGTTAACTTGTAAGCTGCAATTTATAAGCTACTAGTACTAACGCCACGATATAGAAGTAACGTGACTAAATTAGTCCTAGTTACTCTTCGGGACAGAGTGGAAGAAGGGAGGGGATTCTCGGACACGGAAAAGGATCCAATGAATTCGAAAGAATTGAACGAGGAGCCATAAAAATTTAAAGAAAAAAGAAAATACCATTCAAAACGATGAGTATATATAAAACAATTCAAGGTTGAATACAAAGTAAAATTTAAAAGAAAATGCAAAGTCACTGATTACAATCTCCATAGCGATGAATAGTCGTAAGCTGCAAAACAACATATCGAAAAAGTATTTATAATCGAATATAAATACTAATTTAAATATAATGTGCATTAATATATAAAATAATACCTCAAATATCGCTAAATGCCTCCTTTTAAACAGCATTAGTTGTTGTGTCGGTGGGATTGCCTTCCTCATCGAATGCTAAAACCTTTAGCTCTTTCTTGCTTATGACTCTCGAAAATTCCACATAGAGCTAACCATGACTGCAAATAGGGTTTGGGAGGTAGAGCCCAACATGAGCTAACGATTGTGTCTGACTCTTGTGATTGTCATAGCATAACAAATTGAAATAGGGAATTGTCTCGGCTGAAATCTAATAGGAAACTTAGTAAGATCAGAAGGTGTAAGTACCATCGGGCAACTGGGAAACCTTTACTCCAGCATTCTTTCCATGTATCGTCTTTGCCCCAATAACATGTTTGCCAATTGCAGTAACAATCAACCTAATTCCATTACAAAACTCGATGGACTGGTCAATATTCATGAGAAGCATAATATGAGTTCCAATCTTCAATCGAATTATATGATTTGGTATTCCAGACGCCCAAATAGTGTTTAAAAACTCAACTGATTAATCATCTTCTCCAGGACATATACAATCCGAACTCGGTGGCATCTCCAGATAGAATTGACATTATATAATCATTAACCTCCTGAACTATCTCATTAGTTGGAGCAAAATAGCTCTATCCTCGAAGTATCGACCATCACCGAAATGGCCCAGTAAGCTCGGATATGTACTCTTAACTATTGCATCAATTGGTTCATTAGTAGAACGAATCATATTTTCAGATAATTTGAAACGTACCTCACCAACATCATTACAACCAACTTCACCATATCCAACTTTCAACAACAACTCAACAAACTCCCTAATTCTCTCAGTCTCAATAGGTATGCCGCCAGATTGTAATTAAATAACACAAAGTCAAGATTCTTTGATACAAAGTGAACAATATAAATTTTAAAATATAGAAATGAGGATAAAACTGAGAATTAATACAACATGCTAAAAAATACATGCAGGCGCATGTTCTTTGTAAGCTTCAATACACGACATGAACTCCAAAGCTTTTTAGATGAGGAAATACAGGTGTGTCCTATATCTTGACTACTACCTTTTGGTATAACGTGCAAAATCTGTCTGAAATCCCTCCAAGGACAACAACCAATCCGCCAAACGTCTTGTTCGATTCTCTATCATAAGGACCTCTCATTATCCTTGAGACTTCGATGAAGAGCCTCAAAGCAACACCTATTAGTCATAGGGGCCTCATCCTAAATGATTGAATTTGTATTCTTCAACAGTCTTGTTATATCTTTGCCGAGTGTAACTCTACTACACATTGTACTCTCATCAACCTGGAATGGAATACTGATTCTAGAATGGGTAGTGTGGCCACTAGGCAGAAGTAGAGAAGCTATGCCACTCGATGCAACTGGGATAACAATGCCACGTCTACCACGTAGAGCATAACACAGTGTATTCCATAAAAAAGTTTATCTTGTACCACCATAACTGCGTAGAAGAAAACTCCACTTGTACCAAAGTCGACGACACCCATAATAGTATGGTACACACTCCGTTGCTTATCCGTTAGACATGGATACAAACGACTATGCCGCTCAATCATCTCATCAACATCATACGACATTTCTTCTGTAATCAATTTATTCATATCGTTATCTATGACTACATTATCGAGTTTGGGCATACCTTCAATACCACTCAAACTAAATCCATTCCTTTTGAGAAATTCTTCTATCTCAGCAAGAGAAAAATTCTTTAATTGTTCCTCACCCAGTTCAAGCTTTACATTGAAATATTAAGAAACAACTTTAGTATAATAAATAATAAATCAACTATCTTATAAAGAGATTACCAAGTTAATGCAAATCTTACCAGGATTAGTCAACTTTCTTCGCATCATGTAGTATTGTATGTCGTCAGATAGATACTCCGTCAGTTTTTCCATACATGCAAGGGCCTCGACATACTATCAGGCTGAAGAATCATGGAGAACAAATGTCGAATGAAGCATCGTGATCCCAAAAAATTGGCTTCCTTTATAGCATGAATATACTCTTTGTCGTCATCGAGCAATCCCTGAGCGTAGCATGCATCGTGGTAAGTTGAGTGAACGACACCATCAACCGTCCACAGATCCTCAAATCAAGTGGCACCTCTAATGTGATTCTACATTATCCTCATGTAATACAGGGGACCAATCTTAATAAATTCTTCCAACTTTGTTGTTGAACTACTTCTATCTCTCCACACTTTCCCTCTAGGATCCCACAAGCCCACAAGTAACATCTTGGAAACTCAACATATAGACACTTACATGCCTCATGATGGGTTTTGTGTATTCCAACCACTTTAGAAACATTGTCTCAGAAACGATATGCTTCTCCAATAAGTCCATAATAAAATCTCCATCCTTAAATGTGGTTGACTGTTCACCCTCCATATGAAATGATAAACGCTTAACGGGTGGATTTTTGTAATGAATGTTATATCTCATAATATGCCATACAACCTCACATGCAGATATATAACGACAATCAACATAATCATTCACCTCATTCCCCACGGTTATTTTGCACCTATCCTATCAATCCCCTTGTTCACGTATTTGATGATATATTTGATTGAATTGGTCTTGTTGCACCATTCAACATTAATGTGTGCCTGGTAATTCATCAATAAAGAGGGATTATGCGGAACAATGAACCTGTAAAAGGATATTTGGCAATTCCTTTTAACTTTCTCTCCCACGAGCATAGGGTGGAGGGGTATTGGCTAGCATATGGACGTTGAACAAACATGGAATTGACGATATCTTCGGGTCCTAGGCCTTACCTTAAATTTCTTGCCACTTGCTTTTTATAAGCATAGGGTGGAGGGGTAGTGGCTAGTTTGGACTTTGCGTACATCCTTGGAATTGACGGTTTGGTCTCAACAGCCTTGGGTTTAGGTGGTTTTCTACTGAAATTGGTCGGGATTGTGAAATTGTTTCTAGTGTCAACTTAAAAGGTGCTGAGATTGGGCTGAAAGCATGGTCCATAATTGATCAATTGGATTTGGAGATTAATTACATGAGAAGGTAGAAGGCTGGAAGGGTGTGAAGTACATGAAAGTGGTTTAGGTGAATAATGTAATCGTGGAAGATCTATGTCGATTGATACTTGTAATTCTATTTTCGAGCATTTATTATGCTCTTGTAGACGTTGTGAAGTTTTAATATATTTGCCGTTTCAGAAACAAAATTATTATAAATAATATTTACTTGTACTACTTATTAGTCAGTTTTCCATTCTTGTCAAATAGTGGCACCTGTATCACGCCTCCTGTAGACCGGATACTCATTATCAATTAAATATAGTATGCTTATTGGAAACTTTGAAAATTTATTAGAGCATTTATTTTCATCATACATGCACGGTGAAGTCAGATTCAATGGTCTGCATGGACCATGCACCATATACTCAGAGACGACCCTGTACAATTCTGGTATCTTAGCGGTGATGAAATAATCTATAGAATATGCAGACATGTTTATATCCCCTCGATCGACCCAAGTAGAATATGTGCATGGGGAAGTCCACGTTTCTGAAACTCAATAGTGTACACAACTGCAAAATGCATAAACAAATGATCAACTCAAATTTGAATGCATACTAAATTGATAATAAATTAAACATAATAACTAATACTGTATGTATAATTTGTTACCTCCTACTGTATTTCCAAAAATGTTCTTTGTCTTCAAGTCTTATATAAGTTGGTCCAACTTTATCTTGAAAACGTGACTCGGAATATTAGGTTTATCCTTGGGTCGTAAACCATTTGACTACGTAAAACATGTGATTGAGGCCATTTTGGATTGCATAAGAATGTGATGAATAGTTTTGGATATCCTATACTCTTGCAAATTGTCATAGTGTCTTGGAAATTCTGAACCATATATATAGGACCTCCAACAAACGAAGATGGCATGACAACCCATTGGATCATGAGGATCTATATCACCTCTTCGAATAGCATCATTAGGTGACTTATAGTTAACAAACCTCAACAATAATTGATTCATCATTATGAAAAAACAGTATATGTGCTTCCATCATCATATAACTATCTACTATAAATTGCTAGAACAGTTTTCTACAGAGTAGCATGGTTTGGGCCTCATCAACACGAATCAAAATTCTAAATGCCAAAAACTCCTTCATAGTAAATTTGTTTTTAACACTTATGAACTTAGTAGTGTGCATGATCTCCGTTTGGTATCCATCTTCGCCATAAGGGAAAAGTAGGGATATTGCATTGGAAGATAACTTGGATGCAATTCTGAAATTCTCTTAAAGTCACCATTTTCTTAAGATAATATCGCGGGGATCCATTTCATACTCGCTTTGTCCTGCATATGGAGAAATAAAAATATTTCGTGTGTTTATTTTCTAAAAGTCGTCCATATCGGCGTCCGCTCTTATTGGGTAGACTTATCTTCATTGTTGTTTTATTTTATAGTTTTTAATCAATTTTCTTTATTTTTTCATAAGATCTGGTAATTTGCGATTGGAATTGCGAATGAGTTTAACCAATAGTGCAATTCAGTCGATCGATTCTTCACATCACCACTTATGTGTATAATCCCCCATCTTTCGAACTAAATTGGATGTTAATTTTCATATTTTATTGTTACTAAGCTACGGATTTTAACATATTACTCGTTCTTATGTGAGCCAATCTTGGATCCAAATGTATGATTGATGCATGTTTGACTCCTAGATCAAATGACAATATAGAAAGGCTATACATCTCTTATTGAATGGGTATATTTTAATATCCAATATATTATACGTCTCTTATTGAATGACAATATTTTAATTCCCCATATATCATTAAAGTATTTGTTATTGGAAAAGCAAGTTATGTCGAAATCTGCCATACATTCCTTGCAATTTATCCTAAACCGCTCGTGTGGCTGACGAATTTTATGGTATGAGCAATAGAAATGTACATCGAGATCTGCCCCCACATGAAGTAAGTGTATTTGTTATGTAACCTCTTACACAAATTATAGTGGCAAATCTCAAGGTAACGTAATCCATTAACTGATTGATGTATATATGTTGTAGAGTCGTCAAACCTTTAATATCCAATTCTTTTGAGTTGGACAATAGTTTGAAAAGTGCAGTAATGTACATGTCGTCAGGATGTCCACGTATTTTTTCAAGCAAACATGTGAGGCTTCGGAAATCCAAATGCTCGAACACCCGATTGTAAATGAAAGAATTAACGATTAGTACTACTATATTGTAAAAGTAGTATAAATGAAACTATTTTATGAATAAATTTTTCACGCAGAGTGTGTGGAATACTATAGTAATATATCTTTGCATAAAAATCGGGATATATGTGAACCTTCTAAAATTTCTTTGACCTGATGATGCTAGGAGCACGAACGTTATTCATTGAAAACATAAAAAATTAGGAAGATGATTTGAGTTAAAGCATATACTTAGTTACTTACAAAGACAACAACATGACGATTTGGTAATTGGAAATGCTTGATATTGCAGTAAAAAGCATGATATACATCTTCAAATCTTCAGGGATTAATAAAAAATTAAAAAGTTTATCAGCTCTGGATGCCTTCATAATGATATTTGAGGTAAATGGAGGTGAAAATTTCCGAACTATTGTGCTGTGTCGACTGAAATTATTATCCTCCTTCTTGATCGGATTTGGAGTAGCTTCTTACGAAAGAAGGTTTTGTTGAGTGTAGACTGAAATGAAATTTGATTTGAGAATCTCTAACTCTTGTGAATTTATCTATAAATAGGTTTAATCATTTAATTAATTATTATTGTGAACTGATTCATGGTTATTCTATTGTGAACCCAAAAATAGGAGATAATGTTAGGATATAATTTTAGTATATTTGATATATGTTGATGTTTTCAAAAAAAAAAAATGCGGCAGGAAGATTTATATTGATACCTTCTTAGATTGTTCTCTTTTATCTTTTCTGATGTATTTTTGGTGAAAAAGTGATAGAGTAACTAAAATTCCTAATAATCTGTAACTAAAATTCCTAATGGAACAATTAAGAAAATAACAAGATTTAATAGTAAATATGGCTTATGAGCTTATGACAGAGATAGAGCAACTAATAAAATATCAAAATAACTATTAATAGGAGGTTTCGTTTGTTCTGGACCTTCTGGTCATTTCTCAAGTAGGAATTCTTTCCAATAATGACTCATTTATAATTCAATTGTTCTTAGCTTGAAAATGCCACATCATATTTTTGATTATGTGGTATATCTCTTTTTCATTTCCATCATCACTTTTATTATATATATATATATATATATATATATATATATATATATATATATATAGATTGTAAACATCCCTAAACTTCAATTTCTCTTGGCTTTTTGAGGGGAAATTAAGGAAAACAACGAAAATAGGGGAAAATATTATTTTCCACCATTTGATAATTCTCAAGGAAATTCTGACAAATTATAAAAATCTTTATCAAATATATCTATCTCCACAAAATAAGGAGAGTTGTTTTTTCCCTCACATTTTCCAGTAAAATCTTATTTTTCCCTATTTTTTTTCCTTTCCTCCATTTTTCATAAATTAAATCATAAGCTGCAACTTATGTTGCAACCCCAACCCCAGTCCCCCACTCCCGCATTGTCCTTACTAAACAACATTTTTCCAACTTATTGAACCTTTAGTATTAATTTTTTTTAAACCCGCCCAATTCTATAATAAATCAATGTACGAACTTATATTATAAAGAAATGAGTAGCTTAAAAGGTGAAATTAGGACATTTTTAAAGTTCACATTACATTTTTACTAGTTAATGGGCCGTCGATACTCGACGGGGTATGGAGAAAAAACTTAAAATAAAAAATGAATAAATTTGTATAAAATCTCACCCGTTGCATTTTCTCCTACCCAATTTCTAAGTTGCATTTCTCCGGACCTAATAATTATTCTTGACACCATGCTTGCATTAAGAGATAAGTCATGAGACAACCTAAAGTCGTTACCGTTAGATTTGATAAAATAAGTGTACGGGAGATGGAGAGATTTAGTGAACAAACATGACGAATAGTATCGATAACTGTGACTGTCTCTCCTTAAAAACAATTGGTTATTGCAGAATATCCGCAATAGTCCCGAGATGAGAAAGAAAGAAAGAAAGAAAGAAAGAACTCAAAAACAATGTAGGACCGCTCCAAACACTAAATCTTACGGATGTTCTTTAAATGTGTCAAGTGCAAAATAGTAGAGCAAGTAGACTATAGAGCAAAGTTATGTGCCTTTGAAAGTGGATTACATCCTCTAGTTATGATTCTCAATAGGTATCCATTGGAGCGTGTTTAACTTTTGAAAAAAGATTCATTAAATAGTTACTTGGCAACTATTTTAGAGAATTCACACACTGTTATAAAGTAACCATTCACCAGAATTTAAGTGAAATTTGTCAATCCTTAAACAGGTGTTACTTGTTCAGTCTCGCCGCAGCGAACTCTTTGTCTAGGGACTACAAGTCCTCTGGACAGACTTGGTCACAGCAACGTCCAGGAGCAGTGGCCAACATGCCACTACTTTGTATTGTCGCAACGAGCCCCGCAACCATGGTGATCTTTATGCTATTGTTCAAGACATTTCACCCCATCCTCGTTAAATTTAGTTCGTTGTGACATACACCATGTGTGTTTAAATCATTCTTCGCACTTATAACTTGATTATCATACCACACGTGTACTAATTAAATGTTAATCGAACTGCATATTTTAGCAACAAACAAACTAGTGACATCCATCCCACACCTGCAGATACACGTACATAGAAAGTTATTTCCGATCAGTGGGGCCCACATCAGAGGTTTTGAATATAAAAATGCGAAAGAAATATTGAAATAATATAAGAAAGCGAAATAGTCTTTCACAAATGTGCAACTTTGGTGGTTGAGTGAGCATATAGTATTTTCTGAGGATTGTAATAAGTAATTAGTTCAAAGAATTTCACTTTTATTGATTTGGTTATCAGATATATTGGAGATTTAAAGATAAAAATAATGAAAGGATTATGAAATTCAATTTAACAAGAGTTAATTGCAAAGAATTTGACATTTCAAGGACTAGACTGCAAAGCGCGAAGGAATTTGTGACTGAATCGAACAAACAAGAAACGGAGAAGGACCATTTTGAAAAGCGAAAAAGAAATGAGATCAAAACAAAGCTAAAGTCGCCAGACGGTTTTACGATTCTGCCAGCACATGCTAGTTCGTCTTCTTCCTCAGCAAAGAAGTCAAAATTCTGCGTTTGGGGTTTCAGACAGTACATTTGGTACTTTTGCATCAAGGATATGAAATCTTGAATCAACGGTTGAAAACTTGAGCTAGTTCACCACGTATTATAGCTAGAAATAATCGAGTACTATCTCTTTGTAATGTAGCTAGAATCGCGACTTGTTTAGCAAGAATAATCGTTCATCAGAAATACAACAAAACTTTTCCTAAGCATTACTATCTCTTTTTTATATTTCTAACATGGCACCAGAGCCATCTCAGTAAAATAATGCTCTTTTTAACCATTTCTCTTAAACAGAAATACTTCTTCCTTCACCTAAAAATCTTTAAGTTTTCCATCTCCTTTCTTCTCCATTTTTAAGCCATGTCTGAAACTACTCCTGCAAACACTGTTCTACCACTACTGTCCCTGAACATGAAAATACCAATAGCCCTCTTTTTTCTGCATCACTCAGACAACTCCATCTCTGGAACCAGCACTCCCTTGCTCACTAAGAGCAACTACCATACTTGGTCCAGGGTGTTTTTGATGTCTCTCAGTATCAGACACAAATTTGGTTTTATTCATGGAACTGTCACTCTACCTGAGAATAATGAGGACAGTAAAGAAGCATGGAAAAGATGCAACACCATAATACTTTCATGGATGATGCATTTTGTGTCACCAGAAATCAAAAGTGCACTTTTCTATGTTAAAACAGCTGCATAAGGTTGGCTTAAGCTAAATATGAGGTATACACAGCCTAATGATGTGCGTATTTTTCAACTTCAAAAGAAATCATGGTCTCTACTTAAGGCCATATCTCTGTGACTGATTTCTTTATTAAGTTATCATCACTTTTGGAAAAACTTGATGATTATAGACCAATACCATCTAGTCTATGCAAAGATAATGCTTGCAAAGTCTCTAAAGAAGTTGAGAAAGTGAGAGAAGTTGATAAGATCTTCTGTCATGGTGAGAGGACAAATCCTACTCATGGATCCTAAACCTCCAGTAGATAAAGCATATGCAATGGTTTTGCAGGAAGAATCTCAGAAACTATCAAGAGAAAATGCTATCATACCATATGAGCCATCTGCTATGAACATTGGCTACAAGAGAAAAGATAAGAAAGGAATTTCATGTCCAAATTGTCCCAATCTCAGTAATCACACTGTTGAAAACTGTTTTAAGGTTCATGGTTTTCCATTGAACAGCTCCAATAAACCATATGAGGGTGCTAGTAGAGGAAACTACAGAGGAAGAGGTGGAAGGTACAATTATGGTGGAAGGACTAATCAATCTTTTGCTAGAAATGTTATCCAGGGAAACTCTGTGAATCTCACTAATGATCAACTACATCAACTGATGAATTTTGCACAGCGAAATCAAGGTGCTAATGCTGCTAACTATGGTCAGCTCCCTGCTAGCACAAGCACTCCACCTGGTCCTATCATCAGAGAGGGAACACCTGATCTAAACTATGCAGGTATGAAACTTACTGCTAATAGCTGGATCTTAGACTCAGGTGCATCATATCATACACTAATTATGTTAGATCAATAAATGATTTTGTGCAATTGCTTAATTTTACTAGAATACACATTACTCATATTGGAGATATTCAATTAAATGACAAATGTGTTTTAAAGAGAGTACTATGTGTACCTACATCCAAGTTAAACCTGATGTCAATCAATAAAGTGTGCAGAGATAATGTAGTAGCATTCCTGTTCTCTAACAACTTTTGTCAAATATTGTAGACAAGCTCTACATTAAAATCATCAGTGACAAAGATTGGACAGATTGAAACTCAAAAAGTTGAAGATTTACTTGCTTTACCTAAGGCACTAGCCATCACCAATCTTAATGACCAAGTTCGATCAGCTGCAGTTAAAGATCACATATGGCATTTTAGATTAGGTCATCTCAGTCCAAGTAGACTAATAGCCATTAGAGCTTCTAATCCTAATGTTTCATGTAAAGAGTTTACTTACTGTGAAGTTTGTATGCAAGCTAAACAGAAGAAACTCCCTTTTTCTATCAGTAATAAAAACACTAGTTATATTCTTGAGTTGTTGCATTGTGATCTATGGGGACCCTACCCTGTGCCTACTCTGAACAATCATAGCTATTTCTTGACTATTGTAGATGATTACAGTAGAATTACATGGTTCTTTCTATTAAAACTCAAGTCTGAGACAAAAGAAACTCTTAAAAATTTCATAGAGTTAATACAAAATCAATCTCAGAAAAAGGTAAAGATAATAAGAACTGATAATGGCATGGAATTTCACATGCCAGAAATCATGAATAAAAATGGAATAATCCATCAAAAGACATGTGCCTATACACCACAACAAAATGCTGTAGTGGAGAGAAAGCACCAGCATTTACTAATGTAACAAGAGCATTGCTCTTTCAGTCAAAACTACCAAAACATTTTTGGGGAGATGCAGTTTTGACTGCTGCTTATTTAATAAATAGAACACCAAGTCAAGTATTATCAAACAAAACACCTTTTGAACTCTTTGACAATAAGAAACCTGATTATTCAACATTAAAACCTTTGGATGCCTGTGTTTCTCATGTACTGAGAAGGTAGGAAGATCAAAATTGGATTCTAGATCACAAAAATGCATTTTTATTGGTTATGCTGCTGATGTGAAAGGATATAAACTATTTGATCTAAGTAAGAGAATTGTATTCATCTCAAGAAATGTAGTATTTATAGAAACAATCATTCCCTATAAAGGACAGAAAAGAATAGATGATGAAATAAGATTGAGAGCACCTGATACAGGTGAATATGACTGGATTGACAAGAGAAAGAATGTCAATGCACCGGTAGAAAATGAAGATCAAATAGTAGATGACATGGATGATATATTACCTGAACAACACACTCCTACATAAAATTTAAATTATGAGGAGAGTTCAGAAGAAGATTAGATGGAAGAAGATCAACTAGATAACACAGAAGAACAAGTGAGGAGAACTACTAGATCAAGAAAACTGCCATCTAAACTTAACATATATTATCATCAAGCAAAATCCTATACCATTCAACTGGATAAATTAAATACAAAATATCCAATTTTAGAGTTTCTTGGATTTAAAAAATTATCAGATGAATACAAAACATATTCAATAAATCTTGCTTTGATACATGAACCAGAATCTTATGAAGAAGCCATAACTGAGAAACATTGGAGAAATGCAATCTCATATGAATGAAAAGCCCTTATGGATAACAAAACATGGAGTATAGTAAAAAGACCTCCAAATATAAAGCCTATAGGTTGTAGATTTGTTTTTAAAACAAAACTAAATTCAGATGGACAAATAGATAAAGGTAAGGCAAGATTAGTCGCTAAAGATTTTACCAACAATATGGATTTGATTACACTGAGATTTTTAGTCCAGTAGCTAAACTCACTACAGTGAAAGTATTTTTAACAATTGCTGCAAAACATGATTGGTTCTTAAGTTAATTAGATGTCCATAATGACTTCTTGAATGGAGATCTGGAGGACGAAATATACATGAAAATCCCACAAGGACTTTTACTTCAAGGGGAAACAGATAATGACAAGCTTGTATGCAAATTACACAAGTCCATATATGGTTTAAAGCAAGCTTCAAGACAGTGGAACTGTAAACTTACAAATTATCTGAAATCATTAGGTTTTGATCAATCCAAAAGTGTTTATTCACTTTTTACTAAGAAATCAACATAAAAATGACAATGATCTCATTGCATTACTTGTATATGTTGATGATATTATTATTGGAAGTAAAAATAAAAAAGAAATTGATTTAATTAAAGAAAAGCTAAAATAGAACTTTAAAATAAGAGACCTAGGCACCTTAAAGTATTTTCTTGGTCTTGAGATAGCAAGGAATGCTACAGGAATACATATTTCACGGAAATATGCTTTTGAAATAATTGAGATAGCGGGGTACTAGGTTGTAAACCAACAGTAACACCAATTGAACAAAACACAAAATATCTCCCAAACAACTCTGAGCCTCTCCATGATCCAACTTTTTATAGAAAATTGATAGGTAAGCTAATATATCTAGGCAATTCATGGAGTAACACCTGATATAAGCTATGCTATTGGTATATTTGGTCAATTCATGGAGAAACCATGTAAAAATCATCTTGAAGGAATTCTCAGAGTTATCAGATACATAAAAGGAGATATTGGACTTGGAATCTTTTTCCCTAAAGAAGAAAATTCACAAATCACACTTTACAGTGATTCATATTATGCAGGCTGTCCCATCTCAAGGAGATCAACTTCAGGCTACTGCATCTTTATTAGAAGCTCATTAGTGAGATGTAAATCCAAGAAACAAATCATTGTGAGCAGATCATCAGCAGAAGCTGAGTATAGGGCCATGGCTTACACTTGTTGTGAGATCATGTGGTTAACAACTTTGCTTAAAGATTTTCAGATAACAATGCTCAAACCAGTGAAGTTATTATGTGATAATCAATCCGACATACACTTAACAAAGAATCCTGTATTCCACGAAAGGACCAAACATATAGAAGTGGATTGCCACTTTATCAGAGAAAAGATAATAGAGAAGAAGATAGAAATTGATTTCATCAATTCTCAAAACCAACTAGCGGATATTTTCACAAAAGCAGTTTGCTCAGCAAACTTGAGCAAAGCTCTCCACAAGATGAACATAAGAAATCCATATGTTCCTCTTGAGGGGGAATATTGGATATTTAAAGATAAAAATTATGAAAGGATTATGTAATGAAATTTAACAAGAGTTAATTGCAAAGAATTTGACTGCAAGGTGCGAAGGAATTTGTGATTGAATCGAACATACAAGAAACGGAGAAGGACCACTTTGAAAAGCGAAAAATAAATGAGATCAAAACAAAGCTAAAGTCACCAGACGGTTTTACGATTCTTCCAGCATAGGCTAGTTCGTCTTCTTCCTCAACAAAGAAGAAAAAATTCTGCGTTTAGGGTTTCAGACACTCCATTTGGTACTTTGGTATCAAGGCCGTGAAATCTTCAATCAATGGTTGTAAATTTGAGCTTGTTCACCACAGATTATAGCTGGAAATAATCGAGTATCTCTTTGTAATTTAGCAAGAATTGCGACTTGTTTAGCAAGAATAATCGTTCTCATTTTTGTATAAATAATCCTCTTTGTAAATCGATTTGTTCATCAGAAATACAACAAAACTTTTCCTGACCATTACCATCTCTTTCTGATATTTCTAACAAGATACAACCATCAAATAACACACATAAATTCCATGAAACACTTCAACATATTATACGATATATTGTACGATATTTGAAACCGACCTATAGAGTATCATAAGTTAATAACCCAGACCTTAAACTATTAAGGGAATCAGCTGCAATTCACTCAAATCTTAATAGGTTTTGAATATTCTGTAAGCTTTAGGTAATGGAACATTATATCTAGAAACTACAAAAGTGAATGAACAATTTTAGATGCATTTTGGAACCTTTTTAGGGAACATTACAGTGTTGCAATTTTAGATGCATTGGTACCAGTTGGCACTTGCAAGCTCATACTTATCTTCTTGGTATTGTATTTGTGCCTAACATCGAATGAGAGATGGAACCACTTGAATGAATTAGGAATATAAATTCTTTTCACAAAAAATGATGTTGAGCTTAATTTTTATTAAAGCGGTTTTGAATATTTAATTTATTGGATACCGAATAAAACTTTGAGTTAAGGAAAAAATTTAGGTTTTTCTAATCCGGGTTTTTTTTTAATATTTTAATTGTTATCCAAAACACTCCCTTAAATGTCAGTGTTGCATTTATTTATGAAAAATGGATTTTATAAAGTACTTATTGGAATGAGATATTTGTAAAGTTTGAACTTTATTTACGTATACGGTATACCCGTGGATGTAAATCGAACAGATTATGGTTCCTATATGAGCATGGTACTCTGATGATAATATATTATCCGATATATGTTTATGTTATCCTTGTTACACAAGAAATAGCCATGTTCGCTGATCCGAATGTAATGTAATGATTAAAAGTATAACAACAGACAACGTCACTTTAATTTATTAATTAACTACTTAAGGTATTCTTGACTCATTAAACACTAAAGAACAATGATACATTGCCGGTTGTCAGTTTGCCACGGCGCAAACTGTGGAATCTTTAAACATAAAGTATTTTTCACATTATTTTTATTTTCATAGATAAGGTCGTGACACAAAAATATACAAATGGGTCTATATATTGGAAATTTGGGTAGAGCAGGTTTACAGGATTTTAGACTAGATAGTTTGTTTTGTTATTAATTAGTAGACTATATCAAGTATACTCGGTGGAAAGTAATAAAGTAGATGATATGCACTATGCTAGTAAACTTTTACATATTGTTTAACTAGCTCATATGTGGTACCCGCATGTGAAATATAATCACGAAAATTAAAAACTAAATTTATTTTGACGTTTTCATTGTAGATGTGTCTCGTTCTTCTTCATTCATTGTTTGTTGTTTTGACTTCTACTACACTCATTGTTTGACGTCTTTACCTTTGATGTTTCCAATCTCTAGATCTTGCTCTCTCAAGACAAAATATACAAACGTTAGTGAAGGTTGCGAAATTTTGAAAATCCATCAAAATTTTTGGTGATGAATTGAGTAATAACTTGTGCTATACGATTAAAAGGGAGATGAGTAAATATCTAGAGCAATGGAAGATGTAGGTGGTTTAAAAGACTTCTTTTTAATATGTTCATGCATTGACCTAGTAATATGCATCGTGATTTTCACCATACATTGTTACTTCTTGTTGATGCATGATTATTAAATTTTTATAATTTATGTTCATGCATGATGAGTTAATCCATTAATCCTTTAAGGGTAAAAATGAAATAACATATTTTAGTATGAGTCTTATGTCCAAAAGTATTTTTTTTAAATATTAGTATAGATAAATTAAGTATCTTATAAAATTCATGAACAAACTTACAAGCTAATATACTTTTTTAATAAACTAATAGAACAAGATTATCAAATCAGTTCCATTCAAGTTATAGAACCTCATGGATTTCTTATTCTCTCCCTTTGATAATATCCCAAATTGCTTAAAGAAATAAAAGAAAAACTTATCAGCTACCTTATAAGCTATTAAGTGTTCGCATAACAGATTCGTAAAGTGTTAATAATAAACATGATTGAGCTCAATAGCTCATAATCTAGCTAATCGTAGATACGGACATTAGTTCATGTTCGTTCACATATAATTTGAGTGGAGTGTGTTAGCTAGGCTTAGTGGTCATCCCACATAATAAACCTGGTTTAGTTTTCACATCTCTTCTAATTGTCTCACCACTCACCGTAGCAATGGGTTTCACACGTGAGGTCCATTCTACATGTGAAGGTGAATGGCAATATGTAGTGTCTAATTTTCCAATAAACCTGATCCATTAATTTTTTTCTTCAAGTCGTTACTTATATAAGGCCCTCAGTCCAGTGAAATGAAAGCCAAAGAAATTTGTGTTAATTTTCCCTTCCAATTTTTTTGTGTTTCATATAAATTGATAATTATTTGCCTCAAAAATAACAAAAATATCTTCATAGATCTCTATCGTTCATGCATGTTGTTCCAGAAAGTCCCGAGAAGATATAAGGCAATGGCTCAATCTTACCACTTGAGTCGGATGCTTAAACTTATTTGCCCCGCGGCATTTCCTATAAAATTTGAGAATACTTTATATTCTTTTATATTTTTAAAAATCACTAAATTTGTAATATCCCGTTTCCTTGTGGTAAGACGTGATCCTTTTAGATGGCGATGTTACTCATGGGATGTTGGATGATATGCTGGTACAACCCACCAACATATGTCCTATTTTACGCACTTTGTCTTCACTTGTGGACATCATAAAACTTATCAGTGGACAGTGGAGACCCATCCTAAAACCGATTATTATGGTTGATTTAAAAATAGAATTGCACCTTATTTATATGAGTATAGTTTCTCAAACTTTTTTTAAAACTATCTTAAGCTTTGAATCGTTATCTTATTTATGTAGTATGAAACCATAGTGTAATTAATAAATAAAATATACTAGTACTTCTTAAGTTCCCAACCATCTTTCCATTTTGCTAATTTAGTAACCACATACACTAATTTTCATTTCTATTTTGGTAATTTGACCCACTATCTCATTTAACTAATATTGTAATAATCAATTATTATATTTATAATTTATGAGTGCAGTATCTTATTCGGTCTTTATTACGTCATCTGTCGTGAATTCAACTTTTCACATTTCATTTTGTAACGTCATAATTTTAACTTTCATCTCTTAAGTAGAAAATATCTTTCATACTTTATGCAACATCTCTCATAAGTATTTATCAATATTTCTCATACGTTATTACCATATACTCCCTCGTCTTCAATTCAACTTCCTGCATTCCATTTTAGACCATCTCAATTTCAACTTCTCATCCTATAAATTTATATTTCATACTTTATTGACAATCTCTCCTACTTTATTTAATATATTTTCTTTTCTTTTTTTATCAGAACAATTCATTCATATATCAGTAATCAAAATCACAAGAGTATGTCAGGAGGTAACAGAGTACCACCATTCTCATCAAGTACCATCTTTTTCTATTTTATTCATTTTTCTCTTAAAACTTATCTCCGATCCATGAAGAGTTGAATACGGAACGGAGGAAGTATCATAGTTTATTCAATTTTTTTCAAAAATTTGCATCTGAACCCGTGCAAGTTGAATCCGGAAAGTATGGATTATTTTTTACTTGCGTTTTAGGTAGGGTGAATTTCTCCTGCTCCCCCTACTAAAATTCGTAATAACAGATTAGTCCCTCACATTTGAACGATAACATTTTAGTCCAAAATCAATTTTTTGCCTTGACCGACAAGAAATTACATTTCCACGTGGAATTTCATTTCACATTTTGCACATTAAACCCTGTAAAGCTTATAAAATTTCAAAATTGACCTAAACTAATTTTACTCTTTCATTTTCATCTTCTTCTTCATCAAACCTTTTATCATAAACTATTCTTCACATTCTTCTTCCTCAAGACATATTTTTTTTCTATCCTAACACCTCAACAAGAAATTGGTTAATTTCTTCTTCATCATAACATATTTGTTGAGTTCCCTAATTCTTCTTCCTCTTTAACCCTAAATCTTAATTTAAAAAAAATATATTCTTTTTTATTTCACCATTAATGGAGCTTGAAGCTCCATCAATTGAGTTTTTAAGCTCCATGGTGGAGCTTGGAGCCCGAATTGGACACGAATGGAGTCCAATTTGAGCTCAATTGATGAGCTCCATTAATGGAGCTTGAAACTCCATTATATAATGGAGTTTCAAGCTCCATTAATGGAGCTCCAACAGCACCATTAAAGGAGCTGTTCGAGCTCCATTAATGGAGCTGTTCAAGCTCCATAAAAATGGAGCAGAATAGCTCTCAAGCTCCATTTTATGGAGCTTGAGCTGCTCCATTAATGGAGCTGTTCAAGTTCCATAAATCGGAGCTCGAGTTGCTCCATTTAATGGAGCTGCTCCCCTAATGGAGTTGAAGCTCCTTTAATGGAGATTCCATTAATGGAGAATGGAAAGAAGGAAGAAGAATGAGAGGAAATTTTTAGAAGGAAGAAGAATGAGAGGGTATAATTGAAATTTGTTTTTGGTTGAAATTGAATAAGAAAAAATAAATATGGGTTGATTTGGAATCATAACAAACTTTAGGATATAAATTGAGTGTGAATTAAAATAAAAGGGGTCAATTGCAATTTATTTATTTTAAATCTGAATATGAAAATAAGTAAAATTATTTAAATTCTTCGCCACGTAGGTATTTATCAGCCATAGCCATGTAGGATAAAGGCGTTGACTTTTCGACTAAAACATAATTGATTTATAAAACTTGTCCTGCAATGTTATTGTTTAAATGTGAGGGACTTTATTGTTAAATGGATGTTTATTGGGGCTGGTGTAATTTTCCCTTTTAGTTAAAGAGACAGAATAACAAGGGGTGGTGCATCGGTGCAGGAGTCAGGAGTTGCATAAAATAAAAGCGGCCCTTTGGAAATAATGTGAGGTCGCCAGGTAAAGAAAATAAAAAGTGGAGAAACTCCGCCGCCTAACGAGGTCGAGTCACTTACTGACACGTGTCGTGTGTGACTGAAGAAACCGACCGTTGGATGTTTGGCAAAGACGCCGGCTGGTTCCATGTGTCCACTTGGTGATAGTGACTGATGCACGAGGATAACCGGGAAATTCATTAACTCGACGTATCACTAATTAAATCTTCTACTTACTCCGCCCGATAATATCTTCTTGCTCAATAAAGCCAGAAAAATGGCGGCTGCGATATAACAATAATAAAGAATGAAAAAAATTGATAGTAGTTTGTTGAAGTGAAAAGTTAAGTATTCTTTAAACGATAAATGAATAAAGAAATATATAGTTTGTTTGGTAAAGCTGTAAGTATGAGTGCTTTATTTGAATATCAGTGGAGTGGGTAAATGTAAGAATACTAAAAATGAAAATGAAAATATTTTTATAGGACGATTAAAATGACAAAATGATCAGAAGCTTGTTAAGAAAAATAGGAAGTACAATATATTCTCCCTCTCGGGTAATAGTTTTACATTTTAATTATTTTAACGTTCCATTTAATTTAAAGATTTTCATTTTCATTTTTAACAACTAAATCATATACCATACTTTACTAATGGACATACAAAATGCTTCTTTTCACAACTTTACCAACTCAATATATTTTTCTATTCATTATTGTTCGTAATTCATTTAAATATTACTCAAGTTTGAATCTATCAACCACTATCAGTTTTTTTTTTATTCCTTACGAATTCAGACTAGATCCCACAATTTTAAAAGCATACCATTCATGATGAGTCGTATTTGATGAAAAATGACTACTCACCGACACAACGACCAAGTTGTTTACACATAAGTTTAACTATCTTATTTGCTCGATTAATTTATTATGTCATTTCCTTTCTATCTAGTATTAAAAGTAAATTATAACTGGCATCACCACGGGTTGATACTAGTTTTTATACACTATTCTTATTAATTATTATTATTATTATTATTATTATTCCCTCATCATTTGTTCGGATTTTAGTGAATGATTGAACTTTCAATTCATTCGATGAATTGGTCAATGGGGCCCAACACGTCGGAAACAAGCATTCCGTGTAAACGTGTATCTCGTTATTAAAACAAATTGCACTTTGTGTATTAAGTCACTAAAATCGCCAAGCGGTGAAAGGGTGATTAATGCTTTAAGTGTGTGTAATCAATACATGAATGAGTTAAGTCATCTTAAACATGATGATTCGTAATTCTATGTGCTAAAATTCAGATTTAAAGAGCAAAGTAATCGAAAAGAAAGACGAAAAATCGAATTCGAGAGAAAGCAGGGAGCTCACCGCGGTGAGCCCCTATGTCAAAGGAGCTCACCGCGGTCGGGTGAAAATTTGTTCATGTTTCACTGACCGCATTGAGGTGGGGGCTCACTGTGGTGAGCCCTATTGCCTGTTGGCGACTGAAAAAATCGCATTTTTCTCAGAATTTCGAATTTTCCTTGTCTTTTCATAAATAGACACTTCACTTGAGTTGAATAATTGTGCCCCTTTCAATTTGTGTTTAGGGGTGAGCGTGGGTGGGTATTTACAAAAAATCATATTTGTCCAACCCACGGCGGGTAGAATAATTTTCCAACCTGCGCAGATCGAGTGATAACAATGGCGGTGGATTGGCGGTTGAATTAATACATCAACGTACTAAAATATATTATATTCCATCAAATTAATAAAATATTTTGAAAGCAAGTAAAATGATGAAGTACCATTTTCACATATGTAGTTTCTTAGTTTATACTATGAAATAACCCTAGTTTTACTGCTATTAATCTATTCTATATTTATATCTATTTATATAAGTGATAATTAATTTATTTCACATATTTATATTTTTTTGTTATGTGAACAATATGGCGAGTGGGTTGCGGGTTGCACCCAACCAACCCACCACCCACCCACCAATTGGCGGGTTATAAAAAAAATGAACCCGCATAATTTTTTGTAAAAAATTAATCGACGAGTGTGGGTGAAATACGGGCGGTTTGGGCGGACGGGTTGTGTATTTAATGAAGAGTTGAACTCTCCTTCATCTTGTTCTAGTAAGAATTACTATATCTTTTATATTCTTTCTGACTTTGAAAGATTCCACTTATTCTCATCACGTAATCTCTCTCAACTATTCAAACACACTAGTACTGGATATTAATACTGGGTCAACTTTAACGTACTATTACATGGTGTTTAAAGAAGCTGTTTGGCTGCAAAACGGCAAAATTAATATGATGTTACCGAATATATCCTGCAGCTGTAAAGGTTAACCCATCATGCGGTTTAAGCACTTGCAATTGCATGGTCGAGCCAGCGTATACTACAAAATTACTTGATAGTATATTGATTGGTAATTAATGAAATCATCTTTGTGTTGACCTTTGATATAGCCCTTATTTATAGTATAACATAAATAATTTGAGAATCACAATAAAACTTCAATACCACTTTTGGTATATGTAAAATCATTTTGGTCTTAAGCTAATTGAATCTAGAAGGTGTTACAGATATACTTATTGAAAGTGCAATTTATATTACACTAGTTTTGTTAATTCGGCCTTTCTTCGTTTATTAACCGGTTCGACAATTGTAGTTGTTTTTCTATGGATATTTTGTAGGATATATCAAGTTGGGCCTCAACATGCTTAATGGATCAAGATTGGTTAGCTTAAGGAAGAATCCAAACATAATCTGGAAAGAGCTAGGCGCAGGAAACTCAATATGGGAAGAGTTGGTGAAGGCATGGACACTTGGAGAGAAAGAAGGAAATAAAGATTCTCAAGGAAACACAACAAGGAATATTTCCTTCTTGATGATTAACGCAAAGAAGCACATCAGAGCAAAAGCAGTTCTTGTAGCAAAGCAGACCTTTAAGCAAAAGGAAAATAAGAAGCATAATGCAAGAAGGAAGCCGCATAATGATTCAAGGAAGAATTTGATGCTATAAGGAAAGTGAGATTTAAAAGAGATTGATATCTAGAAGACTCCTTATACCATTAATACATCAAAGGAAGTTTCCTTATCATAGAATCCAAGTTGGTTTAGACTTGGGCCTGCTGCCGACTTCTTCCTTCCTGGACGTGAGATGTCGCAATTATATATATTGGAAGAAGGAGGTGTTGCAAGGCTGCTGATTGCCTTTGAAGAACAAAGATTATATGTTTTAGGCGTCTTGCTTTACTAGACCTTTACCTCGGTGTTTACTTGTGAGTGTTCTCTAAAGATTGAGAATTACTCTAATATCATTGAACTAGAATAGGTTTTTCTTATCTGTTCTAGGTCTAGTTTTCTGTAAGTTTAATCAATCGTTTGTGATTGAATTAAACTTCTTTTTGTAATTCTACTTTTCAATTTTAGTAGAAGTTTTGCTTCGGCACCGTCGGTATCTTTTTATACCGGCTTGAGAAATCTCGTTCGCTTTTATTCACGCACTTTATCGAGTTCTCGCCGACATTCTTTTCATCGTTGTCATAGTTTAGTAGAACACTGTTCACTGTTGTCATAACGGTGTTGACTCAACATCAATAGTCAACATCGTTCAAATCGGCCCGTATACCAATCCTTCCCCTACAGTTCTAACAAGTGGCATCAGAGCCAGCCACCTAATTAATTGGTGTCTGGATTTGGTACTACTACAATGGACGTTGTCAATTCAAGTGTCAACAGGCCACCTGTGCTAGATGGGTCGAACTACCACTACTGGAAAATACGGATCAGAACGTATATCAAATCCATTGAAGGGCGTGCATGGAAATCTGTTCTTGAAGGCCATGTGGCCTACCATAGATGACAGACGATGGAGATGTCGTTCCTAAACCAGAAGCTCAATGGTCAGGTGATGATTTTCTTGCTAGCTCTTACAATGAAAAAGCTTTGAATGCTATTTTTTCGCATATTGATCCACATATGTTTAAGCTCATTCAGAATTGCACTACTGCTAAACAAGCTTGGGATTTGTTGCAAAATCATTGTGAAGGTGATAACAATAAGCAAACTAAACTTCAATCGCTTTGGTCAAAATTTGAAAACTTGAGAATGGCGTAAGAAGAAACCATTGATTCTTATTTTGATAAAGCGCCGTCACTATTTCAAATGATATTCAACTGCTAGGTGATGCTATGTCTAATAAGCAATCGATTTTCAAAGTCGTCAGATCTTTCTTCAAAATTTGACATAAACGAATCGCTTGGAAGATACTCAAAACACAGCTACTATGGATTTTCATACTCGATGAACAATTTGAAAATTTTGAGCTCCAAATGAATGAACGCAAAGGTACGAAAAGCCATAGTATGTCTCTTCACTCAAAATCAAAAATCTCGAGTCCGAAAGCGAGTGATAATCGATGAGATGATCAAGAAGATTTCGATAAAGCTCTTGCTAGGTTGCGTAGAAAGTTCAACAAAACCAGCTTTAGAAAGAAGTCTAACAAAGGCTCTTCAAGCAATTCAAAAGGCACAAACAAGTTTAAAAAGACTGTAGATTCCCCTAGTTTAAGTCCTGCTCATCTTAGCAAAATTAGATGTTTTGAATGTCAAGGATGGGGACATTATCAGAATGAATGTGCTAACTCTCTTCGTAAGAAGAAAAAGACTTTGTTTGCTTGTCTCAATGATGTTTCAGGTGATGAACAGGAATCTGATGCTTCAGAAGGTCGTGTTGCAGCTCTGTCCTCTGTTCTGGACGATGTTGGAAATCGATGTTTAGTCAACAATGAAAACTCAACATCGTCTCAGATCCTCTTCTTTGATTATGATGACTCACAGACGTGCGAAGAAATATTCAGGGAAAAAGTTTCTGACTCTGAAAACTCAATGTCTACTGATGTCTTTGTTTGCATGGTTCAGTTGATTTGTCTGCAGATCATTCTCTTGAAGAAGAACTCACTGACGAACAAATTGTGGCAAGAGATGATGAAGCTGTGACTTGGCACAAGAAACTTGGCCATGTAACCTATAGGAACATTGAAAGGGTCATCAAACTGGATGCGGTTAGAGGACTGCCGAAGCTGAGCAATGCCGGAAAGCAAGTGTGCGGTGACTGCCTAAAAGGTAAACAAACTAGAGCTGTGCATACATCCCTACAAACCGAAGGGCATAAAATAGGTACATCCAACTTCTTCGAACTCTTACATATGGACTTAATGGGACCAATTGAGGTAGATAGTCTAGGTGGTAAGAAGTACATCTGTGTCATAGTTGATGATTTTTCTCGATTTACTTGGGTAAGTTTTTTAAAAGAAAAATCTGAAACTTTTGATTCCTTTAAGAAACTGCATGCTAGGTTTAGTAATCAATATGCTACTGTTGTCCAACGCATTAGGTCGGATCATGGTAGGGAATTTGAGAATCAAACCTTTGCTGATTTTTGCGAAAAGAAAGGAATCTTTCATGAGTTTTCCGCACCCAAAACTCCACAACAAAATGGAGTGGCTGGGAGAAAGAATCGAACTTTACAAGAAATGGCTAGGGTTATCTTGAGTTCCATGAACCTTTCAAAAAGATTGTGGGCTGAAACTGTAAATACTGCTTGTCACATAATAAATAGAGTCTACCTTAGACCAGGAACTTCAACCACTCCCTATGAGATTCTAAATGGCAAGAAGCCTAATCTTAAGTACTTTCATGTGTTTGGTAGTGCTTTCTATATTCTCAATGATAGAGAACATTTAGGCAAGTTTGATGCAAAAAGTGATAAAGGCATTTTTGTTGGTTACTCTCTTAATAGCCATGCATATAGGGTGTATAATCTAAGGACACAAACTGTTCAAGAATCTGTTAACATTACTTTTGATGACTCAGTGCCCTTTGAAAAACAAAGAAGTTGAGATGTATTGTACCGAAAAACAAATTATCGCACTGCAAATGTACTAAATCAGATGTAGGTTCTATACCGATTCCCAGCCTCGCCATTCTTTACGGAGAAGATGGAGTCAATGTTGATCACAATGTTGAGTTAACATCGCGCCCAACATTGTAGGGGGAGAGCTCATCAGATGAATCTGTCTCTGAAAATGAAGATGAACCTGTTCTGGAACCGACTGTGCCTCTGGATTCCATCAGACGTGATCCACCCCCAAGGATTCGCAAAGATCATCTAAGTTCTCAAGTCATCGGAAGCACCAGTGGGAGAATGACCTTAAGAGGAAACACTCGGAAAAACTACAAGGACACGGTAAGATATGCAACAATTTGCCAATCTGTAAGTTCCTCTTGTTTTGTCTCTCCTAAAGTGTATGTTCCAAAATCTGTTCCTTTGGGTGCTCCTATTAAGCAGAATGAAAAATCTAATGTTGAGCACTCTGTTGAGTCAACATCGACATCAACATTGTATGTTTCCAGAAAGTTTGTTTCTAAAACTGCTTCTTCTGCTGTCACTGTCCAGAATGGTAAACCTACTGGAACTGGGAAAAACTCTAGAGAAAAGTATAAGAGAATTTGGGCTCCTAGGGAAAAGATTGTCTGTAATGTTGCTTTTTCTGTTGCTACCTCTCCTAACAATGCAGGTAGATGGTACTTTGATAGCAGATGTTCAAGACATATGACAGGAACCTTGAGTTATCTTTCTAACTTTGTCTCTCAAAAGACTGGAATGGTAACTTATGGAGGAGTATACAAGAGTAAAGTACTTGGGAAGGGGGTGTTAACTCTTGATGGTTTTCCAACCTTGAAAAATGTACTGTTGGTTGAAGGTTTAACTGCTAACCTTATTAGTGTTTTTCATGTGTGTGATGATGATTTCAAGGTCAAATTTAAAAAACACACTTGTAAAGTACATACTTGCAAGGAGAAATGTTTTGAAATGATAGGTACCAGGTCTCCTGACAACTGCTACGTGGTGGCTGATCCCCACAATTGCAATCGTGCAAAAGAAGATTATATTGTGCTTAACCTGACTAATCTTTTCATAGTACATTAGTTTGTGCAAACTATGATAGGTACCTTCGAGATGAATATGATTGGTGAACTCAGCTTCTTTCGTATCCGGGAGAACTCTAAATCATGCAGTACACTTATGGGTACCTCTCTGTCGAAAGAATCGATGTCATGCGGATGTTGACCCAACATTGTACAGATCAATGATTGAAAGCCTTCTGTATCTGTCTACCAGTAGACCTGATATCATGCTCTCTGTGTGTGTGCGCGCCAGGTATCAGTCCAACCCTAAAAGCCCCCATTTAACTGTCGTTAAAAGAATCCTTGGATATATATCAGGAACTGTTAATTTTGGATTATGGTTTGCATGTGATACAAACACTAATCTGGTGGGATTTAGTGATTCTGATTGGGCTGGTGATCTAGATGATAGAAAATCCACTAGTGGAGGTTGCTCTTATCTTGGTCCAAATTTGGTGTCTTGGTATAGCAAGAAACAGAATTGTGTCACCACAACCTTGAATCTGAATATGTAGCAGCTGGCAGTTGTGTGTCTCAACTGGTCTGGTTGAAAAATATGCTGCATGACTATGGTCTACAAAGTGCTACCCTTTTGATGTTCTGTGATAACCTTAGTGCCATACATATCTCTAAGAACCATGTTCAACACTCTCGCACTAAGCACATAGATATTAGGCATCATTTTCTTATGGACTTGGTCAATAAGCAAGTAATTGACATAGAACACATAGATACAACCAATCAACTTGCAGATATTTTTACCAAGCCGTTAGATAGTGAGAGACTCTTCAGTCTTCGAAGATCTCTCAGTCTGTGCTCTCTGTGATTGTCATTGTTGAGTACCAATGTTGACTCAATATCACGGTCAACATTGGAAAATTAGTAAGAGTGATGTTGTTGTCTTTTTATTTTTAAATTCCTGTGTGTTTCTGTGCTCCTGTGCTTCTGTACTTGTCTTTGGCTGTTCTTGTTTTGTAGCTTACAGTGGTGATGCTTAGGGTCTGAAAGGCTGTTTGAAACCAAGGTTGAAAGGGGTCGAGTCTCCTGTGTGTTTGCTTTATGTAAAACCCACTTTTACTGCTTTTTGGCTATTTTTACTCGTACCTTGACTCGCACTTGATGTTGCCTCCTGCTCTTTATGCTTAATAAATCTAATGAATTGTGTTAAAAAAGGGCTCGAAGTGTTTCCGTCGAGGATCGTGTTAGGCGGTGTTTCAAATACTATCCATATCGACGTAAATGTGTCATATGTCGTGAGGGTTGATGACCTGTACTGGAAACCGACACGCACAAAAGTGCCGATTCTCGTAATGCTGCTGGTTCACTTTCTGAGTACCAATTACCCAATATAGTCAACTGAGTGATCTTTATGCCATGAGACGTGTTGCCTTAACTTCGCAGTTTTGCTTTGGAGCGGATTCGTGCGTGTTCCAATTATTTGACATGGTTCACGGTCTCATGGTCACCCCCACTCAAACTTATGCTAATTGTTCAATTTACTTTTGAGGCAATGTTGGGTGTGTTTCTTTGGTATTCCTTTCTTCGCTTTTGCAACATCGCGGTGTTAATCGAATCTACACATTTTGAGACTTGGTTTCCTGGCTGACTTACATTAAGAGTGGTCTGATTTCCCGATGTTGTCACCAATGTTGAGTCAACATTCAGTCAACATCGATGTCTTTAATCTTGGTTACTTAACTCATCGCTTTTATTTTTTATTTTGTGTGTTTTGGGTTTGAGGGGAGTAGGTCTAAGGTGTTTTCTTGGGTTTTGGGTTTCGCATTCCGCACTTGCATTTCAAGTCACTTTCTTTAAGATCAAGATTTTTGGTCAACCTCCTAGGTTTATCTGCTTATCCGATTACGTTGACTTGACGGATAATCGCTTTACTTGCAACTTTAATCTTTAATTAACAAATAGCAGTTTTCGTTGCTTTGATATATATCTGCAGAATCTACCTTGAAGCAAACCCAATAACACCCATCATGACTTATCTTGTAAGTCGGTACTTGACCATCCGCTCTCTTCACATCAACGCCTCCAAATTGACCATCCACTCTATTCCCGACATCGCCTTCACCGATCTCCTATAGCCCTGCTTTTGCTACTATCTTTGCCAGTGTTGACTACAATGTTGAGTCAACATCGTTTCGACAGCATTAGTACTTTGTCTGCAGGTCCTCAACAGATTACCAAGATGGTGAAGTTTCTGTAAAAGAACTTTGTTTTCTTTCTTTCCTCACAAAAAAGGGGGAGAATGTTTGTACTCTTGGTTTTTTGTATTAAGGGGGAGTTGCTTGATATTGTCTTGTATTTTCCTACTAACTGCTTTCAGGTTTTTGTGAAGAAAGGCAAGAATTAAGGGGGAGATTGAAAGTGCAATTTATATTGCACTTGTTTTGTTAATTCGGCCTTTCTTCGTTTATTAACTGGTTCGACAATTGTAGTTGTTTTTCTATGGATATTTTGTAGGATATATCAAGTTGGGCCTCAACATGCTTAATGGATCAAGATTGGTTAGCTTGGGCCTTAAGGAAGAATCCAAACATAATCTGGAAAGAGCTAGGCGCAGAAACTCAATATGGGAAGAGTTGGTGAAGGCATGGACACTTGGAGAGAAAGAAGGAAATAAAGATTCTCAAGGAAACACAACAAGGAATATTTCCTTCTTGATGATTAACGCAAAGAAGCACAATCAGAGTAAAAAACTACATCGTAGCAAACGCAAAAGAGCAAAAAGGAAAATAAGAAGCATAATGCAAGAAGAAGAAGCCATAATGATTCAAGGAAGAATTTGATGCTATAAGGAAAGTGAGATTTAAAGAGATTGATATCTGTAGACTTTATACCATTAATACATCAAAGGAAGTTTCCTTATCATAGAATCCAAGTTGGTTTAGACTTGGGGCCTGCCGACTTCTTCCTTCGGACGTGAGATGTCGCAATTATATATATTGGAAGAAGGAGGTGTTGCAAGGTCGATTGCCTTTGAAGAACAAAGATTATATGTTTTAGGCGTCTTGCTTACTTGACCTTTACCTCGGTGTTTACTTTGAGTGTTTCTAAAGATTGAGAATTACTCTAGTATCATAACTAGAATAGGTTTTTCTTATCCGTTTCTAGTTTTCTGTAAGTTTAATCAATCGTTTGTGATTGAATTAAACTTCTTTTTGTAATTCTACTTTTCAATTTTAGTAGAAGTTTTGCTTCGGCACCGTCGGTATCTTTTTATACCGGCTTGAGAAATCTCGTGTTCAGTTTTATTCCGCTGCACTTTATTGAGTTATGTCGATTACAGCCATCGTTGTCGTAGTTAGTAGAATCGTTTCATTGTCGTGAATTCGTGTTATTTCAACATCAATAATAACATCGCTCAAAATCGCCCGTAAGCATTCAATTCCTATTACAGTTCTAACACTTTATCATTTGGAACAAAATGCATACAGTATAGATTAATGTGGTCCCAACTCCAAACAAGGATGATATTATGATAAGATGTCTGATTAAAATTCGACTTTGCATGCTTGTATGCAACTGGAATCAAGTTGAAGTACTAGTGACGTGAACAATTAAGATCATTAAGGCCAATTGGCAATTGGCAATGGCAAAATTGACCACGACCAGGTGCATAGCATAT
Source organism: Plantago major (assembly GCA_026545765.1). Lineage (NCBI taxonomy): Eukaryota > Viridiplantae > Streptophyta > Magnoliopsida > Lamiales > Plantaginaceae > Plantago > Plantago major. Next base: position 28,929,296 of record CM048843.1, read on the forward strand.
GTATGGAATGGAACATGACAGGAAACTACACTCTTACGGCTTTTTGCATAACTCACCCGTTACTCATTCCAACCAACATTAAAAATCCTCAATCTCTTTTAAAAGTCCAATCATTTCTTTCATTTGTTCCGATTTCAACTTCGGATACATTACGCGGAAAACATATTTCTTAATTGATTTACTATCTCATACTTCCTCCACCCCCGACAAAATATTTTCGTCAATCTTTTAAATGCAAATTACTCCTAAATCGCATCGTAAGAAAAAATTATATTAATATTATTTTTATAATTTTTTCCTTCGATGTGATTTATTAGTAATTTGCTATAGAAAAAAGTCAACAAAAATCAAACGTGAAGCTTTTTTCATATGCCATATGAGTACTATCAACTCTATCTATCTCACAAAAAATTACTTCAGATATACACAAAGTATTGGAAGAATCAATTGTAGATAAAATATAATTAGAATCGAATCGAATCGAACTAAATGAAGCTAAATAATATAATGTAGCCTTATATATTTTATACTACAATTCGGAAAAATTGCGATTGAATAATGTAATGTTCAAGATATTTACCCGGAGTAATATAATTTAATTTATTACTATCATTAAAACCGGGTCAAGTAGACATGGAAATTGATTCTGGTACGTATAATGGAGCTCTCTCTCTCCCACAATTAATTAATTAATTTGTGAATGTAGAGAGGCCTCAAGTTTCCCTATAAATAAGGGACTCATCACTCTCCTCTTCCATTCAAACACGACCTCTAACCCTAAGCAAAAACCGCCTACTTAAGAGAGAGAGCAAATCTGGCTGGAGAACTCTTCATCTCAAAGAGTTCTCTTCTTTCGGCGCTGTAGAAAATCTTCTCCGGAAAATCTCCATTCTTTCTGCAGCTGCGAATCAATTGTTCTCTCTTAATTTAATTTAGATTAATCAAATCATCCTCTGTTACTTTATTTCGAATAACAATGGCTCGCTCTTTCTCCAATGTCAAGGCCATCTCTTCCCTCGTTGCCAATGAAATCTCTGCTCTCTCTTCAAGGTATTTGTTTACTTGTATCAAAACAGAGGATCTATTTTGTTTATTACGAATCCGGTTTGTTTATTCAATTAAGAATGAGGAATTGTGTATGAAAACAGAGGATCTATTGATTTTATTACGAATCCGGCCTAATCAAACAGATTCAATGAGAATAAATTGTAAATGGTGTTTAAGGAATTTATTTGATTCATTTTTTTTTAAAGAAAATTGAAAACAGAGGATCTATCCTTTTTAGTATAATCATATACAATTAACAATATACATTGGAATTGGAATTGAATATTATTATTCATATATGGTGTTTTAATGGTATTTTAATTATTATGCATGTATAGGAGGGGATTTGCAGCAGCAGCACAAGGAAGTGTATCGAGCAGCTCAAAAACAGGGGGTCCAAACATGATGTTGAAGAAAGGATCCGAAGAATCAGTCAAGTCAGCTTGGGGACCCGACCCAGTAACCGGCTACTACCGACCCGAAGGAAAGGCCAAGGAAATTGACGCTGTTGAGTTGCGTGAATTGCTATTGAAGAACAAACCAAGAACTCAATGAACGGACTAGATTCGGATAAGTGGATCCATACCCGACCCATTGTTGGGTTGATGTCGAATAGGTTGTCCTCTGTTTTACGCGGAGGGGTGTGGTGTTATTCTGTTTAATGCTAATTTATTCGACTTTGAATAATGGAAATTACTTTTACGTTTTTTATTCATTTTGTGAGACGTGATCTTTTCGTTTCCTTGTTCTTGAAGTTTGTGCTTCGCTTTGATTATTGGCGTGTTTTCTTATGATAATTTGTTCACGTATTTATTTTGGATTGTTTATGTTAAAACATGGTTATGTGTGCCTCATCATATTTATTTCCTGGGAGTTTTTACATATCAATCTTTTGTAGCTTACTTGCCAAACGAGAATTAGTCTGTCGTAATTTTCTGAACTGAAACGAATTGAACTGAAAAAATTATTTTGTAATTCTAATAATAATTATATGATAGTATATATAATTACAATTAAAAAAAAATATATTATTTTTGTCCTTTGTCACACTCTTCCTACTCTTTTTTCTGTCACTTTACATTTTTATTTATTATTGTATAACAAACTTTAAAACCAACCGCGTGGAAAACAATATGAGTATGATAACTTGATTAAAATTCGGTGAAATTTATTACAACTTGAAAACGTTTACAAGAGCATGGACAATGTTAGGCAAATAAAATAATTAAAAGCTTAACTTTGGTTTGGTTTAACTTGTTTTGGAGTTTTTGATAGTCATTTGAAAGACTTGTAGCGTTTGGTTTGACTTAACTTGTTTTTTATTTGTTAAGTTTGAGAAAAAACTCAACGTTAGCTTCTGAGTTTAATTATATTGTTCCGATATCTTCCAACAAAAGAACATGATTTTTTTGTTAGAGATGTACGTACCGAGTATGTGAACCAGATTGTATGGTACTCTCAGATTCCTGTAGTTTCTTATCTTAACTCACATTTTACGGTAGAAAAGAAGGGTAATTCAAATTGTAACTATACTCTTTATTTCATTGATCTACTAAAAGTCGTATTAAAAAGAAAGAAAGAAAAAAAGTTGAAAATAACTCAATTGGATAAATTTTCTTATTTTTCTCGAAAAAAAGATCGGGTGTGTAAATAAATGATAAAATAATAATAATAATAATAATAATAATAATAACAACAACAATAATAATAATATTAACAACAACAACAACAACAACAACAACAACAATAATAATAATATGAATTTAATGAATCGAATCGAATCAAGACGAAATTGAATCAATTGAATCGAATTAACTAAATCGAATCGAATCAATAAGTTTTCAATAAGAAAATGTTCTTAACGTCTCAAAACTACACCACTACCATACAATACTTGGCCATAGACTGGCACCTGGCCGGTCACCTAGGGGGCGTTGGCCCGCTTAAAAATAAAAAAGAAGAATTTTATAGGTAATATTTTTAAAAATTTAGGATTTCGCCTCCCTGAACCCTTGAGAAAACTTCATATATATAATTCCCCCTTCCGAAGTTCAAATCATGCATCCACCCTTGATTGTCGTCTCCCTGTCCGCCACTTCCAAAGGCTGGAACCCTTAAAAGTGTCGGCTGACCATCGTAAGAATCTCCATGTCCTCCATTTCCATAGGCTGGAACCCTTCAAGGTGTCGGATGACCGTCATAAGAATCTCCATGTCCTCCACTTTGGGCCCTGAGTCCTGTTAAACATGAGAAAACATATTTTGAATGTGACGGATTGATAAATTTTTTAAAAACAAGTTAGCCGCCAACTCAACACTATTTATTAAGGGGTCGTATTACTATATTAGAGTGGGAAAAGAGTCACTTATTGTTAAAGGAAGAGCCTTCAACACCACTAACTTCATTCAATTTGGCTCACTTAATATACTACTTACATATAAGTAAAAATTTAAGGTGGAATATTACGAAATGAGTTAGGTATAACTCCGCCTAATTAATATAACACATCCCTTTGCAAGTGCAATCATATGGTCCATAATTAACTCATAATGGCCCATGTGATGTCTATATCAATTGACTCGATGCCATAATAATCCTACAAATCACGCATTAGTTTTTACTTGAATCAACTACACCACGAGTCTTACAATAACTCTATTCATCACAACACTGTACATACACCTGTTGGCAACCAAGCATTGTAAACAAGTTACAATTATCCTAAATAATTGTGACAACACATCATATGTCACATAACACATGTGATTTTTGGTTGCAACATCTCACTTTCGACTAGATAAAATGAATACGTAGACATATTAGAAACAGGGTGAGCAATGGGTCAGTGGCTATTTTTATTTTACAACTAAGCCATAATAATCAACTTTTTCGAAACCTTGGTTATAGGTTTGGGAGACCGTTCTTTGTTTTGAAAGTGTATTGGTCCAAAGGTGGTTCCGTTTGTCTTCCAATTGAGCATTTAGTATACTTGTATTAGTCTTACTCTGATTACAAATAAATCTAGTTCATGTTTGAAAAAACAAATTAGATAGATATATTGATACTCCCTTATTCCCGGAGAACTTCATACATTAAGGTTAGCGTGAAAAGTTAAAGTAATGATATAATATAGAAGAATTGGGAAAAAGTGTAATTTTAATGGCAAATTGTATAATTTGAGTGTAAAGTTGAGATTGTTTATTATTTGTTAGGTGTGGAGTAGCTTCCTCTTTTAATAATATATGAAGTTATGTGGGACGGCTAAAAATGACAAATGTATGAAGTTCTGCGGGACAGAGGGAGTATGATTTTTCTTTATATTATAAGTAAAAGTTTTGATTTTTGCTAGTATTAACAAACATATATATCGGTGAAGTGAATAAAACGCTTTGATGGTATTCAAAATTAACACCAAGTTTCTTCAATTATCAACACGACGATGTGAAATCTATTATCGTAAGTGCATCGGATGAGGCAACTTGAACTAATCCCCAACATTGCGAAGACTTGCTAAGATAAATCTATTAGGTATTTTGAGGTCAACTTGTCACCTCAAAGAGACAGAAGGCCATATCTTCACCAAGTCAAACTATACATACATTATTGAGAGAATGAAAGTTGTTTTAAAGAATACCCAATATCAAAATTTAATTTTGGGCAATATCTATCATCTTAGGTTAATTATTTATGTTGTAATTAAGTCACGGAAGCATTGAGTAAACAAGTATGCTTTGGATAGGAAAATTCTAACAAGTAAATTGGTAGACTCTGTGGTTGAAAACAATCCACATAACTTAAAGAATAATTTAAAATTCATTCAATCCCATTCTCCAGGGATGTGGCCTTTGCATAAGGTCAATACACACAATCAAATGAAAAATAATTCATAAAGTGAACAATAATTAATGTCATTTTGCTAGAAGTTTATTGGAGAATTCATACGGAATACATTTGATAATCGTTAAACAAATCACTGAAAGTGAAACTTCAAAAGAATGCCACAACTGCTACAGCTTCGTACGAAGAACAAGTGAAGAAGCTAAGTACCGAGTAATTAAAAAGAGAGATTTTTTTTTACACTAATAACTTTTGCCCGTTTTTGAACTTACCCTACAACCTTTTATTTTTTTTCATTTCACACTAAAACATTTAGCAAAATTTTGACGTTACACCAAAAATTGACGGTCATTAAGTTTGTATTTTAAATCACATCAAATCCTTCTCAAAAAGTTGCACCCGCTACCAAAATCTTTTTCCAGTTTTTTAAATCACACCAGAACCTTTCTTGATTGGTTTGAGTAATCAAATATTTATTCGCATGAATTGTTTGGGGTTGCCGGTCTAGTGGTGGTCGGATTATGCATCGTATTCGCTGTAACTTTTGCTTTATGCAATCAAATTCTTCATATAATTTGTTGGTTCATTGTAGAGGTTTAAGGCGATGCATATGTGCCTCTATCAATTGTGTATCTTTCGGCGTTTGGATCTAAAAACGACACAAAACTACTCATATATGTGGAACGAGCATATATTTTTGGTGCCATCTTTTTTGTAATTTTATTGAAACAACTAAGAGGGATAGAATGTTAAGAGAGTTCGAACACTTAGTTTTATAGATAGAAGAAAACATATGTATGCCAATTAATATAGTAATATGTTTTGTCATTTTTTATCCGTCTACTCTGGAATTTGACATTTACCACATAATTATGCAGTATCTTATTGTTATATTTATCATAAAAGAAAATTATTGTTATAATTGGCAAACAAAGGAAGAAAGTGTGTTTGGTAGACAAAATACACTAGTGTATCATGTTTATGGGGTGAGTGTTAAAGAGTTGATCGATCATTCTCTTTTAAGTTTAATAGATGGTCGTTAATATTGTTTCAAGTGATATTTATTTTGGGATTAAGTTCAATGCGTAATAATAACAATAAAGACGACGATGATGACAACAACAACAATAATTATATGGGATAGGATGGTTTGCTATTTAGCTTATGTGGTTGTATAGTAAAGTGAAGTTGTTGGTTTGTGACTCGGATTGTAATCCTTGGGGCAAATTACATCTAGCCCTCCGTAATAAATTTCGTAATAACATCGCGGTCCCTAACTTTTGAACAATAACACATTAGTCCATTTTCTATTTTTCGAGTTGACCAGCATCTTTTTTCAATTTCCTCGTGGACATTATTTTGCTAAATTGCAAATCAACCCCTTTAAATTTTGTGTAACTTCATAATGACAAAAAACAATAAATTCAACATTTTATCATTTTTCTACATAAAACCTGTTTTTATTGAAATGTATTTCATCTTCTTCACGATTAACATTCAATCTACTCACATTGCCTCAATCTTATTTGTTTAGGAGTTAAATCGAACTCGAATCGAACCCGAAATTCTAATGAGGGACCTCTTAATCGAGCTGAACAGCAGCTCCATTAACGGAGATTACAGCTCCACTAATTAGTGGAGCTGTAATCTCCGCTCATGGAGCTTCACTCCATTAAATTAATGGAGTTAACAGATTGTTAACTCCATTAATTAATGGAGTTTTCACTCCATTTTACCGAGCTTGCAGCTCCACTAATCAGTGGAGCTGTAATCTCCCGTTAATGGAGACTAATTCCATTCATTTAATGGAGTTAATCTCCATTAACAGGAGCTTACAGCTCCACTGACTGATTAGTGGAGCCGTAAGCTCCTGTTGTTTCCCATGGATCTGCTGTAAAAGAGATCCATGGAGCTACTGTAAAGCTACATTTTAATGGAGTTAATTTTACATTAACTAAATTGTTGGTCCAGATAACGGTAAAGTAAAAGACTAGGAGGGGGTGAATAGTCTTTTAAAAACTTTTGTCGATAACAACTATTTCTCAGATATCTGAATAGATATTTGATACTTAGAATCAGAGCGCAGAAGACTTAATAAAGATAAGTGCAGAAACAGTTAATGTGTGTGTGTTGCTGAAGAGTAAATACAGAAAGGTAAATAACACAACAAGTATAGTGGTATTTGGAGGTGGCGTAATCCTCCAACTAATCCACTTCGGTCTATCAAAGACCTAGAATTCACTAGAACAGATAATTGAGTTCACCTTACAATAATCCTATTCTAAGATTCTTAACAATTGGTTCCCAACCAAATGTTCCCCCTGAGTTGTTCCCGCTCACGTACCAAGTACTTCCTGTACTCAGAAACCTTTGAGTTATTCCCTAGCTTCCCAAGCTAAGTACTTCCTATACTCAATAACCTTGGAGTTATTCCTTAGTTTCCCAAATCAAGTACTTCCTATACTCCGATAACCTTGGAGTTATTCCCTGATTTTTCAAACTAAGTACTTCCTGTACTCCGCACGATTATGGTGTTGGTTTTGTTGAGTTGTCGATGAGCTTCTTTAATTACTTATTCAGATAGCTCGTGAATCAAGGTACTTAATACACTTTTATGACAGATGGTATCTTGTTAGATTTTCTTGACCTAAGTCTTATGATATCTGCTCAAGAGAATGAATCTCGGATAGTTGATCTTTTGATTCAACTCCTTCACGAATAGCTTTGCTTGTTTAGGATCGTGACACTTAGAACTTGATGTTTACTCAAGATCAAAAGCTTTCGCAATGTAAAGCTTTGTGAGTAAGTAAGTTGCTTTGAGAGAGTAAGATGTTCAGGCGCTTTCAAGGTGTGTGTTCTCAAGCGCCTAAGTGTTGATATTTATAGATGAATTTGAGTACCGTTTGAATAGTATCCGTTAGCTCAAATTCAACTATCGATATCTCGTATAGTATCAGAAAGGTGTTTTGTCTTCTTCTCGGAAGTCGCCGTTGCTTTTATTCGCACATCTCCGTCTGCATTAAATGCATTGTACTCTACTTTTGTCCTCAGAGTGTCAACGGAACTATGCTTTGTATATGTAGACTAGTGTTATCGATTCTTTGCACGTTCTTATCTTCAATCTTCGAGATACCACTTGTATTTATTGAAACAACTTTGTTTGCAATATATATTTCTTTTCGTAAACGTGGTTAAAGCTCAAGGTATCCGAGAATAGATATCTGGACACTTTCCTTGTTTTCGATATGTCTCTTATTTCTCGATATCTCTTGTGACACGTTTGTTTGAAACTATTCGTGTCTTCAAGATATCCGCTAAGATATCCGAACAATGATTCGAATCTTGTGCAGTTTTCTTCAAGTCTTCAATGTCGTTGAGCTTGTTCTGCTTGGATGTCTTCTTCTTGGTCTTCTCTTCATAAAATAAAAATTACATTTTGAGACCTAACATCCTATACAAGATTAGCTAGACTATCATACTTAGTGGGTTTCCTCTTTTACAATGTTCAAGTGAACCAAGAGTACTAATCACCTTTCTGAGACTAAGATAAGTCATCATGTTGCTGATCAAAACTAAACATATATTCTTTACAAAATATCTAACAAAATTCCTAACAAATTTCTCAAGAAATTTCCCAACAAATTTCCCAACAAATTTCCCCCTTTTTGATCAGTCAACGATGACTATCTTCCCTATTACAAATCTGGATGAGGAAACAATCCACCACTTAATAATTTCTTATGATCTTTCAATTCATATAATTAAGTGCAAAAAGTAAACATCAACCAAATCACAAGGTGTGATCTTTGCTGACAAGTTATCTTTTATAGAATACTATCTGAGAATAAGTTCTTCAGATAAGTTACAAATAAAGATTACAGATAACTTCAATACATGATACAGTTAAGCTCAGTCAGCAAAAATACAAAAACTACATAGTAAATTAGGACAACAGGAGTAACCAAGTTCCAAGTAAACATCCTAATAGACTAGTCTTCAAGTTTTCAATCTTCAAGTCTTCAACAGTATTTCTATGGATCAGTCTGCAAATTTCCTATCTCCAAACGTTTTGATGTCATCAGAATAATCATAGAGAAGAGTTCTGACGAGCATCTCTGTGTCTCTGGCAAATCCACAGACCTCTTTGTAGGTTTTGGTAGGATTTTTCTTGACAAAATGCTTGACCCATAGGTACTTTTTCCACTTCCAGGCATGCTCTATTCTGATATCTGAAAGCTTGAAGTATTCGTAGATAATCATCAGATATCTGATGTCACCCTTGTATTGATCTTCTGTCAGATAGAACGACTCATAGGGTTCCACAGCAAGTCTTGGTCTTGTGCCTGTTCCTGTGATATTCAGAATTTTGTGCACATCATCTGGCTTTCCATATGGACATTCATCAGAGAGGTCCTTCTTCATGGCTTCAGTTCTCTTGACAACTTCAAAATCCAACCATGCTTTGATGTTATTGGTGTTGATCAAGGTAGGCTTATCCTTTCTCCATGCCATGAGTTGTTTATGGATTGGTTCTGGAAATCTTGAATTTACCAATAGATGCTTCAGTTCCAGAATCCAATAGCCATTCTTTTGATTGATGCACCTGTAGACAGAGGAATCATTATCATACTTCACATACTCTATTTTAGCTTCTTCTGGCCTGAGTGGAAGTTGACTTTGTCTTTGCTCAGCTCTCATTTTGTTCCTTCTTTGTCTTGAATTCTCTTTGGGGTTGTTGCTTGAAGAACCACCACCCTGGATAGACTTGGTATTTCCAGAGGGTGTTTTAGCTGCTAGTGGCTTTGCAGCTATGGGCTCAGTTAGGCTTTCAATTTTCCTTTTTCTGTGAAGAGGAGCTTCATCTTCATCAGTTTCCTCATCATCATCAAGATTAGATCTTGTGAGAGTTTTACAGCCTTCTTCATTGCCCAGGGACTTGATTTGACCTTCTTCTTCTTCTTCTTCAGAAGATTCATCAATCCCTCTAACTTGTCTTCTCCTTGGAGCCTTGGTACTGCTTGGAGGTTTCTGTGCCATGGCCCTTGTTATCATTTTGGTTCCTTCAGTAGGTTTCTGGGAAGTAGCTAGGCTAGAGGAGGGTTCATTGATTTTGAGTGGTGGCTGGGAATTTTTCTTCTTCCTTTCTGAGCCGCACCAGCTCCAGATTTCTTCGTGTTTTCTTCTCCTTCTTCCCATTCCCCCTGACTTTGAGGTCCAGATTTGTACTTTCTTTCCCCTTTAGTCATTGACTCAGTCTCATAAAGGAATCTGAGAGAGAGTCAAAATGCCCTTGTAGATAATTATAGGCAGTGACCAACTTCTGAAGTTCGGCTTTGAGCTCCTGATTTTGCTTGATAAGTCCATTGTCCTTATCAGTGAGCTCTGCCAATGGGCCTAGGATGGCATCTGCTTCCAAAGATGTAACTTGCCTCTTGGAAAGCTTTTTCAGCTAAAGACACATCATCGTCCCTTATCATTCCCAGATCTTTCTGAGCAATGACTATGCTAGTTGTTCTCTGAGTGATGAGCTCAGTGAACTTTCTCATTTCAGAGGGGACAGAGGCAATTACTTCCTTAATCTGTGAAGACATCTCCTTTTTAAGTTGTGTCAGTACTTGACACCTGTTCATGTATTCATGGGAGTGGACGTTTGGCAGTTTGCTGAATATTGTAGGAGCAATCAGCTTCCTTTTCAAGTGAGAAACCGCTAAATGTTCATTGCGATTCTCGCCAAAGTCTTGTCTTCTTCATCATCGAGTAATCGGCCCGTGATCTTCATCCTCTTGGACATTTTCATCGATTGTATCGAGTCCAAAGAACCATCTCGTAGATTGGTTTCTTTCCTTTACGGGAGGAGGATGGTACTTCTTTTGAAGATGATGCAGCCTTAGCATCATGCTTGTCTTGAATACTTCTTGATGTCGAGTTCTTTGGTGATATCATGCACGACATCCGTAGCTCTTTAACCTCGAGTAAGCAATCATTTCTTGTAAGTATTGATCTTGTAATTGATCAAGCTTGTCTGGATTTAGCTATTTGATCGTCTAGTTGAAGATGGAGTATTGTTCTTCTTCCAACAGTTATGCGAGTTGAGCGGATCTGGTTTGAGTGTTTAAGATTTTTGATTAGTTTCTTGAGCTCAACTACTTGTTCGATAATGGCGGGTGTTGGTTAGAAGATGGATGAGTAGATTTACGTGGAGATGGAGCGGAGATTTTATGAAGTCTTCTCGATGTGCTTTTCAATGAGGCATCATTTCTTAGCGAAATTCCTCCGGTCCACAGTGCAGGGGCATCATCATCATCCTTTTTATCTGTGTCATCCTTTTGGTGATGGTCAGTGGGAGGTTCATCGAAGTCATTTTCATTTATCTCTTCCTCCTCATCATCTTCTGATACAAGATTGATCACTTCAGGAATAGTGATCTTCTGCCCATTAACATCTTCTTGTTCAGAAGGTATAAACCGCTGCAGTGCAGGCGGATCGGCTTGAATGCCATCTGTAATCTTGTCGACCATCCGCCTGCTCAAAGGCATGTATCAAACTATGCGCCACTTCTCGGAAAAGTCCTTATGTAGTAGAGTCAATCGTATTATTACATAGGAACATTGCTTGGACATATGTTTCGTGTCAAGAGCTCGTGCTCGTCTGGTTGGTTGATCAGTGATTCTCAATATTTCAGAGAGATCAGAGCACCTTAACTTCTGCCATTTCTTGAAGCATTGAATATGCTTTGGCAGGGTGTGAGCTTTGAAGAAGTGAAGTAGGTCCCTTGTCTCTTCAATGGGAACCTGCTTTGCATCTGTTTGAGCCTGAAAGAAAGAGTTTTGAGTGAGCTTCAAAACTTTTGTAGATATCTGAGTAGAAGTGTAGTTTAGTTTATGTGTTACCTGAGTAAGTACTTCAGGCTCAGAAACTTGTTCTACTGAGACAATTGGTGTCTCAGATATCTTGTTGTGAGGTGGAGACTTTGAAGTATGGTTCTCAGCAACCTTTCTTTCTCGAACCTGAGAGGAATACAAAACTTAGGAAATAGTTTGAAAGAATCTATGCGTAAATATGCTTTTAATGAATTCTGATTTGTGCTACTTACTTCCTCAAAAGGAAGCTCAGATTCATTTTTCTCAGAAACTTGTGCGATTTCGTGTTCTTTCGAGTGATCTTTGCCTTGGGCTTCATCAATTTCCATTGATCGAGGAAGTAACTTTATCCCCTTGCATTTCTACTTCTGAAATAGCCTGTAAGTAGAAAGTATTGAATATTAGAAGAGATAAAGGATAACCCAAGATGAAGAATACTTGTCACTTGATTGTCATATACCTTCATGTTTGAAGGCTCAGTGATGTATTCTTCAGAAACCTTGTTGGTCTCTGGATTTGTCTCTGGCATTTCTGCCTTATCTTCTTCCATCTCAGTTGGAGCCTGTTAGAAACATTTAATCATGAATAAGCACATAAACATTTCTTTGAAAAATTAGTTCTTTTAAGAATCATTTACCGTGCATGTGCTCAGATTTCTCAAGAGTTGAGGTTGAAGGGACCTCTTTTTCAGTATTTGAGGCAAGCTTCTCAGCTTCCTCTTGTTTCTGCGTTTCTAACTCAGCCTGTAACAAAGAAATTCTTATGAGGTAACAAGATTTATAAGTATAAAATTTTTCACAAGGTAAGAGTTAAACCAGTCATTTACCTGAGCAGTTTCAGGCTGATTGGTCTCTGGAACTTGTGACCTTTCTATACATTGGTCGTCTTGTACCGGTCGTTTCTTTGTTTGAAGTTTCGTACTTCACACCTTTCACAGTATGCAACTAAGTTGCCTCCCCTGGTTGATCATTCTGAGTAGATGTCTCAGTTTGATCCCTCTCAGTGAGTTGGGGAACCTGCTCATTTGCAGGATTTTCTTGACATCTTGTATTCTTTGGTAATTGAAATGGAGTTCATTTACCATTTCATCAACCACTTGTGGTGTTGTGGTTGTTGTGGTTATGCAGGCGTAAGATTGATCAAGAGAATGTTCTTCCAGATTTTTAGATGTGGCGTTTCCATCAGCATCTGCCAGCACTAAAATACCACTCATCAGGGCTTTTTGAAGTTGTGCAAGAGAAGCATTCCCTGATGATGTGTTTGCACCAACAACCTTTGCTATAGTTTCAGCAACCTGTGGTGTAGGTTCTGCTTCAGATACCTTATCACCAGTTACTGTTTCAGTAACCTTAGCCCTCTTTGTTCTTTCTAGGACTTGAGAGATGACTAGTTCATCATCTTCATCGTCGAGCTCTCATCGCATTGGGCCATTGGTCCATTATTCCTGCGGTTTTACGCAGATGGGGCTTGGTGCTTTTCACTACTCTTGGCATTTATGAGTTCATCGCAAGGCTTTACGCATTAGTCGCAATATTTACGAAAGCACTTTCTCTTGAGTCTACTTGTTCAGTAGTTGATAACTCTTTTGCAGCATTGATGAGTTCATCTGCCTTTATCAGTTCATCGGCAATGCCTGCAGATATCTGAGAATTGACAACCTCTTTGGGTGTGTCATCCGATTTGCCAGCAAACTTCTTTCTTGAAGTTCTGGGCTTCTTGGTCGCAACCTTTTCTTCAGATATCTTTTCAGATTTTCGCTTCTTAGGACCTTTCTGAGACCCAGTAACCTTTTTCATCAAATTTGTATACTCATATTTATAGAGTAAGTTACTGTTGGCTATTTCAGCCGTCTCTCTGAGCTCAATGCCAAGCTTTTCCAGCAAGTAGCATATCTTCAGACCATATCCTACAGTGGCCTTTGGCTCAGCTAGTCCTTTGACAATTTTAGGCTCGAAGCCTTGAATCTTCTTCACGAATTTCATGAAGGCGTACTTTCCCCAGTTAAAAGGGTTTTCCAGCCTTTTGTCTTGTTGATTCAGCAAGAACATCATGATCCATCGTTCTTGGCTTATCTGGTCAGCACCTCCTTGTAGACCATCAAAGCATCTGTGAAGAATGCAAGCCAGTACATCCCAGTGAACCAACAGATGTCTGGTTCGGATGTCAGCAAGTTTGAACTCAGTGGGTGTATCTGATTTTTCAAGATCACACACGTCACTGTAAAGTTCTTTAACACCTTCAAGGAGTTCCTCATCCTTGGTGTTTATTTCAAAATCCTTTCCAAGATTTTGAAACTCAAACAACTTACAGAAAGTTGTTAAGTCCAGAAGGATTTCCTTTCCTTGGACTGAGGTTTTGATAGACACTATTTCAGTGCCTTCAGAAACACAGGAAATAATCCTGGAGTTGTTGTAAAATTCCAACACATCGAGTGATGAAATTCCACTTGGGCGAGCAGATAGAAAACCCTTGATTTGTGCCTTTTCAAGCATGTCAAGAATCAATTTTCTATCAGTTTGGTTCTCTATTGCAGCAGAGAGGTATTCCTCAACCATGGCACCACCCCAAATCATTCTGTGACTTGAAGTCCAATGGTCAGGATTAAAAGCTCCTACCAGTCGATTGTTCACAATAATCAACTCTGGTGCTTGCTTTTCAGCATTACCAGTGGAGGTTTGGGATTTCTGTGTTGAAGTGTTCTTGGAGGCCATCTCTTTATATAGTGTAGGGAATTGAAACTGATGTTTGAAAGAGATTTGATTCAGTAATTTCTTTGCAGAAAAACTTAATCTTGATTTGCAGAGATTGTAGAGGGTTTGCAGAGAATCAAGAGAAGGATTTGCTATTTTTGTGCAAGATGAAATTTCGGATTAGGCAAAAGTGATTTCATTTGCCAAAATCCTATATATATAGTAGTTGAATCCCAACAGACAAATACAGACAAATTGATTTTGTGTGTACGTATCTGTGAATTGCAAACAGGCATGAGCAAAAGCTAGTTCGACATTAAATGCTTAGTGGGCCATGTCTGAATTTCAACAGTCCACTATTTACTGTGAATTAATTTCCACCGTACAGATCAATCGCTTAATTTCATCGAGGGTCACCATTGCTTCTTCAGCAATGATCACAATCAACAAGTGTAATTGTGTCCATTTAATGAATTTTGGCGACTTGCTATCTGAATCACAATTCTGTATGATCAAGGACATTGTTCGCATCTGAATCTGTCTTATACTTAGGATTTTTCCAAGTTTTTCATCAAGATAGAAATAATGCGAGTTTCAAGAGAGTAGTTGACTGCAGATAGTTATACTATTCTCTTTTGTGTTTCCCGTTTATAGAATGATTCAGATATCTGAGTTCCGTTCGGAGATCTTAGATCTTAATATCTTTTGCTTTTTAGCCTTTTGACTTCCGGATACCCGTTCCGATTTCTCTTTTCTCTTTTCTGGATACCCGTTCCAGATACCTCTTCTCTGGATGTCCGTTCCAGATACCTGAACTCTTTCAGTTCATTGGTAGTTCCATTAGTCCAAGACTATGTCTTAAGGCTAAGAATCTACTTTCTTGTAGTGGCTTAGTGAAGATATCTGCAAGTTGGTCTTCAGTGCCATCTTGAGTATCTCTATATTGCCCTTTTCAACATGGTCTCTGATGAAGTGATGTCTAACATCAATGTGCTTTGTTCTGGCATGAAATTTAGGATTCTGTGTATTCGCAATAGCACTTGTGTTATCACAGAAAATGGGAGTCTTCTTCTCATCGAGTCCATAGTCTTTAAGTTGTTGTTGTATCCACAGAATTTGTGTTGCGCAACAACCAGCAGCAATATATTCAGCCTCTGTGGTAGAAGTTGCAATTGAGTTTTGCTTCTTGCTAAACCATGAGATAAGTCTAGTACCCAGAAACTGGCAAGTTCCTGAGGTGCTTTTCCTATCAGCGATGATCCAAAGATAATCGCCGTCGAGTACCCAGCTAAACTCAATCCACTTTCTTTAGGATACCGCAATCTTACATCTACTGTACCCTTTACATACCTTAATATTTTCATAGCATTGTTGTAGTGTGTTTGCATTGGATTTGTCTGAAATCTAGCACATACTCCAACGGCATATTGAATATCAGGTCTACTTGCAGTGAGGTAAAGTAGTGAACCTATCAATTTCCTATACTTATGTTCTTCAACACTCTTGTCTGATTCAGTATAGGTCATTTTGGTTCAAATGCTCATAGGTATCTTAGCATTCTTTTCAGAAGGCTTAAGATTGAATTTTGTGAGCATATCTTTTGCATACTTTGTTTGACTAATGAATATTCCATCATTGAGTTGCTTGACTTGCAATCCTAGGAAATAATTCATTTCTCCCATCATGCTCATCTCAAACTTGCTTTTCATGAGATTTGCAAAGTTATTACAAAGTTGCTTGTCCTTAGATCCAAATATGATGTCATCAACATATACTTGAACTAAGAGTAGTTTCCCATCATGATTTAAGGTAAATAAAGTTTTATCAACTTCACCTTTCTTGAAACTACTTTCCAGAAGGTACTTGGCCAAAGTGTCATACCATGCTCTTGGAGCCTGTTTGATCCATCTGACAGAGCTCATGGTTTATAGACCATTCTAATTTCTGAGGAAACTTCAAAGCCAGGTGGTTGCTCAACATAAACTTCTTCTGCAAGTTCACCGTTTAAGAATGCACTTTTGACATCCATCTGATAAACTTTGAAATCTTTATGAGCTGCAAAGGCTAGAAAGAGTCTTATTGCATCCAATCTGGCAACTGGTGCATATGACTCGTCAAAATCTTACCCTTCAGTCTGAGTAAATCCCTTGGCAACCAATCTTGCTTTGTTTCTGATTATTTCGCCAGATTCATTCATCTTGTTTCTGAAAACCCATTTAGTTCCAATCACAGATATTCCTTCTATAAATGGAACTAGTTTCCAGACTTTGTTTCTCTCAAATTGATCCAACTCTTCTTGCATTGCAGAGATCCAGTCTTGGTCTCCTAATGCTTCTTCTATATTTTTTTTGGTTCAATATTCGAGATGAAACATCCAAAGAGAGAGTTAGCATTTTTAGCTATTGCTCTCCTAGTCCTAACACCCTGATTAATTGGTCCAATTATATCATTTGTAGGATGATCTTTGATCCATCTCATCATAGGCTTAGTGCTAGTAGGATCAATATCCAAGTGATCTGAATGTGAATCACTAAGATTTTGATTTGATACTTTTTCAGTATCTGAGATATCTGACATATGGGAAATGTCATGGACATGCATTTCAGCATTCTTAATTTCAGATACCTCTTCATGATGAAGGTTCTCAGTAACCTGTTCCATTTCTGGAAAACTCATAGGAAATTCCTCATCATGTCTGTGAGTCATCTTGTTGCTACTAGGCTTTTCAAGCTTTTCTACGTCAGAGTCATCCTCACTTTCCATAATGATGTTTTTCCTTTCTGAGGATTCTTCTTTAGAATCCCTCAGTAATAATTCTTTGAACCTTTCTGAGAGTTCATCAATAGGAGGTGTTTTCTTACTTCCTTCATAGAATACAACATGAACTGATTCTTCAATTTTCTTTGTTCTTTTGTTGTAAACTCTGTAGGCTTTGCTGTTTTTGGAATAGCCAAGAAAAACACCTTCATCTGCCTTTGGTTGAAATGTTCTCAGATATCTTTCCCATTGTTTAGAACAAAACATCTACAACCAAATACTCTCAGATGTTTGATATTAGGGGGTCTACTAACCAAGATTTCATAGGGGGTCTTGTCATGGTGTTTGTTTATCAAACATCTGTTCTGAGTGTAGCAGGCTGTGTTTACAGCTTCAACCCAATAAATTTCACTTATTTCAGTGTCAGCTAGCATTGTCCTTGCAGCTTCTTTAAGGGTTCTGTTTTTCCTTTCTGCAACACCATTTTGTTGAGGTGTTCTTACAGAGGAAAGTTGGTGTTGTATAACTTTGCAGGTACAAAACTCCTTTATGTACTGGTTAACAAATTCAGTACCATGGTCTATTCTGATTGCAGATACCTTGTCATTTTTCATGACTTCAAGCTTTTTCAGCAAGTTTGGTATCTCCACCACAGCATCGATTTGTTTCGATAGACAACCCAAGTGAATCTTGAGAAGTCATCTACCACAACCACATACTTCTTTCCGCATAACTAGTTACAGATGATTCAAAAGATCCATGTGTAAAAGTTGCGTTGGTCTAACACTAGAGTGTCGATTTTGGACTTGAAAGAGATTTTAGATTGTTTCCCATCCGACAAAGCAGATACCATCCTTTCGAAAGATGTTCTGGAAGGCCAACCACTAACTCTTTCTTGGCAAGTCTATTCGAGTTTTGAAGTTCAAGTGACTCATTCTTTTGTGCCATAACCAAGGTGACTCTGACTCACCATGAGACATTCTTGATTGTGCGAGATGCCCAATCGGCAACATAAAGATCGCTTTCCGCCGACCAAGTAAGATTATGCTTTGACTGACTCATTGTCAATTAGTTTGCGATTTAGCTTTGAATTTTATAGTAAAACCCTTGCAAACCGGCTCATGCTAAATAGATTATATTTCAAATCCTTAACATGTAATACGCTGATTGTTAAAGTCCCCAATTTGACATTGCCAAATCCCGAGAGGATTTAATTCTCCAAAGAATCGATATCCGGTCACGTGTTGCAAGCTTTGTAATCGACCAGATTTGCTTTGTCTCCTGTCATGTGCTTTCCGCATCCACTATCAAATAGCCATTGTGCTTTAGTCCAGGAAGCATTCTGCACACAACAGGAAACAGGAGATTAGGTTCTCATATCTTTGATGGAACCGTCAGAATTAAAAGATCTTCCAGTAGGAATCCATTTTTGAATGAATTTCTTTGAAATATTCATTTGTCTGACAGGAACGTAAGGAGGAATTCTATTTGAATGAATGTTATCATTAGTAAGAATTATTTTCTTCCTTGGTGTGTTCCTAGGTGCTCATATGATGCTTTCAGATATCTGTCAGGTTTCTGAGTTTGCTTTTCAGCAAACTTAGCCTTCCTTGCCAGATTTCTTCTAGCCCTGGCATTCAGATATTCAGTGGCTTGATTTAACTTCCACTTCTGATAATTGCTTTGAGCAATTCTAGCTTTCAGCCATCGTTCTTGCTCCTGCTTGTACTCATGAGCAAGTTGTTTTCCGATGCCTTTGTAGCCAATACCGTTTCGAGCACTTGAAGCTATCTGAGATCTTTTCTCAGCAGCTTTGCTAGTCTCTGGTTGGTCCAATTTCTTTCCAGAAAAAGTGACATGGGAGAATTTGCCAGCTCCTGCAATTCTTCCTTTTTGAGAGACATAGCACTGTGGGTGTTTACACTTTTCAGTGTTGTGTTTCTTTTCAGAGACGTACCCAACAGTTTTGTTTTTGACTTGTTTTTCCCACAAAGGTTTAGTATATCGCTTGCCTTTCCTTTGTCAACAATCTTTGTCTTTTCACCGATACTATAGATTGCATGGGAACCGTCTTGCTGAGTACTTACAAATGTTCTTTTCTCCTTACTCTTATTCAGAGTGATAGAACAATCTGTCTGTGTATTCAGCCCAAGTCCTTTCTTTTCTGAAGGATCTCTTAAGTAAGATTGTACTTCAGTAAGAGTGTCACTAGCTTTGGCATAAGATTGAAAAGATAATTCTTTCTTCTTGAGTTCCTTGTTTTCAGAAAGAAGATCTTCATAATTCTTTCGTAACTCAGCCATTGCTTCTTCATGTGATTTTTCAGTCTCAGATATCTGAGCTTTGAGAAATGTATTTTCAGCATCCTTTCTCTCAGATTCTTTAACTAATTGAGAATTTTCCTTTTCAAGAGAATTCTTTTCTTCTTCAAGGTTTTCGGCTCTAGCTCGGATCATTAGAAATTCTCTTTCATAGATGTCAAGTTCTTTCCTGAGATTTTCTAGATTTTTTATTTCCTCTTCATCAGTTTCATAAGTGTAGCAAGAAGTATGTGTTACCTCATCAGCCATAAGACAGTTTTCTATGTTGGAGATGTCTGGTCCGTCAATTTCAGCAACTCCACACATTTCATTCTTCTTGAGGCCGAAGTCGATTATATCATGAGTAACTCCACATAATTCTGGTGATGGTAAGGTTGAGTCATCTGAATTGTCATCTTCAGAATCTGTCTCAACGTCTAGAGCATCCAGTTGAATTTGGATTTTCTTTCTTTCTTCAGTTAACAAAGCTTTCTGGCTTCTTCTGAAGATTCTTCTATCTTTCTTGTCACCTGTCCTTAGTTTGTTGAAGGCAGGACAATCCTTCTTGAAGTGGCCATGTTTCTGACAATAGAAACAAATATCGTTTCCAATTTCTGCTTCCTCAGTACATGATGCTTTCTGAGCTGGCTTGTTCAGCGAGCTTTGCATATTTTTGTACTGGTGATAGTTTGAGCCTAGATGCTTTTTCAGCTTCTCTTTGGCTTTTCTTCTCTCAATTTCTCGACTGACAAATTTGCTCATTTGCTTTGCAGCAAGAGCATCCTCAGTCTCCTCCTTGCTTTTCTTCTTTTCAGAAGTTCCTTGAGTAACTAGAGCAACATTCTGCAACTTTTCAGTTGTTTGTTCTCTCTGAGTTGTCTCATAGTCAACAGTAGCAAGATGAGAGAAAAGTTCCACTGGAGTGATATTTGGCATACCTTGGTTAAAATAAAGAATTTAGTATGCTCCCAGTTGTGGTTAAGATTTCTGACAATAGTCTTAATCTTCTCTGACTGAGAGTATCTATTGCTCATGAGAGTGGTAAACCTGAAATCAAGTTCTTCCAGAGTTTCAGTGGGACCTTGTTTGAAATTTTGAAATTTCAACTTTAGAACTTCGAACTTGTTTTCCTTGGTTTTCTCGGTTCCGGCACAGATTTCTTCAATCAGTTGCCAGGCAACTTTCGCCGTTTTAGCACCCCACAGTTTACACTTTATGTGCTCTGGTGTTGATCTGATGATGATGTTACGAGCTTGACCATCCAGACGATTCCTCTTGGCATCTTCCGATGTCCAGAGTTCTCTGGGCTTTGGTTCGTAAATAACTTGACCAGTAGATCTTCCACTAGTTGACGCATCTGTTTGTGAAGATCCTTCGCTTTGATCTCTGTCTCTTCCACTCGAAACCTCCATGACTTGCTTAAGTTGTTGAATGACTATTGGGCCATTCTTTATTACTTCGATCATCTCGTCACTTATGGCTTCAAGGTGGAGCATCATGTTATTTTTCCATTTCTCGTAGTTCTCTGGTTTGAGAACGGGTGCATCACTCAAAGACATACCTGCACACTTAACACACAAATTAAATAGTCCTCAATAGTGGACAAAGTTCCTTCACCTATCTGGGGATCTAGGTTCAAAGGTGTATGGTGAACCTCCTGCTCTGATACCACTTGTTGGTCCAGATAACGGCAAAGTAAAAGACTGGGGGGGGGGGGGGTGAATAGTCTTTTAAAAACTTTTGTCGATAACAACTATTTCTCAGATATCTGAATAGATATCTGATACTTAGAATCAGAGCGCAGAAGACTTAATAAAGATAAGTGCAGAAACAGTTAATGTGTGTGTGTTGCTGAAGAGTAAATACAGAAAGGTAAATAACACAACAAGTATAGTGGTATCTGGAGGTGGCGTAATCCTCCAACTAATCCACTTCGGTCTATCAAAGACCTAGAATTCACTAGAACAGATAATTGAGTTCACCTTACAATAATCCTATTCTAAGATTCTTAACAATTGGTTCCCAACCAAATGTTCCCCCTGAGTTGTTCCCCGGCTTTCACAGCCAAGTACTTCTGACTCGAAACCTTTGAGTTATTCCTAGCTTCCCAAGCTAAGTACTTCCTATACTCAATAACCTTGAGTTATTCCTTAGTTTCCCAAATCAAGTACTTCCTATACTCGATAACCTTGAGTTATTCCCCGATTTTTCAAACTAAGTACTTCTGCACTACGCCATTATGGTGTTGGTTTTGGTTTGAGTTGTCGGATGAGCTTCTTTAATAACTTATTCGGTTATTCAGATAGCTCGTGAATCAAGGTACTTAATACACTTTACAAAACGATGGTATCTTGTCGATTTCTTGACCCAAGTCTTATGATATCTGTTCAAGAGAATGAATCTCAGATAGTTGATCTTTTGATTCAACTCCTTCACAGATAGCTTTGCTTGTTTAGGATCAGGACACTTAGAACTTCAGTGTTTACTCAAGATCAAAAGCTTTGGTCGCAACAGAAAGCTTTGTGAGTAAGTAAGTTGCTTTGAGAGAGTAAGATGTTCAGCGTTTGTATGCAGTTCAAGGTGTGTGTTCTCAAGCAGTCTAAGTGTTGATATTTATAGATGAATTTGAGTACCGTTTGAATAGTATCCGTTAGGCTCAAATTCGAACTATCGATATCTGTGTATAGTACTGTAGCAGGTTTTGTCTTCTTCTCGGTCAGCTGCTTTTATTCAGACATCTCTGTCCGTGCATTAAATGCATTGTACTATACTTTTGTCATGTAGTGTCAACGGAACTATGCTTTGTATCAGAGACTAGTGTTATCTGATTCTTTGCACGTTCTTATCTTCAATCTTCAGATACCACTTGTATTTATTGAAACAACTTTGTTTGCAATATATATTTCTTTTTCAGAAACGTGGTTAAAGCTCAAGGTATCTGAGAATAGATATCTGTGGACACTTTCCTTGTTTTCAGATATGTCTCTTATTTCTAGATATCTCTTGTGACACAGTTTGTTTGAAACTATTCGTGTCTTCAAGATATCTGGCTAAGATATCTGAACAACAGATTCAGTAATCTTGTGCAGTTTTCTTCAAGTCTTCAATGTCGTTGAGCTTGTTCTTCTTGGATGTCTTCTTCTTGGTCTTCTCTTCATAAAATAAAAATTACATTTTGAGACCTAACATCCTATACAAGATTAGCTAGACTATCATACTTAGTGGGTTTCCTCTTTTACAATGTTCAAGTGAACCAAGAGTACTAATCACCTTTCTGAGACTAAGATAAGTCATCATGTTGATGATCAAAACTAAACATATATTCTTTACAAAATATCTAACAAAATTCCTAACAAATTTCTCAAGAAATTTCCCAACAAATTTCCCAACATCAATTAAAGGGACAAATTCGAACTCTATTGGAGTACCCGTAAAAATGGTAAAATATGTATCGGTTTGTGAAGGAAGAATATTAAAAGGGCTCGATTGCAATTTATATTTTATTGAAGTTGTATGATATAAAATAAAATAAGGGTTAATTTGAAATTATAATAAACTTTAAAGATATTTATTGAGAATTAAATAGTTATGATGAGCTGATTGCAATTTATTCTCTGAAAATATGAATATCCACGTCATTATGGGCTGCCACATTGGAAATTATCGTTGACTTTTGGACTGCAATGTTATTGATTTATGAAACATGTCTTGATGTATTATTGTTCAAATGTTAGGGACTTGGATGATTCGGAGGTGTTTATTATGGGGAGCAGATGTAAATTTCCCTTATTAATATATAGAAAGTTCTGGTGGCGAGTACAAGTTTTTTGAAAGGTTTTGGTGCAACCTTTGTGTAAAGTCAAATTTTTTATAAACGTTTTGGTGTAAAATGAAAAAAAAAAAGGTTGGGGGTAAGTTCAAAAACGGGCAAAAGTTATTAGTGTAAAAAAACAAATTTCTCTTAAAAAAATACATTCAAGATAAAAAGAATTATTATGTAACATTATATTTGATTCTACTCTTATATATCCTGTAATTTTCGGCCACTTTCATGCAGTAATGCTAGATTATTGATGGGTAAAAGCGTCTTTGTACGTTTAAGATTCTTAACCAAAGAGTGATTTCCAAACATTACGTTGAGTGGACGTCAGCAGTAGTACACTGGAATAAGTCATACCTTGACACCTTGGATGATATACTATTTATAGGGTGTCTAAATGTGGTAGACATTGTCCTATAAATTAGAATAGTAACACATATGTCAGATCGAGATTGTTCAATAGGCAAGTTGATGTAGCAAGGAAGAGATGTCCAGCAAGAATGGGTTGATACGTCAAATTGAGATTTTTTTAAATAACTTGTGATATATTAAAGTTATGAAATAACATAATTATGAAGCAAGTCTGACATAATAGAAATTACACATCAAAAAGATAAAAGATAAGTATTGATGAAGAAAGGAGACTAATCAATCAATACAACCATCCCAAATATGGATCAGATTAAAAGTAGCTTAGTCTTAAGTGCTTGTTAAAACTTTTCATGTTTAGGTCAACTTTCGTATTTAGCTAAAGCATCTGCTACTTTGCATGCAGTTGTCCACTCACTACAAGAATTCCGCCAGATAGCGACCAAACATGCTCTGTCACTAATCAGCGACTAGAGAATCTCGGTCGACGAATTGGGTTCGGATTAACGACGGACTTTCAGTTCGTCTAAATTTGTGGAAATGTCCGCCACCGTCCCCAAATTGCGACGACACTTTATCTATCGCTAATGTTGAGGGTGAAGTCCCCCAATCTCTCAGTGAGTTCTTCCTAAATCATCTAGGTCCAAAACTAGGGTCCAAAGCACTCCGAGGTCCAAAGCTCCAATAGATAAGGACCTGCACAAGTAGCTTGGGGGGGGGGGGGGGGGTAGAACCAAACACCCGGTTTGCGTAGTGTCAAACTGGGTAAAGACTTTACTTGAGAGTGACTGAAGATCTACTCTGTATAGTGTTCGGGATTAGTTCATAAAGATGACTTGACTTACCTTATCATGGGAATATGTGCCATTTATATAGAGATTTCCCAAAGGGGATGGACTCCGTTGGATCATGCCAAGTATAAGGCTCAGATTGCGCCAACAATGCTCCATTAGGCCCATGGCCCATTAAGAAGACTTAACCCATTTCCCTTTTGGGCTTTCGAGGGTAGTTTAGTCATTCTCCGAGAGAAATTAGAGACTTCTGAGGTCCGTCTCGGACCTTCGTCCGAGAGTGCGGGTCCGAGGGTACGGTCCGGGTCGTCATTCTGTCTGAGAGCATTTCTCCTAAACCACAAGGCATAGTGGTTCGGACCTTGATTGTCTCGGACCCTACTTTCTCTCTTGGTGCCAGTCCACTTGGTTCCTTATGAGGTTTAAGGACTTACGTCCAAACCGTCGTCCGGGTCGGACCCCCATGGCTTCGGACCATGGTTCGGGTTGGACCTACTGTCTTTGGGGTCCATTTCACCGTTACACTCCGGAGGTGGCCTTTGGGTCGGACCTTAAGGCCTCGGACCTTTAGACAGCTTGAGACGCCTTAGGATTCGTTCCAAAGGCATCCTATGACGGATTGGACATATTTCCATATCAACATATGTCCCCCTAGTTTCCAAGTATCTTAGTAGAAGATAGTTGTGGAACTATATTTTAAAGTAGGGAGGACATTTTTATTTTTTCGTTCAATCCGTCCCTCATAAGAAAAAAAAAGGTGTTAAGTCCGTGCCTTTTGTCGTCCTTACCCTAATCTCTCTCTCCCCCCCTTTTTCTTACAGTTCGAGAGTGTGGTCTCGGACTGTAAGTATGAAAAAAGAGGTATTTGTAAGCGAGATTAGGCATGGGCCCGAAAGGCGTAACGAAGCAACGTTTTTTCAGTCGATTGCTAGGGATTGTCCGACGAGAGACATCCAGACGGGCGGTGTCCGTGTGTTTTAGATAAGTTGTCCGTCTGTCAGTAAGGCGGGTTTTATCTTGTGTTATTAATCGACTCTTCGGAAGTTCCAAAATAAGACCCTCGGGCGATTTCATAGCTCCACACCCGCAAGCCATTAAGGACGACCGGACGGACGAGGGTCTTGTGAAATATCTAGTTGATTATTCGTGATAAACCATCGTGGGATATTCGAACGGATGAGAATCCGTGTAGATACAAGATCCAAGCAGCTCGTTCGTAAGAAGACTGTTGGTACTGTCTGTATTAATCAACTCTACGGATCCAATAAGGACCTACGGACGATTTCATAGCTCCACACCCATAAGACATTAGTGAAATCCGGACGGACTGAGGTCCGCGTGACGGACAGTTGATTATTCGGTTGAGTCCGGTTGGATACGTCCGAATGGACAAGGGTCCGAGAAGTTTAAGACAAAATAATCGTTAGTCAGAAAGATCGTTTGTCTTGTATTTCACTAATCAAGCCTGCGGAAGTACTATGATGATCCTATGGACGATTTCATAGATCCACACCCATAATCCATCAAGCCTATCCGGATGGACAAGGGTCCTCTGCGTCGGACAATGATTTATCTATTCGACCGGGGAAAAGGGATCACCTCCGAACGGATGAAAATCCATCGTTCATGATGATTTATCCATCCGAGTGAGGAAGAGGGATCACCTCCGAACGGATGAAAATCCGTCGTTCATGATGATTTATCCATCCGAGTGAGGAAGAGGGATCACCTCCGAACGGATGGGCATCCGTGTTAATTCCGAGGTTGGAAGTGTTGTAATTCTAATCGTCGTGAAATAGATATGTTTGGATGTAATTGTCATTTCATCTAGTAATTTGAACTATGCCGTTGGATGAATTTTGATCAACGACCCAGATTTAATCTTGAATTGATGTGTCGGTTGAGCTTCCCAAAATATCCCTCTATAAATAGGGCATCAATAGCTTTCATTTCCCACTTTTAGAGAGAGAATGTTTGCAATCTGTGTGAGTCCGAAGCAAGTGCAATTCAGTTCGAGCCAAAGAGCGAGTCCGAGTCAGAAGAAGTTTGTTCGTCAGAGCTAGCTGCCTTCAACCCAACCCTTCATATCTTTACAAGTAAGTGTTCACTCGATCTTTTTAGATTTGTTAAAATCTGTGTTGTAGAAATTTCTCGCATGTTTTTATTGTTCAGATAAGTGTTGTATGTAGCTTGTTCGGACATATGTAGTAGGTCTGTTCGGAACCTCCAAATTGTTTGTACTAACTGCGTACTAACTTCGAACTAACTACATCCGACAACACTTAGTGCCCCCCGAACCCTTTAGGGGTTTTAATCCTAAATTACGTGAATGGGATTTCGGACCATAAACCTTTAATTTATAGGACCTTTTCTTTCCCTAGGATGTCCGATAGTGATAGCCAAAACCGCACCGAAGCTGGGGAATATGCATCCGATGAATCCTCCTATTCCGTGATGTCCGAAGAAATTGACATTGGCGATGTGGAGGATCAACAGGGTTACAGATACGTGTCAAACCGGAGTGGCGAAGAACCCGAGGTGAGCTATCCATCTTTTCGGTTAATTGTGTCCGGATCTAAGTATCCGGACAAACATGATTACCCGAAGTCTTCTAATGTGCAGGAAGCAATGACAATTCATGAGACGACCACGCGGGTCATAAGTAGTCCGCGTCGGAGCGAGGATGAATTCGAGCTACCGGTAGAAATCCGAGCTCTCTGTAGGAACTTAGGTTATAACGTTAGGATTAACCCTAACCAAATCCCTTTCGTGCCGGATCCACAAGAGATAAATGTAGAAGAGGTCCACGATATGACCGATGCACCGCCGGAGTTAGGCGTGTTCGAAGCAGGGGTGGAGGGAACTGTCCGAGTTGTTACTCCATTCCGGACTGTAGTTGTACTGTCATCGTCCGAGGACGAAAAAGTTGAGGATCAGGCCATGGAAGGAGAAGATGAACAAGAAGAGGGTGAGGAGGAAGAGGAGGATGAAGTGCCTTTGGTTCGGACCAGGCATTCCGATCGTCCGCGCTCGAGTGTCCCGAGAGGGGAGAGTTCCACTTAAGGGTCAAGTCGGGGAGTTGCCTCCCAATCGTCTGAGGGAGGCAAAAGTAAGGGTGATGATGTAGTCCGGGTCAAGTTCCCTCGGACTCGTCTACAAGTGACACACCCGGACCCTGATGGGGAGCTTAACTTGGATGGTACCCTCCCTACATGTCCTTCGGTTATAACTGCGGATGAAGTGGCAGAACTTCGGGGTAGATACGAGATTCCAAACTCCGTGGAGATCTTAATTCCGGATGAAGCTCATGCCTTCTACAATCTGCCTCCCGGATATATGTGTGTCCATGAAGTTTCCCTACACTGTGGTTGGCGTCTACCTGTCTCCTCCGAGCTGCTGGGAGTATTGAATGGAATTGGGATAAGTCCACACCAAGTGATTCCGAATTCACTTGGGAATCTGATGTGCTTCGGAGTATTGTGTAAGCACAAGGGGATCCCGCTCACGTTCGACAACTTCCGGAAGTTATTCAACATCACCCCGAGCAAGCCCTACCAATTCTTCTATACCCTAGTGGTTCGTCAGGCTTACACCTTTTTCGAGGATTTGATCTCCTCATTAGGGATCAAATGGTGGCAGAGATACATCTTTGTCCGAGTCGCACTGAAACCTGGGTAGTCCGAGGCTCAGAGAGTCCAGTGGAATTTTGAGAAGAAATTCTTTCGGGGTACACTTCCGGACTGGAGACCCACGGTTCGGAACATCGCTCAATGGATGCAAGCTCTCCACAGGAAAGAGGATACAGAGAAATATTTCTTCCGTGGGTTGATCTGTCAGCCACTTCCCTATCTGGCCGGACTATCAACTCCGAGTTTCTGTGATAACAAGAAGGATCTTGGTAAGTGGCTCGGATATGCGTTATGGTTCAAGTCTTCCCCTGTTGTAAATAGTTGTAATATTACAACTTTTATTGGTTCGATCTTGTCTCTTATTGCTGTCAAATTTTTCTTGTTGTTCGGACTAACCCTTATCGTTGTTCAGTCTATGTAGGTTTTTTGTTCGAATATACTATGTCGACCATGAGGGAGCTCAAGAGGCAACAGCTGAAGGCCCAGAAGGAGGAGCAGAGGCTTGGTCTCCGAGACCAAGTTATTAAGACGTCCACCACTCTCCCTATGGCCGAGCCTCGGAATGCTGCAGCTTTCCGGGCAGAAGACGTCTGAAGGGAGGCGGCCGGAGAGCCGAAGCAGAGCTTGGCTACGCTGGATAAGGGTAATACGGTGGCTGTCAAAGGCGCGAAAAGGCCTCCGAAGCCCGTGGCAAAGGAGGCCGGGGCCAGCAGCCCGGCCGGTGTGAAGCGTCCCTCTGATGGCCCAATCCCCCTCCAAAGAAGGGCAAGGGGCTGATGATGGAGGACTCGGATCTGGTTTCCGAGGTTGCTCGGTTGGCTTCCGTTCCGGAGCTGGAGAGGATTGCGGAGCTTGCTGCTGCTCACCGGAAGGTATTCTTGGTTCCGAATATA
Source organism: Plantago major (assembly GCA_026545765.1). Taxonomy (NCBI): domain Eukaryota; kingdom Viridiplantae; phylum Streptophyta; class Magnoliopsida; order Lamiales; family Plantaginaceae; genus Plantago; species Plantago major. The sequence continues at coordinate 28,958,289 of CM048843.1, forward strand.
CCTTTTTATTTTTTAATTTGCCTGAGAATTCATCGTTTTTTGGCTCGGAATGTTTTGTGTATATTTTCAGCTCACCGCTGTTGTCCGAGCGTGTTCCGAGGTGGCGGGTCGGAGGGTCTCCTTAGAAGTTGAGTTTTCCAAGTCTGAGGTGAGCAGAGAGGCCAAGGCGAACAAGGTCGTGGTTTACAAGGACAAGTTCAAGAAGGCCCTTGCTGCGCTGAAGGAGTCGGAGGCCGAGAATGGCAAGCTAAAGAGTGCCATTCGGGCCCTGGAGACGGATGTGGAAGCTTATAGGGAGGGCATGAGTGACTTCACGACAACCTCCCGCAACTTCAAGGACTGGATGCTCGAGCTGCTACTGACGGTCCGAACCGAGGCTGTTCGAGATTACCTGAATCGGATGCACATCAGTTCCTTTTGGACACCAAGTACGATGTGGCTCGGCAAGACGGCTTCGATGTAGCGGTGGGCCAACTCCAAAAGAAGGGCCTCATTCCGGATGGCTATGACTTGGAAGAAGAAGGGGTGTCTGCCTTTAATGCCCCGAATGGGTCGGCTTTCATCTCGGAGGAGGTGGAGGACAGTGCGCTATTCCAGTCCGAGTTCGTGGAACTCGTGTGTGAAGAAAATGAGGAACACAAGTACAACCATGGTGGTCCGTACCTGCCTGCCTTCGTTCCAGAGGCTCTGATGTCGCATGTGTTCCTGCCCTTCGAGGAGTATGCGGAGCATAACCGGGAGTGGCTAAAGATCCCTGGTCCGGTGCTGGGTCACGAGCCAAACTTGGACTTGTTTAAAGAGTGCCCGGAATTTATCCGGAAGAAAAAGGAAGAGCATGCCAAGAGGTCGTCCGAGCAACAGGCTTCGCAACGTGAAGATCCGGAGAGTGCCCCCGACCGTGTCCAGCCGGAGTCCCAGGCCAACCCTTCTGCAAGCCGGGCCACTTGAAGGTGGGGTATGCCCCATGTTGAATGTAAAGGTCTTCGGACCTCCAAACAATTGTCTTTTGGCTAATTTCTAATATTTGAACAATGTGTCAAAATTAACTTATTTGGTCTCAGATTGATGTTTTGCTTGTCCAAACTAATGTCGATTCGGAGTGATGTGTCGCTTCGGATCGGCTCTTATTTACGGTAATGAAACTGTTCCTTTTGTGCTTTTATCCATAGTCCGAGTAGATATATGCATGCTATATGTGTTATTTGAAGTATTCCGAGTTCGGTCGGCTGGAACTACATCCGAGTCGACTCACAAACGTAAACTTGGGGCGTCAAACAAACAAATTTGGAGGATCGGTTCGGACTCTTGTAGCTATGGTCCGAGCAGATCATTCGAAACCAATGTATTCACTATCAAAAATAATTGTTTTAAATTATTTCACCCAAGTAATTGTGGCTCGGATCGTTCTTTACAAAAATAGGTCTAGTAAACTTTATAGGTCCGGATACGCGTAGGTTGAAGTGTGTTGATCCTGAGCGTCCGAACCAAAAAGTCTTGTAAAGCATGGATCATGCCATAGGTTGAGTAGTGTTCCGGAGTGAGGATTGAATCCGAACTACTCGATTCTCTGATGGATCTGAAGTGGAGGCCCAATAGCGAAGGCCCAACTCAGGCCCAAGCCCATTGGTAACCAGTACATTGCACGCGTTCCAATGTGATTGGTTGACGGTGTCTATAAATATCTTGACATTGTACGGCTAATGTTGACCATATTTGATTTGACGTAGTGAGTGTTTCGGATCCCTTGGCTCAGATGCTATCGATTGGATCGATTCCGACGTTCCTATGTGTGATCTGCCTTGTATGAGCCTGCCTCTAGTCTTAGGAGCTTGTATGAGTCGGATCCCACTAGGGACGAGGGGATCGGACCACTCGACCAGTTTGGAAGTCTTAGGTTGGTTCGGAGGGCCGATTCGTGGACCCATCCGTCTCTTCCACCATTTACCATTTTATGTGAGTATCTTTCAAACTCGAAAATGGTTATGGTTGAAGAGGTAGATGGTTGGAGGAATGTCATTCGGACTCATTTATTCGGGAATGTCAGAAAAATCACGCTTTGGTTCGGAGGACCAATTCCTTGATCCATCTGCCTCTGCAACACTTTAACATTTTCTGTGAGTTGTTTTTGTCTAACTTTGAAAATGTTGGTGGTTGCATAGGTAGATTGTCCGGGGAATACGCTATTCGGACTTGGGTGCTTCGGACGTAGTGGCCCGCCTTGGTTGTTGAGTTTTTTTTCCTCGGATCTCTGAGTCCAAGTCTTTAGTTCTTACGCTTTGTGCGAGTTGTAAGACAAAGCTTACGAGTTTGATCGTGTGGTAATTTGTACTGGAAATGGCTATGGCTCGGAGAAATAAGTCCGAAGAGTAGGATTAAGCCTGAGATAGATGTAATCGAAAAAGATAGAAGTTGTATTGATTTGACGTAAATTGAATTACAACCGGTGGATAAAATATAAGAAGAGAAAGATGTCAAGTTGAGTAAAGAACTCCCTTTTTTCAGGGCCAAAGAGCAAAAACAGGCAAAAGTAAGTAACTGATGTAGTTCTTAAGCATAAAACTTGTGAAGGTTTTTGGCATTCCAGGTCCTCTTCAAGACCCTTCCTTGATCATCTTCTAACTCATAGCTTCCATTGACCCTTGCTCCAATGATCTTGTAAGGACCTTCCCACTTAGGTTTGAGCTTCCCGACATTGCTGAGGATGTCTGCCCTTCTGAGAACTAGATCGCCCACCTGTAGATCCTTAGTATGGACATGCTTGTTGTAGGCTCGGGCAGCTGTCGCTTGGTATCGATGGATGATAGCTAATGCAGTGTCTCTTTTGTCCTCAAGCAGCTCCAAATCATATATCCTTGCCACTTCATTCTCAATTGGCTGGTATTGTTGAATCCTTTGAGTTTTGACTGTGACTTCCGAGGGAATGACTGCCTCATTGCCATATACTAACGTAAGGGGTGTTTCCTAAGTAGCAGTTCTAGCGGTGGTACGACGCACCCAAAGTACCCCGTCCAAGTCATCTGCCCAACTCCCTTGAGAAGTCCTTAGTCTCTTTTCCAGCATCTTAACAATTGTTTTGTTCATTGACTCTACCTGGCCGTTAGCTTGGGGATAGCCAACTGATGTGAAGCGTTGTTCTATCTTGAAGGATTTGCACCATTCCTTGAGTCTAGCTCCAGAGAATTGAATTCCATTATCGGAGACAAGGATTCTAGGTAGTCCAAAGCGGGAAATGATGTTCTTCCAAATGAAAGTTATTACTCGGTTCTCAGTGATGGTGGACACGGCTTCTGCTTCGACCCATTTGGTAAAGTACTCCACAACAACGATGAGGAACTTCTTTTGGTGAGTACCGCGGGGCAAAGGACCGACTATATATATGCCCCATTGATCAAATGGACATGCTATGATTGACGAATTCATAGGGTACGTAGGGCGGTGAGGAACGTTGGCATAGTATTGACACCATCACATGCACGAGCAAAGTTTGAAGCATCCTTATCAATTGTTGGCCAGTAATATCCTTGCCTTATGACTTTTGAGCTAAAGCTCGGCCTCCTGATTGACTCCCACAACTCCCGCTATGAATCTCTTCCAAAACAGTTTTGGCCTCTTGAGATCCAAGGCATCTCAAGTGAGTGCCACTGAAAGACTTCTTATAGAGATCTTCCCCAAGGATAAAGTATCTAGTGGCTCTGCAAAAATCCTCCTTGCTTCCTTTGGATCTGAGGGCAAAGATCCGTCCTTGAGGTAATTGAAGATGTCTGTTATCCAAGTCTGTTCAGTGCTTAAAAGTAAGATGCGCATGTCCGGACTCGTGAGTGAAGAAGTCCTAAGAGTCAATAGGATGATACTTCTAGTGTCCAATTCTCCCGAAGCTGATGCATACTTCGAGAGTGAGTCAGCTTTCTCATTACATTCCCTATCGAACCTTTTTAGCACGAACTCTTCAAAGTCCTCTACCTCTTTTTTGAGCAACTCCAAGTATTTGATCATGTTAGGGCCCTTAGCGGTGAACGACCCGGAGAACTGAGATTCAACTAGTTGTGAGTCGGTGTAAGCTTTGATCCTTCTCACTTGGAGAGATTTTGCCATCCTGATTCCGACGAGGAGTGCCTCGTATTCAGCTTCATTATTAGTGACATTGAAATCATGCGTGATGGCATAATCCAACTTAGCACCTTCAGGGCTCTGAAGGTGTATTCCAATACCTCAAAGTCTACCGGTAGAAGATCCATCTACTTACAATGTCCAAGTGTCCTTTCCTTGTTCTTTGGGTACTATGGAAGTATCGGTGTTCTTACCTTCCAGGACCTCCTCTTGCTTCTTGACGGAAGATGCAAGTACAGGAGCGTTGGGGAATTCGTCCAAGAGAAACATGTGCCTCATTCTGAGAGAGTCATCCATAGGTTCAGATGAAAATCCCCTGAATTGAGCGTTATCATAGGTCTCTTGTTCCACTTCTCTCTCAGTAACTCTCGCTTGCTCAGAAAGGTTCATTCCTTGTATTATCATCAATCACTCGGCTTCTTTTGCTTGATCATTGACATTTTCTTCTCCCTTCCCTGGGTAATCGACTAAGAAGTCGGCGATGATTTGCGCTTTCTTTGCTAACGGAGCTTGATATCCGATATCATACTCGCTTAGTTCGATTGCCCATTTGGATAGGCGGCCAGATTGATATGGCTTTCCAAGGACTTGTTTCAACGGTTCACTGGTAAGAACCACAGTTTTATGTGACTTGAAGTAGGGTTTCAATCTCCGAGCAGTGTATACCAAGGCATATGCTAACTTCTCAATCCGAGCATACCTAGCCTCTGCTCTAGCTAGAGCCTTGCTTAGGTAGTAGACATGCATGTGATCATTGGCTTGGATTCGAACTAGCACGGAACTCAAAGCCTTATTGGTGATTGCTAGATACTAGTAAAGGGGCCCGCCTTCCACTGGTTTGGCAAGGAGTGGTGGTGATAGGAGATATTCTTTTAGATTGTCAAAGGATTCTTCACACTCTTTGGTCCCCTCGAACTTGTCCCCTTTCCTCAATATCTTGAAGAAGGGTAGGTTCTTTTCTGCCGATCTGGAGATTAAGCGGCTTAAGGACATGACTCGCCCTATGAGCCGTTGGACTTCATTGATGGTTTTTGGTTGTGGCAGGTCTAGAATAGCCTTGATCTTATCCGGGTTGGCGCTGAGGCCCCTCTCCGTCACTATGTAACCAAGAAACTTACCCCCTTTCACTCTGAAGATACATTTCTCAGGGTTTATTTTCATCCCGTACTTCCTCAAGATAGAGAAGCAATTGTTGAGTTGGTCAATATGTTGCTCCTCTGTCTTGATCTTAACCAACATGCCGTCGACATATACTTCCATTGTTTTGCCAATCTCTTCTTTGAACATTTTATTTACCAGACGTTGGTAAGTAGCTCCGGCGTTCTTCACTCCAAATGGCATAACCTTGAAGCAATAGACTCCTCCAGCCGCAAAGAAGGCTGTCTTCTTGATGTCTTCTTGAGCTATTCTATTTGATAAAATGCCTAGTAAGCGTCCATGAAGCTTAGAAGAGAACACCTGGCTATGGAATCCACCAATTGGTCGATCCGAGGCAAGGAATAAGGATCTTTCGGGCAAAACTTGTTTAATCTAGTGAAGTCATTGCACATCCTCCACTTACCGGGAGCTTTTTCAACGAGAACCACATTGCAAACCCAATCTGAATATCTTACCTCTTCGATGTATCCTGCTTTCATGAGCCTATCCACTTCTTCGGCTATGATAGCATCCTCAACGGGTCCAAAGTCTTTTCTCTTTTGTGGATATATTTGACCGAAGGATCCATGTTCAGACGGTGAACAACTATCCTTGGATCTATCCCCTTAAGATCGTCAATGCTCCAAGCGAAGACATCACAGTTGCTTTTCAGGCAAGCTATGAGTTTCATTTCAACTTCAATGCTCATTTCAGTTCCAATCCTAGTTTTCTTTTCGGGACTCCCTTCTATCAATTACATCTCCTTTAGGGTCTCATGAGGTTCAATCCTCGCAGCCTTAGGAAATTTCTTTTTGAGCGCTCCAGCTCCTATTTCTTCCTTAGGAGGTGTAGGAGGTGTAGGCAAGAGTGAACCGTGCTTGTCAGCAACTGCAAGAATGGGGGCTGAGGCATTGTTGGTTGACATAATGTAACATTCCCATGATTCCTTGACGTTTCCTACTTCTTCTCCCACCCCATTTGGAGTAGGGAATTTGACCCTATTGTGTAGTGGAGAAGAAATGACCTTAAATTGATTGAGGCCTGGTCGTCCTAGGATAACGTTGTAATCAAAGACACTATCCACAACCACGAAGAGAACTGTCTGAGTCGCTCTTGTTGGGAAGATCCCCATGGAAACTTGTAGAGGGATACTCCCAATGGGACGAATGTTGAACCTCCGAATCCCACTAATGAAGTATGGACTCTCCCATATTCGATCCTTCCTGTTGGTCCAGATAACGGCAAAGTAAAAGACTGGGGGGGGGGGGGGGTGAATAGTCTTTTAAAACTTTTGTCGATAAAAACTATTTCTCAGATATCTGAATAGATATCTGATACTTAGAATCAGAGCGCGGAAGACTTAATAAAGATAAGTGCAGAAACAGTTAAAGTTTGTGTGTCATGAAATGTAAATACGTAAAGGTAAATAACACGTTAAGTATAGTGGTATCTGGAGGTGGCGTAATCCTCCAACTAATCCACTTCGGTCTACCAGAGACCTAGAATTCACTAGAACAGATAATTGAGTTCACCTTACAATAATCCTATTCTAAGATTCTTAAACAATTGGTTCCCAACCAAATGTTCCCCCTGAGTTGTTCCCCGATGTTCACAGCCAAGTACTTCCTGTACTCAGAAACCTTTTGAGTTATTCCCTAGCTTCCCAAGCTAAGTACTTCCTATACTCAATAACCTTGGAGTTATTCCTTAGTTTCCCAAATCAAGTACTTCCTATACTCCGGTAACCTTGGAGTTATTCCCTGATTTTTCAAACTAAGTACTTCCTGTACTCCACGCCAGTTATGGTGTTGGTTTTGGTTTGAGTTGTCAGATGAGCTTCCTTAATAACTTATTCAGTTATGCAGATAGCTCTGTGAATCAAGTATACTCAATACACTTTTCAATGTATGGTATCTTGTTCTTTTTACTGACCCAATTCTTAGATAAATGTTCAAGAGAATGAATCTCAGATACTTGATCTTTCGTTTCAACTCTTTCACAGATAGCTGTACTTGTTTAGGATCAGGACACTTAGAACTTCAGTGTTACTCAAGATCAAAAGCTTTGGTCGCAACAGAAAGCTTTGAGGATAAGTAAGTTGCTTTTAGAGAGTAAGATGTTCAGTTCAGCGTAGTGTAGTGTGTCTCTTCAAGCAGTCTAAGTGTTGATATTTATAGATGAATTTGAGTACCGTTTGAATAGTATCCGTTAGGCTCAAATTCAAACTATTGATATCTCGTGTATAATCTTATGAGGTTTTGTCTTCTTCTTGAAGTCGCCGCTTTTATTCAAACATCTCTGTCTGTGCATTAAATGCATTGTACTATACTTTTTGTCCTCAGAGTGTCAACGGAACTATGCTTTGTATCAGAGACTAGTGTTATCTGAATCTTTGCACGTCCTTATCTTTAATCTTCAGATACCACTATTTATTGAAACAACTTTGTTTGTAATATATATTTCTTTTTCAGAAATGTGGTTAATGCTCAAGGTATCTGAGAATAGATATCTGTGGACACTTTCCTTGTTTTCAGATAGGCCTCTTATTTCTCAGATATCTCTTGTGACACAGTTTGTTTAAAACTATTCGTGTCTTCAAGATATCTGGCTAAGATATCTGAAAAACAGTTTCAGTAATCTTGTGCAGTTTCTTCAAGTCTTCAATGTCGTTGAGCTTGTTCTGCTTGGATGTCTTCTTCTTGGTCTTCTCTTCATAAAATAAAAATTACATTTCGAGACCTAACATCCTATACAAGATTAGCTAGACTATCATACTTAGTGGATTTCCTCTTTTACAATGTTCAAGTGAACCAAGAGTACTAATCACCTTTCTGAGACTAAGATAAGTCATCATGTTGCTGATCAAAATCTAAACAGATATTTCTAACAAAATATCTAACAAATTTCCTAACAAATTTCCCAAGAAATTTCCCAACAAATTTCCCAACAAATTTCCCCTCTTTTTGATCAGTCAACGATGACTATCTTACCTAATACAAATCTGGATGAGTGAACAATCCAACACTTAATCTTTTCTTAAGATCTTCAAATTTATTTAATTAAGTGCAGAAAGTAAACATCAACCAAATCACAAGGTGTGATCTTTGCTGACAAGTTATCTTTTATAGAATACTATCTGAGAGTAAGTTCTTCAGATAAGTTATAAAGAGAGATTACAGATAACTTCAATACATAGAACAAGTTTGGCTCAGTCAGCAAAAATACAAAAACTACATAGTAAATTAGGACAACAGGAGTAACCAAGCTCCAAGTAAACATCCTAATAAACTAGTCTTCAAGTCTTCAACAGTATTTCTGTGGATCAATCTGCAAATTTCCTATCTCCAAACCTTTTGATGTCATCAGAATAATCATAGAGAAGTGTTCTGACGAGCATCTCAAAGGTCTCCGCAAATCCACAGACCTCTTTATAGGTTTTGGTAGGATTTTTCTTGACAAAATGTTTGACCCATAGGTACTTTCCCCACTTCCAGCATGCTCTATTCTGGTATCTGAAAGCTTGAAGTATTCGTAGATAATCCTCAGATATCTGATGTCACCCTTGTATTGATCTTCAGTTAGATAGAACGATTCATAGGGTTCTACAGCGAGTCTTGCTCTTGTGCCTGTTCCTGTGATATTCAGAATTCTGTGCACATCATCTGGCTTTCCATATGGACATTCATCAGAGAGGTCCTTTCTCATGGCTTCAGTTCTCTTGACAACTTCAAAATCCAACCAGGCTTTAATGTGATTGGTGTTGATCAAGGTTGGCTTATCTTTTCTCCATGCCATAAGTTGTTTATGGATTGGTTCTGGAAATCTTGAATTTACCAATAGATGCTTAAGTTCCAGAATCCAATAGCCATTTTTCTGATTGATGCACCTGTAGACAGAGGAATCATTGTCATACTTCACATACTCTATTTTGGCTTCTTCTGGCCTGAGTGGAAGTTGACTTTGTCTTTGCTCAGCTCTTAGTCTGTTCCTTCTTTGTCTTGAATTCTCTTTGGGGTTGTTGCTTGAAGAACCACCCTGGATAGACTTGGTATTTCCAGAGGGTGTTTTAGCTGCTAGGGGCTTTGCAGGTATGGGCTCAGTTAGGCTTTCAATTTTTCTTTTTCTGTGAAGAGGAGCTTCATCTTCATCGCTTCTCATCATCATCAAGATTAGATCTTGTGAGAGTTTTACACCTTCTTCATTGCCTGTGGACTTGATTTGACCTTCTTCTTCTTCTTGGAAGATTCATCAATCCCTTTAACTTGTCTTCTCCTTGGAGCCTTGGTACTCCTTGGAGGTTTCTGTGCCATGGCCCTTGTTATCATTTTAGTTCCTTCAGTAGGTTTCTGGGAAGTAGCTACTATTTGCAAAGCAGCTTGGCTTGAGGAGGGTTCATTGATTCTGAGTGGTGGCTGGGAAGTTTTCATGTTTCTTCTTCCTTTCTGAGCCGCACCAGCTCCAGATTTCTTCTTGTTTTCTTCTCCTTCTTCCCATTCCCCGACTTTGAGGTCCAGATTTGTACATTCTTTCCCTTAGTCATTGTTGGTGACTCACTCATAAAGAAACTGAGAGAGTTAAAGTACCCTTGTAAATAATTATAAAGTTGACCAACTTCTGAAGTTCGGCTTTGAGCTCCTGATTTTGCTTGATAAGTCCATTGTCCTTATCAGTGAGCTCTGCCAATGGGCCTAGGATGGCATCTGCTTTTCCAGCAGTGTAACTTACCTCTTGGAAAGCTTTTTCAGCTAAAGACGCATCATCGTCCCTTATCATTCCCAGATCTTTCTGAGAAATGACTATGCTAGTTGTTCTCTGAGTGATGAGCTCAGTGAACTTTCTCATTTCAGAGGGGACGGAGGCAATTACTTCCTTGTTCTGTGAAGACATCTCCTTGTTCAGATGAGCCAGTACTTGGTACCTGTTCATGTATTCATTGGAGTGGACATTTGGCAGTTTGTTGAATATGGTAGGAGCAATCGACTTCCTTTTAAGTGAGAGACCGCTAAATGTTCATTGCGGTGTTCTGCCAAAGTCTTGTCTTCTTCATCATCTGAGTAATTAGCCCAGTGATCTTCATCCTCTTGGACATTTTCATCGATTGTATCGAGTCCAACAACCATCTCAGAGATTGGTTTCTTTCCTTTCTGGGAGGAGGATGGTACTTCTTTTGAAGATGATGCAGCCTTAGCATCATGCTTGTCTTCAGATACTTCTTCAGTATCGAGTTCTTTGGTGTTATCATGCACAGCATCCCGTAGCTCTTTAACCTCAGAGTAAGCAATCATTTCTTGTAAGTATTGATCTTGTAATTGATCAAGCTTGTCTCTGAATTTAGCTATTTGATCTTCTAGTTGAAGATGGAGCTGTTGTTCTTCTTCTAACAGTTGTCTGAGTTGAGCAGATCTGGTTTGAGTGTTTAAGATTTTCTGATTAGTTTCTTCAGAAAGCTCAACTACTTGTTCAAGAGTAATGGCGGGTGTTGGTTAGAAGATGGATGAGTAGATTTACGTGGAGATGGAGACGGAGATTTCGTGAAGTCTTCTCGGTGCTTTTCGGAATTGAGGCATCATTTCTTAGCGAAATTCCTCCGGTCCCTGGTGCAGGGGCATCATCATCATCCTTTTTATCTGTGTCATCCTTTTGGTGATGGTCAGTGGGAGGTTCATCGAAGTCATTTTCATTTATCTCTTCCTCCTCATCATCTTCTGATACAAGATTGATCACTTCAGGAATAGTGATCTTCTGCTCATTAACATCTTCTTGTTCAGAAGGTATAAATGGCAGAGTTTGGGGCGGATCCGAAATGCCATTTGTAATCTTGTCGACCATCCGCCTGCTCAAAGGCTTGTATCAAATCAGGCGCCACTTCTTCTCGGAGAAATCCTTATGCAATAGAGTCGCAATCAGTATCTTGCTCGGTAGGGAACATTGCATGGATGTATGTCTCCAAGTCAAGAGCTCGTGCTCGTCTGCTTGGTTGATCTGTGATTCTCAATATTACAGAGATCGAGCACCTTAACCTTTGCCATTTCTTGAAGCATTTAATGTGCTTTGGCAGGGTGTGAGCTTTGAAGAAGGGAAGTAGGTCCCTTGTCTCAACATTGGGAGCCTGCTCGGCACTTGTTTGAGCCTGAAAGAAAGAGTTTTGAGTGAGCTTCAAAACTTTTACAGATATCTGAGGAGAGGTGTAGTTTAGTTTCTGAGTTACCTGAGTAAGTACTTGTGCTCAGAGACTTGTTCTCTTGAGACAATTGGTGTCTCAGATATCTTGTTGTGAGGCGGAGACTTGGAAGTCTGGTCCTCATCAACCTTTCTTTCTTGAACCTGAGAATTAACATTATCACAATACTTAGGAAATTTTATCAAGAAAACTTTAAGTGACAAGTTAGATATCTGAGAGGTCAATTACCTCCATGGGAGGCTCAGATACTTGTTTCTCAGAGACTTGTGCAGTCTCTGGAATCTTTTCTTGTGATGAAGGCCTTGATGCCTCATCAATTTCCATAGGTGCAGGGGATGTCGCAACTCTGTCACCTTGCACTTCTACTTCTGAGTGAGCCTGTGAGTAGAAAGCATTGAATAATTTAGAGAAGATTTTAGTTAACCCAAGGTGAAGAATATTTATCATTGATTTTCATATACCTTCATACTGGAAGGCTCAATGATTCGTTTCTTGAAACCTTGTCGGTTCGGTTTTCTTCTGGCATTTCTGCCTTATCTTCCTCTTTCTCAGTTGGAGCCTGTTAGAAACATTCATTTTAATAATTAAGCGCATAAACTTATAACTGAAGAAGTGTTATCTTAAGAATCAATTATTACCTGTGGCACATGCTCATATATCTTAAGAGGCGAGGTTGAGGAAACCTCCTTCTCAGTTTCTGAGGTAAGCTTTTCAGCTTCCTCTTGTTTTTGTGTTTCTAACTCAGCCTGTAACAAAGAAATTTTATGAGTAACAAGATGTATAAGCATAAAATTTTTCACAAGATAAGAGTTAAACCGGTCAGCTACCTGAGCAATTTCAGGCTGATTGGTCTCTGGAACTTGTGACCTTTCTATACTTTGGTCTTCTTGTCCCAGTGTAGTTTCTTTGTTTGAAGTTTCTGGTACTTCACACCTTTCCTTAGTATGCAACTCAGTTGCCTCCCCTGGTTGATCATTCTGAGGAAATGTCTCAGTTTGATCCCTCTCATTGAGTTGGGGAACCTGCTCTTTTGCAGGATTTTCTTCAGCATACTGTATTGCTGGTAATTCGAAATGGAGTTCATTTACCATTTCATCAACCACTTGTGGCTGTTGTGGTTGTTGTGGTTGTCTGGAAGTAGAGGATTGGTCAGTAGAATGTTCTTTTGATATCCATCTGATAAACTTTGAAATCTTTATGAGCTGCAAAGGCTAGAAAGAGTCTTATTGCATCCAATCTGGCAACTGGTGCATATGACTCGTCAAAATCTAAGCCTTCAGTCTGGGTAAATCCCTTGGCAACCAATCTTGCTTTGTTTCTGGTTATTTCACCAGATTCATTCATCTTGTTTCTGAAAACCCATTTAGTTCCAATCACAGATATTCCTTCTCTAAATGGAACTAGTTTCCAGACTTTGTTTCTCTCAAATTGATCTAACTCTTCTTGCATTGCAGAGATCCAGTCTTGGTCTCCTAATGCTTCTTCTATATTTTTAGGTTCAATATTCGAGATGAAACATCCAAAGAGAGAATTAGCATTTTCAGCTATTGCCCTCCTAGTCCTAACACCTTGATTAATTGGTCCAATTACATCCTTTGCAGGATGATCTTTGATCCATCTCATCATAGGTTTAGTGCTAGTAGGATCAATATCCTAGTGATTTGAATGTGAATCACTAAGATTATGATTTGATACTTTTTCAGTATCTGATATATCTGACATATGGGAAATGTCATGGATATCTGACACTTTTTCAGTGTTAGAGATATCTGGAACTTGCATTTCAGTTAGCCTCAATTTCGATACCTCTTCATGATGAAGGTTTTCAGTAACCTGTTCCATTTCTGGAAAACTCATAGGAAATTCCTCATCATGTCTGTGAGTCATCTTGTTGTTACCAGGCATTTCAAGCTTTTCTACGTCAGAGTCATCCTCACTTTCCATAATGATGTTTCTCCTTTCTGAGGATTCTTCTTTAGAATCCCTCAGTAATAGTTCTTTGAGCCTTTCTGAGAGTTCATCATTAGGAGGTGTTTTCTTATTTCCTTCATAGAATACAACATGAATTGATTCTTCAATTTTCTTTGTTCTTTTGTTGTAAACCCTGTAGGCTTTGCTATTTGTGGAATAACCAAGAAATACACCTTCATCTGCCTTAGGTTGAAATGTTCTCAGATAATCTTTCCCATTGTTTAGAACAAAACATTTACAATCAAATACTCTCAGATGTTTGATATTAGGGGGTCTACCAACCAAGATTTCATAGGGGGTCTTGTCATGGTGTTTGTTTACCAAACATCTGTTCTGAGTGTAGCAAGCTGTGTTTACAGCTTCAACCCAATAAATTTCACTTATTTCAGTGTCAGCTAGCATTGTCCTTGCAGCTTCTTTAAGGGTTCTGTTTTTCCTTTCTGCAACACCATTTTGTTGGGGTGTTCTTACAGAGGAAAGTTGGTGTTGTATACCTTTGCAGGTACAAAACTCCTTTATGTACTGGTTGACAAACTCGATTACCATGGTCTGCTCGATTGCAGATACCTTGTCATTTTTCATGACTTCAAGCTTTTTCAGCAAGTTTGGTATCTCCACCCTGGCATCAGATTTGTGTTTCAGAAAGACAACCCAAGTGAATCTTGAGAAGTCATCTACAACAACCAGACCATACTTCTTTCCTGCATAACTAGTTACAGATGATTCAAAAAGATCCATGTGCAATAGTTGCAGTGGTCTAACACTAGAGTGTCTGATTTTGGACTTGAAAGAGATCTTAGATTGTTTCCCCATCTGACAGTGAATGATACCATCCTTTACGAAAGATGTTCGGGAAGGCCAACCACTAACTCTTTCTTGGAAAGTCATTCGTAGTTTTGAAGTTCAAGTGACTCATTCTTTTGTGCCATAACCAAGGTGCTCTTCCTGTGACCAGATTGACTCACCATGAGACATTCTTCAGTTGTGGCAGATGCCCAATCGGCAACATAAAGACTGCCTTTCCGCCGACCAAGTAAGATTGTCTGCTTTGACTCATTGTCAATTAGTTTGCAGTATTTAGCTTTGAATTTTATAGTAAAACCCTTGTCTGCAAACTGGCTCATGCTAAATAGATTATATTTCAAATCCTTAACATGTAATACGTCCGTGATTGTTAAAGTCCCCAATTTGACGTTGCCAAATCCCAGAGAGGGATTTAATTCTCCAAAGAAATCGATATCCGTCCCGTGTTGCAAGCTTTGTAATCGACCAGGTTGCTTTATCTCTGTCATGTGCTTTCCGATCCACTATCAAATAGCCATTGTGCTTTAGTCCAGAAGCATTCGCACACAACAGAAATGTGAGATTAGGTTCTCATATCTTTGATGGAACCGTCAGAATTAAAAGATCTTCCAGTAGGAATCCATTTTTGAATGAATTTCTTTGAAATATTCATTTGTCTGACAGGAACGTAAGGAGGAATTCTATTTGAATGAATGTTATCATTAGTAAGAATTATTTTCTTCCTTGGTGTGTTCCTAGGTGCTCCATATGATGCTTTCAGATACCTGTCAGGTTTCTGAGTTTGATTTTCAGCAAACTTAGCGTTCCATGCCAGATTTCTTCTAGCCCTGGCATTCAGATTTTCAGTGGCTTGATTTAACTTCCACTTCTGATAATTGCTTTGAGCAATTCTAGCTTTCAGCCATCGTTCTTGCTCCTGCTTATACTCATGAGCAAGTTGTTTTCCGATGCCTTTGTAGCCAATACCGTTTCGAGCACTTGAAGCTATCTGAGATCTTTTCTCAGCAGCTTTGCTAGTCTCTGGTTGGTCCAATTTCTTTCCAGAGAAAGTGACATGGGAGAATTTGCCAGCTCCTGCAATTCTACCTTTTTGAGAGACATAGCACTGTGGGTGTTTACACTTTTCAGTGTTGTGTTTCTTTTCAGAGACGTGCCCAACAGTTTTGTTTTTGACTTGTTTTTCCCACAAAGGTTTAGTCGCAACTGCCTTTCCTTTGTCAACAATCTTTGTCTTTTCATCGATACTATAGATTGCATGGGAACCGTCTTGCTGAGTACTTACGAATGTTCTTCTCTCCTTACTCTTATTCAGAGTGATAGAGCAATCTGTCTGTGTATTCAGCCCAAGTCCTTTCTTTTCTGAAGGATCTCTTAAGTAAGATTGTACTTCAGTAAGAGTGTCACTAGCTTTGGCATAAGATTGAAAAGATAATTCTTTCTTCTTGAGTTCCTTGTTCTCAGAAAGAAGATCTTCATATTTCTTTTGTAATTTAGCCATTGCTTCTTTATGTGACTTTTCAGTCTCAGATATCTGAGCTTTGAGAGATGCATTTTCAGCATCCTTTCTCTCAGATACTTTAACTAATTGAGAATTTTCCTTTGCAAGAGAATTCTTTTCTTCAAGGTTTTCGGCTCTAGCTCGGATCATTAGAAATTCTCTTTCATAGATGTCAAGTTCTTTCCTGAGATTTTCTAGATTTTTTATTTCCTCTTCATCACTTTCATAAGTATAACAAGAAGTATGTGTTACCTCATCAGCCATAAGACAGATTTCTATGTTGGAGATGTCTAGACCGTCAATTTCAGCAACTCCACACATTTCATTCTTCTTGAGGCCGAAGTCGATTATATCATGAGTAACTCCACATAATTCTGGTGATGGTATGGTTGAGTCATCTGAATTGTCATCTTCAGAATCTGTTTCAACGTCTAGAGCATCCAGTTGAATTTGGATTTTCTTTCTTTCTTCAGTTAACAAAGCTTTCTGGCTTCTTTTGAAGATTCTCCTATCTTTCTTGTCACCTGTCCTTAGTTTGTTGAGGGCAGGACAATCCTTCTTGAAGTGGCCAGGTTTCTGACAATAGAAACAGATATCGTTTCCAATTTCTGCTTCCTTAGTACATGATGCTTTCTGAGCTGGCTTGTTCAGCGAGCTTTGCATATTTTTGTACTGGTGATAGTTTGAGCCTAGATGCTTTTTCAGCTTCTCTTTGGCTTTTCTTCTTTCAATTTCTCGACTGATATATTTGCTCATTCGCTTTGCAGCAAGAGCATCCTCAGTTTCTTCCTTGCTTTTCTTCTTTTCAGAAGTTCCTTGAGTGACTAGAGCAACCTTTTGCAACTTTTCAGTTGTTTGTTCTCTTTGAGTTGTCTCACAATCAACAGTAGCAAGATGAGAGAAAAGTTCCACTGGAGTGATATTTGGCATTCCTTGGTTAAAATAAAAGAATTTGGTATGCTCCCAGTTGTGGTTAAGACTTCTGACAATAGTCTTAATCTTTTCTGACTGGGAGTATCTGTTGCTTTCCCCAAGAGTTGCCATGTCACTCATGAGAGTGGTAAATCTGAAATCAAGTTCTTCCAGAGTTTCAGTGGGTCCTTGTTTGAAATTTTGGAATTTCAACTTGAGAACTTCGAACTTGTTTTCTTTGGTTTTCTCAGTTCCGACACAGATTTCTTCAATCAGTTGCCAGGCAACTTTCGCCGTTTTAGCACCCCACAGTTTACACTGTATGTGCTCAGGTGTCGATCTGATGATGATATTACGAGCTTGACCATCCAGACGATTTCTCTTGGCATCTTCCGATGTCCAGAGTTCTCTGGGCTTTGGTTCGTAAATGACTTGACTAGTAGATCTCCCACTTGTTGACGCATCGGTTTGTGAAGATCCTTCGCTTTGATCTCTGTCTCTACCATTAGAAACCTCCATGACTTGTTTGAGTTGTTGAATAACTACTGGGCCATTCTTTATCACTTCGATCATTTCGTCACTTATGGCTTCAAGGTGGAGCATCATGTTATTGTTCCATTTCTCGTAATTCTATGGTTTGAGAACGGAATGCATTGTACCATATTTTTTGTCCTGTAGTGTCAACGGAACTATGCTTTGTATCAGAGACTAGTGTTATCTGAATCTTTGCACGTCCTTATCTTTAATCTTCAGATACCACTATTTATTGAAACAACTTTGTTTGCAATATATATTTCTTTTCGTAAATGTGGTTAATGCTCAAGGTATCGAGAATAGATATCTGTGGACACTTTCCTTGTTTTCGATAGGCCTCTTATTTCTCGATATCTCTTGTGACACGCTTTGTTTAAAACTATTCGTGTCTTCAAGATATCCGCTAAGATATCTGAAAAAGCGATTCGATAATCTTGTGCAGTTTCTTCAAGTCTTCAATGTCGTTGAGCTTGTTCTGCTTGGATGTCTTCTTCTTGGTCTTCTCTTCATAAAATAAAAATTACATTTCGAGACCTAACATCCTATACAAGATTAGCTAGACTATCATACTTAGTGGATTTCCTCTTTTACAATGTTCAAGTGAACCAAGAGTACTAATCACCTTTCTGAGACTAAGATAAGTCATCATGTTGCTGATCAAAATCTAAACAGACATTTCTAACAAAATATCTAACAAATTTCCCATGAAATTTCCCAACAAATTTCCCAACAAATTTCCCCCTTTTTGATCAGTCAACGATGACTATCTTACCTAATACAAATCTGGATGAGTGAACAATCCAACACTTAATCTTTTCTTAAGATCTTCAAATTTATTTAATTAAGTGCAGAAAGTAAACATCAACCAAATCACAAGGTGTGATCTTTGCTGACAAGTTATCTTTTATAGAATACTATCTGAGAGTAAGTTCTTCAGATAAGTTATAAAGAGAGATTACAGATAACTTCAATACATAGAACAAGTTTGGCTCAGTCAGCAAAAATAAAAAAACTACATAGTAAATTAGGACAACAGGAGTAACCAAGCTCCAAGTAAACATCCTAATAAACTAGTCTTCAAGTCTTCAATCTCTTCAAGTCTTCAACAGTATTTCTGTGGATCAATCTGCAAATTTCCTATCTCCAAACCTTTTGATGTCATCAGGATAATCATAGAGAAGTGTTCTGACGAGCATCTCAGTGTCTCTGGCAAATCCACAGACCTCTTTATAGGTTTTGGTAGGATTTTTCTTGACAAAATGTTTGACCCATATGTAACCAAGAAACTTACCCCCTTTCACTCTGAAGATACATTTCTCAGGGTTTATTTTCATCCCGTACTTCCTCAAGATAGAGAAGCAATTGTTGAGTTGGTCAATATGTTGCTCCTCTGTCTTGATCTTAACCAACATGCCGTCGACATATACTTCCATTGTTTTGCCAATCTCTTCTTTGAACATTTTATTTACCAGACGTTGGTAAGTAGCTCCGGCGTTCTTCACTCCAAATGGCATAACCTTGAAGCAATAGACTCCTCCAGCCGCAAAGAAGGCTGTCTTCTTGATGTCTTCTTGAGCTATTCTATTTGATAAAATGCCTAGTAAGCGTCCATGAAGCTTAGAAGAGAACACCTGGCTATGGAATCCACCAATTGGTCGATCCGAGGCAAGGAATAAGGATCTTTCGGGCAAAACTTGTTTAATCTAGTGAAGTCATTGCACATCCTCCACTTACCGGGAGCTTTTTCAACGAGAACCACATTGCAAACCCAATCTGAATATCTTACCTCTTCGATGTGTCCTGCTTTCATGAGCCTATCCACTTCTTCGGCTATGATAGCATCCTCAACGGGTCCAAAGTCTTTTCTCTTTTGTGGATATATTTGACCGAAGGATCCATGTTCAGACGGTGAACAACTATCCTTGGATCTATCCCCTTAAGATCGTCAATGCTCCAAGCGAAGACATCACAGTTGCTTTTCAGGCAAGCTATGAGTTTCATTTCAACTTCAATGCTCATTTCAGTTCCAATCCTAGTTTTCTTTTCGGGACTCCCTTCTATCAATTACATCTCCTTTAGGGTCTCATGAGGTTCAATCCTCGCAGCCTTAGGAAATTTCTTTTTGAGCGCTCCAGCTCCTATTTCTTCCTTAGGAGGTGTAGGAGGTGTAGGCAAGAGTGAACCGTGCTTGTCAGCAACTGCAAGAATGGGGGCTGAGGCATTGTTGGTTGACATAATGTAACATTCCCATGATTCCTTGACGTTTCCTACTTCTTCTCCCACCCCATTTGGAGTAGGGAATTTGACCCTATTGTGTAGTGGAGAAGAAATGACCTTAAATTGATTGAGGCCTGGTCGTCCTAGGATAACGTTGTAATCAAAGACACTATCCACAACCACGAAGAGAACTGTCTGAGTCGCTCTTGTTGGGAAGATCCCCATGGAAACTTGTAGAGGGATACTCCCAATGGGACGAATGTTGAACCTCCGAATCCCACTAATGAAGTATGGACTCTCCCATATTCGATCCTTCCTGTTGGTCCAGATAACGGCAAAGTAAAAGACTGGGGGGGGGGGGTGAATAGTCTTTTAAAACTTTTGTCGATAAAAACTATTTCTCAGATATCTGAATAGATATCTGATACTTAGAATCAGAGCGCGGAAGACTTAATAAAGATAAGTGCAGAAACAGTTAAAGTGTGTGTGTGTGTTGCTGAAATGTAAATACAGAAAGGTAAATAACACAGCAAGTATAGTGGTATCTGGAGGTGGCGTAATCCTCCAACTAATCCACTTCGGTCTACCAGAGACCTAGAATTCACTAGAACAGATAATTGAGTTCACCTTACAATAATCCTATTCTAAGATTCTTAAACAATTGGTTCCCAACCAAATGTTACCCCTGAGTTGTTCCCCGACTTTCACAGCCAAGTACTTCCTGTACTCAGAAACCTTTTGAGTTATTCCCTAGCTTCCCAAGCTAAGTACTTCCTATACTCAATAACCTTGGAGTTATTCCTTAGTTTCCCAAATCAAGTACTTCCTATACTCCGGTAACCTTGGAGTTATTCCCTGATTTTTCAAACTAAGTACTTCCTGTACTCCACGCCAGTTATGGTGTTGGTTTTGGTTTGAGTTGTCAGATGAGCTTCCTTAATAACTTATTCAGTTATGCAGACAGCTCTGTGAATCAAGTATACTTAATACACTTTTCAATGTATGGTATCTTGTTCTTTTTACTGACCCAATTCTTAGATAAATGTTCAAGAGAATGAATCTCAGATACTTGATCTTTCGTTTCAACTCTTTCACAGATAGCTGTACTTGTTTAGGATCAGGACACTTAGAACTTCAGTGTTACTCAAGATCAAAAGCTTTGGTCGCAACAGAAAGCTTTGAGGATAAGTAAGTTGCTTTTAGAGAGTAAGATGTTCAGTTCAGCGTAGTGTATTGTGTCTCTTCAAGCAGTCTAAGTGTTGATATTTATAGATGAATTTGAGTACCGTTTGAATAGTATCCGATAGGCTCAAATTCAAACTATTGATATCTGTATATCTTGTATGCGGTTTTGTCTTCTTCTTTAGAAGTCAGCTTTTATTCGTACATCTCTCCGTGCATTAAATGCATTGTACTATACTTTTGTCCTCAGAGTGTCAACGGAACTATGCTTTGTATCAGAGACTAGTGTTATCTGAATCTTTGCACGTCCCTATCTTTAATCTTCAGATACCACTATTTATTGAAACAACTTTGTTTGCAATATATATTTCTTTTTCAGAAATGTGGTTAATGATCAAGGTATCTGAGAATAGATATCTGTGGACACTTTCCTTGTTTTCAGATAGGCCTCTTATTTCTCAGATATCTCTTGTGACACAGTTTGTTTAAAACTATTCGTGTCTTCAAGATATCTGGCTAAGATATCTGAAAAACAGTTTCAGTAATCTTGTGCAGTTTCTTCAAGTCTTCAATGTCGTTGAGCTTGTTCTGCTTGGATGTCTTCTTCTTGGTCTTCTCTTCATAAAATAAAAATTACATTTCGAGACCTAACATCCTATACAAGATTTGCTAGACTATCATACTTAGTGGATTTCCTCTTTTACAATGTTCAAGTGAACCAAGAGTACTAATCACCTTTCTGAGACTAAGATAAGTCATCATGTTGCTGATCAAAATCTAAACAGATATTTCTAACAAAATATCTAACAAATTTCCTAACAAATTTCCCAAGAAATTTCTCAAGAAATTTCCCAACACTTCCCAAGTTCATTTGATCCACAGTCCTCTTAGAGATAATGTTAGAAGAGCTTCCAGTATCAACAAGCACCTTATTGACCTTGTAAGTGGCAATGACCAGGGAGATCACTAGTGGAACGTTCGGATCTCTAATCAAAGGAGATCAAGTTTGAACCCCTTAAAGAGGCCAAACATCCTTAGTGTTTACCCTTTCATCTGATTTTCTACAAATAACCTAAAATCTTTAAAAGGTTCAATTTGATCCAAAATAATTTTCATAATTTTTCAATTTGGTCCAAACATCAGAATGTGGTGAAGGCAGCACCGGCAAAGAGGAAGACGAATGGTGTGAGGAGTCTGCAATTTATAGATTAGGTGTTTGTATAGAGAGAAATTGTTGAGAGATGAGATGAATGGAAAATGGAGTAATAAAACATAAAATTTAAAAACATTTACGGCCTTGTTGGTTGTCCGATTTTTCCCAACTTAATATAAGCTGGTCAATCCTCAAATTGATTTTTGGACCTGAATGAAATTTTGGCGAAGATGGATGTCGATGAGAAGGGGGTCTCATATAGGGTAGCCCGAACCCCCCCCCCCCCCCCCCCGGGTAAAAGGTACAATATCATATAGCATAATTTTTAATATTATTCTATAAAATATTGCATATTTTTGACGTCATCTAAGTCAAACTACCGAGCTGAACTTGTTGAACCTCCTTTAGTAAGTAGGTCGGATCAATTGTTGGGTTTGGTGATACATAGCTTAGGATTATTCGCCGGCCAAAGCCTGTACGTACTCTCTAATTAATGTATGCTTATTTTCATACAAAAAAAAAACGAGAAAATAATAGAATATGACTCAACCACTAATCAATAGAGACCCGTCCATTAGGCCGCGACGATTATTGATAATAACTTAGGCTACACACATCACACTGATATGATAATAACTGTCTATGAATGTTTGATCGAATCTTTCATTAGATTTGTCTTAGCTAGCTAAGATACAACATAGTTGCGAGTTGAGGAGTCTCCAAGATATTGTGTGTTATGGAAGTGCTAGTTGTAGTACTTCCTCCCCCCGAATCGAAGTTCCCGTTTTATTTTTTGGACTTTTTTAAACATCAAAATTAGTCCTAATTCATATAATAAAAATATTTTTTTTAAGTATTACAAAATATAATAACTATACTTACATAATATAAAATTTTGAATTATCTTTTAGTTATGTTTTAGGATTAATTTGTATTTAGACGAAGGTTAATAAAAGTCAACAAAAATCAAACTGAGGAAGTAGTGTAGTATTTACATACACCCTCTGTCCCATAACAAATGGCACATATTCCAATTATATATGTCACAATACAAATGCCACGACATTTCCTTTTTGGCAACATTTATAACCCAAGTGCATTTGATCCCACTAACATTTACACTGCACGTTAATTTCCCTGTCCAAAATCAAATGTGTCATTTGTTCATAGGGACTTACTTTCTCTTTAATTTAAGAAAAATAATAAAATATTAATTTGTGTAGGATATTATATTGATAAAGTAGTAAGTGGTTGATAAAGTATGAGAGAGAATGAAGATAGTGATGATAAAGTTGGAAAGAGAAATGATAAAGAATTAACGGGTGGGATAAAAAGTTTCCTAATTTGGCTTGGGAAGTTTGTAGTAGTACTCCAAATAAGGAAAGTTATGAAGCTTTTATTGGACCAGAGAGAGTAATAATCAATGAGGTCATAAAGGTACTCCAACAACAAGTGAACCGGGTTGTACTCTTTCAACAAGGTACAACTCAAATTCCAATTATAAATTTAAAGACAAATACTCAATCGAATGGTACTGGCTAACATAAACCCTAAAAATCACATCGTCGTCTCCCTCCCCGCTCTTCATCGTCGATCATCTATCGGTTTCCCTCCTCACCACTACGCGAGGTAATTTTGTTTTTCATTTTGATAATTTATAAGATTTCACATATGTTTCAGATACATGTTTGAAATATTTCTTGATTTGATAATCATTTACACCATGTGTGATTCAATAGTTCTTGAATTTATTTAGTTATTGTAGATTATTCTCCATTTTGGTTTTCTAGAACATCATTTTGAAAGATTTTCCCCCTTGTCTTTATCTATTAGATCCTCGTTTCTGGTAAACTTATAATTCGATCTAATAGTTTTAGATTATATTGAAAATAGAGAATGTAGTAGCGTTTCGCAAGGGATCCGATATAATCAGTTGAACGATTATTTGCTATAAAGGATTAATGAGAACTCCATCTGTTTATCGATATAATACTTGCAGATCAAGTAATTAGAGGATTCATCCACACAGGTTCGTAAAACTTCTTATCGGCTCACGTATTCGATAAATTCGCTTCGAGCCCATCTGGATAACATTATATGGATGATAGGTTAATCTCTTGTAAAACCTATTTTACACTCAACAAGCTAAAAAACTGGTTTCAATGGTGCGTAAATGACCTTGTCGTTTGGTTATGTGACTGAGACAAAACCAGTTTACATTTGTTTAGTGTAGATGCTTTTTTTTTTTTTTTTTAAAGTTATGGTCGCTCATTTCTTGTGTTCTTACTTATGTACTTTGTCCTATGGTTGTTTTATTTTCACAAATTTACTTATTTTTTTAGTAATATATAGTACATTTGTAACGTTATACGTGTAAAAACAAAACAAATATGTGAGGTTATTTGTAAAAGGAAATTTTATAATTGTCTTTTA
This sequence comes from Plantago major, assembly GCA_026545765.1. NCBI lineage: Eukaryota > Viridiplantae > Streptophyta > Magnoliopsida > Lamiales > Plantaginaceae > Plantago > Plantago major. The sequence goes on from CM048843.1 coordinate 28,982,418, forward strand.
TCACAATAATGGTATTTGAAGTAGTAGTAAACATTTGAAAATAAGAAAAGTTGACAGCGTATAAAAGATAGAGTGAGACAAATTGTTTTAATTGCCCTTTTCATTTTTCTTGTATATTGGGTAAAATAAATTTTACTAGTTCAAATCCTATTAATTTGGTGTAACAAATACGTTAGGGTAATTTCCTTTTAAATTGTAAATATTATAAAATAAATGTAAATCTATAATTATTTATAATTATATATTGGATATTCCAGTTTTCTAAATTCTCATATTTTCCAATCTTGAATAGATTCGTTATTTTGAATTTTGTTTTCTAGTTTCATATTTTCGTACCAATTTATTACTGATTTAAATATATATATTTATATATACTTAGAGTTTTAAGTTTATTTTTAATTTAGAGAAATTATGTTATAACAAATTCAATTATTTTATTGTCTTCAATTAATTATCACTAATTAGGTGTAGACTCACATAGGTGATTGGTGAATGCTTTACATAGTTTGTATTGAATTGAACGATATTCTTTTCTGATAGTTGTTTTCACGCTAATTAATGAATAGTTTTGCGATAATTAGTGATGTTTTTTGTTCGTCTCTCAATATATACATATTATTGATATCATTCACTGTTTCCCCAGAAACATGAATGATCAGCAGCAAGATTCTTCGAAGAATATTAATGAAACAAACAACGGGAGATATGTTTGTAAAGTATGTGATCTATAATTTATGTCACGTGACTCATTCTGCTCTCACTTGCGTTCCCACACCAATGAGCAAGAAGCAGCAGGTCCAGCGAACTTACAATCTGATTCCTCATCATTGAACCAGGTGCCAAAGGTGAAAAAAAATTCAAGTGACAATCTATTTGCACCTGGTAATAAGTCGACACTAGTAGGAACTATTGATGGTCAAAGATTTGCAATATATAGTAAGCAGAATTTTGATAATAATAAGTCGAAAAAGCTAAAGCTTGCAGATCAACATTGGATTTTGGGTCCTGAGTACCTCCAGACGTCAATTCATGATCAGCATGCAACTACTAGTAAACACAAGGGGAAGAAGAAGAAGTTGTCTCGAGATGGTGCAACATCATCAAGCCAAGTAGTGGAGACTAAATTGACAATAGGTAATGCACCATCAGGCGCAACCATAGGTGATGCTAGCAAGCCTTGGAGAGGTCTAGATATGGTCTTCAATGAGATAGTTTCCCCGTCGCAGGCTCAAATTGACAATTATGGTCAAAGTAGTGAGTTGTCCATTAGAGGACTCAGCATTGACCTCAACGAGGAAGTGGTGGAACTAGCTCACATATCTGATGATGTTGGAGAAGGAGCTCGGACGCCCCTCTTAAGAGTGTTAGATATTGACTTAAATGAAGTTATCTTAGATATTGATGGAGAAGAAAGCAAGCCAACCCAGAAAAGAATGCTCGACTTTGACATCAATGAGACAACACCAACAGATGAAGATGAACAATAATATATATATATATATATATATATATATATATATATGTGGGGGGGGGGGGGACACACACCCCAGCATGGGACCTTGGTTGCTTAATTTGGTGTTGTTTTCTTAGTTAACAATTTTGAATTTTTTGACAACTGGTTGTGAATGGCTATTTTCATTTGGACAATACATGTATGCTTTTGTGCGTGGGGGGACACACACACACCCCAGCATGGGACTTTGGTTCCTTACATTTGATGTTGTTTTTCTTAGTTAACATTTTTTAATTTTTTTACAAACTGGTTGTGAATGACTATTTTCATTTGGACAATACATTTATGCCTTGTTGCCTTAGATTTAAAATTTATTGAACTTAGTCTTTTGCTGTTGAACATTGATCGTGCAAATTTGTTGAGTTTCTCAACTCTTCCAACATTCTTATGGGGATATGCATTACAAAATTCAATTTATATTCTGAACAGGGTTCCATCTAAGTCAATCGAAAGAACACCATATGAGTTATGGCATGGCAAGAAGCCTACTCTATCACAAATGCGAGCCTGGGGTTGTCTTGCATATGTGAAGAAGATGCTCACTGGCAAGTTGGATACTAAAAGTGAAAAATATTACTTTATTGGTTATCCTAGGGAAACCAGAGGCTATTATTTGTATTTTCCTGAAGAACACAAAATTGTTGTGTCTAGACAGGCGTTCTTTCTAGAAGATGGTTATGTCTTCAATGAACATGAACGTAAAATAATAGAATTCGAAGAGACTCAAGAACCACAAAGTAACATTGAGGTTGAAAAGTAGTCAATTAGAGGTGACAATAATTCAGTGGGAGCTTTAGAAGAATCATATGGTGGAAGTATGTCACTGGGTGGACGTCTTCCGACCAGTGGGAGCATTTTAGAAAATACTTCGCAATTGCAAAGTACTCCTACTCAATCTGTAGAGACATGTATGGATACTGTCTTGCCTTCCACCAGGACACAATCATTGATGATGTTCCTGAATAGTCTTAAGATGTCGAACAGTCCGACATACGAGAACCTCATCACAATCAGAATATACTGCCTGGACAAACACAACAAATCGTACTCCGTAGGTCAACGAGGTTACACAAACCTCAAGTAAGGATGAATCTACTCTTAGAGGATCATGAGGATGATGATGTAGACATTCCGGATACGGATGATCCTAAGACTTACACCGAGGCAATGTCTGACATTGACTCGGAGAGGTGGCAAGAGGCCATGAAATCCGAAATAGAATCGATGTATCACAAACAAGTATGGAACTTAGTTGACCTGCCAAATGGGGTTTGACCTATTGGATGCAAATTGGTATTCAAGAGGAAGACCGATATGGCAAGGTGCAAACCTACAAGGCTAGGTTAGTGGCAAAAGGTTATAGTCAAAGACAAGGTATTGACTACGATGAGACCTTTTCGTCAGTTGCAAAGATCAGGTCTATTCGAATTTTACTTGCAATAGCTGCATACCATGATTATGTGATTTGGCAAATGGATGTTAAGACCGCTTTCCTTAAGGGAAACCTTGAGGAGGAGGTGTATATGATACAACCTGAAGGCTTCACATCTAAGTCAAATCCCAAATCAGTCTGCAAGCTATAGAGGTCCATATATGGACTCAAGAAAGCCTCTAGGAGTTGGAATATCCGCTTTGACGAAGCTGTCAAATCGTTTGACTTCATCAGAAGTATGGAAGATGCATGTGTTTACATGAAACACAGCGATAAAGGAATTGTCCTTATGGTTATTTATGTCGATGATATATTGATCATGGGAAATAATATTCATTTCTTACAGTCCGTGAAAGATTGGTTATCCAAAACTTTGTTGATGAAGGATTTGGGTGAAGCCTGCTACATCCTTGGCATTAAAATCCATAGGGATAGAGCCAACAGGATGTTGGGGTTATCACAGTCCACCTACCTTGACAAAGTGATGAAACGCTTTAGAATGGATGAATCAAAGAAAGGATTCTTGCCAGCAAGACATGGGGTTACTCTATCAGTAAAGGATCGTCCTTCTACGATAGAGGAGATCGAATACATGAAGAAGATACCGTATGCTTCGGCAATCGGATCTATCATGTATGCCATGAATTGCACAAGGCCAGATGTGGCCTATGCACTAAGCGTTACTTGTCGACACCAACAGAATCCAGGTCAAAAGCACTGGACAGCTGTGAAACCAATTATTAGGTATCTTAGAAGAACTAAAGATTGTTTTCTGGTGTATGGTGGACAACCAGAGCTAATGGCATCTGGGTACGTTGATGCTAGTTTCCAGTCAGATCCAGATGACTATAAGTCACAAACTGGATATGTGTTTGTACTTAACGGAGGAGCGGTGAGTTGGAAAAGTTCCAAACAAGCCACCACTGCTGATTCAACGACCGAATCTGAATACATTGCTGCATCAGAAGCCGCAAAGGAGGCTGTCTGGATTTTTGAGTTCCTGAAGGAACTAGGGGTAGTTCCAAGTGCTAATAGTCCAATAAAGGTTTATTGCGACAACAATGGTGCTGTTGCACAAGCGAAGGAGCCAAGATCCACAAACAGGAACAAGCATGTACCTAGGAAGTACCATGTAATTAGAGAAATGGTAGCTAGAGGAGAAGTATCTATAGAACGTGTACCCACTGAGGATAATGTAGCTGATCCTTTCACCAAAGTTTTGAGTTCGGATAAACATGTTAGAAATTATGAAAATCTGGGTGTTAGACATATGGGTGATTGGCTCTAAGTCAAGTGGGAGATTGAAAGTATGTATGTCCTAGAGACAACCATTATTAGGATTAATATGTATTTGATCACATTCAGTTTATTTTATTATATGAGACATATGATGTTTATTTGGCAATGCATTTATTGAATTAATTATCTGGTTGTTTGAGTTATTCTATAAGATGTTCCCATGGACTTTATCTTATCACTAAGTATGTGAGAACTTGAGTGACTAAGCATAATTCACTACAAAAAAACTGGTCTGTAGCGACGGATAGATCCGTCTCTACAGACCAGCGATCCGTCGCCCCAGCTCTGGCGACGGATCGGATGACAGATAGAAATTCCGTCGCCTCACTGGAGCTGTGGTGACGGATAAATAATCCGTCGTCCAATTCACGATGGATTATGATTTTTGACTTTTTTTAAATTTTTTTTAAATCGATTATTGGCGACGGATAGAATCTATCCGTCGCCATTATAACGACGGATAGAACTATCCGTCGCTGAAAGCTATTTAAAAAATAAATAAAATCCATATTCGAATTTTTATATTCGTATACGGATTAATTCGTATCCAATTTGTATTCGTATACGAGATATTGATTTATCGAAACTACAATATTCAAATCGGACAATAATTCGGTTAATATTCAAATCGAAACTACAATATTCAATACGATTATACAATAAATCGAAAATTTTATACAATGACAATAATACAAATTCATTATACAATAATACAATACAAACTAAAATACCGAAAATGTACAAAAAGATAAAAGATAAATACCTAAAATGTACAAACTAAAATACCTAAAATACCAAAAATGTACAAAAAGATAAATCGAAGATCCGGAGGTGGACGGTGGAGATCCGGTGGCGGTGGTGGCGATGAGATCCGGAGGCAGTGGTGGCATGGAGAGACGGGTGGTGGTGGTGGTGAGAGGCGGGTGGTGGAGTGGAGGAGGAAGAGCGGTGGTGGTGGGTGGTGCGGTGGTGGTGGCAGTGGTGGTGGTGGGTGTGGTGCGGTGGTGGTGGCAGTGGTGGTGGTGGGTGTGGTGCGGTGGTGGTGGGTGTGGTGCGGTGGTGGTGGGAGGAAGAGGAGGTGGTGGAGGAGGAAAGGAGGTGGTGAAGGAGAAGGTGGTGGTGGAGGAGAGGAGGTTTTGGAGGAGATGGTGGTGGTGGAGGAAGAGAGGTGGTGGTGGAGGAGAGGAGGTGGTGGTGGAGATATATTAATGTTTTTTTTTAGGGTTTTAGCGACGGATAGATCTAAATCTATCCGTCGCTAACTTTTCTATTTTTTTTATTTTCCGGTCATTTGACGACGGATAGATCTATCCGTCGCTAAATTTTTTTTTATTTTTTTTATTTTTATTATGGTCAACAAAATTAGCGACGGATAAAAGTTATCCGTCGCTCTGTAGCGACGGATAACGGATAATTATCCGTCGCTCTGTAGCGACGGATTAAATCCTTCGCTAAGGGTAGCGACGGATTAAATCCGTCGCTACCCTTAGCGATTCGTCGCTATAGGGGCGACGGATAAAATCCGTCGCCCCTTTTCGTCGTTTTTTCCTTGATTTCTTGTAGTGATAGTCCTAAAATTGCCCCAATCGATGATCATTCAGATATGGGATATCAATGATGCATATTGAGATTGGCATGTGGTCTGCATCATATTCTTCGAGAATGTAGTAGTTCTCATGACTACGAATAACTTGGTTATTCATGATGGACACGTGGAGACTTTAGAGAGTGTTGGTGTTGAGGGCAAAGTCCCCCAAACACTTAAATGAATTTCCCTGGCTTTCCTTCACGCTAAGTACCTAGACCATCTTTGAGTAAGAACCACCTTGCTTGTAAGAACCAAAGAGTAAGAGCCCGTAAGAACCACCGTACTGTTAAGAGGCGATGCGTAAGGACCTGCACAAGTAGCTTGGAGAGAGGGGGGGGGGGGGGGGTTAGGACCGTAGACCCGGTTTGGTAAGTGTCAAACCGGTTTGAAACTTTACCCAAGAGAGACTGAAGATCTACTCTGTATAATAGTTGGGAATGTAAGAGTCCGGGAAGAAGGCTTGACTTACTTTGCATTATGAGGATATGTCCATATTTATAGGTTTCCCTTGAGAAAGGGAGGACTCACAAGATCGCGCCAAGTGTAAGGCTTATATTACGCCAACAATGCTCTATTAGGCCCATGGCCCAATGTCTTGATAGGCCTATTGCCCAATAGGTTGGTTGGGTTAGGACGTCCCGCTTAGGACTGTAGTCTGATAGAGCGGTTAGGACGTCCCGCTTAGGATTGTAGCCTGATAGAGTGGTTAGGACGTCCCGCATAGGACTGTAGTCTGATAGAGTGGTTAGGACGTCCCGCTTAGGACTGTAGTCTGATAGAGAGGTTAGGACGTCCCGCTTAGGACTGTAGTCCAATAGAGCGGTTAGGACGTCCCGCTTAGGACTGTAGTCCATGACAGAGCGGTTAGGACGTCATGGACATATATCTGTATCAACATATGTCCCCCTAGTTTCCAAGTATCTTTGTAGAAGATAGTTGATGAACTATAGTGTCCGGGGGAGCTTAGGATGCCTTTGACTCCTTGGACATATTTCTGTATCACCATATGTCCCCCTAGTTTTCAAGTATCTTTGTAGAAGATAGTTGAGGAACTATAGTGTCCGGGGAGCTTAGGACGCCTTTGACGCCTTGGACATATTTATAATAGTCGGGAAGGTAAGTGTTGATACGAAAATATGTCCAATCCATCATAGACGCCTTTGGTACAAATCCGAAGGCGTCCCAAGTTGTCTATGGATCCGAGACCTTACAGTCCGACCCTAAGCCCCCGCAAGTCTGACTCACCCAGGAAGAAAAGGGCAAGAGGGCTCAAAGGGTAGAAGGTCCGACCCTGCCAATGGTTCGTAGCCATGGGGTCCGACCCAGACACCCGTTCGGACTCAACACAACAACCTCATAAGCAACCAAGTAAACTGGTGCTAGAGAGTAAGGAGGTCCGAGGCACAAGGTCCGAATGAGAGTTACTTGACAAACTAATGAAAGTATCTTATGGGCAACCCAGTATGGTCCGGACCAAACGTCCGAACCTGCCTCTTCGGACCTCAACCCGCAACAGACTACATCAAAGCCTCTGAAACTCTCACATTAATGAATAAACTACCCCTGAAAGCCCAAAGTGGTATGGGGCAAGTGTCATTAATGGGCCATGGGCCTAATGAAGCCTTGGTGGCTCGATCCAGGCCTTACACTTGGCACGATCTGATGAAGTCCACCCCCTTTGGGAAATCTCTATATATAGGGCACATATTCCCATGATAATAGGGGTAAGTCAAGCCATCTTTACGAACTAATCCCGAACACTATACAGAGTAGATCTTCAGTCTCTCTCAAGTAAAGTCTTTATCTGGTTTGACACCACGAAAACCGGATATAAGGTTCTAACTCCCCCCCCCCCCCCCAAAGTCACTTGTCCAGGTTCTTACCAAGGAAACATCTTGAAGAGGCCTAGGATCTCGGACTCTGACGCATGGGCTCTTTGGAGTACAAAGTTTCTTACTTGAAGGTGTCCTAGTCATTACGTGTGGAGCAATTTAAGGAGTAATCTCTAAATAGTTTGGGGACCTATACCCTCAACATTTTGGCACCATATGTGGGAAACTTTACGAAAAGTTCCATTTCTTCATTAATGGCAAGAACAAGAAGGTCCGTAAGAACCAACGCTACTGCGATTGGCACGCCCGCCCCAAGGCAAAGAGGTAGACCCCCCCACTCGGAGAGGAAGAGTGGCGAGAACCACTTCAAGAAACACAATGGACTATCCATGTGATGGCCACACCGCTAGTCTCTCTTCAGAGGAGGAAAGAGCCGTTGATCCACCGATAAGGACCCAAGTACTCGCGGTTGAAGGACAAGTTCCTCCGCCAGGAAAACATGGTCCTCCTCCAGGGAGAAACTTCACTCTTCCAAACGGGCAGATCATTCGTCCAAGTGAGTTTGGGATGAGTGAGAATCAGTTTGGCCTCTTACTCACCACTATTCAAGGATGCTTTGGATCGAACAACCTTCAGCCTCCTCAACCCACTCCTCCTTTGGCAATTCCAAGACAAGCTGAACCCGCACAATCAAGGAATGAGAATCGGCCAATCCAACAAAGGTTAGGGGAACCAGCCCAACCAGAGGACCTAAGGAACCTTCTCAATAGGAGGGCCGCTGCTTCTTATGAACACCGGGAAAGAAGTCCGGTGAGACCACGAGCAGATGAAGCTGGAACTAGCCGACGTGGGGCTCTTCAGCATGCACTAAGAGACCATGTGGCAGAGAGCATCTCGATAGTTCCCGTTGATGATCTTCCTCCAGATGTGGCCGTCAACCCAAGGACGGGCGAGAGGCTAACCGCCGAGCAGATTTATGTCCAACAGAAGGCCTTGGAGACTCAAATTGCTACTTTGAGCAAGATGGTTAAGGCATATGAGAAGGTGACTCTTAGAGCTCCCAATCCTTTATGTGATGAGATAAGGAGGGAAAGGAAGCGTCCCGACTCCACTATCCCAAATCTTGAGCACTATTATGGGGATACTTGTCCTGTGGGGCACCTTACTAGGTACGAGAACAAGATGGAGACCAACGGCCTGAATGACAACATGAAGGCTCTTAACTTCTCCAGTACTCTCTTTAGAGAAGCAATGGATTGGTGGACCTCTTTGCCTAATGGCTGCATCAAGTCTTATGCGGATATCGCTTCTCTTTTCCTGAAAAGGTTTGAGACAGCAAAGAAGAGGAAGAGATCAGTGGAGCACTTGGCAGGAGTAATCCAAAAAGAGCACGAGGATCTTAGAACCTTCCTTGATCGCTTCAATGCCGAAGTGCGCCAGGTTGAGCCTCACAGCATCAAAGAACAGGTCCGACACCTGTATGCTAACACTTACAATGATGATCTCAGAAGAAAGCTTTCCAATGAAGAAATCACAACCAAAAAATACTTGGAAGACATCTGCGAAGGAGTCTTGTATGGGGAGGAGTACAGAATAAATGTCCCAATAAGAGCCGGGGCCAGAAAGGGGAAAGAGCTAATGAAACAAGAACCCCCTCCCCGGCCTGGAAAGTTTGAACAAAAGAACGAATTTAGAGACAAGAGGGAGTTACGCAGGGAAAGAACCCCTCCAAGGAGATACACCGAGTATACTCGCCTCAATAGACCAAGATCCGACATTTTGGCCTCAATTGTTGAGAAAAACTTAGATATACAATGGCCAAAACCTACAAGGAGCAGCAAGAAGAACAAAGCTTCGAAGGAATACTGTAGGTTTCACAAGCACAAAGGTCATTCAACTGAAGATTGTGTCCAGTTGAAAATAGAAATAGAAGGGTTAATAAGGAGCGGAAAGCCAAAAGAGCCAGTGTATGAAGAAGAGCCCTCCAGGCACCAGAGAAATGAACGAAGAAGGGAGGAGCGTGGTTCGGAACCTCCGATAGGATCCTTACCGCCACCTCCTGCAGAAATTCCAGCCCACCATGCCCAAAGATACCGCGGGTACCCCAAAGATGTGGAAATGGAAAACCTTCCCTATAGCGGGGTTATTAATGCCATAGCAGGAGGTCCAGCTGGAGGAGATAGCCGAAACGCAAGGGAGAGGACCGCGCAACATCAGAGAAACAATGATAGAACCTATGCTCCGCCAGCTTTGAAAGGAACAAATGCCATCACTTTCGATGATAGTGAAATTCCCCCACCAACGTCTGGTGGAGGAGATCTCAAAGACCCTGATGTTCCTTTGGTTGTCTCTCTAGTCATCGCCACTTATATGTTCAACAAAGTACTTGTTCAAACAGGAAGTTCCTCCAATGTCATCTCCAAGAGAACTGTGGAACAGATGCACTTGGGCAATATTCAATACGGGAGCGTGTACACCTCCTTGGTAGGATTTGGGGGTTCTATTGTTCGACCCATTGGAAGTATACCCTTACAAGTCTCTATGGGAACCTTCCCGACGAGAGTGACTGAGACAATCCTCTTTGTGGTGGTCGACAGCACGTTCGACTAAAACGTGATCCTGGGGCGCCCAGGACTCAACCAATTTAGAGCAATCGCATCTCCCCTACACATTAGGGTGAAGTTCCCTACCCCAAATGGTGTGGGAGAAGAAGTGGGCAATGTTAGGGAAGCATGGGAATGTTACATCATGTCAACCAGAGGAGCTTCAACACCCGTTCTTTCTGTCACCAAAAGACCCAGGAGTCTTCCCCCTGTGCCTCTTACTCTAGTAAGGGAAGAGATTGGAGCTGGGACGCTCAAGGAAAAGTTCCCTAAGACTGCAAGGATGGAGCCTCATGAAGCCTTAAAAGAAGTTCAATTGATTGAAGGAGATCTAGAGAAGATAACCCGGATCGGAACGGAGATGAGCGCGGAGGTAGAAATGAAGCTCATCACATGCCTTCGAGACAATCGCGATATCTTCGCCTGGAGCACTGACGACCTTAAGGGGATAGACCCAAGGATCGCAGTTCACCGTCTGAACATGGATCCAACGGTAAAACATATCTGACAAAAGAGAAAGGACTTTGGGCCTGTTGAAGATGCTATCATAGCCGGAGAAGTGGACAAGTTAATGAAAGCAGGACATATCGAAGAAGTCAGATACTCTGATTGGGTCTGTAATGTGGTCCTCGTCGAAAAGGCTCCGGGAAAATGGAGAATGTGCAATGACTTCACTAGGCTTAACAAGTTTTGTCCAAAGGATTTGTTAGGAATATCTGTTAGTTTTTTGATCATTCATCACATGTTCCTATCTTAGCCAGAAAGGTGATTAAGTACTCTTGGTTCACCTGAACATTGTAAAAGAGGAAATCATTGAGTATAATTAGTCTAGTAAATCTTGTATTAGGATTATAGGTCTCTGAGTGTAATTTTTATTTTAAGAAGACCATGAAGATCAATCCTAGCAATGGAGCTTTTCTGAAGATTACAAGACCGGAGATTGCACAAGATTTATGAAGACACCAAGGTTTAGTCTCACTCGGAAAGACTATGTCCTTAATCCTTTCTTAAGTACTTTTAGTTACTTTTGAAACATGATTCTGGAACATATGACATCATGAGTATGGAGCATGCAAGCCATCAGAAAGGCTAATGTATCCGTTGAAGACTACAGGACAAGAAATAGTACATATGCATTAATTGCATCGGCAGAAAAGCCGCTAAAGCACAGTCCTCTCTGAGATATGAGACAAGGACTTCTGAGTACTCATTTCAAGATAAGTATAGACTGAATTTGAATTGTGTCTAACGGATAACATCCCAACGACTCTCAAATTCATCTATAAATATCACACACTTAGATGCTGAGAAATACGACCGAAGAACGATCTAACTTGCAAACTTACAATCTAGCAAAGTATTCTCTCAAGCACTCTACTACCCTTTCTGAAAGCTTTAGTTTGCTTGAAGATTCACTTGTATTTCTAAGTTGTGGCGTACCTTAACAAGAGATTGTTATTCGTGTAAGAGTTGAACTATCAGATAACCTTTCTGAAGCTCATTCTCCAGAACGGACATCAATTACTTGGGTCAGTAAAGAGCAGATTGCCATACACTGAACAAGTGTATTAAGTAGTCTTGTTCTATTAGGCTCTCTGAAAATATAACTGAAAAGTTATACGAGAAGCCTCTCTGACAAACCTTATAACCAACACCGTCAAGGCGTGGAGTAGAGGAAGTACTTGATTTGGGAAATCAGGGAATAACTCCAAGGTTATCTGAGTAGAGGAAGTACTTAGCTCTAGGAGCTGGGGAATAACTCAGGGGGAACATTTGGTTGGGAACCAATTGTTTAAGAATCTTAGAATAGGATATTTGTAAGGTGAACTCAATTATCTGTTCTAGTGAATTCTAGGTCTCAGAAAGACCGAAGTGGATTAGTTGGAGGATTACGCCACCTCCAGATACCACTATACTTGCTGTGTTATTTACCTTTCTGTATTTATCTTTCAGCAAAGCACACACACTTACTTATTGTTTCTGCACGTACCTATCTTAAAGTCTTCCGCGCTCTGAATTTAAGTATCAGACCCCAGGTTTCTGAGAAACTGTGTTTATCGACAAAAGTTTAAAAGACTATTCACCCCCCTCTAGTCTTTTACTTTGCCGTTATCTGGACCAACAAGTGGTATCAGAGCAGGAGGTTCCCAATCCTTCTGCACTGAACCTAGATCCCCAGGAAGGTGAAGAAACTTTGTCCCTTTCGGAGGACTATATAATTTGTGTGTTAAGTGTGTAGGTATGTCTCTGAGCGATGCACCCGTTCTAAAGCCAGAAAACTACGAGAAATGGAAGAACAACATGATGCTCCATCTGGAGGCTATTAGTGATGAGATGATCTATGTCATCAATGAAGGGCCTATCAAAATCAGACAACTCAAACAAGTCACTGAGGTTTCTGATGGAAGAAAAGCCTCAGACACGGAAGATGGAAGCGAGGACATGGTTGCTAGTGATAGTGGTCATGTTGCTCGTGGAAGCATTATGTATGAAGACAAGCCAAGAGAGCTCTGGACATCTGAAGATGCCAAGAGACACAGATTGGATGGTCAAGCTCGTAATATAATCATCAGATCGACACCTGAGCACATACGATTAAAGCGTGGGTGCTAAAGCAGAAGTTATGCAGCAATTGATTGAAGAAATCATGCGGGCGAGAAAACCAAAGAAAACAAGTTCGAAGTTCTTAAATTGAAGTTACAAAACTTCAAGCAAGGTCCACTGAAACTCTGGAAGAACTTGATTTCAGGTTTACTACTCTTATGAGTGATATGGCTGCACATGGTGAAAGCAACAGATACTCCCAATCAGAAAAGATTAAGACTATTGTCAGAAGTCTCAATCACAACTGTGAGCACACTAAATTCTTTTATTTCAACCAAGGAATGCCAAATATTACTCCAGTAGAGCTCTTCTCTCATCTTGCTCAGAGATTATGAGACAACTCGGAGAGAACAAGCAATTTGAGAAGTTGCAAAGTGTTGCTCTAGTCTCTCAAGGTACTTCTGAAAAGAAAGATACCAAAGACGTATCTGAAGAAAATGCTCTTGCAGTAAGACACATGAATAAATTTGTGAGTCAAGAGATTGAGAGAAGAAAAGCTAAAGAAAAGCTGAAAAAGCATCTTGGCCCAAACTATCATTAGTACAAGAACATTCAACTAAACAACTCTCTGAAGACCCCCATTCAGAAAGGTGTTAATCTTGAATCGTGAAATAGGAAATGATATACGCTTCTATTGTCAAAAGCCGGTCACTTCAAGAAAGATTGCCACGCTTTAAACAAGCTCAAGACAATTGACAAGAAGGACAGAAGAAATTACAAAAGAAATCAAAGGGCCTTACTGACTGAAGAAAGGAAGAAGATTCAAATCCAACTTGATGCTCTAGATATTGAGATAGATTCTGAAGATGGAGATTCAGATAACTCAAACCTACCATCACCAGAATTGTGTGGAATCACCCACAACGTAATCGACTTCGGCCTTAAGAAGAATGAAATGTGTGGAGTTCTTTGAGATTCTTTGGTCAAGACATCTCCAACAGTGAAATGTGTCTTATGGCTGATGAGGTAACTAACATTTCACAATTTCTGTACTATGAGAGTGATGATGGAATTGAGGATCTGGAGTTAATCAGGAGTGAATTGGATCGTTATGAGAAAGAATTTCTGGAAGCACAATCCAAAACCAGAATTTTAGAGGAAAGCAAAGAAACTCTTGAAAAAGAGGTTTCTGAGCTAACCAGGGTATCTGAGAACAAGAGCGCTGAAATAGCCCTTCTGAAAAGTCAGATATCTGAAAATGAAAATTTTCACAAACTAGCCTTGGATGAACTTAATAAGAAAATGATGAAGCTGCTTTCTGAGAATGAGGAACTCCGAAAGAAAGAGCTATCCTTCCAATCTTATGCAAAAGCTAGTGACACTCTCACTGAGGTTCAATCATATCTGAGAGATCTCTCTGAGAAAGGTGGACTTGGACTTGATGAACAATCAAGCAATTCGCCTCCTCTGAAGAAGGGTGATGATAGGTTGACCTTTGTAAAAAGTCAACAGAATGGTTCTTCAACCACCTATAGCATTGGTCAGAAAGCTAGCGTAGTTGACAAAGGAAAAGGAGTAGCAACTCAGCCTTTGAAAGAACAACAAGTTCACAAGAAATATGTGGATAAGGTTTCTGAAAAGAAACACAACCCTCAGGCATGCAATCATCCACAGTGCTATATTACTAAGAAGGGAAGAATTGCTGGAATAGGCAAATTCTCAACTATACCATTTTATGAAAATAAAGATGGTGCAGAAACTAGTGAGGCTTCTGAAGACCGCATTCAGAAAGCCAAAGGTGTTCGAAATGGCATTGGCTATTGTGCTATTGGAAAAGTCCTTTTACAACAATATAAGGAAGGACAAGAACAATGGCGCAAGGCTGATATTGCACGTAGCAATAAACAGAAGTGGAAGAAATCTCAAACCACTGAAAAACTGAATGCTAAAGCTAGAAGGAACCTGGACAGAAAGGCTAAGTTTGCTGAAAAGCAACCCCAAAAACCCAGGATCCAGAAAGCACCAAAGGGAACACCTAGAAACACCCCAAGAAGGAAGATTGAGATCAAAATTACTAATTTCATTGCATCTCCTTCTGTTCAAGTTAGACAAAAACAAACTCCCAAGAAATTCACTAAAATATGGATTCCTACTGGAAGAATGTTTAGTCTAAATGGTTCTATCTCTGAAGCAAGAACCTAACTCCTGTTTCCTGTTTTGTGCAGAACGCCTCTTGGACTAAGGCTCAATGGCTATTTGATAGTGGATGCGGAAAGCACATGACATGAGACAAAGCAAATCTGGTCAACTACAAAGCTTGCAACACTGGACCAGACATCAGATTTGCTGGAAGAGAATTAAATCCCTCTCTGGGATTTGGCAACGTCAAATTGGGATCTTTAACAATTACTGACGTATTACATGTTAAGGGTTTGAAATACAATCTATTTAGCATGAGCCAGTTTGCAGACAAGGGATTCACTGTGAAATTCAAAGCAAAGTTTTGCAAACTTATTGATAGTGAGTCAAAGCAGACAGTCTTGGTTGCTCGGCGGAAAGGTAGTCTTTATGTTGCCGATTGGGCATCTGCCACAACTGAAGAATGTCTCATGGTGAGTCAATCTGGTCACACAGAAGAGCACTGGTTATGGCACAAAAGAATGAGTCACTTGAACTTCAAAACTCTGAACAAACTTGCCAAGAAAGAGTTAGTGGTTGGCCTTCCCAAAACATCTTTCAGAAAGGATGGTATCTGTTCTGCCTGTCAGATGGGGAAACAATCTAAGATCTCCTTCAAGTCCAAAATCAGACACTCTAGTGTTAGACCACTGCAACTATTACACATGGATCTTTTTGAATCATCTGTAACTAGTTATGCAGGAAAGAAGTATGGTCTGGTTGTTGTAGATGACTTCTCAAGATTCACTTGGGTTGTCTTTCTGAAGCACAAATCTGATGCTAGGGTGGAGATACCAAACTTGCTAAATAAGCTTGAAGTCATGAAAAATGACAAGGTATCTGCAATCAGAACAGACCATGGTACTGAATTTGTCAACCAGTACATAAAGGAGTTTTGTACCAGCAAAGGTATACAACATCAACTTTCCTCTGTAAGAACACCACAACAAAATGGTGTTGCAGAAAGGAAAAATAGAACCCTTAAAGAAGCAGCAAGGACAATGCTGGCTGACACTGAAATAAGTGAAGTTTATTGGGTTGAAGCTGTAAACACAGCATGCTACACTCAGAACAGATGTTTGATAAACAAACACCATGACAAGACCCCTTATGAGCTCTTGGTTGGTAGACCCCCTAATATTAAACATCTGAAAGTGTTTGGTTGTAGATGTTTTGTTCTTAACAATGGAAAAGAGTATCTAAGAACATTTCAACCAAAGGCAGATGAAGGAGTGTTTCTTGGTTATTCTATGAATAGCAGAGCTTACAGGGTTTACAACAAAAGAACAAAGAAGATTGAAGAATCAGTTCATGTTGTATTCTACGAAGAAAGCAAGAAATCACCCCTTGCTGATGAACTCTCAGAAAGGTTCAAGGAACTAATGTTAAAGGATTCTGAAGAAGAACCCTCAGAACGGAAAAACATCATTATGGAAAGAGAGGATGACTCTGACGAAGAAAAGCATGAAATGCCTAGTAACAACCAGATGATTCTCAGACATGATGAAGAATTTCCTATGAGATTTCCAGAAATGGAAACTGAAGATGTTCATCAGAGAGCTAATTCTGGAAATGACCTCTCTGACAGGCATGTCCCAGAAAGCCCTCACACTGAGCAAGTGTCAGACATTCAACGCCCTTCTGTGGTACAAAATGTCATAGATACTGAAGAAGTATCAAGTCATAATCATAGTGATTCACATTCAGATCACATAGATGTTGACCCTACTAGCCCCAAACCCATGATGAGATGGATCAAGGATCATCCTGCAAAGGATGTGATTGGACCAATCAATCAAGGTGTTAGGACTAGGAGAGCAATAGCCGAAAATCCTAACTCTCTCTTTGAATGTTTCATCTCAAACATTGAACCTAAAACTATTGAAGAAGCATTAAGAGACCAAGACTGGATCTCTGCAATGCAAGAAGAGTTGGATCAGTTTGAAAGAAACAAAGTCTGGAAACTAGTTCCATTTGTAGAAGGAATATCTGTGATTGGAACCAAGTGGGTTTTCAGAAACAAGATGAATGAATATGGTGAAATAACCAGAAACAAAGCAAGGTTGGTTGCCAAGGGATTCGCCCAGACTGAAGGCTTAGATTTTGATGAGTCATATGCACCAGTTGCCAGATTGGATGCGATAAGACTCTTTCTGGCCTTTGCAGCTCATAAAGACTATAAAGTTTATCAGATGGATGTCAAAAGTGCATTCTTGAATGGTGAACTTGCTGAGGAAGTCTACGTTAAACAACCACCTGGTTTTGAAGTTTCCTCAGAAAGTAGAATTGTCTACAAGCTACAGAAAGCTCTATATGGACTGAAACAGGCTCCAAGAGCATGGTATGACACCTTGGCCAAATACCTTCTGGAAAGTGGTTTCATGAAAGGTGAAGTTGATAAAACTTTATTTACCTTAAATCATGATGGGAAACTGCTCTTAGTTCAAGTATATGTTGATGACATCATATTTGGATCTAA
This sequence comes from Plantago major, assembly GCA_026545765.1. Taxonomy (NCBI): domain Eukaryota; kingdom Viridiplantae; phylum Streptophyta; class Magnoliopsida; order Lamiales; family Plantaginaceae; genus Plantago; species Plantago major. Next base: position 28,999,886 of record CM048843.1, read on the forward strand.
GGACAAGCAACTTTGTGATGATTTTGCAAATCTCATGAAAAGTAAGTTCGAGATGAGCATGATGGGAGAATTGAACTATTTCCTAGGATTGCAAGTCAAGCAACTCAATGATGGAATATTCATTAATCAGACAAAGTATGCAAAAGACATGCTTACAAAGTTCAATCTTAAGCCTTCTGAAAAGAATGCTAAGATACTTATGAGCATAGGAACCAAGATGACCTATACTGAATCAGATAAAAGTGTTGATGAACACAAGTATAGGAAATTGATAGGTTCACTACTTTACCTTACTGCAAGCAGACCTGATATCCAATATGCAGTTGGTGTGTGTGCTAGATTTCAAACAAATCCGATGCAATCACACTACAACATTGCTATGAAAATATTAAGGTATGTGAAAGGTACAGTAGATGTAGGTTTGTGGTACCCTAAAGAAAGTGGATTGAGTTTGGTTGGTTACTCAGATGCTGATTATGCTGGATCAATGCTTGATAGGAAGAGTACCTCAGGAACTTGTCAATTTAAGGAGCTAGACTTATCTCATGGTTTAGCAAGAAACAAAACTCAATTGCAACTTCTAGCACAGAGGCTGAATATATTGTTGCTGGTTGTTGTGCAACACAAATTCTGTGGATTCAACAACAACTCAGAGATTATGGACTCAATGAAGAGAAAACTCCCATTTTCTGTGATAACACAAGTGCTATTGCAATCACACAGAACCCCAAGTTCCATGATGAACAAAGCACATTGATGTTAGACACCACTTCATCGAGACCATGTTGAAAAAGCAATATAGAGATACTCAAGATTGGCACGGAAGACCAACTTGCGATATCTTCACCAAGCCCTACAGAAAACCGGTTCTTGACCTTAAGACATAATCTTGGGTTAATGGAGTTGCCTAAGGATGAAAAATGTCCTGAATCTCTAAAGTCTGAGTAAGCAAGGTAGAAAAGTAGGCCTCGAGAACATGCTCTCGAAAGCCAAGTTGTTAAGAAGTGATGCAAAGGTTTACGGTAGCAACACTCAGAAAGGCAAAACATTTCTGGAACGGGTATCCAGAAAGGCAAAGGTTGGTACACACTCAATGAGTAAATAAGACTAGAACTTACTTACTAAGAGTGGGTCAAATACATTCAAACAATTGAAGTTTCTGATTCTTGAATTCAGGAAACTATTTAGTCATAAAGAGAAAAGACACATAAAGCCCGAAAAAGTATAAGTTCTGGGAGTCAAACATGTCCAATGTCTTGTATTTTTGCCATTTTTATGATAAATAATATAACGATAAGGACTTGACACTCAGAATGATAAGCTCAAACGATTAAGTGTTCCTACTCTTTACTAAGTGACACAATGAATGTAGCATATTAAAAATCCATCAAGTCGGCACAATACTATTTGTTGATTGATATCATTACAAGATATTCAATATAAACCCTTGATGTATAAACGTTTGATCTCAACGGCTGAGATTAAAACAAAGCAAGTATTGTTTGTTGAGAAATGCAGACATGGCCCAATAAGCATTTAATGAAGTACAAAGGTCGTACCATGCCTATGCAGATACAAAGACACACATTCATATTCAGCTATATGTATGTTGTATCTATGTACGTTTTGTCTGCTATATATATAGGAATTGGGCAAAAGACAAACACTTTTACCAAATCCAAAATTTCATACTTGCATCAAAATAGCAAAATCTCTCAAGATTTCTGCAAAACTTCTTCTGCAACTCAACTTCTTGTGCTTAGTCTTCTGAAAAGATAGACTAATCTCGATTATTCTTGCAAAACTCACCTGTAAACACTCACTCAAAGACTCTATATAAGAGATGGCACCAAAGAAGATGACCACCAAGAACCCTAAGGCCGCATCATCTGCTCCTGCTGAAAAGCAAGGAGGAAAAGAACTCAAGGTGTTGAATAAACGCCTTCTAGGAGAGTTTACCCTTACATTTGGAATCCAAGTCATAAGATGAATTGGGGAGCTTTTCTTGTGAAGAAATATATTTCTGCAGTCATTTCTTCAAAAGCAGATAGAAAACTGATATTGGGAATGTTGAAAAGTTCCCATGTCTACAAGTTTCTGTGTGCTGCACCCAGTGGACTTTCCACACTGGATGTGTTGGAGTCCTACAACAACTCCAAAATCTTCACAAAAGTTGTGAATGATGTAGAAGAGAAGTACATGCCGACTGAAGTTCAAGGACAAGTAATTGTCCTAGACTGCAAGACTTTCTGCAACTTATTCCGATTGAAAAATCGAGGAACAATCGACGACATCAACATCAGGGATGCCTCCATGATTCAAAGTGTTAAGGAGCTATTTGAGGCAATCCAGATTGAAAATGCAAAGGATTGCCCAGCAAACTTTGTTAAAGCCATCGAACCGGTCATCTCGAAACACCTGGAGTACTTTGGCTCTCATTACAGTCCGTTGCTTTGATGGCAACAAAGGTGGAGTAGACCAGATAAGCATGGAGAGATGGATGATGATGCATCTTGAATAAGAAGCATGAAGGCGGAAACCCACTTTAATTGGGGAAATACGCCTTGACAAATTTCTTGGGCACATTGAGGAATTTGAGCCTAAAATCATCAATGGCCTTGAGACAAAGGCCAATATGCATTTTGGTCTCGAAATTTGCTACATTCGAAACAATGGGAATAACTCTCGAAAGAGACAAGAAATCCGATCACCAACTCTCTTTTCGGACATGCCTTTGAAGAAAAGGAGAGAATTGCCTTTGAAAACTCGAGAAAGAGGCGTAAGAGCTTGAAGTCGCCAAAGAAGGTGAAGAGGTCTCGAGCAAGCTCTGCTCAACCTCCAGTTAAGAGAAAGAGGACTCAAAGCAAGAAAGCCTCTAAGTCCCAAAGTGTACAAAAGCACAACCTTCGGAGACAAGATCTCGTAAGATGTTGTTCGCCGGAAAGGCAACACCGAAAGCCCCAAGAATTACGAGACAGTTGCTCCAGAAATCTCCAGAGACGATAGAAATATCATAGATGGGTTAGCTCCCAATCTGGACAGTGACTCTGATGATGATGTAGTACTTACACAAGTATTCAAAAAGTCCAGGATTGAGACCCATGGAGGAGCATCAAGCTCAGCCCCTCAGAAAGAAAGGAGCCCCTCCGTCAAAGAAGAAGAAGGCTGGAAGAGGAAGATAGAGTGATGGAAGATGTTGACATTGCTTCCACATTCACAATGCCAAGACTTAATGTGGCTGAAGAAAACCCTATTCTTGAACAGGTTCCTCAACCTTCTGAGAGAGCTCAACTCTCAGAAAGGGATCAAACTGAGATGGAGACTCAGAAAGATATTGTAGAGGAGACCAACAATGAGCAAAGAGAGGCTGTGGAAACTCCACTAGTCCAAGAGACCCAAACTCAGCCTGACTCTATTCAGGTAACAAAAGTAGTTTGTATCTAACTTGTCAACATTAAAATGTTAACTTGTTACTCATAAGCTTCATTTGTTACAGGCCAACTTGGAGACACAATTTCAGGGGGAAGAAAACTTGTTCACTCCCCTGAATCAAGAAGAGGTTCCTCCAACCTCAGAACATCAAGAAGAGCCTGTTCCACAGGTAGTAAAGGCTATCTCTGAACAAGGAATAACTAACTAAAATTGCTCTTATGTTCTAATATTCTTAATGTCTCTTCTTAGGCTACAACTGAGAAAGTAGTGGAGGTGGAACCAACACCCCAACACCAAGAGTTTCCAGAGGCTGAAAAGCACTCTGAGGAAGTAGTTACTGAGCCTTCTGTTGAGAAGGTAAGTATCAGTAAACTTTCCTTGAGAAAATTTTGGTAAATTCACTACTTAATCAATATGTTTGTTCTATCTTACAGGCTCAATCAGAAGAACACTTGGACGGAGAGAATGTGATCTCATCTCCTCCAAGAGAAACTAAAACTGCTGAACAAGCAGTATCTGAAGAAAAGGTTCCAGAAACCCCCAAGGTTTCTGAGAAAGATGCCACTGAGCTTCCTCACTTGGAAGTAAGCGAAGTCTCAGAAAGCATTTTCCACTTATCTTTTCTGATAACAAGTTTCTAAACATATTTGATTCTATTTCTCAGGTTCAATCAGAAAGAAAGGATGCTGAGGATCAGACTTCTCCTCACATCAAGGTATCTGAGGCCTCTGTGCCCAAACAAGCAGAAGTCCAAGCAAATGAGCCTAGTGTTTCTACACAGGTATGCTCAGAAAGCTTACTTTTGCACACAGATACTAACACAAGTAGTTTGAACAAAACTAACTTGATCCCTTTCTTTCAGGCTCAAAGTCTAGTGCCACTCAACTTGCTCCAAGCCTTTAAGAAGCACACTCTCAAGAAACATCTAAAGTGCTTCAGACAATGGCAGAAACTCAGAAAGGCCGATCTTTCTGAAATTGCAAGAGTAATTGACATCCTAGAGAAAAGGGCCATAGCAATCAATCTGGAAGACCATATCCATGCTATGTTTCCCACAGAATCATATTCTTTTGCCACTCTGATGGATGATAAATTCTTAAATGAAGTAGCACAAAGACTCCTAGCAGACTTTCAAGTTGCTGATGCTCAAACCTAAGAGCAGATGGTGACCCATCCTGCCTTGCCCAGCAAGCTTACAACCTACCCTTCTGAGCAAGAAGAAGTAAATGGGAGGATGATCACACTTCCTAATGTGATCAACCTGGTTTCTGAAGATGAGAAGGAAACTGATGAGAATGATTACCAAGAACCTCCTTCTGAGCATCCAAGTCAAGAAGACAAGAAAAAGGATGATGATGATGATCAGAATGATGATCCCCAACCTGGAAACGGCGGGATTCAGAAAATTAGCAAAGGAAGTGCAGAAAAGGCTACTCCTTCCAATGCTCAGAAAGCCCCATCATCATCACCACCAAAGTCTCATCAAAATACCCAACAGGCTGAACAAGACACAATTGAAGAAATCACAGCCACTGAGTTCAGGATTGAACAACTCAGATTTAAGTTGGAAGAGGAGAAGAGAATCAACTTAGAGTGTCAAGCTCTTGTTGAAGAAAAGGAAGCCAAACTCGAAAAGCTCAGAGAAGCTAATGCTAAGGCGGCACTCCTAGATGAGCAAAGGTTCTTTGAAAAATGCCATCGTTGTCACTTCTTTGAGATAGATGCCAGGGCTGACACTGATGATGAAGAGCATTATGCTAAGGCTGCATCAGAAAGACCTTCTACTTCTCAGAAGGCCAGCATACTCAAAGGCAAACAAAAGATTGCCACTCTGCAAACAATCCAAGAAAAGGATTATGAGAATGATGCTGAAATAAACCCAAACTTGATCTCCCAAGCAGAAGATGAGAGGCTAATCACTAAGGAAAAGCTAGCCCTTCTGGCGCCTCAAATTTTCTCTGCTCCAGGTGCTTCAAGAAGTGATGAGCACAGGTCTAGAACAGCTGTTTTCTTGGAACTAAGAGACAGACTTGTTGCTCAAGACAACCAAGTCCTGATCGATCCAGAAGAGATGAAAGATTTGGGCTTTGCATTGCTAAATAGAGCAACCAGCATAGCTCTCTCTCAGAAAGACTTAGCTCTGATCAGGGAAGAAGACTACAACAATGCCAATCAAGCACTAGCAGATGCTACTTATGCTACTCAACAAGCTGAGGCTATTCTAAAGCCTCTTGAAGAGCTCAACATAAAAGAGCAAGTGTTGGTTAGGCAAAACAAGGACATGAAAGAAGAAATCCAAGAATTGGTCAGGGTGCATAACAACCTCCAGAAGAACTTTGAATCACTCTCTGAAGCTTATGCTATCATGAGTCAGTCATTCATGACTAAGGGGGAAGGAGAGATGCCTCAGAAAGGCAGAGGAAGAAAAAGAAAACAATCAAATCTCCCCTCCTCAAGTCAACTAGTCATTAAGGACACCACTGGAGACACCTCTGCTGAAGAAGTTGTTCCAGATCAACCAGCCAGAAAGCTGAGAAGTATGGTCACTAGGGGAACCAAGTCCCATAGGATCTCAGATAGGAACAACCAGAAAGCTTCTGAAGAAGAAAATCAAGAAGAAGGTGAGGTAAGAGGTCAAGAGAGCTGCAAGCCTCAAAACTGGAACATCAATGATGATGATGAGGATGAATCGTCTTGATGAACATCCACTTCACAAAGAAGAAGGCAAGCAAGCCCTTACAACCTCCTCGCGGCAAAGGCCATTAGCAGCCAGAACCCTTCTGGAAATACCAAGTCAATTCAAGGGACTTCCACCAGCACAGCCCCAAGGCAGGAAGAAAGAGTCACAGGATCTCCTGACAGAAGGCCACCTAACAGAAAGGCTAGAAGGGATATTCAGTTTGGCAGAGCAAACAAAGAAACGCATCAAGAAAAGCCAACTGATGCCCACATTGAGTATGTGAAGACCAGTAATGAAGAATCTTCATATAGGTGCATTCTGAACAAGAAAGGGTATTGGATTCTGGAACTGCAACATATACTTGTCAATGATAAGTTTCCAACTCCCATCTTCAACCAGATCCTAAAATGGAGTGAAGGCAAGCCAAATTTTCTAAAACATGAGCACCTTCATGCCTGGCTAAACTTTGAGGTTGAAACGAGAAATGATGCCAGAAAGATGGACCTTTCTTTTCCTTGTCCTTACCCCAAGCCAGAAGATGTGCACAAGATAAGAAAACTGGATGGTACCTACAGCAAGCAGAACAAGCTAGGTGTTCATCCCTATGAGTCATTCTACATGACAAAGGATGAATATCTGGATGTTATTCACTATCTGGAAGAAATATACAAGTATTTCAACCTATCTGAGCTGCAAGTAGACCATGCAGGTGCAGGGAAAATACTACTGGGTCAAACACTTTCTGAAGAAGAACTACAATCTTGGCAAGAGTTACCATGAAATTTGTATCTTATCCAGAAAGACAGAACTTTCTGTCAGAAGGATACTTTATGACTATGTCCAAGAATGCAGAAAAGTGGATGACTATGTCAACTGATCCAGAAAGGGTGCTGAAGAACTTGAGGTTTCTGAACCTAAGTTAATCTTTGAAGACTTGAAGACTAGTATCTTAGAATGTTTACTTGGAGCTTGGACTCTCCTGTTGTTCTAATTTACTTAGTTTGTTTTGTTACTTTTTGTAATCTTGCTGATTGTTTCTAATTTTCTCTATCCGTAAAAGTTGCATCTTATTCTGTAATCTGTACCTATCTGAAGATCATACTCTCAGATACACTCTAATAGATGACTACTTATCAGCAAAGGTCACTTCTTGTGATTTGGTTGATGATTACTTTCTGCACTTAATTCAACTAAAATTGAATATCATTTGAAATGATTAAGTGGTGGATTGTTTTCTCTTCCAGGATTTACAACTTTGTAATAGGACTTTGAAAGATAGTCATGGAGACTGATCAAAAAAGGGGGAAATTTGTTAGGAATATCTGTTAGTTTTTTGATCATTCATCACATGTTCCTATCTTAGCCAGAAAGGTGATTAAGTACTCTTGGTTCACTTGAACATTGTAAAAGAGGAAATCACTGAGTATAATTAGTCTAGTAAATCTTGTATTAGGATTATAGGTCTCTGAGTGTAATTTTTATTTTAAGAAGACCATGAAGATCAATCCTAGCAATGGAGCTTTTCTGAAGATTACAAGACCGGAGATTGCACAAGATTTATGAAGACACCAAGGTTTAGTCTCACTCGGAAAGACTATGTCCTTAATCCTTTCTTAAGTACATTTAGTTACTTTTGAAACATGATTCTGGAACATATGACATCATGAGTATGGAGCATGCAAGCCATCAGAAAGGCTAATGTATCCGTTGAAGACTACAGGACAAGAAATAGTACATATGCATTAATTGCATTGGCAGAAAAGCCGCTAAGCACAGTCCTCTCTGAGATATGAGACAAGGACTTCTGAGTACTCATTTCAAGATAAGTATAGACTGAATTTGAATTGTGTCTAACGGATAACATCCCAACGACTCTCAAATTCATCTATAAATATCACACACTTAGATGCTGAGAAATACGACCGAAGAACGATCTAACTTGCAAACTTACAATCTAGCAAAGTTTTCTCTCAAGCACTCTACTACCCTTTCTGAAAGCTTTCTGTTGCTTGAAGAATCACTAGTAGTTCTAAGTTGTCCTGAACCTTAACAAGAGATTGTTATTCGTGAAAGAGTTGAACTGTCAGATAACCTTTCTGAAGCTCATTCTCCAGAACGGACATCAATTACTTGGGTCAGTAAAGAGCAGATTGCCATACACTGAACAAGTGTATTAAGTAGTCTTGTTCTATTAGGCTCTCTGAAAACATAACTGAAAAGTTATACGAGAAGCCTCTCTGACAAACCTTATAACCAACACCATCAAGGCGTGGAGTAGAGGAAATACTTGATTTGGGAAATCAGGGAATAACTCCAAGGTTATCTGAGTAGAGGAAGTACTTAGCTCTAGGAGCTGGGGAATAACTCAGGGGGAACAATTGGTTGGGAACCAATTGTTTAAGAATCTTAGAATAGAATTTTTGTAAGGTGAACTCGATTATCTGTTCTAGTGAATTCTAGATCTCAGAAAGACTGAAGTGGATTAGTTGGAGGATTACGCCACCTCCAGATACCACTATACTTGCTGTGTTATTTACCTTTCTGTATTTATCTTTCAGCAAAGCACACACACTTACTTATTGTTTCTGCATGTACCTATCTTAAAGTCTTCCGCGCGCTGAATTTAAGTATCAGAAACCCCTAGGTTTCTGAGAAACTGTGTTTATCGATAAAAGTTTAAAAGGCTATTCACCCCCTCTCTAGTCTTTTACTTTGCCGTTATCTGGACCAACAGGATCCTTATCCATTACCCCGCATTGACCAGTTAGTAGACTCCACCGCTGGATGTGCACTCCTAAGCTTCATGGACGCTTATCAGGGCTTCTACCAAATCAGAATGGCTCAAGAGGATGTGAAAAGGACGACCTTCTTTGCAGCAGGAGGAGTCTACTGTTTCAAAGTCATGCCGTTCGGCCTCAAGAACGCAGGCGCTACATACCAACGATTGGTGAACAAGATGTTCAAAGAAGAGTTGGGCAAAACCATGGAAGTTTACGTGGACGACATGCTAGTAAAGAGCAAGACTGAAGAGCAAGACATAGAGCATCTAAATAGGTGCTTTTCCATCCTTAGGAAGTACAGAATGAAGTTGAACCCAGATAAGTGTACGTTTGGTGTAAAGGGAGGAAAGTTTCTCGATTACATGGTCACGGAGAGGGGTATCAGCGCCAACCCAGAAAAAATAAAGGCAATCTTGGACCTACCACAGCCAAAGACAATCAATGAAGTGCAGAAGCTCCTTGGAAGGGTGATGGCCTTGAGCCGCTTCATCTCCAAATCCGCCGAGAAAAACATACCCTTCTTCAAAATTCTAAGGAAAGGAGACAAGTTCGAGTGGATAAAGGAATGCGAAGTGGCCTTGGATAATTTGAAGAGCTATCTCCTTTCACCACCACTCTTGTCCAAACCAGTAGAAGGTGAACCTCTTTACCTCTACTTAGCAACTACTGCTGAGGCCATGAGTTTTGTATTGGTGCGGATAGAAACGACCACTTGCCGATCTACTACTTAAGCAAGGCCCTAGTGGGTGCCGAGGCTAGGTATGTCAAGATTGAGAAGCTCACCTTCGCGCTGGTCTACACTGTCCAGCGACTGAAGCCTTACTTCAAATCTCATCGAATCGTCGTCCTCACCAATGAGCCACTCAAACATGTCCTAGGCAAGCCAGATCAGTCGGGGCGTTTATCCAAGTGGGCGACCGAATTCAGTGAATATGATATCGGGTACCAAGCTCCGTCAGCCAAGAAGGCTCAAGTCCTTGCCGACTTCCTGGTAGATTACCCCGAAGAAACGGAAGGAGGGACCAAAAGTCCACAAGAGGACGTGAGCTATGTCATGCTCACTTAGGCGAAGGCTATCCCGGAGGAAGAAAGGACCAAAGAAAATGAGCCTGGAGAGATGTTCGAAAATAATGTCCAACTCTGGGCCAAGTATCAGGAACCCATAGATGACACCCTGAGGGTGAGACACATGTTCCTCCTAGATGAAGTAACCAACACTTCAACACCTGCATCTTCCCTCAAGAAGCAGGAAAACGGGAAAGTTCATACTCTCGCATTGGAAGCTAAACTTGAAGGCAAAGAATGTTGGACACTACAAGTGGACGGATCCTCCACCGGACGACTAGGAGGAATAGGAATTTTCCTTGAGAGCCCTGAAGGAGTCAGGCTGGAATACGCCGTCACCCTCAACTTTAAGGTAACAAACAACGAGGCCGAGTACGAGGCACTACTTACCGGCTTGAGAATGGCAAGGTCTCTTCAAGTAAAAAGAATCAAAGCTGATACAGATTCCCAGCTCGTAGAGTCCCAGTTTTCTGGGTCTTTCGCTGCTAAAGGATCCAACATGATCAAATACTTGGAACTTCTCAAGAAAGAAGTTGAGTGCTTTGAAGTATTCACGCTGGAACAATTCAACATGGAATGGAACGAGAAGGACGACGCTCTTTCCAAGTATGCCTCTGCCTTAGGAGCTTTGGACACAAGGCGCGTCATCCTGATGACTCTGACAGAATCTTCCCTGGTAAACCCTAATGGTCAAGTCTTCCTCCTAGGCGCCGAAATGAGTTGGATGACCGACATATTTCACTATCTCAAAGATGGCTCTCTACCTTCGGACCCTAAAGAAGCAAGAAGGATCCTATGCAGAGCCAACATGTACTTTATCCTGGGAGAGGATCTCTACAAGAGATCTTTCACTGGCACTCACATGAGATGCCTTGGACCCCATGAGGCGAAGACCGTTTTGGAAGAAATCCACGCAGGGAGTTGCGGGAGTCACTCAGGGTGACGAACCTTGGCTCAGAAGGTCATAAAGCAAGGATACTATTGGCCTACCATTGATAAGGATGCTGCCAACTTCGCTCGTGCTTGCGAAGATTGCCAATACTATGCCAACATACCACATCGCCCAACCAACCCTATGATTCCGTCAATCATAGCCTGTTCGTTTGATCAATGGGGAGTAGATATAGTTGGACCCTTTCCACGTGGCACGCACCAAAAGAAATTCCTTATTGTCGCGGTAGAATACTTCACCAAATGGGTTGAGGCCGAAGCAGTGGCCACCATCACAGAGAGCCGAGTAAGAACCTTCATTTGCAAGAACATCATCTGCCACTTTGGACTTCCTAGGGTCATCGTCTCCGATAATGGAGCACAATTTTCTTGGGCCAGATTAAAAGAGTGGCTCCAATCCTTCAATATAGAACAGCGCTTCACTTCCGCTGGCTACACTCAAGCCAATGGTAAAGTTGAATCTACCAACAAAACCATCGTGAAAATTTTGGAAAAGAGGCTGAGAACTTCTCAAGACAGCTGGGTAGATGATCTCGATGGATTCCTCTGGGCACATCGGACGGCAGCTCGCACTTCTACTCAGGAGACACCCTTCGTGCTAGTCTATGGCTCAGAAGCGGTCATCCCATCTGAAATCGTTGTGGAAACCCAAAGAATCCAACAATACCAACCTGCTGGAAATGAAATCGCAAGGATCTACGACCTTGAGCTCCTCGAAGACAAAAGAAGCAAGGCACTAGCTAACATCCTCCGCTATCAAGCTATGTCTGTCCGGGCTTACAACAAACATGTTCTTCCCAAAGATATACAAGTCGGGGACTTAGTTCCCCGAAGATCCGGCATCCTAAGCAATGTTGGTAAACTTAAACCTAAGTGGGAAGGACCCTACAAGGTCATTGGGGCTAGAGTCAATGGAAGCTTCGAGTTAGAAGATGACCAAGGAAGAGCCTTGAAGAGAACATGGAATGCTAAGAACCTACAGAAGTTTTATGCTTAGGGTTACTCCCCGAAAAAAATGCTACGTCAGCGATCAAAGTTTTTGTCAATTTCTTTTTCCGGCCTCGAAGCCCACCAGTTGTACTTGAATTTTCGTCAAATCAATACAACTTAGTTCTCCAAGACAAGTAGTGCTATATGTAAAATAAACATACTGCCTCGGACCCTTCAAGGAAATCCGAGCCAAGTGGTGTAACGAATGATTGAAAAAACCAACTTTTCGAAGAGGAAAACACTACACAGTCAGATTCGGATGAAGGAATATAACAAGCCAAATATAGGTCACAACAGAAATCTTGTATTTCTCAAAAGTACAAATTACAAAGTTCGGACATGCCTGTCCGAGTCACATAAAACAAAAGGAAAATCTACATCGTTTTTTACAAAAACAGGAGGTGGTTCTTTGAGGGGTATCCACCGTCTGCCACGGACCAATCGGCTTCATTCCGAGCCTGAACTTCCGAGCAGAACAGGTACAGCATCCTATCGGAGCAAACTCATGTTAGATTGATTTCCGAATCGCACAGCCTGACCTCTGGACAAAGGATAAGTTTGAATCCGAATGAATATCGCTGGCACGGAGATGTAGTCAATGGGCCTTCCGCATCTTCCACCACAACCACTTTCTCGTTCGTGCCCGTCCGCACCACAAGAAAATGGTAAATGGTGGAAGGAGCAGGCAGCCCGAGGATTTGATTCTCCGAAGCAACAGGTGTAGTAATTCCCGAAACCAACGAGCTAGCCTGCTCCCCCGGGGCTCAAGTTGTTGATACACTCTGACCGGAAAGAGAAACTAACCGCAGCGATCCGAGGAGAAGTACTTCCGAAAAGGTTAATAAGTGGAAAGGGCAGGCAACTTGAGGGATTGATTTTTCCGAAGTAACAAATGTTTGGAAATCCCTGAGACCAGCGAGCTATTCCACTTACCCGGGGTTAAAGTTGTTGGTACACACCACAGCCCCGTAGAAAGAAGAATAGCACGGCGACCCGGGGAAGGTCACTTCCGAATGGCCCAATCTCATCATTCCCAATTATGGCCCGACCCAGGATCTTCGGACGTCCGAAGAACCCCAAGGACGAATCATACATGAACGATGGGGTCAACCTACTCGTTGAGATGTCCGGACCCAAGGATCCGAATCATCTACTACTATAAAAGGAATGAAATGATCTGGCAAAAAACCGTACAATCCAGGGGTATATATAGAAGTGAAGGACCAATCATAACTCGCCACGTGGACCGTAAATGCCGGCTATGGGTTTGGGCCTGGACTTGGGCCAACCCGGAAACACTTCACAATTCCGGCCTTACTGAATGAATTATTTTGAACTGTAGCCCCCATTCGGATCCGTCAGTCCGAACCTGCCATGATAACTTCCGTAACAACCATGATCCGTAGAAAGTCACTCAGCTTTTCTACTGTGATTGTCTCTTTTTTTACAACCTTTTCACAAGTCAACACGGTTCGGAGCAGTACACCAAGTCTCTACGGATCGAGCAGGATGATAACATCCGAACTAGTCCTACTTGTTACAGAGTTGGGTAAACCAATATTATCTATATGATTAGCATTTAGAGCTAAGACCCGGACAAATTCCTTGCCCGACCAAGCCAAAGGTCGACCAATTGAATATTGCATTATTTCAGAAGCATTTGGTCCCGTTGACTCGGATCCACTGACCGACGTCCGAGCCAACGACGCTTAAGCTACTGGTTTATTTTATAAAATAAGTACGCAATGAAACACATGCATACGAATAAGAAGCAACACAAGCATATGATAAAGTCGATCCGAGCCATTGATGAGCCCGGACCAATGCAATAAATTACCAAATCACAAATAATTATCCGAATACAAATACAATAATCACTAATCAGCAACAAAGAGGAAACATTGTCTCACGGTCCGAAGACCGGAATTACAGACTTCCGGGGCATACCCCGTCTTCACTCCTCCTGCCGCCCGGGCGAACTAGCTTGTGTTCCGAAAGGACCTCCGATCTCTTTCTCGAGTGATGCTTGCAGATCCGCCAGCTTTTGGTCTTTGGCTTCCTGAAACAACCTTTTCTCCCTTCGGACCCGCAATACCTCGAGGAAGGCAGGGCATTGCTTCATCAGATCTAGATCCCGAGAGAAGCCATGGACGGGCCCGGGTAGAGTCAGCCAGTCCCGGTTGTGCTCCACATGTTCCTCCAAAGGGACAAAGACATTGGACATCAGTACCCGGGGCACGAAGGCCGGAAGGTACGGACCACCATGGCCGTACTTTTTGTCTTCTGTCTCGTCACAGACTAGCTCCACAAACTCGCACTTGAGCAAGTCTTCGTCCGTGACACCCTCCAGAGCAAACTCCGAGCCATATGCTTCTTTGAAGGCAGTAATACCTTCAGCTACCAAGTCGCAGTCACTCGGGATCCAACCCCTCTGCCGAAGCTTCCCAATTGCTGCATCAAAGCCATCCTGCCGAGCCTCATCATACTTGGACTCAAGCATGAACTTGCAGGAGTCCGACCCCAAGAAGTCTTGGACAGCCTGTGTCCGGACCTTCAACAACTCAGTCAGCATCATATCTTTGAAGCTCCGGGAGACATCGACGTACTCATCCACGCTATTTGGTGCACTTTTAGATCCTTCTCTAGGGACATGATGGCACTCTTCAGCTTCGTCGCCTCCGCTTTGGACTCCTTCTTCGCGGCAAGGGTTTTCTTCAGCCTTTCGGACAAGTTGACCACCTTGGACGTCTCCGTCGCCCGAGCAGCCTCAGCCTTGGCCAGGTCCTCCTCCATTGTGGCCCTCCGACCTGCCACCATGGAGCACACTTGAATAGCGGCAGTGAGCTACAATGTCCAGCATTATAAAGTCAAAACAAGGTTCCGAATCAAAGAAAGTTAAAACATTTTATGGCAACCATTAAAACCATGGTTGGATTAGTGCGTACCTTCTGGTGAATTGCGGATAGCTCTGCAATCCGGTCGAGCTCTGGAGCCGCAGCCATCCAAGCCACCTCAGCGTCCATGTCCAGCTCACTACTCATCTTCCCTTTGCCCTTCTTGGCCGGAGGGATCGGAACTTCGGACGGACACTTCTGCCCGGCCGCAACACTTGAACCACTAGCAGGAGGGTCCCGAGACACAGACCTCGGAGGTTTTTTTGCCTACTTAGAGCCCGCCACCTTGACCTTATCCGGGGTGGGTATCGCCTGAGCCTCTTCACCCACTGCCGCCCTTCGGGTCTCCTCCACTCGGAACGTGGCCGCATTCCTCGGCTCGTCCATGAGGAGCATAGTAGACGTCTTGATGATTTGGGTCCGAGTGACCTCCTCCATCTCCTTTCTTTGGGCGACATTTTGTTTCCGCTTCAACTCCCGCATGGTAGACATGGTGTAATCGAACAAAAAATCTTTACGTCCGAAGGACAAAAAGTTAATACACGATAACATTTTTCTTACTCAAAACAAACAGAGCAATAAAGCAACCACCGACTCGGATAAGATGACTGCATAACTGAATGAGGAAGAACTTACTCAAATCCTTCTTCCCATCACAAAATCTGGGCTCCGAAAAGCCAGCTAGGTAGGGAAGAGGCTGGCAGATTAAGCCTCGGAAGAAATATTTCTCCGGGTCTTGATTCTTGTGGAGCCCTTGCATCCACAGAGGAATATTCCGAGCTGGGGGCTTCCAATCCGGCAGCCTACCTCGGAAAAACTTCTTCTCAAATCGCCATTGAACCCTCTTCGCCTCGGACTGACCCTGTTTTAATGTGGGCCGGACGAAGATGTACCTCTTCCACCAATTGATCCCCAAGGAAGAGAGAGGATCCACAAAAAAAGGTATATGCTTGGCGACACACCAGCGTATAGAAGAATGTGTTCCTATTGCTTAAATTTACTCTAAATAATTTACGAAAATTGTCAAAAGTCACCGGCATGCCCTTGTATTTATACATCCCCCGAAGCACATCAAATTTCCGAGGGATTTGGGAATGATATGATGCGGACTCAAACCCATATCATTCAAGATATCCATCAACTCGGACGCCATGAGCAAACGTCATCCACAGTGCAAACTTATCTCATGCACGCACATGTACCCGGGAGGTGGATTGTAGAAGGCATGCGACTCATCCGGAATGAGAATCTCCACAGACCCCGGAATCTCATACCTCCTCCGAAGCTCTGCCACCTCCTCGGACGTCATAATAGACGGGCACGTTGGCAATGAACAATCCTCGTTTAGCTCGTCATCCAGGTCCAGATGAGTAACATCGTCCCTTGACCGAGGGAACTTCACCCGGAATACGCCTTCACCCTTCTTACTGCCCTCACCAGCTCTTCTTCAGTCAGACGGTGACTTGTACCCGTTGGTCCAGTTGACTCCCTCCGGAAAACATGAGCAGAAAGTATCTCCTCCTCCTCATCCTCCTCAGAACCGACATTATCAGTCCGACCCTCCTCTTCAACTTTGTCATCCCCGGACGACGAACTCAACTCCACTACCGTCCGAAGGGGGGCAGCAATCTGGACCCGATCATCAACACCCTCTTCAAACATGCCCAGCTCGGGCGGTGCCCCGGAGGTATCATGCACTTCCTCAATGTTAGGCTCCTGTGGATTCGGATTGAACGGCACTCGGTTAGGGTTACTCCTAAAATTATAGCCTAAGTTGCATATGAGGGATCGAATCTCTACCGGGAGTTCGGGCTCCTTCCCAGCACGGCGCGGACGGAGACCCCCTATGGTTCGAGAGGTCGTCTCTTGGACAACACCAACACCCTGCACAGTAGAGACTTGCGGGTAATCCTGACGCTTCGGAGACCCTGAACCCGAAACAACTAACCGAAGTAAAAAGCTTACCTCGGGCTCTTCCCGGCTCGGATGAGGAGAATGATCCAGCTCTACCGAATCCTCCGCACCACCAACGTTAATCTCCTCGGAGCTGTCTGATAAGGACAACGCTTCAGAATCATATCCTTCAGCCTCGGATCGGTTCTGACTATCACTCTCGGACATCCTAGGGAAAGAAAAGGCAATTTTATGAGCTTTAAGATTGTAATCCGAGAGGCCTTTTACGTAGATTAAAGTTGAAGAAATTTACGATCGGAGGATAGGGAACGACTCCGTCGGACGAGGTTAGTTCGGAGTTAGCAAGATGTCAGTTCGGTGTTAGTGTTAACTACTCAACATATCCGAGGCACACTATGTTATAGCCAACTATGGAATACGAAAAATAGGCATACATCCGAACATGGAACATTTTCAAGATGGACAAATAACAAGCACAGAAAACTTGGAAGCAAAGAAAGTAAACAAATAACT
Source organism: Plantago major (assembly GCA_026545765.1). Classification (NCBI taxonomy): domain Eukaryota; kingdom Viridiplantae; phylum Streptophyta; class Magnoliopsida; order Lamiales; family Plantaginaceae; genus Plantago; species Plantago major. Next base: position 29,017,105 of record CM048843.1, read on the forward strand.
CACTTGCACTCGGATGGTTGGATCGAAGGAAACTAACTTTGTGCGGATAACTCGCTACGGACTTCTTCTTACTTGCTTCGGATCGCTTGAACTTGCTTCGGATGTACTGAAAATGCGAAAATCTTCTCTCTAGAAGTGTGAAAGTGACAACGACACCCCTATTTATAGAGGGTTAAATCTGGAAGCCCAACCGTCGCCATTTTTCGGGATTAAATCTCAATCGTAGATCAAAATTCATCCAATGGCGTAATACAACAATACCACGTGAAATGACGAATTGGTACAAAAAATTACCTTACGATGACAAAAACACATACAACGAACTCCACCACTCTCGGGAGAAGGACACCACTCGACCTTCGGATGATCAGCCATCCTCCGCCTCGGATCCCTATCCTTTTTACAAAGAAGAATAATCTTCCTCACCATCACACAGACCCTCGTCCGTTCGGATGTCCCTCTTCAGACCATCCCAACCAGGTAGGTATAAAACCATCCCCTTTTTTTTTTACAAGGAAGGATGATTTAACTCACCATCACACGGACCCTCGTCCGTTCGGATGTCCCCCTTCGAACCATCCCAACCAGGTTGATAAAAATCTTATCCTTTTTACAAGGATGAATACCTCGCTATCAGACGGACCCTCGTCCGTTTGGACTTTTATCTTCGGATCATCCCATAACCCACCAAAGGTACAACTCCGACGTTCTTAGTCTACACTTGATCTTGCTTACAAATACCCCTATTTTCTTTAATTTTGTTGCACTCCGAACCTCCTTCCTCGGACTACAACAAAAGAAAGAAAAGGGGGGGGGGAGAGAGAGAGAGAGAGAGAGAGAGAGAGAGAGATTAAGTTGAGGACTACAAGGAGCACGGATTATACCTTTTTTCTGCTTATGAGGGACAGATTGAACCAGGAAACAAACTGTCCTCTCCACTTTTAACCATAGTTCCACAACTATCTTCTACCAAGATACTTTTAACTATAGAACCAGGACATATGTTGATACAAAAATATGTCCAATCCGTCATTAGACGCCTTTGGGACGAATCCTAAGGCGTCCCAAGTTGTCTATGGATCCGAGACCTTACAGTCCGACCCCGCCAATGGTCCGTAGCCATGGGGTCCGACCGGACACCCGTCCGGACTCAACAGAACAACCTCATGAGCAACTAAGTAAACTGGCACTAGAGAGTAAGGAGGTCCGAGGCACAAGGTCCGAATGAGAGGTACTTGACAAACTAATGAAAGTATCTTATGGGCAACCCAGTACGGTCCAGAGCAAATGTCCGGACCTGCCTCTTCGGACCTTAACCCGCAACAGACTGCATCAAAGCCTCTAAAACTCTCTCATTAATGACTAAACTACCCCTGAAAGCCCAAAGTGGTATGGGGCAAGTGTCATTAATGGGCCATGGGCCTAATGAAGCCTTGGTGGCTCGATCCAGGCCTTACACTTGACACGATCTGATGAAGTCCACCCCCTTGGGAAATCTTTATATATAGGGCACATATTCCCATGATAATAGGGGTAATTCAAGCCATCTTTACGAACTAATCCCGAACACTATACATAGTAGATCTTCAGTCTCTCTCAAGTAAAGTCTTTATCCGGTTTGACACCACGCAAACCGGATATAAGGTTCTAACCCCCCCCCCCCACAAAGTCTCCTGTGCTGGTTCTTACGAAGGAAATATCTTGAAGAGGCCTAGGATCTCGGACTCTGACGTGTTGGCTCTTTGGAGTACGGAGGTTCTTACTTGAAGTTGTCCTAGTCATTACGTGTGGAGTAATTTAAGGAGTAATCTCTAAATAGTTTGGGGCCCTATACCCTCAACAGTAAGAGTCCGGGAAGAAGGCTTGACTTACTTTGCATTATGAGGATATGTCCATATTTATAGGTTTCCCTTGAGAAAGGGAGGACTCACAAGATCACGCCAAGTGTAAGGCTCAGATTACGTCAACAATGCTCTATTAGGCCCATGGCCCAATGTCTTGATAGGCCTATGGCCCAATAGGTTGGTTGGGTTAGGACGTCCAACTTAGGAGTGTAGTCTGATAGAGCGGTTAGGACGTCCCACTTAGGACTGTAGTCTGATAGAGCGGTTAGGACGTCCCGCTTAGGACTGTAGTCGGATAGAGCGGTTAGGACGTTAGGACTGTTGTCTGATAGAGCGGTTAGGACGTCCCGCTTAGGACTGTAGTCTGATAGAGCGGTTAGGACGTCCCGCTTAGGACTGTAGTTCGATAGAACGGTTAGGGCGTCCCGCTTAGGACTGTAGTCCGATTGAGCGGTTAGGACGTCCCGCTTAGGACTGTAGTCCGATAGAGCGGTCAGGACGTCCTACTTAGGATTGTAGTCCGTGACAGAGCAGTTAGGACGTCATGGACATATTTCTGTATCAATATATGTCCCCCTAGTTTCCAAGTATCTTTGTAGAAGATAGTTGAGGAACTATGGTGTCCGGGGAGCTTAGGACGCCTTTGAAGCCTTGGACATATTTCTGTATCAACATATGTCCCCCTAGTTTCCAAGTATCTTTGTAGAAGATAGTTGAGGAACTATAGTGTCCGGTGAGCTTAGGACGCCTTTGACGCCTTGGACGTATTTATGTATCAACATATGTCCCTCTAGTTTCCAAGTATCTTAGTAGAAGATAGTTGAGGAACTATAGTGTCCGGGGAGCTTCTTTGTGCGATCGATCTTGTGATCTTTGAAAATTTTCCTTATCCGTGTCCTCTCTTGTCTTACCCTATCTCTCCCCCCTTTTTACAGTCAGGCGGGGACGTCTCGGTATCAGGAAAAGAGGTATTTATAAGTGAGATAGGGTTAAACGTGAAGGCTTAGGACTTTGGAAATTTTTGTTACTTGGATGTTGGATCCGGACTTCGATTTCTCCTTTTTTTTTCTTTTTTTTAATACCCATAAATGATATGCCGGGCTTGGCTGGTGTTGCACCAGATTTTGTGATGATGGACGAATGGCCATAAATTGACTTTAGTAGCATCTTTCTTCTCCTCCATCGTTTTACTAATACTTGTAGCTATCTTCTCTTCCAACTTTTACTATAAATAGTAAACTTCCATTCCCAATCACCACACCTCGCAGCTTCTCGTTCTTCTCATTAAAATTCAGGCCATCGCTCTTTACAGCTCCTGGTCCGGAACTCCTTTACTCGCTTTTTCTCCGAAGCTTATTGTTCCGGTTTTGAGTTTCGTTCGAGGCGAGTGTCCGCAGATCCGGGTCTGCTACAGCCCGAGCTTTTTCGTTCAGAGTGCTCGGAGCTTTTTCGGGACATTAAGCTCGGACCGAACTTAGGTAATTTCTCTGTGAAGGAAGAAGTTGCGAGTGACGATGGCAAGAGGAGGTGATCGAGGCTGGTGAGCTAGACGGTGCGACAATGGGAGAATATAGAAGAGTGGTTTTGAGTCCGCCACACTCTTTTACGTCTATGCCCGCTCTCTATTTCCGTCCGAAGTGGATTGGCCCCGGATCTGGGTGTGACACGCAGATTCGCACTTCCAGGGGAGGAGGAGGTCCGATTGGCGGCATTTGTTGAGAGGGAAAATAAGTGTGTGCACTGATCGTGGGTCCGAGCCCGCTCTTTGTTCGGATCAGGCCATTTGGTCGCGCCTCTCTTGTTCTGTTGATGCCACAAGGAGTTCCGGATCTGTTATGTTTAATTTCTGCTCTACCATGATGTTCTATTTTCTGTTATTGTTCTTCGATTTTCTATAGTCGGGGAATGTTTGTAGCTTCGGACTAAGTACAATAGAGCTAGCTTCGGAACAGAAAAACAAGAAGCAGCGGATCAGATGCGGCCGGACTGGAACGGAAAAGCTGATCTCTAACTCCGATATAGAATCTCTATTTCGGAGCACAAAACTTGGACCAAGACTAAACAGCAAGCTTCGGACCGGCAGCCTCGGATTTGAAAAGAGCTCGAGCGTAGTAGGATCCGAACGGCGCATCTCGGAGATAGGAAAGAGGAAAGAGGACTTAGTCGACTTCAAACAGGCCCGGAAGCGAGCTCGGACTGCATAGTTTCGGATCTGGCACAACTGAACTCCGACCTCGGACTGTAGCATAAACTGGCACATCGGATTGAAGTTCCAGTGGCGACAACTAACAAAACCTGAACTGTAAAGCTACAGCATAACACTTCAGACCCAGATTCGGACTAAATAGCAGCAGCCCCAGATTATCACTTTGGATTGAAGTTGGTGGCGGAACAGGAGCAACTATGCAAGATCCGGACCGGAAAGCTTAAGCAAGAAGAGCTTGCTTCGGACTGTGGGAGAAGCCTCAGACAGGGACAGAATTGTGTGAGCTAAGGAAGGTGTAGACTGGGTGGTGGTTGACTTTTTGGAATGGTGGGTTACACTTTGCTATTTGGACAAGTATATACACTTATACCGTGCCACTTGGGCTAAATAGGCATATTTCCTTTTCAATGGGTACGACCGTATCATTGCTAGGCTAGGCCACATGCCGAGAGTGAACTTTAGCGATGGTGTAGTAGTGCTTCGGAAGAAGATCCGAGCCTACTTGTCCGAACCAAGACCAACTTTTATTAGCTACTTAGTGGGATTGACATAACCCCCTTTCGTACATTCAAGGGTCTTTTGTTGTGAGGCGTCTGACCCGGAGTTTCTCCGGTCATAGGCTAGCTTCGGACGTTAGGCTTCCCTTTGTCTGTTTATTCAGTAAGAGGGATCAGACCTATAGTGAGAGTGGGTCGGACCGAATAGATGCAAAGGGGCGTAGGATAGAGACGCTTTTGCAAGTGGGAAGATCCGAGAGAGGACTTCCTAACGGACGGGGTCCGTGTGAGGGGATAACTTATTCATCCATAAGAGGGATGGGTTGTTATCTTTAAAGCAACCAGTGTTGTTGGATGGTCCGAGAGAGGACCTCCGAATGGACGAGAGTCCGTGTGAGAGGATAACTCATCCATCCGTAAGAGAGATGGTTTCGGGATGGTCCGAGAGAGGACCTCCGAACGGACGAGAGTCCGTGTGAGTGGATAACTCATCCATCCGTAAGAGGGATGGGGTGTTATCTTTTTATGACAACCGATTTTTCGGGATGGTCCGAAGGAGGACATCCGAACGGATGAGAGTCCGTGTGAGTGGATCACTCATCCATCCGTAAGAGGGATGGGGTGTTATCTTTTTATGACAACCGGTTTTTTGGGATGGTCCGAAGGAGGACATCCGAATGGATGAGAGTCTGTGTTATGCCGAGACGGTCGGGCTTATCTTGAAGTACTTATGCCGAGACGGTCGGGCTCATATAATTTCGTGGGTGTCGGACCCCCTTATTAATCGAAAACATGTCCTTGAAGAATCATGTACGCTTGTAGTAAATGAAGTATTGATAAATAGTGCGTGGATGATGAATGAATGAATGAATGAATGATGCAATGGATGTGAATGTATGGTAAATGATGATTTCAAGTTAAGTCAGAATACTTACTTTTTCATTGAAAAATGTAGAGCATTATTTTCGATTTTCCGTTTTAAGAGAAGCCAGCGAAATTGGAGATCGGGATTCGAAATAAACAAATCCCAACCTTTGAAAGTATCTCCTAGCTTTTAAGCTTATGGAGTTGGCCTCACTTTTGCTTGTGCAGCTAAAAGTGTAAGATGCTTGTCCTAGCCACCCTGGTGGTAGGAGACTTGTCCTGGCCACTTTGGCATTGGAGACGGTCCTAGCCACTTTGGCGGTAGGAGGCTGTCCTAGCCAAATTGGTAGCAAGTGTTGCATGTTTGTAGAACGATGAGTGTCTTACTTAGTTGGTCCGGAGGACGTAGTCTGACCTTAGGACGCGGTGCCAAAGACATGATCGAGGACCCGCTCTGAGGAGATGATAAGAACCTGCTCCGAGGAGATGGTAAGAACCTAGTCCGAAGTCATGGTGAGAACCTGGACTGAGGACTTGCTGAGAACCTACTCCGAGGGCATGGTGAGACATTGCTCCGAGGAAATGGTAAGAACCTGCTCCGAGGAGATGGTAAGAACCTGGTCCGAAGGCATGGTGAGAACCTGGACCGAGGGCTTGGTAAGAACCTGCTCCGAGGCATGGTGTGACATTGCTCCGAAGAGATGGTAAGAACCTGCTCCAAGGACTTGGTGAGAGCCTGGTCCGAGGAGACGGTGAGAACCTGGACCGAGGGCTTGGTAAGAACCAGCTCCGAGGGCATGGTGAGACATTGCTCCGAGGAGATGGTAAGAACCTGCTCCGAGGACTTGGTGAGAGCCTTGTCCGAGGAGACGGTAAGAACCTGGACCGAGGACTTGGTGAGAGCCAGGTCCGAGGAGATGGTAAGAACCTGGACCGAGGACTTGGTAAGAACCTGCTCCGAGGGCATGGTGAGACATTGCTCCGAGGAGATGGTAAGAACCTGCTCCGAGGACTTGGTAAGAGCCTGGTCCGAGGAGATGGTAAGAACCTGGACCGAGGACTTGGTAAGAACCTGCTCCGAGGGCATGGTGAGACATTGCTCCGAGGAGATGGTAAGAACCTTTTTTTTTTTTTTTTGCCTGCTCCGAGGAGATGGTAAGAACCTGGACCGAGGACTTGGTGTGAGCCTGGTCCGAGGAGATGGTAAGAACCTGCTCCGAGGACTTGGTGAGAGCCTGCTCCGAGGAGATGGTCCGACCCTATCTGGCCTTAGGGAGCCTAGGATATGATGCCTAGGACATGGTTCTAGGATTGTCCCTAGGGCGTGGTCCTATCCTGCCTTCCTTGGATGATTTTCACTAAGTGATCCACTGGCCTCATCTTCTTTTGCCTTCTCAAACCTTTTCAGGAAGAGGGTGATGATCCACTTAAGACTTGATGGAGTCATTGGGTAAGAGTGGTTGCGAAGGTAAGAGCCTTCATGTTATCATTCAGACCATTGGACTCCAGTCGGCTCTCATACCTAGTCAGATGACCCACGGGACAAGTATCACCGTAGTATTTCTCATGAGCCTTTACAATTTTTTCTAGAGTAGCGTTTTGAGTTTCCAAGGCCTTTTGTTGGAGGTAGATCTCTTCAGCGGCGAGCCTCTCACCAGTCCTTGGATTGATTGCTACATCCGGAGGAAGATCCTCAATTTGAACCACCGGATACTTTCGGCCATGTGATCCCTTACTCTATGCTGAGGAGCCAGAAAGTGACTAGGACCTACTTCATCGGTAGGCCTGATGGGACTTCTTTCGTATTGGCCTTGGGACGCTACTGTTCTCCTATTAAGAAGGTTGCGATGATCTTCCTGTTGAACTTGTTCTCCTAATCTTTCCGAAATGGAGCGGTGTTCATTTCTAGATTGAGCCGGCTCAGCTTGCCTAGGAACCGCCAAGGGTGTAGTAGCTTGAGGAGCCTGAACATTGTTAGAACCAAAGCATCCTTGAATAGTAGTGAGTAAGAGGCCAAACTGGTTCTCGCTCATCCCAAACTCACTTGGGCGAATGACCTGCCCATTTGGAAGAGTGAAGTTTCTTTCAGGAGGAGGACCATGTGTTCCTGATGGAGGAACTTGTCCTTCAACTCCGAGTGCTTGAGTTCTTATTGGAGGATCAGCGGCTCTTTCCTCCTCCGAAGAGACACTAGTAGTGCGGCCATCACTTGGATAGTCCATTGTGTTTCTTGAAGTGGCTCTCGCCACTCTTCCCCTCCTAGTGGGAGGTCTGCCTCTTTGCCTTGGGGCGGGCGTCCCAACCGTAGTAGTGTTGGTTCTTACGGACCTTCTTGTTCTTGCCATTACTGAAGAGAACGGAACTTTTCGTAAAAATTCCCACAGACGGTGCAAAAATGTTGAGGGCAAAGTCCCCCAAACACTTAAATGAATATCCTTTGCTTTCCTTCACGCTAACTACCTAGACCATCTTTGAGTAAGAACCACCTTGCTTGTAAGAACCAAAGAGTAAGAGCCTGTAAGAACTGTTGTACTGATTAAAGGCGATGCGTAAGGACCTGCACAAGTAGCTTGGAGAGGCGGAGGGGGGGGGGGGGGTTAGTACCGTAGACCCGGTTTGCTAAGTGTCAAACCGGTCTGAGACTTTACTCAAGAGAGACTGAAGATCTACTCTGTATAATAGTCGGGAAGGTAAGAGTCCGGGAAGAAGGCTTGACTTACCTTGCATTATGAGGATATTTCCATATTTATAGGTTTCCCTTGAGAAAGGGAGGACTCACAAGATCGCGCCAAGTGTAAGGTTCAGATTACGCCAACAATGCTCTATTAGGCCCATGGCCCAATGTCTTGATAGGCCTATGGCTTAATAGGTTGGTTGGGTTAGGACGTCCCGCTTAGGATTGAAGTTTGATAGAGCGGTTAGGACGTCTCGCTTAGGACTGTACTCTGATAGAGCGGTTAAGACGTCCCTCTTAGGACTGTAGTCCGATAGAGCGGTTAGGACGTCCTGCTTAGGACTATAGTCCATGACAGAGCGGTTAGGACGTCATGGACATATTTATGTATCAACAGCTGGTATACCCATCCAAGAAACCATTTGATAAATTCTATTTATGTGTCTATGGGAGTATCGGAGTGTAGGGTGATGAAGTAGTCCTTTGACTTGAGGTCAATACTTACTACATGTGCGGAGTGTTGTGCTTTGACCATGACCAATGCTTGCACTCCTTATAGGGGTAGACACGGCATGTGTTGGGCACATCACGAAGCACATGGGAGTAGTAGTTGAGCCAAGATAGGATTCATTCCTCCTAATAGATTTAGAGAGAATACTTTAGTTCTCATATTTATTGTGATCGTTAGTCATTGGCCAATGCAAAATATGTATTCGAAATAGTGTTTGAATATGATCATAGATCAACTAATAAGAATGAGAGATAAATGAATAAGTTATTAGAACGGACACAATATCAAGTTCTAGACTTATTCGAGTACAATGTATTTAGGATTTTTATGAGCATACAAATGTATGTAGACTGGGGATCCCAATCTCATGAGATGTAAATTTTGACGACACTCACCATTTGTATTCAGTTCAACTAAACCATTGTTCCATGATCAAGAGTATGCTTAATAAAGGGTTTCAACATCAATTAACTACAATGTCTGTTAGAACCACATTCTGAGATCCATTCTCCTTTCGACTCCATTCATAATTTAGAGTTGTTTAATTTTCCCATCAATTAATTAAAGGTAATCCGTAATCAAGATGATAACAATATATTTTTATGAGCATACAAATGTATGTAGAAAAATTGCAAAACACATTATTAGTTATGCTCAATGGCGGATCCAGAAATTTTTTTCCGGATGGGCTAATGCTAAGGTTTCAAGTAGAAGTAGGACGAAGACATCAGAGACTAAGCTGCTTCTTCTTCTTCTTCTTCTTCTTCTTCTTCTTCTTCTTCTTCTTCTTCTTCTTCTTCTTCTTCTTCTTTCTTACTGTTCTTTTCGATTTTTGTCAAGTAGATTACTATGATTGTTGATACGGAAATATGTCCAATTCATCATAGACGCCTTCGGAACGAATCCTAAGGCGTCCCAAGTTGTCTACGAGTCCGGGACCTTACAGTCCGACCCTAAGCCCCCGCAGGTTCGACTCACCCGGGTGGAAAGGAACAGGAGGGCCCTAAGAGTAGTAGGTCCGACCCTGCCAATGGTCCGTAACCAAGGGGTCCGACCCGAACACCCGTCCGGACACAACTCTGTCTTCACCTGATCTCACTTACAAATACCCCTTCTTTCTTTAATTTTGTTGCACTCGAGCCTACTTCCTCGGACTGCAACAAAAGAAAGAAAAGGGGGGGGGGGGGAAGAGAGATCAAGATTAAGGACGGCAAGAAGCACTGATTACACCTTTTTTCTGCTTACGAGGGACGGATTGGACCGAGAAACAAACGGTCTTCTCCACTTTCAACTATAGTTCCACAACTATCTTCTAAGATACTTGGGAACTAGGGGGACATATGTTAATACAGAAATATGTCTAATCCGTCATAGACGCCTTTGGAACGAATCCTAAGGCGTCCCAAGTTGTCCACGAGTTCGGGATCTTATAGTCCGACCCAGGGCCTTTGTAGATCCGACCCACCCAGGTGGAAAGCAATAGGATGGCCCAAGGTTAGTTGGTCCGACCCGGACGAAGGTCCGTAACCTTACAGTCCGACCCGGATACCCGTCCGGACTCAGCACAACAACCTCATAAGCAACCAAGTAAACTGGCACTTGAGAGCATCGAGGTCTGAATCACACGTCCCGGACCGCCTCCTTCGGACAGTATATGGACTGGAAACCCCCAGTCCAACCTAGTACGGTCCGGACCTTCCTCCTCGGATCTCATGCATGGCAGACTGTAAAAGGTCTCCAAACACTCACATTAATGACTAATCTACCCCCGAAAGCCCAAAAGGGAATGGGTTAGGGAGTCATTAATGGGCCATGGGCCTATTGAGACATTGTTGGCTCAATCTGAGCCTGACACTTGGCACGATCTGGTGGAACCCTCCCAATTGGGGATAAATCTATATATATGGCACATATTCCCATAATAATGGTAAGCAATAATCACTTCCGAACCCTGACTATTATACCGAGCAGATTCTCATTCTCTCTCAAGTAAAGTCTCCACCCGGTTTGAAATCACGCAAACCGGGTATAAGGTTCTAACCCTGACTACATGCGGTGTTCACACATGTCGCTTCTTTCCAGTACGGCGGTTCTTACAGGCTTCTGGTCCTTGGCCCTTACGAGCTAGGCACTTAGGGTACTTAGTGTGAAGGAAAGCAAGAGAAATTCATTAAGTGGTTGGGGGACCTATACCCCCAACACAGTTAAATTAACACAATATAATAAGTCCCAATGTGGACATTGAAAGCGTGAAATAATTTTTATACTAGTTGTTTGCGATTTCTTCTCCGTTCATACTTCACACCACACCTACACATAGAACTCTACATTACATGTGGTTTATATATCCTCTCAAACGTTCATTGTATATTAATAATGTGTGGTAAATCGTCTAGGAATTTCACCAAGACCTTGATTTGACTAGTGCTTAATATATAAGGCCCTATGGGTCACACTTTATGTTGATTGTTCTACCGATGAGTATTATGATAAATTATGTATTAATTGGATTAGTAATAATCTATTATGAGAATTATTAATTAGATTTAATAATATAATGTTTTGGGCCAGTTGGAATTGAAGTCCATAAAGATTACAAAAAGGAAATAAATGGGTTGGGGCTGTGAGAATCGAACACAGGACCTCCAGTCCATAGCCAGACTGCATGACCAACTGGGCTGGACGAGAGGTTTTTATGTGATGGATTCTTTTGTGTCTTGGCCGATTTTTGGCAGGCTAAAACTGATAGGATCAAATCATGTTATTTCAGTTTTCCTTATGAGACAAAACTTTGAGTTTTGTTTGGACTAGGATTCATGTCCAACGTGAATCTAAACATTATATATATAGACTAAGTAGTCTTCATAATTATTAATTCAATCTTGGCATTCAATACTCACTAAATAGTTTGAAGAACATCCTAGCGTTCTTGGTAGAATTAATCCCTGTGGATACCGAGGTTGAGGAACAACAAGTCAAGCTGGATCATAATGAGGTGCTGGATCAAATTGAAGATATCTCTCCTGAGGAACTTGAAGAGATTCGATGATCGGAAGCCGAAGCGGGGGAGCAACAATTGGATTTTTCTGAAGTTCCTGTTGTTGATCCTGAGCTGGAATTGTTGTTATTGGAAGTAGACCAGTAAGTGCAATTACAGCTCTATACATGCTCATGTTGAGTAATCGTTATCAGCAAGATTAAAATTTTCCAAATTCCGCTGCGTATACTATCGTGTTACATCTTACGTTTTCCAACAGACCTTGTGTTTTAAAACAATCCACATAACTTGGAGAATAATTTAAAATTCTTTCAATCGTATTCTCCAAGGGATGTGGCCTTTGGATAAGGTCAATACACATAATCAAATGAACAATAATTCATAAAGTGAACAATAATTAATGTCATTTTGCTACAAGTTTATTGGAGAATTCATACGGAATACATTTGATAATCGTTAAACAAATCACTGAAAGCGAAACTTCAGAAGAATGCCACAACTGCTACAGCTTCGTACGAAGAACAAGTGAAGAAGCTATGTACTGAGTAATTAAAAAAAGAGAATTTTTTTTTTTACTCTAATAACTTTTGCCTGTTTTTTAACGTACCCTACAACATTTTATTTTTTTCATTTCACACTAATACATTTAGTGAAATTTTGACGTTACACCAAAAATTGACAACCGTTAAGTTTGTATTTTAAATCACACCAAAACCTTGTTGCACCCGCTACCAAAACCTTTTTCCAGTTTTTTAAATCACACCAGAACCTTTCTTGATTGGTTTGAGTAATAAAAATATTTGTTCGATGAATTGTTTGGGGTTGCTGGTCCAGTGGTGGTCGGATTATGCATCGTATTCGCTGGAACTTTTGCTTTATGCAATCAAATTCTTCATAGAATTTGTTAGTTCGTTGTAGAGGTTTAAGGCGCTGCTTATGTACCTCTGTCAATTGTGTATCTTTCTGCGTTTGGATCTAAAAAATGACATAAAACTACTCATATATGTGGAACAAGCATATATTTTTTCTGCCAACTTTTTTGTAATTTTATTGAAGCAACTGAGAGGGATAGAATGTTAAGAGAGTTCGAACACTTAGTTTTATAGATAGAAGAAAACATATGTATGCTAATTAATATAGTAATATGTTTTGTCATTTTTTATAGTTTTACAGATAGAAGAAAACATATGTATCCTAATTAATATAGTAATATGTTTTGTCATTTTTTATCCGTCTACTCTGGAATTTGACATTTACCAAATAATCATGCGTGTCTTATTGTTATATTTATCATAAAAGAAAATTATTGTTATAATTGGTAAACAAAGGAAGAAAGTGTGTTTGGTAGACAAAATACACTAGTGTATCATGTTTATGGGGTGAGTGTTAAGAGTTGATCAATCATTCTCATTTAAGTTTAATAGATGGTCGTTAATATTGTTTCAAGTGATATTTATTTTGGGATTAAGTTCAATGTGTAATAATAACAATAAAGACGACGGCGACAACAACAACAATAATTGTATGGGATAGGATGGTTTGCTGTTTAGCTTCTGTTGTTGTAGAGTAAAGTGAAGTTGTTGGTTTGTGACTCAGATTGTAATTCTTGTTTTCCGGAACACTTCTGTTGTGCTTTTGGTTGGAATAAAATTTAAAATTTTCAAAAAAATAATAATAATTATTATATAGAAAGTTCTGGTGGCGAGTACAAGTTTTTTGAAAGGTTTTGGTGCAACCTTTGTGTAAAGTTAAATTTTTTATAAAGGTTTTTGTGTAAAATGAAAAAAAAAAGGTTGGGGGTAAGTTCAAAAATGGGCAAAAGTTATTAGTGTAAAAAAAATTTCTCTTAAAAAAATACATTCAAGATAAAAAGTATTATTATGCAACATTATACTTGATTCTATTCTTATCTTATATCCTGTAATTTTCGGCCACTTTCATGCAGTAATGCTAGATTGCTGATGGGTAAAAGCGTCTTTGTACGTTTAAGATTCTTAACAAAAGAGTGATTTCCAAACTTTACGTTGGGTGGACGTCATCAGTAGTACACTGGAATAAGTCATACCTTGACACCTTGGATGATATACTATTTATAGGGTGTCTAAATGTGGTAGACATTGTCCTATGAATTAGAATAGTAACACATATGTCTGATCGAGATTGTTCAATAGGCAAGTTGATGTAGCAAGGAATAGATGTCCAGCAAGAATGGGTTGATACGTCAAATTGAGATTTTTTTTAATAACTTGTGATATATTAAAGTTACGGAATAACATAATTCTCAAGCAAGTCTGACATAATAGAAATTACACGGCAAAAAGATAAAGATAAGTCTTGATGAAGAAAGGAGACTAATCAATCAATGCAACCATCCAAAATATGGATCAGATTAAAAGTAACTCTAGTCTTAAGCGCTTGTTAAAACTTTTCATGTTAGGTCCACTTTCGTATTTAGCTAAATCATCTGCTACTTTTCAAGCAGTTGTCCACTCACTACAAGAATTCCGCCAGATAGCGACGAAACATGCTCTGTCACTAATCAGCGGCTAGAGAATCTCGGTCGACGAATTGGGGATGGATTAACAACGGACTTTCAGTTCATCTAAATTTGTGGAAATGTCTGCCACCGTCCCCAAATTGCGACGACTCTTTCTCCATCGCTAAACCGTTGCCAAATTAGGGACGAATTAGGTTATCCATGCATGCTTCGTAACATTTTCCAATTTAAAAAGTGAATAAATAGATTCAGTTTTAGCGATGGTTAGTTTATCCATGCCTGATCCGTCGCTAAATAGCGACGAATTAGGTTATCTGTGCTCCTCCTCTTCTTCTTCTTCTTCTTCTTCTTCTTCTTCTTCTTCTTCTTCTTCTTCTTCATTCTCTCTCGTCTGAGCCGGTAGGGGGAGCTTCTCCTCCTCATCCTCCTAATTTGTTGTTATATTCCCAAAATATTTGTCAATCATATTCCATTTGGATGAGGGGGTGGGTATTGGGGTATATACAAGCGTCTCGGTTCTGGTATTTGGATATTCAGGCTTTGTGGGAACAAGGTTTATGTAGAGAATATGTAGGTTCAGGCTAAACAAGTTACTTTCCACAGGAAAAAGAATATGTGTGTTTCAGTTCTTTGTGCGGAAATCGTTGCTAATATATGTTCTGCAAAAAAAAAAAAAAATTGTTCAATTTTCATTCCAGCAGAAGCTAGTCAAGTATAATCTTATTATAGAGAAGAAGATAACTTGCACTTTGTGGAATCTTCTTCTCTTGCTCCGCCAGATGTTCAAATCGACTTGGCTGCACAACAACAGTAAGTTCTTATCCCTGCCTCTCGCCCACTTTATTGTACCGAGTGCTCTCACACCCACCCACCCACCCACACAACAAACCCCCCCCCCCCTCACGGGGTCATGATGCCTTGAAGGAAGTGACCTTTGTAATATTATCATATGCTTCCGTTTATAGGTTTATGTTTAGGGTGAGTGTTTTAGGCTGTAATTAGGGAAAAATTTCCCCCAATTTCTGAAATTCGCCTTATTTCGCCTCAAACGACTTCAAATTGAGCTTAATTCGCTAAGTAGGATTGTCCAAGTGCCGATAGGACCAAAATCGAGCAACGAACTAAGTATATTTTGGCGATTTACGACTGTATTTGCAATTTTTAATTTTCGTATGACCTATTTCGAACTGCACCACAACTTAGAGGACAAAAAAAATGAAATTACACTATTGTCTATTGTGGCATGTGTTCATTCTGTAATATCTCCATCAACAATAGCTCCAAAATGGAATGCGGGAAGTTGAATTCAGGACGGAGGGAGTATATATTAGGGTGCATTACATCTAGTCATCTACGTTCCCAATTAGATATCTTAATTACATTGTAAGTAGTTATAGGCAATGACCAACTTCTGAAGTTCAGCTTTGAGCTCCTGATTTTGTTTGATAAGTCCATTTTCCTTATTAGTGAGCTCTGCCAATGGGCCTTGAATGGCATCTGCTTTTCCAGCAGCATAGCTAGCTTCTTCAAATGCTTTTGCAGCCAAGTTTTGGTCATCATCCCTAACCATGCCTAGGTCTTTCTGAGCAATGACCAGACTGGTTGTCCTCTGAGTGATGAGCTCAGTGAATGTCTTCATTTCTGCAGGGACTGATGCAATGGCGGCTTTATCTTGAGAAAATAACTCCTTTTTCAATTTGGCCAGTACTTGATATCTGTTCAAGTATTCATTGGAGTTGACATTTGGCAGCTTGCTGAATATTTCAGGAGCAATTAGCTTCCTTTTCAAATGAGAAACTCCTAAGTGTTCATTGCGGTGTTCTGACAATTTCTTCTCTTCTTCATCATCTGAGTCATCAGCCCAGTGATCTTCATCCTCTTGGACATTTTCAAGATTTTCTAGTCCAGCAACCATCTCATATATGGGCTTCTTTCCTTTCAGATAAGAGGATGGTATATCTTTTGATGGTGATGCAGCCTTAGCATCATGCTTTTCTTCAGATACTAAAGCATCTAGCTCCTTAGCAATGGCATTTACAGCATCCTGGAGCTCTTTGACCTCTGTTAGGAATATTCTTTTAGATTTTGATCAGCAACCTAATGACTTATCTTAGCTCAGAAAGGTGGTTAGTACTCTTGGTTCACTTGAACACTGTAAAAGAGGAAACTCACTAAGTATGATAGTCTAGCAAATCTTGTATAGGATGTTAAGTCTCTGAATGTAACTTTTATTCTCTGAAGAAGACCAAGAAGAAGGCATCCAGCAGGAAAAGTTCAACAAATTTTGAAGATCTGAAGACTGCACAAGATTGCTGAAGACAAAGGTATTTCAGATACCTATGACCAGATATCTTGAAGACACAAGCATTTTTAAATAAACGGTGTTGCAAAAGATATCTGAGAAATAAAAGGTTTCTGAAACGAGGAAAAGTGCCCACAAATATCTACACTCAGATACCTTGGATAAAGATTATGTTTCCCGGAAACAATATATTTTTAACAAGTGGTATCTGGAGTTGATAGTCTCTGGAAAAGGACGTGCAAGGCTTCAGAAAGCATGCATAGTTCCGTTGGCACTACAGGACAAAGTATAGTACTGTGCATTAAATGCGCGGACATAAATGTCTGAACAAAAACGGTAGCTTCTGAAGAAGAAGACAAACCTACTACAGTACTATACTCAGATATCAATAGTTTGAAATTGAGTTAAGCCTAACGGATACTATTCAAACGGCACTCAAATTCATCTATAAATATCAACACTTAGACTGCTTGAGAACACACACAGAACTTACACCTTAGATCACTGAACTTATATTGAATACTCTCACAAGCTCTCTCAAGCACACTACTTACGTTCAAGCTTTCTGTTGCGACCAAAGCTCTTAATTCTAAGTAGCACAAAAGTTCTAAGTGTCCTGATCCTTAACAAGCATTGTTATTTGTGAAAGAGTTAAACTGAGATTTCATATCTGAGATTCATTCTCTTGAACACTTATCATAGACTTGGGTCAGTAAAGAACAAGAAACCATACATTGCAAAGTGTATTAAGTATACTTGATTCATAGAGCTATCTGAATAACTGAACAAGTTATTAAAGAAGCTCACCTGACAAACTACCTTAACCAACGCCTTAATCGGTGTGGAGTACAGGAAGTACTTAGTTTGGGAAACTAAGGAATAACCCCAAGGTTACTGAGCATAGGAAGTACTTAGTTTGGGAAACTAAGGAATAGCTCAAAAGGTTTCTGAGTACAGGAAGAACTTGGCTGTGAAAGCCGGGGAATAACTCAGGGGGAACACTTGGTTGGGAACCTAGTGTATTTAGGAATCTAGAGAAGATACTTGTAAGGTTACCTCAATTATCTGTCTTAGTGGATTCTAGGTCTGAGAAAGGCCGAAGTGGATTAGTTGAAGGATTATGCCACCTTCAGATACCACTATAAAAAGACTTATGTTATTTACTTTCTGCAGTTTATTACTTGCTTTATTTATCTTGCAAAGTATTTACACTTATCTTGCTGAGCACGTGCACTTATCACAGAAAAGTCTTCCGCTCTCTGAAATTAAGTATCAGATATCTTCACAGATATCTGAGAAACTGTGTTTATCGACAAAAGTTTTAAAAGAATATTCACCCCCCCCTCGAGTCTTTTACTTTGCCGTTATCTGGACCAACAAGTGGTATAAGAGCAGGAGGTTCCCAAGCCTTCTGCACTGAACCTAGATCCCAGATAAGTGCCCACTAACTGCTTTTCACCTACACTTGATTTGTTTGTTTAGTGTGTTTGCTGCAGGTGTCTTTAAGTGACGCCCCAATTCTCAAGCCAGAGAATTATGAGAAATGGAAGAACAACATGATGCTCCACCTAGAAGCCATCAGTGACGAAATGATCGACGTAATAAAGAATGTCCCAATAGTCATTCAACAACTCAAGCAAGTCATAGAGGTTCTAATGGTAGAGACAGAGAACAAAGCGATGGGTCTTCACAAACAGATGCGTCAACTTGTGGGAGACCTGCCAGTCAAGTTATTTATGAACCAAAGCCCAGAGAGCTCTGGACATCGGAAGATGCCAAGAGAAATCGATTGGATGGTCAGGCTCGTAATATCATCATACGTTCTACTTCAGAGCACATACAAGCGTAAACTGGGGTGCAAAACGCGAAAGTGGCTTTGTCGATCAAGAAATCTGTCTTGTGCGAGAAAACAAAGGAAAATAAGTTCGAAGTTTTGAAGCTCAAATTCCAAAACATTAAACAAGGTCCCACGGAGACTCTTGAAGAACTAGATTTCCGGTTTTCAACACTTATGAGTGACATGGCTGCACTTGGTGAAAGTAATAGATATACCCAGTCAGAAAAGATTAAGACTATTGTGAGAAGTCTAAATCATAACTGGGAGCACACAAAGTTTTTCTACTTTAACCAAGGAATGCCAGATATCACTCCAGTGGAACTTTTCTCTCACCTTGCCACCGTTGACTATGAGACACCTCAAAGAGAACAAACAACTGAAAAGTTGCAGAATGTTGCTCTAGTTTCACAAGGAACTTCTGAAAAGAAGAAAGGAAAGGAGGTGACTGAGGATGCCCTTGCTGTAAAGCAAATGGAAAAATATGTCAGTCGAGAAATTGAGAGAAGAAAAGCCAAAGAGAAGCTGAAAAAGCATCTAGGCTCAAACTATCACCAGTACACAAATATGCAAAGCTCGCTGAACAACAAGCTCGTAAAGCATCAAGTAATCGAGGAAGCGAATCGGAAATGATATTTGTTTCTATTGTCAGAAACCTGGTCATTTCAAGAAGGATTGTCCTGCCTTCAACAAACTTAAGACAGGTGACAAGAAAGATAGAAGAATCTTCAAAAGAAGTCAAAGAGCTATGCTCACTGAAGAAAGGAAAAAGATCCAACTCAATGTCGCTCTAGACATTGAGTCTGATTCTGAGGATGAAGACTCAGATGATTCCACACTGCCTTCTCCAGAAATGTGCAGTGTTTCTCATGAAGTAATTGACTTTGGACAAAAGAAGAAAGAAGTGTGTGGAATGGCTGAAGAGATCTTTCCAGATATCTACAACATTGAACCTTGTCTAATGGGTGATGAGGTAACAAATACTTCCTGTTATACTTATGAAAGTGATGAAGAAGGAATCAAAGATTTGGAAAATCTCAGAAGAGAACTTGATCTCTACAAAAGAGAATTTCTAATGGTCCGAGCTAGAGCCGAAATTCTTGAAGAAGAAAAGAATTTTCTTGTAAAGGAAAATTCACAAATGCTCAAGATATCTGAGAAAAAAGATGCTGAAAATGCATTTCTCAAGACTCAGATATCTGAGACCGAAAAGTCACATAAAGAAGCATTGGCCAATCTTCAAAATAAATGTGAAGATCTTCTTTCTGAGAATGAAGAACTCAAAAAGAAAGAACTATCTTTTCAATCTTATGCCAAAGCTAGTGACACTCTTCTTTGAATCGATCTTATTTAAGAAATCCTTCAGAAAAGAGAGGACTTGGGTTGGACACACACACAGACAGTTCTACCACTCTGAATAAGAGTGATGAAAGACGAACATTTGTCAGTGCTCAGCAAGGTGATTCCCAAATAATCTACAGTATCGGTCAGAAAGCTAAGGTTGTTGACAAAGGAAAGGCAGTTGCGACTAAGCCTTTGTGGGAAAAACAAGTCCCAAGGAAAACTGTTGGGAATGTCTCTGAAAAGAAACATAACACTGAAAAGTGCAATCACCCACAGTGCTATGTCTCTCAGAAAGGAAAAATTGCAGGAGCTGACAAATTCTCCTATGTCACATTTTCTGGAAAGAAAATAGATTATCCAGAGACTAGCAAAGCTGCTGAGAAAAGATCTCAGATAGCACCAGGTGCTCGGAATGGTATTGGCTATAAAGCCATCGAGAAACAACTTGCTCGTGAGTACCAACAAGACCAAGAACGATAGTTAAAGGCTAGAATTGCTCACAGCAATTATCAGAAGTGGAAGATGAATCAAGCCACTGAAAATCTGAATGTCAGGGCTAGACGAAATCTGGCTAGGAAAGCTAAGTTTGCTGAGAAGCAGACTCAGAAACCTAACAGGTATCTGAAAGCACCAAATGGAGCACCAAGGAACACACCAAGGAAGAAAATAGTTCTTATTAACAATGATACTAATCATTTAACTAAAATTCCTCCTTATGTTCCTGTTAGACAAAAGAATGTTCCTAAGAAATTCATTCAAAAATGGATTCCTACTGGAAGATTCTTTAGTCCAGATGGTTCCATTGTTGGCATGAGAACCTAATCTCATGTTTCCTGTTTTGTGTAGAACACTCTAAAGACTAATTCAAAGTGACATTTTGATAGTGGATGTGGGAAGCACATGACAGGAGACAAAGCAAATCTGATTGACTACAGAAAGTGCAATGATGGACCAATTATCAGGTTTCTTTGGAGATGAAAATCCAACCATAGGTTTTGGCAATTTGAAGTTTGGAGCCCTTACAATCTCTGAAGTACTTCATGTAAAGGGATTGAAATATAATCTCCTAAGCATGAGTCAACTAGTAGACAAAGGGTACACTGGCAAGATCAAGTCAAAACTATGTAAAGTGATTGGCAATGAGTCAAAGCAGACAGTCTTGGTTGCAAGGCGTAAAGGAAATCTTTATGTTCTTGATTGGGCATCCATACAATCAAGAATGTCTCATGGTGAGTCAATCATCCATCTTGAAGAAAATTGGCTATGGCATAAAAGAATGAGTCACTTGAATTTCAAAACTCTGAATAAGCTAGCCAAGAAAGAGATGGTGGTTGGTTTACCCAAAATGGCATATAGAAAAGAAGGTGTATGCTCAGCTTACCAAATGGGAAAACAATCCAAAACATCTTTCAAGTCTAAAATTAGACATTACAGTTAAAGGCCACTGCAAATGTTACATATGGATCTTTTTGAATCCTCTGTAACTAGTTATGCAGGAAAGAAGTATGGTCTGATTGTTGTTGATGATTACTCAATATTCACTTGGGTTGTCTTTCTCAAACACAAATCTGTTGAGATACCCAACTTCTGAATAAGCTCGAAGTCATGAAAAATGACAAGGTATCTGTAATCAGAACAGACCATGGTACTGAGTTTGTGAACCAGTACATAAAGAGTTTTGTACCTGCAAAGGTATACAACATCAACTATCTTCTATATGGACACCACAACAAAATGGTGTTGCTGAAAGAAAGAATAGGACCCTGAAAGAAGCAGCAAGAACAATGCTTGCTAACACTGAAATAAGTGAAATTTATTGGGTTGAAGCTGTAAACACAGCATGATACACTCAAAATAGATGTCTGATTAACAAACACCATGACAAAACTCCTTACGAGATTTTCATTGGTAGACCCCCTAGTATCAAACATCTAAGGGTGTTTGGTTGCAGATGTTTCATTCTTAACAATGGAAAAGAATACTTGAGAACATTTCAACCCAAGGCAGATGAAGGAGTATTTCTTGGTTATTCTCTGAATAACAAAGCCTATAGAATCTACAACAAAAGAACGCAAAAGATTGAGGAATCTGTTCATGTAGTATTCTATGAAGAAAACAAGAAAGTACTCTTGAATGATGATCTCTCAGATAGATTCAAAGAACTGATGATTAAAGATTCTGAAAAAGGATCCTCAGAAGGAAACAATTCTATCATTCAAATAGAGGATGAGTCTGACGATGAAAAGCAACCTATGCTTAGTAACAACTAGATGACTCTAACACATGATGAAGAATTTCCTATGAGAATTCTAGAAATGGAACAGGTTACTGAGAACCTTCATCATGAAAAGGTATCTGAAAATGAGATTGCTGAAATGCAAGGTTCAGATATCTCTAACACTGAAAGAGTGTCAGATATCCATGGCATTTCCCATGTGTCAGATATCTCGACATCTTGCAAGTATCTCATCAAGATCATATTGATTCACATTCAGATCAAAATGATATTGATCCTACTAGTTCAAAACCCATTATGAAATGGATAAGAAATCATCCTGCAAAGGATGTGATTGGTCCCATAGACCAAGGAGTTAGAACTAGAAGAGCAATCGCTGAAAATGCAAATTGTCTCTATGGATTTTCATCTCAAACATTGAACCAAAACTATAGAAGAAGCATTAAAGGATCAAGATTGGATCTCTGCAATGCAAGAAGAGTTGGATCAATTTGAGAGAAACAAAGTCTGGAAACTGGTTCCATTTGTTGATGGAATATCTGTAATCGGAACCAAGTGGGTTTTCAGAAACAAAATGAATGAGTCTGGTGAAATAACCAGAAACAAAGCTAGGTTGGTTGCCAAGGGATTCACCCAGACTGAAGGACTAGATTTTGATGAATCTTATGCACCAGTTGCAAGATTGGATGCAATAAGACTCTTTCTAGCCTTTGCAGCTCATAATGACTTTACAGTTTATCAGATGGATGTCAAGAGTGCATTTCTAAATGGTGAACTTGCTGAGGAAGTCTATGTTGAGCAACCACCAGGTTTTGAAGTTTCCTCAGAAAGTAGGATGGTCTATAAGCTCGTAAAGCTCAGATGGACTGAAACAAGCTCCAAGAGCATGGTATGATACATTGGCCAGATACCTACTAGAAAGTGGTTTCAAGAAAGGAGATGTTGATAAAACACTCTTCACATTGAACCATGATGGGAAACTACTTTTAGTTCAAGTATATGTTGATGACATTATATTTGGATCTAAAGACAAGCAACTTTGTGAAGACTTTGCTGAACTCATGAAATGTAAATTTGAGATGAGCATGATGGGAGAATTGAATTACTTCCTAGGGCTGCAAGTCAAGCAACTCAATGATGGAATATTCATTAGTCAAACAAAGTATGCAAATGACATGCTCAATAAGTTTAATCTAAAGCCTTCTGAAAAGAATGCAAAGATAACAATGAGCATTGGAACCAAAATGACCTATACTGAATCTGACAAGAGTGTTGAAGAACACAAGTATAGGAAATTGATTGGATCTCTACTGTACCTCACTGCAAGTAGACCTGATATTCAATATGCAGTTGGAGTGTGTCATAGATTTCAGACAAATCCAATGCAATCACACTACAACATTGCTATGAAAATATTGAGGTATGTAAAAGGTACTGTAGAAGTTGGAGTGTGGTATCCAAAAGATTGTGGATTGAGTTTGGTTGGCTATTCAGATGTCGACTATGCTGGATCATTGCTTGATAGAAAAAGCACCTCAGGAACTTGTCAATTTCTTGGTGCTAGATTGATATCTTGGTTCAACAAGAAACAAAATTCAATTGCCACATCTACCACAGAGGCTGAATATATTGCTGCTGGGTGTTATGCTTCATAGATATTGTGGATACAACAACAACTCAGAGACTATGGACTCAATGAAGAGAAAACTCCCATAATCTGTGACAACACAAGTGCCATTGCCATAACTCATAATCCTAAGTTTCATGCAAGAACAAAGCACATTGATGTTAGACACCACTTCATCAGAGACCATGTTGAAAAAGGCAATATAGAGATACTCAAGATTGGCACTAAAGACCAACTTGCTGATATCTTCACTAAGCCACTACAAGAAAGTAGATTCTTAGCCTTAAGACATAGTCTTGGACTAATGGAGCTACCAAAGAACTAAAAAAGTTCAGAAATCTGAAGAAGATATCAAAGGAGAGAGAAAAGGAATCTGGAACGGGTATCCAGAGAAGAGGTATCTGGAACGGGTATCCAGAAAAGAGGAATCTGGAACGGGTATCCAGAAACCAAAGGCTAAAGGGTAAAATTGCTATTTGAAGATTTCTTAGACGGGTACTCAGATATCTAGATCACTCAGTGAGGGGGAATACAAAAGAGAATAGTACAACTGTCTACAGTTAACTACTATCTTGAAATTTGTATTATTTCTATCTTTGTGAAAAACTTTGAAAAGACAACAAGTATAAGATAGAACCAGATACAAACAGTGTTCTCATTCACACAGAAACGTGATTTAGATAGCTAATAGCCAACATTCATTAAATGGGCACAATTACAATTGTTGATTGTGATCATTGTTGAAGAAGCAATGGTGACCCTTGATGAAATGGGCGATTGATCTTCACGGCAGAGATTAATTCTCGGTAAATAGTGGACTGTTGAAATTCCGACATGGCCCACTATGCATTTAATGCCGAACAAACTTTTACTCACGCCTGTCTGCAATTCACAGATACGTATATACAAAACCAATTTGTATGTATATGTTTGTCTGAATTACGTTGCTATATATATAGAATTTTGGCAAAAGAATTTACTTTCGCCTAATCCAACATTCAGACATGCACAAGAATAGCAAAAACCATTCTTCAACCTCTGCAAATTTCTTATAGTCTTTCTGAAGAATCACTAATCTCTCACCCAAATCACTTTCAAACTTTCAAAACACTTGCACTATATAAATAGATGGCTCCTAAGCGTCCATCTACCCAGAAACCCCAATCTTCTACCACTGGTACTGTTGAAAAGCAAGCACCAGAGTTGGTTATAGTGAACAATCGATTGGTAGGAGACTTTAATCCCGATCATTGGACTTCAACTCACAGAATGATTTGGGGTGGTGCCATGATTGAGGAATACCTCACGGCTGCTGTTAAAAATCAAGCCGATAGGAAGCTAATTCTTGACATGCTTGAAAAGGCACAAATCAAGGGTTTTCTATCTGCTCTTCCCAGTGGAATTTCTTCACTGGATGTGTTAGAATTCTACAATAACTCCAGGATTATATCCTCGTGTTTACGAAAACCTTGCAATAGTGTCTATAAAAACTAAGGTCCAAGGAAAGAAAATCCTTTTGGACTTAACAACTTTCTGTAAGTTGTTTGATCTTCAAAATCTTGGAAAGGATTTTGAAATAGACACCAAGGATGATGATCTCCCTGAAGGTGTAAAAGCAATTTAAGGATGTGTGTGATCTTGAAAAACCAGATACACCCACTGATTTCAAGCTTACTGACATCAGAACCAGACATCTGCTGGTTCACTGGGATGTGTTGGCATGCATTCTTCACAGGTGATTTGATGGTCTACAATGAGGTGCTGACCAGATAAGCCAAGAACGCTGGATGATGATGTTCTTGTTGCAACAACAAGACAAAAGGCTGGAAAACCATTTTAATTGGGGAAATACGCCTTTATGAAGTTTGTGAAGAAGATTCAAGGCTTTGAGCCTAAAATCGCTAAGGGACTTGCTGAGCCAAAGGCCACAGTAAGCTATGGTCTAAAGATATGCTACTTGCTGGAGAAGCTTGGCATTGAGCTCAGAGAGAAGGCTGACATAGCCAACAGTAACCTACTCTACAAATATTAGTATACGAACTTGATTAAAAAGGTTACTGGATCTCAGAAAGGTTCCAAGAAGCGAAAGACTGAAGAGGTATCTGAGGGAAAGGTTGCGACCAAGAAGCCCAGAACTTCACGAAAGAAGTCTGCTGGCAAATCGGTAGACACACCCATTGAGGTTGTCAATTCCCAGATATCTGCCGCCACTGCTGATGAACTCATAAATGCAGATGAACTCATCAATGCTGCAATACAGGTATCGGCTACTGAACAAGTAGACTTAGCAAGAGAAAGTGCTTTCAGAAATGTTAAGACTACTTCCGAAAGCCTTGCTGATGAACTCATCAATGCTGCTAAAGAAAGTAGTGATAGATAACAAGCCCTATCTACAGAAACCACAGGGATTACGGACCAATCAGTTCCTAATGCTGATGAGAGCTCTGACGATGAAGATGATGAATTAGTCATCTCTCATGTCCTAGAAAAATCAAAAAGGGCTAAGGTTACTGAAAAAGTAACTGGTGTAGAGGTATCTGAAGAAGAACCTACACCACAGGTTGCTGAACAAGCACCTGTTTCAAAGGTTTCTGAAGAAGCAACTGTGTCCAAGGTCATTGGACAAATTACACCATCAGAGCAAGAAAGACTGAAACTTATTGAAGATGCTCTGATGAGTGATAGCTTAGTGTTGAAGGATACTGCCATTGCCTCAACACTCAACACTCTGTCTCAAGCACAACAACCACAACAACCAGATGTGAATACTGCTGAAATGGTACTTGAGTTACAGAAACCAAAGATCTTTCATTCTTCAAGAAAATCCACGGAAAAAGCAGTTCCCCAACTCAATGAGAAGGATCAAACCGAGGCATCCGCCGTAATGATCAATCAGGGGAGGCAACTGAGTTGCATACTCTGGAAAGGTCTGAAGTACCTGAAACTTCAAACAAAGAAGCTGAAATGGAACCACAAGACCAAAACATAGAAGGGTCACAAGTTCCAGAGACCAATCAGCCTGACACTGCTCAGGTAGCTGAATGGTTTAACTCTCTACTTGTGATAATTTGTGTTTATTAATCTTGTTATTTAATAAAATTTCTTTGCTACAGGCTGAATTAGAAACACAAGAACAAGAGGAAGCTGGAAAGCTTGCCTTAGAGATTGAGAAGGAGGCTACTACAACCTCACCTCTTAAGAAATCTGAGCCTGTGCTACAGGTGATAGAGAGTTTCTTAAGATATTAGTTTTCAGATATATGTTAAAACACTTAACTAATTAAGTAGATATTTCTAATAGGCTCCAACTGAGAAAGAAGAAGATAAGGCAAACATGCCAGAAAAGGACCCATAAACCGTCAATGTTTCTGAAGAAAATGTCATTGAGCCTTCTAGTATGAAGGTATATGAAAATCAGTGATAAACATTCTTCATTATGGGTTAATATAAATTCGTCTCTAATTACTCAATACTTTCTACTTACAGGCTCATTCAGAAGTAGAAGTGCAAGGGGAAAGAGTTGCAACATCCCCTGCACCCATGGAAATTGATGAAGCCCCCAAGGCAACATCACCAGAAAAAACACCAGAAACTGAGAACGTTTTTGCGAAAAATGATTCTGAGCCTCCTGTTGAGGAAGTAAGTGGAAAACTCAGAAATCATTGAAACTTAATTGTGATAATTTTAATTCTTAGGATCAAGCAGAAAGAAAGGTTGATGAGGACCAGACATCCAAGTCTCCACCTCACAACAAGATATCTGAGGCACCCCCTGCCTCAGTAGTACAAGTCTCTGAGCCTGATGTACTCATTAAGGTAACTCAGAAACCTAACTACACTCGTACTCAGATATCTACACAAGTTTTGAATCTAACTCAGAACTCTTTCTTTCAGGCTCAAATAAGTGCCACTAAGGTCCCTGTTGATGAGAAAGAGGACCTGCTTCCTTTCTTCAAGGAACACACTTTGCCAAAGCATCTGAAATGCTTCAAGAAATGGCAAAAGCTCCGATGCTCCGATCTATCCAAATCTTAAAGGTGGTGATCACCACACAAGGAGAGCACGAGCCCTTGACTTGAAAACTCTGGCCATGCAATGTTCCCATCAACAATATTCTTTGAACATTGATGGATAAGGATTTTGTCAAGGAAGTGGCCGAAAGCGATCCAAGCTTTCAAACAAGCGGATGGTCGCACTGCACTACGATGGAATTCAAGCCTACTTTGCCCCGCACTCTACAATACATACCTCCTCCGAACAAGAGGAAGTTAATGGGCAAACGGTCACTATTCGTAAGTGATTAACCTGGTCTCTGAAGATGAATAGGAGAAGGAAACTGATGAGAACAATTATGAAGATCCTCCTTTTGACCATCACAAGGATGAGGATAAGAAAGATGATGATGATGCCCCGCACTCATGGAGAGGATTCCACAAGGAAATAATACCTCAATCCGAAAAGCACACCGAGAGGACATCACAAGAATCCCTCCTCCATCTCCTCGAAATCTACCCATCCATCTCTCCAACACAAGGACTCTCGAACCAAGAGTTGAGCACTCGAGAACTCCACCGTAAAATATCGATACACATTCCAGTCGCCAACTCACACAACTGTTGGAAGAAGAACAACAGCTCCATCTTCAACTGGAAGAAGAGCTAGCTAAATCCAGAGATAAGCTTAATCAGCTTCAAGATCAATACTTACAAGAAATGGTAGCTTACTCTGTAGTCAAAGAGCTCCAGGATGCTGTAAATGCCATTGCTAAGGAGCTAGATACTGAAGAAGTATCTGAAGAAAAGCATGATGCTAAGGCTGCATCACCATCAAAAGATATACCATCCTCCTTTCTGAAAGGAAAGAAGCCCATCTCTGAGATGGTTGCTGGACTAGAACATCTTGAAAATGTCCAAGAGGATGAAGATCACTGGGCTGATGACTCAGATGATGAAGAAGAGAAGAAATTGGCAGAACACCGCAATGAACACTTAGCGGTTTCTCATTTGAAAAGGAAGCTAATTGCTCCCGAAATATTCAGCAAGCTGCCAAATGTCAACTCCAATGAATACTTGAACATATATCAAGTACTGGCCAAATTGAAAAGGAGTTGTGTTTTCTCAAGATAAAGCCGCCACTGCATCAGTCCCTGCAGAAATGAAGACATTCACTGAGCTCATAACTCAGAGGACAACCAATCTGGTCATTGCTCAGAAAGACCTAGGCATGGTTAGGGATGATGACCAAAACTTGGCTGCAAAAGCTTTTGAAGAAGCTATATGTCTTTGAAAAGCAGATGCCATTCAAGGCCCATTGGCAGAGCTCACTGATAAGGAAAATGGACTTATCAAACAAAATCAGGAGCTCAAAGCTGAACTTCATAAGTTGGTCACTGCCTATAACTTCTTAAAAGGACATTTTGAGTCTCTCTCAGAATCCTTTATGAGGCTTAGTCAGCCAACAATGACTAAGGGGGAAGGATTGTACAAATTTGGACCTCAAAGTCAGGGGGAATGGGAAGAAGGAGAAGGATATAAGAACAAAATCTGGAGCTGGTGCTGCTCAGAGAGGAAGAAGAAACAAGAAAACTTCCCAGCCACCACTCAGAATCAATGAGCCCTCCTCAAGTCAAGCTGCTTTACAAATAGTAGCTACTTCGTAAACCAAATCAAGGAACTTCAATGGTAACAAGGGCCATACGTAAACCTCCAAGGAGTACCAAGGCTCCAAGGAGAAGACAAGTGAGAGGGATTGATGAGTCTTCTGAAGAAGAAGAAGAAGGCCAAATCAAATCCCTGGGCAATGAAGAAGGCTGCAAAACTCTCACTAGAATTAATCTTGATGATGATGATGAAGAGACTGATGAAGATGAAGCTCCTCTTCACAGAAAAAGGAAAATTGATAGCCTAACTGAGCCCATAGCTGCAAAGCTTTGGCTAAAACACCTCCGGAAATACCAAGTCAATCCAGGTGGTTCTTCAAGCAATCCAAGGAAAACTCAAGGCAAAGGAGGAATAGATTGAGAGTCGAAGAAGAAAAGGTCAACTTCCACTCGGCCGTAGAAGCTTTAATTGAGTATGTGAAGACTGACAACAACTCCTCCTCCTACAGGTGTATTCATCAGAGGAATGGATATTGGATACTGGAACTCAAGCATTTTCTTGTAAATGAAAAAGTATTCCCAGTACCCATCCATCACAACTTATGGCATGGAGAAAAAACAAGCCAATCTTGATCAACACCAATCATGTCAAAGCTTGGTTGGATTTTGAAGTAATCAAGAGAGTTGAAGCCATGAGGAAGGACCTTAATGATGAATGTCCTTATGGAAAACCTGATGATGTGCATAAAGTCCTAAACCTCACTGGAACAGGCACAAAGCCAAGACTTGTTGTGGAACCCTTTAAGTCATTCTACATGACTGAAGATCAATACAAGGGTGACATCAGATATTTGAGGATCATATATGATTACTTCAAGCTATCAGATATCAGAATTGAGCATGCCTTGAAATGGGGAAAGTATTTATGGGTCAAACACTTTGCCAAGAAGAATCCTACCAAAACCTACAAGGAAGTATGTGGATTTGCCAGAGACACAGAGATGATTGTCAGAACACTTCTCTATGACTACTCTGATGATGTCAAAAGGTTTGGTGATAGGAAATTTGCAGATTGATCCATGGAACTGCTTTTGAAGACTTGAAGTGTTGAAGACTTGAAGACTAGGTTATTAGGATGTCTACTTGGAGCTTGGTTACTCCTGTTGTCCTAATTGAAACTATGTATTTGACTGAGCATAAATGTTGTTTTATCTTGTATTAAAGTTATCTCTGAACTTTCTTTGTAACTTATCTGATGAACCTACTCTCAGATATCAATTTCTATAAAAGATAACTTGTAAGCAAAGATCACATCTTGTGATTTGGTTGATGTTTACTTTCTGCACTTAAATTATATGAATTGAAAGATCATAAGAAATGATTAAGTGGTGGATTGTTTCCTCATCCAGATTTGTAATAGGTCAGATAGTCATCGTTGACTGATCAAAATGGGGGAAATTTGTTAGGAATATCTGTTTAGATTTTGATCAGCAACCTAATGACTTATCTTAGCTCAGAAAGGTGGTTAGTACTCTTGGTTCACTTGAACACTGTAAAAGAGGAAACTCACTAAGTATGATAGTCTAGCAAATCTTGTATAGGAGGTTAGGTCTTTGAATGTAATTTTTATTCTCTGAAGAAGACCAAGAAGAAGGAATCTAGCAGGAAAAGTTCAACAAATTTTGAAGATCTGAAGACTGCACAAGATTGCTGAAGACAAAGGTTTTTCCGATACCTATGACCAGATATCTTGAAGACACAAGCATTTTTAAATAAACGGTGTTGCAAAAGATATCTGAGAAATAAAAGGTTTGTGAAACGAGGAAAAGTGCCCACAGATATCTACACTCAGATACTTGGATAAATATTATGTTTCCGGGAAACAATATATTTTTAACAAGTGGCATCTGGAGTTGTGATAGTCTCTGGAAAAGGACGTGCAAGGCTTCAGAAAGCATGCATAGTTCCGTTGGCACTACAGGACAAAGTATAGTACTGTGCATTAAATGCGCGGATAGAAATGTCTGAACAAAAACGTTAGCTTTTGAAGAAGAAGACAAACCTACTACAGTACTATACTCAGATATCAATAGTTTAAAATTGAGTTAAGCCTAACGGATACTATTCAAACGACACTCGAATTCATCTATAAATATCAACACTTAGACTGCTTGAGAACACACACATAACTTACACCTTAGATCACTGAACTTATATTGAATACCTCACAAGCTCTCTCAAGCACACTACTTACCTTCAAGCTTTCTGTTGCGACCAAAGCTCTTGATTCTAAGTAACACAAAAGTTCTAAGTGTCCTGATCCTTAACAAGCATTGTTATTTGTGAAAGAGTTTAACTAAGATTTCATATCTGAGATTCATTCTCTTGAACACTTATCATTGACTTGGGTCAGTAAAGAACAAGATACCATACATTGCAAAGTGTATTAAGTATACTTGATTCATAGAGCTATCTGAATAACTGAATAAGTTATTAAAGAAGCTCACTTGACAAACTACCTTAACCAACACCTTAATCGGCGTATGTGAAGTACTTAGTTTGGGAAACTAAGGAATAACTCCAAGGTTACTGAGCAAAGGAAGTACTTAGTTTGGGAAACAAAGGAATAGCTCAAAAGGTTTCTGAGTACAGGAAGTACTTCGCTGTGAAAGGCGGGGAATAACTCAGGGGGAACACTTGGTTAGGAACCTAATGTATTTAGGAATCTAGAGAAGATACTTGTAAGGTTACCCCACTTATCTGTCTTAGTGGATTCAAGGTCTGAGAAAGGCCGAAGTGGATTAGTTGAAGGATTATGCCACCTTCAGATACCACTATAAAAAGACTTGTGTTATTTACTTTCTACAGTTTATTACTTGCTTTATTTATCTTACAAAGTATTTACACTTATCTTGCTGAGCACGTGCACTTATCACAGAAAAGTCTTCCGCTCTCTGAAATTAAGTATCAGATATCTGAGAAACTGTGTTCATCGACAAAAGTTTTAAAAGACTATTCACCCCCCCCCCCTCCAGTCTTTTACTTTGCCATTATCTGGACCAACAACCTCTGAGTAAGCTACCATTTCTTGTAAGTATTGATCTTGAAGCTGATTAAGCTTATCTCTGGATTTAGCTAGTTCTTCTTCCAGTTGAAGATGGAGCTGTTGTTCTTCTTCCAACAGTTGTTTGAGTTGAGCAGCTCTGGTTTGTGTATTCAATATCTTCTGAGTTGTTTCCTCAGAGTGCTCAACTACTTGTTCAGTATTGTCCTTTTGTTGTTGGGAAGATGGATGGGTAGATTTCTGAGGAGATGGAGCAGAGGATTGTTGTGATGTCCTCTCAGTGTGCTTTTCAGCAGCTGAGGCATTCTTCCTCTGTATAATCTCTCCTGTCCCTGGTGCAGGGGCATCATCATCGTCCTTCTTATCATCCTCATCCTTTTGATGGTCAGAAGGAGAATCTTCATAGTCATTTTCATCATTCTCCTTCTCTTCTTCATGTTCAGAGACCAGATTGATCACTTCTGGAATAGTGATCTTTTGCCCATTTACCTCCTCTTGTTAAGAGGGTATGCATTGTAAGGTCTGGGGGCAAAGTAGGCTTGAATGCCATCTGCATTCTGGTCTGACCATCTCCCTTCTCAAAAGCTTCTATGAGCTTGTGTGCAACTTCTTTGATAAAGTCCTTGTGCATCAGAGTAGCAAAAGAGTACTGCTCTGTTGGGAACATAGCATGGACATAATTCTCCAAGTCAAAAGCTCTGATTCTTCTTAATTGGTGATCAGTCACCTTTGTTAATTCAGTCAGATCTGAGCTTCTGAGCTTTTGCCACTTTCTGAAACACTTGCGATGTTTCTTGAGTGTGTGGTTCTCGAAGAATGTAAGAAGGTCTTCTCTTGAGAATGCAGAAGCCTTTTGCACACTTGTTTGAGCCTGAAAGAAAGAGTTTTGAGTTAGATTCAAAACTTGTGTAGATGTCCAGTATTTGTGTAGTTAGGTTTCGAGTTACCGAATGAATGCATCAGGCTCAGAGACTTGTACTACTGAGGTAGGGAGTTCCTCAGATATCTTGTTGTGAGGTGGGGACTTGGAAGTCTGGTCCTCATCAACCTTTCTTTCTGCTTGAACCTGAGATTAGAAATATAACACTTAGGAAACTTTATCAAGAAAAAAATTTATCGACAAATCGATATCCGAGAGGTCAATTACCTCCGTGGAGGCTCAGATATTGTCTCTCGTAGACTTGTGCAGTCTCGAATCTTTTCTTGTGATGAAGGCCTTGATGCCTCATCAATTTCCATATGTTGTGAGGATTGAGTTGACAACTCCTCAACAACTTCTACTTATTTTTGAACCTGTTAAGTAGAATGTGTTAGTTTGAGAAAAATGATCAGAGATTTGTTCTTTAAAGAATATAGATATCTGAATGAAATAGCTTCTCTACAGAAGGTTCAGATACTCGCTCTTCGTAGACGCTGAAGTCTCTGGATTCCTCTCTGAAGAGATAGACTTTTCCGTTTCTTCATTTTTCTTCTCAGTTGGAGCCTATTAGAAACAAACACTTATTAGTCAAGTGTATAAAACACATATCTGAGTTATATCGTAAGGAACTATTTTCTACCTGTGAGACAGGCTCCTGTTCCTTAAGTGGTGCTATGGAATCCTCCTTCTCAGATTCTGAGGTAAGCTTTGCAGCTTCCTCTTGTTGTTGTGTTTCTAAATCAGCCTGCAACAAAGAAATTATAATAAGTAACAAGATTTAGGCATAAGTTATCACAAGTAAAGAGTTAAACCATTCAGCTACCTGAGCTTTGTCAGGCTGACTGGTCTCTGGAACTTGTGAAGTTTCCATGCATTGGTCTTGTTGTTCTTGGACCACTTCTTTGTTGGAAGTTTTAGGTACTTCAGACCTTTCCTGAGTATGCAACTCAGTTGCCTCCCCTGGTTGATCATTCTGAGTAGATGCCTCAGTTTGATCCCTCTCATTGAGTTGGGGAACCTGCTCTTTTGCAGGATTTTCTTCAGCAAGGAAAGATGCTGGTGTCTATAACTCAAGTACCATTTCAGCAGTATCCACATCTGGCTGTTGTGGTTGTTGTGCTTGAGACAGACTTTTGAGTGTTGAGGTAATGGCAGTATCCTCCAACACTAAGATATCACTCATCAGAGCATCTTCAATATGCTTCCGTCTTTCATGCTCTGATGGTGTAATTTGTCCAGTGACCTTGGACAAAGTTGCTTCTTCAGCAACCTTTCAAACAGGTGCTTGTTCAGGAACCTGTGGTATAGGTTCTTCTTCAGATACCTCTACACTAGTTACTTTTTCAGTAACCTTAGCCCTTTTTGATTTCTCTAGGGCTTGAGAGATGACTAAATCCTCATCTTCATCGTCAGAGCTCTCATCAGCATTAGGAACTGATTGGACCATAATCCCTGCGGTCTCTGCAGATAGGGCTTGGTATCTATTACTACTTTCTTTAGCAGCATTGATAAGTTCATCAGCAAGGCTTTCGGCAGCGGTTTTGACATTTCTGAAAACACTTTCTCTTGCTGAGTCTACTTGTTCTGTAGTCGATACCTCTTTTGCAGCATTGATGAGTTCATTTGCAGCGGCGGCAGGTATCTGGGAATCGACAACCACAATGGGTGTGTCTTTTTATTTGCCAGCAGACTTCTTTCGTGAAGTTCTGGGCTTTTTGGTCGCAACCATTCCCTCAAATACCTCTTCAGTCTTTCGCTTCTTGGAACCTTTCTGAGATCCAGTAACCTTTTTCATCAAATTCGTATACTCATATTTGTAGAGTAGGTTACTATTGGCTATGTCATCCTTCTCTCTGAGCTCAATGCCAAGCTTGTCCAGCAAGTAGCATATCTTTAGACCATAGCTCACTGTGGCCTTTGGCTCAGCAAGTCCCTTAGCGATTTTAGGCTCAAAGCCTTGAATCTTCTTCACAAACTTCATAAAGGCACACTTGCCCCAATTGAAAGGGTTTTCCAGCCTTTTGTCTTGTTGTTGCAACAAGAACATCATCATCCAAAGATTCTCGCTTATCCGTCAAGACCTCCTTGTATACCATCAAAGCATCTGTGAAGAATGCATGCCAACACATCCCAGTGAACTAACAGATTTCTGGTTCTGATGTCAGCAAGCTTGAAATCAGTGGGTGTATCTTGTTTATCAGTGTCACACACACCACTGTAAAGCTCTTTTACACCTTCAAGGAGATCTTCATCCTTGTTGTCTATTTCAAAGTCCTTTCCAAGATTTTGAAGATCAAACAACTTACAGAAAGTTGTTAAGTCCAAAAGGATTTACTTTCCTTGGACCTTAGATTTACAGACACTATTGCAGTGCCTTCAGAAACACAGGATATAATCCTGGAGTTGTTATAGAATTCTAATACATCCAGTGAAGAAACTCCACTCGGAAGAGCAGATAGAAAACCCTTGATTTGTGCCTTTTCAAGCATGTCAAGAATTAGTTTCCTATCGGCTTGGTTTTCAACAACAACCGTGAGGTACTCCTCAATCATGGCACCATCCCAAATCATCCTGTGATTTGAAGTCCAATGATCGGGATTAAAGTCTCCTACCAATTGATTGTTCACTATAACCCACTCTGGTGCTTGCTTTTCAAAGAGCATCAGTAGAAGATTGGGATTTCTGGGTAGACGAACGATTAGGAGCCATCTCTTTATATAGTGCAAGTGTTTGAAAGTTTGAAAGAGATTTGGGTGAGAGATTAGTGATTCTTTGCAGAAAAACTAACAGAGATTTGCAGAGGTTGAAGAATGTTTTTGCTATTCTTCTGTAAGGCAAAATTTTGGATTAGGCGAAAGTGATTTCTTTTGCCAAAATCCTATATATAGCAATGTAATTCTAACAAACATATACATGCAAATTTGTTTTGTATGTACGTATCTGTGAATTGCAGTAAGGCGTGGGTAAAAGTTTGTTCGGCATTAAATGCATAGTGGGCCACGTCTGAATTTCTACAGTCCACTATTTACAGAGAATTAATCTCCGCTGTTAGGATCAATCGCCCATTTCATCAAGGGTCACCATTGCTTCTTCAGCAATGATCACAATCAACAATTGTAATTGTGCCCATTTAATGAATTTTAGCTATTAGCTATCTGAATCACGTTTCTGTGTGAATGAGAACACTGTTTGTATCTGAGTCTATCTTATACTTGTTGTCTTTTCAAAGTTTTACACAAAGATAGAAATAATACAAATTTCAAGATAGTAGTTGACTGTAGATAGTTGTACTATTTTCTTTTGTGTTCCTCTTCACTGAGTGATCTAGATATCTGAGTACCCGTCTCAAAAATCTTCAAATAGCCATTTTACCCTTTAGCCTTTGGTTTCTGGATACCCGTTCCAGATTCCTCTTCTTTGGATACCCGTTCCAGATTCCTCTTTTCTCTCCTTTGATATCTTCTTCAGATATCTGAACTTTTTCAGTTCTTTAGTAGCTCCATTAGTCCAAGACTATGTCTTAAGGCTAATAATCTACTTTCTTGTAGTGGCTTAGTGAAGATATCTGCAAGTTGATCTTCAGTGCCAATCTTGAGTATCTCTATATTGCCTTTTTCAACATGGTCTCTGATGAAATGGTGTCTAACATCAATGTGCTTTGTTCTTGCATGAAACTTAGGATTCTGAGTTATTGCAATAGCACTTGTGTTGTCACAGAAAATGGGAGTTTTCTCTTCATTGAGTCCATAGTCTCTGAGTTGATGCTGTATCCACAAATTCTGTAAAGCACAACACCTAACAAAGAATATATTCAAACCTCATGTAGATGTAGCAATTGAATTTTGTTTCTTGCTGAACCAAGATATCAATCTAGCACGAAGAAATTGACAAGTTCCTGAGGTACTTTTTCTATCAAGTAATGATCCAGCATAGTCGGCATCCTAATAGCCAACTAAACTCAATCCAATCGCCTTTTGGATACCACAATCCAACTTCTACATTACCTTTTACATACCTCAATATTTTCATAGCGGTTGTAGTGTGATTGCATCGGGTTTATCCAAATCTAGCACACACTAACCAAGATATTGAATATCAGGTCTACTTACAGTGAGGTACAGTAGAGACCCAATCAATTTCCTATACTTGTGGTCTTCAACACTCATGTCATATTCAGTATAGGTCATTTTGGTTCCAATGCTCATAGGTATCTTAGCATTCTTTTCAGAAGGCTTTAGATTAAACTTTCTGAGCATGTCCTTTGCATACTTTGTTTGACTAATGAATATTCCATCATTGAGTAGCTTGACTTGCAGCCCTAGGAAGTAATTCAATTCTCCCATTATGCTCATCTCAAATTTACATTTCATGAGTTCAACAAAGTCTTCACAAAGTTGCTTGTCTTTAGATCCAAATATAATGTCATCAACATATACTTGAACTAAAAGTAGTTTCCCATCATGGTTTAATGTGAAGAGTGCTTTATCAACATTTCCTTTCTTGAAACCACTTTCTAGTAGGTATCTGGCCAATGTATCATACCATGCTCTTGGAGCTTGTTTCAGCCCATACAGAGCTTTCTGAAGCTTATAGACCATCCTACTTTCTGAGGAAACTTGAAAACCTGGTGGTTGCTCAACATAGACTTCCTCAGCAAGTTTACCATTTAGGAATGCACTCTTGACATCCATTTGATAAACTGTAAAGTCATTATGAGCTCTAAAGGCTAGAAGGAGTCTTATTGCATCCAATCTTGCAACTGGTGCATAAGATTCATCAAAATCTAGTCCTTCAGTCTGGGTGAATCCCTTGGCAACCAACCTAGCTTTATTTCTGGTTATTTCACCAGACACATTCATTTTGTTTCTGAAAACCCACTTGGTTCTGATTACAGATTTCTGTCAACAAATGGAACCAGTTTCCAGACTTTGTTTCTCTCAAATTGATCCAATTCTTCTTGCATTGCAGAGATCCAATCTTGATCCTTTAATTCTTCTTCTATAGTTTTAGGTTCAATACTTGATATGAAACATCCATAAAGACAATTTGCATTTTCAGCGATTGCTCTTCTAGTTCTAACCTTGGTCTATGGGACCAATCACATCCTTTGCAGGATGATTTCTTATCCATTTCATAATGGGTTTTGAACTAGTAGGATCAATATCATTTTGATTTGAAAGTGAATCAATATGATCTTGATGGGATACTTGTGCAGTATCTGAGAAATCTGACACATGGAAAATGCCATGGATATCTAACACTCTTTCAAAGGTTAGAGATATCCGAACTTGCATTTCAAAGAATCTCATTTTCAAATAATTGCTCATGATGAAGGTTCTCAAGAACTGCTCCATTTCGAATTTTCATAGGAAATTCTTCATCATGTCTTAGAGTCATCTCGTTGTTACTAAGCATAGGTTGCTTTTCATCGTCAGACTCATCCTCTAATTGAATAATAGAGCTGTTTCCTTTTGAGGATCCTTTTTTCAGAATCTTTGATCATCAGTTCTTTAAACCTATCTGAGAGATCATCATTCAAGGGTACTTTCTTGTTTCCTTCATAGAATACTACATGAACGGATTCCTCAATCTTTTGTATTCTTTTGTTGTAGATTCTATAGGCTTTGCTATTTAGAGAATAACCAAGAAATACTCCTTCATCTGCCTTTGGTTGAAATGTTCTCAAGTATTCTTTTCCATTGTTAAGAACGAAACATCTACATCCAAACACCCTTAGATGTTTGATACTAGGGGGTCTACCAATGAAAAGCTCGTAAGGAGTTTTGTCATGGTGTTTGTTAATCAAACATATATTTTGAGTGTAGCAGGCAGTGTTTACAGCTTCAACCCAATAGATTTCACTTACTTCAGTGTCAGCGAGCATTGTTCTTACCGCTTCTTTTAGGGTCCTATTCTTCCTTTCAGCAACACCATTTTATTGTGGTGTTCTTACGGAAGATAGTTGATCAGATACTTTTGCAGTACAAAACTCTTTTATGTAATCGTTCACAAACTCAGCATCATGGTCTGCTCGATTACGTATACCTTGTCATTTTTCATGGCTTCAAGCTTATTCAAAGAAGTTCAGTATCTCAACCCTTGCATCGATTTGTGTTTGAGAAAGCCACCAAGTGAATCTTGAGTAATCATCAACAACAACTGCATCATACTTCTTTCCTGCATAACTAGTTACAGAGGATTCAAAAAGATCCATATGTAACATTTGCAGTGGCCTTTCACTGGAATGTCTAGTTTTAGACTTGAAAGATGTTTTGGATTGTTTTCCCATTTGGCAAGCTGAGCATATACCATCTTTCTATATGCCATTTTGGGTAAACCAACCACCAACACTTTCTTGGCTAGCATGTTCAGATTTTTGAAATTCAAGTGACTCATTCTTTTATGCCATAGCCAATTTTCTTCAGTGTGGCCAGATTGACTCACCATGAGACATTCTTCAGTTGTGGCGGATGCCCAATCAGCAACATAAAGATTTTCTTTACGCCTTGCAACCAAGACTGTCTGCTTTGACTCATTGTCAATCACTTTACATAGTTTTGACTTGATCTTGACAGTGTACCCTTTGTCTACTAATTGACTCATGCTTAGGAGATTATATTTCAATCCCTTTACATGTAGTACTTCAGAGATTGTAAGGGCTCCAAACTTCAGATTGCCAAATCCTATGGTTGGATTTTCATCTCCTCCAGCAAACCTGATAATTGGTCCATCATTGCACTTTCTGTAGTTAATCAGATTTGCTTTGTCTCCTGTCATGTGCTTCCCACATCCACTATCAAAATGCCACTTTGGATTAGTCTTTAGAGTGTTCTGCACAAAACAGGAAACAGGAGATTAGGTTCTCATACCAACAATGGAACCATCTGGACTAAAGAATCTTCCAGTAGGAATCCATTTTTGAATGAATTTCTTAGGAACATTCTTTTGTCTAACAGGAACATAAGGAGGAATTCTAGTTAAATGATTAGTATCATTGTTATTAAGAACTATTTTCTTCCTTGGTGTGTTCCTTGGTGCTCCATTTGGTACTTTCCTAGCCAGATTTCTTCTAGCCCTGGCATTCAGATTTTCAGTGGCTTGATTCATCTTCCACATCTAATAATTGCTGCGAGCAATTTTAGCTTTTAACCATCGTTCTTGCTCATGTTTGTACTCAGACCAAGTTGTTTCCCAATGGCTTTATAGCCAATACCATTCCGAGCACCTGGTGCTATCTAAGATCTTTTCTCAGCAGCTTTGCTAGTCTCTGGGTAATCTATTTTCTTTCTAGAAAACGTGACATAGGAGAATTTGTCAGCTCCTGCAAATTTTCCTTTCTAAGAGACATAGCACTGTGGGTGATTACACTTTTCAGTGTTATGTTTCTTTTCAGAATTATTCCCAACAGATTTCTTTTGGACTTATTTTCCCCACAAAGGTTTGGTCGCAACTGCCTTTCCTTTGTCAACAACCTTAGCTTTCTGACCGATACTGTAGGTTGTTTGGGAACCACCTTGCTGAGCACTGAGAAATGTTCTTCTTTCATCACTCTTATTCAGAGTGGTAGAACTATATGTCTGTGTGTCCTGCCCAAGTCCTCTCTTTTCTGAAGGATCTCTTAAATAAGATTGTACTTCAGTAAGAGTGTCACTAGCTTCGGCATAAGATTGAAAAGATAGTTCTTTTTTTTTTTTTTTTTTTGAGTTCTTCATTCTCAGATTGAAGATCTTCACATTTCTTTTGAAGATTGGCCAATGCTTCTTCATGTGACTTTTCAGTCTCAGATATCTGAGCTTTGAGAAATGCAATTTCGGCATCCTTTTCCACAGATATCTTGAGTAATTTTGAATTTTCCTTTTCAAGAGAATTCTTTTCTTCTTCAAAGATTTTGGCTCTAGCTCAGACCATTAGAAACTCTCTTTCGTAGAGATCAAGCTCTCTTCTGAGATGTTCCAGATCTTTGATTCCTTCCTCATCACTTTCATATGTATAACAAGAAGTATGTGTTATCTCATCAGCCATTAGACAAGGTTCAATGTTGGAGATATCTGGAAAGATTTCTTCAGCCACTCGACACACTTCTTTCTTCTTTTGTCCAAAGTCGCTCACTTCATGAGAAACACCGCACATTTCTGGAGAAGGCAGTGTGGAATCATCTGAGTCTTCATCCTCAGAATCAGACTCAATGTCTAGAACATCCAGTTGGAGTTGAATCTTTTTCCTTTCTTCAGTGAGCATAGCTCTCTGACTTCTCTTGAAGTTTCTTCTATCTTTCTTGTCACCTGTCTTTAGTTTGTTGAAGGCAGGGCAATCCTTCTTGAAATGACCAGGTTTTTTACAATAGAAACATATATCGTTTCCGATTTCTGCTTCCTCAGTACTAGATGCTTTTTGAGCCGGCTTGTTCAGCGAGCTTTGCATATTTTTGTACTGGTGATAGTTTGAGCTAGATGCTTTTTCAAATTTCGCTTTTCATCTCTCTATTTCCCGACTGACATATTTTCTCATTTGCTTTACAGCAAGAGCATCGTCAGACACCTCCTTGCCTTCCTTCTTTTCAGAAGTTACTTGAGCAACTAGAGCAACATTTTGCAACTTTTCAGTTGTTGGTTCTCTTCGAGTTATCTCATAGTCAATAGGGCAAGGTGAGAGAAAAGTTCAACTAGAGTTATATCCGCATTCCTCGTTAAAGTAGAAAAACTTTGTGTGCTCCTGCTATGATTTAGACTTCACAATAGTCTTAATCTTTTCCGACCGGGTATATCTATTACTTTCACCAAGTGCAGCCATGTCACTATAAGTGTTGTAAACCGAAATCTAGTTCTTCAAGAGTCTCGTGGAACCTTGTTTAATGTTTTGGAATTTGAGCTTCAAAACTTCAACTTATTTTCCTTCGCTTTCTCAGGCCGCACGTATTTCTTCAATTAGTTGCCAGCCACTTTTGCTTTTACCCCACGCTTACACACGTATGTGCTCGAGTAGAACGATGATGATATTACGAGTCGACCATCCATGATTTCTCTTGGCATCTTCGATGTCCGTAACTCTCTGCTTTGGTTCAGAATAACTTGACCGCGTGTCTCCCACCGTCGACGATCTCGTCTGCGGAAGACCCATCGCTTTGTTCTCCGCTCTACCATTAGAAACCTCCATGACCGCTTGAGTTGTTGAATAACTATCGGGCCATTCTTTATCACGCTTATCATTTCATCACCGATGGCTTCTGTGGAGCAAAGATGTTGTTCTTCCATTTCTCATAATTCTCTGGCTTGAGAATTGGGGCGTCACTTAAAGACATTCTGCAGCAAACACACTAAACAAACAAATTGAGTGTAGGTGAAAAGAAGTTAGTGTAGGTGAAAAGAAGTTAGTGGGCACTTATCTCGATCTAGGTTCAAGCGTATGCTTGGGAACCTCCTGCTCTGATACCATTTGTTGGTCCAGATAAAGGCAAAGTAAAAGACTAGGGGGGGGGGGGGTGAATAGTCTTTTAAAACTTTTGTCGATAAACACGATTTCTCAGATATCTGTGAAGATTTCTGATACTTAATTTCAGAGAGCGGAAGACTTTTTTGTGATAAGTGCACGTGCTCAGCAAGATAGGTGTAAATACTTTGCAAGGTAAATAAAAGCAAGTAATAAAATGCAGAAAGTAAATAACACAAGTCTTTTTATAGTGGTATCTGAAGGTAGCGTAATCCTTCAACTAATCCACTTCGGCCTTTCTCAGACCTAGAATCCACTAAGACAGATAATTGATGTAACCTTACAAATATCTTCTCTTGATTCCTAATTACACTAGGTTCCCAACCAAGTGTTCCCCCTGAGTTATTCCCTGGCTTTCACAGCCAAGTACTTCCTGTACTCAGAAACCTCTTTCCTGGAGTTGTTCCTTAGTTTTCCAAACTAAGTACTTCCTGTACTCCACGCCAATTAAGGTGTTGCTTAAGGTAGTTTGTTAGGTGAGCTTTTTAATAACTTGTTCAGTTATGCAGATAGCTCTATGAATCAAGTATACTTTAATACACTTTTCAATGTATGGTATCTTGTTCTTTACTGACCCAAGTCTATGATAAGTGTTCAAGAGAATGAATCTCAGATATGAAATCTTAGTTCAACTCTTTCACAGATAACAATGCTTGTTATGGATCAGGACACTTATAACTTTTGTGCTACTTAGAATCAAGAGCTTTGGTCGCAACAGAAAGCTTGAAGGTAAGTAGTATGCTTGAGAGTTTGAAAGATAGTGTTCAGTTTTCTTGGTGTAAGTTCTGTGTTCTCAGGTGTGTTCTCAAGCAGTCTAAGTGTTGATATTTATAGATGAATTTGAGTGCCGTTTGAATAGTATCCGTTAGGCTTAAATCAAATTCAAACTATTGATATCGAGTATAATCAGAGTACGCTTATCTTCTTCTTCGGTTACCGCTTTTGTTCGTATATTTATGTCCGCATTTAATGCATTGTACTATACTTTGACCTGTAGTGCCAACGGAACTATGCATGGTATCAGAGTTCTTTATACTAACAGATTTCTCTGATGTTTTGCACGTCCTTTTCAAGAGATTATCACAACTCCAGATACCATTTGTTGAAACAACTTGTTATAATATATTTCTTTTCAGAAACATAGTTTATGTCCAAGGTATCTGAGTGTAGATATCTGTGGGCACTTTCCTCCTCTCAGAAACCTTTTATATCTCAGATATCTTTTGCAACACTGTTTATTTAAAAAAAAAATGCTTGTGTCTTCAAGATATCTGTTCATAGGTATCTGAAAACCCTTGTCTTCAGCAATCTTGTGCAGTCTTCAAATCTTCAAATCATGAACTTTTCCTGCTGGATGCCTTCTTCTTGGTCTTCTTTAGAGGAATCAAAATTACATTCAAAGACCTAACATCCTATACAAGATTGGCTAGACTATCATACTTAGTGAGTTTCCTCTTTTACAGCGTTCAAGTGAACCAAGAGTACTAACCACCTTTCTGAGCTAAGATAAGTCATTAGGTTGCTGATCAAAATCTAAACAGATATTCCTAACATTCCTTCTCTCTCTTGAGTAAAGTCTCTTCCCGTTTTGACAATAGAAAACCGGGTTACCCTTCTAATTCCTCTAACTTAGTCCTTTCAGTGCTCGCTGCATAAAGCTCTTAGGACGGACATCAAGTTGGAGGCGGATCATAGAATTGGGACCTGTAGTAGTTTAGTTAGTGTTTGAGGCTCAACCCCTCAACATTTTTGGCGCAGTCTGTGGGAATCCTTACAAAAGGTTCCGTGTTTCTGAAAGTGCAGTATGCACTTATATTTTGATAATCTTGTCTTTCAATAATCAGCCCAAGTTTGTGTTTGTTGTTGTTTGTGAAGCTGCAGGATGATCAATGTTGTATAACATTGTGACAGGATAGAACTCAATGTTGGCATAACATTGAAGATATAGCATTGCCGCAGACATTGAAGACAAAGCACTTTGGACATGATACTTGGACTGGAAATATTGACAAAACGAACAAGAATTGATTTAAGGAAAAAGAACAGCTTGTGGTGAAAGCAACAAGGAATATATTTTATGAAGAATTGAAATATGGAAATTTCCTTCTATGCGCATTTTGAAGAAAACAAGTAAAAGGAAAAATTGCCTTTGCCAAGATCCTATTGCCTTTCGACATAGATGGAAGAGGTCGACATCTCAAGTATATATATGCAAGGATTCAGCAAAGCAATGTTTGAGCTTTTTGAAAAAATCAAAAGAGATTTTAGGCTTCTTGTTTTCTGCTAGCTTTAGAGTTTGTCTAAGAGTATTCATTGTTGGAATAACTCTTTCAAACATCGACCTAGAATAGCTTTTACTGTTGGTTCTTCTAGGGCTAGTTTTGGTTGTTTAATCAATCGTTTGTGATTGTATTAAACCTAGTTGATTAGATCTACTTTTCCTGTCAGTAGATATTTTGCCTAAGGCGCTGCCAATATA
Source organism: Plantago major (assembly GCA_026545765.1). Classification (NCBI taxonomy): domain Eukaryota; kingdom Viridiplantae; phylum Streptophyta; class Magnoliopsida; order Lamiales; family Plantaginaceae; genus Plantago; species Plantago major. The sequence continues at coordinate 29,062,084 of CM048843.1, forward strand.
TTTTTCTATATATTGTCTTGGTAATAGAAGTTACTTTATTCATCCACTGCTATCTGTTTACTGTAGACATTGTTGAACAACATTGTTGGCAACATTGTCTATTGATCTTGTTTCAAAGTACCAATCCGGGATCTTAAGTTATTATAAGTGGCATCAGAGCCAGTCACCTAACTACTGGTGTCTGGATTTGGTACTACTACAATGGATGCAAACTATAATAGACCTCCTGTGCTTGATGGGTCCAACTACCATTACTGGCAAATTCGGATGAGGACATACATCAAGTCCCTTGATGGCCGTGCTTGGAGATCCATTCTGGAAGGATACACCTGGCCAACTGAAGGACCTGATGCTGATGGTGACATTGTCCCCATACCTGAAGAACGCTTCTCCGCAGTGACATACTTAGCTCTTATAATGAAAAAGCTTTAAATGCTATCTTTGGTCATGTAGATTCTCATATGTTTAAAATCATTCAAAACGTACTCATCGCAAAACAAGCTTGGGAATTACTTCAGAGTCATTGTGAAGGGGATGCTAGTGTCAAACAAACTAAACTTAGAATGCTTTGGTCTCAATTTGAAAATCTAAGAATGGCAGAGGAAGAAACCATTGACTCCTATTTTGAAAAACTTTTGACTCTCTCAAATGAAGTCCAAAGACTGGGAGAAGCTATTTCTAATAGGCAACTTGTTTCCAAAGCTATTCGATCTCCTTCCTCAAGATTTAATACCAAAGTCACTATTTTGGAAGACACTCATAACTTGGCAACTATGGATTTTCATACCCTGTTGAACAATTTGAAAAACTTTGAATTAAATGAAAATGAGAGACAAGGTATGAAAACTCATAGTATTTCCCTTCACTCTGTTTCTAAAGCAAAACCTTCAAAGCCTGATAGTAGTAGTGATGAGTAAGACAATATGACTGAGGAAGCTTTCAACAATCTTGTAAGGAAGTTCAACAAACTTAGATTCAGGAAAAACTCTGGTCAAGGATCCTCAAGTGGAACTAAAACTTTCAAAAAGAAAAACAATACTTTCAAAACTGGTTCTGCTTCCAAAACGAGCTCTGAATCTGATTTCGATCGCACTCATCTGAGTAAGATTAGATGTTTTGAATGCCAAGGGTGGGGTCATTATCAAAATGAATGTGCTAACAATCTCAGAAAAGAGAAAAAGAATCTTCTTGATTGTCTCAGTGATGACTCAGATGAAGAACAGGAAGATGAAGAAAAAGAAGATGATTCAACCACCAATGCCAGAGCTCTCCGCTCATCCACTTACCATGTTGATGACCAATGTTGGGACAACATTGTCAAGACAACATCAGGAATAGAAATCTTCTTTGACTATGATGACTCTGAGAACTGTGAAATTTTGGCACTAACCAAACCTGAGAAGTCAGGAATATCTAATGTTTTATGTCTACATGGTTCTATGGATTTTGATATAGATAGTCCTTCAGAAGAGGAAGGTAATGCAGATCAAATGGTGAAGGATCTGCAACAGATGTATGAGAAACTCTTCAGTGAATGGAAGACTCTCAGAAAACTCCTCAAGAAAACTGAGAAGGAGAACCACAATCTAAAAGACACCATTGTCAAACTAGAAGTCAATTAACAAAGAAGGACTCGAAATGCTCAAGGTAATCTCGAGCTAGATAATGAAAAGAAGGTAATTGCAAAATGGAACTCTTCTACTTCTAGACTTAATGAGATGCTTGATGTGAACAATGATAGACCACCGTTTAGGGTACACAAGTAGTTATGATGAACTTGGGAGCAACATGAACGACACGCTGACACCGATACCTCAAAAGTTGTCAAACCTCTTTCGAGCTCATAAAAGGTCCTACATTTGTCAAAGAAAAGCTTTGTTTGTGTGCACTTACCGCCTTAAACCAGTCACAAAGCCTTACCGCTTCAAGTACCAAAAGGACTTAAAGAGTGAACATGTTGAAACCTCCAACCTCAAGAATCTCTCCACAATTCCTCCTATCCAGCTTCCAAGCAGACAAAACAGGATGCTAGTCGCAATGTTGTGACAACATCCACTTCAACAGAGACCTAAAGATGTAATCTTAAGACTCTACAAGACTTTCCTAGTTCTCCTAAACAAGACAAATCTCCAGGACAGATAAGAAAACACAAGAGTGTTTCGAAACATGTTTGGGTAGCTAAAGAAAATCATACTTGCAATGTTGCTTTTTCTGTTGCTACTTCCCCTAACAATGCAGGAAAATGGTACTTCGACAGTGGTTGTTCTAGGCACATGACCGTAACCCACAAATCACAAACTTTGTAGCTCAAAAGACAGTACGGTAATATATGGAGGAGGATACCAAAGCAAAATACTTGGAAAGGGAACACTGGCCTTAAAGGATATCCAAACTCTCGAATGTTCTTCTTGTCAAGGGTTAACTGCTAATCTTGTTAGTATAAGCCACCGTGTGATGATGATCCGAAGTCAAGTTTGATAAACGTTCTTGTAAAGTTTATACTTGTGTGGACAAATTAACCGTAATGATGATGTGAGATCACAGACAACCGCTATGTGATGGACATTCCTCTCAAATGCAATGTTGTTTCAACATGATGATGCAACACCGTGGCATAAGAAATTGGGACATGTCAACTACGTAAACTGGAGAAGATCATCAAAATAATGTGGTGACAGGAGTGCCAAAACTTACCAATGTAGGGAAACATGTGTGTGGCGACTGTCTTATGGGAAAACAAACCAAGGTGACACATCAGCCACTTCTGATTGAAGGACAACAAAGAGGTACTTTAACCGCTTTGAACTCCGCATATGGATCTCATGGGTCCTATAGAAGCTAAAAGTTTAGGAGGAGCCCCGTATATCTATGTTATAGTTGATGATTTCTCTAGATACACTTGGGTCAATTTTTGAAAGAAAATCGTAAACTTTTGAATCCTTCAAAATCTGCATACAAAATGTCAGAATCAAGATTTCTACTCTTGTTCAAAGAATTCGATCTGACCATGGTAAAGAATTCGAGAATCAATTCTTTGATAAGTACTGTGAAAAGAAAGGAATCATGCATGAATACTCAGCTCCTAAGACACCACAACAAAATGGTGTTGTCAAAGGAAAACAGACTCTTCAAGAAATGGCCAGAGTGATGTCGAGCTCAATGAACCTATCAAAAGGTTGTGGGCTGAAGTCAGAACACCGCTTGTCACATAATCAATCGTGTCTATCTTCGCCCGTGTTCTCTAACCACTCCATATGAGATGTTGAAAGGTAGAAAGCCCAATCTCAAGTACTTTCATGTATTTGGATGTGTGTGTTACATACTCAATGATAGAGAACATCTAGGGAAGTTTGATGCTAAAAGTGATAAAGAAATCTTTGTAGGATACTCTCAAAATAGTCAAGCTTATAGAATATACAATCCTAGATTGCAGACTATACAAGAGTCTGTGAATGTTTCCTTTGATGACTCGAGCCCTATGCCCTAAGAAGATCTCGCAGTCAAATAAGTTATTGAATCAACCTCGACTCTTCTACACATGAGAACGACGTAAACCTGGACTCGCCACGATCAAAATGGAAGAACCCATGTTGTGGGCAATGTTGTGCCAACATCCCCTCTGTGCAATGATGACCCAACATTAAATTCAACATCCCAGATTTACACTCATGATGAAGAACAAGCTGATCCTCATAATGAAACTGAGGCTAAATCTGACAATCCATCCGGCAACAATGCTGCACCTATGTCTCCTAACACACGAAAGGATCCTCCTCCTCGAATACGCAAAGATCATCCCAGTTCCCAAGTAATTGGAAATCCAGGAGGAAGGACATTGAGGGGAAACACGCGCAAAAACTACAAGGAGACACTCAGACTTGCTGAAATATGTCACCAGAAGTTCCTCATGCTTTGTGTCGCTAATTGAACCTAAAATGTGAAAGAAGCTCTTGCCGATGATTTTGGATAGAAGCAATGCAAGATGAACTTCACGCTTTCAAACAAATGAAGTCCGGACTCTTGTTCCCCATAATATAAATGTTATAGGCACCAAGTGGATTTTCAAAAACAAGAGTGATGAAAAGGGGATAGTTGTAAAAAACAAAGCCAGATTGGTTTCTCAAGGTTACACCCAAGTGGAAGGCATTGATTTCGATGAGACCTTCGCTCCTGTTGCTAGACTAGAGTCCATTCGCTTGCTCCTAGCCTTAGCATGTTGCCTTAACCTAAAACTCAACCAAATGGATGTTAAAGGAGCTTTCTTGAATGGTCACATTGACAAAGAAGTGTATGTTGAACAACCTAGAGGGTTTGAATATCCTTTTTATCCTGACCATGTTTTTAAACTAAGAAAAGCCTTGTATGGATTGAAACAAGCCCCACGCGCTTGGTATGCTAGTTGATGTAATTCCTAGTTGGGTTAGGATTTAAAAGAGGTGAGGGAGATCAAACTCTGTTTATCCTCAGGAAAAGAAAAGACATCTGCATTGCTCAAGTCTATGTTGATGATATTGTCTTTGGTGCTACAAACCTCTCCTTGCTAGATAAGTTTGTTCAGGCCATGACAGGAACTTTTGAGATGAGTATGATTGGTGAACTTAGTTTCTTCTTGGGGCTCCAGATACAGCAGAAACAGGAAGGCCTCTTTATCTCTCAAGAGAAATATGCGAAATATGCCAAGAATCTTATCAAAAAATTTGGTCTGGAAAATGCCAAACCTTGCAAAGACTCCATGGCTACATCTCCTAAAACTCAAAGAAACCGATGTTGGGACGATGTCGACCCAACATTGTTCAGATCAATGATTGAAGTCTCTTGTATCTTTCACCACCGCATCGACATCATGTTCTCTGTTTGTGTGTGTGCCAGGTATCAATCCAAACCCAAAATATCTCACTTAACTGCTGTCAAAAGAATCATTAGATATATATATCAGGAACTGTTAATCTTGGATTATGGTATGCATGTGATTCAAACACTAATCTATTGGGATTTAGTGATTCTGATTGGGCTGGTGACTTAGATGATCGAAAATCAACTAGTGGAGGTTGTTTTATCTTCGACCAAATCTTGTGTCATGGTATAGTAAGAAACAAAATTGCGGTCTCTCTCTCATCAATCAATATGTAGCGGCCGGAGTCAGGTGTCTCAATTAATTTGGTCAACAATATGCTGCATGAATACGGGTTTCAAAGTGACACTCTTTTTTGTTTTGTGATAACCTTAGTGCCATTCACATATCCAAGAACCCTGCTCAACACTCACGCACAAGCATATAGACATTCGACATCATTTTCTAAGAGACCTAGTCTCCAAACAAATAATTGACATACAACACATTGATACCACAAATCGCTTAGTCGACATTTTCACAAAGCCCCTTGATAAAGAGAGATTCTTCGCTTGAGAAGGTCTCTTCGCCTTTGCACTATTTGATAGGATTTGTCGTAAGCAATGTCGACATAACATCCTCGTCAACATTGTCTTCTATGTTTACCTAGTGTTGTCTTTCTTTATTCTTTTAGTTTTCTCTTTCTTATTCTTGTGTCTATGTGTTTTTGTGCTTCCGTCGGTCAATGGTTGTTCCTATTTGTAGCTTACAGGGTGATGCTTAGGTTTTGAAAGGTCGCTTGAAACCAAGGTTGAAAGGTATCGAGTCTCCGTGTGTTTGCTTTATGTAAAACCCACTTTTGTTGCTGGCCATGTTTTCTCGCACTGACTTGCACTTGATTTTGCCTCCGCCTTTGTGCTTAATAAATCTAATGAATTATGATAAAAGGGCTCAAGTGTTTCCGCCGAGGATCGTGTTAGGTGTTCCAAATACTATCCAAATATCGACGTACAATGTGTCATATGTCGTGAGGGTTGATGGCTCAGATCGAAACCGACACGCATAAAAGTACCGATTCTCGTAATGTCATTGGTTCACTTTTCGAGTACCAAATCACCCAACCGTGGTAAACCGAGTGATCTCTATGCCATGAGACGTGTGTTTGCCTAACTCGCATAGGCTTCGCTTTGGAGTGGATTCATACGTGTTCCAATTATTCGACATGGTTCATAGCCTCATGGTCACCCCACTCACAATTCGTTAATTGATCAATTTACTTTTGAGGCAATGTTGAGTGTGTTTCTTTGGTATTCCTTTCTCCTTCTTTTCGCGCAGATCAAGGTGTTAATCGAATCGCACATCTTGAGACTTGGTTTCGGCCGACTTACATTAAGAGTGGTCGATATACCGATGTCGCCATCAATGTTGAGCCAACATCCGTCAACATTGCTCAGGTCAAGACTCTTTCTTTGTCAGTTTTTGTGTGCTCTTTCGTGTTTTGGGTCATTTGAGGGGAGTAATTTTGTGTCTTGGGTAATCTGGTAAAATGTAAAGTGTAAATTATAATATCTTACTCTTATCTGACCTTGATTTGTTTCCTAAAACAAAAATGTACCTCCCTAGGTTGAGTCTTGAGAACCTTCTTCATTCTTGACCTAATTGATACGGTGGTCATTTGCTTTCCTTAATCTCATATTAACAGCTGTGTACAGATCTTGGTTTATGTTTTTGATATATATGATTATGATCCTTTGAGCAAACCAACCAAAAACACTCCTCCAACCATATTACCACTACCTCTCTCATTAGCCCACTTCTCCACCACTCACAAAAACTGCCATCCTTCTAAACCACTCTCTTACAAAAAAAAAAAAAAAAAAAAAAATTTCTTTCCCTGTATTTACTTCTTACTCCCAAAACCCTTCACCTTCCTCTCACCTTACTCTCTTGTCACTCTCAACCAAAACTCCTCTCCCGCTCTTTCTTCCTCAACTCTACTTTCACGACCCAAACAATGTCGTCCCCGACAAAACCCGTCTTGCCCGGATTTTCATTGCAAACACCTGAGGGGGAGCAAGCTTATCCTCTTCCCATTCGTGCTGAACCGGCCGATTTTGAGATTCCAGTCTATAATTGTGAGGATTCGGAAGATAGTCAAAAACCTCATCCCCTCGTACTAAAAACCACCATCTCCAAAAACAACAGAGTCATCACCATCAAACCCTCCGAATTTGCTGCGAAACCCTTGTTAAATTGGGGAGCATGCCCGACTTGCCACAAGATCGAGGGATGATGATGAAAGCCCAATGGGGATAGAGAAAGATGCTCCCATGGAGGATGCCGTCGAAAGATGTTCGACATCCCGAATTCAACATGCGATCCGACAGAAAACCCCAAAACCCGCAAGACTGTTGAAGAAGATGATGTACAACAACCGACAAAACAAGGAACGCTATCGATGGCCTCAATGATGAGAATCGCACCAAGATGCATTCCGAAAATGTTGAGTAACCCGCAATGAGCCTACTATCAACTAGTCAAGTGGAAGATCGGCAATGATGACTCGTAGAAAACCGAGAGTGATCCAATGAATATAGATGAGGATGTTGTTGCAACATCACCGCTCATGATGATAACAATGATGAAAGCTCTAATGATATGGAGGATTATGAGCGAACCAAGATGACTCTAAGGATGAGTCAATGGTTGAAGAAGAAGATCCGAAACTCAGATGAAAGCTCGATGACTCAAGATTATGAAGTCGAGAGGAAGAATCAAGAAGAATCACTTGATGATGAGGATGTCATTCTTGTAGAAGACCAGATTGAAGACCCCGAGGTAAATGATCTATCCTCCAACTCGTGTTTACAGATGGTTCGATTGATGAAGATGCGCTTTCATTTGTTCTATGATAACAAGAATCTAGAAAATATGAGAAAATAAAAACAATGCTATAGATGTTGAGAAGATAATTAAAGAGGACTCATTTGAAGAGTATAACTTGGTCGCTTATCCGAAGAAAAGGAATCTCTATTATGTCATACTCAATATCAGATTTGTTCCTCAAATCATAAGACAATTCTATGCCCATTTATCCGAAAATTTTGGTAGTAAAGGGCATGGTAAGCATCACGTGTGTACTTGAGAGGTGATGTATTCTTCGACTTCTAAGGATATCAATCAGGTACGTATAGAAATAGGGATGAGATTGAGACTCTTGTGGAGGTAACTATGGATGAAATTGCAAGAGAGCTAACTGCAGGAAAATTAAAATCTTGGCCTACTGGAACTCTAAATCTGAAATATTGTTGTTCTCTAGTATCTGTTCATGCCAGATCCGCCTGCATAACCTCGGTTATCTTCCAATAACAACAAGCTTAGCCAAGAGGCAGCCATGTTGCTTTACAGGATTAAAATGGGTTACAATGTCAATCTGGGAGAAAGGATTCTCAAGCATCTAGAAAATTCTAAGAATAGAGGGATCAGAGGCCATTTGATTCTTCCATCCACTATATTTGCTGTTCTTCAGATGCAGGGTATTGAGGTTAAAGCCAATGATGTCTATCATTCCAACTTTAAGTCTATCACAGTCACCAAACAACTACTGGAAACACATGACAGGATCTGTGATCTTCCTTGGGTAGATCCTGATGTTTCTGTGAACATGGATGTGGAGGAGAATATGCCTCTTTCTACTGGCAAAACTGATGCACTAGAAAGCTCTGTAGTTGCAGCTCACCATTCCAATGTTGACTTATATGTTGGGACAACATTGACTCCTAACATTGAAACTCTGTCTGCAGGTATTTTAACTGAACAGGACAAGCTGATTCTGGAGCAAATCAAAGGGCTTGATGAGCAGATCTCAAACAATCTGAAGTTTAGAAGTACTCTAGTTTCTTTTCTTTCCTCACAAAAAGGGGGAGAATAGATAACTTGAGTTCATTCTTATTCAGTCTGTGTTGAACAATTATATTTTTTTGTGGGTCTGTAATATTTTAAATTCTCCTGAATATTTCTTAAAATGTCTGGTTAAGGGGGAGAATAGATCTTTAGTAATTCTTAGTTATGTTTCTATGATCTGATCTCTTGTTTTGTTTTGTGATGAAAGACTAAGATTAAGGGGGAGATTGAAAGTGCAGTATGCACTTATATTTTGATAATCTTGTCTTTCAATAATCAGCCCAAGTTTGTGTTTGTTGTTGTTTGTGAAGTCACAGGATGATCAATGTTGTATAACATTGTGACAGATAGAACTCAATGTTGGCATAACATTGAAGATATAGCATTGCAGACATTGAAGACAAAGCACTTTGGACAGATACTTGACCGAAGTATTGACAAAACGAACAAGAATTGATTTAAGGAAAAGAACATTGTGGTGAAAGCAAGAAGGAATATATTTTATGAAGAATTGAAATATGGAAATTTCCTTCTATGCGCATTTTGAAGAAAACAAGTAAAAGGAAAAATTGCCTTTGCCAAGATCCTATTGCCTTTCGACATAGATGGAAGTGGTCGACATCTCAAGTATATATATGCAAGGATTCAGCAAAGCAATGTTTGAGCTTTTTGAAAAGATCAAAAGAGATTTTAGGCTTCTTGTTTTCTGCTAGCTTTAGAGTTTGTCTAAGAGTATTCATTGTTGGAATAACTCTTTCAAACATCGACCTAGAATAGCTTTTACTGTTGGTTCTTCTAGGGCTAGTTTTGGTTGTTTAATCAATCGTTTGTGATTGTATTAAACCTAGTTGATTAGATCTACTTTTCCTGTCAGTAGATATTTTGTTTAAGGCGCCAATATATTTTCTATATATCGCTTGGTAATAGAAGTTACTTTATTCATCCGCTATTCTTTATCAGAGACATTGTTGAACAACATTGTTGGCAACATTGTCTATTGATCTTGTTTCAAGTACCAATCCGGGATCTTAAGTTATTACAGTTTCAATTGAGCGGATGGCAAGAACCAGAAGGGAAGCACGGACCAGTACTACTGGCATCGGAACTCCACCACCCCGTCATCGCGGACGTCCACCCAACAGAGGATGGACGGCCACTACAGCAGGAAGGAACGCTGAGGGAAGAAGATACCTGAGCGATGGTCACACAACAAGCCCATCCTCTGATGAAGGAAGAGACGTTTCATCTAGAAGAGTCCGTGATGTTCCTGAGAATGCCGTACCCGAGACTCACGGAGAAGAGGCCATGCAAGTTCCTCCGACAGGAACACAAGGTCCTCTTCCAGGTCCGCATTTTACCATGCCAGATGGTCGTATAGTCCGCACTAGTGATTTTGGATTAAACGAGAATCAATTTGGTAGATTGCTTACAATAATCCAAGGTTTTCTTGGGTCAAACAATGTCCAACCTCAATAAGTCACTCCGCCAGTGGCTAATCCGGGGCAAGCTGAGCCCGCTCTATCAGGGAACGAACAGCGTCCGATCCAGCAGAGGTTGGGGAATCGGCTACCACAGGAGGATTTGCGGAATCTCCTAGACAGAAGAGCCTCTGCTTCCCAAGCTCAACGTGAAGGAAGTCCGAATGGACAGCGAGCATGTCAGGAAGACGGAAGCAGGCAACCTAGAGCTCCACAACAAATACCTCCGCAAGCCAGAGATCATGAAGCAGAAACCATTCCCATGGTCCATGTGGATGAACTCCCAGCGGATGTAGCTATTCATCCAAGGACGGGAGAGGTTATGAATGCGGAAGAAATCTATGCTCAACAAAAGGCCTTGGAAGCTCAGATTCTCCATCTCGGACGTTTGGTGAAAGATCATGAGGAGATAACTACTAGTGCACCAAATCCTTTATGTGATGATATCATGAAAGAAAAGGAACGAAATAAGAACCCGGATCAAGTGATTCTAAACTTGGAGTACTATTATGGAGATACTCGTCCTGTGGGCAACTTGACAAGGTACAACAGCAAGATGGATTCCAAAGGGATGAGTGATAACACAAAAGCTCTCACTTTCTCATCCACTCACTTCGCAATAGCCATGGATTGGTACACTGCACTGCCAAACAAATCAATAAAATCCTATGCAGACCTCTCTTCCAAGATCCTGAGATGATTGGGAAAGTCGAAAAGAAAGAAACGGACCGTGGAGCACCTGGCGGAAGTTCTACAAAGAGAACAGGAGGATCTTAGGACTTTCCTAGATCGCTTCAATGCGGAGGTTCTCCGAGTTGAGTCTCACAGTATTAAAGAACGTGTCCGTCACCTGTATGCTAATACTTACAACGGAGAACTCCGAAAGAAACTCTCTAGCCAAGAAGTAAGGAGTGAAAAGCATTTGGATGATATTTGTGAGGAAGTGATGTACGGAGAATAGTACAGAAGAAACGTTCCGGTGACAGCTGAATCCAAGAAAGGGAAGGAGCCAATGAAGCCAGAGCAACGCCACGGAAAGTTTGATACGAAGAAGGAATACAAAGATAAAGGTTTCAACAGGGAAAGGAGTCCGCCAAGAAGGTATGTGGATTACACCCGTCTCAATAGACCGAGATCCGACATCTTGGCCACCATTATTGAGAAAATGTTAGATGTTCAATGGCCAAAGCCATCTCGCAATAGTCGGAAGAACAAGAATGCAAAAGGGTATTGCAAATTCCATAAGAGTTGTGGTCATGAGACGGACGATTGCATTCAACTGAAAACCGAGGTTGAGCATTTAATAAGTGGAGGAAAGTTGAAGGAGCACGTCTACAAAGACGAACCTTCTAGGCATTATAGAACGGAACAAAGAAGGGAAGACAGAATAGCGGAGCCGCAACCACGTCCGCTATCATTGCCCCCTCCGCCAATCAATCATCTGTCTCGGACAGATCATCACCAGTACAAGTATGATGATGATATTGAAATGGAGAATCGTTCATATAGTGGAGTGATCAACACCATAGCAGGAGGTCCGGCTGGTCGCGATAGTAGGAACGCAAGGGAACGGACAGCTCATATTTTGCGGAACAATGATAGATCTTACGCTGCTCTAGTGATCCATGGGACTAACACTATCTCCTTCGATGATAGTGAGATTCCCCCTCCTACGGCAGGAGACGAGGACCTGGATGACCCGGATGTTCCACTGGTGGTTTTCTTAACCATAGCCAGCTATCGAGTCAACAAGATCCTGGTAGACACAGGGAGTTCCTCGTACATCATTGCCAAAAGAACAATTGATCAGATGAATTTAGGAAGAATTCAATATGAGAGAGTTAATACCTCCATATTAGGATTTGGAGGAGGTACTGTTTGTCCTTTAGGAAGCATCATGCTTCATGTATCGTTGGTACACATCCCGCAAGAGTGACACAGCCAGTCCGTTTTGTAGTGATAAATCGAACTTTCGATTATAATGCCATCTTTGGTCGTCCGGGACTCAATCAGTTCCGAGCTATATCTTCTACCCTCCATAACAGAATGAAGTTTCCAACTCCCTACGGAGTTGGAGAAGAAGTAGGAAACATCCGAGAAGCTTGGGAGTGTTACATCATGTCTACTAGGAGAGCATCCGTTCCTGTATTAGCAGTCTCTTTAACTTCCGATCCGCAGGTTGTTCTCCCTCTGGAAAAGGAGCATCCCAACATTGGAGTAGGGAGTTAGAAGGACAAGTTTCCCAAAACCGCACGGATCGAGCCACATGAAACTCTCAAGGATGTTGAACTTGTCACTGGAAGCCCGGATAAGAAGACTAAAATCGGAACAGAGATGAATGCAGAAGTGGAAATGAAGCTCATCGCTTGTCTCCGAGATAATAGAGATGTCTTCGCCTGGAGCACTGACGACCTCAAGGGGATAGATCCGAGGGTCGCTGTTCACCGTCTAAACATGGATCCATCGATCAAGTATATCCGCTAAAAAAGGAAAGACTTTGGTCCAATTGAGGATGCAATCATAGCCGCGGAAGTTGACCGGCTCATGAAGGCCGGACATATTGACGAAGTCCGTTATTCCGATTGGGTTTGCAACGTCGTCATAGTTGAGAAATCACCGGGTAAATGGCGGATGTGCAATGATTTCACAAGGCTGAATAATTTTTGCCCAAAGGATCCATACCCATTGCCACGGATCGACCAAATGGTCGACTCCACAGCCAGATGTGCGTTACTGAGTTTTATGGACGCATATCAAGGCTTTTACCAGATTCGGATGGCCAAGGAGGATATTAAGAAAACAGCTTTCTTTGCTGCGGGAGAGGTGTATTGCTTTAAAGTGATGCCCTTCGGACTGAAAAACGCAGGAGCAACTTACCAACGACTGGTAAATCAAATGTTCAAAGAGGAAATTTGCAAAACCATGGAGGTGTACGTGGATGATATGCTCATTTAAAGCAAAACCGAGGAACAACATATAGAGCACTTGAACAAATGCTTTGCTATCCTTAGAAAGTACGGAATGAAGCTCAATCCGGAAAAGTGCACCTTCGGAGTAAAAGGCGGGAAGTTCCTAGGATACATGTTCACGGAAAGGGGGGAAAGTGCTAATCCTGAGAAGATAAAAGCCATCCTAGATCTTCCCCAACCAAAGAACATCAACGAGGTACAACAGCTTATCGGACGTCTTATGTCCTTGAGTCGCTTCATTTCACGATCCGCGGAGAAGAATCTTCCATTCTTCAATATCCTCCAGAAGGGAGAGAACTTTGAGTGGACGGCGAAATGTTCTGAGGCTTTTGAAAACTTTAAAAAGTACCTCCATTCCCCACCACAGCTCTCCAAACCCGTAGAAGGAGAACCACTATACCTCTACCTAGCCATTACGGAAGAGACAATGAGTTCCGTGTTGGTAAAGATCCAAGCGAATGATCGCATGCCAATTTACTATCTTAGTAAAGACCTTTCTAGGGCGGAGACAAGATATGTGAAGATTGAGAAATTTGCATATGCTTTGGTTTACACCGCAAGGCGGTTGAAACCCTATTTCAATTCTCATAAGATAGTGGTCCTAACTACGGAACCTTTGAAACAGGTCCTTGGAAAGCCTGACCAATCCGGATGACTCTCTAAGTGGGCAATTGAGCTGAGCGAATACGACATTAGCTATCAGGCTCCGACAGCCAAGAAAGCTCAAGTTATTGCTGACTTCCTAGCGGAATACCCTGAAGCAGAGTTAGGGAAAGTCTCGGATAAGCAGGCATTCGAGTGCTTGATTACAAAGCAGATCAAACGTAAGTCAGTTCCGCCGAAGATCAACCCGGATAACTTTGAAGATGCTCAATTCATCAATCAATCTCGGACTCCATCATGTGATGAAACTCGGGTCAACCACATGTTCCTCCTTGATGATATCTCAAACGAATCAAAAACTGATAATTCCGACCAGGATACTCAGAAAGAGGAGGAACAAAGGTTAAAAATTCAGGAGCCCATAAAAGATCCCCAAGCTAAGGAACAACCCACCGATATTTGGACATTGGAAGTGGATGGTTCATCCACTGGAAGAGTGGGAGGCATTGGAATCTACCTTAAAAGTCCTGATGGAGCGGAACTCGACTATGCAATAACTTTGGACTTCAAGGTTACAAACAACGAAGCTGAATATGAAGCACTGTTGGTCGGACTACGTATAGCCAAGTCTCTACAAGTCCAGAAACTCAAAGCTTATACGGATTCACAGATGGTTGAAGCCCAGTTTTCTGGTGCTTTTGCCACAAAGGGCCCTTCGATGATCAAGTATCTTGAGCTACTGAAGCAAGAAGTCAGTCTCTCTGAGGAGTTTAACCTGGAAAAATTTGATAGGGAATGGAATGAAAGAGCGGACACTCTGGCAAAGTATGCGTCTGCAACAGCTACTTTGGATATAAGAAGAGTCATTCTACACACAATTAGGAACTCATCCGTCATGATTCCTACTTCGACCTTATGGTCATTGGAACAGGAAGAAACTGGATGACTGATATCTTTAATTACCTCAAGGACGGATCACTACCTACTGATCCGAAGGAGTCAAGGAGCGTACAGTGCCGAGCAAACATGTATTTCATACTTGGAGAGGATTTTTATAAGAAATCCTTCATTGGAACCCATATGAGATGTTTGAATCCACAAGAAGCAAGGACAGTGCTTGAGGAAATTCACAGTGGAAGCTGCGGGAGTCATTCTGGTGGGCGGACTCTTGCTCAAAAGATCATCCGGCAAGGTTACTACTGGCCTACCATTGACAAAGACTCCACAGGCTTTGCCCGGAACTGTCCTGATTGTCAGTATTATGCAAACATCCTCCATCGTCTGACTCATCCAATGACTCTGTCAGGCATAGCATGTCCGTTTGACCAATGGGGGATTAATATTGTCGGACCTTTCCCAAGAGGCACTCAACAGAAGAAATTCTTAATTGTACATGTGGAATATTTCACTAAATGGGTAGAAGCAGAGGTCGTGGCCACTATCACGGAAAGCCGCGTGCGGACCTTCATTTGGAAGAACAACATCTGTTACTTTGGCTTACCAAGAATTCTTGTCTCGGATAATGGTGCTCAATTTTTGGGCAATAGACTTAAGGAATGGCTGGCTTCCTTCAAAACTGAGCAACGTTTCACATCTTTCGGATATCCATAGGCTAACGGACAGGCAGAGTCCATGAACAAAACAATTGTCAAGATCCTAGAGAAGCAATTGAGAACTTCTCAGAATAGTTGGGCGGATGACCTATATGGTGTACTCTACCATCACACCACAAAGACGGATCGCAACTAGGGAGACCTTTGCTCGTTTATGCACGTATACCATACCAGCAGAGATTGCTGTCGAAACAATGAGGATCCAAGAGTTTCATGATTCCGCCAATCAGGAAGCTCAGATCTATGAACTAGACATGCTAGATCAGAAGAGGAACGAGGCATTGGCTAATATCCATAGATATCAAGCAACTACAGCCCGGGTCTATAGCAAGAATATTCAAGCTAAAGATTTACAGGTCGGAGACCTAGTGCTCCGCAGAGCTGATATCTTGGGCAATGTTGGGAAACTCAAACCCAAATGTGAGGGACCTTACAAGATCATCGGAGCTAGAGGGAATGGAAGTTATGAATTGGAGGATGAGCATGGACGCCCACTCAAGCGTACTTGGAATGCTAAGAACCTTCAAAAGTTCTATGCTTAGGGTTTATTATGCGGAACTCCGTCAGTTATATTTTTGTTACTCTTTTGTCATTGGCCACGCAGCCCACAAGTTGTAATTGGATTTATGGCAAATCAATACAACTTCCATCTTTCGATTCAAACCGAAATTTGATTATTTACATGGCAAAGAGATTATAACAACAATTCTGTTTGTATAATAAACAAAGGTGCACATAATCCCCTTTGTACATGTTACGATCCGATATATCTATTTGGATTCACACAACATCTACAATACAACGGAAAAGTCACACGCTTCCTAATATGCCATAACTTCACTAGGGGATCTCTCAACCAACGGAACCCTTACCGCTCCAATAGCATCGAGCCTTCCATAAACATCGAGTAGTTGGATGCACCTGTAGCACGGAAGAAACAAGGACTAGTCTCCGGACATTAAGATTCTTCAAAACATCCATTCGTTCGAATCCAAATACGGATCTGATACATTGATCATATTACGACCCACCCGCCAACAGCTCCTCGGACAGGACAAGCTCCTACCGGGTGGATCATGCGTATGACCGATGGGATCGTCCGTCGACTTACTACTCAGATCAGATCATTTTCCAAGATATATGTTTCTTAACAAAAGATCTTGAGCAACCCATCCCTCTAGACCCACGCCACTCTCAAACTCAAGACAATATGTACTGGTTTGAGAGTGGACGGGAGTCTCAAGGGGGAGACTGGTCAAGAAAACCATCTTCCTATTAAGACCACTAGGAAGAAAGAAATTTTCAGCAGAATGGGGATTAGAATCAGAATTGTACGATCAATGCAGTTGAGAACTCGGGTATTTATAGATAGGACGAACCAATCAACGTCCGCCATGTGAAAAGATTGACATCGATTTACGGGCTTGGGCCATCTATCTGGGCCAGGCAGTGTTGGATCATTTGGGCTTACCCCATCTGGTCATATTGAGCCCATGTTTTTAACTTTTCATAACTATCTATAAAAGAGTCCGAGTATAAACTCATTGATCTATCCATGCAACCCATTTTATGGAAATTGCCCAGTGTTTATCTACCGAGTAGTCCGAGAAATAGCAAGTTGATATTTTTTTACCCAACTTGCAAGTCGAAGAAAGTGATCCGAGTTTGCAAGAGTTGTATACTCATTCAATCTATGAAGACTATGCATGTTTCAATGGATCAAAGAAGTACGGAACACACAAGCATCATTATATAGACAGAAGAATATTGTACTTGCGAAAATATTAAATGCCGAAGGAAAAAATTAATGTGCTTGGCAACAGATCCGTGCCATCAAAGATCAATATTCAAACATTACATACTTTCCACGGAGCATACCCCGGGCTTCTCACTGAGGAAGAGGCTGGCTCGGACCGACTTCATCGTCCTGCATGATTGGCATGACGCCCGACACTAGTGGCGCTGTGGCATTTTCACGCGACTCAATAGCATCAAGGATGCCTTTATGCTCGAACATATTATAGTTCGCCATAGCCACGGATCCGGAGGGCATTTGGTACCAGCTTCAAGAAGTTCACATAATTTCAAGGCAAAGCGCATTTTCTCCAAAGGCCTTCGTAACAAACTCAGGAAGAAAAGGTCCGCCGTTGTTGATCTCAATGTCACCTTCATTGGTGACCACCTCCGCGAACTCACATGCGGCCAACCGCTCATCCGGAACGACATCCACCGGAAATTCCACCCCATTATCATCCGCGGACGGATCCAATCCTTCCTTTTTCCAATCAAAGTTCGAAGGCACCAACCCCTTCGCTTGCAATTGGCCAATGGCGGATGAGAACCCCTCCAAGCGGAGAGCATTGACTTTGTCCGCCATGAAGAACTTGAATGAGTCGGACTTCATAAAGTCATTCACAGCCTGGATCCGGGCAAACTGGAGATCCTCGAGGAGGAAATCCTTGGATTCTAGGAACATCTTCATGGCCCCATCCATGAAGTGATCCTGTCACTCCAGGTCCGCCTTAGCCTGGTCCCAGTTCTCCTTCAGCTTGGTGATCACCCCATCCTTCTTCTTGGACTGGGCCTCAACTCGTTTCACCTTGTCCACTTCCTCTGCCACAGCAGCCACCGCCTTATGCAGATCATCTTCAATGGTAGCCCTTTCACTGGCCTTCCACTGCATAGCTCTAATCATGCATCCGAGCTACAAGAAATCCGAATAATCAAAAGTTGTATTCTCAAACATCAATAGAAACAACAAATTCACTGAAGTCACTTACCCTTTGATGCAACTTGTGGATCTCTCCGACCCTTTCAATCTCGGGAAGTCCACGACTCCACTCATACTCCGCATCAAGGGCCCCTTGATCGGATAACGGTAGAATGGAGGTGAATAGCTGCCTCTTCACCGCAGGAGAGACATCCGCAGTTACGTTTCTCTTGTTGCCAGAAACGATGGCATCCTGAGGAGCTGCAGATGCAGTAGAACTGCCAGGCCTAGAGGTCCTCGGAGCAGCAGAAGTTGGAGGCTTCGAAGCAGAAAGACTGGTAACAGAGCTGCCTTGCTCTGCACTTCCAAAGTTTGCGGAGCCTCACCCGCCTGCCTCTGCCTATCCTCTTCCGCAGCAGACACCGCTGCATTCTTAGGGTCCGTCATTGAGAGACCCGCAGAAGTATTGATGATTTTGGTCCTCAGGCCAGTGGCAAGCTCAAGAGCTTGTTGCTCCCTATGCTGCTTCTTTTTCTCACGGAGAGTCGACATAATGTAGTTGAACCAATAAGTTGCGGAACAAACAAACAATGTCAGATACGGATTTACAAAAGTACAAGTAGCGGACAACTATGAAACAATCATGCATGACATTCAAATTAAGAGAAAACACAAGTTATAGTATAGAATCTTTATTGAATTCGGTCTTCCCTACGACCTCCACAACATCAATCAGTCCGCACAAATACGGCAACGGCTGGCAAATCAATCCGTGAAACAGATACGTAGGTGGATAGTTTTTCTTGTGGATTTCTGTCACCCACGGAGCCACATTCCTGGGGAGAGGGTGCCAGTCCGGGATACTCTCCCTTGAAACTTCTTGGGCAACCCCCATTGCTCCCGTCTCCCTGCGGACTCTCCAGGCTTCAAAGCCATCGCACGAAGATGTATTTCTCCCACCATTTTGATCCGAGAGAAGAAATGGGATCCGAAATGAAATTATAAGACTTCCTATTTACAAAAGTATAAAAAAGGTGATTCAGGATGTGCTTAAATTCGGACACGATGGGAACCTTCCATCCACAGGAGAAGGCTGCTTCATGCACGCACATATATCTAGCGGGGGGATTGTAGAAGGCGTGCCCCGGCTCCAGAACCATAATTTCAACGGATTCGGGAATCTCCCACTTCCGCCTCCATTCCGGAATATCTTCAGGCTTAACCTTAGACGGATAGGTGGAAAGCAAGCCATCCTCGTTAAGCTCACCGTGAGGGTTCATGATCACGACAATGACGCCGACGAGGAAATTTAGTCTACGCTCGAGCTCCATGACCAATTTAACGGCGGATTGTGTTGCGCGGGCACTTTAGGGTGCATGACAATCTGTCGATTGTTCCGCCCAGACCTTCCCCGTAGACGGGCAGCTTGAGAGGCTTCCTCCTCTTCCTCTCCATCTTCCTCTTCTTCTTCTCCAACTTCTGTTCTCCCGGATGTACTCGGATTGGACGGACCTGTTTCCATCACAACACGCCTCCTCCTCCCGACTCAACATCTCCACATCATCCGCCTCACGACCAAAGGTCGCCTCCGCTCTATCTGAGGCACATTCCTACCTGCAGGCATACCACCACTGCCTATGGTCCGGGATTGGACTCGTGCCCTTGTTCTCGCAACATTCGTCCGGCTTCTCACAGCCTCATTCTGAGTAGTTACAGTGTCACGGACGCCATGCCGAGCATCTGAGTCCTCAGAAGAGACGAGCTCCACAACGTCCGTGTTGTGTACCTCCGCAAGAAGTCTGTTATGTGGAATCTCCAATTTCGGGTGGTCTGACACGGACGAGGTCACCGCAACAGACTCGAACCCTTGGATTAGTCCGTCATCATAGTCTTGAACTTCATGTTGGTTCTGACTATCGCTCTCGGACATCCTAGGGCACAAGGAAACGGATCAGAAAATGATGTTGTGGTCGTTCGAGAGTTCGTTTGTGTATCTTATTAAGTCCCACTGTCCGAAGAAACCCTACTTTATCGGGCGTTCCTATGGGTCATTTTTTCCTACCTACTGGCACCTAACTTGTCACACAAGGCCGTGCCACAAGGGAATTCTATGTTCCAATTGGCACTGTTATCTACCACACGAGGCAAGGCAATAAGGATCTCAACAAGCATACTGGCACTACAATCTATCATACATGGCACAGTCACAGGGCCAATCTACAAGTCATGTCTACAAATTGGCACCATAATTCAACTACAGAAAGCATGCAATACTAGAATCACCAAAATTCAACATACAACACATTACTTGGCAAAAAACACCCTATCTATACAGCATACGAGATTGGAAATTCAACAAAGCATACATGCATCCGAGAAAGAAGAACAATCAGTTAGAATTTAGAGAAAACCAGATATACTTACTTGATAAAGCAGTTTAAAGAAGAATGGACGGATCAAAAAGCCTTGCTTGCTCTCCGAAACCAACTTGCACAGAAGATCTGATTGCTCACTGGAAACTTTGATTGCTCGGAAGTTTGTTATTTGCTCGGATTGCTTAGGATTGCTCTGGATTCGATTTGGCTAAAGTGTGAAAATGACAAATCTAGCAAACTATTTATAGAGGGATAGTTGGGGAAGACGAAACGTCACATCACTTAGCTTTTAAACCCAGTCGTTGATCATTTCAATCCAACGATCGCATGGGTTCACATTTGACGAAATTACATCGCGCCCATTAAATTTATTTTGGAAATTCTACATTGTCTCGGGATCCTCACTCATGGGTTGGACAGACGACTTATTGGGCCTCTTGGATAACTATTCATCGGCCCAGCTGAACCATTTCACATATCCAGCCCAACGGATTGCTTCCTAAATACTCATCCACAAGAGACTTCTTTCAATCCTAATATCGTACTCGGATCTCGATATATCTCGGATACAAATACCTTTTCCTTCTACACTCCGGGATTTTTTCTATCTCGGACTGTAGAAAGAAGGGGGGGGGGGGGAGAGAGAGAGAGAGAGAGAGAGAGAGATATTAAATTCCTGAAACACGGATACGGATTTTTAGCACGAAAAGAAGGGATTTTCTCCTCACATTTAACGGTTCGGACACGCTCCTAAAACACATTTGTTCTTCTACTTATAGTTCCACAACTATCTTATACTAAGATACTTGAAAACTAGGGAGACATATGTTAATACGGATATATGTCCAATCCGTTAAGGGCGTCAAAGAGCGTGTCCTAGAGCGTATCAAGGCTAAAATGGCCAACTCAGTACTTATCCGACCTTGGGTAGTCCGCCTTAAGGATATCCTTCCTGGTCAACCAGTACACACAGGTCAACACACCTTTTCAGCTAGTCCGACCTGGTTGGGGCACGACCTCCGATCTCGACAAGGGATCACATATCCTACATTGTCAGGATGCCAAACGGACCGGACGAGATAAACTCGGACGCCACCATTAACAATAAGACCAAACGTATATATTGGAACCTCCAAGATACTTTCGAGCAGCTTGTGTCTCGGACCCACCGAAGTTACCTAGAATGCACTAACTCGACAGAGCTCGGATCATTCTAAAGGTCTCACACGGACCCATCAGCGAGAATTGTACTCTGAGAGGTAAAAAGACCAATCTATCCCCCCAGGCCCATCAAATGGTGTTGTACTTTCACATACTATTGGGCCATGGGCCAAGGAAGTATTGTTGTCCAAATCCTGAACATACACTTGGCATCATCTTATGAACCACTTCATAAGTACATGATAACTATAAATATAGCACAATGTCTCATACATTGAAGTAAGTCAACTCATACCACAACTTCCCTCCTAATTACTACATTGAGAGCTTCCTTCTCTCTCTTCAGTAAAGTCTCTTCCTGGTTTGACAATAGCAAACCGGGTTACCCTTCTAACCCCCCCCCCCCCCACTTAGTCCTTTCATGTGCTCTGGCTCGAACAAAGCTCTTAGGACGAACATCAAGTTGGAGGCGGATCTTAGAATTAGGACCTGTAGTAGTTTAGTTAGTGTTTGAGGCTCAACCCCTCAACAATTATAAAAAATATTGCATATTTATGATGTCATCTAAGTCAAACTACCGAGCTGAACTTATTGAACCTCCCTTAGTAAGTAGGCCGGATCAATTGTTGGGTTTGGTGATACATAGTTTAGGATTATTCGTCGGCCAAAGCCTGTACGTACTCTCTAATTAATGTATGCTTATTTTCACACAAGGAAAAGAGAAAATAATAGAAGATGACTCAACCACTAATCAATAGAGACCCATCCATTAGGCCGCGACGATTATTGATAATAACTTAGGCTACAAACATCACATTGATATGATAATAACTGTCTATGAATGTTTGATCGAATGTTTTATTAGATTTGTCTTACCTAGCTAAGATACAGCATTGTTGCGAGTTGAGGAGTCTCCAAGATATTGTGTGTTATGGAAGTGCTAGTTGTAGTACTTCCTCCCTCCCGAATTGAAGTTCCCGTTTTATTTTTTGGACTTTTTTAAACATCACAATTAATCCTAATTCATATCATAAAAATATTTTTTTTAAAGTATTACAAAATATAATAACTATACTTACATAATATAAATTTTTGAATTATCTTTTTGTTATGGTTTAGTATTAATTTGTATTTAGACGAAGGTTAAAAAAAGTCAACAAAAATCAAACTGAGGAAGTAGTATTTACATACACCCTCTGTCCCATAACAAATGGCACATATTCCAATTATATATGTCACAATACAAATGCCACGACATTTCCTTTTTGGATACATTTATAACCGAAGTGCATTTGATCCCACTTACATTTACACTGCACATTAATTTCCGTGTCCAAAATCCAATGTGTCATTTGTTCATAGGGACTTACTTTCTCTTTAATTTAGGAAAAATAATAAAATATTAATTTATGTAGGATATTATATTGATAAAGTAGTAAGTGGTTGATAAAGTATGAGAGAGAATGAAGATAGTGATGATAAAGTAAGAAAGAGAAATGACAAAGAATTAATGGGTGGGATAAAAAGTTTCCTATTTTGGCTTAGGAAGTTTGTAATAGTACTCCAAATAAGGAAAGTTATGAATCTTTTATTGGACCAGAGAGAGTAATAATTAATGCATCATAAAGTTACTCCAACAACAAGTGAACGGGTTGTACTCTTTCAACAAGGTACAACTCAAATTCCAATTATAAATTTAAAGACAAATACTCATTTGAATGGTACTGGCGAACATAAACCCTAAAAATTACATCGTCGTCTCCCTCCCTGCTCTTCATCGTCGATCATCTATCGCTCCCTCTCCCCACCACTGTTGAGGGTGAAGTCCCCCAATCTCTTAGTGAGTTCTTCCTAAATCGTCAAAGTCCAAATCACTACAAATCGTCCAATGCTAAGGTCCAAAGCTCTACAAGGTCCAAAGCTCTAAAGGGTAAGAACCTGCACAAGTAACTTTGGAGGAGGGGTTAGGACCGTAGAACCTGCACAAGTAACTTTGAGAGAGACTGAAGATCTACTCTGTATAGTGTTCGGGATTAGTTCGTAAAGATGGCATGTCTCACAACTGAGACATTTTTTTTGGGGGGTCATTTCGCTCCTTTTTTGGGTTCTTCTTGATTTCCTTGGAAGATCAAAAGGTTGGAAGAAGAAGGGATTTTTTGGTTAGACGCATGGGAATGTGTGCCATATATATAGAGATTTCCAAAGGGATGGACTTCACGATCGCGTTATGTAAGGCCCGGATCATGCCAACAATGCTCTATTAACCCCATGGCCCATCAATTAGACTTAACCCATTTCCCTAAAAATCACATCGTCGTCTCCCTCCCCGCTCTTCATCGTCGATCATCTATCGGTTCCCCTCCCCACCACTACGCGAGGTAATTTTCTTTTTCATTTTGATAATTTGTAAGATTTCACATATATTTCTCGATTTGATAATCATTTACACCATGTGTGATTGAATAGTTCTTGAATTTATTTAGTTATTGTAGATTATTCTCCATTTCGGTTTTCTTGAACATCATTTTGAAAGATTTTTTCCCCTTGTCTTTATCTATTAGATCCTTGTTTCTAGTAAACATATAATTCGATCTAATAGTTTTAGATTATATTGAATATAGAGAATGTAGTAGCGTTTCGCAAGGGATCCTATATAATCATTTGAATGATTATTTTCTATAAAGGATTAAGGAGAACTCCATCTGTCTATCGATATAATACTTGTAGATCGAGTAATTAGAGGATTCATCCGCACAGGTTCGTAAAACTTCTTATCGGCTCACGTATACGATAAATTCGCTTCGATCCCATCTGGATAACATTATATGGATGATAGATTAATATCTTGTAAAACCAATTTTACACTCAACAAGCTAAAAATCTGGTTTCGATGGTGCATAAATGACCTAGTCATTTGGTTATGTGACCGAGACAAAACCAGTTTACATTTGTTAAGTGTAGATGCTTTTTTTTTATTTTTAAAGTTATGGTCTCTCATTTCTTGTGTTCTTACTTTTGTACTTTGTCCTATGGTTGTTTTACTTTCACAAATTTACTTATTTTTTTATTAATATATAGTACATTTGTAAACGTTATACATGTAAAAACAAAACAAATATGTGAGGTTATTTGTAAAAGGAAATTTTATAGTTGTGTTTTATCACAATAATGGTATTTGAAGTAGTAGTAAACATTTGAAAATAAGAAAAGTTGACAGCGTATGAAAGATAGAGTGAGACAATCGTTTAAATTGCCTTTTAATTTTTCTTTTATATTCGCTAAAATCAATTTTACTAGTCAAATTTATTAGTTTGGTGTAGTTGTAACAACTACATTAGAGTAATTTTCTTTAAATAGTAAATATTATAAAATAAATGTAAATATATAATTATTTATAATTATATATTGGATATTCCAGTTTTCTAAATTCTCATATTTTCCAATCTTGAATAGATTCGTTATTTTGAATTTTGTTTTCTAGTTTCATATTTTCGTACTTATGTCTTTTCAATTTATTACTGATTTAAATATATATTTATATATACTTAGAGTTTTAAGTTTATTTTTAATTTAGAGAAATTATGTTATAACAAATGCAATTATTTTATTGTCTTCAATTAATTATCACTAATTAGGTGTAGACTCACATAGGTGATTGATGAATGCTTTACATAGCTTGTATTGAATGGAATCATATTCTTTTCTGATCGTTGTTTTCACGCTAATTAATGAATATTTTTACGATAATTAGTGATGTTTTTTGTTCGTCTCTCAATATATACATATTATTGATATCATTCACTGTCTCCTCAGAAACATGAATGATCAGCAGCAAGATTCTTCGAAGAATATTAATGAAACAAACAACGGGAGATATATTTGTAAAGTATGTGATCTAGAATTTCTGTCACGTGACTCATTCTGCTCTCACGTGCGTTCCCACACCAATGAGCAAGAAGCAGCAGGTCCAGCGAACTTACAATCTGATTCCTCATCATTGAACCAGGTGCCAAAGGTGAAAAAAATTCAAGTGACAATCAATTTGCACCGTAATAAGTCGACACTAGTAGGAACTATTGATGGTCAAAGATTTGCAATGGATAGTAAGCAGAATTTTGATAATAATAAGTCGAAAAAGCTAAAGCTTGCAGATCAACATTGGATTTTGGGTCTTGAGAACCTCCAGACGTCAATTCATGTTCAACATGCAACTACTAGTGAACGCAAGGGGAAGAAGAAGTTGTAAAATCCCGAAAGTTTTGGACCGTCTATTTATTTATTTGAGCCGGATAATTATTTGGATTTTAGTTGCTACACGGAATTTTATAAGTCATTATTTTGATCTACCGTTAAGTTGAGACGGGGCTGTAATTAATTTATTAGATTCGGATCGGCATAAAAGTAAAAGTGGTATACTAAAGAGTTTTTGCATATGGGCTTTGGACTGCCCAATAGAAGCAGGATTTCATTAGATGTAAAACTCTACAGTAATTTATAAAGATCCTCTTTAGGTCAAATTTATCAATTATGATGATTTTCCTGCCGACCAAACCGATCAATGAGATTATTGAATGGAACCATGAGATGAGTTGATTAATAAGGATTAGTATGGTTATTCAATAACCATGAAGGTACGTAATAGATTCGTGGTCTCCAAATTAGTTCTATTCTAATATAGCACCTTGTAATATCATTACTTTTCTTAGTGCTGACAAGAGGATTATGGATTAAGGGAAACTGCACTGTCACACTTTTGAGCAAGGATTAGCGAATGTGATCGGATGACCCATGGTACTGGCAATAAGGATTAACTCAGGATCCTATCAGAATTAGAAAGGGTCGATTGATATGAGGACTGAGTTGTTTTGGATTCAACGTAAGGGGAACTCTTGACACTTTTGCTTTATTTTATTGTTATAATATATGTATATGTATTTTTTTAAAGTTTGACAAATAATTATTATATTATGTTATGGTACTTGATATAATAGTATAGTGGAAATATAGGTATACATACTGATGAAATGATTGACAAGATTATAATTAATTCAGAGAAAATCAAAATTATCAGAAAGTGAAGAAAATAACTTAATTATACCTGAGATAACTCTGAATCTAACTCTGACTTGAAATTTGATCGGATTACAACTCTGACTTTAACTTTGAAACTTGATCAGATTACAGGAATCTGAATATTGCTAAGCTAATATTTTTAGGTGAAATTTTTACAAATACATAAAAGAATCTGGAGGAATACGATACAAAGAAAAACTAGTCAATACATTTTTGCTCGATTTCTTTCTTCTGTTTTTTCTTCTGATTTTCTTCCTTCTGATTGAAGCCTATTTAAAGGAATGTCAGGCTTCTGTGCGGACTTGAAAATCTTCAATTCACATCCGAATTTTGTTACTTTGTGCTGATTTTTCTCTGATTGAATAGTTTGTCGGGAATCTTGCTTTGTGCTGATTTTTCTCTGATTGAACAGTCTGTCGGGAACAGTCAGTCGTGATTTTGTCTTTCACTTTATCTTTCTTTTCTTTAATTGAGCAGTTTTTCGGGAATCTATCTTGTCACTTTCTCTTGTTTTTACCTCTTTGTATGGGAGTAAAAATCCCATAACAATCATCTTCATTGTCTTGTTCAAAATTGACTGAGGAACTTGATTCTTCATCTTCACTTGCAGTTTGTAGAATTGCTTTCATCTCATCCAATGAGCTTGCTTGTGCTAATCTTGTTTGAATGGTATTTTTCATCATCATGAATTCTTCATTTTGTTGAACCTTTTCTGGGGAGACAATTTGTTTGCTAAACTTTGGATGAAGTTTGAACCATTCCGATATGCTGTCCAGTTCCAATGGACTGGTGTCCATTTTGTTCCACCATTTAACTTCTGCTTCTTTTGTTAACCAATATAAATTGGTATTTTCATCATACCAAACATTTTGTAGGATTCTCAAAATCCAAGTTAAATTGAATTCTTTGTAAAATTTGATCATCAGGAGGTATTTGTGAGAACAACTTTGTTTTTTGTACCTATCCGTAAAGTACTCAAATGATTTTTGAACTTTGTGGGGGAACATTTCTGGTAATGGTCCAAAATCATGCCACCATGCAAGAAACTAGTTAGGAAGTTCTTCTGGAGGTGGTGGAGTTTTTCCCATTAAAAAGAAATATGACATGGAGTCGATCGCATTTTGTTTGTAGAGGAATTTTGTCCAAGCTTGTATGTAATCAAAATAATTACAAATAAGATGGGGTCTTATCTCTCGAGTATAAGGGTTTCCAATCACCTAAACTAATAACTTTGTTGATGAAAATTTTCGATAACCAATGGTCGATGAGGTATCTGGATGGTTTTTTGGAACTTTGTTTTGAATATGAAGAAAATTTGTTTGGACTAAGATGTCCTCATAATATTGTTGTGGTTTCTGATGATTTTCATAGATCCTGCAAAATTTGTCGTCTAAGATAAATTGTGAAATGATTGCACCTTGTTCTGCAAATTGTGAGGCATTATCATTATCTAATTGTTTTGGAAAATTTTCTGGAAACTAGTCATCTTCAATGACACATTCTTTGTGAAAGTGTCCTGTGCTTAAATAGGGACAATCTGGCTGGTCATCTCTATTTGAAATTTGGGACTTGGTTTGTATCAAAGTTTGTTGGGACTTAGTTTGTGTCAAAGTTTGTTTGTAGGTAGGTAATGTGGCTAATTTTGAATGCAGAGGTTGAAATTTGTTGGCAATCTGCAGAGATGTCTGTTGCCTTGTTTGTGGGCTATTTTGTAATGGTTTTGGTGACAAAGTTTGTTCAGGTTTACTTTGTGCATATTGTGCTAAATTTACCATTGGTCTTTTCCCGGAACTTGTGCTCATTGCTGCCAATGGTACTAATCTTCTTTCTTCCATCCTCGAGAAATTCTCTTGTCAAATAATCTGGAATACAATTGTCAGTTCCTTTTATGAATTCTATATCAAAATCAAAAATGGATAAGATAGTTTGCCATCTAGCAAATATTTGTTTTGATGCCAAATTTTGTACATCTTTTGTCAAAACTTCTTTTGCTGCTTTACAATCAATTTTAAGTAAAACTTTGGTTTAATAAATCATCTTGAAATTTGTTAATGCATAAGACTATTGAAAGTATCTCTTTCTTAATAGTTGAATAATTTTGTTGTGCTCCTGATCTCCAAGTACCCGAATGATATCTAATAATTGTCTCTTTATTATCATTAATTTGTTTAAGAATACCTCCCCTAATTCTGATGCATCTGTTTGCACAATCTTAAGAGTATTAGGGTGGCAAATGGTTAAACAGGGAAGAGTTTTGACTTTTGTTTTTATTTCTCTAACTATCTCAGTATGTTTGTTTGACCAAATCATGTTCTTTTCGCCTTTCAAATAAGTGGTTTACAAACTTGTCTTAAATTAGGTAAAATCCTACATAATTCAAAGCCCCAAGGAACCTTTGTAATTGGGTTTTATCTCTAATTTCATCTGGGAACTTATCTCCAAATTCTAAGGACCGTTGGATGGGTATGATAGTATTTTCATGAATTTGATGTCCTAGAAACCTTATGTTTATTTGAAATAATTTTATCTTTTCTCAAGTAAACAACCAAACCATTTTCTTTTATGACTTTTAAGAAAATATTTAGATGTTTCCAATGTTGTTCTATGTCCTGGCTAAATACTAAAACATCGTCTATGTAAACAATAGTAAAAGTAGTGTAAGGGGTGAATATATCATTCATAAATTTTGAAATTGATGGAGCATTTTTAATCCAAAAGGCATAACATTCCATTCAAATTGTCCAAATGGAACTGTAAATGCTTTTTGTACTTATCTTTTCTCGAAATTTGTATTTGCGTAATCCCGACTTCATGTCAAATTTTGAAAATACCTTAGCATTATAAAGTCTCTCGAGTAAATCACTTTATTTGAATTCGATATCTAATCCATTTGAGAACTTTGTTCAATGGTTTGTAATTTATAACTAGTCTAGAGTTCTCGCTCAAGTTCAAAGATTCTTTTGTACATAAAATGCGTAATATGACCATGGTGATTTGCTAGGCCTAATAATCTTAATTTTTAATAATTCTTAAATTTCTTTCTTACAGTATTCTAATAATTCTTGATTCATTTCTATTGGCCTTGCTCTAGTAGGAATTTTATTTTCTTCAAAATCATTTTCATAGGGTAAAGTTACAATATGCTTTTTTCTTTCCCAAAAGTCGTGGGAAACTCAACAAATCTCTTTTCTATTTTCTTTTGATAAAGTAAAATTTGTTGTCAAGAACTGGCTTTTAATTTTTCTTCAATTCTTTTACGACCTAGTTCTTCTTTTAGATACATAATTTGTTTTTCTTTATTTTTATTTTTGAAAAATTCCAGCTTTGTAAAAGATTTACATCTCTCGTTGTTACCGGATATTGAAATTGGAAAAGTATTTTCTTTCCTAGGACCGTAGTTCCTACACCTTGGTTATCTACGTAAAGGAAATAACATTTGTAAGAATGGGTTTCCTAAATGACTTTGGTGTTCAAGTTTTTATTAAAACAAAACTTGCTCTAAACAAATTCCATCATTGCAAATGTGTGCATTTGAAAGTTTGTAATTTATTTTTAGGTTTGTTGCATCTGCAGCTGATAACCTTTCTTTTGTTTTTTCAAAATATTTTGTCAGATTACCTTCTTGTATGCAATTCATGTCCGCACCATCGTCCATTAAGGCTATTGTTTCTAGGTAAATGTCCCTATAACAATTTTAATTTTGACATACCATCTTTGGTAGGTAATTTGTGATAGAGCATTTATGAATGATTCTCCATTATTCTTATTTTCTACATCATCAACTTTGTTTGTAATGCTTTCTTCTTTAATTTATCTTTTAGTTTTAAAATTAAAATATCTTGTTTTATTTCTTCATTTTCTTGCCTTAATTGTCGATTGCTTTTACTTCCTTAATCTCTCGTTGAATATCATTAATGAGATGTCTTTGTTTTGTGGGAATTGAATGTTTTTATTACATCTTTGAAATCTTTTTTGTTTATTTGAAGTAGAAGTTTCTTGTCCTTTTCTAAAATCATATCTTTTAATTTCTTTAGATAATTATCTTTTTGTTGAGGGTCTTTGACCTGATCAATCATTTCAAATATTAACTCATATTGATTTTGTTTTGTGATTACTAAAAGTTTCTTACTACAATTGCAAACACTTTTTCCCATTTCGTCGGAGACAAGAATACTAATCTTCTTCTTCCTAATAATCAAGTTTCATCATTATCGATTGAATCATTAAATTGATAATCTTCTTTATCTGCTCCTATTCCTTCTTCATCGTAACTTATTTCGTAAATTATATTTAAAAGCTGATTTTTTAATTGTTCGTCTGAAATTAATTCTTGTATCTTTTGCCTTACCTTGCAAGTGTTGGCATAATGTCCAGGTGTCTTACACTTGTGACATACTCCCTCCGTCCCAGTTTCATTTACCCGTTTGACTTTTTCTGGTCAATACTTACAAAGTTCGTCTACAAATTACTCATAGATAATGTTGGTAAAAAAATTTAAAAATTCATATTCTTAAATATTACATTTTAAATTTTCATTATATATTTTTCAAAAATCCATTAGAAGTATTATATGTGAGTAAATGAAGCTCAAAGTTGAACGATGTTGACCAGAAAAAGTCAAACGGGTAAATGAAACTGGGACGGAGGAAGTATTATTTTGTCTAGAGGGACTCTTTCTTTTTTATAAAATCTTTCTTTTTTCTTATAAAAATTATTTTTATTATTTGGTTTGTAATCTTGCTTATTGACTTTTTTGTTGGAATATTTTCTTTTGTAAGTTTTTCATTATGGTTATGAATTGGGGTTTGATTTTATCAAAACCAAACCGTTTCGCACTAAATTTCCCAATTCTTTTCTACTTACCATATTTTGTTTCTTTAACTGGGATTTTAATTTTAAATCATTACAAATTTGTAATCCAGTCAGATTTATTTGGTTTATAATTTCTCCGTAAGGCATTGTTTCTATATTCCCATTAATGTTTTTAATCTTTTCTCTTACTTTTCCGCAAATAACTTTGGTAACCCTGAAATAAATTTTTCTTTCCAATAATAATTATTCGGATCATCCCTCTCATAAATTTTCGTAAGAAAAACATCTTTGTACCATTTGAAATCCTGAAGCTTTCTACATTTTAGATTTTGTAAAATTTCAGTATTTCTTTCACTATACCAATTAGGATCCCCAACAAAATGAAGTAATATAGTGTAAATGAGAGAAGTAACTGCTACTGAAATTTGTCTATTATTATCATCTAAAATTGGTATTCCATTGTCATCTTGTTTAATACTATCTAATATTACATTTTGTTCTAATGGTGTAAGGGAGTTATCCCACCATCCTTTCAATTGTCCATTAAATCCTAAAATTAAAGTTTTTGCACAATCAACTTGGTCCATTCTATTTCCGTATATGTTTGATATGACTACCATCTCTTGACAAATTTTTATAATCTGTATTCGCTAACCCATCTATATTCCACTCATAAACTGTTGATCCATTAAAAGTCCTTTGGGTATGTGTTTCTTCTAATTGGATGTCTGGGGGAGTGGGTATAGGATAGAAATTTTTGTGTTCTACAGGGAAAATATGATTACCATCTTCAGACTCATCACCTGAATGGACAGTTTCTAATGATTTTTTTAAAGTATTTAATTTTTCTAAATTCAAATCTCCTAACTTAGAATTTATTTTCAAGAATCTCTGCTCGTTAACTTAGGTTTATACTCATTGATTTTAAAAGGAAATCTGTGTATCTGCTTATCTGGTGAAGTATGTTCTTTACTTGAGGATGCTAAATTTGTCTCAACTGGAGATTGGCTACCTAATTTCTTTTCTATACTATCTTCTATTCTTTCTAATTGTTTTCTCAGACAATGTAAACTTATATTAGTGTAATTTCTTTGTTTCATTCCCGACTATCTTCTTTGTTGTCAAGAAGAACATTTACAATCTATGACATCTGTTAAAACCTTTGTTCTTACAGGCTCTAAAGGTGGAAATTCATGTAAGATACTTGAGCCATCTTTCTTTATAAAATAAGATTTTGTTTTGGTTAAAACTGAAAGTTTATCATACTTTTGAAAAAAATAAGTAAAAATGGTATATGATTTTGTATAGTAACCATAAATTCATACCAACTGCTTTCTTATGACATTCCTTTATTTTTCGTAGAATGTTTCCATGAACCATTTTCTTTCTTGTTTGTTTTCGCCACTATAAAATCTTTTTTATCAAATTTTATCTATACAAAATTCTTTTGTCAAAACATATATGCTTGAAAGATTTGGTGAAGTTGGTTTATCCTCTTCTTGTTGTTCTAAATCATTTGTGCTATCACTAAAGCCTTGTGAAGTATAAACCGTCAGTAACATTTTTATGTGTTCTAACTCCTTGAAAATTATGTCTATCCTTTTCAAAAATACTAAAAGAATTTCTATGGGAATTACTCCGAGATAAATATTCACTATTTCTCTGTGAGCTATAATCTCTAAATGACATAGAACTTTGTCTGTTAAATCTTATACTAACCCCTCCATCTGGGTGGTCTACTATATTTTCTATTTCAGTATTTTCTATTGGTTGGGATCTTGGTATTGTTCCAGAAGGAAGCAACCAAGCTTCAAGATGATTAACATTTTTCCATTCTATAGTCTTAGGGACTGTAAGATTAGACTTTGACTTATTAATTTTCCAAAAGATAGTTTGTCCAGAAGGTTTTTCATAATGTACTGCTTTGACATTTAAACCCGTATTCATAACTTTGTAATGTATCCTATAAAATACTTCATATATATAAGAACCATGCTTCATTTTGTAATTAAGAGTTTTTACATTTAAAGTAAGAATATCTAAAATATGTGGGTCAGTCAGGGATATGGTAAAATTCGGATAACAATTAAAATAAATTGGTCCATTACAAAGACTTGTTTCAATTAATCCTAAAAGGGAATCTTGAAAATCAAAATGTCTAGCATCTCTGAGTGCAACAAAAATGCTAGTATCTAATCCTTCTCTTGTTAAAGGTTTAATAGCAATTTGTACAAGACCTATATGTAAGAATTTGTATCCACTGGCTATATGCTTTCTAATTGACTTTTTAGTGAATAAATGTAAAGTTTGTTGATCACTTACTAAAGGAAGGACTTGATCTTCTGTTTTTATAGTATAAGCTGATCTAAAGTCTAATATGCTTTGTTTATATATTGTACTCTTATCTACATTTGGTGGTTTCCAATTGAACAAATCTTTATCTTCCCAAGTATTTTCAATAGTAGATACTACATTTTCATTAGTATCCTGCATGTATGATGAGGTAGAAGCCATATTGTTCCTAAAAAGCTTATTCATTAATCTTATTGGCTTGATTTCGTAAAAGCTGATTCAGACATCGTCTTACACACCTATCCAAGGAATTATATGCATGTCTATCAGAATCAAAACTTACTACTAAATCAAGTCTGTTTAATTAATTAATACTCTCCCCGGGGACTTTATGGCTCTGATACCATTTGTATCAGGTAGCATAGCGGAAATATAGGTATACACTTGATATAATAGTCTATTCGAAAAAGGATCAAGTATGTGTATCCCATAAAATGTCTTTGTTGTGTGTGCGATTTGTGAAAGTGATTTGATAAAGCATGGATTATGTGTACATTTAAGCTCATCTATATAACTATGAAGTGTGTGGCCCTTTCGAGCGATTGTCGTGCTTTGGAGTACTCCGAGTGTTATGTGTGTGACCCCTATTGTGTTAGGGGATATGTTATGTGAAAGCCGACCTGTGTGCCACCACAGTTTGTGTGGCCGTAGTGTATATTTGATTCGAGCTAAATGTGAATAGTGTATTGTGACATGTGTTCCATGCAAAATGATTTTCGACTATGTTTGATATAAAACGGTGTGTATGCATACTTTTATATATGTACTTGATCCGGGTAAAAGTGCCAGGAGCTCACCCTTACACCCCCTTTCAGATATTTAGTAAGTGATTGGACGAAGATACTTTGGAGTTGAGACGGTAGTCAGCTGATGGATATGTGAAGGCTGTTTAGTAGTTGCTGCGACTCTGAGATTTCTATTGTATAAGATAATTTGTATTGTATAGGATGACTTATAGTATTGGAATCATTGTAATCATTTGAGGATAACTAATTGTTGTAATTAGTTTATGGGATTTAGACACTCTGCTTGTACCACTCGAGATTATTGATGCATTTGAGGATTAAAGGAAGGTCTTGGCGTGAGCCCATCTCACAATAGACGGTCGTATTCAAATTGTTTTAGTTTTGGACGTGACAAAAGTTGTCTCGATATGGTGCAACATCATCAAGCCAAGTAGTGGAGACTAAATTGACAATAGGTAATGCACCATCAGGCGCAAACAGAGGTGATGCTAGCAAGCCTTGGAGAGGTCTAGATATGGTCTTGAATGAGACAGTTTCCCCGTCGCATGCTCAAATTGACAATTATGGTCAAAGAAGTGAGTTGTCCATTAGAGGACTCAACATTGACCTCAACGAGGAAGTGGGGGAACTAGCTCACATATCTGATGATGTTGGAGAAGGAGCTCGGATGCCCATCTTAAGAGGGTTGGATAATGACTTAAATGAAGTTGTCTTAGATGAAGATGGAGAAGAAAGCAAGCCAACCCAGAAAAGAATGCTCGACTTTGACATCAATAAGACACCACCACCAGATGAAGATTAACAGTAATATGTGTGTGTCGGGGGGGGGGGGGGGACACACACACCCCAGCATGGGACCTTGGTTGCTTACATTTGGTGTTGTTTTCTTAGTCAACAATTTTGAATTTTTTGACAACTGGTTGTGAATGGCTATTTTCATTTGGACAATACATGTATGCTTTTGTGCGTGGGGGGACACACACACACACCCTAGCATGGGACTTTGGTTCCTTACATTTGATGTTGTTTTTCTTAGTTAACATTTTAATTTTTTTACAAACTGGTTGTGAATGACTACTTTCATTTGGACAATACATTTATGCCTTATTGCCTTAGACTTAAAATTTATTGAACTAGTGTTTTGCTGTTGAACATTGATCGTGCAAATTTGTTGATATTGGAATGTAGTTATATCCCCGAGCTTCTTGTTCCTATATCAAACACTAAGTATATTTGTGCACATTATATGTGCAAAAAATAAATATGTGTGCGATCAACCATGTTCAACAGGGTCGACCCATAAAATTTGAATTAATGGGCTTAGATAATAACATTTTAGAAATCTTTTTGAGATGTATGAACCTTCTTTCATAACTCATTAAATAAGACAAACGATTTGACTAATTTATATAGTAATATACCAAATCCCATAGGCTTGCATAAGTTCACCATGAACTCCTTTTACCAAGATACTTATGTCTGATTTATTTTAAATGTAAAATTCTAGAACATCACTATCCAATAGAAATACGTCCGAAATAAATAAAGTGATGTTAACAATTATTTAGTTGATTAATAAATTGATCTATCAATTAATTAACCTTACCACGATTCATAGTCGTGAGTGTGAAAGCATATAGTGTGACCCATAGACCGTTTATCACTCCCCAAAACCAATTCACTTTGGCGACCGTCTATCGTGAGATAGCCTTCCTTTAATCCTCAAATATACATCAAAATATCTCATAGTGGTACAACATAGCGTCTAATACAAATCCTCAGTCACAACAATACTCCACTACTACAATCATTTCTATACAATACTAATCCAATAGTATGCAACAACTACTAAATAATCTTCACAAATCCATCATGCATCTACCGTCTCAACTCCAAAGTATATTCGTCCAATCACTTACTAAATATCTGAAAGGGGTGGGTAAGGGTGAGCCTCAATGACACTTCTACCGGATCAAGCAGAGTATTTCAAACATACATATATATATGTTTACATATCCAAAATAATTTGCATGGATACTTTTCAAAACAATAACAATTCATATCTTTAGCTCAATCAGACAATACATTACGACCACATGAACCGTGGTGGCACACAGGTCGGTTTTTACATAACAATAATAATGCCCTACCAAAGGGATAACATAACAATGGGAGATCTCCAAAAGCACGACATTCCCTCGAAAGGGCCAAACAATTCATAGACATATCGATGAGCATAAAACATATTTTCAATCCATGCTTTTGAATAAAACTATTTTCACACATCACACTTGCAATAAAACATTCATGAGTGCACATACTTGATCCTTTTCGAGTAGACTATTATACCAAGTACAATTTCTTAATATAATAACCATAAGTAGTTTGTCAAATCATAAAACAATACACACACACACACACACACTATAACAATAAAATAGAAGCAAAAGTGTCAAAGAAATCCCTTACCTCATATCCAGCTTTAACCATTTCAAACAGCTCAAAATCCTCCATGCCAGACCTCATGAATCTAAGAAGCCACAAATATGAATAAGCTAAAATCCAAACACAGAAACTTAATAACTTCATAGTCTCTCAATGTTCAGTCGACCAAAATAAATTATCCTCCAATAACCATTGATACAGTCAAATAACTCCATTGGCATAACTCTCGTGAACATTTCATTCATGGACATGTCTATCAATATTCAAGGTAGAAGCAGTAATTAATTACTAATCAACACATTGATCCTCAAATTGATTTTTGGACCTGGATGAAATTTTGGCGAAGATTGATGTCGATGAGAAGGGGGTCTCATATAGGGTAGCCAAATGTAATAAACTCTAGATATTTCTATGTTAGTGGTCTAATATCCCCCCACCCCCCCCCCCCCCAAAAGGTACAATATCATATAGTACAATTTTTTTTAATATTATTATATAAAATATTGCATATTTATGACATCATCTAAGTCAAACTACCGAGCTGAACTTATTGAACCTCCCTTAGTAAGTAAGCCGGATCAATTGTTGGATTTGGTGATACATAGCATAGGATTATTCGCCTGTCAAAGCCTGTAAGTACTCTCTAAACCAGCCAAAGCCTGTACGTACTCTCTAATTAATGTATGCTTATTTTCACACAAAGAAAAGAGAAAATAATAGAAGATGACTCAACCACTAATCAATAGAGACCCGTCCATTAGGCCGCGACGATTATTGATAATAACTTAGGCTACACACATTACACTGATATGATAATAACTGTCTATGAATGTTTGATCGAATGTTTCATTAGATTTGTCTTCGCTAGCTAAGATACAACATAGTTGCGAGTTGAGGAGTCTCCAAGATATTGTGTGTTATGGAAGTGCTAGTTGTAGTACTTCCTCCCTCCCGAATCGAAGTTCCCATTTTATTTTTTGGACTTTTCTAAACATCAAAATTAATCCTAATTCATATAATGAAAATATTTTTTTAAAGTATTACAAAATATAATAACTATACTTATATAATATAAATTTTTGAATTATCTTTTTGTTATGTTTTAGGATTAATTTGTATTTAGACGAAGGTTAAAAAAAGTCAACAAAAATCAAACTGAGGAAGTAGTATTTACATACACCCTCTGTCCCATAACAAATGGCACATATTCCAATTATATATGTCACAATACAAATGCCACGACATTTCCTTTTTGGCAACATTTATAACCCTAGTGCATTTGATCCCTCTAACATTTACACTGAACATTGATTTTTGTGTCCAAAATAAAATGTATCATTTGTTCATAGGGACTTACTTTCTCTTTAATTTAGGTAAAATAATAAAATATTAATTTATGTAGGATATTATATTGATAAAGTAGTAAGTGGTTGATAAAGTATGAGAGAGAATGAAGATAGTGATGATAAAGTAAGAAAGAGAAATGATAAAGAATTAATGGGTGGGATAAAAAGTTTCCTAATTTGGCTTAGGAAGTTTGTAATAGTAATCCAAGTAAGGAAAGTTATAAAGCTTTTATTGGACCAGAGAGAGTAATAATTAATGCATCTTAAAGGTACTCCAACAACAAGTGAACCGGGTTGTACTCTTTCAACAAGGTACAACTCAAATTCTAATTATAAATTTAAAGACAAATACTCATTTGAATGGTACTGGCGAACATAAACCCTAAAAATCACATCGTCGTCTCCCTCCCTGCTCTTCATCGTCGATCATCTATCGCTCCCTCTCCCCACCACTGTTGAGGGTGAAATCCCCCAATCTCTTAGTGAGTTCTTCCTAAATCGTCAAAGTCCAAATCACTACAAATCGTCCAATGCTAAGGTCCAAAGCTCTACAAGGTCCAAAGCTCTAAAGGGTAAGAACCTGCACAAGTAACTTTGGAGGAGGGGTTAGGACCGTAGACCCGGTTTGCTAAGTGTCAAACCGGGTAAAGACTTCACTTGAGAGAGACTGAAGATCTACTCTGTATAGTGTTCGGGATTAGTTCGTAAAGATGGCTTGACTTACCTCCGTTGTCATGGGAATGTGTGCCATATATATAGAGATTTCCCAAAGGGGATGGACTTCGTCAGATCGTGCCAAGTGTAAGGCTCGGATTGCTCCAACAATGCTCTATTAAGCCCATGGCCCATCAAGAAGACTTAACCCATTTCCCTTTTGGGCTTTCGAGGGTAGTTTAGTCATTCTTCGAGAGGAATTAGAGACTTCTGAAGTCTGTCTCGGACCTTCATCCGAGAGAGTAGGTCCGAGGGTCTGGTACGGGTCGTCATTCTGTCTGTGAGTAACTCTCCTAAACCACAAGGCATAGTGGTTCGGACCTTGATTGTCTCGGACCCTGCTTTCTCTCTTGGTGCCAGTCCACTTGGTTCCTTATGAGGTTAAGGACTTACGTCCGAACCGTCATCCGGATTGGACCCCCATGGCTTCGGACCATGGTTCGGGTTGGACCTACTGTCTTTGGGGTCCATTTCACCGTTACACTCAGGAGGGTTGGACCGGAGGTGGCCTTTGGGTCGGACCTTAAGTCCTTGGACCTTTAGACAGCTTGAGACGCCTTAGGATTCGTTCCAAAGGCATCTTATGACGGATTGGACATATTTTCGTATCAACATATGTCCCCCTAGTTTCCAAGTATCTTAGTAGAAGATAGTTGGGGAACTAGGGGGACTGTAAGAAAAAAAAGGTGTTGAGTCCGGGCCTTTTGTCGTCCTTACCCTAATCTCTCCCCCCCCCCCCCTTTTCTTACCGTTCGAGAGTGTGGTCTCGGACTGTAAGTACGAAAAAGGGCTATTTGTAAGCGAGATTAGGCATAGGTCTGAAGGGCGTAACGAAGTAACGTTTTTTCAGTCGACTGGTAGGGATTGTCCGACGAGGGGCATCCGTACGGACGGTGTCCGTGTGTTCGAGATAAGTCATCCGTCTGTCAGTAAGACGGGGTTTATCTTGTATTACTAATCGACTCTTCGGAAGTTCCAAAATAAGACCTACGGGCGATTTCATAGCTCCACACCCGCAGGCTATTGAGGACAACCGGAAGAACGAGGATTCGTGTGAAATATCTAGTTGTTATTCGAGATAAACCATCGTGGTATATCCGAACGGACGAGAATCCATGTAGGTACAAGATCCAAGCAGCCAGTTCGCAAAAAGACTGTTGGTACTGTCTGTATTAATCAACTATACGGATCCAAATAAGGACCTATGGGCGATTTCATAGCTTCACACCCATAAGCAATTAGTTAAATCCGGATAGACTAAGGTCCGCGTGACGGACATAGTTGATTATTCGGTTGAGTCCGATAGGGTATGTCCGAACGGACAAGGGTCCAGGAAGTTTAAGACTAAAAGTAATCGTTTCTCAAAAAAAGATTGTTTGTCTTGTTTTTCACTAATCAAGCCTTCGGAAGTACTATAATGATCCTATGGGCGATTTAATAGCTCCACACCCATAAGCCATCAAGCCTATCCGGACGGACAAGGGTCCGTTGTGTCGGACAATGATTTATCTATCCGATCGGGGAAGAGGGACCACCTCCGAACGGATGAAAGTCCGTTGTTTATGATGTTTTATCCGTCCGAGTGAGGAAGAGGGATCACCTCCGAACGGATGGGAAACCGTGTCGTTCATGATGATTTATCCGTCCGAGTGAGGAAGAGAGATCACCTCCGAACGGATGGGAATCCGTGTCGTTCATGATGATTTATCCGTCCGAGTGAGGAAGAGGGATCACCTCTGAGGTTGCAAGTGTTGTAATTCTAATCGTCGTGAAATAGATATTTTTGGATGTAACTGTCATTTCGTCTAGTAATTTGAACTATGCCGTTGGATGAATTTTTATCAACGGTCCAGATTTAATCTTGAACTGATGTGACGGTTGAGCTTCCAAAAATATCCTTCTATAAATAGGGCACCAGTCGCTTTCATTTCTCACTTTTAGAGAGAGAATTTTCTTGATCTAAGTGAGTCCGAATCAAGTGCAATTCAGTTCGAGCCAAAAGAGCGAGTCCGAGTCAGAGGAAGTTTGTTTGTCGGAGCTAGCTGCCTTCAATCCAACCCTTCATATCTTTACAAGTGTTCACTCGGTCTTTTTAGATTTGTTAAAATCTGTGTTGAAGAAATTTCTCGCATGTTTTTATTGTTCGGATAAGTGTTGTATGTAGCTTGTTCGGACGTATGTAGTAGGTCTCTTCGGAACCTCCAAATTGTTTGTACTAATTACATACTAACTTCGAACTAACTACATCCGACAACAATTAGTGCCCTCCGAGCCCTCTAGGGGTTTTATAGGACCTCCTTTCTTTCCCTAGGATGTCCGATAGTGATAGCCAAAACCGCACCGAAGCTGGGGAATATGCATCCGATGAATCTTTCTATTCCGTGACGTCCGAAGAAGTTGACATTGGCGATGTGGAGGATCAACGGGGTCACGGATACGTGTCAAACCGGAGTGGCGAAGAACCCGAGGTGAGCTCTCCATCTTTTCGGTTAATCGTGCCCAGAACTAAGTATCCGGACAGACAGGATTACCCGGAGTCTTCCAATGTGCAGGAGGCAATGACGATTCATGAGACGGCCACGCGGGTCATAAGCAATCCGCATCAGAGCAAGGATGAATCCGAGTTATCGGTAGAAATCCGAGCTCTCTATAGGAACTGTTGGTCCAGATAACGACAAAGTAAAAGACTAGAGGGGGGGGGGTGAATAGTCTTTTAAAACTTTTGTCGATAAACACAGTTTCTCAGAAACCTGGGGGTTTCTGATACTTAAATTCAGAGCGCGGAAGACTTTAAGATAGGCTTTAGCATTGTTACAATCCTCATCCCTGACCAACCCTAGGTCTTTCTGAGAGAGAGCGATGCTGGTTGTTCTGTTGAGTAAAGCAGCAGCCAAAGGCTTCATCTCTTCTGGGACGGTTTTTAGCACTTCTGTGTCTTGGGCAACTAGTGTCTTTTTGAGTTCTAAAAAGACACTGTTCCTTGCACGGTGCTCTTCACTTCTTGAACTACTTGGTGCAGAGAATATATGAGGAGCAACTAGGGCTCTTTTGTGCTGAGTAACAAGTCTCTCATCTTCTACTTCAGTGATCAAGTTGTGGGTTTCAGCATCACTGTCATAATCTTTTTCTTGGATTGTTTGCAGATTGACAATCTTCTTCTGCTTTCCATCAAGTGTGTTGGCCTTCTAAGAAGATGTAGAAGGTCTTTCTGATGCAGTCGCAGCATTATGCTCTTCATCATCATTGTCATCCATTGCATCTATTTCAGCAGCTGTGACAACTATGGCATTCTTCAAATTTCTTTGCTCATCTAGGAGTGCCAATTCTTTGGCATTAGCTTCTTCGAGCTTTTTGATTTTGGCTTCCTTTTCATCAACAAGAGCTTGAGTCTCAATGTTGATTCTCTTTTCTTCTTCCAATACCTTTCTGAGTTGTTCAATCCTAAACTCAGCAGCTGAAATTTCTTCTATGGCATCATTGAGTTCAGCTTGTTGGGTATCTTGATGAGACTTGGGATGTGATGATGATGGAGCTGTCTGAGCAATTGAGGGAGTAGCCTTTTCTCCACTCTCTTTGCTAGCTTTCTGAATCCCGCCTTGTCCAGGTTGGGGATCATCATCATCATCACTCTTGTTCTTTGTTTCTTGGTTTGGATGCTCAGAGGGAGGTTCTTGATAATTATTTTCGTCCATCTCCTCGTCATCTTCTGAAACCAGGTTGATCACATTTGGGAATGTAATCATCCTCCCAATAACTTCTTCTTGTTCAGCAGGATAAGTAGTGAGCTTGTTGGGCAAGGCAGGATGGATAACCATCTGCTCTTGGGTTTGAGCATCCACAGACTTGAAATCTGCTATAAGTCTTTGTGCTACTTCATGAATGAAGTCTTCATGAATTAGAGTGGCAAATGAGTAGGACTCTGTAGGGAACAATGCATGGATATAATCCTCCAGATTTAGGGCAATTGCTCTCTTTTCTGGGACATCGATTACTCTAGCTACTTCAGAAAGGTCAGCCTTTCTGAGTTTCTGCCATTGTCTGAAGCACTTAAGATGTTTCTTTAAGGTGTGCTTCTGGAAGGCCTTGAGTAAATCAACTGGCACTAGACTTTGAGCCTGAAAGAAAGTGTTCAAGTTAGTTCTGTTCAAACTACTTGTGTTAGTATCTCGTGCGTATGAGCTTTCGAGCATACCCGTAGAAACACTAGCTCATCTTCGATTTTACTTGCTTGGGCACAGAGGCCTCAGATACTTTGATGTGAGGAGAAGTTTTATCCTCATCAACCTTTCTTTCTGCTTGAACCTGAGAATTACAATCAAATATGTTTAGAAAATGTTAACAAAAAAGATAGATGGAAAAGTGCTTTCTGAGACTTCACTTACTTCCAAGTGAGGAAGCTCAGTAGCAAGTTCCTCAGAAACCTTGGGGGTTTCTGGCACCTTTTCTG
Source organism: Plantago major (assembly GCA_026545765.1). Taxonomy (NCBI): domain Eukaryota; kingdom Viridiplantae; phylum Streptophyta; class Magnoliopsida; order Lamiales; family Plantaginaceae; genus Plantago; species Plantago major. The sequence continues at coordinate 29,105,662 of CM048843.1, forward strand.
CAGATACTGCTTGTTCAGCAGTTTTAGTTTCTTTTGGAGGAGATGGCACAACTGTTTCTCCATCCAATTGTTCTTCTGACTGAGCCTGTAAGAACAAACATAAGAGATTTTAGTAGTGGGTTCTCCAGAGCATTCGTTGAATAAGATTATTACTGATTACTTACCTTCTCGAGAAGGCTCAAGAATACTTCCTCGTAAAGCTTTTCACTGAATTTAGGTTTTTGGGTGTTGGTTCCACCACCACTACTTCCTCAGTTGGAGCCTAAGAAGAGACATTAAGAATATTAGAACATAAGAGCAATTTTAGCTAGTTATTCCTTGTTCAGAGATAACTTTTACTACCGTGGATGTGCTCTTCTTGATGTTCTGAGGTTGGAGGAACCTCTTCTTTATTCAAGGGGGTGGACAAGTTTTCTTCCCCCTGAAAGTGTGTCTCCAAGTTGGCCTGTAACAAATACAGCTTATGAGTAACAAGTTGACATACAATTATGTTGACATGTTAGATACAAACTATCTTTGTTACCTGAATAGAGTCAGGCTGATCATTGATCTCTTGAACTTGTGGTGAATCCACGCCTCTCAGGCTCATTATTGATCTCCTCTGCAGATCATTGTAGTTTCCATCTCAGTTTGATCCCTTTCTGAGAGTTGAGATCTCTTAGAAGGTTGAGGAACCTGTTCAAGAACAGGGTTTTCTTCAGCAATATTAAATGCTGGCATTGTGAATGTGGAAGCAATGGCAACATCTTCCATCATGCTATCTTCCTCACCCAGGCCTTCTTCTTCCTCACAAGCGAGGGGCTCTTGTCTTTCTGAAGAGCTGAGCTTGATGCTCCTCCACGGGTCTCATACTTGAACCTTTTGAGTACTCTTGCAAGTACTTCATCATCCTCAGAATCACTATTTTGTGTTGGTGCAGACCCATCTATGATATTTCTATCATCTCGAGAGTTCGAGCATTCGTTCGTGACTCTTGGGGATTCTCGATTTGCCTTTCGAAGGCCCAACATCTTCTCAGACCTTGTCTCCAGAAGGTTGTGCCTCTTGTATGATTAGGGGCTTGGAGGCTCTTTTTCTATGAGTCCTCTTTCTCTTGGCAACTAGAGGTTTAACTTTGGCTTGCTCAGAGACCTCCTCACCTTGCTGTGCAGTTTCTTCTTCTTCTGCCTTTTTAAGTGCGTTCTCAGCAGCAAGTTTCTCCTTTTCTTCAAAAGCATGTCTGAAAAGGGAGTTGGTGACTGGGATTTCCTGCCTCTCTCTGAGAGTGATTCCCATTGTTTCCAGAATGTAACAGATCCTGAGACCAAAGTGCATATTGGCCTTTGGCTCAGCAAGGCCATTGATGATTTTGGGCTCAAATTCCTCAATATGTCCAAGAAATTTGTCAAGGCGCATTTCCCCAATTGAAGTGGGTTTCGCCCTTCATGCTTCTTGTTCAAGATGCATCATCATCCATCTCTCCATGCTTATCTGGTCTACTCCACCTTTGTTGCCATCAAAGCACGGACTGAATAAGAGCTAAAGTACTCCAGAGCTTCGAGATGACTAGTTCGATGGCCTTCGTAACAAAGTCTCCGGCAACCTTTGCATTTTCTAACCGGATTGCTTCAAATAGCTCTTTGACGCCTTGAATCATGGAATCGCCCTTGATGTTGATGTCTTCAAATGTTCCTCAATTTTTCAATCGGAATATCTTGCGTAAAGTCTTGCGCCTAGAACAATTTCTTGTCCTTGGACTTCACCGCATGTATTTTCTTCTTCATCATTCACAACTTTTGTGATGATTTTGGAGTTGTTATAGAACTCCAAAGACATCCAAAGGTGGATAGTCCACTGCGGCAGATAGAAGTTGTAGATATGGGAATTCATCAAGATTCCTAATATCGCTTTTCTTTCTAGTTTTGAAGATATAATCTGGTACATATCTCTTTACTAGAAAGGCTCCCCAATTCATTTTTGTTTAGGGTTCCAATCGATGGGGTAAACTTTCCGGCGCTTATTCAACACCTTGTTCCTTTCCTCCTTGCTTTCAAAGCAGGAGCAGAGGATGTTGCCTTAAGGTTCTTCGTGGTCATCTTCTTGGGTGCCATCTCTTATATAGAGTTTAGAGTGAGTGTTTTCAGATGAATATTGCACAATTAATCGAGATTAGTCTATCTTTTCGTAAGACTAAGCACAAGAAGTTCGCTTTGCGTAAATCTTGAGAGATTTTGCTATTTTGATGCAAGTTTGAAAATTTGAATTGGTAAAAGTGTTTGTCTTTTGCCCAAATCCTATATATATAGCGTATAAAATGTACATAGATACAACATACATATAGCTGAATATGAATGCGTGTCTTTGCATCTGCATAGGCGTGGTACGTCCTTTGTACTTCATTAAATGCGTAGTGGGCCATGTCTGCATTTCTCAACAGACATTACTTGCTTTGTTTTGATCTCACCCGTTGAGATCAAACGTTTATTCATCAAGGGCTTATATTGAATATCTTGTAATGATATCAATCAACAAATGGTAATGTGCCGACTTGATGGATTTTTAATATGCTACATTCATTGTGTCACTTAGTAAAGAGTAGGAACACTTAATCGTTTGAGCTTATCATTCTGAGTGTCAAGTCCTTATCTATATATTGTTTATCATGAAAATGGTAAAAATACAAGACATTGCACATGTTTGACTTTCAGAACTTATACTTTTTGGGCTTTGTGTGTCCATTTCTCTTTATAACTAAATAGCTTTCTGAATTCAACTGTCAGAAGCTTCAGTCTTTGAATCTATTTGTCCCACTCTCAGTAAGTAAGTTCTAGTTTTATTTACTTATTAAGTGTGTACCGACCTTTGCCTTTCTGGATGCCCGTTCCATAAATGTTTTGTCTTTTTGAGTATTGCTACTCAGAAACCTTTGCATCACTTCTTATCAACTTGGCTTTCTGAGAACCTGTTCTCAGAGGCCTACTCACTTATTCAGCCTTTAGAGATTCAGGACAATTTTTCAGTCCTTAGGCAACTCCATTAATCCAAGATTATGTCTTAAGGTCAAGAACCGGCTTTCTTGTAAGGGCTTAGTGAAGATATCTGCAAGTTGGTCTTCTGTGCCAATCTTGAGTATCTCTATATTGCCTTTCTCAATGTGCTTTGTTCTGGCATGGAACTTGGGGGTTCTGTGTGATTGCAATAGCACTTGTGTTATCATGAAAAATGGGAGTTTTCTCTTCATTGAGTCCATAGTCTTTGAGTTGTTGTTGAATCCACAGAATTTGTGTTGCACAACAACCAGCAGCAATATATTCAGCCTCTGTGGTAGAAGTTGCCATTGAGTTTTGTTTCTTGCTAAACCATGAGATAAGTCTAGTTCCCAGAAACTGACAAGTTCCTGAGGTACTTTTCCTATCAAGCATTGATCCAGCATAATCAGCATCTGAGTAACCAGCCAAACTCAATCCACTTTCATTAGGATACCACAACCCTACATCTACTGTACCTTTCACATACCTTAATATTTTCATAGCAATGTTGTAGTGTGATTGCATTGGATTTGTTTGAAATCTAGCACACACTCAACCGTGATATTGAATATCGTGTCTTGCATAGAAGGTAGAGTAGTGAACCTATCAATTTCCTATACTTGTGTTCATCAATACTCTTATCTGATTCAGTATAGGTCATCTTGGTTCCTATGCTCATAGGTATCTTAGCATTCTTTTCAGAAGGCTTAAGATTGAACTTTGTGAGCATGTCTCTTGCATACTTTGTCTGACTAATGAATATTCCATCATTGAGTTGCTTGACTTGCAATCCTAGGAAATATTTCAATTCTCCCATCATGCTCATCTCGGACTTACTTTTCATGAGATTTGCAAAGTCATCACAAAGTTGCTTGTCCTTAGATCCAAATATGATGTCATCAACATATACTTGAACTAAGAGTAGTTTCCCATCATGGTTTAAAGTAAATAAAGTTTTATCAACTTCACCTTTCTTGAAACCACTTTCCGGAAGGTATTTAGCCAAAGTGTCATACCATGCTCTTGGAGCTTGTTTCAGTCCATAAAGAGCTTTCTGTAGCTTATAGACCATTCTACTTTCTGAGGAAACTTCAAAGCCAGGTGGTTGTTTAACATAGACTTCCTCAGCAAGTTCACCATTCCAGAATGCACTCTTGACATCCATCTGATAAACTTTAAAGTCTTTGTGAGTCGAAGGCGAAGAGTCTTATTGCATCCAATCTGCAACCGTGCATATGACTCATTAAAATCTAAACCTTCACCGGGTGAATCCTTCGCAACCAACCTTGCTTTGTTTCGGTTATTTCACCGATTCATTCATCTTGTTTCGAAAACCCACTTAGTTCCAATCACCTATATTCCTTCTACAAATGGAACTAGTTTCCAGACTTTGTTTCTCTCAAACTGATCCAACTCTTCTTGCATTGCTGAGATCCAGTCTTGGTCTCTTAATGCTTCTTCTATAGTTTTTGGTTCGATGTTTGAGATAAAACATCCAAAGAGAGAGTTAGCATTTTCAGCTATTGCTCTACTAGTCCTAACACCTTGATTGATTGGTCCAATCACGCCTTTTCGTGATGATCCTTGATCCATCTCATCATGGGTTTAGGGCTAGTAGGGTCAACATCTATATGATCTGAATGTGAATCACTATGACTTGATACTTTTTCAGTATCTGTGACATTTTGCACCTCAGAAGGGCGGTGAATGTCTGACACTTGCTCAAGTGAGAGCTCGACATGCCTGTCAGAGAGGTCATTTCCAGAGTTAGCTCTCTGATGAACATCTTCAGTTTCCATTTCTGGAATTCTCATAGGAAATTCTTCATCATGTCTGAGAATCATCTAGTTATTACTAGGCATTTCATGCTTTTCTTCGTCAGATTCATCCTCTCTTTCCACAATGATGTTTTTCCTTTCTGAGAGTTCCTCTTCAGAATCCTTTATCATTAGTTCCTTGAACTTTTCTGAGAGTTCATCAGCAAGGGGTGTTTTCTTGCTTCCTTCGTAGAATACAACATGAACTGATTCTTCAATCTTCTTTGTTCTTTTGTTGTAAACTCTGTAAGCTTTGCTATTCATAGAATAACCAAGAAACACACCTTCATCTGCCTTTGGTTGAAATGTTCTTAGATACTCTTTTCCATTGTTAAGAACAAAACATCTACAGCCAAATACTTTTAGATGATTGATATTAGGGGGTCTACCAACCAAGAGTTCATAAAGGGTCTTGTCATGGTGTTTATTTATCAAACATCTGTTCTAAGTGTAGCATGTTGTGTTTACAGCTTCAACCCAATAAACTTCACTTATCTCAGTGTCATCTAGCATTATCCTTGCTGCTTCTTTAAGTGTTCTATTTTTCCTATCTGCAACACCATTTTGTTGTGGTGTTCTTACAGAGGAAAGTTGGTGTTGTATACCTTTGCTGGTACAAAACTCCTTTTTGTACTGGTTGACAAACTCAGTACCATGGTCTGTTCTGATTGTAGATACCTTGTCCTTTTTCATGACTTCAAGCTTATTCAGCAAGTTTGGTATCTCCACCCTAGCATTAGATTTGTGCTTCAGAAAGATAACCCAAGTGAATCTTGAGAAGTCATCTACAACAACAAGACCATACTTCTTTCCTGCATAACTAGTTACAGATGATTCAAAAAGATCCATTTGTAATAGTTGCAGTGGTCTAACACTAGAGTGTCTGATTTTGGACTTGAAAGAGATCTTAGATTGTTTCCCCATCTGACAGGCAGAACATATACCATCCTTTCTGAAAGATGTTTTGGGAAGGCCAACCACTAACTCTTTCTTGGCAAGTTTGTTCAGACTTTTGAAATTCAAGTGACTCATTCTTTTGTGCCATAACCAAAGGCTCTTCCGGTGACCTGATTGACTCACCATGAGACATTCTTCATTGTGGCAGATGCCCAATGGCAACATAAAGATCGCTTTCCGCCGAAAGCAACCAAGACCTCTGCTTTGACTTATTGTCAATAAGTTTGCAATACTTTGCTTTGAATTTCACAAGAAATCCTTGTTCGCAAACCTGCTCATGCTAAATAGATTATATTTCAAACCCTTAACATGTAATACGCCGCTGATAGTTAATGATCCTAATTTGACGCTACAAATCCCATAGAGGATTTAATTCTCCTCCAAAGAACTGATGTCCGTCCATTGTTGCAAGCTTTGTAATTGACTAGATTTGCTTTGTCTCCTGTCATGTGCTTTCCGCATCCACTATCAAATAGCCATTGAGCCTTAGTCCAAGAGGCGTTCTGCACAAAACATGAAACAGGAGTTAGGTTCTTGCTTCAGAGATAGAACCATTTAGACTAAATATTCTTCCAGTAGGAATCCACATTTTAGTGAATTTCTTGGGACTTTATTTTTGTCTAACTTGATCAGTAGGAGATGCAATAAAATTAGTAATTTTGATCTCAATTTTCCTTCTTGTGGTGTTTCTAGGTGTTCCTTTTGGTGCTTTCTGGACTGGTTTCGGGATTGCTTTTCAGCAAACTTAGCCTTTCTGGCCAGGTTCCTTCTAGCTCTGGCATTCAGTTTTTCAGTGGCTTGAGTTCTTCCACTTCTGTCTATTGCTACGTGCAATATCAGCCTTGCGCCATTGTTCTTGTCCTTCCTTATATTGTTGGAGAAGAACTTTTCCAATAGCACGATAGCCAATGCCATTTCGAAAACCTTTGGCTTTCTGAATACATTCTTCAGAAGCCTTACTAGTTTCTGCACCGTCTTTATTTTCATAAAATGGTACAGTAGAGAATTTGCCTATTCCAGCCATTCTTCCTTTCCTAGTAATATAGCAATGTGGATGGTTACATGTCTGAGGGTTGTATTTCTTTTCAGAAACCTCATCCACAAGTTTCTTGTGAACTTGTTGTTCTTTCAAAGGTTGGGTTGCTACTCCTTTTCCTTTGTCAGCTACCCTAGCTTTCTGACCAATGCTATAGGTGGTTGAAGAACCATTCTGTTGACTTTTTACAAAGGTCAACCTTTCATCACTCTTCTTCAGAGGAGATGAATTACTCGATTGTTCATCGATTCCAAGTCCACCTTTCTCAGAGGGATCTCTTAGATAGGATTGAACCTCAGTGAGAGTGTCACTAGCCTTTTGCATAATATTGGAAGGATAGCTCTTTCTTTCTGAGTTCTTCATTCTCAGAAAGCAGCTTCATCATTTTCTTGGTAAGTTCATTCAAGGCTAGTTTGTGAGAATTTTCCTTCTCAGATATCTGAGATTTCAGAAAGGCTATTTCAGCGTTCTTGTTTTCGAGATACTGTTAGCTTAGTAACCTCTTTTTCAAGAGTTTCTTTGCTTTCCTCTAGAATTCTGGTTTTGGATTGTGCTTCCAGAAATTCTTTCTCATAACGATCCAATTCACTCTTGACCAACTCCAGATCCTCAATTCCATCATCACTCTCATAGTACAGAAATTGTGAATTGTTAGTTACCTCATCAGCCATAAGACACATTTCAATGTTGGAGATGTCTGGACCAGCAATCTCAGCAACTCCACACATTTCTTTCTTCTTCAGGCCGAAGTCAATTACATCGTGGGTGATTCCACAATTGGTGATGATAGGTTTGAGTCATCTGAATCTCCATCTTCATAATCTGTCTCAAAGTCTAGAGCATCAAGTTGAATTTGAATCTTCTTCCTTTCTTCAGTCAGTAAGGCCCTTTGATTTCTCTTGAAATTTCTTCTGTCCTTCTTGTCACCTGTCTTGAGCTTGTTTAAAGCAGGACAATCTCTCTTGAAGTGACCAAGCTTTTGACAATAGAAGCAGATATCATTTCCTATTTCTGCAGCTTCAGTACTAACACCTTTCTGAATGGGGGTGTTCAGAGAGTTGTTCACTTGTATGTTCTTGTACTGATGATAGTTTGGGCCAAGATGCTTTTTCAGCTTTTCTTTTGCTTTTCTTCTCTCAATCTCTTGACGCACAAATTTCTTCATGTGTCTTACTGCAAGAGAATTTTCTTCAGATGCTTCTTTGGTATCCTTCTTTTCAGAAGTGCCTTGAGAAACTATAGCAACACTTTGCAACTTTTCAGCTGTTTGTTCTCTCTGAGTTATCTCATAGTCTATAGTAGCAAGATGAGAGAAGAGCTCTACTAGAGTAATATTTGGCATCCCTTGATTGAAATAAAAGAACTTAGTGTGTTCCCAGTTGTGATTGAGACTTCTGACAATAGTCTTAATCTTTTCTGACTGGGAGTATCTATTGCTTTCACCAAGTGCAGCCATATCACTCATAAGTGTAGTAAATCAAATCAAGTTCTTCCGTAGTTTCAGGGACCTTGTTTGAAGTTTTGGAACTTCAATTTAAGAACTTCAACTTGTTTTCTTTGGTTTTCTCCGTTCGCACATTTCTTCAATCAATTGCTGTGCAACTTTCGCCGTTTAGCACCCCCAGCTTTACGTGATGTGCTCAGTGTCGATCCGATGATTATATTACGAGCTTGACCATCCAATCAGGTCTCTTGGCATCTTCGATGTCCGTAGCTCTTCTTGTCTTCATATATAATCCTTCCACGAGCAACATGACCACTATCACTAGCAGCCATGTCCTCGCTTCCATCTTCCTTGTCTGAGGCTTTTCTTCCATCAGAAACCTCAGTAACTTGTTTGAGTTGTCTGATTTTGATAGGCCCTTCATTGAAGACATAGATCATCTCATCACTAATGGCCTCCAGATGGAGCATCATGTTGTTCTTCCATTTCTGGTAGTGTTAGGAATATCTGTTAGTATTTTTGATCATTCATCACATGTTCTTATCTTAGCCAGAAAGGTGATTAAAGTACTCTTGGTTCACTTGAACATTGTAAAAGAGGAAATCACTGAGTATGATTAGTCTAGTAAATCTTGTATTAGGATTATAGGTCTCTGAGTGTAATTTTTATTTCCAAGAAGACCATGAAGATCAATCCTAGCAATGGAGCTTTTTTGAAGATTATAAGACCGGAGATTGCACAAGATTTATGAAGACACCAAGGTTTAGTCTCACTCGGAAAGACTATGTCCTTAATCCTTTCTTAAGTACATTTAGTTACTTTTAAAACATGATTCTGGAACATATGACATCATGAGTATGGAGCATGCAAGACATCAGAAAGGCTAATGTATCCGTTGAAGACTACAGGACAAGAAATAGTACATGTGCACTAATTGCATGGGCAGAAAAGCCGGTAAAGCACAGTCCTCTCTGAGATATGAGACAAGGATTTCTGAGTACTCATTTCAAGATAAGTATAGACTGAATTTGAATTGTTTCTAACGGATAACATCCCAACGACTCTCTAATTCATCTATAAATATCACACACTTAGATGCTGAGAAATACGACCGAAGAACGATCTAACTTGCAAACTTACAAATTAGCAAAGTATTCTCTCAAGCACTCTACTACCCTTTCTTAAAGCTTTCTGTTGCTTGAAGAATCACTAGTAGTTCTAAGTTGTCCTGAACCTTAACAAGAGATTATTATTCGTGAAAGAGTTGAACTATCAGATAACCTTTCTGAAGCTCATTCTCCAGAACGGACATCAATTACTTGGGTCAAGAAGAGCGATTGCCATACACCTAACAAGTGTATTAAGTAGTCTTGTTCTATTAGGCTCTCTGAAACATAATCTAAAAGTTATACCGTAAGCCTCTCGACAAACCTTATAACCAACACCATCAAGGCGTGGAGTAGAGGAAGTACTTGATTTGGAAAATCGTGAATAACTCAAGGTTATCCGAGTAGAGGCGATTTAGCTCTAGGAGTCAGAATAACTCAGGGGAACATTTGGTTGGGAACCAATTGTTTAAGAATCTTAGAATAGGATTTTTGTAAGGTGAACTCAATTATGTGTTCTAGTGAATTCTAGGTCTCAGAAAGACCGAAGTGGATTAGTTGGAGGATTACGCCACCTCCAGATACCACTATACTTGTTGTGTTATTTACCTTTCTGTATTTACATTTTAGCAAAGCACACACACACTTACTTATTGTTTCTGCACTTACCTATCTTAAAGTCTTCCGCGCTCTGAATTTAATCATCAGAAACCCCTGTTTCGAGAAATGTTTATCGACAAAAGTTTTAAAAGACTATTCACCCCCTTCTAGTCTTTTTACTTTGTCGTTATCTGACGAACAAGTGGTATCGAGCAGAGGTTCCCAAGCTTTCCTTGATCAACCTAGATCCCGTGATAGGTGAAGAAACTTTGTCCCTTTCGAGGACTATATAATTTGTGTGTTAAGTGTGCAGTATGTCTCTGCGATCGCCGCTCTAAAGCCGTAAAACTACGAGAAATGGAAAAACAACATGATGCTCCATCCGAGGCCATTAGTGATGAAATGATCTATGTCATCAATGAAGGGCCAATCAAAATCGCATAACTCAAATAAGTTCGAGGTTTCGATGGAAGAAAAGCCTCAGACAAGGAAGATGAAAGCGAGGATGCGACTGCTAGTGATAGTGGTCATGTTGCTCGTGGAAGCATTATGTATGAAGACAAGCCAAGAGAGCTCTGGACATCTGAAGATGCCAAGGGACACAGATTGGATGGTCAAGCTCGTAATATAATCATCGATCGACACTGAGCACATACAAGGTAAACTGTGGGTGCTAAACGCAAAAGTTGCTCGCAATTGATTGAAGAAATCAGGCTGGAACCGAAAACCAAAGAAAACAAGTTCAAGTTCTTAAATTGAAGTTCCAAAACTTCAAGCAAGGTCCCACCAAACTCGAAGAACTTGATTTCGTTTACTACTCTTATGAGTGATATGGCTGCACTTGGTGAAAGCAATGATACTCCCAAATGTAAAAGATTAAGACTATTGTCAAGTCTCAATTACAACCGGGAGCACACTAAATTCTTTATTTCAACCAAGGAATGCCAAATATTACTCCAAGAGAGCTCTTCTCTCATCTTACTCAGAGATTATGAGACAACTCGTAGAGAACAAACAATTTAAAAGTTGCAAAGTGTTGCTCTAGTCTCTCAAGGTACTTCTGAAAAGAAAGATACCAAAGACGCATCTGAAGAAAATGCTCTTGCAGTAAGACACATGAATAAATTTTTGAGTCAAGAGATTGAGAGAAGAAAAGCTAAAGAAAAGCTGAAAAAGCATCTTGGCCCAAACTATCATCAGTAGAAGAACATTCAACTAAACAACTCTCTGAAGACCCCCATTCAGAAAGGTGTTAGTACTGAATCAGCAGAGATAGGATATGATATCTGCTTCTATTGTCAAAAGCCTGGTCACTTCAAGAGAGATTGCCCTGCTTTAAACAAGCTCAAGACAGTTGACAAGAAGGACAGAAGAAATTACAAAAGAAATCAAAGGGCCTTACTGACTGAAGAAAGGAAGAAGATTCAAATCCAACTTGATGCTCTAGATATTGAGACAGATTCTGAAGATGGAGATTTAGATAACTCAAACCTACCATCACCAGAATTGTGTGGAATCACCCACGACGTAATCGACTTCAGCCTTAAGAAGAATGAAATGTGTGGAGTTGCTGAGATTGTTGGTCCAGACATCTCCAACATTGAAATGTGTCTTATGGCTGATGAGGTAACTAACATTTCACAATTTCTGTACTATGAGAGTGATGATGGAATTGAGGATCTGGAGTTAATCAGTAGTGAATTGGATCGTTATGAGAAAGAATTTCTAGAAGCACAATCCAAAACCAGAATTCTAGAGGAAAGCAAAGAAACTCTTGAAAAAGAGGTTTCTGAGCTAACCAGGATATCTGAGAACAAGAGCGCTGAAATAGCCCTTCTGAAAAGTCAGATATTTGAAAATGAAAATTTTCACAAACTAGCCTTGGATGAACTTAATAAGAAAATGATGAAGCTGCTTTCTGAGAATGAGGAACTCCGAAAGAAAGAGCTATCCTTCCAATCTTATGCAAAGGCTAGTGACACTCTCACTGAGGTTCAATCATATCTGAGAGATCCCTCTGAGAAAGGTGGACTTGGACTTGATGAACAATCAAGCAATTCGTCTCCTCTGAAGAAGGGTGATGATAGGTTGACCTTTGTAAAAAGTCAACAGAATGGTTCTTCAACCACCTATAGCATTGGTCAGAAAGCTAGGGTAGTTGACAAAGGAAAAGGTGTAGCAACTCAGCCTTTGAAAGAACAACAAGTTCACAAGAAACATGTGGATAAGGTTTCTGAAAAGAAACACAACCCTCAGATATGCAACCATCCAAAGTGCTATATTACTAGGAAGAGAAGAATTGCTGGAATAGGCAAATTCTCAACTGTACCATTTTATGAAAATAAAGATGGTGCAGAAACTAGTAAGGCTTCTGAAGTCCGCATTCAGAAATCCAAAGGTGTTCGAAATGGCATTGGCTATCGTGATATTGGAAAAGTCCTTTTACAACAATATAAGGAAGGACAAGAACAATGGCGCAAGGCTGATATTGCACGTAGCAATAAACAGAAGTGGAAGAAATCTCAAACCACTGAAAAACTGAATGCCAAAGCTAGAAGGAACCTGGCCAGAAAGGCTAAGTTTGCTGAAAAGCAACCCCAGAAACCCAGGGTCCAGAAAGCACCAAAGGGAACACCTAGAAACACCCCAAGAAGGAAGATTGAGATCAAAATTACTAATTTTATTGCATCTCCTTCTGATAAAGTTAGACAAAAACAAACTCCCAAGAAATTCACTAAAATGTGGATTCCTACTGGAAGAATGTTTAGTCTTAGTGGTTCTATCTCTAAGGCACGAACCTAACTCCTGTTTCCTGTTTTGTGCAGAACGCCTCTTGGACCAAGGCTCAATGGCTATTTGATAGTGGATGCGGAAAGCACATGACAGGAGACAAAGCAAATCTGGTCAACTACAAAGCTTGCAACACTAGACCAGACATCAGATTTGTTGGAGGAGAATTAAATCCCTCTCTGGGATTTGGCAATGTCAAATTGGGATCTTTAACAATTACTGACGTATTACATGTTAAGGGTTTGAAATACAATCTATTTACATGAGCCAGTTTGCAGACAAGGGATTCACTGTGAAATTCAAAGCAAAGTTTTGCAAACTTATTGACAATGAGTCAAAGCAGACAGTCTTGGTTGCTCGGCGGAAAGGTAGTCTTTATGTTGCCGATTGGGCATCTGCCACAACTGAAGAATGTCTCATGGTGAGTCAATCAGGTCACACAGAAGAGCACTAGTTATGGCACAAAAGAATGAGTCACTTGAATTTCAAAACTCTGAACAAACTTGCCAAGAAAGAGTTAGTGGTTGGCCTTCCCAAAACATCTTTCAGAAAGGATGGTATCATTACGCCGATGGGGAAACAATCCAAAATCTCTTTCAAGTCCAAAACCGTACACTTTAGTGTTAGACCCGCAACTATTACACATGGATCTTTTGAATCATCAAGAACTAGTTATGCGGGAAAGAAGTATGGTCCGTTGTTGTAGATGACTTCTCAAGATTCACTTAGGTTGTCTTTCCAAACATAAATCGATGCTAGGTGGAGATACCAAACTTGCTAAATAAGCTTGAAGTCATGAAAATGACAAGGTATCTGAATCGAATAGACCATGGTACTCAATTTGTCAACCAAGACATAAAAGAGTTTTGTACCAAGAAGGTATACAACATCAACTTTCCTCTCAGAAGAACACCACAACAAAATGGTGTTGCGAAAGGAAAAATAGAAGACTTAAAGAAGCGGAAGGACAATGTTGGTAACCGAAATAAGTGAAGTTTATTGGGTTGAAGTCAGAACACAAAGATGCTACACTCGTAATGTATGTTTGATAAACAAACACCATGACAAGACCCTTATGAGCTCTTGGTTGGTAGACCCCTAATATTAAACATCGAAAGTGTTTGGTTGTAGATGTTTTGTTCTTAACAATGGAAAAGAGTATCTAAGAACATTTCAACCAAAGGCGTATGAAGGTGTGTTTCATGGTTATTCTATGAATAGCAAAGCGCATGAGTTTACAACAAAAGAACAAAGAAGATTGAAGAATCAGTTCATGTTGTATTCTATGAAGGAAGCAAGAAAACACCCCTTGCTGATGAACTCTCAGAAAGGTTCAAGGAACTAATGTTAAAGGATTCTGAAGAAGAACCCTCAGAAAGGAAAAACATCATTATGGAAAGAGAGGATGACTCTGACGAAGAAAAGCATGAAATGCCTAGTAACAACCTGATGATTCTCAGACATGATGAAGAATTTCCTATGAGAATTTCAGAAATGGAAACTGAAGATGTTCATCAGAGAGCTAATTCTGGAAATGACCTCTCTGACAGGCATGTCCCAGAAAGCTCTCACACTGAGAAAGTGTCAGACATTCACCGCCCTTCTGAGGTACAAAATGTCACAGATACTGAAGAAGTATCAAGTCAAAATCATAGTGATTCACATTCAGATCACATAGATGTTGACCCTACTAGCCCTAAACCCATGATGAGATGGATCAAGGATCATCCTGCAAAAGTCGTGATTGGACTAATCAATCAAGGTGTTAGGACTAGGAGAGCAATAGCTGAAAATGCTAATTCTCTCTTTGGATGTTTTATCTCAAACATTGAACCAAAAACTACCGAAGAAGCATTAAGAGACCAAGACTGGATCTCAGCAATGCAAGAAGAGTTGGATCAGTTTGAAAGAAACAAAGTCTGGAAACTAGTTCCATTTGTAGAAGGAATATCTGTGATTGGAACTAAGTGGGTTTTCAGAAACAAGATGAATGAATCTGATGAAATAACCAGAAACAAAGCAAGGTTGGTTGCCAAGGGATTCACCCAGGCTGAAGGTTTAGATTTTGATGAGTCATATGCACCAGTTGCCAGATTGGATGCGATAGGACTCTTTCTGGTCTTTGCAGCTCATAAAGACTTTAAAGTTTATCAGATGGATGTCAAAAGTGCATTCTTGAATGGTGAACTTGCTGAGGAAGTCTATGTTGAACAACCACCTGGTTTTAAGTTTCCTCAGAAAGTAGAATGGTTTCTAAACTACAGAAAGCTCTATATGGACTGAAACAGGCTCCAAGAGCATGGTATGACACTTTGGCCAAATACCTTCTGGAAAGTGGTTTTAAGAAAGGTGAAGTTGATAAAATTTTATTTACCTTAAATCATGATGGGAAACTGCTCTTAGTTCAAGTATATGTTGATGACATTATATTTGGATCTAAGGACAAGCAACTTTGTGATGACTTTGCAAATCTCATGAAAAATAAGTTTGAGATGAGCATGATGGGAGAATTGAACTATTTCCTAGGATTGCAAATCAAGCAACTCAATGATGGAATATTCATTAGTCAGACAAAGTATGCAAAAGACATGCTCACAAAGTTCAATCTTAAGCCCTCTGAAAAGAATGCTAAGATACCTATGAGCATAGGAACCAAAATGACCTATACTGAATCAGATAAGAGTGTTGAAGAACACAAGTATAGGAAATTAATAGGTTCACTACTTTACCTTATCGCAAGGCACTGATATTCAATATGCAAATGAGTGTGCTAGATTTCAAACAAATCCAATGCAATCACACTACAACATTGCTATGAAAGTATTAAGGTATGTGAAAGGTACAGTAAATGTAGGTTTGTGGTATCCTAAAGAAGGTGGATTGAGTTTAGCTGGTTACTCAGATGCTGATTATGCTGGATCAATGCTTGATAGGAAAAGTACCTCAGGAACTTGTCAGTTTCTGGGAACAAGACTTATCTCATGGTTTAGCAAGAAGCAAAACTCAATTGCAACTTCTACCACAGAGGCTGAATATATTGCTGTTGGTTGTTGTGCAACACAAATTCTGTGGATTCAACAACAACTCAGAGACTATGGACTCAATGAAGAGAAAACTCCTATTTTCTGTGACAACACAAGTGCTATTGCAATCACACAGAATCCCAAGTTCCATGCCAGAACAAAGCACATTGATGTTAGACACCACTTCATCAGAGACCATGTTGAAAAAGGCAATATAGAGATACTCAAGATTGGCACAGAAGACCAACTTGCAGATATCTTCACCAAGCCCCTACAAGAAAGCCGGGTCTTGACCTTAAGACATAAACTTGGGTTAATGGAGTTGCCTAAGGACTGAAAAATGTCCTGAATCTCTAAAGTTTGAGTAAGCAAGGTAGAAAAGAAGTAGGCCTCTGAGAACATACTCTTAGAAAGCCAAGTTGTTAAGAAGTGATGCAAAGGTTTCTGAGTAGCAACACTCAGAAAGGCAGAACATTTCTGGAACGGGTATCCAGAAAGGCAAAGGTTGGTACACACTCAATGAGTAAATAAGACTAGAACTTACTTACTAAGAGTGGGTCAAATACATTCAAACAACTGAAGTTTCTGATTCTTGAATTCAGGAAACTATTTAGTCATAAAGAGAAAAGACACACAAAGCTCAAAAAGTATAAGTTCTGAAAGTCAAACATGTGCAATGTCTTGTATTTTTACCATTTTCATGATAAACAATATATAGATAAGGACTTGACACTCAAAATGATAAGCTCAAACGATTAAGTGTTCCTACTCTTTACTAAGTGACGCAATGAATGTAGCATATTAAAAATCCATCAAGTCGGCACACTACCATTTGTTGATTGATATCATTACAAGATATTCAATATAAGCCCTTGATGTATAAACGTTTGATCTCAACGGCTGAGATTAAAACAAAGCAAGTAATGTCTGTTGAGAAATGTAGACATGGCCCACTAAGCATTTAATGAAGTACAAAGGATGTACCACGCCTATGCAGATGCAAAGACACGCATTCATATTCAACTATATGTATGTTGTATCTATGCACGTTTTGTCTGCTATATATATAGGAATTGGGCAAAAGACAAACACTTTTACCAAATCTGAAATTTCATACTTGCATCAAAATAGGAAAACCTCTCAAGTTTTCTGCAAAACTTCTTCTGCAACTCAACTTCTTGTGCTTAGTCTTCTGAAAAGATAGACTAATCTCGATTATTCTTGAAAAACCCATCTGTAAACACTCACTCAAAGACTCTATATAAGAGATGGCACCAAAGAAGATGACCACCAAGAACCCTAAGGTCGCATCATCTGCTCCTGCTGAAAAGCAAGGAGGAAAAGAACTCAAGTTGTTGAATAAACGCCTTCTAGGAGAGTTTACCCCTTCTGACTGGAATCCAAGTCACAAGATGAATTGGGGAGCATTTCTTGTGAAGAAATATGTTTCTGCAGTCATTTCTTCAAAAGCAGATAGAAAACTGATATTGGGAATGTTGAAAAGTTCCCATATCTACAAGTTTCTGTGTGCTGCACCTAGTGGACTATCCACACTGGATGTGTTGGAGTTCTACAACAACTCCAAAATCTTCACAAAAGTTGTGAATGATGTAGAAGAGAAGTACATGCAGACTGAAGTTCAAGGACAAGAAATTGTCCTAGACTGCAAGACTTTTTGCAACTTATTCCGATTGAAAAATCGAGGAACAATCGACGACATCAACATCAGGGATGCCTCCATGATTCAAAGTGTTAAGGAGCTATTTGAGGCAATCCAGATTGAAAATGCAAAGGGTTGCCCAGCAAACTTTGTTCTGAAAGCCATCAGAATCCACCATCTCCGTAAACACCGGAGTACTTTCGCTCATTCGTCCGTTGCTTTGATGGCAACAAAGGTGGAGTAGACTAGATAAGCATGGAGAGATGGATGATGATGCATCTTCTGAATAAGAAGCATGAAGGGCAGGAAACCCACTTTAATTGGGGGAAGTACGCCTTCAACAATTTTCTTGGGCACATTGAGGAATTTGAGCCTAAAATCATCAATGGCCTTGCTGAGACAAAGGCCAATATGCATTTTGGTCTCAGAATTTGCTACATTCTGGAAACAATGGGAATAACTCTCAAAAAGAGACAAGAAATCCCAGTCACCAACTCTCTTTTCAGACATGCCTTTGAAGAAAAGGAGAGAATTGCTGCTGAGAAAGCTCATAAAGAGGCAGAAGAGCTTGAAGCTGCCCAGCAAGGTGAAGAGGTTTCTGAGCAAGCTCCTGCTCAACCTCCAGTTGCCAAGAGAAAGAGAACTCAAAGCAAGAAAGCCTTTAAGTCCCAAAGTATACAAAAAGCACAACCTTCTGGAGACAAGATCTCAGAAGATGTTGTTCGGCCAGAAAGGCAACACCAGAAAGCCCCAAGAATTCTGAGACAGGCTGCTCCAGAAATCTACAGAGATGATAGAAATATCATAGATGGGTCAGCTCCCAATCTAGACAGTGACTCTGATGATGATGTAGTACTTACACAAGTATTCAAAAAGTCCAGGATTGAGACCCATAGAGGAGCATCAAGCTCAGCCCCTCAGAAAGAAAGGAGCCCCTCTGTCCAGCAGGAAGAAGAAGGCCTGGATGAGGAAGATAGAGTGATGGAAGATGTTGACATTGCTTCCACATTCACAATGCCAGCACTTAATGTGGCTGAAGAAAACCCTGTTCTTAAACAGTTTCCTCAACCTTCTAAGAGAGCTCAACTCTCAGAAAGGGATCAAACTGAGATGGAGACTCAGAAAGATATTGTAGAGGAGACCAACAATGAGCAAAGAGAGGCTGTGGAAACTCCACTAGTCCAAGAGACCCAAACTCAGCCTGACTCTATTCAGGTAACGAAAGTAGTTTGTATCTAACTTATCAACATTAAAATGTTAACTTGTTACTCATAAGCTTCATTTGTTATAGGCCAACTTGGAGACACAATTTCAAGGGGAAGAAAACTTGTCCACTCCCTTGAATCAAGAAGAGGTTACTCCAACCTCAGAACATCAAGAAGAGCCTGTTCCACAGGTAGTAAAGTTATCTCTGAACAAGATATAACTAACTTAAAATTGCTCTAATCTCATGTTCTGATATTCTTAAATGTCTCTTATTAGGCTACAACTAAGAAAGTAGTGGAGGTGGAACCAACACCCAAACACCAAGAGTTTCTGTTGAGAAGGTAAGTATCAGTAAACTTTCCTTAAGAAAATTTTGGTAAAATTCACTACTTAATCAATATGTTTGTTCTATCTTACCGGCTCAATCAGAAGAACACTTGGACGGAGAGAATGTGATCTTATCTCCTCCAAGAGAAACTAAAACCGAACAAGCAAGATTCAAGAAAAGGTTCCAGAAACCGCCAAGGTTTCTGAGAAAGATTCCACTGAGCTTCCTCACTTGGAAGTAAGTGAAGTCTCAGAAAGCATTTTTCCACTTATCTTTTCTGGTAACAAGTTTCTAAACATATCAATCAGAAAGAAAGGATGCTGAGGATCAGACTTCTCCTCACATCAAGGTATCTGAGGCCTCTGTGCCCAAACAAGCAGAAGTCCAAGCAAATGAGCCTAGTGTTTCTACACAGGTATGCTCAGAAAGCTTACTTTTGCACACAGATACTAACACAAGTAGTTTGAACAAAACTAACTTGATCCCTTTCTTTCAGGCTCAAAATCTAGTGCCACTCAACTTACTCCAAGCCTTTAAGAAGCACACTCTCAAGAAACATCTAAAGTGCTTCAGACAATGGTAGAAACTCAGAAAGGCCGATCTTTCTGAAATTGCAAGAGTAATTGACATCCCAGAGAAAAGGGCCATAGCAATCAATCTGGAAGACCATATCCATGCTATGTTTCCCACAGAATCATATTCTTTTGCCACTCTGATGGATGATAACTTCTTAAATGAAGTAGCACAACGACTCCTAGCAGACTTTCAAGCTGCTGATGCTCAAACCCAAGAGTAGATGGTGACCCATCTGCCTTGCCCAGCAAGCTCACAACCTACCCTTCTGAGCAAGAAGAAGTAAATGGGAGGATGATCACACTTCCTAATGTGATCAACCTGGTTTCTGAAGATGAGGAGGAAACTAATGAGAATGACTAACAAGAGCCTCCTTCTGACCATCCAAGTCAAGAAGACAAGAAAAAAGATGATGATGATGATGATCAGAATGATGATCCCCAACCTGGAAACGGCGGGATTCAGAAAGTTAGCAAAGGAAGTGCAGAAAAGGCTACTCCTTCCAATGCTCAGAAAGCCCATCATCATCACCACCAAAGTCTCATCAAAATACCCAACAGGCTGAACAAGACACAATTGAAGAAATCATGCCGATCGAAGTTCGTGGATTGAACAACTCAGTTAAGTTGGAAGAGGAGAAGAGAATCAACTTAGAGTGTCAAGCTCTTATTGAAGAAAAGGAAGCCAAACTTGAAAAGCTCGGAGAAGCTAATGCTAAGGAACCGCACTCCTAGATGAGCAAAGGTTGTTGAAAATGCCATCGTTGTCACCGTCTTGAGATAGATGCCATGGATGACAATGATGTTGAAGAGCATTATGCTAAGGTCGCATCGTAAAGACCTTCTACTTCGTATAGGCAAGATACTCAAAGGCAAACAAAAGATTGCCACTGCAAACAATCCAAGAAAAGGATTATGAGAATGATGTCAAATAAACCCAAACTTGATCTCCCAAGCGTAAGATGAGAGGCTAATCACTAAGGAAAAGCTAGCCCTTCCGGTTCCTCAAATTTTCTCCTCCAGTGCTTCAAGAAGTGATGAGCACAGTCCGTAATACGTTTTCTTGAACTAAGAGATGACTTGTTGCTCAAGACAATCAAGTCCTACAAATCCAGAAGAGATGAAAGATTTGTCACGCCTTGCTAAACAGAAACCAAAGATAGCTCTCTCTCGTAAAGACTTAGCTCGATCGGGAAGACGATCGCAACAATGCCAATCAAGCACTAGCAGATGCTACTTATGCTACTCAACAAGTCGAGGCTATTCTAAAGCCTCTTGAAGAGCTCAATGTAAAAGAGCAAGTGTTGGTTAGGCAAAACAAGGACATGAAAGAAGAAATCCAAGAATTGGTCAGGTGCATAACAACCTCCGTAAGAATTTTGAATCACTCTCCGCTTATGCTATCATGAGTCACCATTCATGACTAAGGGGAAGGAGATGCCTCGAAAGGCAGAGGAAGAAAAGAAAACAATCAAATCTCCCTCCTCAAGTCAACTAATCATTAAGGACACCATTGAGACACCGTCTTTAAGAAGTTGTTCCAGATCAACCAAATGAAGTCGAGAAGTATGGTCACTAGGGGTACCAAGTCCCTTAAGATCTCAGATGGGAACAACCAGAAAGCTTCTGAAGAAGAAAATCAAGAAGAAGGTGAGGTAAGAGGACAAGAGAGCTGCAAGCCTTACAACTGGAACATCAATGATGATGATGAGGATGAATCTGATACAGATGAGCATCCAATTCACAAAAGAAGAAGGCAAGCAAGCCCCTTACAACCTCCTCTGGCAGCAAGGCCATTAGCAACCATAACCCCTTCTGGAAATACCAAGTCAATTCAAGGGACTTCCACCAGCACAGCCCCAACGCAGGAAGAATGAGTCACAGGATCTCTTGACAGAAGGCCACCTAATAGAAAGGCTAGAAGGGATATTCAGTTTGGCAGAGCAAACAAAGAAACTCATCAAGAAAAGCCAACTGATGCCCACATTGAGTATGTGAAGACCAGTAATGAAGAGTCTTCATATTGGTGCATTCTGAACAAGAAAGGGTATTGGATTCTGGAACTGCAACATCTACTTATCAATGATAAGTTTCCAACTCCCATCTTCAACCAGATCCTAAAATGGAGTGAAGGCAAGCCAAATTTGCTAAAACATGAGCACCTTCATGCCTGGCTAAACTTTGAGGTTGAAAAGAGAAATGATGCCAGAAAGATTGACCTTTCTTTTCCTTGTCCTCACCCCAAGCCAGAAGATGTGCACAAGATAAGAAAACTGGATGGTAGCTAAAGAAGCGTAATGCTAGGTGTTCATCCCTATGAGTCATTCTACATGACAAAGGATGAATATCTGGATGATATTCACTATCTGGAAGAAATATACAAGTATTTCAACCTATCTGAGCTGCAAGTAGACCATGCCTGGGTCTGGGGAAAATACTACTGGGTCAAACACTTTCTGAAGAAAAACTACAATCTTGGCAAGAGTTACCATGAAATTTGTATCTTATCCAAAGATGTAACTTTCCGAAGGATACTTTATGACTATGTCCAAGAATGCGTAAAAGTGGATGATTATGTCAATCGATCCGTAGAAGGGTGCTGAAGAACTTGAGGTTTCTGAACCTAAGTTATTTTTGAAGACTTGAAGACTAGTATCTTAGAATGTTTACTTGGAGCTTGGACTCTCCTGTTATTCTAATTTACTTAGTATGTTTTGTTACTTTTGTAATCTTGCTGATTGTTTCTAAACTTTATCTATTTGTAAAAGTTGCATCTCATTCTGAAAACTATACCTATCTGAAGATCATACTCTCAGATACATTTTAATAGATGACAACTTATCAGCAAAGATCACTTCTTGTGATTTGGTTGATGTTTACTTTCTGCACTTAATTCAACTAAAATTGAATATCATTTGAAATGATTAAGTGGTGGATTGTTTTCTCTTCCAGGATTACAAATTTGTAATAGGACTTTAAAAGATAGTCATGGATGACTGATCAAAAAGGGGGAAATTTGTTAGGAATATCTGTTAGTATTTTTGATCATTCATCACATGTTCTTATCTTAGCCAGAAAGGTGATTAAAGTACTCTTGGTTCACTTGAACATTGTAAAATAGGAAATCACTGAGTATGATTAGTCTAGTAAATCTTGTATTAGGATTATAGGTCTTTGAGTGTAATTTTTATTTCCAAGAAGACCATGAAGATCAATCCTAGCAATGGAGCTTTTCTGAAGATTACAAGACCGAAGATTGCACAAGATTTATGAAGACACCAAGGTTTAGTCTCACTCGGAAAGACTATGTCCTTAATCCTTTCTTAAGTACATTTAGTTACTTTTGAAACATGATTCTGGAACATATGACATCATGAGTATGGAGCATGCAAGCCAACACAAAGGCTAATGTATCCGTTGAAGACTACAGGACAAGAAATAGTACATGTGCATTAATTGCATCGGCAGAAAAGCCGCTAAAGCACAGTCCTCTCTGAGATATGAGACAAGGACTTCTGAGTACTCATTTCAAGATAAGTATAGACTGAATTTGAATTGTGTCTAACGGATAACATCCCAACGACTCTCTAATTCATCTATAAATATCACACACTTAGATGCACACAAAAGGAGCGGGATAAACAAAAAACGAACAACTCCACTTGAGAGATAAACAACACAATAAAGGAGTGGGATAATGTCAAACGAAGAAGTCTATTAGAGATTTAAACAATACACTGAAGGAGTATGAGTATCACAAACGAAGAACACTACTTGAGAGTTACACAACACTCATAAGGAGTGGGATAAACAACAAACGAACAACTCCACTTGAGAGATAAACAACACAATAAAGGAGTGAGATAATGTTAAACGAAGAAGTCTATTAGAGATTTAAACAATATACTGAAGGAGTATGAGTATCACAATCGAAAAACACTACTTGAGAGTTAAACAACACACGTAAGGAGTGGGATAAACAACACAATAAACGAGTGGGATAATTACAAACGGAACTGGGACATGAACAGCTCCATCTATAACCGAAGGCGCTCGTTCTCCTCCCTTCGTTCTCTGTCGCCGCTTCCATCTCCCCTTTGTTGCTCCATCTCTTGAAGTTAGCCAAGCAACCTGTTCCACGATCGCACCATTTCCGAGACCTGGTCCTGTGTGTAAACCGGACGTCTGGACTGCTGGGATGATGATGAGGAGCACCCCGGACTAGCCAGGCTCAAACCGAGGCTCCCGAGTCCATATATTCGTCCTTTCTTGTCCGGATTGTTGACCTCTAGGAAGATGTTGTCAACTTGTTCAGTTGACAACACATCACCCATCTCGTCCTCCCCGCCACCGAAAGCATCAACCTCACCAAATCGTAAATAGCGTATATCATGATCGCCATCGCTTTAAAAAAATAACTTGTAATAGTGTACAAATATGAACTTTAAGCAACATAAACATACCGCAATAGACGAGGCCCGGCAGTCGGTCCATACCCCGCCCTTCTGCTTGACCTTCTTGAAGATGGAATACTTGAATGTCACCTCCCCCCGTGCCACCTGAATCAAACCAGATCTAGTCAACAATTTATCATCTACAAAGTAATAGAGCAGCAGAGACTTCATACATACACGTAATGCTAGATTGCAAAAACACATATATACGCACCGATTGATAATAATCAGTGACAGTAGATCGCCTCCCAAGGTGGTGAACGACCTTCCCGCCAGACGATCGGGATGCCCGGTTCGCTCACAGTAAGCAACGCCCGACATCGATTGCCGCCAAGAGGCATCCCAAAGGGCCCACTCACGCATCAACTCGTGGAGGGATTTCGCCACCCGATCCCGAATGGACTTCCAAATGCATTATATCCTCAGATACTGATCCCATACGTAAACACGCCAGATCTGTGGGATCAACCTGCTGGGAATGAAGTACTCCTTCTACACTCCCAATTTCATACAACATCCAAAGTCAATACATGTATAACCTGACCATGGTACATCAATTTAACAAGATACAACAACATAACATATATGGTGACTAACATATCACCCAAACAATGTGGCTAACATACCACTCACATATAGTGGTTAACATACCACTCACATTGTCCTAAATTTTACTAACACAATGGTGACTAATATATCACCCAAATAAAGTGGCTAACATACTACTCACATACAGTGGCTAACATACCACTCATATTAAAACGATTATAATTACAAACGAAGGAATGCCATATTTTAACTTACCCTCAGCATCCGTTTCCTTGTGCCCTAGGATGTCCGAGAGCGATAGTCAGAATCAACATAAAGTTCACGATTATGATGATGGAACAAACCAAGGATCTGAGTTTTTCAAGGTAACCTCGTTCGCATCAGACCACCCGGAGTTGGAGATCCCGCAGAACAGACTTCCTGCGGAAGTACATAATGCGGACATTGTGGAGGTCGTCTCGTCCGAAGATTCAGATGCTGGGCATGGGGTCCGTGGCACTACCACTGCTCGGAATGACGCTGTGAGTAACCAAAAAAATGTCGCGAGAACAAAGGTACTAGTCCAATCTCAGACCATTGGCAACGGTGGCATGCCTGCTAGTGGAAGTGTACCTCGGTTAGAACAGGAAGGCGACACTAGTCATGAGGCGGATGATGTGGAGATGTTCGAGGCTGGAGAGGAGGACCGTGTTGTGATGGAAACAGGTCCGACCAATCCAAGTACATCCGGGAGACACGAAGTTGAAGAAGAGGAGGAGGAAGGAGAAGAAGAAGAAGATGACGAGGAGGAGGAAGAGGAGGAAGCCTCTCAAGCTGCTCGTCCGCGGGGATGCTCTGGGCGCCATATTGTTTTGCACCCATGAGTGCCCGCTCAACCTAATCCGCCATTGGTTGCCGGTCGCGGAGCTCAAGCGGCGCGGACTAAATTCCCTCGTCTTGCGTCTGCTGTCATTATCGCGGACCCGTATGGTGAACTGAATGCGGATGGTTTGCTCCCCACCTGTCCGTCCAAGGTGAAGCCTGAGGATATTCCGGAGTGGAGGCGGGAGTGGGAAATTCCTGAGTCCGTCAAAATCATGGTTCTGGAGCCGGGGCATGCCTTTTTCAATCCGCCCTCTGGATACATGTTTGTGCATGAAGCGGCCTTCTCTTGTGGATGGAAGGTTCCCATCACGTTCGAACTGAAGCACATTCTGACCACATCGGTATCTGTCCGAGTCAGGTTATCCCCAAATCTTTGGGAAACCTTATCTGTTTCGCAGTCTTCTGTGCGAAGAAAGGGCAGTCGGTAAATTTTGAGAACTTCCGGCAGTTATTCAATGTGTCCTTTAGTCCGGGGAATCCCCTTTTCTATACATTTGTAAATAGGAAATCGTACAATTTCATTTCCGATCCCATTTCCTCGCTCAGATCGAAATGGTGGGAAATGTACGCCTTCATGCGGATGGCTTTGAAGCCTGGGGAGCCCGCGAGGAGACGGGAGCAGTGGGGGTTGCCCACAAAGTTTCTAAGGGAAAGTATCCCAGACTGGCGCCCTCTCTCCAAGAATGTGGTTCCGTGGGTGGCGGAAATCCACAAGAAAAATAATCCACCAACGTATCCGTTTCACGGATTGATTTGTCAGCCGCTGTCGTATTTGTGTGGACTGACTGACGTCGTTGAGGTCGGAGGAAAGACCAACTTCTGTAAGGATTCCTTGAGACTCGTGTGTTCTTTCTTGTTTTGTAGTTGTCCGCTATTCGTACATAAGTCTGTATCTGGCATCGTTTGTTCCTTTCGCAGCTTACTAGTTCGAGTGAAAAGAAGAAGCAACAGAGGGAGCAGCAAGCCCTTGAGCTTGCCACTGGCCAGAGGGCCAAGTTTATTAACACTTCCGTGGGTTTGCCTATGGCAGACCCTAAAAATGCGGCCCTGTTTGCTGCGGAAGAGGAGAGACGGCAAAAGGCGGGTGAAGATCCGCAAACTTTGGAGGTGCCTGACAAGGGCAAAGGTCCTGCTACCCGGAGTGCTACTACTCTGAGGCCACGCACCAACCTCAGGCGCTCCGAGGACCTCTGGACCTGGTGGTTCTGCAGCATCCGCACCTCCCCAGGACGTCCTGATGCGGTATGCCATCGTTTCTGGCAGGAAAAGGAACGCGACTTCGGATGCTTCTCCAGCATCGAAGAGGCAGCTCTTCTCCGCTGTTCTGCCTTTGTCCGGCCAAGCGGCTCTTGATGCGGAGTTTGAATGGAGTCGCGGACTCCCTGAGGTTGAGAGGGTCGGAGAGATCTACGAGCTCCTTCAAAGGGTAAGTGACTTCTGTGGTTCTTTAGTTTCAGTTGATGTCTTGAAAGTATAACTTCTGATTGTTTGGATTTTTTGTAGATCAGATGCATGATCAAAGCCATGCAGTGGAAGGCCATTGATCGGGCCACTATCGAAGAAGATCTGCATAAGGCGTTGGCTTCAGCGGCGGAGGAGGCGGATAACGTGAAGCAGGTGGAGGCCAAGTCCAAGAAGAAGGATACGGTCATCACCAAGCTAAAGGCTAATTGGGACCAAACAAAGGCGGACTTGGAGTGGCAGGAACACTTCATTGATGAGGCAATGAAGTTGTTCCTCGAGTCCAAGGATGCTCTTATGGAGGATCTCCAATTTGCTCTGCTGGAAGCCGTGAAGGACTTTATGAAGTCGGACTCCTTCAAGTTCTTTATGGCGGACAAAGTCGATGCTCTCTACCTGGAGGGGTTCTCATCCGCCATCGGCCAACTACAAGCAAAGGGGTTGGTGCCTCCGAACATCAATTGGAAGAAGGAAGGATTGGATCCGTCCGCGGATAGCAACGGAGTGGAGATTCCAGTGGAGGTCATTCCTGATGAGTAGCTGGCGGACTGTGAGTTCCCGGAGGTGGTCACCGATGAAGGTGATATTGACATTAAAAACGGCATACCTTTTCTTCCAGAATG
Organism: Plantago major; assembly: GCA_026545765.1. Taxonomy (NCBI): domain Eukaryota; kingdom Viridiplantae; phylum Streptophyta; class Magnoliopsida; order Lamiales; family Plantaginaceae; genus Plantago; species Plantago major. The sequence continues at coordinate 29,133,160 of CM048843.1, forward strand.
CGTTCCGAAGGCTCTGGAGAAGGTTGGCTTTATGCCTTTCAAGGAGTATCAAAACTTCTTGAAGAACTAGTATTTTATGCCCTCCCGAATCGTCGGTCGCGACGCGGACTACAACTTGTTCGAGAGCATAAAGGCATCCTTCGATGCTGTTGATGAGTCCCGCGTAAATGCCTCAGCTGCCAATCCGTCTTCCGCCAATCCTCCTGGAACCAATGAAGCCGGTCCAAGCCAGCCTCCTCCTCAGTAAGAAGTCCGGGGTATGCCCCGTAGAAATTCTGTAACAACCTGAATTCTCATATTTTGATTGGACGGATGCCAGTACATTGAATTTCATTCGATCTGTAATAATATTGTCAGTACAATAGTATGTTTTCTAGATATGTCAATGCTTTAGCTTCTATACTTCCTTGATCCATTATGACATACGTAGTTTTAGTAGTCTGCATAAATATACAACTCTTGCAAGCTCGGATCTCCTTGAACAACTTGCTGATATAAGACGATAAATTATCAACTTGCTAATTTTCGGACTACTCGATAGGCTTAATCTTCGGGTGTTTCCGCAAATGAAGTTGGTCGGACTGGTCGATGAGCGAATACTCAGATACTCTTATAGAAAAGTTAAAATATGGGCTCAATTATGACCAGATGGGGTAAACCCAAATGATCCAATACTACTTGGCCCAGATTAATGGTCCAAGCCCATCGTCGACGTCAATCTTCTCACGTGGCAGACGTTGATTGGGTGGGTCATCCTATCTATAAATACCTGAGTTCTGAACTGCATTGATCACATAATTCCGATCCCAATCTCCATTCTGTTGAAAATTTCTTTCTTCTTTCTTAAGATCGGATTCATCTGCCACTATTAAATAGGCATAAATAGGGAGATAGTTTCTTGACCAGTCTCCCCCTCGAGACTCCCGTCCACTCTCAATTTGGCACATATCGCCTTGAGTTTGAGAGTGGCGTGGGTCTAGAGGGATGGGTTGTTCAAGATCTGTTGTTAGGAAACATAGATCTAGAAAAATGTTCCGATCTAGGTAGTAAGCCGACGGATGATCCTATCAGTTGTATGCACGATCCACCCGGTAGGAGCTTATCCTATCCTAGGAGCTGCTGGCGGGTGGGTCGTAATACAATCAATGTGTCAGATCCATTTCTGAGTAGTGAACCGACGGACAATCCCATCGGTCGTACGCGCGATCCACCCGGTAGGAGATTTTCATGTCTGAGGAGTTGTTGGTGGGTGGGTCATAGTATGATCAATGTGTCAGATCCGTGATTGGATTCGAACGAATGGAGGTTTTACAGAATCTTAACGTCCGGAGACTTATTCTTGACTTTTCCATGTTACAGGTACATTCTACTATCCGTTGTTTATTGAGGGACTGATGCTATTGGGGTGCCAAGGGTTCCCTTACTTGAGAGATTCCCTGGTGGAGTTATGGGGTATCTCGGAGAATATGATAGGCTTTTCCGTTGTATTGTAGATGTTGTATGGATCCGAATAGATACATCGGATCATAACTTGTACAAAGGAGATTATGTGCACATTTGTTTACTGTACAAAGGAATCTCTTTGCCATGTAAATAATCAAATTTTGTTTTGAATCGAAAGATGAAAGTTGTATTGATTTGCCGTAAATTCAATTACAACTTGTGGGCTGCATGGCCAATGACAAAAGAGTAACAAAAACATAACTTACGGAGTTCCGCATAACAAACGGTTTAAACCCAGAATGTCAAAACAACTGACGGAGTTCCGTGTGACACTCCCTAAGCATAGAAATTTTGAAGGTTCTTAGCATTCCAAGTACGCTTGAGTGTGCGTCCATGCTCGTCCTCCAGTTCATAACTTCCATTCACTCTAGCTCCGATGATCTTGTAAGGTCCTTCCCACTTGGGCTTGAGTTTCCCAATATTGCTCAAGATATCAGCTCTACGGAGTACTAGGTCTCCGACCTGTCAATCTTACGCTTGAATATTCTTGTTGTAGGCCCGGGCTGCGGTTGCTTGATATCTATGGATATTATTCAATGCCTCGGTCCTCTTCTGTTCTAGCGTGTCTAGGTCGTAGATCTGAGCTTCCTGATTGGCGGAATCATGGAACTTTTGGATCCTCATTGTTTCGACTGCAATCTCCGCTGGTATGAATGATTCCGTGGCATAAACCAAAGCAAATGGAGTCTCCCTAGTTGAAGTCCGTGCTGTGGTGCGATGAGCCTAGAGTACACCGTCTAGGTCATCCGCCCAACTCTCCTGAGAGGTCCTTAGTCGTTTCTCCAGGATCTTGACAATTGTCTTGTTTGTGGATTCGGCTTGTCCATTAGATTGTGGATATCCGACAGATGTGAAGCGTTGTTCAATTTTGAAAGAAGCCAACCATTCCTTGAGTCTGTTGCCCGAAAATTAAGCACCATTATCCGAGACCAAAATTCTTGGCAAGCCAAAGCGATAGATGATGTTCTTCCAAATGAAGGTCCGCACACGGCTTTCCGTGATCGTGGCCACTGCTTCTGCTTCTACCCATTTGGTGAAATATTCCACAACTACAATTAAGAACTTCTTCTGTTGTATGCTTCTCGGGAAAGGTCCGACAATATCTATGCCCCATTGAGCAAACGGACATGCTATGACTGACGGAATCATAGGGTGTGTCGGACAATGAGGGATGTTCGCATAATACTAACAATCAGGGCAGTTTCGGGCGAAGCTCGCGGAATCCTTGTCAATGGTAGGCCAATAGTAGCCTTGTCGGATGATCCTTTGGGCAAGAGTCCGCCCACCATTATGACTTCCGCAACTTCCACTGTGAATTTCTTCAAGCACCGTTTTTGCTTCTTGTGGATCCAAACATCTCATATGGGTTCCAGTGAAGGATTTCTTATACAAATCTTCCCCGAGTATGAAATACCTATTTGCTCGGCACTGTACACTCTTTGGCTCCTTCGGATCAGCAGGTAATGATCCGTCCTTGAGGTAATTAGAGATATCAGTCATCCAGTTTCATCCTGTTCCAGTGACCATAATGGTTGGAGCAGGACTTATGACGGATGAGTTCCCAATTGTGAGTAGAATGACTCTTCTCGTGTCCAAGGTAGTCATGACGATACTTTGCCAGTGTCCGCTTCTTCACCATTCCCTATCAAATTTTTCCAAGGTAAACTCCTCAAAGAGACTCACTTCTTGCTTTAGCAGCTCAAGGTACTTGATCATTGTTGGGCCTCTTGTGGCAAAAGTGACAGAAAACTGGGCTTCAACCAACTGTGAATCCGTATAAGCTCTGAGTTTTCGGACTTGTAGAGACTTGGCTAGACGTAGTCCGACCAACAATGCTTCATATTCAGCTTCGTTGTTTATAACCTTGAAGTCCAAAGATATCACATAGTCAAGTTCCGCTCCATCAGGGCTTCTAAGGTAGATTCCAATACCTCCCACTCTTTCGGTGGAAGATCCATCCACTTCTAATGTCCAAACATCGGTGGGCCGTTCCGTGGCTTGGGGATCTTTTATGGGCTCTTGAATTTTCAACCTTTGTTCCTCCTCTTTCTGAGTGTCCTGGTTGGAGTTATCAGTTTTTTATTCGTTTGAGATATTATCGAGGAGGAGCATGTGGTTGACCCGAGTTTCCTCCCACGATGGAGTTCGAGATTGATTGATGAATTGAGCGTCTTCAAAGTTGTCCGGATTGATCTCTGGCGGAACTGACTTATGTTTAACCTGCTTGGTAATCAAGCACTCGAACTCCTGCCTATCTGAGACTTTCCCTGACTCTGCTTCAGGGTATTCCGCTAGGAAGTAAACAATAACTTGAGCTTTCTTGGCTGTCGGAGCCTGATAGCTAATGTCGTATCCGCTCAGCTCAATTGCCCACTTAGAGAGTCATCTGGATTGGTCGATCTTTCCAAGGACCTGTTTCAAAGGTTCCGTAGTCAAGACAACTATCTTATGAGACTTGAAATAGGGTTTCAAATCACCTTTGTGTAAACCAAAGCATATGCAAATTTCTCAATATTTACGATCTTGTCTCCACGCCAAGGGCTTTACTAAGATAGTAAATTGGCATGTGATCATTAGCCGATCCGCATTTAAACCGAAACTCATTGCTTTTCCAGAACGGCTAGGTAGAGGTAGAGTGGTTCTCCTTCTACGGGTTTGGAGAGCAGCGGAGGGGAATGGAGGTACTTTTTTAAGTTTTCAAAAGCCTCAGAACATTCCACAGTCCACTCAAAGTTCTCTCCTTTCCGGAGGATCTTAAAGAACGGAAGATTCTTCTCAGCGGATCACGAAATAAAACGACTTAAGGACATGAGACGTCCGATAAGTTGTTGTACCTCATTGATGTTCTTCGTCAGAAGGTCTAGGATGGCTTTTATCTCGTGATTAGCACTTGTTCCCTTCGTGACCATGTAGCCTAAGAACTTTCCGCCTTTACTCAACGCTCACTTCTGATTGAGCTTCATTCCGCATTCCTAAGGATAGCAAAGCATTTATTCAAGTGCTCTATATGATGTTCCTCGGTTTTGCTTATAACAAGCATGTCATCCACGTACACCTCCATGGTTTTGCCGATTTCTTCCTTGAACATCTGATTTACCACCGCCAGGTAAGTAGCTCCCATTTTCAAATCAAGGGCATCACTTTAAAGCAATATACCCCTCCTGCACAAAGAAAGTTGTTTTATTAATATCCTCCTCGCCATCCGACCGGTAAAAGCCTTGATACGCCCATAAAACTCAAGAACGCACATCCGTGGAATCAACCAATTGGTCAATCTGGCAAAGGGTTTCGATCCTTGGGCAAAACTTATTCAAATTTTATGAAATCATTGCACATCCGCCATTTACCTGGTGATTTCTCAACTAAGACAACATTGCAAACCCAATCGGAATAACGGACCTCTTCAGTGTGTCCGGCCTTCATGAGCCGGTCAACTTCCGCGGCTATGATGGCATCCTTGATTGGACCAAAATCTTTTCTCTTCTGGCGGATATATTTAATCGATGGGTCCATGTTCAGACGGTGAACAGTGACCCTCGGATCTATCCCCTTGAGGTCGTCGGTACTCCAAGCAAAGACATCTCTATTGTCTCGGAGACAAACAATGAGCTTCATCTCCACTTCCGCATTCATTTCCGTTCCAATTCTAGTCTTCTTGTCCGGGCTTCCAACAACAAGTTCAACATCCTTGAGAGTCTCATGAGGTTCGATCCGTCGCTTTGGGGAAATTTGTCCTTCGACTCTATTCCAATGTTGGGATCCTCTTTCTTTGGAGGGAGAACAATATGCGGATCGAAAGTCAAAGAGACTGCTAACACAGGAGTGGATGCTCTCCTGGTAGACATGATGTAACACTCCCAAGCTTCTCGGATGTTTCCTACTTCTTCTCCAATTCCGCAGGGAGTTGGAAACTTCATTCTCTTATGGAGGGTAGAGGATATAGCTCGGAACTGATTGAGCCCCAGACGACCAAAGATGGCATTGTAATCAAAGGTCCGATCCACCACTACAAAACGGACTAGTTGTGTCACCTCATGGATGTGTTCCCAACGATACGTGAAGCATGATGCTTCCTAAAGGACAATAGCCCTCCTCCAAACCTTAATATGGAGGTATTGACTCTCTCATATCGAATTCTTCCCAGATTCATCTGATCGATAGTTCTTTTGGCAATGATGTTTGAGGAACTCCCTGTATCTACCAGGATCATGTTCACTCGATAAGTTGCTATGGTTAAAGAGACCACCAAAGGAACATCCGGTCATCTATGTCCTCGCCTCGTGCCGTAGGAGGAGGAATTTCACTGTCATCAAAGGATATAGTGTTGGTTCCACGGATCGCTGGAGCAGCGTAGGATCTATAATTGTTACGCAGATTCTGAGTCGTCTGCTCTTCAGCATTGTCGCTATCGCCACCAAATTCCTTCCTTCGCTATGGTGTTGATCACTCCGCTGTATGGAAGATTATCCATTTCAATATCATCATCATACTTGTATTGGTGATGATCTATCCGAGATGGATGATTGGTATGAGGAGGCAAGGATAGCGAACATAGTCATGGGTTCATTGCTCGCCTTCCTCCTCCGTCTGCCCTATAATGCCTAGAAGGTTCGCTCAGATAGACGTGATCCTTCAAATTTTCCTCTCTTATTAAGTGCTCAACCTCGCCAGCTGAATGCAATCGTCTGCCCCATGGCCACGGCTCTTGTGAAACTTGCAATACCTTTGCATTCTTGTTCCGGTTATTATGAGATGGCTTTGGCCATTGAATATCTAACTTCTTCTCAATAATGGTGGCCAAGATGTCGGATCTTGGTCTATCGAGACGGTATAATCCATATCTTCTTGGCGGACTCCTTTCTCCGTCAAACCTTTATCTTTGTATTCCTTCTTCGATAGAACTTTCCATGGCGTTGTTCTTGCTTCATCGGCTCCTTTCTCGGATCCCCGCCTCATCGAACATTCCTTCGTATTCCTCCCGTACATTACCTCTCCACAAATATCATCCAGATGCTTTTCACTTCTCACTTACTGGCTGGAGAGTTTCCTGCGGAGTTCTGTGTTGTAAGTATTAGCATACAGGTGACGGACCCGTTCTTTGCTACTGTGAGACTCAACTCGGAGGACCTCCATATTGAAGCCATCTAGGAAAGTCCTAAGATCCTCCTGTTCTCTTTGTAGAACTTCTGCCAGGTGCTCCATGCCTGCTTCCTTCATCGACTTGTTTGGCAATGCAGTGTACCAATCCATGGCTATTCCAAAAAGAGTGGATGAGAAAGTGAGAGCTTTTGTATTATTGCTCATCCCTTTGGAATCCATCTTACTATTGTACCTTGTCAAGTGGCCCACAGGACAAGTATCCCCGTAGTAGTATTCCAAGTTCTGAATCACTTGATCCAAGTTCTTGTTTCTTTCCTTTTCTTTCATTATGTCATCACACAAAGTATTTGGTGCACTAGTAGCTACCTGCTCATGATCTTTCACTAGACGTCCGAGATTGAGAATCTGAACTTCCAAGGCCTTTTGTTGCGCATAGATTTCTTCCGCATTCATCATCTCTCCCGTCCTTGGATGAACTGCTACATCCGCGGGGAGTTCATCTAAGTGGACCACAGGAATGGTTTCCGCTACATGATCTCCAGCCCTCGGAGGTATCTGTTCCGGAGCTCTAGGTTGCCTGTTTCCGTTTTTCGGACATGCTCTCTGCCCATTTGGACTTCCTTCCCGTCGAACCTGGGAAGCAGAGGCTCTCCTATCTAGGAGATTCCGTAAATCCTCCTGTGGTAGCTGATTCCCCAACCTCTGCTGGATCAGACGTTGTTCGTTCCTTGACATGGCGGGCTCTGCTTGCCCTGGATTAGCCACTGGCGGAGTGACTTCTTGGGGTTGAACATTGTCAGACCCAAGACAACCTTGTATTATCGTAAGCAGTCGACCAAATTGATTCTCGCTTAATCCGAAGTCACTAGTGCGGACTATACGACCATCTGGCATGGTAAAGTGTTGACCTGGAGGAGGACCCTGTGTCCCTACTAGAGGAACTTGAACAGCCTCTTCTCCATGATTTTTAGGTACAACATTCTCTGGAACATTACGACTCCCCTGAACGGAATGTCTCTTCCATCATCGGAGGATGGGCTTGTTGTGTGACCATCACTTGGGTATCTCCTTCCCTCAGCGTTCCTTTCATATAGTGGCCCTCCGTCCTCTGTTGGGTGGACGCCCGCGAGGGAGTTTCGATGCCAGCAGTACTGGTCCGTGATGTCTGTCTCGTTCTTGCCATCAACCGGGAAGAGACTTTACTCAAGAGAGAGAAGAAAGCTCTCAATGTAGTAGTTATGAGGGAAGTTATGATAACAAAATCTTACCTTAAGGCTTTGGACCTTGTGCTATATTTATAGTTATCATGTACTTATGAGGTGGTTAATAACATGATGCCAAGTGTATGTTCAGGATTTGGACAACAATGCTCCCTTGGTCCATGGCCCAATAGTATGTGAGAGTCCAACACCATTAGATGGGCCAGGGAGGGTAGATTGGTCCTTTTACCCCTCAGAGTACTATTCCCGTTGATGGGTCCGTGTGAGACCTTTTAGAATGATCCGAGCTCTATTGAGTTGATCTGTTCCTAGGTAGCTCAGTGACGGTCCGAGACACTAGCTGCTCGGAAGTATCTTCGAGGTTTCAATGTATACGTTTGGTCTTATTGTTAAGGTGGCGTCCGAGTTTATCTTGTCCGGTCCGTTTGGCATCCTAGGACTGACAGTGTGCGGTACATGGTGAGACCATATGACCTCTTGTCAGGTTCGGAAGTTGTGCACCTAGCTAGGTCGGACCTGCTGAAAAGGTGTATTGACTTGAGCATACCGTCAATTCAAAGGTTTTCCTTAAGGCGGACTAGGCAAGGTCGGATGAGTACTGAATTGGCTATTTTAGCCTTGATGCGCTCTAGGACACGCTCTATGGCGCCCTTAACGGATTGGACATATATCTGTATCAACAATAACTATACTTACATAATATAAAATTTTGAATTATCTTTTTGTTATGTTTTAGGATTAATTTGTATTTTAGAAGGTTAAAAAATCAACAAAATCAAACGAGGAAGTAGTATTTACATACACCTCCGTCCCATAACAAATGGCACATATTCCAATTATATATGTCACAATACAAATGCTACACGACATTTCCTTTTGGCAACATTTATAACCCAAGTGCATTTAATCCCACTAACATTTACATCGACATTAATTTTCGTGTCCAAAATCAAATGTGTCATTTGTTCATAGGACTTACTTTCTCTTTAATTTAGGAAAATAATAAAATATTAATTTATGTAGGATATTATATTGGTAAAGTAGTAAGTGGTTGATAAAGTATGAGAGAGAATGAAGATAGTGATGATAAAGTAGGAAAGATAAATGATAAAGAATTAATGGTGGATAAAAGTTTTCTAATTTGGCTTAGGAAGTTTGTAATAGTACTCCAAAATAAGAAAAGTTATGAAGCCTTTATTAGACCAGAGAGAGTAATAATTAATGACATCATAAAGGTACTCCAACAACAAGTGAACTGGGTTGTACTCTTTCAACAAGGTACAACTCAAATTCCAATTATAAATTTAAAGACAAATACTCAATCGAATGGTACTGGCTAACATAAACCCTAAAAATCACATCGTCGTCTCCCTCCCCGCTCTTCATCATCGATCATCTATCGGTTCCCCTCCCCACCACTACGCGAGGTAATTTTCTTTTTCATTTTGATAATTTGTAAGATTTTACATATGTTCCAGATACATGTTTGAAATATTTCTCGATTTGATAATCATTTACACCATGTGTGATTGAATATTTCTCGATTTGATAATCATTTATCCAAATTTTTAACCATTTCAAATTTCAAAATCCTCCATGCTAGACCTCATGAATCTAAGAAGCCACAAATATGAATAAGCTAAAATCCAAACACAGCAACTTAATAACTTCATAGTCTCTCAATGTTCAGTCGACCAAAATAAATCATCCCCCAATAACCATTGATACAGTCAAATAACTCCATTGGCATAACTCTCATGAACATCTCATTCATGGACATGTCTATCAATATTCAAGGTAGAAGTAGTAATTAATTACTAATCAAAGCATTGATCCTCAAATTGATTTTTTGACCTGGATGAAATTTTGGCGAAGATGGATGTCGATGAGAAGGGGGTCTCATATAGGGTAGCTAGATGTAATAAACCCTAGATATTTCTATGTTAGTGGTCTATGCCTATTTGTTGTAGGTGAAAAATCTCCTCCCTGTGAATCCGTATAAGCTCTGAGTTTTCGGACTTGTAGAGACTTGGCTAGATGTAGTCCGACCAACAATGCTTCATATTCAGCTTCGTTGTTTATAACCTTGAAGTCCAAAGATATCACATAGTCAAGTTCCGCTCCATCAGGGCTTCTAAGGTAGATTCCAATACCTCCCACTCTTTCGGTGGAAGATCCATCCACTTCTAATGTCCAAACATCGGTGGGCCGTTCCGTGGCTTGGGGATCTTTTATGGGCTCTTGAATTTTCAACCTTTGTTCCTCCTCTTTCTGAGTGTCCTGGTCGGAGTTATCAGTTTTTTATTCGTTTGAGATATTATCGAGGAGGAGCATGTGGTTGACCCGAGTTTCCTCCCACGATGGAGTTCGAGATTGATTGATGAATTGAGCGTCTTCAAAGTTGTCCGGATTGATCTCCGCTGAATCGACTTATGTTTAACCTGCTTGGTAATCAAGCACTCGAACTCCTGCCTATCTGAGACTTTCCCTGACTCTGCTTCAGGGTATTCCGCTAGGAAGTAAACAATAACTTGAGCTTTCTTGGCTGTCGGAGCCTGATAGCTAATGTCGTATCCGCTCAGCTCAATTGCCCACTTAGAGAGTCATCTGGATTGGTCGATCTTTCCAAGGACCTGTTTCAAAGGTTCCGTAGTCAAGACAACTATCTTATGAGACTTGAATAGGTTTCAAATCACTTATGTGTAAACCAAAGCATATGCAAATTTCTCAATATTTACGTATCTTGTCTCCGGCCAGCAAGGGCTTTACTAAGATAGTAAATTGGCATGTGATCATTAGCCTGGATCCGTACTAAACCGAAACTCATTGCCTTTTCCGTAACGGCTAGGTAGAGGTAGAGTGGTTCTCCTTCTACGGGTTTGGAGAGCAGCGGAGGGGAATGGAGGTACTTTTTTAAGTTTTCAAAAGCCTCAGAACATTCCACAGTCCACTCAAAGTTCTCTCCTTTCCGGAGGATCTTAAAGAACGGAAGATTCTTCTCCGCGGATCACGAAATAAAACGACTTAAGGACATGAGACGTCCGATAAGTTGTTGTACCTCATTGATGTTCTTCGGTTGGGGAAGGTCTAGGATGGCTTTTATCTTCTCAGGATTAGCACTTGTTCCCCTTTCTGTGACCATGTAGCCTAAGAACTTTCCGCCCTTTACTCCGAACGTTCACTTCTCCGGATTGAGCTTCATTCCGTACTTCCTAAGGATAGCAAAGCATTTATTCAAGTGCTCTATATGATGTTCCTCGGTTTTGCTTATAACAAGCATGTCATCCACGTACACCTCCATGGTTTTGCCGATTTCTTCCTTGAACATCTGATTTACCAGCCGTTGGTAAGTAGCTCCTGCATTTTTCAGTCCGAAGGGCATCACTTTAAAGCAATATACCCCTCCTGTACCAAAGAAAGTTGTTTTATTAATATCCTCCTCGCCATCCGAATCTGGTAAAAGCCTTGATACGCGTCCATAAAACTCAGTAACGCACATCCGGCTGTGGAATCAACCAATTGGTCAATCTGTGGCAAAGGGTTTGGATCCTTTGGGCAAAACTTATTCAGCCTTATGAAATCATTGCACATCCGCCATTTACCTGGTGATTTCTCAACTAAGACAACATTGCAAACCCAATCGGAATAACGGACCTCTTCAGTGTGTCCGGCCTTCATGAGCCGGTCAACTTCCGCGGCTATGATGGCATCCTTGATTGGACCAAAATCTTTTCTCTTCTGGCGGATATATTTAATCGATGGGTCCATGTTCAGACGGTGAACAAATTCTGGATCTATCCCTCGAGGTCGCTTGTACTCCAAGCAAAGACATCTCTATTGTCTCGGAGACAAACAATGAGCTTCATCTCCACTTCCGCATTCATTTCCGTTCCAATTCTAGTCTTCTTGTCCGGGCTTCCAACAACAAGTTCAACATCCTTGAGAGTCTCATGAGGTTCGATCCGTGCTGTTTTGGGAAATTTGTCCTTCTGACTCCCTATTCCAATGTTGGGATCCTCTTTCTTTGGAGGGAGAACAATATGCGGATCGAAAGTCAAAGAGACTGCTAACACAGGAGTGGATGCTCTCCTGGTAGACATGATGTAACACTCCCAAGCTTCTCGGATGTTTCCTACTTCTTCTCCAATTCCGCAGGGAGTTGGAAACTTCATTCTCTTATGGAGGGTAGAGGATATAGCTCGGAACTGATTGAGCCCCAGACGACCAAAGATGGCATTGTAATCAAAGGTCCGATCCACCACTACAAAACGGACTAGTTGTGTCACTCTCGCGGGATGTGTTCCCAACGATACGTGAAGCATGATGCTTCCTAAAGGACGAACAGTTCCTCCTCCAAACCTTAATATGGAGGTATTGACTCTCTCATATCGAATTCTTCCCAGATTCATCTGATCGATAGTTCTTTTGGCAATGATGTTTGAGGAACTCCCTGTATCTACCAGGATCATGTTCACTCGATAAGTTGCTATGGTTAAAGAGACCACCAGTGGAACATCCGGGTCATCTATGTCCTCGCCTCGTGCCGTAGGAGGAGGAATTTCACTGTCATCAAAGGATATAGTGTTGGTTCCACGGATCGCTGGAGCAGCGTAGGATCTATAATTGTTACGCAGATTCTGAGTCGTCCGTTCTCTTGCATTGCTGCTATCGCCACCAGTCGGTCCTTCTGCTATGGTGTTGATCACTCCGTTGTATGGAAGATTATCCATTTCAATATCATCATCATACTTGTATTGGTGATGATCTATCCGAGATGGATGATTGGTGGGCGGAGGAGGCAAGGATAGCGAACATAGTTGCGGTTCTGCTGTTCTGTCTTCCCTCCTCCGTTCCGTCCTATAATGCCTAGAAGGTTCGTTCGTATAGACGTGATCCTTCAAATTTTCCTCTCTTATTAAGTGCTCAACCTCAGTTTTCAGTTGAATGCAATCGTCCGTCTCATGGCCACGGCTCTTGTAAAACTTGCAATACCCTTTTGCATTCTTGTTCTTCCGGTTATTGTGAGATGGCTTTGGCCATTGAATATCTAACTTCTTCTCAATAATGGTGGCCAAGATGTCGGATCTTGGTCTATTGAGACGGGTATAATCCGCATATCTTCTTGGCGGACTCCTTTCTCTGTCGAAACCTTAATCTTTGTATTCCTTCTTCGGATAGAACTTTCCATGGCGTTGTTCTTGCTTCATCGGCTCCTTTCCTGGATCCTGCTCTCACTGGAACATTCCTTCGGCATTCCTCCCCGTACATTACCTCTCCACAAATATCATCCAGATGCTTTTCACTTCACTTCATCGGTCGAGAGTTTCATGGAGTTCAGGTTGTATTAGCATACAGGTGACGGACCCGTTCTTTGCTACTGTGAGACTCAACTCGGAGGACCTCCATATTGAAGCCATCTAGGAAAGTCCTAAGATCCTCCTGTTCTCTTTGTAGAACTTCTGCCAGGTGCTCCATGCTTTCCTTCTTCATCGACTTGTTTGGCAATGCAAAGGTACCAATCCATGGCTATTCCAAAAGAGTGGATGAGAAAGTGAGAGCTTTATTATTGCTCATCCCTTTGGAATCCATCTTACTATCAGACCTGTCAAGTGGCCCACAGGACAAGTATCCCCGTAGTAGTATTCCAAGTTCTGAATCACTTGATCCAAGTTCTTGTTTCTTTCCTTTTCTTTCATTATGTCATCACACAAAGTATTTGGTGCACTAGTAGCTACCTGCTCATGATCTTTCACTAGACGTCCAAGATTGAGAATCTGAACTTCCAAGGCCTTTTGTCATGCATAGATTTCTTCCAGATTCATCATCTCTCGTCCTTCGATGAACTGCTACATCCGCTGGGAGTTCATCTAAGTGGACCATGTGAATGGTTTCGCCACATGATCTCCAAATTTCTGAGGTATCTGCTGAGCTCTAGGTTGCCTGTTTCCGTTTTTCGGACATGCTCTCTGCCCATTTGGACTTCCTTCCCGTCGAACCTGGGAAGCAGAGGCTCTCCTATCTAGGAGATTCGTGAATCCTCCGTAGAAGCTGATTCCCCAACCTCTGCTGGATCAGACGTTGTTCGTTCCTTGACATGGCGGGCTCTGCTTGCCCTGGATTAGCCACTGGCGGAGTGACTTCTTGGGGTTGAACATTGTCAGACCCAAGACAACCTTGTATTATCGTAAGCAGTCGACCAAATTGATTCTCGCTTAATCCGAAGTCACTAAAGTGACTATACGACCATCCGCATGGTAAAGTGTCGACCGAGGAGGACCCCGTCCCCACCGAGGAACTTGAACAGCCTCTTCTCCATGATTTTTAGGTACAACATTCTCTGGAACATTACGACTCCCCTGAACGGAATGTCTCTTCCATCATCGGAGGATGGGCTTGTTGTGTGACCATCACTTGGGTATCTCCTTCCCTCGCCCTTTTCATATAGTGGCCCTCCGTCCTCTGTTGGGTGGACGCCCGCGAGGGAGTTTCGATGCCAGCAGTACTGGTCCGTGATGTCTGTCTCGTTCTTGCCATCAACCGGGAAGAGACTTTACTCAAGAGAGAGAAGAAAGCTCTCAATGTAGTAGTTATGAGGGAAGTTATGATAACAAAATCTTACCTTAAGGCTTTGGACCTTGTGCTATATTTATAGTTATCATGTACTTATGAGGTGGTTAATAACATGATGCCAAGTGTATGTTCAGGATTTGGACAACAATGCTCCCTTGGTCCATGGCCCAATAGTATGTGAGAGTCCAACACCATTAGATGGGCCAGGGAGGGTAGATTGGTCCTTTTACCCCTCAGAGTACTATTCCCGTTGATGGGTCCGTGTGAGACCTTTTAGAATGATCCGAGCTCTATTGAGTTGATCTGTTCCTAGGTAGCTCAGTGACGGTCCGAGACACTAGCTGCTCGGAAGTATCTTCGAGGTTTCAATGTATACGTTTGGTCTTATTGTTAAGGTGGCGTCCGAGTTTATCTTGTCCGGTCCGTTTGGCATCCTAGGACTGACAGTGTGCGGTACATGGTGAGACCATATGACCTCTTGTCAGGTTCGGAAGTTGTGCACCTAGCTAGGTCGGACCTGCTGAAAAGGTGTATTGACTTGAGCATACCGTCGAATTCAAAGGTTTTCCTTAAGGCGGACTAGGCAAGGTCTGATGAGTAATCGAATTGGCTATTTTAGCCTTGATGCGCTCTAGGACACGCTCTATGGCGCCCTTAACGGATTGGACATATATCTGTATCAACAATAACTATACTTACATAATATAAAATTTTGAATTATCTTTTTGTTATGTTTTAGGATTAATTTGTATTTTAGACGAAGGTTAAAAAAAATCAACAAAAATCAAACTGAGGAAGTAGTATTTACATACACCCTCTGTCCCATAACAAATGGCACATATTCCAATTATATATGTCACAATACAAATTCCACGACATTTCCTTTTTGGCAACATTTATAACCCAAGTGCATTTAATCCCACTAACATTTACACTGCACATTAATTTTCGTGTCCAAAATCAAATGTGTCATTTGTTCATAGGGACTTACTTTCTCTTTAATTTAGGAAAAATAATAAAATATTAATTTATGTAGGATATTATATTGGTAAAGTAGTAAGTGGTTGATAAAGTATGAGAGACAATGAAGATAGTGATGATAAAGTAGGAAAAAGAAATGATAAAGAATTAATGGGTGGGATAAAAAGTTTCCTAATTTGGCTTAGAAAGTTTGTAGTAGTACTCCAAATAAGGAAAGTTATGAAGCTTTTATTAGACCAGAGAGAGTAATAATTAATGACGTCATAAAGGTACTCCAACAACAAGTGAACCGGGTTGTACTCTTTCAACAAGGTACAACTCAAATTCCAATTATAAATTTAAAGACAAATACTCAATCGAATGGTACTGGCTAACATAAACCCTAAAAATCACATCGTCGTCTCCCTCCCCGCTCTTCATCGTCGATCATCTATCGGTTCCACTCCCCACCACTACGCGAGGTAATTTTCTTTTTCATTTTGATAATTTGTAAGATTTCACATATGGTCCAGATACATGTTTGAAATATTTCTCGATTTGATAATCATTTAAACCATGTGTGATTGAATAGTTCTTGAATTTATTTAGTTATTGTAGATTATTCTCCATTTCGGTTTTCTTGAACATCATTTTGAAAGACTTTTTTCCCTTGTCTTTATCTATTAGATCCTCGTTTCTGGTAAACATATAATTCGATCTAATAGTTTTAGATTATATTGAAAATAGAGAATGTAGTAGCGTTTCGCAAGGGATCCGATATAATCATTTGAACGATTATTTGCTATAACGGATTAAGGAGAACTCCATCTGTCTATCGATATAATACTTGTAGATCGAGTAATTAGAGGATTCATCCGCACAGGTTCGTAAAACTTCTTATCGGCTCACGTATACGATAAATTCGCTTCGATCCCATCTAGATAACATTATATGGATGATAGGTTAATATCTTGTAAAACCAATTTTACACTCAACAAGCTAAAAAAACTGGTTTCGATGGTGCGTAAATGACCTAGTCGTTTGGTTATGTGACCGAGATAAAATCAGTTTACATTTATTAAGTGTAGATGCTTTTTTTTTGAAGTTATGGTGTCTCATTTCTTGTGTTCTTACCTATGTACTTTGTCCTATAGTTGTTTTACTTTCACAAATTTACCTTTTTTTTTTTAGTAATATATAGTACATTTGTAAACGTTATACGTGTAAAAACAAAACAAATGTGTGATGTTATTTGTAAAAGGAAATTTTATAGTTGTGTTTTATCACAATAATGGTATTTGAAGTAGTAGTAAACATTTGAAAATAAGAAAAGTTGACAACGTATGAAAGATAGAGTGAGACAATTGGTTTAAATTGCCATTATTATTTTTCTTGTATATTGGCTAAAATCAATTTTACTAGTCAAATCCTATTAATTTGGTGTAGTTGTAACAACCAGATTAGAGTAATTTTCTTTAAATATTAAATATTATAAACTAAATGTAAATCTATAATTATATATAATTATATATTGGATATTCTAGTTTTCTAAATTCTCATATTTTACAATCTTGAATAGATTCGTTATGTTGAATTTTGTTTTCTAGTTTCATATTTTCGTACTTTATGTCATTTCAATTTTTTACTGATTTAAATATATGTATTTATATATACTTAGAGTTTTAAGTTTATTTTTAATTTAGAGAAATTATGTTATAACAAATTCAATTATTTTATTGTCTCCAATTAATTATCACTAATTAGGTGTAGACTCACATAGGTGATTGGTGAATGCTTTACATAGTTTGTATTGAATTGAACGATATTCTTTTCTGATCGTTGTTTTCACGCTAACTAATGAATATTTTTGCGATAATTAATGATGTTTTTTGTTCGTCTCTCAATATATACATATTATTGATAACATTTACTGTCTCCTCAAAAACATGAATGATCAGCAGCTAGATTCTTCGAAGAATATTAATGAAACAAACAACGGGAGATATGTTTGTAATGTATGTGATCTAGAATTTCTGTCACGTGACTCATTTTGCTCTCACGTGCGTTCCCACACCAATGAGCAAGAAGCAGCAGGTCCAGCGAACTTACAACCTGATTCCTCATCATTGAACCAGGTTCCAAAGGTGAAAAAAAATTCAAGTCACAATCAATCTGCACCTGGTAATAAGTCGACACTAGTAGGAACTATTGATGGTCAAAGATTTGCAATGGATAGTAAGCAGAATTTTGATAATAATAAGTCGAAAAAGCTAAAGCTTGCAGATCAACATTGGATTTTGGGTCCTGAGTACCTCCAAACGTCAATTCATGATCAGCATGCAACTACTAGTAAACACAAGGTGAAGAAGAAGAAGTTGTCTTGAGCTGGTGCAACATCATCAAGCTAAGTACTGGAGACTAAATTGACAATAGGTAATGCACCATCAGGCGCAACCAGAGGTGATGCTAGCAAGCCTTGGAGAGGTCTAGATATGGTCTTGAATGAGACAGTTTCCCCGTCGCAGGCTCAAATTGACAATTATGGTCAAAGCAGTGAGTTGTCCATTAGAGGACTCAACATTGACCTCAACGAGGAAGTGGGGGAACTAGCTCACATATCTGATGATGTTGGAGAAGGAGCTCGGACACCCATCTTAAGACGGTTGGATATTGACTTAAATGAAGTTGTCTTAGATGAAGATGGAGAAGAAAGCAAGCCAACCCAGAAAAGAATGCTCGACTTTGACATCAATGAGACACCACCACCAGATGAAGACGAACAGTAATATATGTGTGTTGGGGGGAGGGGGGGACACACACCCCAGCATGGGACCTTGGTTGCTTACATTTGGTGTTGTTTTCTTAGTTAACAATTTTGAATTTTTTGACAACTAGTTGTGAATGGCTTTTTTCATTTGGACAATACATGTATGCTTTTGTACGTGGGGGGACACACACACACACCCTAGCATGGGACTTTGGTTCCTTACATTTGATGCTGTTTTTCTTAGTTAATTAACATTTTTTAAATTTTTTACAAACTGGTTGTGAATGACTATTTTCATTTGGACAATACATTTATGCCTTATTGCCTTAGATTTAAAATTTATTGAACTAGTGTTTTGTTGTTGAACATTGATCGCAAAATTCGTTGATATTGGAATGTAGTTATATATCCCTGAGCTACTTGTTCCTATATCAAACATTAAGTATATTTGTGCACATTATATGTGCAAAAAATAAATATTTGTGCGATCAACCATGTTCAACTGGGTCAACCCATAAAATTTGAATTAATGGGCTTAGATAATAACATTTTAGAAATCTTTTTGAGATGTATGAACCTTCTTTCATAACTCATTAAATAAGACAAACGATTTGACGAATTTATATAGTAATATACCAACTCCCATAGGCTTGCATAAGTTCACCATGAACTCCTTTTACCAAGATACTTTTGTCTGATTTATTTTAAATGTAAAATTCTAGAACATCACTATCCAATAGAAATACGTCCGAAATAAATAAAGTGATGTTAACAATTATTTAGTTGATTAATAAATTGATCTATCAATTAATTAACTTTACCACGATTCATAGTTGTGAGTGTGAAAGCATATAGTGTGACCCATAGACCGTTTGTCACGCCCCAAAACCAATTCACTTTGGTGCGACCGGCCGTCTATCGTGAGATGGGCTCACGCCAAGACGAAGCCTTCCTTTAATCCTCAAATACATAAAAATATCTCATAGTGGTACAACATAGCGTCTAAAATCCCATAAAGTAATTACGACAATTACAAATCCTCAATCACAACAATACTCCACTACTACAATCAATCCTATACAATACTATACAAATAGTATGCAACAGCTACTAAATAATCTTCACAATTCCATCATGCATCTACCGTCTCAACTCCAAAGTATATTCGTCCAATCAATTACTAAATATCTTAAAGGAGTGGGTAAGGGTGAGCCTCAATGACACTTCTACCGGATCAAGCAGAGTATTTCAAACATACATATATACGTTTACATATCCAAAATAATTTGCATGGATACTTTTCAAAACAATAACAATTCATATCTTTAGCTCAATCAGACAATACACTACGGCCACATGAACCGTGGTGGCACACAGGTCGGTTTTTACATAACAATAATAATGCCCTACCAAAGGGATAACAAAACAATGGGAGATCTCCAAAAGCACGACATTCCCTCGAAAGGGCCAAACAGTTCATAGGCATATCGATGAGCATAAAACATATTTTCAATCCATGCTTTTTAACAAAACGATTTTCACACATCACATTTGCAATAAAACATTCATGGGTGCACATACTTGATCCTTTTCGAGTAGACTATTATACCAAGTCCAATTCCTTAATCTAATAACCATAAGTAGTTTGTCAAATCATAAAACACACACACACTATAACAATAAAATAGAAGCAAAAGTGTCAAAGAAACCCCTTACTTCATATCCTGCTTTAACCATTTCAAACAGCTCAAAATCCTCCATGCCAGACCTAATGAATCTAAGAAGTCGCAAATATGAATAAGCTAAAATCCAAACACAACAACTTAATAACTTCATAGTCTCTCAATATTCAGTCGACCAAAATAAATTATCCCTCAATAACTATTGATACAGTCAAATAACTCCATTGGCATAACTCTCGTGAACATCTCATTCATGGACATGTCTATCAATATTCAAGGTAGATGTAGTAATTAATTACTAATCAACACATTGATCCTCAAATTGATTTTTGGACCTGGATGAAACGTTGGCGAAGATGGATGTCGATGAGAAGGGGGTCTCATATAGGGTAGCCAGATGTAATAAACCCTATATATTTCTATGTTAGTGGTCTATGCCTATTTGTTGTAGGTGAAAAATCTCCAACCCCCTGCGTAAAAGGTACAATATCATATAGTATAATTTTTTAATATTATTATATAAAATATTGCATATTTATGACATCATCTAAGTCAAACTACCGAGTTGAACTTATTGAACCTCCCTTAGTAAGTAGGCCGGATCAATTGTTGGGTTTGGTGATACATAGCTTAGGATTATTCGCCGGCCAAAGCCTCAGACGCATTTCTAAACCGCCAAAGCGTATCGCATTTCTAATTAATGTATGCTTATTTTCACACAAAGAAAAGAGAAAATAATAGAAGATGACTCAACCACTAATCAATAGAGACCCGTCCATTAGGCCGCGACGATTATTGATAATAACTTAGGCTACACACGTCACACTGATATGTTAATAACTGTCATTGAATGTTTGATCGAATGTTCCATTAGATTTGTCTTAGCTAGCTGACATACAACATAGTTGTGAGTTGAGGAGTCTCCAAGATATTTTGTGTTATGGAAGTGCTAGTTGTAGTACTTCCTCCCGAATCGAAGTTCCCGTTTTATTTTTTGGACTCTTTTAAACATAAAAATTAATCCTAATTCATATAATAAAAATATTTTTTTAAAGTATTAAAAAATAAAATAACTATACTTACATAATATAAATTTTTGAACTATCTTTTTGTTATGTTTTAGGATTAATTTGTATTTAGACGAAGCTTAAAAAAAGTCAACAAAAATTAAACTGAGGAAGTATTATTTACATACACCCTCTGCCCCATAACAAATGGCATATATTCCAATTATATATGTCACCATACAAATGCAACGACATTTCCTTTTTGGCAACATTTATAACCCAAGTGCATTTGATCCCACTAACATTTACACTGCACATTAATTTCCATGTCCAAAATCAAATGTGTCATTTGTTCATAAGGACTTACTTTCTCTTTAATTTAGGAAAAACAATAAAATATTAATTTATGTAGGATATTATATTGGTAAAGTAGTAAGTGGTTGATAAAGTATGAGAGAGAATGAAGATAGTGATGATAAAGTAGGAAAGATAAATGATAAAGAATTAATGGGTGGGATAAAAAGTTTTCTAATTTGGCTTAGGATGTTTGTAATAGTACTCCAAATAAGAAAAGTTATGAAGCCTTTATTAGACCAGAGAGAGTAATAATTAATGACATTATAAAGGTACTTCAACAACAAGTGAACTGGGTTGTACTCTTTCAACAAGGTACAACTCAAATTCCAATTATAAATTTAAAGACAAATACTCAATCGAATAGTACTGGCTAACATAAACCCTAAAAATCACATCGTCGTCTCCCTCCCCGCTCTTCATCATCGATCATCTATCGGTTCCCCTCCCCACCACTACGCGAGGTAATTTTCTTTTTCATTTTGATAATTTGTAAGATTTTACATATGTTCCAGATACATGTTTGAAATATTTCTCGATTTGATAATCATTTACACCATGTGTGATTGAATATTTCTCGATTTGATAATCATTTATCTAGCTTTAACCATTTCAAACAGCTCAAAATCCTCCATGCTAGACCTCATGAATCTAAGAAGCCACAAATATGAATAAGCTAAAATCCAAACACAGCAACTTAATAACTTCATAGTCTCTCAATGTTCAGTCGACCAAAATAAATCATCCCCCAATAACCATTGATACAGTCAAATAACTCCATTGGCATAACTCTCATGAACATCTCATTCATGGACATGTCTATCAATATTCAAGGTAGAAGTAGTAATTAATTACTAATCAAAGCATTGATCCTCAAATTGATTTTTGACCGATGAAATTTTGCTTAAGATGGATGTCGATGAGAAGGGGTCTCATATAGGTAGCTAGATGTAATAAACCCTAGATATTTCTATGTTAGTGGTCTATGCCTATTTGTTGTAGGTGAACAATCTCCTCCACTTCCCAGTAAAAGGTACAATATCATATAGTATAATTTTTTAATATTATTATATAAAATAATGCATATTTATGACGTCATCTAAGTCAAACTACCGAGCTGAACTTATTGAACCTCCCTTAGTAAGTAGGCCGGATCAATTGTTGGGTTTGGTGATACATAGCTTAGGATTATTCGCCGGCCAAAGCTTGTACATACTCTCTAATTAATGTATACTCATTTTCACACAAAGAAAAGAGAAAATAATAGAAGATGACTCAACCACTAATCAATAGAGACCCGTCCATTAGGCCACGACGATTATTGATAATAACTTAGGCTACACACATTACACTGATATGATAATAACTGTCTATGAATGTTTGATCGAATGTTTCATTAGATTTGTCTTAGCTAGCTAAGATACAACATAGTTGCGAGTTGAGGAGTCTCCAAGATATTGTGTGTTATGGAAGTGTTAGTTGTAGTACTTCCTCCCTCACGAATCGAAGTTCCCGTTTTATTTTTCGGACTTTTTTAAACATCAAAATTAATCCTAATTCATATAATAAAAATATTTTTGAAAGTATTACAAAATATAATAACTACTTACATAATATAAATTTTTGAATTATTTTTTGTTATGTTCTAGGATTAATTTGTATTTAGACGACGGTTAAAAAAAGTCAACAAAAATCAAACTGAGGAAGTAGTATTTACATACACCCTCTGTCCCATAACAAATGGCACATATTCCAATTATATATGTCACAATACAAATGCCACGACATTTCCTTTTTGGCAACATTTATAACCCAAGTGCATTTGATCCCACTAATATTTACACTGCACATTAATTTCCGTGCCCAAAATCAAATGTGTCATTTGTGTTGAGGGGTTGAGCCTCAAACACTAACTAAACTACTACAAGTCCCAATTCTAAGATCCGCCTCCAACTTGATGTCCATCCTGAGAGCTTTGTCCGAGCCAGAGCACCTGAAAGGACTAATTGGGGGGTGGGGGTTAGAAGGGTAACCTGGTTTGCTAGTGTCAAACCGGGAAGAGACTTTACTCAAGAGATAGAAGAAAGCTCTCAATGTAGTAATTATGAGGAAGTTATGATATGAGTTGACTTACCTTAATGTATGGGATCTTGTGCTATATTTATAGTTATTATGTAATTATGAAGTGGTTCATAAGATGATGCCAAGTGTATGTTCAGGATTTGGACACCAATGCTCCCTTGGCCCATGGCCCAATAGTATGTGAAAGTCAAATACCATTAGATGGGCCTGAGAGGGTAGATTGGTCCTTTTACCTCTCAAAGTACTATTCTCGCTGCTGGGTCCGTGTGGGACCTTTAGAATGATCCGAGCTCACGAAATGGTCTGCTCTAGGTAACTCTGGACGGTCCAACACAAGTTGCCTTAAGTATCTTCGAGGTTCCAATATATACGCCCTGTCTAATTGTTAAGGTGGCATCCGAGTTTATCTCGTCCGTCCGTTGGCACCGAAATGTCGGATATGTGATCCTTTGTCCAGCCGAGAAATGTCGCCTCAGCCAGGTCGGACTAGTCAAAAGGTGTATTGACCGTGTACCGTCAATTCAAAGAATTTCCTTAAGGCGGACTACCCATGGCCTGGACAAGTCAATCGCTATTTTGCCTTGATGCGCCTAGACATGCTCTAATGGCACTTTAACGGATTGGACATATATCCAGATCAACATATGTCCCCTAGTTTCCAAGTATCTTAGTAGAAGATAGTTGTGGAATTATGAGTAAAAGAACAAGTGTGTTTAGGGCGGTCCTAATCATTAAATGTGAGGGAGAAAATTCCTTTTTTCCGTGCTAAAAATATGTATCCGTGTTTCAGGAACTCAATATATATATCTCCCCCCCCCCCCTCCTTTTCTTTCTACAGTCCGAGATAGAAAAAAATCCCTGACTGTAGAAGGAAAAGGTATTTGTATCCGAGATATATCGAGATCCGAGTAAGGTATTAGGATCAAAATAAGTCTCCTGTGGAAGAGTGTGTAGGAAGCAATCTGTTGGGCTGGATTTGTGAAATAGGTTAACTGGGCCGATGAATAGTGATCCAAGAGGCCCAATAAGTCATTCGTCCGGCCCACGAGTGAGGATCCCGAGATAGTTGAGAATTTCCAAAATAAATTTAATGGGGTGCGATGTAATTTCACCTCCTGTGAACTGATGCGACCATTGGATTGAAATGAACAACTACCGATTAAAACCCAAGTGATGCGACGTTTCGACTTCCCCAACTGTCCCTCTATAAATAGTTTGTCAGATCTGTCATTTTCACACTTTAGCCAAATTGAATCTAGAGCAATCCTAAGCAATTTGAGCAAATAACAAGCTTCCGAGCAATCAAAATTTCCAACAGGTAATCGATCTCCGCAAGTCTGCTTTGAGAGCAAGCAAGGCTTCACGTCCGTCAATCTTCTTCAAGATGCTTTATCAAGTAAGTAAATCTGGCTTTATCTGAATTTTGACTGATTGTTCTTCTTTCTCGGATGCATGTATGCTTTTTTGAATTTCCAATCTCGTGTCCTGTATAGATAGGATCTCGTAGAATAACTGTTGGGGTGTTTTTGGCCAAATAACATGCCGTATGTTGAATTTTGGTGAAACAAGTATTGCATGCTTTCTGTAGTTGAATTATGGTGTCAATTTGTAGACATGACTTGTAGATTGGCCCTGTGAATGTGCCATGTATGGTAGATTATAGCACCAGTAGGTTTGTTGAAATCCTTGTTGCATTACCTCGTGTGGTAGATAACAGTGCCAATAGGCACATAGAATTCCTCGTGGCACGGCCTTGCGCATGTTAGGTGCCGAGGTAGGAAAAAATGACCCATAGGAATGCCCAATAGAGTAGTGTTTCTCTGGACAAATGGACCTAATAAAATACGTAAACAAACTCTCGGACGACCACAATTTCATCTTTCTGATACGTTTCCTTGTGCCCTAGGATGTCCGGGAGCGATAGTCAAAACCAACAAGAAGTTGAAGACTATGATGATGGAGTGAACCAGAGATCTGAGTCCGCTACTGTGAGCCCGTCCGTATCTGATCATCCGGAGTTGGAGATTCCGCAAAACAGGGTGGTTGCGGAGGATGTGGTTATTGAGCAAGTGATCCCGAAAGCTCACAACGCGGACGTTGTGGAACTCATCTCTTCTGGGGACTCAGATGTTAGGCATGGGGTCCGTGATACTGTCATTACTCGGAGTGAGGCCGTGATAAGACGGTCAAATGTTGCGAGAACAAGGGCACGAGTCTAATCCCGGACCATAGGCAGTGGTGGTATGCCTCAGGAAGAAGAGGATGCAGAGAGAAATGGACCTCGGACAGAACAGGAAGACGACACTGATCGGGAGGCGGATGATGTGGAGATGTTCGAGGCTGTAGAGGAGGACCGTGTTGTGATGGAAACAGGTCCGACCAATTCGAGTACATCCAGGAGAAAAGAAGTTGGAGAAGAAGAGGAGGAGGATGAAGACGAGGAGGAAGCTTCTTAAGCTGCCCGTCTGCGGGGAAGATTTGGGCAAAACAATCGCCATATTGTCCTGCATCCTAAAGTGCCCGCACAACCTAATCCGCCATTAGTTGCGGGTCGCGGAGCTCAAGCAGCGCGGACTAAATTTCCTCGTCCTGCATCCGCTGTCGTAATCGCAGACCCTTACGGTGAGCTTAACGCGGATGGTTTGCTTCCCACCTATCCTGTACTCAGAAACCTTTGAGTTATTCCCTAGCTTCCCAAGCTAAGTACTTCCTATACTCAATAACCTTGGAGTTATTCCTTAGTTTCCCAAATCAAGTACTTCCTATACTCCGGTAACCTTGGAGTTATTCCCTGATTTTTCAAACTAAGTACTTCCTATACTCCACGCCAGTTATGATGTTGGTTTTGGTTTGAGTTGTCAGATGAGCGTCTTAATAACTTTTCGCTAATCGATAGCTCTGTGAACTAAGTTACTTAATACACTTTACAGCGTATGGTATCTTGTTCGATTTTACTGACCCAAGTCTTATGATATCTGTTCATGAGAATGAATCTCAGATAGTTGATCTTTTGATTCAACTCCTTCACATATAGCTTTGCTTGTTTAGGATCAGCACACTTAGAACTTCAGTGTTTACTCAAGATCAAATGCTTTGGTCGCAACAGAAAGCTTTGAGAATAAGTAAGATGCTCTGAGAGAGAGTAAGACGATCAAGCTTGTATGCGCTCAAGGTGTTCAAAGGTTCAAGGTGTCTTCTCAATCGCCTAAGTGTTGATATTTATAGATTAATTTGAGTGCCGCTTGAATAGTATCCGTTAGCTCAAATTCAAACCATCGATATCTGTGTATAGTAATCGTAGCAGTTTTGTCTTCTTCTCGGTTGCGTTGCTTTTATTCGCATATCTCGTCTGCATTAAATGCATTGTACTATACTTTTGTCCTCAGAGTGTCAACGAACTATGCTTTGTATCGTAGACTAGTGTTGTCGATTCTTTGCACGCCCTTATCTTCATTCTTCGATATCACTTGTATTTATTGAAACAACTTTGTTTGCAATATATATTTCTCTTCGTAAACGTGGTTAAAGCTCAAGGTATCTCGAGAATAGATATCTCGGACACTTTCCTTGTTTTCAGATATGTATCTTATTTCTCGATATCTCTTGTGACACGCTTGTTTGAAACTATTCGTGTCTTTAAGATATCCGCTAAGATATCCGAACAATCGATTCAGAATCTTGTGCGCTTTTTCAAGTCATCAATGTCGCTGAGCTTTCATTGATGTCTTCTTCTTGGTCTTCTCTTACATAAAATAAAATTACATTTTAAGACCTAACATCCTATACAAGATTAGCTAGACTATCATACTTAGTGGTTTCCTCTTTTACAATGTTCAAGTGAACCAAGAGTACTAATCACCTTTCTGAGACTAAGATAAGTCGTCATGTTGCTAATCAAAATCTAAACAGATATTTCTAACAAAATATCTAACATCCCCAAATCTTTGGGAAACCTTACTTGTTTTGCGGTCTTTTGTGCGAAGAAGGGGTAGACAGTAAATTATGAGAAGTTTCGTCAATTGTTCAATGTGACTTTCAGTTCGGTGAATCCCCTCTTTTATAATTTTGTAAATAGGAAGTCATATAATTTCATTTTGGATCCCATTTCCTTGATCGGATCAAAATGGTGGGAGAATACATCTTCGCATGGACGGCTTTGAAGTCTGAGTGTCCGCAGGATACGGAGCAATTGGGGTTCCAAGAAGTTTTCATGGAAGTATCCGGTGGCGCTCTACCCAAGAATGTGGTCTGGTGGCGGAAATCCACAAGAAAAACAAGCCACCTACATATCCATTTACAGATTGATTTGTCAGTCGTTGCCTTATTTGTGCGGACTGACTGATGTTGTGGAGGTCGGAGAGAAGACCGACTTTAGTAAAGATTCTATATTATAACTTGTGTTTTCTCTTCTTTTGAATGTCATGCATGATTGTTTCACAGTTGTCCGCTATTCGCATTTTTATGCATCCAGATTCGACATTGTTTGTTTGTTCCGCAGCTTACTAGTTCGATTACATCATGTCGACTCTCCGTGAGAAGAAGAAGCAGCAAAGGGAACAACAAGCTCTTGAGCTTGCCACTGGCAGAGGGCCAGAATCATCAACACTTCCACGGGTCTCCCTATGCTGCATTCCTAAGAATGCAAAGACCGCTTGTCGCTAAGAGGTGATGAGACAATATTCTAACATCTCATTTGGTCCTTTTTAGCGGTCTTTGTGAGTCTTTGTCTTTAGTTTTGTAGTCTTTTTAGATCGTTTTTACGCTTTGGTGTTGTGTTTACATTTTGCAGAAATCGATGTCTTTTGAGCTAAATGAGATCAAGCCGCTTAGCATGGCTCGCCGCGGCGAGGAATTCAGTCCGCCGCGATGAGATTTTACGAGCTTGTAATTGGAAATTGAAAGAAGGTTTCGCCATGCGTAGGAATTCAAACCGCCAAGTAGATTTAGCGAATGGTTATCTTCTGCGATTTAAGAAGTCTCGCCGCGGCGAAGGAATTGGTCCGCCGCGGCGAGATTTTGCGAATGAGCTCCTGTCTTGAAGATTGTAGCTCGCCGTGGTGAGGGGATTTTCCCGCCGCGGTGAAATTATAGGAGAGGTATATATTTTTCGATTAAGAATTATTCCTTCTGCCGGGGCGAGAAACGCAGGATCAGAGTTTTGTTTTCCTTATTAGATTAGATTTTGGATTCTTTCTTATATAACTTCTTATACTCGATTTTTTCATAGAAAAAGCTCCTAGAACTAGGTTTTGACATTGATTGATTGATCTTTGGAGCTTGATTTTGACTATTCATCGAAGGATTGATATCGAATCCTCGACATCGTGGTAAATCTCTATTGTTTTATCTTATTCAATTCGCTCTTACTGCTTCTAATTGTTTAATCTTGCATATGATTATCATTCGCTTATGTTAAACATGAGCAATATCTTGTATTCTTTCATCCTTGCTTCGATTATGAGTAGCTAAATCAATCCTAACATGGTAGTTAAGATAGCTCATGTATTCGCTTCTGTGGTTTGAAATCGCTCATATAGGTTAGGCTCATTCAAAGATCTTCGTAAAACCCTTCGATCCAAAGAAGCTAGTTCAAAGATTCTCTAAAACGTTTTGATTAAGGATCGTGGATTGACGACCCACGATTACTCTAGTTCAAAGATTTTCAAATAACGTTTGGTTGAATTGGATTGATAGTTTTTTGTACACCGACCGTGTGACAGTATGAACGTATCCCTAGAGAGAATTAGCATTGCTTGATCTTAACTACTATGTTCCTTCTACCTCATTCTTACAAACAACTACATTGTTAATTTATGTTTTCTAGTTATTAGAAGTACTCGAATTCAAACAAATCAACATCGTTTCACAAGTAAATGTTTGTTTTCAATCGTTGTGGTAGCTTAATTGGTTCCTTAGCTTAACGACCGTGGTTAGCATTGTCTATTTACAACAACTGCCATACTTGTTTTAAGTATCAATTTGAGCACATCAAATTTGGCGCGCCGGGAATCAATTCCTATTGTAGCGGTTGATTGCGAATTTTTATTTGTTTTCCAACTTACCTGAAGTTTAGTGCACTAACAGAAACTAAGGATATTTCAAGGTTTTTGTGTTGTGTAGCTCTAACGACAGGTTGATCAAAAAGGATATTTCAATGGCTCAGTTAACCTATGGAGCCTACATGCAACCCGGCGAGGTTAAGGCCGGGAAGGCGGCAATCGTGCTGTCTAATGAGGCAAGAAATTTAGAACTCAAAGCCTAACACTTCCATAATCTCCCCAAGTTCTACGAAATGGCCAATGAGGATGTGATAAGGTTCCTCAAAGAATTGGCACGATTGCAGGTGGATTCCGCTGACAAATGAGGAGTAATAGCTTTATGAAGAGATAAGGAAGAAGGTTTTTCCGATGTGTCTGCAGGATAAAGTTAGAACCGTTAAACCAGCCTGGGGGTTCTCTACCTACTTGGGATTCTCTCTACAAAGCCTTCATTAATAAGTTTTACCCTCCCGAGAGAACGCAGAACCTTCGTACTCAGATAATGCAGTTTCAGCAGATGTACGATGAGACCTTCTATGAAGCTCGCGAACGCTTCTTATAGTTGCTATCCCAATGCCCGCACCACAGGATCGATGAGATGAATCTGTGCATCAGAATTTATGAGGGTCTGAATTGGGAGTGCCAGTACATGGTTGATATGACATGTAAAAATTCACTCCTGGAAGCATCTTCTAATGAATTAAATGCTATTTTCGAGAGATTGGCAGCGGTGTCTCAGCTCAAGGGTGCGAGAAATAAATCTAGGAGAGTGGGATACCGAGCAAATAAGGGACTCAGGCATGTACCATCGAGTGGGACACGCAAAGCGGGCAGACTAGACAGCAGGGTAACTGGCAGGATAACCAAGGTGGCAACAACTTCTACGAGAATGCTCCACGGGAGTAACCAGTTCTAGCTCAGCTAGTTCGGGTTCAGATTACAAAAGTGTCGGGAAGTCCTGATCAGGCAATCAGGGAACACATGGAGCGTTCCGAGAGGTTCTGGGCCGCAGCACATGAAAATCAGCACAGGAATGATCAACGGTTCAACAGCATTGAGCAGGCACAGAAGCGATTAGAGAAAACTTTGGGGGATCTAGTTGGTCGATTTCAGCAAAGAGAAAGGGGTAAGTTACCGGCGATCGCAGAAACCCACAGAGCTTTAGCCGTTGAGGTGACATTCGATGAGCCGGTAAAGGTGAAGTCTGTTCTTGCTACCTACACTTGCCAGCTCGAGAACACGGTGGCCCAGGTTAAGACACTGGAGGTAGTTGAGGTAGCACCTACACCGGCACTTGAGAAGCCGGTAGAAGTGAGAGTTGGGGTACGTGAAAAGGAAGTAGCCACACCCAGTATTGCGACTCCAGTAGAGGAGGCGAGTGCAAAACTGGTCGTCCTTGAGGTAAGCCCCACCGCTAGGGTGATCCCAGCAGCAGATAAGAGCATCAGTGATGCCGATAGCTTTGATTTGGCGGTTGGGTTAGGAAATTCTTCCGAGGTAACTGGCATTGTAGATACAGGAGCGGCGGTTAATCTGATGACCTTTGCGACCTATGAGGAGCTGGATTTGAAGGGTTTGGAACCTGTGAAATGCTTTCACACGATGGCCAATGGAACGAGAAGTAAAAATGGGTGTGATTGAGGATGTTCCGGTTACACTGGATGGGGAAACTTTTATGGCCGATTTCATGGTTGTGGAGTCGACACGGGTTAAAGGAAAGGAGATGGAAAAGGATATGTTGTCGTCACGATCGCTCATCAAAACCACTCGCATGATTGTCAACCTCCACGCCGCACTCGCACTATAGAAGTACATGGCAAGCAACGGAGTTGCAAACCACCACTACCATACTCACTCTCAAGGTCGACACCAGAACTATATAGGCGCTACACAGACCCTTGTATATACATACTTATCAACAAGGAAGAATAAGAGTTGCACCAACCGGAGGAGCCAAGAACCTCCAGTAATTCGCTAGCCACCGGAACAGCCTAGTACATGACTATAAATTGTACTTCAGCGACACTTTCGATCCCTTTTATCTTTCCACTCTTAGCTTGAGGACATGCTTGAGTTTCGGCTTGGGGAGGGAATGTGAGGCTCTTCAGTTTCTTGCCTGTGTTTCTATGTGTTTTTTCATATTTTCGTGAGTCTTTCGTGCGTCCTTGTTATTTTTCCAAGTTTTGAGTATCTATTGTGAGTGGTAAATCCACTTAATACCTTTGTTTTGTTTGATATGTAACTGGAAGTAGCCTAGTGCATTGTTAATTCCTTAAGGTCTGTTTCTCTTGCAAATAGATAGTCTCAAAGATTTTAGTCCAAAAGCCGTGAGAAGCCCGAGCCATGAAAAATATTGAACCGCATTTGTATTGTGTGATTCTCGATGTGCAAATTTTTTACGAATTACTTACTTTTCATACTTATGTGTACTCATTTTATTTGGGGATGACGAACGGCATGCTTTTAATTCTGAGTTCTCTAACTTTTGAACCCCGTTCTAAAGAACAAGTTTGGGGAAGAGTAACTTACATGTTTACGACTAATTTTTGAGCTTTATATGCTTGATTGTGTTTGAGTCTCATTCGCTTCCAAAGTCGTCAATTTAATCTCGGTGGATCTATGGTCTTAGATGATCACCGTCTGTCGTGTTGGGCATGTTTCAAATACTATCTATATACCGGCGTGTCCCTTAAAGCTATATGACCGTGAGGGTTGATGGCATGTATACGAAACTGGCACGCACAAAAGTGCGGACTTTTGGTAAAACAGACACCGGTCAAAAAATTGAAATAAAAGAGCCCAATGAGGCCATGCATTGAATACAGTGCAATAATGATTTATGTTTGATTGCAAGTGAAAAAGGGAACAGCACAGGTCTTGAACTTTTGTTATAAGTCGTTTTTTAAAAAGTCCCTTCTGATCCATTTGATTTGAGTACATTAGCATAAGATAGTCTAGGAATTTTTGTGATGCGAGTCACCTTCCCAGTTTACCTTTTGAGGGAATAACCCTATTGGACACTTCCAAAGAGAGTAGAGATTGCATATTATTCCTGTGAGGGACTAGCGTGCTGGACTTAAGAGTTATTTGCTTGAGAAAAGGTTTTTTGGGATTATCTGTGCACTTTTCTGCCAAGGTTTCTTGAGAACAAAACATTTGCATTTGGTGGACATAATGCTTTCAAGGGTAGATTCGATCACTTGGATTTGTAACTCTTGTATTTGCCTACATGGTTTAGAGTCTAGTGTGTTTAGGCTATTTGTTTGCTCGAGGACGAGCAAAGGTTCGGTTTGGGGATTTTGATGAGACAATATTCTAACGTCTCATTTGGTCCTTTTTAGCGGTCTTTTTGAGTCTTTGTCTTTAGTTTTATAGTCTTTTTAGTTCATTTTTACGGTTTGGTGTTGTGTTTACATTTTGCAGAAATCGATGTCTTTTGAGCTAAATGAGATCAAGCCGCTTAGCATGGCTTGCCGCGGCGAGGAATTCAGTCCGCCGCGGCGAGATTTAGCGAATGGTTATCTTCTGCGATTTAAGAAGTCTCACCGCGGCGAAGGAATTGGTCTGGCCAAGTAGATTTTGCTAATGAGCCCTGCCTTGAAGATTGTAGTCATGGCGTAGGGATTTTCACGCGCGAAATTATACGAGAGCTATATATTTTCGATTAAGAAGGCTTCACATGTGAGTTATTCCTTCACCACAAGTAGAAATGCAAGATCGTAGTTTTGTTTTCCTTATTAGATTAGATTTTGGATTCTTTCTTATATAACTTCTTATACTCGATTTTTCATAGAAAAGCTCCTAGAACTAGGTTTTGACATTGATCGATTGATTCGAGCTTGATTTTGACTATTCATCAAGGATTGATATCGAATCCCGATTATTGTGGTAAATCTCTATTGTTTTATCTTATTCAATTCGTTCTACTCGCTTCTAATTGTTTAAGCTTGCATACGATTATCATTCTGCTTATGTTAAACATGAGCAATATCTTGTATTCTTTCATCCTTGCATCGATTATGAGTAGCTAAATCAATCCTAACATGGTAGTTGGTGATAGCCTTGCGTATTCGCTTCTAGGGTTTGAAATCGCTCATATAGGTTAGGCTCGCTCAAAGATCTTCGTAAAACCCTTCAATCCAATAAGCTAGTTCGTAGAGTCTCTAAACGTTTTCGTTAAGGATCGGATCGATTGACCCATGATTACTCTAGTTCAAAGATTTTCAAATAACGCTTGGTTGAATTGATTGATAGTTTTCAGAATCACCGCAGTGACAAGATGAACGTATCCCTAGAGAGAATTAGCATTCGATCGTAATTCGTGTTCCTTCTACCTCATTCTTACAAACAACTACATTGTTAATTTCGCTTTCTAGTTATTAGAAGTACTCAATTCAAACAAATCAACATCGCTTCACAAGTAAATGTTTGTTTTCAATCGCTGTGGTAGCTTAATCGTTCATTAGCGAATGACCTCGTGGTTAGCATTGTCTATTTACAACAACTGCTTGCTACTTGTTTCTAAGTATCAATTTGAGCACATCAAGAGGATAGGCGGAAGAAGGCGGGCGAGGATCCACAAACCTTGGAAGCGCCTGACAAAGGCAAAGCTCGCTACCTGTAGTGCACCGCCCAAGCCTCCAACTTCGCCGCCCGAGGACTTCGGGCTCGCGGTTATCGCATCCGCACCTCCTGGATGTGCAAAAGGGATGCCATCGTTTCTGGCAAGAAAAGAAATGCAACCTCGGATGTATCTCCTGTGGTGAAGAGGCAGCTATTCTCCGCCATTCTGCCGTTATCCGATCAAGCGGCCCTTGATGCGGAGTACGAACGGAGTCCTGGACTCCCTGATGCGCTCAAAACTAATACTTGTAAAATAACACAAGTAGTAAAGCGGTTGTCGTAGTACAACAATGCTTAAACCATGTGGTCGTTCTCGAGGAATTGATTAAGCTAGTTCTAAGGTGTAGGCTCAAGGTGCGAATTGTAAACAGATAGTGTGGGTAAGATTGATACTTCAAAACCCTACAACAAATTACAATTACAAGACAAGGTAATACCTAGATCATGCAATGTCTACAATTAAAACGAAGCAAGCTGATATTTCAAAAGTGTTGACGCGATATAGCTAATGGTACAGTGCCCGCGAATGTAACACTTTGCGATTGCAAAATCGAACCAGATACAGATTATAAGTACGTATGAGTTACGGCAAAAAGCTTGTCACTGGCTATGCCCTCATCCGGATATATACTAATTAGAGGTAAAGACTGATGCAATTTCACAACGATCAAGTATGCGTTCAACAACCAGATAACAATATGTCACAATACAAGTTATTGACGGAATCCACCTAACTCGTACTATCAATTCTGGCGCCTATCGTCTCTGCGATCGTGAAAAAGATCAATAATGCTTCTTCGAATTAAAAGAGAGATTGAAATCTCTAAGTGTTTACAATGCTTGGAATTGAAAATATGAAAGTAGAAGTAATGAAGATATGAAAAATGACTGTTACAAGGGTCCTATTTATAGACCAAGGAGGAAGAAATTCGAAATCATGGGAAAAATTGTCAGAAAAACGTGGGTTGAATCTGTCAAAACAAGTGTCACCGCGGTGATGTACTTTAGGAAATCCTCCTCACCGCGGTCTAGCCTTTCTGTCTGCCATCCTGTTAGTCTGGACCGCGGTGAGCCCGTTTGGATGTGGGGCTCACCGCGGTGAGCCTTGTGTCCGGGAACTCCTCCATTTTTTCCATTTTCTCCACTTTTATCTCCCTTTTCCAACCTCCATGTCACCTCTCTTGGAGTAGTGGCCCACTAACTTGGCCTTTTGGTGCTTCTAGAAGGTTTTGAAGTCTTCTTTGCACTTTGGTCCTCCATTTCCTTGCCAATGACGCTAAGACACCTAAAAATGCACAAAAACACACAAAAAAACCCAAATGTGACACGGAACAAAAAACACTAAAATAAAGGCTAAAAGACCTAACAAAACACGGAAAAAGGCACTAAATGAGTTGTTAAAATATCGACTCATCACTCCCCGAGGTCGAGAGGGTCGGAGAGATCCACAATTTGCACCAAAGGATAAGTGACTTCCGTGGATTTGTAGTTTCTATTAATGTTTGAAAATATAACTTTTGATTATTCGGATCTCTTGTAGCTCGGATGCATGATCAGAGCAATGCAGTGGAAGGCCAGTGAACGGGCTACCATTGAAGAGGATCTGCATAAGGCAGTGGCTGATGCGGCGGAGGAGGAGGCGGATAAGGTCAAACAGGTCGAGGCCAAGTCCAAGAAAAAGGATGTGGTTATCAACAAGCTGAAGGCTAACTAGGACCAGGCTAAGGCGGACCTGGAGTGGCAGGATCACTTCATTGATGGGGCCCTGAAGATGCTCCTAGAGTCCAAGGATTTCCTACTTGAGGATCTCCAGTTCGCTCAGATTCAAGCTGTGAAGGACTTCATGCGGTCCGACTCCTTCAGGTACTTTCTGGCTGATAAAGCTGATGCTCTCTGTCTGGAGGGGTTTACGTCCGCCATAGGTCAGTTACAGGACAAGAAACTGGTGCCTGAGGAGTACAACTGGAAGGAGGAAGGACTGAATCCTTCCGCAAATGATAAGGGCGTGGTAATCCCCGTGGAGGAGGTTTCGAACGAGCAATTGGCCTCATGTGAGTTCACGGAATGTGTCACCGAGGAGGGTGATATTGAGATTAACAGTGGCGGACCTTTTCTTCCTGACTGTGTTCCGAAGGCTCTGGAGAAAGTCTGCTTTGTGCCTTTCAAGAATTACTTGAATTTCATGAAGAACTGGTACCATATGCCCTCCCGGATCTTTGGCTATGATGCGGACTACAACATGTTCGAGAGCATAAAGGCATCCTTCGATACCATTGACGAGTCCCGTGCGCTTGCCTCAAATGCCACTGTTGTGGATGCCACTAATGTCGGGACGTCAACTGCCAGTCCGTCCACCGTCAATCCGTCTGGGACCAATGAAGTCGGTCCGAACCAGCCTCCCCCTCAGTGAGAAGCCTGGGGTATGCTCCGTGGAAAATTTGTAACAATCGGATATTGATCTTTTGATGGCACGGATCTGTTGCCAAGTACACTAATTTTTTCCTTCGGCCTGTAATATTTTTCTAAGTACAATATCCTTCTGTCTGTACAATGATGCTTGTGTTTTTCGTACTTCCTTGATCCATCGAAATATGCATAGTTTTCATAGATTGCATGAGTATACAACTCTTTCAAACTCGGATCACTTCCCTCGACTTGCAAGTTAGGTAAAAAAAGTATCAACTTGCTATTTCTCGGACTACTCGGTAGATAAACACTGGGAAATTTCCATAAAATGGGTTGCACGGATTGATCAATGAGTTCATTCTCGGACACTTTTATAGATAGTTATAAAAAGTTAAAAACATGGGCTCAATATAACCAGATGGGGTAAGCCCAAACGATCCAACACTGCTTGGCCCAGACGAATGGCCCAAGCCTATCGTCGACGTCAATCTTCTTATGTGGCGATAATCGATTGGTTCGTCCTATCTATAAATACCCGAGTTCTCAACTGCATTGATCGTACAATTCTGATTCTAATCTCCTTTCTATTGAAAATTTCTTTCTTCTTTCTCAGGCTCAGATTCATCTGGCCCCTTTTTTATTTAAATAGGCAGATTGAGCCTAGTGGTCTCAATAGGAAGATGGTTTTCTTGACCAGTCTCCCCCTCAAGAGTCCCGTACGTCCACTCTCAAATCGGTACATGTTGTCTTGAGTTTGAGAGTGGCGTGGGTCTAGAGGGATGGGTTGCTCAAGATCTGTTGTTAGGAAACATAGATCTTGGAATATGTTCCGATCTGAGTAGTAAACCTACGGACGATCCCATCGTCGTCAGATGCGATCCACCCGTAGAGCTTGTCCCGTCCGAGGAGTCAAGGGTGGGTCGTAGTACGATCAATGTGTCAGATCCGTGTTTGGATTCGAACGAATGGATGTTTTGAAGAATCTTAATGTCGGAAAACTGATATTTGATTATTCCGTGATACAGGTACATCCAACTACTCGTTGTTTATGGAAGGATCGATGCTATTGGAGTGTTGAGGGTTCCTTTGGTTGAGAGATCCCCTAGTGAAGTTATGGCGTATCTCGGAGAATGTGATGTATTTTTCCATCAGATTGTAGATGTTGTGTGGATCCGAATAGATATATTGTATCGTAACATGTACAAAGGGGATTATGTGCACTTTTGTTTATTGTACAAACAGAATTGTTGTTAGACTCTCTTTGCCATGTAAACAATCAAATTTCGGTCTGAATCGAAAGATGAAAGTTGTATTGATTTGCCATAAATTCAATTACAACTTGTGGGCTGCGTGGCCAATGACAAAAGAGTAACAAAAATATAACTGACGGAGTTCCGTGCAACAGACCATAAGCATAAAACGTTTGAAGGTTCTTAGCATTCCAGGTACGCTTAAGTGGACGTCCATGCCCATCCTCTAGTTCATAACTTCTGTTCACTCTAGCTCCAATGATCTTGTAAGGTCCTTCCCAGTTGGGTTTGAGTTTCCCAACATTGCTCAAAATATCAGCTCTGCGGAGCCCTAGATCTCCGACCTGTAAATCTTTAGCTTGAACATTCTTGTTATAGGCCCGGGCTGCAGTTGCTTGATATCTATGGATATTAGCCAATGCCTCGGTCTTCTTCTGATCTAGCATGTCTAGTTCATAGATCCGAGCTTCCTGATTGACGGAATCATGAAACTCTTGGATCCTCATTGTTTCGACTGCAATCTCTGCTGGTGTGACTGCTTCCGTGCCATGAACCAGAGAAAAAGGAGTCTCTCTAGTTGCAGTCCGTGATGTGGTGCGATGAGCCCAGAGTACACCATCTAGGTCATCTGCCCAACTATCCTGAGAAGTCCTCAATCGCTTCTCCAGGATCTTGACAATTGTTTTGTTCGTGAACTCAGCCTGTCCGTTAGCCTATGGATATCCGACAGAGGTGAAATGTTGCTCAATTTTGAAGGAAGTTAACCATTTCTTAAGTCTGTTACCAGAGAACTGAGCACCATTGTCCGAGACAAGGATTCTTGGTAAGCCAAAGCGACAGATAATGTTTTTCCAAATGAAAGTTCGTACTCGACTTTCCGTGATAGTGGCTACGGCTTCTGCTTCTACCCACTTAGTGAAATATTCCACATCTACAATCAAGAATTTCTTCTATTGAGGTCCTCTTGGAAAAGGTCCGACAATATCAATTCCCCATCAGTCAAACGAACATGCTATGACTGACGGAGTCATTGGGTGTGTCGGACGATGAGGAATGTTAGCATAGTATCGCAATCGTAATAACTCCGAGCAAATTCTACTGCATCTTTATCAATGGTGGGCCAATAGTACCCTTGTCGGATGATCTTTTGAGCAAGAGTCCGACCTCCTGAATGACTTCTGCAGCTTCCACTGTGGATCTCTTCTAGAACTTTCTTGTTTTCTGCTGATCCAAACATCTCATATGCGTCCTTGTGAAGGATTTATTGTATAAATCCTCTCCAAGTATGAAATACCTGTTTGCTCGGCACAGCACACTCCTTGATTCTTTCGGATCGGTAGGTAAAGATCCGTCTTTGAGGTAGTTATAGATGTCGATCATCCATTTTCTTCCTGTTCCAATGACCACAATGGTTGGAGTAGAGTTCATGACGGATGAGTTCCTAACTGTGAGTAGAATTACCCTCCTAGTGTCTAAAGCAATTGTTGCGGACGCATATTTTGCCAAAGTGTCCGCTCTTTCATTCCATTCCCTATCAAATTTTTCCAGGGTAAACTCCTCAAAGAGACTCACTTCTTGCTTCAATAGCTCAAGATACTTGATCATTGATGGGCCCTTTGTGGTGAAAGCACCCGAGAATTGGGCTTCAACAAACTGTGAGTCCGTGTAGGCTTTGAGTTTCCGGACTTGTAGAGACTTGGCTATACGTAGTCCGACCAATAGCGCTTCATATTCAGCTTCATTGTTTGTAACATTGAAGTCCAAAGAGATCGCATAGTCAAGTTCCGCTCCATCAGGACTTTTAAGATAGACTCCGATGCCTCCCACTCTTCCGGTGGATGAACCATCCACCTCCAATGTCCAAACATCGGTGGGCTGTTCCTTGGTTTTGGGATCTTTTATGGGTTCCTGAACTTTTAACCTTTATTCCTCCTCTTTCTGAGTATCCTGGTCAGAATCATCAGTTTTTTATTCGTTAGAGATATTATCAAGGAGGAACATGTGGTTGACCCGAGTTTCCTCCCATGATGAATTCCGAGATTGATTGATGAATTGAGCATCTTCAAAGTTATCCGGGTTGATCTTCGGCGAAACTGACTTACGTTTGATCTACTTGGTAATCAAGCACTCGAATGTCTGCTTATCCGAGACTTTTCCTGACTCTTCTTCTAGGTACTCCAGCAAGAAGTCAGCAATAACTTGAGCTTTCTTGGCTGTTGGAGCCTGATAGCTAATGCCGTACTCGCTCAACTCAATTGCCCACTTAAAGAGTCGTCCGGATTGATCGGGCTTTCCAAGGACCTGTTTCAAAGGTTCCGTTGTTAGTACCACTATTTTGTGAGACTTGAAATAGGATTTCAACCGTTTTGCGGTGTAAATCAAAGCATATGCAATCTTTTCAATCTTTACGTATCTTGTTTCTGCCCCAGCAAGGGCTTTACTAAGATAGTAAATTGGCATGTGATCATTAGCCTGGATCCGTACCAACACGGAGCTCATTGCCTCTTCCGTAACTGCTAGGTAGAGGTAGAGTGGTTCTCCTTCAACGGGATTGGAGAGCAATGGAGGGGAATGGAGGTACTTCTTCAAGTTTTCAAAGGCCTCGGAACATTCCTCCATCCACTCAAAGTTCTCTCCCTTCCGGAGGATTTTGAAGAATGGAAGATTCTTCTCCGCGGATCGTGAAAATGAAGCGACTTAAGGACATAAGACGTCCGATAAGCTGTTGTACCTCGTTGATGTTCTTTGGTGGGAAGATCTAGGATGGCTTTTATCTTCTCGATTAGCACTTATCCCCTTTCCGTGACCATGTAACCTAGGAACTTCCGCCTTTTACTCAAGGTGCACTTTTCCGGATTGAGCTTCATTCCGTACTTCCTAAGGATAGCAAAGCATTTGTTCAAGTGCTCTATATGTTGTTCCTCGGTTTTGCTTTTAACAAGCATGTCATCCACGTACACCTCCATGGTTTTTTCAATTTCCTCTTTGAACATTTGATTTACCAGCCGTTGGTAAGTAGCTCCTGCGTTTTTCAGTCCGAAGGGCATCACTTTAAAGCAATATACCCCTCCCGCAGCAAAGAAAGATGTTTTCTTAATATCCTCCTTGGCCATCCAAATCCGGTAAAAGCCTTGATACGCGTCCATAAAACTCAGTAACGCACATCCGGCTGTGGAGTCGATCAATTGGTCAATCCGTGGCAATGGGTATGGATCCTTTTGGCAAAACTTATTCAGCCTTGTGAAATCACTGCACATCCGCCATTTACCCGGTGACTTCTCAACTAGGACAACGTTGCAAACCCAATCGGAATAACGGACTTCTTCAATATGTCCGGCCTTCATGAGCCGGTCAACTTCCGCGGCTATGATGGCATCCTCAATTGGACCAAAATCTTTTCTTTTCTGGCGGATATACTTTATCGATGGGTCCATGTTCAGATGGTGAACAGCGACCCTCGGATCTATCCCCTTGAGGTCGTTAGTGCTCCAAGCGAAGACATCTCTATTGTCTCATAGACAAGCGATGAGCTTCATCTCCACTTCTGCATTCATCTCTGTTCCGATTCTAGTCTTCTTGTCCGGGCTTCCAGCGACAAGTTCAACATCCTTGAGAGTTTCATGATGTTCGATCCGTGCGGTTTTGGGAAACTTGTCCTTATGACTCCCTATTCCCAATGTTGGGATTCTCCTTTTTCGGAGGGAGAACAACCTGCAGATCGGAAGTTAAAGAGACTGCTAATACAGGAGCAGATGATCTCCTAGTAGACATGATGTAACATACCCAAGCTTCTCAGATGTTTCCTACTTTTTCTCCAACTCCGTAGGGAGTTGGAAACTTCATTCTGTTATGGAGGGTAGAAGATATAGCTCGGAACTGATTGAGCCCCGGACGACCATAGATGGCATTATAATCGAAGGTTCGATTTACCACTACGAAACGGACTAGCTATGTCACTCTCGCAGGATGTGTACCCAACGATACATGAAGCATGATGCTTCCAAAAGGACGGACAGTACCTCCTCCGAACCCTAATATGGACGTATTAACTCTCTCATATTGAATTCCTCCCAAATTCATCTGATCGATTGTTCTTTTGGCAATGATGTTCGAGGAACTCCATGTATCTACCAGGATCTTGTTTACTCGATAGGTTGATATGGTTAAGGAAACCACAAGTGGAACATCCGGATCATCCATGTCCTCGCCTCCTGCCGTAGGAGGAGGAATCTCACTGTCATCAAAGGAGACAGTGTTGGTTCCACGGATCACCGGAGCAGCGTAGGATCTATCATTATTCCGCAGATTCTGAGCCGTCCGTTCCCTTGCGTTCCTGCTATCGCCACCGACCGG
Organism: Plantago major; assembly: GCA_026545765.1. NCBI lineage: Eukaryota > Viridiplantae > Streptophyta > Magnoliopsida > Lamiales > Plantaginaceae > Plantago > Plantago major. The sequence goes on from CM048843.1 coordinate 29,175,075, forward strand.
ACCTCCTGCTATGGTGTTGATCACTCAACTATATGGACGATTCTCCATTTCAATATCATCATCATACTCATACTGGTGATGATTTGTCCGAGACGGATGATTGGTTGGCGAAGGGGGCAGTGATAGCGGACGTGGTTGTGGCTCCACTGTTCTGTCTTCCCTTCTCTGTTCCGTCCTATCATGCCTAGAAGGTTCGGCCCATATAGACGTGTTCTTCAACTTTCCTTCTCTTATTAAATGCTCAACCTCGGTTTTCAAATAATGTAATCGTCTGGCCATGACCATGGCTCTTATGAAACTTGCAATACCCTTTTGCATTCTTGCTCTTCCGATTATTGTGAGATGGCTTTGGCCATTGAACATCCAACTTTTTCTCAATAATGGTGGCCAAGATGTCGAATCTCGGCCTATTGAGACGGGTATAATCCGCATACCTTCGCGGACTCCTTTCCTCGTTGAAACCTTTATCTTTGTATTCCTTCTTCAATTGAACTTTATGTGGCGCTGCTTTTGCTTCATCGGCTCCTTCCTTTCGATCCAGCTCTCACCGAACGCTTTCTTCAGACTCTTCTTCGCATATTACCTCCTCACAAATATCATCCAAATGCTTTTCACTCCTCACTTCGGCTAGAGAGTTTCCTTCGAGTTCTCCGCTGTAAGTATTAGCATACAGTGATGGACCTGCTCCTTAATATTGTGAGACTCAACTCGAGGACCTCCGCATTGAAGCGATCCGGGAAAGTCCTAAGATCCTCTTGTTCTCTTTGTAGAACTTCCGCCAGTGCTCCACGGTCCGCTTTTCTTTTCGACTTTCCAAATCTTCTCAGAACTTGGAAGAGAGGTCCGATAGGATTTTACCGATTTGTCAAGGCAAAGGTACCAATCCATGGCTATTCAAGAGAATGGATGAGAAAGTGAGAGATTTTGTATTATCACTCATCCCTTTCGAATCCATCTCTTGTTGTTGTACCTTGTCAAGTGGCCCCATGACAAGTATCTCCGTAGTAGTACTCCAAGTTTGGAATCACTTGATCCAAGTTCTTGTTTCTTTCCTTTTCTTTCATGATATCATCACATAAAGGATTTGGTGCATTAGTAGTTATCTGCCATGATCTTTCACCAAACGTCCGAGATTGAGAATCAGCTTCCAAGGCCTTTTGTCGAGCATAGATTTCTTCCGCATTCATCATCTCTCCCATCCTCGATGAATCGCTACATCCGCGGAGTTCATCCACGTGGACCATGGGAATGGTTTCGCTACATGATCTCGCTCGCAGAGGTATTTGTCATGAGCTCTAGTCGTTGCATTTCCGTTTCCGACGCTTCATGTCCGTCGGACTTCCTTCACGCCGAGCCTTGAGCCTCAGGGAGAGCTCTTCCGCTCAGATTCCAAGTCCTCCCAAATCGATTCTCGCTAATCCAAAATCACCATGGACTAAAATGCATGGTAAATGTCGACCGAGGAGGACCTCGTGTTCCCGCCGAGGAACTTACGCCTCTTCTCCGTGATTCTCGGTAAAGCATTCTCGTGAACATTACGGACTCTCGGATGGAACGCTCTTCCTTCAAAGGAGGATGGGCTTGTGTGACCATCGCTTGGGTACCTCCTTCCCTCAGTGTTCCTTCCCGCTGCAGTGGCCTTCCGTCCTCTGTTGGGTGGACATCCGCGGGGACGAGGAGGTGGAGTTCCGATGCCAGCAGTATTGGTCTGTGTTGCCCTTCTCGTTCTTGCCATCAGCTCAATTGAAACACGAAACCTTTTGTAAGGGTTCCCACAGACGGCGCCAAATGTTGAGGGGTTGAGCCTCAAACACTAACTAAACTACTACAAGTCCCAATTCTAAGATCCGCCTCCAACTTGATGTCCGTCCTGAGAGCTTTGGCCAAGCCAGAGCACCTGAAAGGACTAAGTGGGGGGGGGGGGGTGGTTAGAAGGGTAACCCGGGTTGCTAGTGTCAAACCAGGAAGAGACTTTACTCAAGAGAGAGAAGAAAGCTCTCAATGTAGTAATTATGAGGAAGTTATGATATGAGTTGACTTACCTTAATGTATGGGATCTTGTGCTATATTTATAGTTATCATATACTTATGAAGTTTTTCATAAGATGATGCCAAGTGTATATTCAGGATTTGAACACCAATGCTCCCTTGGCCTATGGCCCAATAGTATGTGAAAGTCCAATACCATTAGATGGGCCTGAGAGGGTAGATTGGTCCTTTTACCTCTCAAAGTACTATTCTCGCTGCTGGGTCCCTGTGAGACCTTTAGAATGATCCGAGCTCTGTCAAGTTGGTCTATTCCTAGGTAACTCAGTGACGGTCTGAGACACAAGTTGCCCGGATGTATCTTGGAGGTTCCAATATATACGTTTGTTCTTATTGTTAAGGTGGCGTCCGAGTTTATCTCGTCCGGTCCGTTTGGCATCCTGACAATGTCGGATATGTGATCCTTTGTCGAGTTCGGAGGTGTGCCCCTCACCAGGTCGGACTAGAAAAGGTGTATCGACCGAGGTAATCGTCGACCTAAGGATTTCCTTAAGGTGGACTACCCAAGGTCTGACAAATCGAATTGGCTATTTTAGCCTCGATGCGCCTAGACACGCCTAATGGCGCTCTTAACTGATCGACATATATCCGTATCAACAATTTGTTCATAAGGACTTACTTTCTCTTTAATTTAGGAAAAATAATAAAATATTAATTTATGTAGGATATTATATTGATAAAGTAGTATGTGGTTGATAAAGTATGAGAAAGAATGAAGATAGTGATGATAAAGTAGGAAAGAGAAATGATAAAGAATTAATGGGTGGGATAAAAAGTTTTCTAATTTGGCTTAGGAAGTTTGTAGTAGTGCTCCAAATAAGAAAAGTTATAAAGCTTTTATTGAACCAGAGAGAGTAATAATTAATGATGTCATAAAGGTACTCCAACAACAAGTGAACCGAGTTGTACTCTTTCAACAGGGTACAACTCAAATTCCAATTATAAATTTAAAGACAAATACTCAATCGAATGGTACTGGCTAACATAAACCCTAAAAATCACATCGTCGTCTCCCTACCCGCTTTTCATCATCGATCATCTATCGGTTCACCTCCCCACCACTACGCGAGGTAATTTTATTTTTCATTTTGATAATTTGTAAGATTTCACATATGTTCCAGATACATGTTTGAAATATTTCTCGATTTGATAATCATTTACACCATGTGTGATTGAATAGTTCTTGAATATTTAGTTATTGTAGATTATTCTCCATTTCGATTTTCTTGAACATCATTTTGAAAGATTTTTTCCCCTTGTCTATATCTATTAGATCCTAGTTTCTGGTAAACATATAATTCGATCTAATAGTTTTAGATTATATTGAAAATAGAGAATGTAGTAGCGTTTCGCAAGGGATCCGATATAATCATTTGAACGATTATTTGCTATAAAGGATTAAGGAGAACTCCATTGTCTATCGATATAATACTTGCAGATCGAGTAATTAGAGGATTCATCCGCACAGGTTCGTAAAACTTCTTATCAGCTCACGTATACGATAAATTCGCTTCGATCCCATCTGGATAACATTATATGGATGATAGGTTAATATCTTGTAAAACCAATTTTACACTCAACAAGCTAAAAAACTGGTTTCAATGGTGCGTAAATGACCTAGTCGTTTGGTTATGTGACCGAGACAAAACCAGTTTACATTTGTTAAGTGTAGATGCTTTTTTTTTAAAGTTATGGTCTCTCATTTCGTGTGTTCTTACTTATGTACTTTGTCCTATGGTTGTTTTACTTTCACAAATTTACTTATTTTTTTTAGTAATATATAGTACATTTGTAAATGTTATACGTGTAAAAACAAAACAAATATGTGAGGTTATTTGTAAAAGGAAATTTTATAGTTGTGTTTTATCACAATAATGGTATTTGAAGTATTAGTAAACGTTTGAAAATAAGAAAAGTTGACAGGGTATGAAAGATAGAGTGAGACAATTGGTTTAAATTGCCCTTTTCATTTTTTTCAGATATTGGCTAAAATCAATTTTACTAGTTAAGTCCTATTAATTTGGTGTAGTTGTGACAACTACGTTAGAGTAATTTTCTTTTAAATAGTAAATATTATAAAATAAATGTAAATCTATAATTATTTATAATTATATATTGGATCCAGTTTTCTAAATTCTCATATTTTTCCAATCTTGAATAGATTCGTTATTTTGAATTTTGTTTTCTAGTTTCATATTTTCGTACTTTATGTCTTTTCAATTTATTACTGATTTAAATATATATTTATATATACTTCGAGTTTTAAGTTTATTTTTAATTTAGAGAAATTATTATAACAAATTCAATTATTTTATTGTCTTCAATTAATTATCACTAATTAGGTGTAGACTCACATAGGTGATTGGTGAATGCTTTACATAGTTTTTATTGAATTGAACGATATTCTTTTATGATCGTTGTTTTCACGCTTAATTAATGAATATTTTTACATAATTAGTGATGTTTTTTATTCGTCTCTCAATATATACATATTATTGATATCATTCACTGTCTCCTCAGAAACATGAATGATCAGCAGCAAGATTCTTCGAAGAATATTAATGAAACAAACAACGGGAGATATGTTTGTAAAGTATGTGATCTAGAATTTCTGTCACATGACTCATTCTCGCCTCACGCATGCTCCACACCAATGAGCAAGAAGCGAAAGTCCAAATAACTTACAATCCGATTCCTCATCATTGAACCAGCAAAGGTGAAAAAATTCAAGTGACAATCAATCAGAAACTGGTAATAATTAGAAAATAGTAGGAACTATTGATGGTCAAAGATTAGCACTGGATAGTAAGCAGAATTTTGATAATAATAAGTCGAAAAAGCTAAAGCTTACGGATCAACATTGGATTTTGGGTCCTGAGTACCTCCAAACGTCAATTCATGATTCGCGTGCAACTACTCGTAAACCCAAGGTGTCGAAGAAGGTGTCTCGAGATGGTGTAACATCATCAAGCCTAGTAGTGGAGACTAAATTGACAATAGGTAATGCACCATCAGGCGCAACCAGAGGTGATGCTAGCAAGCCTTGGAGAGGTCTAGATATGGTCTTGAATGAGACAGTTTCCCCGTTGCAGGCTCAAATTGACAATTATGGTCAAAGCAGTGAGTTGTCCATTAGAGGACTCAAAGATTGACCTCAACGAGGAAGTGGGGGAACTAGCTCACATATCTGATGATGTTGGAGAAGGAGCTCGGACGCCCATCTTAAGAGGGTTGGATATTGACTTAAATGAAGTTATCTTAGATGAAGATGGAGAAGAAAGCAAGCCAACCCAAAAAAGAATGCTCGACTTTGACATCAATGAGACACCACCACCAGATGAAGATGAACAGTAATATATGTGTGTGTGAGGGGGGGGGGGGAGGGGGGGCACACACACCCCAGCATGGGACCTTGGTTGCTTACATTTGGTGTTGTTTTCTTAGTTAACAATTTTGAATTTTTTGATAACTGGTTGTGAATGGCTATTTTCATTTGGACAATACATGTATGCTTTTGTGCGTGGGGGGACACACACACACACACCAGCATGGGACTTTGGTTCCTTACATTTGATGTTGTTTTTCTTAGTTAACATTTTTTAAATTTTTTACAAACTTGTTGTGAATGACTATTTTTCATTTGGACAATACATTTATGCCTTATTGCCTTAGATTTAAAATTTATTGAACTAGTGTTTTGCTGTTGAACATTGATCGTGCAAATTTGTTGATATTGGAATGTAGTTATATATCCCCGAGCTACTTGTTCCTATATCAAACAGTAAGTATATTTGTGCACATTATATGATAAATATGTGTGCGATCAACCATGTTCGACAGGGTCAACCCATAAAATTTGAATTAATGGGCTTAGATAATAACATTTTAGAAATCTTTTTGAGATGTATGAACCTTCTTTCATAACTCATTAAATAAGACAGATGATTTGACTAATTTATATAGTAATATACCAACTCCCATAGGCTTGCATAAGTTCATCATGAACTCCTTTTACCAAGATACTTATGTCTGATTTATTTTAAATGTAAAATTCTAGAACATCACTATCCAATAGAAATACGACCGAAATAAATAAAGTGATGTTAATAATTATTTAGTTGATTAATAAATTGATCTATCAATTAATTAACCTTACCACGATTCATAGTCGGAGTGTGAAAGCATATAGTGTGACCAGACGCTTGTCACGCCCCAAAACCAATTCACTTTGGCGCGACCGGCCGTCTATCGTGAGATGGGTTCATGCCAAGACGAAGCCTTCCTTTAATCCTCAAATACATAAAAATATCTCATGGTGGTACAACATAGCGTCTAGAATTTATGTCACGTGACTCATTTTGCTCTCACGCATGCTCCCACACCAATGAGCAAGAAATAGCAGGTCCAGCGAACTTACAATCTAATTCCTCATCATTGAACCAGGTGCCAAAGGTGAAAAAAAATTCAAGTGACAATCAATCTACACCTGGTAATAAGCCTACTTCTTCCATACTATCCAAATGGCAAAAGCCTACTTCTTCCATACTATCCAAAACCATTACAATAAAAGAAGTCCTAACGGACCAGCCCAAAATTATTCTCATAGTACTTGATCTCCTTCCAGCCCAATTAGATAACATGAGCTTCCCAAACCTCAATCCAAACTGCTTTTGACTTCAAACCAGTATATATCTCCATCCATGGATCACAATAATCACAGAAGCTTCTCCAATAACATTTTCATACACATTACACACCTTATAGTTACTATTTTGGAAGTGTAGGAGTTATTATGACGTCAAAACACGTATTTATGTCACTCATAATTTGTTTGGTTGTCAAAACATCACAAATATCTTTGGTTTGGTTGACCTTTGAAGACTGAACGGCTAGGAGAAGTTTTATAAGAAATGCCAAACATACACTACTCAGTGAGTTAGTTCCAAGGCAGAATTTCAGCTGAAGGTGCAAATAAGTTGATTTTGCAGGAATTCATGTTTCAAAATCTCTCAATACCAATAAGAAGTTTCTATCCTGAACTTTCTTACGCCTTTTGAATTACTAAAAAATAATAGTTGATTTGAAATCTCTTAGTTTTCTCTCATAGTACGATTTCATCGTAATTTAATATTGCGTAATTTATGAGTACTTTTTGGTAAAAGTTCAAAAGAAAGTCGATGTTAGAAAACTCTATTGGAACGGACGGACATCCTAAGCTTTAGTGTACTAGGAGTAAAGAAAATCCGGCCTCAAGTGAAACATCAGCTCTATATCACTGTATGCTGAATCTAGCTACAGATTTTTCTGAATTCCATATCACATGAGCCTTTCAAAAGTGTGCAAACATCAAAATTGAAACATTAAAGGATGAAAATATACTACTAATATGAGGCAAAACCCGCTTAGTGTACTATCAGCGCTTTGAACAACCACACCAAGAAGGTAGCATAATTAGGCAATCAACTAAAAACCTTTTATCTTTCATTATTGTTTTTTTATATAACATTATTTTCGAATTCATACCAATTTTAAAAATTTATTTTTGAAATTTTATTTTTTAGAATTTTCGAGTCAAAGGTCATATATAAGAATAATATAAAATCAAAATATTATTCAATATTTTTCCGGATTCATATTGTTTTTTGACAATTTCATCAAATTTCGTGTACCTAGAAAATGACAAAACACATTTGTATTTTGTTCCTCGAATATTGATTCTAACGAATCCAGTTGTTCAATTGTTAATAATTAGTAAATTATAAACCTAGTTTAAGTTTAATCCCAAAACACTTGATGCAAAAATTACCTAGTAAATATTCTCAGTTCATTATGATGATGATGATGAAGAAGATGATGATGAAGAAGAAGAAGGTGATAAAACCAGTCGGAAAATAAAAACATATAAGGATCAATATTTACGAAAATATAATGTGAAATGGAATTTCTGGAGAATTCATATTCAAATTTATGACATAAATCAAGCAAAAAAGTTTTGTACATATAGACAATAAAAAATTCACAAAGTCTGATGAAACGGCCTCAGATAACTTATCTAGAGACGTACTATGTTATCAACAAAACCATACATGTTACTAATCAAAACGTCCATGTTGTTAACGAAATAAGTCTTGTTGTAATATGAAAAAATACCAATGTTGTGAACACAAGTGTTTTGATTAATAACATCGATGATTTTTTTGACAATATAGGTCCGTCTCTAGATAAATTATCTAGAGACCGTCTCTCAGAAGACTTACTCTAAAAAATTTGTTCAGTTTGTATTTTTTTTCGTGTATAATTATAAAAAAAAAAAATCTCGTTTTTTGTTTTTTTGATGAATGTTCGATTTTTGTAGATAATAATATAAATATGGAGTAAATAATATAAATTTGTAAAATAAAAAATATATTTGATGTAAATGTAAAGGTTGTTATAAGTTAGGTCAAATGTGAAATATGTAAATATAATGTGTTTGACCATTTCTAAATTAGTTTGACTTTTAGACTTATATGTAATTAGAAATAATCTAACTATTTTACATTGTATTGTTAATCTATTGGTGACCTATTTGTGTGGGACGTATCTAATAGGGGGTATATGAAATTTTCTCAAATTTATAAGGCTAAACTACCTCAAAAGCTATATCTGTTCTCATCCGAAGTTAAACTGGATCTCTCTATAATCTGAAATAGAGCCACAGACCATCCAATCTTTACTGGTGTTCACATTTTTATCATCAACAGTCGCATAAAGATGAACAGGTCCAAGTTATTAATGATTAAGTATTAAATATTAAGAACTTGCCTCCCAAATTATTTTGGGCTTCAAAGTTTTCCTTTAGGTTTGTAGCCAAACTACTTACATAATTTAAGCAAAGCAATCTTACAAGAACTATCCAATAGGATCTAATAAAAATTATTATCTTCGATAAAACAAAAAGATATGCCAAAGTCAAAAAATGTAAGATTTTCCTAAAAGATAGAAAAATCAAGATTTTTTGTGATTTTTCGCGGTTTTTTTGGGTTTTAAGCGGTCGACATTGAGTTTTTAAAAACCGTCGAGACACATTTTAGTTATGCTTTTAATAAATTATGTTATGGTTTAAAGTTGTTAGCATTGAAGTTTCAGTTACAGTTTTTACGTATTTTGTTAATATTTTAAGATATGATGTGATGATTTTAATGCGTCGGTATTGTATGTTTCAATTATAGTTTTAACCTCTCTTGTTAATGTTTTAAGAGATGGTGTGATGGTTTTAAGGGGCCATGATAGTTTTAAGATGGCTTGTTATAGTTTTAAGCGACAATCTAATATCATTAAACAAGTCTAAAATATTCAAATTTGCCATTAAAACATCAATAAACAAGTTTAAAATAAGTTACTTGAAACATTCAGTCATTACAATATTAAAATACTCATCCAAAGGTTTTAAACCATCTATTCTCATAGGAAAAAATTACAATAAATATTCATTCGGTGTTTTTTTTATGCAAATACAAACTGAGTTGTTGAAATAGGTCTTTTTTTTATTAAACTCGTTGGGAACTTCGGCTTCTGCCTTTTGTTGCTTGTGTTTCAATCTTGCAGTGACACCCTTGACAGACCTATCATCAAACTCGATGTCATCATTAGCACCTGCTTAAAACTATCACATTGGTGCTTAAAAACAAAGAAGAAATATGCAACACATGCTAAAACGGTAACATTGATGTTTAAAACTATAGCAGTTCATCTTAAAACTATAACAAAGTAGAAACATGCAACACAAGCTAAAAACAGTAACATTTATACAAAAAAAACCATAATCGTGTAACAAAGCATTTGCAAAAAATAAAATCATAAATATTTCTCAGAAGCTAAAACACTAATGTTGATGCTTAAAACTACAATAATAGGTTTTATAACTATAACATATGCGCTAAAAACAATAACATCCAGCTACTCAACATAAGATAAATATAATAACATTAATACTTAAAACCATAACCGTGTCTCTTAAAACTATAACAAAACCTCAAAATCAGAATAAAAAGCATGCAACACAAGCTAAAAACAGTAACATTGATGCTTAAAACCATAACAGTGCATCTTAAAACTATAATAATGCCTCTTGAAACTATAACAATGCATATTAAAACTATAACAAAGCATTTGCAAAAAATCAAATCATAAAAATTTCACCAGAGGCTAAAAACACTAATGTTGATGTTTAAAACTACAATAATAAGTCTTGAAACTATAACATTTGCGCTAAACCAGTAACAGGCGGAAACATTCAACATAAGCTAAAACCATAAATATGATGCTTAAAACTATAACACCAGCTCTTAAAACCATAACAAAGCACCATATTGCGAAATTTGATTTTCACTGTACGGATTTCAGATCTGAAACCAGATCTGGAAATATCAAATCGTAAAATCAGCGAAAATGAAAAATAAAAGGTCAAATTTCACTTCCGATTGAGATTTTAATGAAAAAAAGCGAGATGAATTTGTTGATTTGAACATTTTAGCAACTGGATCTGAAAATCCGGTGGAAATCCGGTAATCCGTAAATCGTGTGAGAGATAGAGTGAGAGATAGAGATAAAGATAGAGATAGAGAGGGAGATTGCCTGGTACGATTTGATTGCCGTCGTGTTGGAGCACCATAATTTCCGGCAGAGGATGTGGTTCCGGTGGATGATATGGAGTGAGGGAAGAGAGATATGGATGTTTCTCTCACTAGGATTTTTATAGAGAGAGAAAGATGGTTGAGTTGTGAGAGCGTGTTATTATTTGATATATTTATATAAAAACTATGGCCGCTTATAGATTTCCACGGCTTCTTTATCGCGAGTGCTATAAATTACGAAAATCTTCCTTTTTACTGTACTTGCTCCCATGCCATTGCTTTCTACATACCACGCCCCCAGGAAAATCGAAGTTAAAACAAACATATATAGAGCCATGAGAACTTGTCCCACGAGAAAGAAATGACAGAAAATAACATAGCGACTCTAAGCCTCACGTTACTAGCAAACAGGTCAACACATTCCTACTATCTTGATGCCCCACAGGCATTATGAAGCCTAAACTTATGTTTCTAGACATTGAATCCAGCTATTTTCACAGCCAATTAACATTTTACCATTTATCAGCATAATTGATAATGACTATCTATATAGCGATCAAGAAGTAACACCACAATATTAGCCTACAGGGACGGAGCTAGGAATAAATATTGAATGTGGCTAATTATGAGGACAGGTTATAGTTAACATCACGAGAATTTTTTTGCAGAAAATACCATCTTCACAAATATTTTCCTACATAACATCAAAAAAAAAAAAAAAAAGGTAAGGAAATGGTACCTTACAAGCAAACGCCACAACAAAAGTTCCAACTTCCAACCAAGCATGAAAATTTGAGGCAGTGTAGCTTTCTAATAATAAATATATTAGAAACTCAGCGTAACAACACATCTTTCTTTCAACGAACCAAAACATTACTTCATTAATAGAAAACTAGACCAAGGGGTTCAACAACATAAATTTTCACACTTTTACAATTCCAGAACATGCGACAGCCTAAACCAAACATATCTAACATGGATCTTTGCTAATAAAAAGCTCAAAATTAGACTAATTAACAAGATTCTTAAATCAATTACTTCAGTCAAGTCAGCCATGTCCTATGAACATCCACATGGATTAATTTTCCCAATCACAAAATGTGTACAAGGACATGATTCAGCAAAACAATAGACAAAAGAAGGACGGGCAGGAATAACCGAAAAACCAACACGTCCCACGCAAAAACTATCACCAACTCCACCACAATCTGTCAAGGAGAAAAAAAAGCAACACAACTGAACACCACAGAGAAAGAAGAAATTGCAAGAAAATTAATTCTATAACAATTAATAATAACAACAAAATTGTAGTCAATTAAAATATCTCATACTCCTAAACCCTGCTTAATAAATTAGTCCTATAACAATTTTTACAATTGTCTTGATACAATTACTAATATAGCTCAAATAGTCCAAACTACTTTACATCAGTAAGAAGAATCTAAATATATAAACCGATCTACTACTTCTACTACTCTATCCAGTAATAATAATTCCCAAATTTTCAACCCTCTTTTTATGCAACAGGTCACAATTCTTTACCTTCAATTTCGGATTAATGGCTGAATTTTTGCAGCTTGCCTGAAGAATACATAGCAGGTTTGTTTATGTTTTTGCTGGTTGCAGAGGAGACTTTTCTGATTTCATTTTCCTCTAATAATTGTCTTGTAAAGTGTTATAGTAATAATTGTCTTGTAAATTGGACCAAGTTAATGTGGGCTTTCAGATTTGAAAGTGGGCTTCTTGGACCTCAAATTCCCTGAATATTACTTAAGTTGTGTAATGGTGTTACTAAACTCAAATTTTAGGTGGGGCTAATTTGCAAAACAAAAAAATTAAAGGCTATAGATAATTTTTTTTTTTTTTTTTTCAGATGTGGCTGCAAGGTGTGTCTCCGCCCCTGCATGCGTATGCAAACAAATTTGAGTGATGATTCAATTATTTTCAACTTTCAATATCAGACTCTTCCAACCCTCTTTCTCGAATAAATATCTACCAAATTTAATCAAACTGAAGAATAGCTTGCTAAAATATATCTCGACTATCAACATATCAGAGAAATTATGCACCTGCTAACCCCCCTATGAATTAATGCAGCACAAACATTCTCAAGTATCATGTATGCTACTCTGACCCTCAAGAATACTAATACACTTCCAAATTTTGTTGGGTAAAACTATACAAAACTTCAAAGCTTAGTTTTCTTCACCATTCCATCAGCATGGAGCAAAACTTGGACAGGAAAGACCAATCGAAATTTGGTCGAAAGAAAAAATCTCAGAAAAAAACAGAAAACATAAAAAAAAAATTAAAAAAAATAAAAAAATAAAAAAAGCATTTATGTGATTCAACAACCCAGCCCCTTGTACATTCAATTTTGCATAATCGTACTTAGCTTTAACGATTACAATTTATACACATAGGATAGTCAAAAACACCACATAACTTAGTAAGCTACTATTCCCCATTCTAACGCAGACCTTCTAAGTTCTAATTACTGGAAAATTCAACCATGGTCTTATCTCACCCTCTCACTACTGTAGCAGTGGACTCTCCACACTTTAGGTCCAGTGAGAGGTGAGACCATTGGGTTGAGACCATGGTCTAGCAAACCCTAATTACTAGCCGTTTGGTCACAATTTTGCTGCTGTGAGTCACACAAACACGAACATTATCCATATATCATATTCACCCTTGAGCCAAAATCACAACCACTCGACAGACTAAAGACATAGTCTCAAAATGATAGAACTTCTGCAGCTAACACAAAAAATTTAGCACGGAAAGTCGATGATTCCTGCCAGAGAGTCACATAAAGACGAATATAATCGAAAACATTCACCAAAGACATAATCTCAACATGTATAAAGTTCTGCAACTAACACATATACAATTCAGAATTCAGTATTGGCGTGTTACAAATTGGAAACGATGATATAATTTATTACCTCCAGAATAAAACTCATCAACAACAGATACAGAGTTACCTCAACTAAGCCGACGAAACGAAACGATTACTCCTACTAAACCTTCTCCCCTTCTCCAAACCCTCAATCAAACCATTACACTCAAAGCCACAACCACACTGAGGACTCTCATAAAAATTATCAATCCCAAACTCAGCCGAAGCAATCCCTACCGAAAACTCGAGATTATCGCCCTTTCTCCTGACCTCAACAATATTAAGCCACAGAAAAAGGATTTTAACACTGACACCAGAGAGATTGGTGAGCTTGTCCTTGTAAATGTTGCCGCTGATTTTGGACTTGTACCTGAGCTGATAGGATCCGACGAGAGAGAAGCTGCAGGAGCCGTTGAAGTAGGCGGCGAATTGGCCGGTGGAGGGGTCGAGATCGTAGTGGGTGATGCCGATTGGGAGGATGCCGACTGGGAAATCGTATGATCGGATTGCTTCGTACGCCGTGGGGTAGGTGGAGAAGACGGTGGCGATGATGAGGAGGAAGGTGGAGATTATAGCTATGGAGGTTTTGTGGATTGACATGGTTTTTGTTGACTTTGGTTATGGTGTAGTATAGTATGTTTGTCTTTTTTATTTGTGAAGAAGAAAGGAGGGGTTTGTAGAAGGGACTTTGATATATGCAAGTTACATTTTTTTTTTTTTGTTTGAGGTAAAATGGAAAAAAGAAAAAAATAAAAAATAATATTATTTTTCACCTAGTTCTCAGAAAATTCTGGAAAATTTATCAAAATTTATACAAAATACATCTATTTTCACAAAATAAGGAAAGTTATTTTTCCCCACATTTTCCAGGAAAATCTTATTTTCTCTATTTTTTTTCTTTTCCTCCATTTTCCCTCAAACCAAATGAAGCCTTGGTGTCCGTTTGGAAGTTGGAACATTTGGAACACACGATGACACGACATGAGGACCAACAAAGTAGCGTGCTTATTTCACTAACCATACTCCAAAGTCCAAACAAATCCAAACCCAAAATTCATAATTGTTTTAACCAAGACAAACTTGATAATGTTAGTTCTAAAATATAAAATCAAAGATAAGTAATACGGAAATGATATAATCAATCAAACCGCATTTTGAACAAAAAACTCAATCCGAGACGTGTGTTTACACAGTTTTCTTAAAACAATTATGTCCCTTCATCTATGGTATTTGAAATTTAAGGAATCAAAGACTCTTGTTTTCCAGGATACAAAGGACGAACCTAACAACTAATCGCACAAACTAGCTGCCCGTGGCGAACTTATGCAATGCCTGGATTATACGTAAAAGGGTATGGAAGACGAATACTGCAAGAGAAGAAGATATAGCGTTTCTGGTGTATGTTTCTCTTCAACCTTGTGACATATTTATGGGTGAGGAATGATTCAATTCAGATGTGTAACAGCTGAATAATTTTCATTCATTACACAAAGTAATGGGCTGCAAACTTTAATTTCGCAACTCCTTATTCATGGTGTAATATTCAGCCATTACGAAAAATTCAAGTAAAGTTCTGGAAGAATTCAAGTAGACCAATTAGCAAAACATTAGTTCGTGCGGGCTAGCCGCTTGTGCCTATTTTGGTCCGACATTCGTGTACCTAGGTCGCACGCGTCTACTCGCAAACAAGTCCCACTAGTTTTAGTACAGATCTGGCCATGATTTGCAAGCCCCTCTGCGTGCCCGCGTAGAGAGTTTTCCATAACCTTACTATCACACTTAACACCTAGTATCTGGTAATTGGTTATAAATTAGAAAGGACTTTCATGTGCTAGCAATGTGGGAAACCCACTTCACCTTCCAACTTTGAGCACTTATTCCTCACTAACCCAAGGTCCGCTTTGGGCATGCAATATATCGATTTGAAGCTCTTACATAGTAGCTTACGAATATATATATATATATATATATATATATATATATATATATATATATTTTTTACTTAATTAACAAATAATTAAGAAGTGGTATCCTAGCAAACATACTTTACAAGGTATTAAGTTTACTACAATTTTTCTTCACAATTCCAACAGATAATACTTGCAATCCTCACTAGGAATCTTATATTTATCCTCTCAAATCAAATGAATCCGATATTATTTCGAAGGAGCCCTTATTTTATTCATAAAAATAGGAGAACTATTTTCAATAAAAATAATCTAAAAGATTGTAGGGTCCATAAATTTTTAATTCAAAAAGGTTTAGGAGATACTTAAATGCAGATTTATAACATTGTAAATTTGAGAGTGCCATTGCATGCAACCTTTAGCTAACCCGAGATGGAACATTTCAAAATTAGGATAAATAACTAAATAAGCATCTAGTGCAGTAATGAGATCATGCAAGCTAATTAAGCATACCAACATTATCTACGACTAGGTAATCCAGTAGCTAATCTTATTCTCATTAATTTACAATACAATTAATCAAACTAATGCGGCCACATACAATTTGTCGTCACATATTTCGATTAGACCATGGATTGGAAACTATCAGACGCGCTACGGCGCTGGCGTGCGCGTCTGGTAACCAAACATAGTTGTTGTTTTCCTAGTTATTTTTTATTTCTTTTTTACTTTTCTGTTATTTGGCCTTGTTTTGTTTTTCCTTTTATTTTGTTTCTCTTTTGTTTTGTTTACCTTTATTCTGTTCTTTTTCAATTTCTTTCACATTTTGTTAATCTCTTTGTAATATTTATTTTTTTCTTTTCGTACATTTTTAATATTGATAAATTATATATGAAACACCATTTATAAAATTTAAAATATTAAAAAATTCAATAAAAAACACACTTATATAAAGTAAAAGATATTGCATATTATTAAAATGACAATGCACTAGTAGAAATTAAAATTATTGAAAAATTTGTCAAAGTATAAAATTTATAGCTCATTTTTATTTTCAAGTATTGAAACTTTTTATTTTTTATATTTAGTTGATATTATTATTATTATTATTAAGTAACGATATATAAATAAAATGAAGTATGAAGTTTTAAATAAATGACAAAATGAATAGTGTAGCTTAAAAACAAATGAGAAAAGAAAAAAATGGGTATAAGAGTATGAGGGTTGGAGATGAAGAATTTTGTGGGGTTTGATGGAGGGGGTATGATATAGTAAAAGGGTTGGAGATGATCTTAGAAGTGCAGCTAGAACTCTGAATTCACATGGCCTGAAAATCGAATCATAAATCTTATTTACACCCAAAGCTATCAATGACAACAATTACACAAAACATGGATATACAACTTAAATGGAACTTGCCTACAGCATGAACTATAATTCAATAAATGTTGGTAGATTAATTACCTGTTGTTTAGCTTAGACGGTTATGATTAAATCTGATTTTATTAGCGGTTAAGATTGGACTTGGCAAGAACAGAGAGAAAGTTAGTTACTTACCTAACGATTCATCAATCAAGTCAAATTCGATCAGAAGAGTGGTTAATTGGTTTAAATGGCTCGAGATAGCAGCTTGTAATCATCATCGATGTATTTTCCCTATGTCAATTCTTGAGATTACATCGTGTTTAGAGAGTTGTTCCGTTGTTAGGGTTTTCTCGAGCGAGTATAGTAGATTTGTGAATTTGTTATAAATCTATTGGAATTGTACTAGTATAATGAACATTTTCAACTAGTTCCAATGCACCTAGATCATCACAATCGAATCACATAAAATTTGCGAAATTTGTTTTTATTCTTGCAAGTTGCAACGGCTTATGGCGATTTGTGACACTTGTTCTTAAGTGTGTGTATATTGTTATCAATATAATAACAATAAACAATCGCAATGTGCATGAACCCTAGGAAAATTGCCTTTCAAAAACACCCAATCTTGCTTCCTTCCATTCAGCAGGCACCACATATTCAACGTAAGATCCTGCTTTCATAGCGCTCTCCAAAATCCATTTAAGTTAACATTCTTTCTCCATTCAAAAGGAAGGATGAATAAAATGGTAGACATAGTGAATAAAGTAGGAAAAAGATTGAAAAAAGTATAAAATATAATGAATAAGATATATTTTTCATTTGAGTTGCTAAGACGTATTAAAAAGGAATTCAGGACGGATGAAATATTTAAAAAAAGAAAAAGAGGAAAAAAGGACGGACCAAAAGGTAAATGGCCGGTGACACTAGCATAGGGGCTCTTGTGGGCCCCTACCCCCAGTGGATAGCTAAATGGTCATCATGGCTGGGTGCGGTCGTGGCTGCCGCGACCCCACAAATTGGATCCGGTGTCTACAAGCCGTTTAGGAAGCCCACATCCAGGAACCCGTCTCCTGTAGGTCCGCTTTCCTTTTTAGGATATAGAGGATTCATCCAAAAATATACACGAGTTTTTTCTTGTGTAACGTGCAAGCGCTCACCACCAGCTACTTCTATATCCTCGAAGCAAGAAGAGATGGATGTCATTGTTTCCTGCATCCAGAGCAAGCTGCAGTAGACCAAGTAGACTAGCACTTGTGCAGATTTCCAAAAGATGCGGGAAAGGATGATAGATGTCGGAACAAGTAGAACAAGTTAAGAAGAGAAGTGTGCGCGGCGCTTTAGGGCAATCTTTCTTTATATGCTAGATTGTATAGAGTAAACGGGTTTGAAACTTGTGACTTTCAACCTTCAATGCCACCTTTTAGGAGAAGATTCAGTTAGACGGCTTGTGGATTGTAGGCATCTTCCCCTTCAGGGAAATGTAGTAGAATAGTGCAATGATGATGAAAGCGAAGGACATTTACAGATAGAGAACGGGACGGACATTTACAGATTCATATTTTGCATGTTGTTGTGCCTCATGGTCTTCCAATAAGCTATGTTTTTCTCAATTCATCTTATCAATACTAAAACTATCAGACATCTTAATCTTCTTGCATGGTACGTGATGCTGCACAAACTACAAACTTGATTCAAAGATGATGGAGAAGAATCAGAAAGGAAGGTAAAACAAAAAAAAAAAAAAAAAGCAGAACCAGAAAAACAGAGATTCAATTGATTAGCAAATAATGGTTTTCATTTTCCAGTACAGAACAAAAACACAAAACAGAGCGATCACTCAAAAACTCCACCAACAAATTAAGAGGCCGCCCAACTCTTCCCCTTCTCACACTGAAAACCACAACCACACTGCGGACTCTCCTCAAAATTATTAATCCCAAAATTCACAGACATAAACCCTACCAAAAACTCGAGCTTATCTCCCATTCTCTTAACCTCCACAATATTAAGCCACATAACCACAATTTTGACACTCACACCAGTCAGCTTCTGCAACCGACCTTCAGATATCAAGCCATTGATCACCGGCTTGTACCTGAGCTGGTAAGGAGTGTCTTCCAAAGAGAAGCTGCATGAACCATTCAAGTAAGCAGAGAACTCACCTGTAGAGGGGTTCAGCTTGTAGCCTGTAGCTCCTTTGGGGAGAATCCCTGCTGGGAAATTGTACTTCTGTAGGGCTTCATAAGCTGAATGATCTTGATGAGCTCAAATGCAAAGAAGAAGACTTGCAGAGACAGAAAGGAATAAGATGGTTGACCAAGAAGCCTTACCTTTTCCTCTGTTTCTTGTCTGCTTTTCTTTGATGATTGCTACAAGTTCAATGATTGAAGTTTTGGAGAAGAGTGTTGAGCTGTACACATGGGGATGATTACTTGTGCATTTTCTGTCTAGACTATGTATATACAATACTATCATTAGGAGCCATGGTTGGAATCGTTTTGCCTGTGGTTGGCTGTACCGACCATATTATATATTCATAAATGGACAAAATGGGAAAATGAACATCAATTATACAGAACTACATGAAAACTAACTCATCATTTGATTAAAACTAATCATTACGTGCAAATCATTTTATTAAGCATCTCACACAAGGTTCAGTTACGACTAAACAAGTTGAGTACGAAATATGCCTGGCAGTTGAGAAATAAAAAAGAAACCGAGTAAGGCAGCCAGCCAGCCAGCCAAAATAAGAGCATTGTTGTTTGTAAAACTAGACAACGTACTAAAGTAAGGCCAATCAAAAGAAAAAACAAGTCATGAGAAGCACAAACTAATGTGTCTTTCCATCTTTCAGCTGTCACACCTTAAAGTCACTTTAAGCAAAATAAGCAAATGCTACTTCTCTAATTATGTATAAACTTCCCGATATAGGTATTAGAAATTAATTACTACTTCAAGCCTAATCAGAACGCGTACAACAGTCTCCTCATTCTCCTCCTCCAAGTTCTAATTCAAGATACATTCTTAATTTTAACAATATGGATGACACTTGACAGGATAAGAAAGTTTAACTGAGCTCAACCTAAATCTGTCAAATGTAAATTCCAGCTCAGCTCTACATAAAACTACAGGATGAGATATATCAGCCTGAGCCAAGAAAGATACCTATTCAGCTCATTCATGTTGACAAAGTTGTGAACAATTGAAGATAAACCTTCTTATCAGGACAGACATAAATAGTCAACAGCAACCGAAAGGCTTTCAAGATATGCATAGCTACGGCCTACAAGTTATCATTACATTATAATCAAACTCCAAACTCATGAATGAATTCAATCAAGTCACTGGTCAAGTACGATTTACTATACGACGTCAGCTTACTCAAACGGTGTTTGCAATTGCAACATTTTATGCAAACAACTTCTAGCTTTTCTTCCCCAAGGCTAAAGCTATTAGAAGTTATAGAGTAAAAGTTGGCTCAAATTTAAGTTAGCCTCTAGTTACTCTCCCCAAACTTATACATTTGAACATTACATATGCAGCTTGCTCCATCTTTGAGCAGTTTATTCTAAGCACAAATCTCCACTAAAATCACTTTTTCCTGGCTGTTCTTATAAATTTCAGCACCCTCTCATATCACAATGTCCCTTGTAGATTGAGTTTTACCAGCATGCATATTCTAAGGAACAAACTTAAATATTTTATCCACACTTTTTCACGAGTTTAATCGACGATTTGAAGAAACTACAAAACAATAGGTACGCACGCCAGAAGAGTCCAAACAGAAGGGTATTCAAACTAATTTAACCAGCAAATGTAGTGCATTATGCCAATAGCCGAGTATATGTTTTCAATGAGATCATAATAAATCAAACCAGAACCACTATAGGAGAACTTCACCAAGATATTTGTCTTGAAACTCAAAAATGGCACTAAAATGATGCAGATGCAAACCGGATTTTCAACTCAAATGTTCTCTAAATAATTGAATACAACAGACATGAAAAAAATGACATTTTACAGTACAAGAATGATTACAGGCGGGAGCTTTCTAAAGAAGACTATGAGCAATCAACAAAATATAGAGAATATTAAGCAGCAATGTATAGGAACATACAGTTTCAGAGTGTTTAGCTGACATCCTTCAGTCTCTTTATCAATGCATCAAGAGATTTCTTCTTGGGATTTTGCCTAGCACCTCTTGTCCCAAAGGAACCAAAATACCGATCTGATTGATCCTTCAATTTCTCAGATATAGTAACCACTTTCCGATAGTCAAGGGCATTGTAACTTCTTTCTCTGATGACCGGATTCAGAAAGTTCTCTGGATGATTGCTCAAAAGAAGATTCACCAATTGCCTAGACTCAACTAGGGCTGATTTCAACAAATTCGCGTCTGCTTCACCTAAAAGAGGAGCTTGATTCTCTGCAAATGACTCCAATAGCCGAACATCAACATCTAGCCCCATAATAGCATTGATATTGAATTTCTTAACTGCATCCCCAAATAGAAACCCAACAATCATCTCTGATATATGTGAAAGAACATCTTTTATGACTCGCTTCAGTACTGGAACGGGTAAAATCTGTGAAGCAGTAGATACCAATGTTTCCAAGAAAATAATCACTTCATTAGAATATTCATTCCCACCTGGGGGAGGATCATCGGCCATCCAATTCACGTTCTCGATCAATGACAAAAATCCATCCACCTTTTGCTTTAGCAAACCAGAGAGCGTCTCTTCTGCTGCATCACGGGCTTTAACCAGAGGAAATTGCCTTCTACCTCTCTCTGCTATTCTCAAAGGAATCCCAGACAACTGAGCAGCATGGCGAAAGAAGAAATCACAGGCACGCTCAAACACAGCCATATTGGCTGCCATTTGCATAGCCTGAGTAACACCCCCAATCGAACCATTTATAACTTTCACCAGAACCCCATCCAAGACCTCACTCAACAGCCTATCCAAATACTTCTTTACCACATCAAAAAACTCAAGCTGCCCACCATTAGACATGAAGCTCACAGAATCCTCAATAAACGACCGTACAATTCTACAGCAATCAGGAACAGTTGAAGAAAACGGCGCAACATAAGGAAATGCAGGCATAATATTCGAAGTCTGTATCTGAAACGACAATATATTCATTGAGTACTCATACTCTTTCTTCATGTACATTTGCTCAAACTTATCAGCAGCCAATGCCTCAGAAATCTGCTTACGACAATCAGACAACAACAATTCATGGTACTTATCCCTGTGCTTGCTTAATACCTCAAGCAAAGCATCAATCGGGTACCCATATCTATGCAGCGTGACACCAAGTAAACTAACATAATCCTTGATCAACAACAAATGATTCGCAGTTTGCATCCTAGAAAATTGATCCTCCAAAACCGAACACATCTTACTAACAGCAGTATCCCACAAATTCTCCACCTCCATCTTCGATATCAACCCCCCTCCCGTCCTGAATACCCGATCCTCCACAATAAAAAACCCAGCAATCTGCGCAAAAAACATCTGATGAGACTCTAAAAACGGAGTCGCAGACGAAACCTGGAAATCAGCAGTCAGCTGCAACTTCCTATTATCAAAGTAATACTGCTTGAACCCATCCTCAAGTCCAAGCGTCTGATGCACGTGATAAGCCTTATACAAAGGCGTCAAATCAAACCCTAAATCACCATCTCCTCCATCAATCTCCTCATCCTCTTCCTCCAAAGCGTAAACACAATCTCTCAAACTAAGCCTACTCTGTTCCTCCGCTTGCCGCTGCTTAATCCTAAGCTCCTCATCCCTCTGCCTACCCGCCGAAGCCTGCCCGATCGCAAGCTGACCTAATTTTCTACTCGCCGAACGGATTTCAACGAACCAATCATTCAACTCCTGACTCACTCTCCTCTCAATATGAGCTCTAATCGCCGGGATCTGCTTCTCCAACATCCTTCTCAGAGTAGACGACGGCGTTTTGTCCTGAAAACTCGATTCAATCGAATCCAAACACTTCAACGCCATGTAGAAGTTGCTCTTCCCCAAATGGAGATTCGCGCGGGAGCAGAGCTCCATAAGCTGCGTACACGTACTGAGCGAACCAATCGCCATGGAAATGTTGTTGCAAGTGGTCTTCGCCTCGACGTACGAGTCGAGAGAGGTCAGTAACGGAACGGCGACGTTTTGGAGAGTGGAGTTGGAGTTGTAAAGAGAGGATTTGAGCGAATCGACGTCGGAGAGAAGGGATCGGAGATCGTCAACGGCCATGATGAAGTCCTGGTAGTGAGCACGGCAAACGTCTTCGATCTCGGATTCCTTTGCCTTGGTGAAGTGTTTGAGGAGGTGGAGAAGGGTTTCAGGTTTGCCGGAGGCGAAGGCTTTGCGGACGAAGGGGCCGAGGTCTTCGCCGTTGCAGATGGCGGAGGAGAGGAGGAGCTGGTCCTGCTTGTCGGCGGAGTCGCCGTTCTCCGCCGCCGGAGCGATTTTCCGGCGGGTTTTGACCGAGTTCATTTTGATTTGACGGTTTTATGATAACTGGTGAGAGGATTTAGGGAAGGTGATGTGATTTTGAGAAGAATGTGATATTGTGTGTTGAGATATTTTTTTGGGGAAAATTTGGAAAATGGGAATTAATTTTCATTGACGAAACTGCCCCTGGGAAATTGCTGGATTTGCTGATTAGCTGTCGTACTGAAGGGTGTAATGGTATATTGGATAGGGATGTTGATTATTAGATGTCTCAAATCGTTGATAATATAGATTTATTACTTCAAGCAAGCTGAATTCTATTGACTTTTTAGTCTCACTTTTCTCCGTTGGGAATCCGACATCGCTACTGGGACGGTGCAGCGAACCAAATTTAATCCGTCCTGAGC
The DNA here is from genome assembly GCA_026545765.1 of Plantago major. Classification (NCBI taxonomy): domain Eukaryota; kingdom Viridiplantae; phylum Streptophyta; class Magnoliopsida; order Lamiales; family Plantaginaceae; genus Plantago; species Plantago major. Next base: position 29,198,784 of record CM048843.1, read on the forward strand.
CATGAATCAGATTGTGGGTAAAATCTAGACTCTAAATACATACATTTTCAATTTTGATTTTAGAGTGTTTGTCATATTCAATTTAAAGATAATTACGATTTTTCGTCTTAATAAGTTTTACTGATTTTTCAGATTCAAACTTTGATTACGATTAATTAATGAAATGTAAAATGTTAAATTAAATTATATAATGAAAATTTAGCCCTTAAAGTTTCATTATATAAAAAATTAAACATTTTACATTCATGCTAAGATTAATTCAAATTAGAAAAGTTTAAAAAAGCAAAGTTTAAAACTTATTCCTGATTATGAAAGACAATTTAATTAATCAATTTATGAGCGAACCATCGATTCACGCCATGGTAATGTCAGACACCAAAAAATATACATTTGTGATTCATGATCCAATTGATTAGCCAAATGTGGAATTACGGAATGAATTAGTGTATTCTCATCATTTAACAAGCCCTATCGACCCTTCATGCGTGTACCGGGTTAACCAACGTATATATGTTTGGCAGATTAAAATGTAAATGTGTGCATGGTGACATCATTAAATTTTTGCACAATCTATGTCCATGAATAGAATACTTTATCATATCGTAATTAATAGTACCATTAATTTAGTTTAAACATGTTGGAATATGTGTTTAGATTTTAATTAGCAACTTAATAACTTATCTTAGCTCAGAAAGGTAGTTAGTACTCTTCATTCACTTGAACACTGTAAAAGAGAAAAATCACTAAGTATGATAGTCTAGCAAATCTTGTATAGGATGTTGCGCCTCGAACGTAATTTTTATTTCTCCAAGAAGACCAAGAAGAAGGCATCCCAGAAGAGCTCAACATTTTAAAGATTTGAAGATCGCATAAGATTGTCGGAGACTAAGGTCATCGATATATGTCAGATATCTTGAAGAAACAAGTGTTTTCAATAAACAAGTGTTGCAAAAGATATCTGAGAATACAAGGTTCGAATGAGGAAAAGTCACAGATATCTACACTCGGATACCTTGGATAAAACTATGTTTCGGGAAACAATGTTGTAACAAGTATCTGGAGATGTGAAGGTCTCTGAAAGGGACGTCAATTCGAAAAGCATAGTTCCATCAGCACTACAGACAAAGTATAGTATTGCATTAAATGTGCGATGAAATGTCTGAACAAAAGCGGCCTCGAGAAGAAGACAAACGCATAACAAGATTTATACTCGATATCAATAGTTTGAATTTCATTGAGCCTAACGGATACGATTCAAACGGCATGATTTTCAACTATAAATATCAACACTTAGAATGCTTGAAATACACACAGAACTTACACCAAGAACACTAAACACTATCTTTCAAACTCTCAAGCATACTACTTACCTTCAAGCTTTCTGTTACGACCAAAGCTTTTGATCCTAAGTAGCACAAAAGCTCTAAGTGTCCTGATCCTTAACAAGCATTGTTATCTGTGAAGGAGTTGAATTAAGATTTCATATCTGAGATTCATTCTCTTGAACACTTATCATAGATTGGTCAAGAAAGAACAAGATACCATACATTGAAAAGTGTATTAAGTATACTTGATTCATAGAGCTATCTCGCATAACTCAATAAGTTAAGTTATTAAACTACCTTAACCAACACCTTAATCGGCGTGGAGTACAGGAAGTACTTAGTTTGGGAAACTAAGGAATAACTCCAAGGTTACTGAGCATAGGAAGTAAGTTTGGGAAACTAAGGAATAGCTCAAAAGGTTTCTGAGTACAGGAAGTACTTGGCTGAGAAAGCCGGGGAATAACTCAGGGGGAACACTTGGTTAGGAACCTAGTGTATTTAGGAATCGAGAGAAGATATTTGTAAGGTTAACTCAATTATCTGTCTTAGTGGATTCTAGGTAAGAGAAAGGCCGAAGTGGATTAGTTGAAGGATTACGCCACCTTCAGATACCACTATAAAGACTTGTGTTATTTACTTTTTGCAATTTATTACTTGCTTTATTTACTTTGCTAAGTATTTACACATATCTTGTTGAGCATGTGCACTTATCACAAAAAGTCTTCCGCTCTCTGAAAATAAGTATCAGATATCTGAGAAATTGTGTTTATCGACAAAAGTTTGAAAAAGACTATTCCCCCCCCCCCCCCCCCCCTAGTCTTTTACTTTGTCGTTATTTGGACCAACAAGTGGTATCAGATCAGGAGGTTCCCAAGCCTTCTGCACTGAACCTAGATCCCAGATAAGTGCCCACTAACTGCGTTTCACCTACACTTGATTTGTTTGTTTAGTGTGTTTGCTGCAGGATGTCTTTAAGTGACGCCCCAATTCTCAAACCAGAGAATTATGAGAAATGGAAGAACAACATGATGCTCCACCTAGAAGCCATCAGTGACGAAATGATCGACGTGATAAAGAATGGCCCCGTAGTCATTCAACAACTCAAGCAGGTCATGGAGGTTTCTAATGGTAAAGACAGAGAACCAAGTGATGGCTCCTCACTGCATGTACGCGCCAACCAAAGGGAGACCTACCTCGAAGTTATTTACGAGCCAAAGCTCAGAGAGTTCGACATCTAAGATGCCAAGAGAAATCGATCGATGGTTAGTCGCAATATCATCATACGTTCTACTCGAGCACATACAAGTAAACGTGGGTGCAAAACGCGAAAGTGGCTCGGCAACGATTGAGGAAATCAGGCTGCACCGAGAAAACAAAGGAAAATAAGTTCAAGTTTTGAAGCTCAAATTCCAAAACTTTAAACAAGGTCCCACAGACTCTTGAAGAACTAGATTTCGGTTTAACACTCATGAGTGATATGGCTGCACTTGGTGAAAGTAATAGATATACCCAACCAGAAAAAATTAAGACTATTGTAAGAAGTCTAAATCATAACTGGGAGCATACAAAGTTTTTCTACTTTAACCAAGGGATGCCATATATCACTCCAGTGGAACTTTTCTCTCACCTTGCCACTGTTGACTATGAGACAACTCAAAGAGATCTAACAACTGAAAATTGCAGAATGTTGCTCTAATTGCTCAAGGAACTTCTGAAAAGAAGGAAGGCAAGGAGGTGACTGAGGAGAATGCTCTTGTCAAAAGCAAATGAGAAAATATGTGTCACCAGAGATTGAGAGAAGAAAAGCCAAAGAGAAGTCGAAAAGCATCTAGCTCAAATTATCATCAAGACAAAATATGCAATCGTTCTAGCTCGTTGAACAAGCCGGCTCAGAAAGCATCTAGTACTGAGGAAGCAGAAATCGAAAATGATATCTGTTTCTATTGTCAGAAACCTGGTCATTTCAAAAAGGATTGTCCTGCCTTCAACAAGCTAAAGACAGGCGACAAGAAAGATAGAAGAAACTTCAAGAGAGGTCAGAGAGCTCTGCTCACTGAGGAAAGAAAGAAGATACAAATCCAACTGGATGCTCTAGACATTGAATCTGATTCTGAGGATGAAGACTCAGATGATTCCACACTGCCTTCTCCAGAGATGTGTGGTGTTTCTCATGAAGTGGTTGACTTTGGTCAAAAGAAGAAAGAAGTGTGTGGAGTGGCTGAAGAAATCTTTCCAGATATCTCTAACATTGAACCTTGTCTAATGGTTGATGAGGTAACACATACTTCTTGTTATACATATGAAAGTGATGAGGAAGTAATCAAAGATCTGGAACATCTCAAAAGAGAACTTGATCTCTACGAAAGAGAATTTCTAATGGTCCGAGCGAGAGCCGAAATCTTTGAAGAAGAAAAGAATTCCCTTGAAAGGGAAAATTCACAATTACTCAAGATATCTGAGAAAAAGGATGCTGAAAATGCATTTCTCAAAGATCAGATATCCGAGATGAAAAGTCACATAAAGAAGCATTGGCCAAACTTCAAAAGAAATGTGAAGGTCTTCTTTCTAAGAATGAGAAACTCAAAAAGAAGGAAGTATCTTTCCAATCTTATGTCAAAGCTAGTGACACTCTTACTGAAGTACAATCTTATTTAAGAGATCCTTCAGAAAATGGAGGACTTGGGCTGGACACACAAACAAGTAGTTCTACCACTCTGAATAAGAGTGATGAAAGAATAACATTTGTCAGTGCTCAGCAAAATGGTTCCCAAACAACCTATAGCATTGGTCAGAAAGCTAAGGCTGTTGACAAAGGAAAGGCAGTTGCGACCAAACCTTTGTGGAAAAAATAAGTCCAAAAGAAAACTGTTGGGAATATTTCTGAAAAGAAACATAACACTGAAAAGTGTAATCACCCACAGTGCTATGTCTCTCAGAAAGGAGAATTGCAGGAGCTGGCAAATTCTCCTATGTCACGTTTTCTGGAAAAAAAATAGACTACCCATAGACTAGCAAAGCTGCTGAGATGAGAACTCAGATAGCACCAGGTGCTCTAAATGGCATTGGCTATAAAGCCATCGGGAAATAACTTGCTCGTGAGTATAAACAAGAGCAAGAATGATTGATAAAGGCTAGGATTGCTCACAACAATTATCGGCGTGGAAGAAAAGTCAAGCCATCGAAAATCAATGCCGTATTAGAAGAAATCTGGCAAGGAAAGCTAAGTTTGCTGACAAGCAGACTCAGCAACCTGACAGGTATCTGAAAGCACCACAAGGAGCACCAAGGAACACACTAAGGAAGAAAATAATTCTTAATAACAATGATACTAATCATTTACCTAGAATTCCTCCTTATGTTCCTGTTAGACAAAAGAATGTCCCTAAGAAATTCATTCAGAAATGGATTCCTACAGGAAGATTCTTTAGTCCAGATGGTTCCATTGTTGGTATGAGAACCTAATCTCTTGTTTCCTGTTTTGTGCAGAACACTCTAAAAACTAATCCAAAGTGGCATTTTGATAGCGGATGTGGGAAGCACATGACAGGAGACAAAGCAAATCTGATTAACTACAAAAAATACGATGATGGACCAATTATTAGATTTGCTGGAGGAGATGAAAATCCAACCATAGGATTTGGCAATATGAAGTTTGGAGCCCTTACAATCTCTGAAGTACTGCATGTAAAGGGATTGAAATATAATCTCCTAAGCATGAGTCAATTAGTAGACAAAGGGTACACTGTCAAGATCAAGTCAAAACTATGCAAAGTGATTTACAATGAGTCAAAGCAGACAGTCTTGGTTGCTAGGCGAAAAGGAAATCTTTATGTTGCTGATTGGGCATCCGCCACAATTGAAGAATGTCTCATGGTGAGTCAATCTGGCCACACTGAAGAAAATTGGCTATGGCATAAAAGAATGAGTCACTTGAATTTCAAAACTCTGAACAAGCTAGCAAAGAAAGAATTGGTGGTTGGTTTACCCAAAATGGCATATATAAAAGATGGTATATGCTCAGCTTGCCAAATGGGAAAACAATCCAAAACATCTTTCAAGTCTAAAACTAGACACTCCAATGAAAGGTTAACGCAAATGTTACATATGGATCTTTTTGAATCCTCTGTAACTAGCTATGCAGGAAAAAAGTATGGTCTGGTTGTTGTTGATGATTACTTAAGATTCACTTGGGTTGTATTTCTCAAACAAAAATCTGATGCAAGGGTTGAGTCACCCAACTTGCTGAATAAGCTTGAAGTCATGAAAATGACAAGGTATCAGAATCGTAATGCACTATGGTATCGAGTTTGTGAACCAAGACATAAAAGAGTTTTGTACCAGAAGGTATACAACATCAACTATCTTCCGTAAGGACACCACAACAAAATGGTGTTCTTTGAAAGAAAGAATAGGACTAAAAGAAGCAAAGAAGAACAATGCTTGCGACATCAAATAAGTGAAATCTATTGAAGTCATTAACACGACCGCTACACTCAAAATAGATGCTTGATTAATAACACCATGACAAAACTCCTTACGAGCTTTTGATTGGTAGACCCCCCAGTATCAAACATCTAAGGGTGTTTGGTTGCAGATGTTTTGTTCTTAACAATGGAAAAGAATACTTGAGAACATTTCAACCAAAAGCAGATGAAGGAGTATTTCTTGTTATTCTCCTAATAGCAAAGCATATAGAATCTACAACAAAAGAACGAAAAGATTGAAGAATTTGTTCGTAGTTTTCTCTGAAGGAAACAAGAAAATACTCTTGAATGATGATCTCTCGTAAAGGTTCAAAGAGCTGATAATTAAAGATTCTGAAGAAGAATCCTCAATAGGAAACAAATCTATCATTCACTTAGAGGATGAGTCTGACGATGAAAAGCAACCATTGCTTAGTAACAACCAGATGACTCTAAGACATGATGAAGAATTTCCTATGAGAATTCCAGAAATGGAACAGGTTACTGAGAACCTTCATCATGAAAAGGTTTCTGAGATTGAGATTGCTGAAAATCAAATTCCAGATATCTCTAACACTGAAAAAGTGTCAGATATCCATGGCACTTCACATGTATCAGATATCTCAGATACTGCACAAGTATCCTATCAAAATCATATTGATTCACATTCAGATCAAAATGATATTGATCCTACTAGTTCAAAACCCATTATGAAATGGATAAGAAATCATCTTGCCAAGGATGTGATCGGTCCTCTAGACTAAGGTGTTAGAACTAGGAGAGCAATTGTTGGAAATGCAGATTCGCTCTATGGATGTTTCATCTCAAATATTGAACCTAAAACTATAGAAGAAGAATTGAAGGATCAAGATTGGATCCCTGCAATGCAAGAAGAGTTGGATCAATTTGAGAGAAACAAAGTCGAGAAACTGGTTCCATATGTTGACGGAATATCTGTAATTGGAACCAAGTGGGTTTTCAGAAATAAAATGAATGAGTCTGGTGAAATAACCAGAAACAAAGCAAAGCTGGTTGCCAAGGGATTTACCCAGACATAAGGACTAGATTTTGATGAATCTTATGCATCTCATAATGACTTTACAGTTTATCAAATGGATGTCAAGAGTGCATTCCTAAATGGTGAACTTGCTGAGGAAGTCTTGTTGAGCAACCACCAGGCTTTGAGGTTTCCTCAGAAAGTAGGATGGTCTATAAGCTTCAGAAAGCTCTGTATGGGCTGAAACAAGCTCCAAGAGCATGGTATGATACATTGGCCAGATACCTACTAGAAAGTGGTTTCAAGAAAGGAGATGTTGATAAAACACTCTTTACATTGAACCATGATGGGAAACTACTTTTAGTTCAAGTATATGTTGATGACATTATATTTGGATCTAAAGACAAGCAACTTTGTGAAGACTTTGCTGAGCTCGTGAAAAGTAAATTTGAAATGAGCATGGTGGGAGAATTGAATTATTTCCTAGGGCTGCAAGTCAAGCAACTCAATGATGGAATATTCATTAGTCAAACAAAGTATGCAAAAGACATGCTCAACAAATTTATCTAAAGCCTTCTGAAAAGAATGCTAAGATACCCATGAGCATTGGAACCAAAATGACCTATACTGAATCTGACAAGAGTGTTGAAGAACTCAAGTATAGGAAGTTGATTGGGTCTCTACTGTACCTCATTGCGAGTAGACCTGATATTCAATATGCAGTTGGAGTGTGTGCCAGATTTCAGGCAAATCCAATGCAATCACACTACAACATTGCTATGAAAATATTAAGGTATGTAAAGGGTACTGTAGAAGTTGGATTGTGGTATCCAAAAGACAGTGGATTGAGTTTAGTTGGCTATTCTGATGTTGACTATGCTGGATCATTGCTTGATAGAAAAAGCACCTCAGGAACTTTTCAATTTCTTGGTGCCAGATTGATATCATGGTTCAGTAAGAAACAAAATTCAATTGTCACATCTACCACAGAGGCAGAATATATTGCTGCTGGGTGTTGTGCTTCACAAATATTGCGGATACAACAACAATTCAGAGACTATGGACTCAATGAAGAGAAAACTCCGATTTTCTGTGATAATACAAGTGCTATTGCCATAACTCAGAATCCTAAGTTTCATGCAAGAACAAAGCACATTGATGTTAGACACCACTTCATTAGAGACCATGTTGAAAAAGGCAATATAGAGATACTCAAGATTGGCACTGAAGACCAACTTGCAGATATCTTCACTAAGCCACTACAAGAAAGTAGATTCTTAGCTTTAAGACATAGTCTTGGACTAATGGAGTTACCAAAGAACTGAAAAAGTTCAGATATCTGAAGAAGATATCAAAGGAGGGAAAGAGATATCTGGAACGGGTATCCAGATATAGAGGGAAAAGAAACCTGGAACAGGTATCCAGAAACAAGGCATCTGGAACGGGTATCCAGATATAAAGAGAAAAGAGAAATCTAGAACGGGTATCCAGAAAAGAGGTATCTGGAACAGGTTTCCAGAAACCACAGACAAAAGGGTAAAATGACTATTTGAAGATTTCTGAGACAGGTACTCAGATATCTAGATCACTTAGTGAGGGGGAACACAAAAGAGAATAGTACAACTGTCTGCAGTCAACTACTCTCTTGAAATTTGTATTACTTCTATCTTTGTGTAAAACTTGGACAGATACTGAGTGTGAGATAGACTCAGATACAAAAAGGTGTTCTTATTCACACAGAAGAAATGTGATTCAGATAGCTAATCGCCAAAACACATTAATTGGGCACAATTACAATTGCTGATTGTGATCATTGCTGAAAAAGCAATAGTGACCGTTGATGAAATGGGCGTTTGATCTTAACGGACGAGATTATTTCTCTGTAAAATAGTGGACTGTAAAAACTCAGACGTGGCCCACTAAGCATTTAATGTCAAACAAACTTTACCCACGCCTATCTGCAAGTACACAGATACTTACATACAAAATTAATTTGTATGTATATGTCTGTTGAGATTTACGTTGCTATATATATATATAGGATTTTGGCAAAAAAAATCACTTTCGCCTAATCCAACATTCATACTTGCACAAGAATAGCAAAAACAATCCTTCAAACTTTTCTGCAAAACTCTGTTCTTCGATTGGTCTTCTGCAAAGAATCACTAATCCCCCACCTTAATCTCTTTTAGACTTTCGAAAACTTTCACTATATAAAGAGATGGCTCCAAAACGTGCTTCTACCCAGAAATCCCAATCTACTACCTCTGGTACTGCTGAAAAGCAAGCACCAGAGTTGGTTGTCATAAACAATCGTTTGGTAGGAGACTTCAATCCTAATCATTGGACTTCAAATCACAGGATGATTTGGGGTGGTGCCATGATTGAGGAATATCTTACTGCTGCTATTGAAAATCAAGCCGATAGGAAGCTAATCCTTGATATGCTTGAAAAGGCACAAATCAAGGATTTCCTGTCTGCTATTCCCGTGGAGTTTCTTCACTAGATGTGTTGGAATTCTACAACAATTCCAGGATTATTTCCTGTGTATCTGAAGGCAATCAAACAAAGGTTCATAAAGTCAAAAGTTCAAGGAAAGGACATCTTTTTGGACTTGACAACTTTCTGTGAGTTGTTTGGACTTCAAAATCTTGGAAATGATTTTGAAATAAACACCAAGGATGATGATTTCCTTGAAGGTGTGAAGCAACTGTACAGTGATGTGTGTGAACTTGAAAAACCAGATACACACACAGACTTCAAACTTGCTGACATCAGAACCAGACATTTGTTGGTTCACTGGGATGTGTTGGCATGTATTCTTCACAGATGCTTTGATGGTCTACAAGGAGGTGCCGACCAAATAAGCCAAGAACGTTGGATGATGATGTTCTTGTTGAAACAACAAGACAAAAGGCTGGAAAACCCCTTCAACTGGGGAAAGTACGCCTTTATGAAATTTGTGAAGAAGATTCAAGGCTTTGAGCCTAAAATCGTTAAGGGCCTTGCTAAGCCAAAAGCCACAGTGAGCTATGGACTAAAGATATACTTCTTGCTGGAGAAGCTTGGCATTGAGCTCAGAGAGAAGGCTGACATAGCCAACAGTAACCTACTCTACAAATATGAGTATACAAACATGATGAAAAAGGTTACTGCATCTCAGAAAGGTTCCAAGAAACGAAAGACTGAAGAGGTATCTGAGGGTTCCATTGCGACCAAAAAGCCCAGAACTTCACGAAAGAAGTCTGCTGGCAAATCAGAAGGCATACCATCAGATGTCAACTCTCAGATATCTGTCGCCACTGACGATGAACTCATCAATGAAGATGAACTCATCAATGCTGCAAAAGACACAACTGCTGATGAAATCATCAATGTTGCCAAGGAGAGCCTTGCTGATGAACTCATTGGTAAAAATGAGAGTAGTGGCAGGTACCAAGCCCCATCTGCAGAAACCGCATGGATTATGGACCAATCGCCTTAATCAATGAGAGCTCTGACGATGATGATGAGTCAGTTATCTCTCAAGTCCTATAGAAATCAAAGAGGGCTAAGGTTGCTGAAAAAGTAACAAGTGTAGAGGTATCTGAAGAAGAACCTACACCACATGTTGCTGAACAAGCACCTGTTTCAAAGGTTGCTGAACATGCACCTGTGTCCAAAGTCACTGGACAAAACACACCATCAGAGCAAGAAACACTTAAGCTTATTGAAGATGCTTTGATGAGTGATAACTTAGTGTTGGAGGATACTGCCATTGCCTCAACACTTAAAAATCTGTCTCAAGCAGATCTGGATAGGCCTCATATAGCATCACCTTCTTCATCCAGATCAGAACCATCACATCAAACACAACAACCAGTAGTGGATGCTGCTGAAATGATACTTGAGTTACAGCATGAGATACCAACATCTTTATTTGCTGAAGAAAATCCTGCAAAAGAGCAGGTTCCCCAACTCAATGAGAGGGATCAAACTGAGGCATCTACTCAGAATGATCAACCAGGGGAGGCAACTAAGTCGCACACTCAGGAAAGGTCTGAAGTACCTGAAACTTCAAACAAATAAGCTGAAATGGAACAACAAGACCAACGCATAGAAGGGTCACAAGTTCCAGAGACCAATCAGCCTGACACTGCTCAGGCTGATTTAGAAATACAACATCAAGAGGAAGCTGCAAAGCTTGCCTCAGAATCTGAGAAGGAGGCTTCCATAGCCTCACCACTTGAACAGGAGCCTGTCTAACAGGCTCCAACTGAGAAGAAAAATGAAGAAACTGAAAAGTCTATCTCTTCAGAAAAGAATCCAGAGACTTCTAAGGTCTCTGAGGAACAAGTATCTGAACCTTCTGCAGAGAAGGTTCAAAAAGAAGTAGAGGTTGCTGGGGAATTGCCCGCTCAATCCCCACAACAAATGGAAATTGATGAGGCATCAAAGTCTTCATCACAAGAAAAATTTCCAGAGACTGCACAAGTCTCTGAGCAACAAGTATCTGAGCCTCCAATACTAGAGGTTCATGCAGAAAGAAAGATCACTGAGGATCAGATTTCCCAGTCTCCTCCTCATATCCAGATATCTGAGGCACCTAGAACCTCAGTAGTCAAGTCATCTGAGCCTGTCACACAGGTAACTCAGATACCTTTCTACTCTAAAGCCCAGATATCTCCTATAGTTTTGAAATTAATTCATAACACTTTCTTTCAGGCTCAATCAAGTGCCACTAAGGTCTCTGTTGATGAGAAAAAGGACCTGCTTCCTTTCTTCAAGGAACACACTTTGCCAAAGCACCTAAAATGCTTCAAGAGATGGAAAAAGCTTCGATGCTCCGATCTATCTGAGATCATAAAGGTGACTGATCACCACACAAGGAGAGCACGAGCCCTTGACTTGGAAAACTATGTCCATGCCATGTTCCCAACTGAACAATATTCCTTTGGAACATTGATGCATAAGGACTTTGTCAAGGAAGTGGCCAGAAAGCTGATTCAAGCTTTTAACCAAGCAGATGGACAGACCAGAATGCAAATGGCATTCAAGCCTATCTTGCCCCAGACCCTACAGTACATACCCTCTGAACAAGAGGAAGTTAATGGGCAAATGGTCACTATTCCAGAAGTGATCAATCTGGTCTCTAAAGATGAAGAAGAGAAGGAGACTGATGAGAATGATTATGAAGAATCTCCTTCTGACCATCACAAGGATGATAATGATAAGAAGGATGATGATAATGCCCCTGCACCTCCGACAGGAGGGATTGCACAAGGAACTAATGCCTCAGTTGCTGAAAATCACACTGAGAGGACATCACAACAATCCCCTCCTCCATCTCCTCAGAAATCTACCCATCCATCTTACCAACAAAAGGACACTACTGAACAAGTAGTTGAGGAATCTGAAGAAACAACTCAGAAAATATTGGATGCACAAGCCAGAGTTGCTCAACTCAAACAATTGTTGGAAGAAGAACAATAGCTAAATCTTCAACTGGATGAAAAGATAGCTGAATCCAGAGTCAAGCTAAATAAACTTGAAGATCAAACCATCAAGGAAATGCAAGCTTACTCTGAGATTAAAGAGCTCCAGGAAGCTGTAAATTCCATTGCTAAGGAGCTAGATACTGAGCAAGTATCTGAAGACAAGCATAATGCTAAGGCTACATCACCAAAAGATGTACCATCATCCTCTCTGAAAGGAAACAAACCCATCTCTGAGATGGTTGCTGGACTAGAAAACATTGATGAAAATGTCCAAGAGGATGAAGATCACTGGGCTGATGACTCAGATGATGAAGAAAAGAAGAAATTGGCGTAATCAAATGAGCACTTGGTGGTTTCTCATTTGAAAAGGAAGCTGATTGCTCCTGAAATTTTCAACAAGCTGCCAAATGTCAACTCCAATGAACACTTGAGCAGATTTCAAGTACTGGCCAAATTGAAAAGGGAGTTATCTTCTCAAGACAAAGCCGCCATTACATCAGTCCCTGAAGAAATGAAGACATTCACTGAGCTCATCACTCAGAGAATAACCAGTCTGGTCATTGCTCAGAAAGACTTAGGCATGGTTAGGGATGATGACCAAAATTTGGCTGTAAAAGCCTTTGAAGAAGCGTGCTATGCTGCTGGAAAAGCAGAAGCCATACAAGGCCCATTGGCAGAGCTCACTGATAAGGAAAATGGACTTATCAAACAAAATCAGGAGCTCAATCTTTGAACTTCGGTTGGTTACTGCCTACAATTACTTGCAAGGGAATTTTGAGTCTCTCTCAGAATCTTTTGTGGTACTTAGTCAGTCAACAATGACTAAGGGGGAGGATTTGGACCTCAAGGTCAGGGGGGAGGTAAGAAGAAATCTAGAGTTGGTGGCTCAGAAAGGAAGAGGAAACAAGAGAACTTCCCAGCCACCACTCAGAATAATTGAGCCCTCATCAAGTCAAGCTGCTTTGCAAATAGTAGCTACTTCCCAGCAACCAACTGAAGGTACAACAATGGTAACAAGGGCCATGGCACAAAGACCTCCAAGGAGTACCAAGGCTCCAAGGAGAAGAGAAGTTATAGGGATTGAAGAGTCTTCTGAAGAAGAAGAAGAAGAAGAAGAAGAAGAAGAAGAAGAAGAAGAAGAAATCAAATCCCAGGGCAATGAAGAAGGCTGCAAAATTTTCACAGGAATTGATCTTGATGATGATGATGAAGATGAGGATGAAGATGAAGCTCCTCTTCACAGAAAAAGAAGAAAGGTTGATAGCCTATCTGAGCCCATAGCTGCAAAGCCTTTGGCAGCTAAAACACCCCCTGGAAATACCAAGTCAATCCAGGGTGGTTCTTCAAGAAATCCCCCAAGGGAGAATTCAAGACAAAGGAGGAACAGGCTAAGAGCTTAAAGAAGAAAAAGTCAACTTCCACTCAGGACAGAAGAAGCCAGAATTGAGTATGTGAAGACTGATAACAACTCATCTGTCTACAGGTGCATTAATCAGAAGAATGGCTACTGGATTCTGGAACTTAAGCATTTACTGGCAAATTCAAAATTTCCAGAACCAATCCATAAACAACTCATGGCATGGAGAAAAGACAAGCCAATCTTGATTAACACCAACCACATCAAAGCCTGGTTGGATTTTGAAGTTATCAAGAGAATAGAAGCCATGAAGGACCTCTCTGATGAATGTCCTTATGGAAAGCCAAATGATGTGCACAGAATTCCCAACATCACTGGAACAGGCACAAGAGCAAGACTTGATGTGGAACCCTATGAGTCTTTCTGCATGACTGAAGATCAATACAAGGGTGGCATCAGATATCTGAAGATCATATATGAATACTTCAAGCTATCAGATATCAGAATCGAGCATGCCTTGAAGTGGGGAAAGTATATGTGGGTCAAACACTTTGCCAAGAAGAATCCTACCAAAACCTACAAGGAAGTCTGTGGTTTTGCCAGAGACACAGAGATGATTGTCAGAACTCTTCTCTATGACTACTCTGATGATATCAAAAGGTTTGGTGATAGGAAATTTGCAGATTGATCCATGGAATTGCTTTTGAAGACTTGAAGATTTGAAGACTTGAAGACTAGTTTATTAGGATGTTTACTTGGAGCTTGGTTACTCCTGTTGTCCTAATTTACTATGTATTTTGTATCTTGCTGATTGCGCTAAATTGTATTTTATTAAAGTTATCTGTGAACCTTCTCTGTAACATATCTGATGAACCTACTCTCAGATATCAATTTATAAAAAGATAACTTATCAGCAAAGATCACACCTTGTGATTTGGTTGATGTTTACTTTCTGCACTTAATTGAAAGAATTGAAAGATCTTGTGAATTGATTAAGTGGTGGATTGTTTCCTCATCCAGATTTGTAATAGGTCAGATAGTCATCGTTGACTGATCAAAAAGGGGGAAATTTGTTAGGAATATATATTTAGATTTTGATCAACAACTTAATGACTTATCTTAGCTCAGAAAGGTGGTTAGTACTCTTGGTTCACTTGAACACTGTAAAAGAGAAAATTCACTAAGTATGTTAGTCCAGCAAATCTTGTATAGGATGTTAGGTCTCTGAATGTAATTTTTTATTTCTCTAAAGAAGACCAAGAAGAAGGCATCCGGCAAAAGAGCTCAACATTTTTTAAGATTTGAAGACTGCACAAGATTGCTGGAGACTAAGGTCATCAGATACCTATGTCCAGATATCTTGAAGAAACAAGTATTTTTCAATAAACAAGTGTCGCAAAAGATATCTGAGAATACAAGGTTTCTGAATGAGGAAAAGTGCCCACAGATATCTACACTCAGATACCTTGGATAAAAACTATGTTTCTGGGAAACAATGTTGTAACAAGTATCTGGAGATGTGAAGGTATCTGGAAAGGGACGTGCAATGCTTCAGAAAGCATGCATAGTTCCGTTGGCACTACAGGACAAAGTATAGTACAGTGCATTAAATGCACGGACAGAAATGTCTGAACAAAAATGGCAGTCTCTGAGAAGAAGACAAACGTACAACAGTACTATACTCAGATATCAATAGTTTGAATTTCATTAAGCCTAACGGATACTATTCAAACGGCATGATTTTCAACTATAAATATCAACACTTAGAATGCTTGAAATACACACAGAACTTACACCAAGAACACTAAACACTATCTTTCAAACTCTCAAGCATACTACTTACCTTCAAGCTTTCTGTTGCGACCAAAGCTCTTGATCCTAAGTAGCACAAAAGTTCTAAGTGTCCTGATCCTTAACAAGCATTGTTATCTGTGAAGGAGTTGAATTAAGATTTCATATCTAAGATTCATTCTCTTGAACACTTATCATAGACTTGGGTCAGTAAAGAACAAGATACCATACATTGAAAAGTGTATATAGTATACTTGATTCATAGAGCTATCTGCATAATTGAATAAGTTATTAAAGAAGCTCACCTGACAAACTACCTTAACCAACACCTTAATCGGCGTGGAATAAATGAAGTACTTAGTTTGGGAAACTAAGGAATAACTCCAAGGTTACTGAGCATAGGAAGTACTTAGTTTGGGAAACTAAGGAATAGCTCAAAAGATTTCTGAGTACAGGAAGTACTTGCTGAGAAAGCCGGGGAATAACTCAGGGGGAACATTTGGTTGGGAACCTAGTGTATTTAGGAATCGAGAGAAGATATTTGTAAGGTTAACTCAATTATCTGTCTTAGTGGATTCTAGGTCTGAGAAAGGCCGAAGTGGATTAGTTCAAGGATTACGCCACCTTCAGATACCACTATAAAGACTTGTGTTATTTACTTTCTGCAATTTATTACTTACTTTATTTACTTTGCTAAGTTTTTGCACATATCTTGTTGAGCACGTGCACTTATCACAAAAAGTCTTTCGCTCTCTGAAAATAAGTATCAGATATCTGAGAAATTGTGTTTATTGACAAAAGTTTGAAAAAGACTATTAAACCCCCCCTGTAGTCTTTTATTTTGCCGTTATCTGTACCAACAAAACATATATATTGCTAAGCTAACTTGTATCTACAACAAACTTGTTATAACTTACAAGCAATTAATTATCGATTCAAACTAAAAATAATGTAACACATACGTGTATGACATAAATGATGTTTAGTCCATATCCATGTATCATAATTATATAGGGAAGGTATGCAAATTTAGGTGCCTTAATTTCTCACGGATTAATTTGTATACTCTATTGTGTTATATTAGTCAATTTATCTACTCAGGTTAAATTGGCAAATTTTATGATATTAATTTTTGTCTAATTTTGGTACCTCACTAAATTTCTTAATTTTATTATTATTATTATTATTATTATTATTATTATTATTATTTTCTAATTCAATCGGCACATTGCATACATCGTCTGGTGAGATGCGTCAATTAAAAAAAAATACATTAATCATTCTCTAAACCCTGAAATTAAACTAGCTAATTTATTATGTAACCATTTAAAGTGGTGAAGAGTACTCCGGACCAAGGTAACTCTCTACCTTTTTCAATCCATTGTTAAACCGATTTTTATTTGTGCCGATTTTTAATTGTTAATGGTGCTTTCTAGGAGTTAATGTAGTACTAATACTTAGTATATTATTCATAAAGCGGACTTTAATTTCCGGGAGCATTTTTGTTTTTGATTCATTATTGGTTTTATTTCAAAGCAACACTATAGTTAATTGAATTAGGAATTATCATGATCGACCTTTTTGTACGGTTTATGCAACGCGCCGATTGAATTAAAAAATTAAAAAATAATAATAAATCGAGAATTTTAATGAGGTATTCAAACTGGACAAAATCAATATCATAAAATTGGCCAATTTGACATAAGTATATAAATTGGCTAATATAACACAATAGAGTATACAAATCGATCCGTGACAAATTAAGATACCTAAATTGGTAGACGGTCACAATAAAGTACCAAAATTTTTTTTTTCCCTAATTATAAATAATCGATGTTCTTCGGATTAACATGAAATGTATCAATGTTTGTAGGTAAACATGTGATGTTGATCTCGAGAAGGAAAGGGTTCATAAAAGAATTATATGGTGACTATATACTATCATTTGACAATTCATCAACTATGTACCATAAAAATTTTTACTCTTATAATGTACCTAAACCGAGTCAACCCTCAATGTAACTCACTTCAAAAACACGCTGCAAATCCTCAACACCACCCTGTTATTTTGTTTACATATAGTATGTCGCAACATGAAACATTTTCAGATTTTGCATTCTTAAGTTTCAAACCAATTTATATATATTTCTCCATATAAATGTTCCATTTCCTCCTTTGACATATTATACGTACACCTGCATATATCATTTGAGGTCACATAATACGAAACTCATATATTCCCACTAATTTTCATGTTACACATTAATTTTAGTGTCGAAAGTCTAAACATATTCTGAAATCGATAATTGAATCCCTGCGTGTACAGAGTAGATTACAATATTATAGAAATTGAAAAGTATGCGTGAAGTAGTTGGGCAGCTATCATTTGGTAGGAAAGACTAAAAGTAGGTATATAATAAAAGTGAAAAGGTATCTTCAGGAAAGAAATAAACTTCCCTTCCATACTTGCACAGAAGAAAACTGGCCTTTTATGTGACTTCGGTTAAATTATCATTGTAGCAAGATGAGAGAATAAACCAACTATAATTTGGCACCTGTTATTACTTGCAGATGCTGCCTTACCGATACAGATTGCTAAAAATGAGCACATGTTCAACAAACAAAAGATTGCCTAAAGCCAACCTACCATCTCTTTGGCTTCAAGCACCCCCTTCAATCCATCCCAATGTTGCACTCAGCACACTAATATGCTGTTATAATTGGGATTTCGCCAGTCTTACTGAGTTCGCCTGCATTGTTCAGTGAAATGTCGTAACACGAAACACCAAATTATCAACTGAAGGATATAAATCAATTTATAACAACCACATTGAAAGAAATAAGAGCCCTCGGAATTAAGATCCCTTTTTAATAAATAGAATATGCTGTGTCGGATGTTAGAGTATGCAGTGTGACTAAATAAAATCGAAATCGTGGATTCCCTTTTGTATCTCTATGAGAATTCTTCTGATCGAACCATATGAACCAAGACATGTGCCGATATGTTTGGAAACAAGCAGACAAATTATTAAAATTATGAGTAAATAACAGGGAAATGTATAACTAACCAAGGACAAACCACTGGAAGCTCGCTCCTTCAAATACGCACAGGGCCTGTAAAACTCTCCATATTTCTCCGACAATTTCTCCAGTTGTGTACAAATATGTTTGGAGCCGATAGAGTCAGACCAGTATATGATACCTCCCCTGCTCGATGTCATAAAGTCATTGTCTTACAATAATGAAATAAACAGGAAGGGGGTAGTGGAATGCAACCTGTATGATGGGAACCCCATTCCAATGACTGAAGCAACATCAAGATCAGATGACCTGATTACAACCCCCTCTGAAATGATACGGCATGCTTCATTCAAAGCAGGGAAAAGAATCATCTCCATTATCACCCCATCAGGGACTTTATTTAACTGTCCATAAAATTATCAGTTATTAATTTCCCTGGGAAGTGGATGGGTGGATGGGTTGGGTTGGAGGGAGGGCAATAACTGGGATGTGGTGCGACATAGCAAGAAAACAGTAATATAAGTAGAAATCTTGGAGCTCGCTGCAAGAATTTGCAGAAAAGAATGAGATAATTAACATCACCAAGTATAAGAATCAAATAAGAGCAACCTTGGAATCATCAGTTGAATTCTGGAATATGCACCAGTCTTTACATATCTCTGGATCCGGGATAGCATTTCCGCAGTTGTCATACTTATAGAAACGCTTACCATTAGTTTGACCTGATAAATATGGTAAATTCTCAACATAAGCCCAGACCAACACATTATTATTACAGACTTGTCACTTTTGCACTAAAATAATAACAACAACAACAACAATAATAATAATAAATAAATAAATAAAAATTACTTACAAAAGATTCATCCAGAAATAGAAAATGGCAGAATGGATACCTTGACGATTATCCTGTCTTAAGAATGAAATTAGCTCAGCTTTGTAGTTTACATCTGGGAAATTCTCAAAAAATACCTTGCTGAGCTCGGTAAATATTTCAACCCCGAGCATATCAACCATTCTGCATGAAATTCCAATATGGTATAAACACACCAAACTACTGTGTGAACATAATGATGCAGAATGTTCGGATCCCTAAACAGAGTCGCATTATTTACGTGACATGATAAAACCATTAATTAAATACCTCATTGTGATTAACATAGTAGATTTGAAAAAGTATGCATGGTGTGTTTTAGTGATGAAAAAAGTCATATTGTGTTTTCATTTTTTTCAAATTTTCGAAGATGGTGTCGCTCCTCCATTTCAGGACTCAAAATAATCAAGCAAGTCCAGAGATCTGAATTGAAAGAGGAATCAGCATACCTAAATGGACCAAATTGCATTCCGAATCTAGTTAAGACCTTATCAATCAGGTAAATATCTACACTTCGATTGGCAAGTAATATAGCTGAAAGGAAATATGAAATGATCATGTTGTTAACTGAATAGCCTTTCCCATCACCAATAACGATTGAAGTCTTCTTCAATTTCCTCCCGAAGTCCATTAAATTGACGATTACTTGAGGTATTGTGTTCTTCGTAGGAACTATTTCCAGAAGAGGCATGGCTGGAGAAGGGCTGCATCCATAATTAGTGAGAAGACTTCAAGACAACCAAAGTCATACAGTAAAACATTCTAAAGCACAATGTTACCAGAAAAAGTGCATCCTGGCACAGCGATCTTGAATCCTGGTCGTCCTTTCTACAATCACTTCCAAACTGAACTTTGACCAATTGCTGGCAAATGCACAATGTGGGGAACAATACTTCTCAAGATTAATAAAGATCTCTTGCTTCAAGGACAAACTTTCAGATTCAGCCTGCATTAGGTTCAGATGAATGTCAGAGACAAGTGAAGCCTCAGAAGTCAGAACACATCCAAAAGTTATCAGACAGAAAAATTCCAACATGTGAAACAGGTTCGTAAACTTTCTTTATCGTTACTTGTTTTTTCTTACGTTCATGGTTATTCCCGAATAACCCAGTACCATAATTTGTGACATACATTTCAGTCAAGGTAACCACATAATGCCCAACATGGTGTAACTTCAAAGAAAATGGTACGATGCCCAGTCCAGAAAACGAAAAGCCAGCATTCTGTCATTTTTTTTGTTCAAAATCCACCTGAAAAATACTCTTAAATGTGCTCCCTTTATAACGTACTGGTCCTGTAATTCACCATGTATTGCTACGGGCTATTTGCAAGAAATAGTGCCATAAAGCTGAGTAGCCTACCTCTATCACTAGCTCAACATCCTGAAACTTTTTATAATCGAGAACACCTTCCAGTAGATTGAAAGCATTTTCAACCATCTCCAGAGTTGCCTTTTTGTTTATCAACTGATGTTGCAAACATCCTGCCATAGAAGCTGTCAATTCCCATGAATAAATCGTGCTCAGAAAAAACTTGATACTATCTGGCGAGGACTAACCTCTTATCTTCTCAATCTCATCAGATAGGCGCTCTCTGTTGTTCTCTTTCAGAATTATGAAGTAATTCCGAATAAGTAACATTACTGCTATTTCAGTGCTCATTAATCCCCCACCAACAATAGCGACCTTTCTTATTTTCCTCGGCTGCAAATTCATATCAGAAACCCCAGGAATCTGACACAAGTAGGCGACATAGAAATGGGACATGCAATTAGATGATCATATCCCTCCTTCAGCGGCATTATACTAACAAAGAGACAGTTCTGATTGCTCAATTTGTATTTCACTTTCACATCTAGTGCAGTTATTCTTAATGTGTGCTTCTCCTATAAATATTTACTTCTTCAAAATATGGGTGCATGATAAGAATTCATCAATGTTCAGTTATTCCCACGGTACATTGTTGCGAACAGAGTTTGTCATTAGGTCACAAGTCTTTAGGCCATTAACTGTTCCATGGATAACCCTGTCCTATTTATGTATATTGCAGCTAAAAACCTATTGACATTCAAACAGTCATCAGTGAACTTCCCATGAATGGGAATTCAAAGAAAGATTCAAGACATCTGAAGAACCTTTGAAATTTGACGCTGGGAAAAAAAGAAATGGATTAGACTCCTGCATGTACTTGATTGTCGAAGTTCTTGTAGAGCTTCTGCTTCCTGGTAAGGAAATGAAAGTAAAACCCAATATGTTAAAGAGAAGAACTGCATCACTGAAAAGAAAAGGAAAAAGAAACAAGTCTAATTTACCTTCCATAAGGCGTTACGAGGGTCTGATACTATACCCATTTCAATTACATCAATGCATACTAACGGGTGATTTAAATTTGGAGATTCTCTCTGAACTCTCAATCGGGCTGACTTGAGTATTGCTCTAGCTTCTCTCAAGGGTTCTAATTTTTCAGTTTTATAGAGACTAATTATCCATGGTTTTCTGCGTTCATAAATATCCAATGCCCACTGACGGGCTACTGCGAGTAATTTATCTGCTGAAGCTATGGCATCCACAAGGGACAGGCTTCGGGCTTCCTCCCCATTTACTCGTTTTGACATCTGATTGAAATCATAAAAAGATTTTAGGAGATCTATACGAAGAAACTCAAGACACCAAAAGTAGATAAAATTTTGGTACCAGTATCATCTCAAGGGATTTAGATAGCCCAACAAGCCTTGGAAGCCTTTGTGTTCCTGTGGCAAATAAACCAATGAGCATGCAATATGATTAAAAGGTACACGGATAATGCTTTCAGAACCAAAATTGGAACAAAATGTGATAGAATGACACACAATAGAACTCATCGAGCAATGCTTTCATTTTTCTTCATGCTATTTATCAATTATCATTCCTTTATGTCGCTATTGTTACACCTACAGCCACTAGGGTGGACCACCCCCAAAAGGCGTGGCTTTGCAGCAGCAGCAAGTACTTCCCAATCACTTATCATGTCAAATTGGTCTAAGAGGCTCAAATAATCATTCAACCTATTTGTCTATCTAAAGACTTACACAGAGTTAACTAGAATCTATATATACCTTCACATCCGCAAGACAAGCAGACCTTAACATTGGCAGATGCATGTTGCACCACTACTTGGTCATTTCATTTGATAATAAAAAAAAATTAATAAAACCACCAACATTTTTCTAAATATGTCAGGTGCTTAGACTTAACAAAAAAAAAGAGTGCTAGGACACCCTTGGTTCTCTGCTCATATTATCAGCTGAACCACATTACAACCAGTTCCGTGTATTGCAGTACAATAATCAAGTCTTAGGCCTGGGCAATATAGTTTTAGATTGGATTTTAAACAAGCAGTTGCATTCTGTTAAAGTTGTATACGACACACCTTTTCATCAAGTAAATATAGTCAACATAGTCTTGGAAGGTAAATTGAAAAAATATATAAATAAATAAGAAACAGTATTTCTATAGACATGGCTCAAACAAGCATTTTTATATTTGGCACCTAAAGTGCAATAAGTACTTCGGTGAAATAGTTTCACAGGAGGGATTAAATTAAGATCAAGAAAAACACATTATGGAACCCAAGGAGGCCAGTGAGCATTTTGGACGGAAACATGTCCAGCACAAATCATCTGTACCTCCAAATCCAGGAAGAATCCCATACTGAAGTTCAGTAAGTCCTAGCTGTGCAGAGGAAGTTGATATGCGTGCATGACATGCCTAGACAAGAAGAAAACATTAAAACTTAGCTGCAACTAATCCCTGTAGCACAACTCATACACATGGGTGATCAATTTCTGAGAGTTCCGTAATATCCTCTACACAAGTTTAGTTTTAAAACTTTAACCTGGCTCTATTAGGAAATCTAGTTGATACGTTAGCTGGTAGCTGAAACTGTGATATAATAAGCTAGTTGATTTTAATTGAAGTGTTTTAGTACATTAGTTGATTTGCTAAATATAGAATATAAAAACAAATGGTTCAACAAGTTCATCTAGGTGATAAGCTAACGCTAAACGGAGACTTAAACTTTCTATAATTTACATAATATACATTGGTAAACAAATCACACTCTCTCCAACTTGGATGCCCCATGTGCCTTCCAACCCGGCACCTTTAACACTACCCAAAAGTATTACTAAAACATGTATCCCATAAATTTTAATATGAACACTGGCACCGGCACGGCGGCACCAATTGAGTACAAAATGCAGCTTAAAAGAGCAGCAGTGTATAAGTGGCAAGTAACGAGCAGATAAGTGGAAGAAAGACTTGGGGGGGGAGGAATCACACGTACAAGAGCAATTTCCAGTCCACCACCAAAAGCCATTCCTTCAACAGCAGCTACCATTGGTTTTCTTGAAGCTAAAAATGACCAGTACATAATCGCCAAAAGTTTGAAATAATTAAATAACTGTGCACGTAGGGGGTGTTGTTAAGTGACTACCTTCCAATGTGTCGGTGAGGAATTCAATAGAAAAAAATCCAAGCTCCTTCCTAGCTGTTTAATTATTAATTTCTTAGAATAAAAGGAACCATGTAAAGGTACTATGGAAATTGACATTGCTGTAGCCAGTCGAACATACTTCTTTTCACTTGAGATCCACCGAAAGCGGTTACGTCAAATCCTCCAGAGAACTTCCCGTTTGAACCTGCATACCTGACCAACAATTAGATTCGGAATAAAAAAGTACATGACAAACTGTCCTCATCACCGCTCTTACCAGTAATAACAACTGCTTTCACATCAGCTCTTAACAGGGTTTCCTCAAGTTTTGCCTTCAGACTTAGCATCACTGGGAAAAAAACATCATATCTTAAAACTTGCAATGTATTCAGATACAGAAAGAAAAGTGATGATAGAAGATAGAACAACAAGAGTGACTGCCGGTCCAGGAAGATTACGTATAGAAGGGACCAGCGGCCAACCATTTCCATTTCCAAACAACTTTTCTATATCCATACGGAAATGCAGCATTCGAACTATAATTCCCTAATCACGCCTAATTGTATTTCTTCCCGTCTATCTGACTATCTTTCTATATAAATAGCAAATGGTTTTTTCTCATGGATATTCTTATTCGTTATCAAGTTGACTAAGCCTTGAGCCTTCATTACAATCAAATAAAATGTTCCTAGGCTCCATGCCATTGAAATGACTGCATAACTCTTAAAACATTTAAATCATACTATGGGATTGCAAATCGTTACTAAGACAAGCCAACCTCAATATATCAGCAGTGACCTAAAAGTTATAAGCAGAAAATCACAAACTAAATAAGCATGTTCTCGATTAAATTCTTCGTATGAAATCATTAAGAATCAGTTCTCAATTCTCCGATTGAACTCGATCACACTTGTCAATTGAATTCCGATTGGAAAATGAAGATATCAGCACATAAGTATATGTAGAATCGCGTGGAGAATCAGAAAGTAGAGTGAAATAAAGGTGCGCGGAAGTACCGTCAACAGATAGAAGGTTGAGAGGCGGATTGTTGATTGAAACAACAGCAACGCCGTCTTCTCCAACTTCCACCAGCGTTTTTCCGGTCATCTCGTCGGTTCTGCGGTGGCTGATGAATTCCCGGTGGCACTGCTATTGGTTTGCAGAGTAGTGTGCTTGCTTGGGGAGTGAGAGTCACAAGATGGACTATTTGATTTGTTTCTGCTGTTTTTGTTTGGTGTGAGAAGAATCTAAATTCAGCCGAATTTTCAACCTTATTCCCATTCCGCTTTTTGGCGCTGCGCTAGTAAAACGAATTAATAAGGGAAAATTACACCAAGTACCCCCAATAAATACCCTATTAACAAGAAAGTCCATCTATTTTTAACAATAATATTTTAATCCATTTTATACTTTGAAAGTGTGCTTTCCAAACATAGCCTTATTTTTAACCGTCACATTTTCTAGTTTTCGTCTCTTCCCTTTCACGAGCGTCCAATATGAAATATTAATAAATAAATAAAATATTTTCAAATCATTTAACGTTAAAATTAAAATAAATTAAATGAAAATCTAATTTTTAAAACTAGTTCAAAAAATATGAACTTATTTACGAAAATGAAATAAAATGATATTTCAAATATAATCTTGCTAAAAATAACAAAAATATTAAAATACACTAGTACGTACTTAGTCTTGAAACATAGTTGCCGTTTAACCCTTTTTTATGTCTCAAGTAAACGTTTCTAGTTCCATTTTTACAAATATTTATTCGCCATAATATAAAAAAATCATACCTAATCATAGTATCCATAGAAGCTATTTTCATGGAGCATGAAAATATCAATGTGTTCTATTTTTTCATTATGTTTTGTAAACTTTTGTTATTTCATAATAAACTTTCATATTTAAAATATATATTAAATTTTTTAAGAGGGTTGTTTGCAATTTTTGTTGGTAAGTTTGAAAATAGAAAAAAAATATAGGGAGTAAATACAAATTGTTTGGATCAATTTTGTAATAAAATTAAAATTTATAACAAAATTGTAAATTATTTAGAAGTTTAAATTAAGGATGTGTTTGGTAGCAATTTGAATTTTGGACTGTTTTGTAATTGATTTGTTAATTTAGTCCTATGGTGTTATTGTTAAAATCAAAGGGATCAAAGTGTTATTACGAAATTTATCAGGGTGACCTACTGTAATTCACCCAATTAATAATTGCACATAACTACCCTTTTAAAATAACGAATCTTTTTATTTTATTCAAGTATTGTATTTTTTATTATCGAATATTGTAATTTTTCAATTTTTTGTAACGCCACAAAGTTTCAAGTCAAATCCAAAAAGCTTAAAGGGATTGAGAACGCTACTCATACCAACAAGGTGCACCTTTCTTTTCGGGAATCCATCTATAAGAACTTCAAAATTAAGCGTGCTTGTTCTGAAGCAATCTTAGGATGGGTAACAAACTGGGTAAAGCGTGCTTGCTCTGAAGCAATCTTAGGATGGGTAACAAACTAGGTTAAGCGTGCTTGCTCTGGAGCAATTTAGGATGTGTAACAAACTGGGAAGTCTCCCGGTTCGCGCACGAGTAAGGACAAAGTGCGCGGGAAAGTAAAAGTGTTGGTACAGTGGGGCCAGCATATCACCCAGAGAGCTGCCCATTAGTAACCGCTCCGGCCCAAAGGGACGGGGCTCGATCGATTAGTGGGTCGTGTTGTTACATTTTTTCATGTTATTTTAATTAATTAACGAAATTTAAAATAATATGAAGTATGAAGTTTTAAAAGAAATGAGAAAAGAATAGTGTAGTTTAAAAAGAAATGAAAAAAAAACTTGAGTATAATAGAGTATGAGGGTTGGAGTCTTGAAGACGGAAAGTTGGGTTTGATAGTGGAGTGTTGGCGTGGCAGTATATAAAGTTTGATGGAATTTTAGGGTTGGAGATAGCCTTACGACCACCACTTTCGCCGTCCCCATCACAACTCCGCCCAATCCAGTCCACTGGCCCCTGCCTCCCTCTGTCAAGTCCACAAACAACCGCCATCAAGCCGCACATCTAACTTCCGACCACTACACCACTAAGGTAAATACTCCGTCTACAAAGCATCCCGTCCTCCTTTTCTTAACCACAAGGTTATGCTAGAATCTAGATGGACTTCTTTTGTCCACTGAACTCCAGTAGACTCTATTTCTATTTCATAATTACTAGTATCGGTGACAAGCAGATACCCACATGATACTTTTATTACCATAGGTTAAAGATTTATAATACATTTATATTCATAATGATACAAAATTTATATAAAATCATGAAAATAAAATATTCAGGAAATTAATAGGATGTGTTGGGATAATCTCAATCGATCAATCAAACAATAATCAAACGAAGAACACTCGATCAAAGCAATGAATAAACACACAGAGATAACGTGGTCGGATTAATCAATCCTACATCCACGGAGAAACACTCAAGGATTTTATTCTAACCAATCGAGCAACGATTACAATCAATCACAAGTGTATCTAGCTAAAATTCAGCTCACAACAATGGAGATTATCACTTGCAGTAACCGCTCTTCACTCAGAAAGGAATATTATGACTTGTTACAGAAGAAAACAGGAGAATCGAAGCTTAAATACTCCGCAATCCCTGAAGAATGCCAGAAGCTACAGGAGTCGTTGATCTCCAACTATAAACATCATGATCCAAAGGTTGAGGCTTGATCCCGCCTGATTTACCTTTAATGACAAAATAGATTATGCGCAATTGCATTCTGGCCCTCCAAGTCTTGTAAAGTTTCTAATTCACCACAAAACTACTGAAATCTTCACAAATCTCCACCTTGAATAGAAACTTTTCAAACCAAGCTTCTACATATATTTCTCAATCACTGCTATTATCACAGCTCACTGCCATTACCACAGCTCAAGACTTCTTCCTCTTATACTCCTTTCAGTAATCAAGAAAGTCTCCACCTTGATTACAAGAGTTTTCCAGGGATTATATGCTACCCAACCCAAGAAGTTCACAGCAGTAGTAGAACTTCTCTGATGGCAACACTTTGGTTAACATGTCTGCAGCGTTCTCCTTAGTTGACACCCTCTGCATATGTATCCACCCCTTCTCAATTACATCTCTGACAAAATGTAACCTCACATCAATGTGCTTAGACCTTTCATGAAACACTTGATGCTTCACCAAATGTAGTGCACTTTGACTATCACACAACACTGGCATATGAGGAATTTCAACTCCAAACTCATTGACAATACCCTTCAGCCATATGCCTTCCTTCACAGCTTCAGTCACTGCTATGTACTCAGACTCAGTGGTTGATAGAGAGACCACTAACTGCAAGCAAGATTTCGAACTAATGGCTGAACCAAATAAGGTGAAAGCATAGCCTGTCTGTGACTTTCTATTGTCAATGTTGGCTGCATAATCAGAATCAACAAAACCAACCAAGGAGTCTTTCTCAACATTATCATTTCCACCATAAACAATACCTGTAAAGCTGCTCCATTCAAGTATCTTAAGATCCATTTCACAGCTTCCCAGTGCTGCAAACCAGGATTAGACATATATCTACTGGCCACACTTATAGCATGAGCTATGTCAGGTCTGCTGCAAACCATAATGTACATGATGCTTCCAATGGCATTTGCATATGGTACATTGCTCATGTGTGAAATGTCTTTACTAGATACAGGCCTCTGACTCTCAAAGAGTTTATGATACCCAGCTAAAGGAGTAACCACTGGTGTAGATTGATGCATATTGAATTTATGCATAACCTTTCTGATATAGCTTTCTTGGTTTAACCATAGATGCCTGTGAGACCTGTTTCTCACTATATCCATTCCCAGTATCCTTTTAGCTTCTCCTAAGTTCTTCATTTCAAATTTAGCACCCAAATCCTGCTTGATGGATTCTATCTCTTTCTTGCTAGAGCTAGCTATCAACATATCATCAACATACAGTAGCAGATATGCCAATATCTCAGTATTTTCTTTCTTGAAATATACACAGCTGTCATAGCACGATCTTTCAAATCCAATCTCATTCATGTACTCATTGAACTTCTTATACCACTGTCTGGGACTTTGTTTAAGGCCATATAGAGATTTCTTCAGCAAACACACCTTATTATGATCACCAGGCATAATAAAACCTTCAGGCTGTTGCATGTAGATTGTCTCTTCTAACTCACCATGTAAGAATGCTGTTGGGAAATTTGTTGGGAAATTTCTTGGGAAATTTGTTAGGAAATTTGTTAGATATTTTGTTAGAAATATCTGTTTAGATTTTGATCAGCAACATGATGACTTATCTTAGTCTCAGAAAGGTGATTAGTACTCTTGGTTCACTTGAACATTGTAAAAGAGGAAACTCACTAAGTATGATAGTCTAGCTAATCTTGTATAGGATGTTAGGTCTCAAAATGTAATTTTTATTTTATGAAGAGAAGACCAAGAAGAAGACATCCAAGCAGAACAAGCTCAACGACATTGAAGACTTGAAGAAACTGCACAAGATTGCTGAAACTGTTGTTCAGATATCTTAGCCAGATATCTTGAAGACACGAATAGTTTCAAACAAAGCGTGTCACAAGAGATATCGAGAAATAAAAGACCTATCTGAAAACAAGGAAAGTGTCCACAAATATCTATTCTCAGATACCTTGAGCTTTAACCACATTTCTGAAAGAGAAATATATATATTGCAAACAAAGTTGTTTCAATATAAGTATCTGAAGATTGAAGATAAGGACGTGCAAAGAATCAGATAACACTAGTATCTGATACAAAGCATAGTTCCGTTGACACTACAGGACAAAAAGTATAGTACAATGCATTTAATGCACGGACAGAGATGTCTGAATAAAAGCAACGACTTCAAGAAGAAGACAAAACACCTAAAGATTATACACATATATCAATAGTTTGAATTTGAGCCTAACGGATAGTATTCAAACGGCACTCAAATTCATCTATAAATATCAACACTTAGACTGCTTGAAGAGACACACGACACACCTTGAACTGCATAAAAACGCTGAACATCTTACTCTCTCTCAAAGCAAACTTACTTATCCTCAAAGCTTTCTGTTGCGACTAAAGCTTTTGATCTTGAGTAACACTGAAGTTCTAAGTGTCCTGATCCTAAACAAGCATAGCTATCTGTGAAAGAGTTGAAACGAAAGATCAAGTATCTGAGATTCATTCTCTTGAACATTTAACTAAGACTTGTCAAGAAAAGAACAAGATACCATACATTGAAAAGTGTATTAAGTATACTTGATTCACAGAGCTATCTGAATAACTGAATAAGTTATTAAAGAAGCTCATCTGACAACTCAAACCAAAACCAACACCATAACTGGCGTGGAGTACAGGAAGTACTTAGTTTGAAAAATCAGGGAATAACTCCAAGGTTACCGGAGTATAGGAAGTACTTGATTTGAGAAACTAAGGAATAACTCCAAGGTTATTGAGTATAGGAAGTACTTAGCTTGGGAAACTAGGGAATAACTCAAAGGTTTCTGAGTACATGAAGTACTTGGCTGTGAAAGCCGGGGAACAACTCAGGGGGAACATTTGGTTGGGAACCAATTGTTCAGAATCTTAGAATAGGTTTATTGTAAGGTGAACTCAATTATCTGTTCTAGTGAATTCTAGGTCTCTGGTAGACCGAAGTGGATTAGTTGGAGGATTACGCCACCTCCAGATACCACTATACTTGCTGTGTTATTTACCTTTCTGTATTTACATTTCAAAGAACACACACACACACTTTAACTGTTTACACTTATCTTTATTAAGTCTTCCGTTTCTGATTCTAAGTATCAGATATCTATTCAGATATCTGAGAAATAGTTTTTATCGACAAAAGTTTTAAAAGACTATTCACCCCCCCCCCCCTCCTGTCTTTTACTTTGCCGTTATCTGGACCAACAAGTGGTATCAGAGCAGGAGGTTCACACGCCTTTTGCACTGAACCTAGATCCCCAGATAGGTGAAGGAACTTTGTCCATTTTCGAGGACTATTTAATTTGTGTGTTAAGTGTGCAGGTATGTCTCTGAGTGATGCACCCATTCTCAAACCAGAGAATTACGAGAAATGGAAAAATAACATGATGCTCCACCTTGAAGCCATAAGTGACGAAATGATCGAAGTGATAAAGAATGGCCCAATAGTCATTCAACAACTCAAACAAGTAATGGAGGTTTCTAATGGTAGAGACAGAGATCAAAGCGAAGGATCTTCACAAACCGATGCGTCAACAAGTGGGAGATCTACTAGCCAAGTTATTTACGAACCAAAGCCCAGAGAACTCTGGACATCGGAAGATGCCAAGAGAAATCGTCTGGATGGTCAAGCTCGTAATATCATCATCGATCGACACGGAGCACATACGATTAAGCGTAGGGTGCTAAAACGGCGAAAGTTGCCTAGCAACTGATTGAAGAAATCTGTGCCGGAACTGAGAAAACCAAAGAAAACAAGTTCGAAGTTCTCAAGTTGAAATTTCAAAATTTCAAACAAGGACCCACTGAAACTCTGGAAGAACTTGATTTCAGATTTACCACTCTCATGAGTGACATGGTAGCTCTTGGGGAAAGCAACAGATACTCCCAGTCAGAAAGATTAAGACTATTGTCAAGTCTTAACCACAACCGGAGCATACCAAATTTTTTATTTTAACCAAGGAATGCCAAATATCACTCCAAGGAACTTTTCTCTCATCTTGCTACTGTTGATTATGAGACAACTCAAAGAGAACAAACAACTCAAAAGTTGCAAAACGTTGCTCTAGTCACTCAAGGAACTTCTGAAAAGAAGAAAAGCAAGGAAGAAACTGAGGATGCTCTTGCTGCAAAGCAAATGAGCAAATATATCAGTCGAGAAATTGAAAGAAGGAAAGCCAAAGAGAAGTCAAGAAGCATCTAGGCTCAAACTATCACCAGAGACAAAATATGCAAAGCTCATTGAACAAGCCATTTCGAAAGCATCATGTCTTGAGAAGCGTAAATTGGAAACGATATCTGTTTCTATTGTCGAAACAGCCACTTCAAGAAGGATTGTCACGCCTCAACAAACTAAGGACAGTGACAAGAAAGATAGGAAAATCTTCAGAAGAAGCCAGAAAGCATTGTTAACTGAAGAAAGAAAGAAAATCCAAATTCAACTAGATGCTCTAGACGTTGAGACAGATTCTGAAGATGACAATTCAGATGACTCAACCTTACCATCACCGTAATTATGTGGAGTTACTCATGATATAATCGACTTCGCCTCAAGAAGAATGAAATGTGTGGAGTTCTTTGAAATTGGTCCGTACATCTCCAACATAGAAAAGCATCTTATGGTGATGAGGTAACACATAATTCTGTTATACTTATGAAAGTGATGAAGAGGAAATAAAAATCTAGAAAATCTCGAGAAAGAACTTGACATCTATGAAAGAGAATTTCTAATGATCCGAAATAGAGCCGAAAATCTTGAAGAAGAAAAGAATTCTCTTGAAAGGAAAATTCTCAATTAGTTAAAGAATGTGAGAGAAAGGATCTTTGAAAATGCATCTCTCAAAGCTCGAATATCTGAGACCGAAAAGTCACATAAAGAAGCAATGGTGAATTACGAAAGAATTATGAAGATCTTCTTTACGAACAAGGAACTCAAGAAGAAAGAATTATCTTTTCA
Source organism: Plantago major (assembly GCA_026545765.1). Classification (NCBI taxonomy): domain Eukaryota; kingdom Viridiplantae; phylum Streptophyta; class Magnoliopsida; order Lamiales; family Plantaginaceae; genus Plantago; species Plantago major. The sequence goes on from CM048843.1 coordinate 29,231,268, forward strand.
ATCTTATGCAAAGCTAGTGACACTCTTCTTCAAGTACAATCTTACTTAAGAGATCCTTGAGAAAAAAGGACTTGGGCTGAATACACGACAGATTGTTCTATCACTCAATAAGAGTAAGGAGAGAAGAACATTTGTAAGTACTCGAAAAGGGTTCCATACAATCTATAGTATTGGTGAGAAGACAAAGATTGTTGACAAAGGAAAGCGATTGCGACCAAACCTTTGTGGGAAAAACAAGTCAAAAACAAAACTGTTGGGCACGTCTCTGAAAAGAAAAACAACACTGAAAAGTGTAAACACCCACAGTGCTATGTCTCTCAAAAAGGTAGAATTGTAGGAGCTGGCAAATTCTCCCATGTCACTTTTTCTGGAAAGAAATTGGACCAACCAGAGACTAGCAAAGCTACTGAGAAAAGATCTCAGATAGCTTCAAGTGCTCGAAACGGTATTGGCTACAAAGGCATCGGAAAACAACTTGCTCATGAGTACAAGCAGAGCAAGAACGATGGTAAAGCTAGAATTGCTCAAAGCAATTATCGAAGTGGAAGTTAAATCAAGCCCGAAAATCAATGCCAGGGCTAGAAGAAATCTGGCAAGGAAGGCTAAGTTTGCTGAAAAGCAAACTCAGAAACCTGACAGGTATCTGAAAGCATCATATGGAGCACCTAGGAACACACCAAGGAAGAAAATAATTCTCACTAATGATAACATTCATTCAAATAGAATTCCTCCTTACGTTCCTGTCAGACAAAAGCATATTTCAAAGAAATTCATTCAAAAATGGATTCCTCTGGAAGAACTTTTAATTCACGGTTCCATCAAAGATATGAGAACCTAATCTCTGTTTCTGTTGTGCGTAATGCCTCTGGACTAAAGCACAATGGCTATTTGATAGTGGATGCGGAAAGCACATGACAGGAGACAAAGCAAATCTGGTTGATTACAAAGCTTGCAACACAGGACCAGATATCAGATTTGCTGGAGGAGAATTAAATCCCTCTCTGGGATTTGGCAACGTCAAATTGGGGACTTTAACAATCACTGACGTATTACATGTTAAGGATTTGAAATATAATCTATTTAGCATGAGCCAGTTTTGCGAAAGGGTTTTACTATAAAATTCAAAGCTAAATCGCAAACTAATTGACAATGAGTCAAAGCGAGCATCTTAGTTGGTCGGGAAGGCGATCTTTATGTTGCCGATTGGGCATCTGCACAATCAAGAATGTCTCATGGTGAGTCAATCTGGTCACATAGAAGAGCACCGTTATGGCACAAAAGAATGAGTCACTTGAACTTCAAAACTCTCAATAGACTTGCCAAGAAAGAGTTAGTGGTTGGCCTTCCCAGAACATCTTTCAGAAAGGAAGGTATCTGTTCTGCCTGTCAGATGGGGAAACAATCTAAGATCTCTTTCAAGTCCAAAATCAGACACTCTAGTGTTAGACCACTGCAACTTTTACACATGGATCTTTTTGAATCATCTCAACTAGTTATGCAGAAAGAAGTTTAGTCCGTTGTTGTAGATGACTTCTCAAGATTCACTTGGGTTGTCTTTCAAACACAAATCGATGCCGGTGGAGATACCAAACTTCTGAAAAAGCTTGAAGTCATGAAAATGACAAGGTATCTCAATCGTAGCAGACCATGGTAATCGAGTTTGTCAACCAAGACATAAAGGAGTTTTGTACCTGCAAAGGTATACAACACCAACTTTCCTCTGTAAGAACACCTCAACAAAATGGTGTTGCATAAAGGAAAAACAGAACCCTTAAAGAAGCTACAAGGACAATGCTAGGCGACCGAAATAAGTGAAATTTATTGGGTTGAAGTCGTAAACACGACTTGCTACACTCAACAGATGTTTGATAAACAAACACCATGACAAGACCCCTATGAAATCTTGGTTGGTAGACCCCTAATATCAAACATCGAGAGTATTTGGTTGTAGATGTTTTGTTTTAAACAATGGGAAAGATTATCGAGAACATTTCAACCAAAGGCGATGAAGGTGTTTTTCTTGGTTATTCCACAAATAGCAAAGCCTACAGAGTTTACAACAAAAGAACAAAGAAAATTGAAGAATCAATTCATGTTGTATTCTATGAAGGAAATAAGAAAACACCTCCTAATGATGAACTCTCAGAAAGGTTCAAAGAACTATTACTGAGGGATTCTAAAGAAGAATCCTCAGAAAGGAGAAACGTCATTATGGAAAGTGAGGATGACTCTGACGTAGAAAAGCTTGAAATGCCTAGTAACAACAAGATGACTCACAGACATGATGAGGAATTTCCTATGAGTTTTCCAGAAATGGAACAGGTTACTGAGAACCTTCATCATGAAGAGGTATCTAAAAATAAGAATGCTGAAATGCATGTTCCAGATATCTTTAACACTGAAAAAGTGTCAGATATCCATGACATTTCCCATATGTCAGATATCTCAGATACTGAAAAAGTATCAAATCAAAATCTTAGTGATTCACATTCAGATCACGCGGAAATTGATCCTACTAGCACTAAACCTATGATGAGATGGATCAAAGATCATCCTGCAAAGGATATAATTGGACCAATTAATCAGGGTGTTAGGACTAGGAGAGCAATAGCTGAAAATGCTAACTCTCTCTTTGGATGTTTCATCTCGAATATTGAACCTAAAAATATAGAAGAAGCATTAGGAGACCAAGACTGGATCTCTGCAATGCAAGAAGAGTTGGATCAATTTGAGAGAAACAAAGTCTGGAAACTAGTTCCATTTATAGAAGGAATATCTGTGATTGGAACTAAATGGGTTTTCAGAAACAAGATGAATGAATCTGGAGAAATAACCAGAAACAAAGCAAGATTGGTTGCCAAGGGATTTACCCAGACTGAAGGCTTAGACTTTGACGAGTCATATGCACCAGTTGCAGTTGGATGCAATAAGACTCTTTCTAGCCTTCAGACTCATAAAGATTTCAAAGTTTATCGATGGATGTCAAAAGTGCATTCTTAAGCGGTGAACTTGCGTAAGAAGTTTATGTTGAGCAACCACCTGGCTTTGAAGTTTCCTCAGAAAGTAAAATGGTCTATAAACTACAGAAAGCTCTGTATGGACTAAAACAGGCTCCAAGAGCATGGTATGACACTTTGGCCAAGTACCTTCTGGAAAGTGTTTTCAAGAAAGGTGAAGTTGATAAAACTTTATTTACCTTAAATCATGACGGGAAACTACTCTTAGTTCAAGTATATGTTGATGACATCATATTTGGATCTAAGGACAAGCAACTTTGTAATGACTTTGCAAATCTCATGAAAAGCAAGTTTGAGATGAGCATGATGGGAGAAATGAATTATTTCCTAGGATTGCAAGTCAAGCAACTCAATGATGGAATATTCATTAGTAAAACAAAGTATGCAAAAGATATGCTCACAAAATTCAATCTTAAGCCTTCTGAAAAGAATGCTAAGATACCTATGAGCATTGGAACCAAAATGACCTATACTGAATCAGATAAGAGTGTTGAAGAACATAAGTATAGGAAATTGATAGGTTCACTACTTTACCTCACTGCAAGTAGACCTGATATTCAATATGCCGTTGGAGTATGTGCTAGATTTCAGACAAATCCAATGCAAACACACTACAACATTGCTATGAAAATATTAAGGTATGTAAAGGGTACAGTAGATGTAGGATTGTGTTATCCTAAAGAAAGTGGATTGAGTTTATCTGGGTACTCGGGTACGACGACTATCTTTGGATCAACGCTGATAGGAAAAGCACCTCAGGAACTTGTCAGTTTCTGGGTACTAGACTTATCTCATGGTTTAGCAAGAAGCAAAACTCAATTGCAACTTCTACCATAGAGGCTGAATATATTGCTGCTGGTTGTTGTGCAACACAAATTCTGTGGATACAACAACAACTTAAAGACTATGGACTCGATGAGAAGAAAACTCCCATTTTCTGTGACAACACAAGTGCTATTGCGATTACGTAATCCTAAATTTCATGCCAGAACAAAGCACATTGATGTTAGACATCACTTCATCAGAGACCATGTTGAAAAGGGCAATATAGAGATACTCAAGATTGGCACTGAAGACCAACTTGCAGATATCTTCACTAAACCACTACAAGAAAGTAGATTCTTAGCCTTAAGACATAGTCTTGGACTAATGGAACTACCAATGAACTGAAAGAGTTCAGGTATCTGGAACGGGCATCCATAGAAGAGGTATCTGGAACGGACATCCAGAGAAGAGGTATCTGGAACGGGTATCCAGAAAAGAGAAAAGAGAAAACTGGAACGGGTATCCCGAAGTCAAAAAGGCTAAAGAGCAAAAAGACAGCTTGAGATCTCTGAGACGGGAACTCAGATATCTGAATCAATCTGCAAACGGAGAATACACAGGAGAATAGTACAACTATCTGCAGTCAACTACTCTCTTGAAATTCGCATTGTTTCTATCTTGATGAAAAACTTGGAAAAATCCTAAGTATAAGACAGATTCAGATGCAAACAGTGTTCTTGGTCATACAAAGACGCGATTCAGATAGCTAATAGCCAAAATTCATTAAATGGGCACAATTACACTTGTTGATTGTGATCATTGCTGAAGAAGCAATGGTGACCCTTGATGAAATTAAGCGATTGATCTGTACGGTGGAAATTAATTTACAGTAAATAGTGGACTGTTGAAATTCTGACATGGCCCACTAAGCATTTAATGCCGAACTAGCTTTTGCTCACGCCTGCTTGCAAATCACAGATACGTACACACAAAATCAATTTGTATGTATTTGTCTGTTGGGATTCAACTGCTATATATATAGGATTTTGGCATAGGAAATCACTTTTGCCTAATCCGAAAACTCATCTTGCACAAAAATAGCAAATCCTTCTCTTGATTCTCTGCAAAACCTTCTACAATCTCTGCAAATCAAGATTAAGTTTTTCTGCAAAGAATTACTAAATAAAATCTCTTTCAAACACCAATTTCAAATCCCTACACTATATAAAGAGATGGCCTCCAAGAACTCTTCAACACAAAAATTCCAATCCTCCACTGGTACTGCTGAAAAGCAAGCACTAGAGTTGGTTATTGTGAACAACCGACTGGTAGGAAATTTTAATCCTGACCATTGGACTTCAAATCACAGAATGATTTGGGGTGGTTCCATGGTTGAGGAATACCTCTCTGCTGCAATAGAGAACCAAACCGACAGAAAATTGATTCTTGACATGCTTGAAAAGGCACAAATCAAGGGTTTTCTATCTGCTCGCCCTAGTGGAATTTCATCACTCGATGTGTTGCAATTCTACAACAACTCCAGGATTATTTCCTATGTTTCTGAAGGCACTGAAATAGTGTCTGTTAAAACCTCAGTCCAAGGAAAGGAAATCCTTCTGGACTTAACAACTTTCTGTAAGTTGTTTGAGTTTCAAAATCTTGGAAAGGATTTTGAAATAAACACCAAGGATGATGAACTCCTTGAAGGTGTTAAAGAACTTTACAGTGACGTGTGTGATCTTGAAAATCGATACACCCACGAGTTCAAGCTTGTCGACATCCGAACCGGACATCCGTTGGTTCACTGGGATGTACTTGGCTTGCATTCTTCATGATGCTTTGATGGTCTACAAGGAGGTGCTGACCGGATAAGCCAAGAACGGTGGATGATGATGTTCTTCGAATCAACAAGACAAAAGGCTGGAAAACCCTTTTAACTGGGGAAAGTACGCCTTTCTGAAGTTCGTGAAGAAGATTCAAGGCTTCGAGCCTAAGATTACCAAAGGACTAGCTGAGCCAAAGACCACAGTAGGTTATGGTCTGAAGATATGCTACTTACTGGAAAAGCTTGGCATTGAGCTCAGAGAGACGGCTGAAATAGCCAACAGTAACCTACTCTACAAATATGAGTATACAAACTTGATGAAAAAGGTTACTGGGTCTCAGAAAGGTTCTAAGAAGCGAAAGTCTGAAAAGGTATCTGAAGAAAAGGTTGCGACCAAGAAGCCCAGAACTTCAAGAAAGAAGTCTGCTGGCAAATCAGAAGACACACCCAAAGAGGTTGTCGATTCTCAGATATCTGCAGGCATTGCCGATGAACTAATAAAGGCAGATGAACTCATCAATGCTGCAAAAGAGTTATCAACTACTGAACAAGTAGACTCAGCAAGAGAAAGTGCTTTCAGAAATGTTGCGACCAATGCAGAAAGCCTTGCTGATGAACTTATAAATGCTGCCAAAAGTGGTGAAAAACACCAAGCCCTATCTGCAGAAACCGCAGGAATAATGGACCAATCAGTTTCCAATGTTGATGAGAGCTCTGACGATGAAGATGATGAACTAGTCATCTCTCAAGTCCTAGAAAGAACAAAGAGGGCTAAGGTTACTGAAACAGTAACTGGTGATAAGGTATCTGAAGAAGAACCTACACCACAAAGTTCTTGAACCTATAGCAAAGGTTGTTGGTGCAAACACTTCATCAGGGAATATTTCTCTTGCACAACTTCAAAAAGCCCTGATGAGTGGTATCTTAGTGCTGGCAGATGCTGATGGAAACGCCACATCTAAAAGTCTGGAAGAATGTTCAAGTGATCAATCTTCTGCTTCCAGACAACCACAACAACCACAACCACAACAACCACAACCACAACAGCCACAAGTGGTTGATGAAATGGTAAATGAACTCCATTTCGACTTACCAGTAATGCAGTATGCCGAAGAAAATCCTGCAAAAGAGCAGGTTCCCCAACTCACTAAGAGGGATCAAACTGAGACATCTACTCAGAATGATCAACCAAGGGAGGCAACTGAGTTGCATACTCAGGAAAGGTGTGAAGTACCAGAAACTTCAAGCAAAGAAACTGCATTGGGACAAGACGACCAATGTATAGAAAGGTCACAAGTTCCAGAGACCAATCAGCCTGAAACTGCTCAGGTAACTGACTGGTTTAACTCTTACCATGTGAAAAATTTTATGCTTATAAATCTTGTCACTCATAGAATTTCTTTGTTACAGGCTGAGTTAGAAACACAGAAACAAGAGGAAGCTGAAAAGCTTACCTCAGAAACTGAGAAGGAGGTTTCCTCAACCTCGCCTCTTAAGACATCTGAGCCTGTGTCACAGGTAATAATGGATTCTTAAGATAACACTTCTTCATTTATAAGCTTATGTTCTTAATCTTTGAAATAAATGTTTCTAACAGGCTCCAACTGAGATGGAAGAAGATAAGGCAGAAATGCCAGAGACAAACCCAGAGACCAACAAGGTTTCAGAAGAACACATCACTGAGCCTTCTAGCATGAAGGTATATGACAAATCAAGTGATAAGTATTCTTCGACTAGGGTTATTTCATATCTCTTCTAAAAATATTCAATACTTTCTACTTACAGGATCAATCAGAAGTAGAAATGCACGGGGGCAAAGTTGCGACATCCCCTGCATCAATGGAAATTGATGAAGCCCCAAGGCAACATCACCTGAAAGAACACCGTAGATCGAAAGTTTTTACGAGAAAATGAGTCTGAGCTTCCTATTGAGGAAGTAAGTAACTCAGAACTCATTAAAGCATATACTTGCACAGTTTCTTTCAAACAATTTCCTAAGTATTGGATCATTTTATTTCTCAGGTTCAAGAAAGAAAGGTTGATGAGGACCAGACTTCCAAGTCTCCACCTCACACCAAGATATCTGAGACACCCATTGTCTCAGTGGTTCAAGTATCTGAGCCTGATGTTCATACTCAGGTAACTCAGAAACTAAACTACACTTATACTCAGATATCTACAAAAGTTTTGAAACTCACTCAAAACTCTTTCTTTCAGGCTCAAACAGATGCAAAGCAGGTTCCCATTAAAGAAACAAGGGACCTACTTCACTTCTTCAAAGCTCACACCCTGCCAAAGCATATTCAATGCTTCAAGAAATGGCAGAAGTTAAGGTGCTCTGATCTCTCTGAAATATTGAGAATCACAGATCAACCAATCAGACGAGCACGAGCTCTTGACTTGGAGACATATATCCATGCAATGTTCCCTACCGAGCAAGATTACGATTGCGACCTTATTGCATAAGGATTTCTCCAAAGAAGTGGCGCATAGTTTGATACATGCCTTTGAACAGGCAGATGGTCAGACAAGATTACAGATGGCATTCAAGCCAGTCCTGCCCCAGACTCTGCAATTTATACCTTCCGAACAAGAAGAAGTTAATGGGCATAATATCACTATCCCGGAGGTAATCAATCTTGTATCTGAAGATGATGAGGAGGAAGAAATGAATGAAAATTACTTTGATGAACCTCCCACTGACCATCACCAAAAGGATGATAATGACAAAAAGGATGATCATGATGCCCCTGCACCAGGGACCGGAGGAATTTCACAAAGAAACAATGCCTCAGCTGCTGAAAAGCAAACTGAGAAGACTTCACAGAAAACTCCGTCTTCATCACCTCAGAAATCCACTCATCCATCTTCCCAACACGCAGTTACTACTGGACAAGTAGTTGAGCTTTCTGAAGAAAACGATCAGAAAATATTAAACACTCAAACCAGATCTGCTCAACTCAGACAACTGTTGGAAGAAGAACAATACCCATCTTCAATGGAAGATCAAATAGCTAAATCCAGAGACAAGCTTGATCAACTACAAGATCAATACTTACAAGAAATGATTGCTTACTCGAGGTTAAAGAGCTACGGATGTCAGGCATGATATCACCAAAGAACTCGACATCAAGAAGTATTCAAGTCAAGCATGATGCTAAGGCGCATCATCTTCAAAAGAAGTACCATCCTCCTCCCGAAAGGAAAGAAACCAATCTCGAGATGGTTCTTGGACTCGATACAATCGATGAAAATGTCCAAGAGGATGAAGATCACTGGCTGGCGATTACTCGGATGATGAAGAAGACAAGACTTTGCGTAATCGCAATGAACATCTAGTGGTTTCTCACTTAAAAGGAAGTCGATTGCTCTACAATTTTCAAGAAACCGCCAAATGTTCACTCCAATGAATACATGAACAGTACCAAGTAATCGCTACTCGAACAAGGAGATGTCTTCACGAACAAAGAAGTAATTGCCTCGTCCCTCTCGAAATGAGAAAGTTCATCGAGCTCATCACTCGAGAACAACTAGCATAGTCATTGCTCGGAAAAGACTGGAATGATAAGGGACGATGATGCGTCTTTAGTGAAAAAGCTTTCCAAGAGGCAAGTTACATTGGAAAGCAGATGCCATCCTAGCCCATTAGCGAGCTCACCGATAAGGACAATGGACTTATCAAGCAAAATCAGAGCTCAAAGCCAACTTGAAGTTGGTCACGCTTATAATTATTTACAAGGGCATTTTAACTCTCTCGATTCCTTTATGAGACCGAGTCACCAACAATGACTAAGGGGAAAGAATGTACAACTGGACCTCAAAGTCGGGGAATGGGAAGAAGGAGAAGAAAACAAGAAGAAATCTGGTGCGGCTCAGAAAGGAAGAAGAAACATGAAAACTTCCCAGCCACCACTCAGAATCAATGAACCCTCCTCAAGCCAAGCTGCTTCCCAGAAACCTACTAAAGGAACTAAAATGATAACAAGGGCCATGGCACAGAAACCTCCAAGGAGTACCAAGGCTCCAAGGAGAAGACAAGTTAAAGGGATTGATGAATCTTCTTACAAGAAGAAGAAGGTCAAATCAAGTCCTAGGCAATGAAGAAGGTCAGAAACTCTCACAAGATCTAATCTTGATGATGATGAGGAACTGATGAAGATGAAGCTCCTCTTCACATAAAAAGGAAAATTGAAAGCCTAATCGAGCCCATAGTCGCAAAGCCCTAGCGGCTAAAAACACCTATGGAAATACCAAGTCTATCCAGGTGGTGGTTCTTCAAGCAACAACCCCAAAGAGAATTCAAGATGAGAAGGAAAGGAGCGAGAGTCGAGCAAAGACAAAGTCAACTTCCACTCGTGCCGTAAGAAGCCAAAATAGAGTATGTGAAGTATGACAATGATTCCTCCGTCACAGTGCATCAATCAGAAAAATGGCTATTGGATTCTGGAACTTAAGCATCTCTTGGTAAATTCAAGATTTCCAGAACCAATCCATAAACAACTTATGGCATGGAGAAAAGATAAGCCAACCTTGATCAACACCAATCACATTAAAGCCTGGTTGGATTTTGAAGTGGTCAAGAGAACTGAAGCCATGAGAAAGGACCTCTCTGATGAATGTCCATATGGAAAACCAGATGATGTGCACAGAATTCTGAATATCACAGGAACAGGCACAAGAGCAAGACTCGCTGTAGAACCCTATGAATCGTTCTATCTAACTGAAGAGAAATACAAGGGTGACATCAGATATCTGAAGATTATCTACGAATACTTCAAGCTTTCAGATATCAGAATAGAGCATGCCTGGAAGTGGGGAAAGTATCTGTGGATCAAACATTTTGTCAAGAAAAATCCTACCAAAACCTACAAAGAGGTCTATGGATTTGCCAGAGACACAGAGATGCTCGTCAGAACTCTTCTCTATTCTGATGACATCAAAAGGTTTGGAGATAGGAAATTTGCAGACTGATCTACAGATATACAGTTGAAGACTTGAAGAGATTGAAGACTTGAAGACTAGTTTATTAGGATGTTTACTTGGAGCTTGGTTACTCCTGTTGTCCTGATTTACTACGTAGTTTTTTTGTTGTATTTTTGCTGACTGAGCTTAACTGTATTATGTATTAAAGTTATCTGTAATCTTTATTTGTAACTTATCTGAAGAACTTACTCTTAGATAGTAATCTATAAAAGATAACTTGTCAGCAAAGATCACACCGTGTGATTTGGTTGATGTTTACTTTCTGCACTTATTTAAATAAATTAAAGATCTTAAGAAAAGATTAAGTGTTGGATTGTTCACTCATCCAGATTTGTAATAGGTAAGATAGTCATCGTTGACTGATCAAAAAGGGGAAAATTTGTTGGGAAATTTGTTGGGAAATTTCTTGGGAAATTTGTTAGGAAATTTGTTAGAAATATCTGTTTAGATTTTGATCAGCAACATGATGACTTATCTTAGTCTCAGAAAGGTGATTAGTACTCTTGGTTCACTTGAACATTGTAAAAGAGGAAACTCACTAAGTATGATAGTCTAGCTAATCTTGTATAGGATGTTAGGTCTCAAAATGTAATTTTTATTTTATGAAGAGAAGACCAAGAAGAAGACATCCAAGCAGAACAAGCTCAACGACATTGAAGACTTGAAGAAACTGCACAAGATTGCTGAAACTGTTGTTCAGATATCTTAGCCAGATATCTTGAAGACACGAATAGTTTCAAACAAACTGTGTCACAAGAGATATCTGAGAAATAAAAGACCTATCTGAAAACAAGGAAAGTGTCCACAAATATCTATTCTCAGATACCTTGAGCTTTAACCACATTTCTGAAAGAGAAATATATATATTGCAAACAAAGTTGTTTCAATATAAGTATCTGAAGATTGAAGATAAGGACGTGCAAAGAATCAGATAACACTAGTATCTGATACAAAGCATAGTTCCGTTGACACTACAGGACAAAAAGTATAGTACAATGCATTTAATGCACGGACAGAGATGTCTGAATAAAAGCAACGGCAGCTTCTGAAGAAGAAGACAAAACCTGCTACAGTACTATACACATATATCAATAGTTTGAATTTGAGCCTAACGGATAGTATTCAAACGGCACTCAAATTCATCTATAAATATCAACACTTAGACTGCTTGAAGAGACACACGACACACCTTGAACTGCATAAAAACGCTGAACATCTTACTCTCTCAAAGCAAACTTACTTATCCTCAAAGCTTTACATTGCGACTAAAGCTTTTGATCTTGAGTAACACTGAAGTTCAAGTGTCACGATCCTAAACAAGCATAGCTATCTGTGAAAGAGTTGAAACGAAAGATCAAGTATCCGATTCATTCTCTTGAACATTTAACTAAGACTTGGGTCAAGAAAAGAACAAGATACCATACATTGAAAAGTGTATTAAGTATACTTGATTCACAGAGCTATCTCAATAATCAATAAGTTATTAAAGAAGCTCATCCGACAACTCAAACCAAAACCAACACCATAATCAAGTGGAGTACAGAAGTACTTAGTTTGAAAAATCGTGAATAACTCCAAGGTTACCGAGTATAGGAAGTACTTGATTTGGGAAACTAAGGAATAACTCCAAGGTTATTGAGTATAGGAAGTACTTAGCTTGGGAAGCTAGGAATAACTCAAAGGTTTTTCGAGTATGAAGTACTTGGCCGTGAAAGCCGGGAACAACTCGGGGAACATTTGGTTGGGAACCAATTGTTCGTAATCTTAGAATAGGTTTATTGTAAGGTGAACTCAATTATCTGTTCTAGTGAATTCTAGGTCTCTGGTAGAATCAAGTGGATTAGTTGGAGGATTACGCCACCTCCGGATACCACTATACTTGCTGTTATTTACCTTCGTATTTACATTTCAAAGAACACACACACACACTTTAATCAAGCTTCTGCACTTATCTTTATTAAGTCTTCCGCGCTCTGATTCTAAGTATCAGATATCTGAGAAATAGTTTTTATCGACAAAAGTTTTAAAAGACTATTCACCCCCCCTCTAGTCTTTTACTTTGCCGTTATCTGGACCAACAAATGCTGTCTTGACATCAAGTTGTTGTATTTCAAGATCCCTGTGAGCCACAATACTGAGCAGTATTCTGATAGATGTGTGCTTCTCAACTGGTGAGGAAATCTCATTATAATCAACTCCTTCTCTCTGGGTAAAACCCCTTGCTACCAGTCTAGCCTTGTGCCTCACATATTCTCCAAGCCCAGTTACTTCAATATTTCTCTTAAAGATCCATTTGCAGCTAACAATCTTCTGAGTAGTAGGCTTGGAAACTAGAATCCAGGTTGAATTCTTGTCCAGTGATGCAAGTTCTTCTTGCATAGCTGTAATCCACATATCCTTCTCCTTGCATGTTAAAGCTTCACTGTATGAACTAGGTTCTTCATATTCCACCTCTTCTGCAGTATTGAGTGCAAATGCAACTAACTGAGATTCTCCCATAGAGTAGGTAGACTTTGTGGATCTTCTAGTTCTGTCCCTAGCCAACTGGAAACTTTCTAAGTTATCATCACACAACTCAATACCACTAGCTCTTCTTAAGTTTCTTCTTCTCTGTGGTACATTCTCAAGCATCTCTTGTAACACAGGTGAATTTTCATTTTGAGCGGAATCTTCAGTGATCAGAGGATCTGGGATGTCTCTATCAACATCTGTATCAGGTTGATTTACTAGTTTATCAAGCTCCACCTCAAAATGAGCATCCATCTCTTCAATTTCTTTAGTTGAAAACTTAATGCCTTTCTTCTTCTCTAGAAATGGCATTCTCTCTTCATTAAACACCACACTTCTGCTAGTTATCACCTTTTCTCTTCCTGGTTCAATACACCATAACCTGTAACCCTTGACACCAGGTGGATAACCCAAGAAAATGCATTTCAATGCTCTTGGTTCTAGTTTATCCTGTTTAATGTATGCATATGCCATGCAGCCAAACACTTTCAACAATGAGTAGTTTCCAGGTTTGCCAAACCACTTCTCATCAGGTGTTAGAAATTGAGTAGCTGAAGATGGACTCTTATTAATGAGAAAGGTAGCTGTCATAACAGCTTCTGCCCAAAACTGGTTTGGTACCCCTGAGGTGAACAACATACACCTTACTCTCTCCATGATTGTTCTGTTCATTCTCTCAGCCAGACCATTTTGTTGAGGTGTTCTGCAAATCTGTGCCTTACTATACCCTTGGATTTGCAGAAATCTTGAAATTCACCAGATAGATACTCAAGACCATTGTCAGTCCTTAGCACCTTAATACACTTTCCTTTCTCATTCTCCAGTTGAATCAACCATTCCTTGAATTTACTGAATGCATCTGACTTGACCTTGAGTATATATGTCCACACCTTTCTTGTATTATCATCTATGAAAGTGAAGAAATACAAGCCACCACCATGAGACATCACCTTAGAAGGCCCCCAGTTGTCTGAATGAATATACTCAAAAGGTTCACTAGTGACATGCTTCCATGTGGTGTAACTCAATTGCTTAGACTTACCTAGTATGCATTCTTCACATAGTTGAAGCTTCTCCATATCAATGTTTCCCAGGAGTTTCTATTTATGCAGCTCTAACAAACCTTTCTCACTGATATGGCCTAGTCTCTTATGCCACAGTGACACACTAGGCTCACTCACAGACATGTCAATAGTACCAGCTATAACATCGCAGATGAGATAGTACAAGTTGTTTTCACCCTTCCTACCAATCATGTAGCTGATTTTATTCTTAACAACATGTAGCATACCATCTTTAGACTTAAACTTGTATCCCTTATTTTCCATAGTACCAAGAGATATTAAGTTTCTCTTCAAACCAGGTATGTATCTCACATCAGTAAGCAACTTGATAGAATTATCATGCAACTTCAATGTTACAGTACGCCTTTAATAGTGCATACCTCATCATTACCTAGCAGTACATTCCCTGCATTAGATGGTTTGAGATATGTGAACCAGCTATTATGATGACACATGTGAAATGTGCATCCAGAATCCAGGATCCAACTGTCATAGGAACTCTTTTCAGTGATAGTCAGCACTTCTGCACAATTGTTTCCAGCTGCATTGTAATCAACACCTGAGATCTCCTGAGAATTTGTTCTTCTTCTTTAGTGTAGGACAATCCTTCTTCAAGTGACCTTGAGTATGACAATTGTAGCATTTCCTTGTTTCTACACCATCATTGTGCTTCATTGATTTTGCAGGTGGCCTCCACTCCTTCTTTCCTTTATCAAAGTTTTTCTTAAACTTCACATTCATGCTCTCAGGATTGGAGTTAGAGGATTGACCTGACACTTTCTGAAACTCGTTGGATCTGATGGCAGTTTGAACTTCCTCATAGGAGATAGTTTGCTCTCTGCCAAACACCATGGCCTCCTTCATATTATCAAACGTTCTAGGCAGAGAATTCAATAGCATAATAGCTTTGTCTTCATCACCTATTTTTCTATCCTCAATGCTTTCCATATCATCAACTAGTTTGTTGAATTCCTCCATTTGATCAAGTACACTCTTATCCTCCTGCATCCTATAAGAGTATACACGTTGCTTCATATACAAGCGATTTGCCAGTGACTTAGTCATGTACAGACTCTCAAGTTTCAACCAAATCGCAACAGCTGTAATCTCCTTCGACACCTCTCTAAAAGGTTTATCACCTAGACACATGATCAGAGCACTATGTACCTTTCTGAGAATCTCAAACTTCTGAGACTCCGTGAGACTAGTCGGCATCTTATCAGCACCTAGCAATGCATCTGACAATCCTTGTTGAACTAGGATAGCTGGCATTTTCAGCTTCCACAGACCGAAATCATTCGATACAGTAAACTTCTCTATATCGAAACGTGTCGCCATTTTTTTTTTTTTTTTTTGCTCAGATTCAAGCAACAATCAACACCAGATTCAAAGAGCAAACAACACCTCAGATCGGAGATTCAATTCAATCGAGTGATCTTTCCCACAGACGGCGCCACTTGTTGGGATAATCTCAATCGATCAATCAAACAATAATCAAACGAAGAACACTCGATCAAAGCAATGAATAAACACACAGAGATAACGTGGTTCGGATTAATCAATCCTACATCCACGGAGAAACACTCAAGGATTTTATTCTAACCAATCGAGCAACGATTACAATCAATCACAAGTGTATCTAGCTAAAATTCAGCTCACAACAATGGAGATTATCACTTGCAGAGGAATATCATGACTTGTTACAGAAGAAAACAGGAGAATCGAAGCTTAAATACTCCGCAATCCCTGAAGAATGCCAGAAGCTACAGCAGCCGTTGATCTCCAACTATAAACATCATGATCCAAAGGTTGAGGCTTAATCCCGCCTGATTTAAGCCTTTAATGACAAAATAGATTATGCGCAATTGCATTCTGTCCCTCCAAGTCTTGTAAAGTTTCTAATTCACCACAAAACTACTGAAATCTTCATAGGATGTAAATATGTTTAAGAGTATTTCATTCCAAAAGAATATTAAAATTCAAGTCTTATTATTAGTAAATCACAACCTCCCTAAATTTAGTGGAGATTAGTAACTGTTAAATTTGGGACTAAGAACTGTATCTAAAAGTTTACTAAGTATCAGTAATAGATTGGACAGAACAGGGGAGTCTAGGAGAAGGGTTGTTAGTATTCATTAATGAAGTGTTTGATATAGAGTTGAAATCTTAAATTAAGAAATTTTTAGTCGTTTTTAACATATTTTTTTGGTTTAGTCGCATGACAAATATACACTAATTGGTTCTTTGACATGTGACTTAAATTGACCGGGTTTAATTGAATTTTAATTGTAAATAGTAACTGAATTTTAATTGGAATGTGAAAATTTGTCTTTGAGATAGAATTAAAATTTTATTGGTTTATAGGGCTATTATATAAGTTGTGTGAGAGGTTTTAAGATTATTTGATTGATTTTAATGTTATTTGATTAATTTAAGGTTATTATAATAAATGAAAAAATAAAGTGAGAGAAAAAGAGTAGAGCGAGATATAAAATTTAATTGAATTATGAATATTTTGTGTGTTGGAAACGGATATTGTTTAACGTGAATAAAGTCGCATGTAAAACAAAGTCAGAATGACAACTCGATCAAAGTCCGGATTTAATCCCATTCAAAATAAACAAATGGTCTCGATCTCGTATTTCTTCCTTGACTGGCTTCTACCATGTATTTAACCATATCGGAATAGCAGAATGAATAGGATTTGGTATAACAATGAACTAGTTTCTGGCCTGTCGAGATTCGACGGGTATTAGAGGAACATATACTCCCTCCGCAATTTCATTTACCAGTATTCCGTTTTGATCCGTCCCAAATTTAATTACCATTCATTTAATGGAAAATCTCTCTTCTACTTTATTCACTATATCTCTACTTTATTCATTATGTCTCCTACTTTATTCAATAATTTTCCTACTTTATTCACTTTTTTCTACAACGAAATAAATCCAAACAACTTATAAAATCTAAAATTTCATAACATTGCTTCGTGCACTTCCGACAATTGTTTCTCCATCACTCCAGCTGAAAACTCTGAAAATGATGTTGCACCAAATATGGTGTTTGCCACCATAAAATTGTAACCAAGTTCTGCACATTAATGAACTCTATGACACAAGATTGTATTGAATAAAGTTTTAAATTAGTCTCGAACTAAACTACCATGTACGGGTTACCTTTTTCTGCATGTCAAGACTACCTCCTGCTTTTAAAGGTTGTCTCAGGTTATCTATACCATACGTTAAATATTGTCAGATTGCATAACATATTAAAACACTGCAGAGAAGAATACGTCAGAGTAGAAAAAACTCCATGTACGAGCGAACCACCCTTGAGTATTAAATGAGAACCTGATGCGTAAACCCTGAAACCAATTATGTGACAAATACACAATGCTGCAACTAAATATGCAGTTGAACTGTTCACAAACATAACAAGTTTACAACCATGAGATGCTAGGTTTTACATCAACATATTTTTAATAGTTGTGCATGACGCGGGTCATATTTTGTCATTTTACTACTTCACTATAAAAAAAAATGAAATATGTGTGGATAAAAATAATTTTTTTTACTATGGCGAGGATATAGAGAAAGGAGAGGCTTTGCAGGTAGATGAAACTGCAAAAAATCTGAAGAAGAAACTCTGAAGAGAAAAGATGCAGATGTTGTCAAGGATAATCAATAGCAGAGTAAGAGGGCCAGAGCTGCACTTAACCATCTTCTTACTGCACTCCTCCACCGTTAAAGTCCATCCTACCCACCTCTCCTAGATTTCGGGTGAGGCAGCTAGTGTCTCCGTGGG
This sequence comes from Plantago major, assembly GCA_026545765.1. Classification (NCBI taxonomy): domain Eukaryota; kingdom Viridiplantae; phylum Streptophyta; class Magnoliopsida; order Lamiales; family Plantaginaceae; genus Plantago; species Plantago major. Next base: position 29,249,234 of record CM048843.1, read on the forward strand.
TGGGATTGGACAACGTCTCAATTAGTTGGATGAGTCATCTGCAATACAATTTGTTAGCTGCACTAGCCCACTATCTAGACAGTTGGTTGACTAGCTCTGCTAACTAAGTGAGGAGGGTTGGCAAGCCTTCTAGCCAGTTGGGTGGCTAGCCCAGCGAGCTAGGTGAGTGAGCTAACTTGTTAGCCAGTTGGATGGTTGGCAAAGTCGAGTGAGCCTGGCAGCCTGTAGACTACTTGGTTGGATAGATGACCTAGCTAGGTTGGTTAGCTAACCAACTTTTAGAACCCGACTTGCGTATGAAGCCAAGATGGACTCCTTAGTGAACCGCGGATTGGGCCGTGGGCTAATCAGGTACGAATTGTAGCCAATACAATTATCATTATGATGAGTAAATGCTCTCTTATTTGTAGGAAGAGGTTAGGGGACAAGACTCCGAGTAGCCGGGATCTTGTCGGGCCTATCAGCTCTTGACACATGTTGCCAGAGTAGGGTGGTGCATTTAGATCATGTGGTGTTTGCTCAGTTGCGGGAGGTCGGACTACCCAGGGTCGGTCTGTGCCCTCTTGTTCGTTTCATCTCATTGTACTATTTTCCTCCGAGTACAGAGGTCGGTCGGACATGTTGTGGCAGGGTCGGTCCGACTTGTCTTTTGTTGGGTTTCTGGGCAGTATCATCAGAGGAGGCGGGAGGTCAGTCTTCAAAAGACGGGGACGCTGGAACGTCCTAAGTCACCTTAGTTCGTATAACATTTGGTCGAACTTATTTGTACATATCACACACATATTATACGGTTTGATTACATTAATACGCATAAACTCTGAACATTAAATATAAAGATTTAGCACGCGCAGCAGCGTGTATAATAACTGCGTACTCGCAAATAGTTAACTGCATCCGGGCACCTAAATTCATTGGGATGTTTGAGCTTTTGACCCAGGAACATATTGTTGTTTTTCGACAGGAAGATATTGGGCCATCATTCATCCCGAATGGGCTAGGCTAAGACGTCCATGACAAAGATCCAGCCCGTACTTGTGAGAACGCCCACTTATAAACATATCTAGGAAAACCCTATTTCTCCATTCTCCAAAACCTACACTTGGTCGTTCAAGCAGGAGAGAGTAGCAGCCATGGTACGTTCGCCTCTCAGATCGGCATTTCTGTCTATTCTACATGAAAACTTCCTCACTTTGGTTTTGATTATTGCAATGTTAGGGTATTGATCTGGTCGCCGGAGGTAAGGTGAAGAAGACAAAGCGTACAGCACCTAAATCCAACGATGTGTACCTCAAGCTCATCGTCAAGGTATGCTCCTTTTCTAATTTGCTCTTCTTTCTGCCTGTAGCTCGTGTTGAATGGTGAATTGCGATTTTATTGATTGATCTAATGATTAATGCGTATTTTCCATGGTGATGTTGCAGCTGTACCGATTTTTGGTGAGGAGAACTGGAAGCAACTTCAATCAGGTGGTATTGAAGAGGCTCTTCATGAGCAAGGTTAACAAGGCCCCTCTCTCGCTATCTCGTCTCAGCGCTCTGATGACCGGCAAGGTATTCATTTTACCTTTGATCTTATTTAGTAATTAGTGTGCTCTTAGATTAAATGCCTTTAAGGATGCTTGTTAGATATAATTACTTTGTTAGCAATGAATTTTTAGGCTTTGTTAGGCATTGTTGATTGATATTCAGAAATGGACGCCATTGATTTTGATAGTTATTGACTTTTTGGGTTAACCACACTGTTTTCTTATTATGCTGTGATTGTAAGTTGTAAAAGCACCTGAGACTCAGTTGTGCTTGAAATCAGTTCCTTCTTATTGCAGTATATGTAATATCCGTATATTCCCCAAAAGAATTAGGAATGTCCGTAGTTTTAGCTTTAGATTTAGTAATATCTGAAGTTTTAGCTTTAGGTTTGGTAATATCCGAAGTTTAAGCTTTAGTGATTGATCCCCTATATGATTTTGTTTGTCATTTGGGCTCGGCCTGTGAATATATATCAAAACCTTTTGAACTCTCTCGATGTACTTGCAACGCGCATGTACTTTTATGTGCAGTATGTTGGTTCTCATCTCTATTCTTGATAGGGTAATCATTTTCCATCTGATTTTGAACAGAAAAGTGAGTGGGCTGTATGTTAAACATGTGTATGTTCATCATTCTAGATGCCCTTGGAACTTTTCATGACCAACCTGTTGTAAATAATAATGTAGTGAAATATAGTTCTCATAACTCCTTTTTATCTCTAGGAGGACAAGATTGCAGTGCTTGTGGGGACTGTTACCGATGATATCCGTCTACTTGAGGTTCCTTGCATGAAGGTTGCTGCTCTGAGATTCACTGAGACAGCAAGAGCTAGAATCGAGAAGGCAGGTGGTGAATGTATAACCTTTGACCAGCTTGCACTCAGAGCTCCACTTGGGCAGAACACGGTAAGTCCATGAACTTTGCTACCCAGTTTGTTTCACTTGATGTGTGTATCATTCTTGTGTTTAGTTAACATTGTATGAACTTGTAGCATAGTTACAAATTTTGCAATGTGAATATTGATCATCTTGCCGTTTCTGGAAACATTATATACTAGAATACATGTTTTCTTTATATTGATGTTGGTTACTAGAACTTATTCAATTGATGCATTGTTTCTGTTTCTTAATTAAGATCCTGCTAGCTTATTCAGTACGTATAGTCCACTTGAATACTCAGTTTTTAATGTCCTTGCTACAATATCATAATGCTCAGCTTTGTGTTTGTTGATCACATTGTGTGGCTGCGTTTTACAATTTCCATGTACTGTCTGAATGTATCTTGAAAAGCAACTTCACAATAGAAGTTCTTTGTTGGCATTTATATTTTTTTTCCATAATTGTGTGTTTTAAAAGCATCTTCCGGCTTTACAGATACTCTTGAGAGGCCCAAGAAAGGCCCGTGAAGCAGTGAAGCACTTCGGTCCAGCTCCTGGTGTTCCCCACAGCCACACCAAGCCTTATGTTCGATCCAAGGGAAGGAAGTTTGAGAAGGCTAGGGGACGTAGAAACAGCAAGGGTTTCCGAGTTTAAGTCCCTTAAAATTAGTATTGAAGCAAAATTTCAGGGTGTAATTCCGTTCAATTTAGTATGGACTGGTATGACGGGTTCTGTGTTTGCCGGATACTTTCTAAAAATTTTGTTACTCTGATATGCTGTCTTGTTTTAAATAGCTCCTGAATATTTTATTGGTTTGCCGTCAAGTAATGACATTTCACATTAGGTATACGCACTTTTGTTTTAGGTATGGATTCAAATTTTATCAAAACTTAGTTTTCTATTACCCCAAATGAATTGGTACTTGTGATGGTGAAATTTTTGTAGATTGTTATTTCTGGTAATAGCGTACAAGGCTCCATTGTATTTGAAAGGTTTCAACTTCTTCAGGTTTACCCCTTAATTTGTTCAAAATTCCTAATCAATTGAGTCTTTATCCTTTTGTTGATATAGTTGGTAGTCTTTTTCTTCTTCCCAAGGAGGCCGGTTTAGGACTTTTTGTGACAAATCAGCCTTAGACCTGGTTGATCGGTGACATGTAAAAATCAATAACATAATTTAGAATTAAAAAAATACTCCCCCGTTTCTGTAAGGACCCGTTCTGTTTTTATTTGTTTTATATATCTTAGTTTATAGCTTATATAATGGATTTGGCCTAGTAGTATTTTCTTTTGGAACAAAAATTAAACTTTATTTCTTTCCAACCAATAAGTACAAGCCGATCGAAAGATCCAGGAATATGAGTATCCAAAAGAATCAAATCGACTAGTTGAATCAACAGCTAAAAACGCTACTCTATCATGCTAACAGTAATTTTGCGCAGTGCGCTTGCAAACGAGGATCTACCCAAGCTCTATTTATCAATACATCAATAATTTTGTCTTCCAGATACTGATTCGCCGGTTTCTGCTGGAAACATATCGTGTTGCGCTCAATCCAGATGACATAAATTGTTTCAGCAAAAGCACTCTTGAGTATCTTCGCCCTCCAACTCTTTCCCCCAAATCGACGACACATCCAATCAAGCTCTTCATTCCATCCCAACGGAGCTCTAGTAATTTGCAACCATCTCAGGCCCAGTAGCCAGATGCGATTAGTGTAAGCGCACTCAAAGAGGAGATGCTGCTGTGTTTCCTCATGCGGACAGAAGAGGCAAGAAGGGTCAAGGGCAGTGTGCCATCGACGAACTCTGTCCTTTGTTGCTAATCGATCATTTAAAGCCATCCAAGTACAAAACAGTGCCCGAGGTCTTGCTTTATCCAAACCAGAATTTTTTCCACTGCACCTCTTGCTTTTCTCCTCGTAATTCCTTATATAAAGCCCTTGTGGGAAACTGTTGAGAAGATAGTGCCATCATCCAGGTGTTGGAAGAGTGCACCAGCGTGCGAGTATTCATTATGGCTTTTACAATCCAAGAGCTGTTCGCTGTTAACTATACATCCATGACCTCACGATCTTTTATATAATAGCAATGAATCCACTTGACCCAAAGTTTATCAGCTTTAACACATACGTTCCATAGTAGCTTAGCAATGGTGCATTTATTCCAGTCAACAAGGGAGGTCAAATTTAGCCCCCCAGCATTCTTTTCGTCACAAAGTTTGGCCCAGGCAATAGGTGATTTTCGGGTAATCTCATCAGTTCCACTCCAAAGAAAAGAACGACAAATGGATTCAATGTGTTTTATAACAGTGGTAGGCATAGGAAAAACTTGTATCCAGTAGCTTGACATAGCATGAACACTACGGATAAGCTGGAATTTCCCCGCGTAGCTTAAGAGTTTGGAGGTCCAATGTCGAATGCGAGAGGTGATTACATCGACTGTAATGGCAACATGGATGGACAACAAGGTGGAGAGAGGCACTCGTGAAGAATCGCCTCTTTAATAGCTCTATCAAACGCCACCAAGGAAGATCTGGCATTTGCTTGGGTTCGCCGAGAGGCCTGTAGATGCTGAGAAAATACGGAACTGATCCATGAGTAGTGTAACAGAGCGCAAATCACCTCTGGCAAAGAGGAGAAGGTCATCAGCAAAACAGAGGTTAGTTATGCTCAAAGCTTCACAGCGGGGATGGTAATTAAAGTCCGGCACTCTCTTTAGCAGACCCAGAACTCGGTGCAAGTACTCCATCATGATAACAAACAATAGAGGTGAGATAGGATCACCTTGCCGGAGACCTCGCGTAGCCTTGAGGAGCTGAGATGGAGTGCCATTTATAACATATCGATACGAAACAGTCGTAACACATCTCATTATCCAAGCCACAAACTGTGCCGGGAAGCCCAACTCCTCCAAGATCGATTGTAATGCTGACCATTCAACAGTATCAAAGGCCTTCTACAGATCCATCTGTATCATACAACGTGGCGAGATGTTTTTCCGTTCATAACCCCGGACTAATTCACTAGCCAGCAGAATATTATCGTGAATAACCTTTCCAGGCAGGAATGCAAATTGGCTTTTGTCCACAACTGAGTTAATTACACGACTCAGTCTCTTGGTTAAGATCTTCGAGATTATCTTATATATGGTAGAGCAACATGAAATAGGCCTCATTTCCTTCATTGTACAAGCACTAGCCGATTTTGGGATTAATGTGACCAAGGTGCAGTTTGCCGCAGCGTATAGGCTGCCCGACTGGAAGAAATCCATGACTGCCCTGATGACGTCAGTTTTGATTATACTCCAAGCGGCTTTGAAGAACTTTGCATTGTACCCATCTATTCCCGGTGCTTTGTTGTCATCTATATCACTAAGGGCCTCCCAGATTTCCTTTTCTGTAATTGTTGTTATCAAGGTCAGCCTCTCCTCCCGACTAAGCTGTCTACCCGAGCGAAGAGCTTCAATATCGACTCCTGGTAGGTGAGACGCAACAGTACCGACCAAGTATGTATAAAAGTGCATGATTTCTTGCTCCAGCTCTTGTGGTGTAGTTAAAATACGCCCAGCATGCGTTACAAGCTTCGAGATGCCCACTTTTCGGTTTTCTCTGACAGTGGCATGGAAGTATGCATTATTACCATCACCAGTGCGAAGCCAATGGACTTTAGCTTTTTGTGCCATGATTATCTCATCAATGTCATTCCATTTAATCACATCTTCTGTACATTGTTTAACTTGGTGGATTAACCCGACGTTGAAACGGTCCTGCAAAAGAGCTTGTTGAGCATGGGAGAGGTCCACTCTTGCTTCCTCAAGTTTCCGTGAGGTACCCAAATGCAGTTTGGTGAGTGGCTTTAGCCGTTTCTGTAGTAATTGAAGCTTTCTCCATAGGATATACATGGGCTGTCCCCGAATATCTAGACTCCAAGCAGACTGTACCGTGGCTAGGAATTCGTCATGATTAGTCATACAATTCATAAATCGGAATTGCTTGGGTCGGGTGCAAGATGCAGTAGTGGATGCTACCACATGCAACGACGAATGATCAGAAACTCCAGCTTCCAGAATATGAATCTTACAGGTGGGGAATTTAAGGAACCAGTCCGGATTACATAAGGCCCTGTCAATACGTGAATAGATAATGGTCTGCTCTTGCTTATTTGACCAAGTAATCCCCCTCCGTTTCTTTTTCAACTAAATTGGCTATCCCCATCATCTCCTCCAAATCAGCAAACTCGGTTGCGGTTACAGGGTTTCCACCTACTCTATCCATTAACTGAAGAACATTATTCATGTCGCCAATTACCATCCAGGGTCCTGTCAGAGTCATGGAGATACCCTCAATATCTTTCCAAAGTTCCCTACGTCGATCTAGGGCATTATGAGCATAAACGAAGGTAGTCCACTGTATGAGAGTATCTGTCAAATCATATATTCCACAATGTATATACTGATCAGACATAGACTAAACCCGCAGCGTAATCCGCTGATCATTCCATAAGACCCATATGCGCCCATTTGGACGATGCATATAGTTATCCAGATAACGCCATTTATTCCCAAAACGTTTCCTAATTCTTGTAGCATTAGGTTCCTTAACTCGTGTTTCAATCAAAGCAGCAATATGAACATTAAGCGAATTGAGGCGGGAGCCAACCTCACGATGCTTAGCTACTTTGTTTAGCCCCCTTGTGTTCCAGGCTAACATTGATTGCGGGTCTGAGGGTCGTCATGGTCAGTCAATTGACCCAGTGCCTCAAACCCGTTCTGTGTGTGGATTGCCGGTGATGATTCAACTGTGCGAGCATTAAGATCTCGACCCGAAGAAGAAGTACCAGCGCCTTCATTCTGAGCATCGGGATCGATTGGGCGTGCTGGAGGAGGTGTGACACCTGAATTTTGTTGTTGTGTTCTTTGCTTCCCATTAAGTGCTTGTTGTTGCCCTGTACGGCGCACCGGAGCAGCAGCTCGCGCGACCCATTGAGTTGGTTGTGCAGCCTGTTGCCTACGGCCTTGTGCAGGCCTTGTTGCAGGGGCTATGGGCGCAGCATTGCCAGCCAAAGTACGCTGCTTAGCAGCATGCGGTTCTTCCAAGCGCCCACAGTCATGTCCAATTAGTTGGCACTTTTCGCAAAAAGGAGAAGACCATTCATATTCAACCTGTTGCACAAATTTCCTACCTGTATTATCAATAATTGGAATCGTCTTGTGGAGATCTTTAGTCACATCCACCTCAATCATAACTCTGGCATAGGTAACACGTAGTTTACGAGCAGTACATTCATCTGTAAACAGAGGTTTGCCGATGGCACTAGCAATCTTTCTGATGCTCTTATCTCCCCATAGGTGAAGAGGCAATTGTGGGAATTTAACCCAGACTGGCATAACTCGTAATAGATCCTCTTTCAGAGAGAAATTTGGCATCCATTGTCGAAGAAAAATATGCATACCAAAGATCGAATAAGATTCTCTATTCAAAAGCTCCTTCATATCTGCGGAAGAGTGAAAACGAACCAGGAAATAACCCTTTTCGTTGTAATATAGCTCAGGTAGCTGAACAAATTGCCAATTTTTTTTTATCATGAATTGCTTGACGGCATTCATGGATAAATCTCCCCCAAGCACAAAGAAAATCAGGGTATTTTCCCAAAATTTTAATTCCGAAACTACGTCATCATCATCAATCACTATTTCAAGTTCTCCTTCAACAAAATTTGGTGCGACATACTTAATTCCTTTACCATGTTGAGGCAAACGATTTCCCCGTATAACGTCAACCCAGATTTTTGGCTCCTGTTGGCCAATCGAAGCTACAGTAGTTGAAGAAGGGTTATCCGAAATAAGCAAAGGGAGCGGTACCGAGGAAGGAAGAAAGCACGATCGGGTGGCATCAAACCCTAGCTGTGGAAGCTCAACCAAATCCGAAGAAACAGGTGGGGGTGAAGCAGGCGGTGGTTGGGTAGAATCAGTAGCTAAATCCGGTGGCACAGTCGGTGCTTGTGGAACCGACGCATCAACATCAGAAACTCGAGGGTGCTCCAAATCAGAATCAGAGGCGTCTTCCACGATGACTTCTGCAGCAATTACCCCTGCTTGGGAAGCGATTGCACTGCCAGACGGTCCCACCGGCCCTGTCTTTTTCGGGCGGCCGCGGCGACGGGGCGGTGCAGCAGGGGTTTTTTGGGAGCCATCGCCAGAAAGATAATCAATCACCAAATCAGTAGACAATGGAAGTGGTGAGAATTAAACTTGGGTCTAGAATATAATAGCTTAGTAAAAGTTGTGTTAAAAAGAACATATACGCTAGAAGGAGGGCTTGAACCTCCGACCTTGTGGTTAACAACCTAGTAGTATTTTCTTTACTACTTCGGGTTACTAGATTATTTAATTTGTATCTTGTGCCCTATGTTTTTGTAGCTCCATTTTTTTTAACGGCATCATCCCAGACCGACTATTGCAACATTATCCAACCTTTCCGCACTTGTTCATCACCGTCAAAGTTTCAGCCTCAAACTCTAATTCTGATATGCCGTTTTATGGCTTCGAATTGTTCCTTCCCTACCAAAATGAGGTCATCATCATCGAACCATTAATTACATGTACCAAATCACTAATTCATGTACATGGCCAAGAATTTGCGCAATCAACCCTCTCGCACCGTACCTCTCCCAAACATCAACGAAAATCAGTCACGTGCACTCTGTTGTGATCCTTGTTTCGTGCTGAACTCATTGGTAGAAGCCATTCTTGGTAAATAATACCAAATTCCTTGTTCCACCGCATAATCTGCCTTGGTAAGCTTTCGACCTTCCGTTCTCCGTATTTTTTTATTGAAAGTGTACCGTGGTTTCCGTAACGTGTTCTTCATCTTGTAACTAACCTGCAGAAACTTGTTTCATGAAAATCGGATGAAAAACGAAGAGGTACCAGCCTGCCGAAGTTAGACGCTCAAATGGTACATATATCTCGTACCATGATATGTATATCCCTGTTTTGTTATTGGAGTGTTTGTCAATTTCAGTTTTGCTCCCAGTCCTTTGACATTTTCTATGTCCAGCCTTATATTTCAATCTATTTCAATTTCAGCCCCAAAAGTATAAGTATATGTATATAAATTTATGTATTTTAGGTTCTTACATTGTAAAGGTGTTTTGAGAAAGTGGTGAACTTAGTGAAGCTTTTGCGGTTTAGCTATGTTAAGTGTGTCATCTTCGAGGTAAGAGGAACTCTTGATACTTTTGATTTATTTTATTGTTATAGTATATATATGTATTGTTTTAAAGTTTGACAAATAACTTATGGTTATTATATAAAGTAATATGATTTGATATAATAGTCTATTCGAAAAAGGATCAAGTATGTATATCCCAAAATGTTTTATCTGTGTATGCGATTTGTGAAAGTGATTTGATAAAGCATGGATTATATGTACATTTAAGTTCATCGATATGCCTATGAAGTGTGTGACCCTTTAGAGGGATTGTCGTGCTTTGAAGTACTCCCAGTATTATGCGTGTGACCCCTATGGTAGGAGATATGTTATGTGAAAGCCGGCCTATGTGCCACCACGGTTTGTGTGACCATAGTGTATATCTGATTCGAGCTAAAAGTGTAAATTGCTATTGTTGTGACATATGTTCCATGCAAATGATTTTTGACTATGTTTGATATAAAACGGAATGTATATATATGTACTTGATCCGGGTAAAAGTGCCAGGAGCTCACCCTTACACCCCTTTTCAGATGTTTAGTGAAGTGTCTATGGATGGAGGTACCTTGGAGTCGAGGCGGGTAGACTAGTTGCGCACTCTGAGAGTTGTTGCGTAGTTTGTTCTTTGTATAGAGGATAATTAGATTGTATTTGATTTGCTTGTGTATTATTGAGTTATCTTTCGCTTTGTATTTTGAGAAGCTCTGAGTTACTGTATACCACTCTTTTCAAAAGGATTTATAAAAATTGAGGCTTCGTCTTGACGTGAGTTCATCTCACGATAGACGGCCGGTCGCGTCAAATGTTTTTGGTTTTGGGGCGTGACAGTTTATATAAAAGTGTAACAATTTTTGCACGTTTCACTAAAAGTATTACATTTCATTTTATGGAAATTACTTTCATAATACAATTCATTTTTAAACACACATTTTTGAATTCACGTGTACTTTTCCACTCAATTAAATCTTTCAAACTCATTCTTAACCACATACAATACTTTTGGGGACCACACATTTTTATTAAAAATTGTGCAAATCAAAATTGAGTAAAGGGAAAAATATACTCCCTCTGTTTCACTAAAAGTGTAACAATTTTGCGTTTTGGGCGTTTCATTAAAATTGTTATATTTCCTTTTATGGAAATCACTTTCATAATACAATTCATTTTTAATCACACATTTTTGGGCCCACGTGTACTTTTTCACTCAATTAATATTTTAAATTCATTCTTAACCACATACTTTTGGGGACCACACAATTTTTAAGCAACACAATTGTTTCACATTTAGTAGGGAGTATTAATTTTGAAGAAAAAAAATGAAGGGTAAATGTTTTGCCGCCTAATTTGGCGCCAAAAACACATAACCCAAGAAACTAAATAATTAAAAAAAAACTTTGCCCCCAATAAAACAAAACAGAACATCAGCCACACTTGCCCCCAATTCCGGAAGAACATCTGCAGTTTATGCAAATCTAAGAAGCAATATACAATAAAATCATACCTGGTGTTAGGATCGCCACCGGAAAGGCAAAAATTGTGAGCAACGACAATCTGATCGGAGAAACAAGCTCAATATACGGAGAGATCGATTTGATTGATGAAATTGTGAAGGAATTGAGGTACTACACTGCATCGTGGTTCCCATTGATTGATGACAAATGCAACACCTTCGTCACAAACCGCAACTCAATCGCGGCGGACCACGACGGGCCCTCATGAACTCCTGCTCCTCGTTTCGTACTTCGTGCTGGTTGCAATTGAGACCAGGAGCTTTTTGTGGCCTAGGGTTTCGTTTAAAAATGAGGAGAAGACGATGACACAGACAAAGAACGGAGAAAATGAAATAGAATAGCAGAAAAAACTGATGAATGTGTCTATTTATATTTAGGGGTGTAATTGAACAGAGTCGTTCGTGAATTTTCGCGAAAAAGCTCGGTCAACGTTCGGTTCGTTATCGAGTTGACCGAACTCGAACGGTTCGCGATCGTGTTCGAGTAATTAACGAACGAGTTTCGAGCTTCGTTGTTTATGACTCGACTGTTCGCGAACATAGATGTATAATTATTATTTTTATAATTATATTTTATATAAAGTAAAAACAAACAATTATACTAACCCTAACCCCATAACATTCAAAGTTCAACCCATTTCTCACTTCCAATTTCCAACAGCCGTCCTCTTCACCAAGCCACCAACAACCGTCCTCTTCCTCAATCCTCATTCTGTGTCTTCCTCCACCCGCCGCGCCTCTTCCTCTACTGCTCCAATCCTGCGCACCTCTTCTCTGCGTCTTCCTTCCCATCTGCTGCTCCAATTCTGCCACCACTCCCCCTCCGACGACTTCCGGCGGCTGGGCTCTCCTTTGCTGAGTCTCTGCAGGTTAATTCTGAACCTCTACTTTATAAACAATATACTTCCTTAGATTTAGGTTATTTTGGAATGAAATTATAGATTCTATTTAGGTTATTGGAATGAAATTATACTTCCTCAGATTTAGGCTAAACGAGCAAATTTCGAGCATTAACGAGCTTTTTCGAACATATAACGATCATAATTGTCAAACACAAACGAACATAATACAAATGAACATAAACGAACGAACTGTTCACGAACATATCCGATCATAATTAGAAGTGGACCGAACACGAGCCGAGCTCGATCTTGAAAAGATCGTCGATCTCGAACACGAACATAAGTGCATTGTTCACGAACAAGGTTCGTTTAGTGTAAAGCTCGGCTCGTTCGGTTCGTATACATGCCTATTTATATTGAATCCAGTACAATCCAGATCCAATTCTTGAAAGGATCCAACCCGTGACCCGAGATCCGAAAAAAAAAAGTGTAAAATGTGTTAAGTGAAGTTTTATGTAGGACTTTCAGACTCTCATATCTCACTAGGACTCTTTTAAGTAAATATGTGCCTTTTCACAGAAAAAATCTTCAGAATAAAATCAGAAGTGTCGTGGATTTTTCAAACTTTCTACAAAAGATATCAATGCACTTCTATGAAATGTTTTCTCCTAAGTCCACCAATTATATTGATTTTGGAATATCAATGAGCAATAGAAATCTACTACGTCAAAAGATTTTCCCGCAATTTTTTCTTCAGTCAATCATCAACTTTGAAGAAATTACTCAATATGAAATGATACGAAGTACACCTAAATGCAAACAAGATCAAATCCGATCCGAATAATCCTTTTGTGTTGGATTGTATATCCAAAGTTTTAAAGTAGACCTATTTCGATTATTCTATTGAAAGAATTCAGCACTTTTCACTCTATCATTCATCACAGTCCAGTCCAAAGGATCAATTCAATTCAATCACCAATGGAGAAAATCCAACACAGCACCATCCAAACAAACGGGATAAACATGCACGTAGCTCAGATCGGCTCCGGTCCAGCCGTGCTCTTCCTCCACGGCTTCCCTGAGCTCTGGTACTCCTGGCGCCACCAGATGCTCCACCTCTCCTACCTCGGCTACCGCGCCATCGCCCCCGACCTTCGCGGCTACGGTGACACCGACGCGCCACCGTGCTCTTCCAGCTACACGGCGTTCCACATAGTCGGCGATTTGGTCGGCCTGCTCGATTCGTTGAACCTGGACAGGGTTCTTCTCGTCGGTCACGATTGGGGTGCTATGATGGCTTGGTATTTCTGTTTGTTACGACCGGATAGGGTTAGGGCTTTGGTTAATTTGAGCGTTGTTTTTCAGCCTAGGAATCCCAAGGGGAAGCCTGTTGAATCGTTGAGACGGTTGCTTGGTGATGATTACTATATTTGCAGGTTTCAGGTACATACTTTATAGCTTAATGTTCAATTTGTATTCATTCATTACTACATTTTGCTTTGATTAATCGTTTGATTTCGTGCTTCTAGGCAGGGGCGGACCCAGAGATTAAAATTGCATGTGACTAATTATAAACTGTACAAATTTAATTGAAAACTATTCATACCAAAAAATACCACCCACCGTAGACATAAATTTAGTTTTTTTACAAACCAAGAGTTGAACTATAGTTCAAAAAATTGAAATTTAAGTATTATGCATAATAAAAGTTAAAATTTAAATGAAATTATTTGACAAAAGTACCATAAGAATACCATATATATAGGTTAGAGAAGAAATAGGGTGTGGCTGGAGCCATACCTAGCTTAAGCATGGCTCCGCCCCTGCTTCTAGGCTATGTAACGTTCAATTTTAGCCCTAACTTGTATAGATGTATTCATTTTGTATTGAAGTTTCTTACAATGGTAATGGTGTGGTGTGCTAATTGTGATACGAAGAGTCCAAATGTATGGATGTGGATCCTATCTCGATAGAAAAGCGAGGGAATCTTTCGTATTTATTGGGAAGGGAATTGGTTAGCCTTCTTAAATTTCGAGTTCAATATGCTTCTCCGAGTGACATAGAAACAGAAAGAGCGAATTGGTTTAAAACTTTATATCTCATCACGCTGGTACAAGACAAGCCATTTGAATTTAGTTGTCTCCGTATTGCAGCAAAGTGTGATATGCAAATTACAGTTACTTGACTGATTTGCAGCTTGGTTGACTTTAAATGTATGATTTACTGTTAAGTGATATTATTTTACTTGAATACTTGATTGCTTAGTGCATAGAGACTCTTGTGCAGGAACCTGGGGAGATAGAAGAGGAGTTTGCTCGTGTGGATACTGCAAGATTGATCAAGAAATTCTTGCTGTCGCGTAATCCAGCTCCTCTTCGCGTTCCTAAAGAAAAAGGATTTGGGGGATCACCTGATAAACCGATTATAATGCCATCTTGGTTGTCAGAGGAGGATGTTGAGTACTATGCTAACAAGTTCAACCAGAAGGGCTTCACTGGTGGATTGAACTATTACCGAGTCATGGACTTGTAAGCTTTGAAGCACTTTAGTCGTTCTTGTACTTGTTTGAGAAAGCTATCCTTTTGTATGACATTGTATTTCTTATTTATGTAGAAACTGGGAACTGATGGCACCATGGGCAGGGGTGCAGATAAAAGTTCCTGTTAAGTTCATTGTGGGTGATCTCGACTTGACATACAACACATTAGGTGTTAAGGAGTACATACACAATGGTGGGTTCCAAAAGCTGGTTCCGTTTTTGCAGGAGGTAGTTATAATGGAAGGGGTGGGTCACTTCATAAACCAAGAAAAACCAGAGGAAATTAGTCAACATATTTATGATTTCATCCAGAAGTTTGATCGGTAACCAGAACTTGTATCCAACAGAATCCACACGGAGGCTGACCAAAATCTGATCTCCACAAATCCATAGTTCAGGTATAAGTAAATTACGTGAAGAAACTTGGATAGTAGGTTCTGTGTGGTGTAGTAATGGTTTATCTATGTTGTTGGAAATCTCAGGGCAACTGTTTCTAGTTTATTGTTTATCAGTCACGTTTTTGGAAATCATATACATGTAAAAGAGCTCAGAATGTACACTAAAATTTGCTTTATACTAAGACTTGAATCTTTATTTTTTTTATCAACTGGGGTTATAGTCTTGGAGTTCTAGTAAGCAACTTTGTGAACAGTAACCAACTTATAGTTGAGTTTCTTTATGAGTTATAATTGAAACTTACCTTGAGTTATAGTTGTAGTTATTTGAAATTTACCTTGAGTTGCAATTCTAGTTATGTTTGGTCTGGACTCTGGAGGTATAGTTGAGGTTAGCCAAACACAAAACTGAGTTAAAGTAGTAGTTTTAACTAGTATTCCAAGCTTGATTCAGGAAAAAATAAGAATGTTTTCTAGAATTTGTGGAAAAAAAGGAAGAGCATTTAGTTTGCCTGTCATATAATCTCCACATGATCACCCTATTTGACTTTTAGACTAACTGATCACCCCACTCGAGTTTTGGACGTATGTGTAATTAGAAAAATACTCCATCCGTCCCGATTTCATCATCATGTTGCTGTTTTGGAAGGTCTAAAAAACACCTGTCATTTGTAAAATATAAAGTTGTTTAAAAACTGTCATTACTAAGTTCATTCCTCCCATGATAGTCAATTTTTTTGGAAGCTTTTGTCATTTTAATAAGAAAGATCATGTCAAAGTGAACATGAAGATGAGAGGGAGGGAAGGAATATATAGCTGATAGTACTTAGATGTAATTGTTCAAATACCGGGGAGCCATTCAAGAAGGGGTCGTTTACTGGGGGTATCGTATCTAATAGTCGCTATTTGTAATTAGCCATGGAGTTTTTTTCCCCTCTGTCTGCCCGTGTCATTTAGCGCTATCCTAAATTTTAGTTCTGTGAACTTTGCTAGTCATGTTGTTCCGTGGAGGTTAAATGCAATAGGCGGAACAATATATGAACAACCTTCCATCCCATGTTCTGGCACATTCATTTGTACTAATTACTAAACTGTTAAGTAAATACTGAGATATGTATGTTTTCAAAACCCTGTAAGTTGCTCTACAGGTTACTATTCCTTGTATGTGAGGGCAATGATAATATATTAATAGTAGTAACTGTTTTCCTACTTGCACTATGTTTTCTTGGTTCATTTTCTCTGCAATAAAGCAGTTAAAATAGATGTACGCTTCCATAGCAAATGCCACTTATATTGGTAGACGCACATAATACACTCTACACTAATCCCCATGCCTAAAAATAAATGTGACATTTATTCTGGGATGAAGGATAGTAATGGATAGCATGGGAAGGGATCTTATTCAGGATGGTAGTTGAAATCTGCATAATAACAGGAAGCCCATAGTGCAAGGAAAATAAATAAACTCAGAACTTGGAAATGAAATCATATATGTGCTTGCTGACTTCCTCTGGCTTCTCTTGGTTAACAAAATGAGCCACTCCCTCCATCACCACCACTACTACTAGCCCCGGCACATCATTTTTGAATCCACCTTTGTGTATATATATTCTTGAACTCCAGGAACATGGTACGTGAAATCTTGATCGCCAAGTATAAACTTCACCGGCAATCTTATCTTTGCTCCAGCCCATGGCGCCGTCAATTCCCAGGTTCTGATATTAAATGCAAAAATTCAAAGCCAATTTACTCATGTACTAGTCCATTTCTACTCAGAAGTGTCAAGAGTGTATATCAACCCAAAGGAGCTAGCATATGCAGGAAGATGTAGATACTAGATACCTATCGAAAGCTCTGTAGTAATTCAATCCTCCAGTGAATCCTGTTTGTTCAAACTTGCTGGCATAGTATCCTATATCCTCTTCGGTGAGCCAAGGTGGAGTTTTTGCCGGAGCCATGAAGAGTGCCTTAAGCCCTCCTATCTCCTTCGGCAAAATTATAGGTTCCCCACCACGGAACGAAAACAACGCTTTCATTACTGTCGCTGCATCCACTGTTGCAAACGCTGCTTCTGCCTCCCCTGGTTCCTAAAATTGCCATTCGAAATAGGTACTTATTAAATTAGTACTCCTATATTCGAAGTTGAAAATTTATAAATCTTAAATCGTTTAAACCACCCTTAAAGCTTCAAAAGCGTCAGAGGTGATCAAAGCGTGTGAAAGTTAATGAAAGTTTTGACGAAATGTTTTCACGGGATTCAACCAATAATCTAGATTGTGGAATATCATCAAGAAATAGGAATCCTATCACTACATATATTTTGTAGCATACCTGGAACTTGCACATGTAAAAATCATCACCGAACAAATCTCTATAACGCTGAAGAATCTTAACCTGTGGATCCCTAGGATGAAACTGCACACTCATATTCACCAAAGCCCGAATCCGATCAGGCCGAAATAAACAAAACCACCATGCGATCAATGCACCCCAATCATGCCCCACGAGATACACCTCCTCCAGTCCCATCCGATCCAGCAGCGCCACCAGGTCGCCAACAATATGTATCGCCGAGTATTTTTCAGCAGACGGTGGCATGTCGGTTTCACCGTAGCCCCAAAGATCAGGGGCAATCGCACGGTATCCACGCGCAGCAAGGTGGAGCATCTGGTGGCGCCATGAGTACCAGAGCTCAGGGAATCCGTGGAGGAAGAGCACAGCTGGACCGGAGCCGATATCGGCTACGTGTATTTTAATGCCATTCACTGTTACGTGTTTGTGTGTGATATTTTGATCGCCAAGTATGAACTTCACTGGTAATCTTATCTTTGCTCTAGCCCATGGCCCCGTCAATTGCCAGGTTCTAATATCAATTTCATAAGGTATAAAATTCATTAAAAAAAAAAAGAAGAGAGATAAAAAGAACAAAAAGGAAAGTTTTTGTGTGATTTTGTCCATAACTCTATGAAAAAGCTTGCTTGATTCAGTGATGATTTACGTGGAGTATGGGACAATTCTACTTTAGGCCATAATTTTGTTATTGTCCGCCTCCATTATTTCTCACTGTACTGTACATCTAATTTCAAACCACAATCAATGAGCAATGTATTATTATTAGTATGATTTATGACTTGCGAGTATGAGAGTACGAATTTATAAAAGGCAACACGTTTGACTAAACTCATAAAACTGTCACCTGGCTCACCTATGATTAGTGATTAGGGTGCAAATGAGCCTAACAACCGAGCTTTACAAAGCTCAACTTGTTAAGGAAAAATTGTCTCGAGCTCGATCGAGCTATATAACTTTAGCTCGAGCTTGAGCTCGAAAGAAAACACGAGCTCAGCTAGTGAGCTTCAATTTGTCTTTTAATTGAATTTTTGAAACTTGAAAATTCGAATTTAGCTCGGCTCGTGAGCTGAAAAACTAACTAAAGTTCGAATATAACTTGACTCGAAAGTTCGAAAATTTTCAAAATTAACAAAAAGTGTATATACATGATTTTGCTATTTGAGGCGTCCAGTTCCAGTTGTCCGGTTTCACTTTTTTACTATTTTAGTAAAGTTATATTAATTTTATATTCACCAAGTTAACTCCTAATCAATCATTATTACAACCCCTAGCATAATCTAACCTTAAGAAAAACCCCTCTTTATCATAATAATTTATAACACAATAAATGGAACACCAGAGTCACACTCATAGACACTGACCACTCCCACGATCATCTTCTTTCTTTCTTCTCAACGAACATCTTCTTCGATGAGGTACGAAACTTCGAAAAACAACGAAACACACATAATCAACTTATTACGGTATGAGATTAATTTGTGGTCTGAGACTTAACTTTGCTATGCTACTTGTGAAGAGGTAGAACAAGCTTTTAAGTTGCGACTGTAAAAGTGTTGTTTCTTTCAAACAAGAACATGTCTTATTCTCTAGAAGCAACAAACTTAGCATTTGAAATATAAGAATTTAAGTTGAGTTTCTTGTTCTCTGAAGTATTAAGTAAAGGAAGAAGGGAGGAACTACTTAGTTTGGAAAATTAAGGAAAACTCCTTGGAAGGAACCAAAGTACTTGGCTTGGAAAGTTAATGAAAGAAGTTCAAGGTTACGAAGTTGAGAACTTTGGGTGGAACGAGATTTAGCTAAGGATAAGATTTTGTAACTGATGTCAACTTTGTGTCTTAGTAAATTCAAGTTCTGAGAAAGGGCGAAGTGGATTAGTTGAAGGAGTACGCCACCCTCAGACACCGCTATAAATTAACCTTGTGTATTTACTTTGTGCACTTACTATTTCATCAAGCTATTTGTCTACTATTTATTTGACTACTTTCTGAAGTGACACGCTCAATACTTAACAAAAGTCTCCTGCACCCTGAATATAAGTATCAACAATTTCTATGTTTGCTGAGAAATATTGTTTAGACACAATTTTTTTTATAGACTATTCTACAATCTTTTACCTTGTTGTCTAAGGACCAACAATGTGAATGTTTAACATTTAATTCTTTTGAATCTTAAAGTTGATACATATAGTCCTACTGACCACTAATGTGACAATCAATCATCAATTTGCATAACTAAAGATACAATTTTACATGAATATAAGGATATAGAGGTGGATTGTCATATGATAAGGTACAAGTTTATGGATGTAACCATTTGTTATCAATGCTCTATAAAAACAATGGTTAACTTGCTGAATGATTAACTACGACAGTGCCAGCCCTCTACTTAAGACGTGTTTGTTTAAGACGAATATAAAGGATATTTACATCCATCTTAAGGTTGAATATAGACAAAAGGATAGTTTAAGGTAGGGGTGGGGGTTTGGTATGGGATATTGGGAAAATCCCGATTCCGATTGGGATAAATTCCGAATTCCCATATTAAATTTTGAGACGGAATTGGGATTGATTTTACATCCCAATTGGGATTTGGGATCCCAAATGATATTTTAATATATATATATATATATATATATATATATATATATATATATATATATATATATATATATATATATATATATATATATAAAATTAACGTACATACATGGTAAAACCTAATTACCTTCCTCCCGTAATCAACTAATCAAGTTCACACGAGCAACAGCGCCAGGCAACCACAATTTATCGCTCACAGTCTTTGGGTGATTGAGCGGCTGAAGGTAAGTCCGTTTAACAATTGTTCATGTTGCCTGATTCTAAATTTCAAACTTTCAATAGCCGTACGTTACTGGTAGCTTTTAATATACTCTTGAGTCTTTGACATGGATAATTGATAGTACGTAGGTGCACATTGATTAATGATTAGTATAGTACTACTTGTGTTCACATCCATTATTATTTAATAGTTGCCTACTTGCCTATTGAATTTAACGCTGAAGATGATTTATTTATAACATTCAGTATGCTTTTCTGCTCCTCTTACCTATATAGTGAGTATTTCAATTCCTAAATGCAAGGTGCCATGGAGGATTTCATAAATTTTGATGTTCAAGAAGTACCTTCATCTGATTTAGAATCTGGATATAATGTTATTATGGAAGGTGGTTTGGGTGGCGTGAATATTGATATGGCTGGAGAGCAACCTGTAGATCATAGAGATGGTGGGCAGAGTTCAGTGGGGGTACACCGTGCTCGAACTGATGGCGAAGAAGACGAGAATGGCAGCAAAACTAAAAAGCAAAAGAAAGAAATTGCTCCTAGGTCTGATGTATGGGCCCATGTAGTAAAGATTCCAGCAAGTGAAACAATAGATGGGAGGAGGAGGGCGAGATGCAATTACTGCAAGAAGGAATTTATATCCGAGTCAAAGTCAGGAACTTCCGGGCTTAGTAGACATCTTCAAGGATGTATTGAAAAGCACAAATATGACTCGAAGCAGCATCACCTTCAATTCCAACCAGCAAAGCCAGGCCAAAAAGGTGGACTTGCAAATTGGCATTTCAAGAAAGAAGTCGCAATGGATAGTTTGTATGAAATGATCATAGTTGATGAGATGCCATTTGTGACTGTTTAGAAGAAAGGTTTTAAGAAGTTTGTACTTAATATCCAGCCGATGTTTAGCCTCCCCTCGAGAAGAATATTGACAGAATCATGTTTTGATTTTTATATGAGGTTGAAAACTGGTTTAAAGTCTTCAATGGCAGCACATTCTCAAAGAATAAGCTTTACTACTGATACATGGACATCTTGTCAGAAGGTCAATTACATGTGTCTCACTGATCATTTTATCGACAATGATTGGGTTTTGCAAAAAAGAATTTTGAACTTCTGTCCGATTACCAGTCATAGGGGTGAGGACTTGCCAGTCCATTGAGCTTTGTTTGAAGGAATGGGGTATTGAAAGCATTTTTGCAGTTACCGTTGATAATGCTTCGTTAAACAATGGTGCTGTTTCTTATTTGGCAAGGAAATTTGATGGCCGAAATAATGTGGGCATTAAAGTGGGATCGTACATGTACATGTGATGTGTAGCTCATATACTCAATCATGTTGTGCAAGATGGATTAAGTGAAGAAGGTAAGGCAATAGAAAGAATAAGAGCAGCAGTGAAGTATATTAGGGGCTCTCCAGCTAGGTACAAGAAGTTTGCGGTTCTTGCATTTACTGAAAATCCGGAGACAAAGAAAATGCTATGTCTTGATGTACCTACTAGATGGAATTCAACATACTTAATGTTGGATTCAGCAGTGACATTACGGAAAACTCTTGAAGCTTATAGAATTGGAGATCGATGTTATAAGATGGATCTAAAGAAAAATGTTCCTGAAGATGAAGATTTCGATAGGGTGGCTCATTTAATAAAGTTCTTGGGTCATTTCTATAGATTGACTCTAAGGGTATCAAGATCTTCGTATGTCACATGCAATATGGTGTTTAATGAATTATACAAAATAAATCATCTTCTTCATAAATGGTTATTGAGTAATGACATGGAACTAAAAGCTATGGCTCGAAGGATGAAGGAAAAGTATGACAAGTATTGGCGGCCGGTGGATAATATGAACAAGCTAATTTAATTTATTATGCAACCATTCTTGACCCACGGTGCAAATGGAAGTATGTGTCATTTTCATTTAATAGAATGTACCCTGATTGCCTGCTATTTCTTAAAGGAAGTTGAGTCTGGGTTCCATGATTTATTCTCCGTGTACAACAAAATATATGGGAACCAATCCCCTCAAACTACAAGGCCTATGAGTGAAAATGTTGACAGCTCAATGAAAAATGATGGAATCGACATGGAATTAGATGATGAAGATGATTTTTGCAAGTCACTTGCAAATGAAATTGAGGGAACCATGAAGTCTGAGCTAGAAAAGTATTTGACAGAACCGCTTGTTGATGATGATAACCTCGACTTACTAGGGTGGTGGAAAAGTGAATCTCATGCTCATGGATTTTCTGTTTTAGCTAAGATGGCTCGTGATATACTTGCAGTTCCCGTCTCAACTGTTGCATCGGAGAGTGCATTTAGCGCTGGAGGACGTATATTGGACTCGTTCAGGAGTTCTTTGTCGACAAGAATCGTTCAAGCTCTTGTTTGCGCTCAAGATTGGTTGCGTGTAGGTCATACTCCAGTCAACTTGGAGGAGGATTTGACTATGTTAGAAGAGATAGAGAAAGGTATTCCTAAAAACCTGTTAATATTCTTTTTACCTTGAACTCACATTCTAATGAGTATTTGCTAGTAATATTCATTCTTTGTTTATAATTTTTTTTTGTTAATCATTATCAGAGATCGAATCCAAGGGACTTGATGCTTCTGTTCTTGAAGTTTAAAGATGGAGTTTTTGTCACTAGAGGTATAATGCATATCACTGATTTGTTTGTACATTCATGTTTTAGATTAGCATGTAACAATACCATCATTTGACGGGATGGATGTTTACATGCACAAATATTTTTTTTATTGCATCTCATCTCACTCTACATTTTTTTGCTTTGCTACAGGTTATATACTTATATAATATATGGGTGGATGAACTAATGAAGTCCCTGGACTCCCTGCAATTTTCCAAATTAATTATTAGTTAGTGAAATCATTATACTTTATAATTAGAATTGAATCATTTAATTCATTTTGACAGTACAAATCACAAAATGTTTTTAGATTGAAATTACTTGTTTGCACTACTACTTTTGGATCAGCCATTGGTGTTCTGACTTCTGAATCAACTTTAGTCTTTAGATATTCTTGTTGGTTTAATTATAGTGGAATTACATATATGATGATGTTCAAAGTTCCCAATCAAATTTCTTATGTTGCCTATATTGGTTTAACAAAAGTAGAAAACAACTCGCTATTTGAATTGGATGATGAATATGCATTAGGCTTATTTGGGATCCCGAAATCCCGCCCGAAATCCCAAAGTCCCAATTTCGAAAAATCCCGACTTTATTTGGGATGGGATTGGGACGTGAAATAATTGTCCCGATCCCGAAATTCCAAAGTCCCAAATATTCCGTCCGACCCGTCCTAGTTTAAGGAATTTACATTTTACAAAAGATAAAACTAGAAAGAAGCAAAATAAACGAAGACCAATACATAATAAAGGTGAAAAAAAGGTGAAGTAGGGAGAAACGAATTGAGAACATGTATTTCAATTGTAAGAAATAGAGAAAACAATAGATCAATTGTTTGTACCAAATTTTACTCGCCTAGGTTAATTTCAATTGAGGAGGTCAAATCCGGACGAGTGAGAGCATGTACGTATTTCACCAATTGAGTTAGGATTTTTGTGAGTCATTCTTATCCGACTATAAATCAACAATTTTTTTTTCATTGAATTTGTAGGTTGACCGATTGTCCACTATAAATTTATAGAGTTGTGCTCTATTCTCTTTATCTGAAAACTTATTAATTTTAATTGCACTCCATTTAGTTCGCTTAATTACATTTAGTTGTTTTATACTACAATTCGATTCGCCCATTCATTTCGGATCGATTACATTAGACGAAGATAACAAAGTCTTAGTGTTCTCGTAAATTTTCACTGCATTATTTTTTTCCTCGATTTTATAACTTGTAATCTTGTTAATGGTGTTATTTTTTCCTCGTATGTGTACTCAATAGCAAAAAACCTGAACCTTTAGCAACGCGTCTAAAATGCGAACTACAAAAATTTGAGGTATAAATGTATATATAGTATATACGGTATACATATTGCATGGTCTGTAACAATGAGAATATCTCATTATAACTAGTACCTTGTTTATTCATATACTACATATATATCATAGAAGATCCCAAATTTTGGGATTCCAATCACAAGACAAGAAACTCAATATCCATAAGTAATCTAAAATTCGAACTAATAGACCTCACTTATTCATTCTTAGGAATCAAGTTCAGAGCCGCAGACAACATGTTTTTAATGAACGTGTTCATTTCCTTCAAGTCCTTTGCAGCAACGAAATTCCCAGCATCCTTCGCCTCAGCTTTCTCCTGCAATTTGTCTCGTTTGAGCCCTGCTTCGCACTCGTCGGTATTGAAAATTGCAGCCTCGATGAACTGTTTAGCGTCAGGATAAACTTTTGTAAGGACTGCATTGATTGCATCCTCGACTAGATCATCTAGAGGAACGTATTGATCCGTACAATCGGACAGAGCAGATTGTAGTAGCGGAGGCAAGTCAGGTTCTTGAGCCATAGTACTTATTGCCGTGGAGAGATTGGCTGCATTTGTTTCCACATATCTGGGGTCAAATAAAAGAAAACTACATGAAGCTTTCATCTAGCTTATAAGCTATCAACTAGGTTTTTGAGACGCAGATAAAATAGTAATGAACATTGATAACAGTACTTGAGGGTATAGAAGGCGAGGTCATTGGGTGAGGACTTCTGTTGTTCAGTTGCTTTGTTGAGAGTGTCAACGCAATCAGATTCGTAAGCACCAATGCCGTGACATGCCCTTTCAATGAGTGAATTATGGGCTCTATTAGTCCCAGGCTCATCAGAAATTTTCTTCTTCCCGTGGAACTTGAGGCGTACGCGTAGTGGTTCGGCGGTGATGAAAGCTGGGCATAGGATTAGACCAAATAGAAGAGCTGAGACGAACGTATTGTTAGCCATGTTTTATATCTTCTTTCTACTTTTTTTTCTCTTGATCCGTGCTTATTTATTTTCTTGTGTTAATGAAGTGTGTAAATGGCATTGCATGAGGTAGAAAATTCAGGGTGAATTTAATGGTATGGAATTATATGTTGTTATAAATATGAGATTTGAGTTAATTACAGCAAGTGACCAGACATTTGTGAGAAAAATAAGCTTTGCCATTGTATTTGTGGTATTGTTGAACATACATCGTACACAGAACACAAGTCATGTATTGTCATCTTAATTTTGGTATGATGTTTGTCTGTCACATGGAATAAAATCTTTGTATTACTTACTAATATATCAACTTTGACTTAATTTAACAATGTATTCATGTCGTTTGGGCAGAATCGAAAATAGCAGAGCTATATTATGTACAGAGAAAACGTCCTGGCGAAAGCGAAACCAACGGGCACGATGCCGAGTCTTCGACTATAGACAAAATAGAAAAAATCGGCTCAAGATCATTGACCAATTACAAAATTAAAAATTGGGCATTCTTTGATCTCAAACAATGAACTCATGGGTGCAACGAGATGACTAGTGTTTCTTTAGTAGTCATTTATTGCATTCCAACAAAATATTATACAAGGTGTCATTCTACTGGTGCACGATCTCACAATTCGTGCCTACTTCTAGTTCGTAATACAAATTATACAAGTAAATAAGTTATTACGTCCCAAACCCCTCATCCCAGATCATGCATATGCTTTAGGTCCAGAACAATGTGGTCAACCATCCACATGTCCGGTTTAGTTACATTTCAGTTGGAAATGAAGTGAGTTCTTTTAGGGATGAATCGAGGCAATACGTTGGGGACCTCCTTTTTGCCATGTCATACATTTACGACGCGATGCAATTGCATGGGTATGGGAACCGAATCAGAGTTTCCACCGCAATTGACATCGGACTCCTAGAGCTCCTACCCACCTTCGAATGGGAAGTTCAGGCCTGACGTGACGACATCATTCACACGTCCAATTATTGAATTTTTAGTGAACACACAATAACCGTTACTGGCAAACATATACCCTTACTTCTCTTACATTGTAGGACATGTTGACCTAAGATACATGCTTTTCACATTCGACTGAATTGATGTCGAAGGAACTCGGTACTAGAATCTATTCTACGCCATGCTGGATGCTATGTATGCGGCAGTTGCAAGGGAAGGAGGATCTTCTCTTGAAATCGTGGTGTGAGAGAGTGGTTGGCCTTTGACTCGAGGTAACGGGGAGACTATGGAAAATGCAAGGACTTACAACACAAATTTGGTACGACGCGTGGGAGCCGGAACGCCTAAGAGACTTGGGGCTATTCAAACATACATATTTGTCATGTTCGATGAGGACCAGAAGACCAACGTTCCCACTGAGTGAACTTCGGCCTATTACGAGCAAATGGAGAGTCCAAATACCCCGGCATCACTTTCAACTAGTGATCAACTGGATATTAATTCATCCTAGCTATTTATACATATAACATACCTATAATAACATTCCATTCAATTATAAGGAAAATAATGCTTTAAGCTAGTTTTATTACATGAATGTGTGATGAGCCTATATTTTAGAGTCTCATATCGTTCTTTTTATCGTCTTTTGTTAGTCTTTATTTACATTATTAGTGTGTCTTGTGCGTTTTTATGTGTTTTGTGTTGTAATTGTGTTTTACAGGTTTTCGTGTGTTTAGAGATGTTTTGGAGGAAAAACGATGCTCTTAGAAGGTCGTATCCGAGTAGAAGCTCAAAACTCCACTTATGAGGCGAATTATGAAGAAGCTGTTCAAAAGGACGCAAGACGCGTCCCAGAATCATCAAGACGCGTCTCAGAACTTGCAGCCCGCAAGACGCATCCTAGGACGAGTCTCAGGAACCCGCAAGACGCGTCTCAGTTTTTCCAGGACGCGTCTCGCGACCTTTTATTCTCATAATCTGTTTTCTGCGCGCCACTTAGTCTTTTATTTGTAGATTATTTCAGACACTTCTTTCTTACGTTCTTTTTCACTCTCAAGCAAGAAAAACCCTAGTTTGGTTCTCTTGCCTTAGTTTATCATTGATTTCACTTGTAATCGTTCCATTGACATTGGATTTGGATCTTGAGGTTAGATTATCAATCTAATTACCCTTTCTTTCACAATTTCTCATCTTGTGTTTGATTGTCTTGGTGAATGCTTGTAATCTCTCATATTATGTTTAATTCGATTGTGATTGTCATTGTGTATGTTATTGCTTGTGCCATGAGTAACTAAACCTTCAATAGATGCGGTAGCAATGTAGGACTAATCGAATTAGGATCTTGACCTAGGGTTTTCTCAAACTTCGTAAAACCCCCAATTTCGGTAGTCTTTTCTCGAATCTTCAAAACCATTCAGGTTAAGAATCAATCGTCTGACAATCGATTGATTTCCTACTTTACATCTTCAAAGAATGTCTTGGTTAAACAGAAATTGGTATTTTATCTGGACAAATAACTGTGACAGCATATGAACACTTGGTCTGATCCGTATTTGATTATTCTGAAATGCTATCGTGTCTATTTCCCTTCTCTCTGATTGAAAACCCTTTTAGTTTACTTAGTTTAATCATCACAACAAACTCAATTTTACAAACCGTTACCGCAAACTCTTACGTTTGATACTTGAAAACGTCATAGTTGCCTAGTTAGCTCCTTGAGAACGATCTCGTAGTTAAGGCTTGTTTACTCAACACTGCTTTAGTTACTTTATTTTTATCAAGTACTAATTTGAGCACATCAATGTGTCATTTATATATAGTTTTATACTATTATCAAGTTAATAAATTTGATGAATATCATTATAAATACATTTAACAAGTTGGCTATTTACAATACATACATATCTATCTTGGTCTATAAGGGATCAAGTTACAAAATGGTGTAGCCGAGTGGCAAACTGAGACACCCCGTACCCAAGAGGTCACGGGTTCGATCCCCGAAATAGGTGATTATTTTCTCCGTATAGAGAATTGGTTGAAATGTTATTAGAGATTATATTGATGATAAATTTATCCAAGGCTAAGAATTGTAATTGTAATATTGTATCTCAAAAAAAAAAAAGAAAAAAAAAGAAGAATAGAATCCTAAAAGAGGCTGCAAGGATTATGCTTGCTGATCACACTGAAATAAGTGAAGTCTGAAAGACTCCTTATGAATTATTCTCTGGGAGACTTCCTAATATCTCACATCTAAGATCTAAGAGTGTTTGGTTGCAAGTGTTTTGTTCTTAATTAACATTGGAACACAATATTTGAGAACATTCAAACCAAAGGCATAGGAAGGAATATTCCTAGGCTACTCTCTGAACATCAAGGCTTATAAAATATGTATAAGAAAAGAATTCAAAAGATTGAAGAATCTGTTCATGTTGTATTCTATGAAAACAAATAAGGAGAGCCTGCTGGAATAGACCTTTCTGAAAGATTCATGAAGTTGATAATACAAGAACCCATTGAAGAGAATCATAATGGAAAGAAACCCATCATTGAAATAGAGGATGGGTCTGACGAAGAAAGGCCAACCACTGATCCAAGTAATAACCAGATGATTCTAAAGCGTGATGAGAAATTTCCATCAAGAAACTCTGAAGTGGAATCACCTGGTGAAAGTTCTCAGAAACCTTATGAAGAATGCAAAGAGGTCACTGAAGAAACTTCACCCGCAAGGGAACCAATTTCTGAATCTCCGGATACTGAGCAAGTATCTGACAACGAGAATCTAGATATTGAAATGAATCACACAGATACTAATCCTCAAAGCTCAAGAACAATTAAGAGAAGGATTAGAGATCATCCATCTAAAGATGTAATTGGATTTTTTGACAAGGGAGTTAGAACTTGGAGAAGAGTTACTGAAGAAGCATCACTCTACGCTTGTTTCATCTCCAACATTGAGCCAAACACCATAGAGGAAGCATTGAAGAATTCTTACTGGATCTCATCAATGCAAGATGAATTGGATCAATTTGAGAGAAAAAAGTATGGAAACTTGCACAATACACTGAAGGGATAACAACGAGCAAATGGCCAAACTGATTCTCATTCATCCCAAACTCGCTTGGACGAATGATCTGGCCATTTGGAAGAGTGAAGTTCCTTCCTGGTGGAGGACCATGTGTTCCTGACGGAGGAACACGACCTTCCATTCCTTGGACCATTACTCCCAGTCCTTGAGTCTTAACTAGCGGATCAACAATTCTTTCATCCTCTGAGGAGGCGCTGGCAGTGTGTCCATTGCTTGGGTACTCCTCAAGATTCCTTGATACGATCCTAGTCAATCGCGTCCTCCTAGTAGGTGGCCTACCTCGTGGCCTTGGAGCGGGAGTTCCAACTGCAGTAGTGGTGGTTCTTGCTGACTTTCTTTGTCTTGCCATTGCTTATAGAGCTATGAAACTTTTTTGTAAAGTTTCCCACAGACGGCGCCAAAATGTTGAGGGTGAAGTCCCCCAATCTCTTAGTGAGTTCGGCTCTGTTCTTTTCAACTGAAATTTACTGAACCGAACTGAATTGAACTGAACTGAACTGAATTGTAGTATAAAATATAACTAAGCAGAACTGAACTGAATTGAATGAGTTTTCAGTTGAAGAGAACAGAGCCTTCTTCCTGAATCGTCTAGGTCCAAATCACTTCAATTTGTCCCAAGTAAAGGTCCAAAGCTCTTAAAGGGTAAGAACCTGCACAAGTAACTTTGGGGGGGGGGGGGGGGGGGTGGGACCGTAGACCCGGTTTGCTAAGTGTCAAACCGGGTAAAGACTTCACTTAAGAGAGACTGAAAATCTACTCTGTATAGTGTTCGGGATTAGTTCGTAAAGATGGCTTGACTTGCCCCTTATTATGGGAATGTGTGCCATATATATAGAGATTCCCCAAAGGGGATGGACTTCACCAGATCGTGCCAAGTGTAAGGCTCTGATTGCGCCAACAATGCTCCATTAGGCCCATGGCCCATTAAGAAGACTTAACCCATTTCCCTTTTGGGCTTTCGAGGGTAGTTTAGTCATTCTTCGAGAGAAATTAGAGGCTTCTGAGGTCCGTCTCGGACCCTCGCCCGAGAGTGCAGGTCCGAGGTTACGGTCCGGGTCATCATTCTGTTTGAGAGCACTTCTCTTAAACCACAAGGCATAGTGGTTCGGACCTTTATTGCCTCGGACTCTGTTCTCTGTTCTGGTGCTAGTTCACTTGCTTCCTTACGAGGTTAAGGACTTACATCCGAACCGTCTTCCGGGTCGGGCCCCCATGGCTTCAGATCACAGTTTGGGTCGGACCTACTGTCTTTGTGGTCCTTTCCACCGTTACAGTCAGGAGGGTCGGACCGGAGGTGGCCTTTGGGTCGGATCTCTGGGTCGGACCTTAAGGCCTTGGACCTTTGGACAGCTTGAGACACCTTAGGATTCATTCCAAAGGCGTCTTAAGACGGATTGGATTAAGGCAAGGATATTATTCGTCTTAAGAAGGATTTTACCAAAATATTTTAATATTTTGGTAAGTCAAGCCATCTTTACGAACTAATCCCGAACACTATACAGAGTAGATTTTCAGTCTCTCTTAAGTGAAGTCTTTACCCGGTTTGAGACTTAGCAAACCGGGTCTACGGTCCTAACCCCCCCTCCAAGGTTACTTGTGCAGGTTCTTACCCTTTAAGAGCTTTGGACCTTTACTTGGGACGAATTGGAGTGATTTGGACCTACGCGATTCAGGAAGAACTCACTAAGAGATTGGGGGACTTTACCCACAACATTTTCTTGTTCATCTTCTTCTTCTCCTTCCACGGATTGATTCTCAACTTCTTTGTCCACGGACGACGACAATACAACTACAGTCCGGAGTGGGGTAACAATTCGGACTGTTTCCTCCACCCCTGCTTCAAAAATACCCATTTCAGGGGCCGCATCGGTCGTGTCGTGGACCTCTTCTACGTTTATCTCCTGTGGATCCAGAACGAAAGGGATCTGGTTAGGGTTAATCCTAACATTATAACCTAAGTTTCTACAGAGAGCTCGGATTTCTAACGTTAACTCGGATTCATCCTCGCTCCGACGCGGACTGTTTATGACCCGAGTGGCCGTCTCGTGGATCGTCATTGCCTCCTGCACATTAGAAGACTCTGGGTAATCTTGTCGATCCGGATACTTAGATCCGGGCACGATTAACCGAAAAGATGGAGAGCTCACCTCGGGTTCTTCGCCACTTCGATTTGACACATATTCGTGACCCCGTTGATCCTCCACATTGCCAATGTCAACTTCTTCGGACGTCACGGAATAGGAGGATTCATCGGATGCATACTCCCCAGCTTCAGTCCGGTTTTGGCTATCACTATCGGACATCCTAGGGAAAGAAAGGAGGTCCTACAAATTAAAGGTTTAAGGTCCGAAAAACCCTTTCAGGTTCTTTAGGGTTAAAACCCCTAAAGGGTTCAGAGGGCACTAAGTGTTGTCGGATGTAGTTAGTTCGAAGTTAGTACAAACAATTTGAAGGTTCCGAAGAGACCTACTACGTACGCCCGAACAAGCTACATACAACACTTATCCGAACAACAATAGCATGGAAGAAAATTCTACAACACAAATTTCGGCAAATTTGAAAAGATGAGCGGTTGGATTGAAGGCAGCTAGCTCCAACGAACAAACTTCCTCTGACTCGGACTCTCTCTCATGCTCGGACTAAATTGCACTTGCTTCAGACTCACACAGATTGCGAAAATTATCTCTCTAAAAGTGAGAAATGAAAGCGACTGATGCCCTATTTATAGAGGGATATTTTGGGAAGCTCAACCGTCACATCAATTCAAGATTAAATCTGAGCCGTTGATCAAAATTCATCCAACGGCATAGTTCAAACTACCAGATGAAATGACCGTTACATCCAAAAATATATATTTCACGGTGATTAGAATTACAACACTTGCAACCTCGGAAGTAACACGGATCCCCATCCGTTCGGAGGTGATTCCTCTTCCTCACTCGGACGGATAAACCATCATGAATAACACGGATCCCCATCCGTTCGGAGGTGATTCCTCTTCCTCACTCGGACGGATAAACCATCATGAATAACACGGATCCCCATCCGTTCGGAGGTGATTCCTCTTCCTCACTCGGACGGATAAACCATCATGAATAACACAGATCCCCATCCGTTCGGAGGTGATTCCTCTTCCTCACTCGGACGGATAAACCATCATGAATAACACAGATCCCCATCCGTTCGGAGGTGATTCCTCTTCCTCACTCGGACGGATAAATCATCATAAACGATGAATTTTCATCCGTCCGGAGGTGATCCCTCTTCTCTGGTCAGATAAATTAATCATTGTCCGACACAGCAGACCCTTGTCCGTCCGGATAGGCTTGATGGCTTATGGGTGTTGAGCTATGAAATCGCCCATAGGATCATCATAGTACTTCCGCAGGCTTGATTAGTGAAAAACAAGACAAACGATCTTTTTGACCAATGATTATCTTGTCTTAACCTCCCGGACCCAACCGAATAATCAACTGTCCGTCACGCGAACCGTAGTCCGTCCGGATTTCACTAATGGCTTATGGGTGTGGAGCTATGAAATCGCCCATAGGTCCTTATTTGGATCCGTAGAGTTGATTGATACAGACAGTACCAACAGTCTTCTTACGAACGGGCTGCTTGGATCTTGTATCTACACGGATTCTCGTCCGTACGGATATCCCACGATGGCTTATCTCGAATAATTAACTAGAAATTTCACACGAATCCTCGTTCGTCTGGATATCCTCAATAGCTCGTGGGTTTGGAGCTATGAAATCGCCCCTAGGCCTTATTTTGGAACTTCCGAAGAGTCGACTAATAATACAAGATAAACCTCATCTCACTGACAGACGCATAACTTATCTCAAACACACACGGCCACTGTCCGTACGGATGCCCCTCGTCGACCAAATCCTTGGCAGTCGACTGAGACAACGTTACTTCCTTATGCCTTTTCGGACCTATGCTTAATCTCGCTTACAAATACCCCTTTTTTCATACTTACAGTCTGAGACCACACTCTCAGACTGTAAGAAAAAGGGGGGGGGGAGGGAGAGAGAGAGAGAGAGAGAGAGAGAGAGAGAGAGAGAGAGGTGAGGACGACAAAAGGCACGGACTTAACACCTTTTTTTTCTTATGAGGGACGGATTGAACAAGAAAAACAAAAATATCCTCTCTACTTTGAACTATAGTTCCACAACTATCTTCTACTAAGATACTTGGAAACTAGGGGGACATGTGTTGATACGAAAATATGTCCAATCCGTCTTAAGTCGCCTTTGGAACGAATCCTAAGGTGTCTCAAGCTGTCCAAAGGTCCAAGGCCTTAAGGTCCGACCCAAAGGCCACCTTCGGTCCGACCCTCCTGAGTGTAACGGTGGAAAGGACCTCAAAGACAGTAGGTCCGACCCAAACTGTGGTCCGAAGCCATGGGGGCCCGACCCGGAAGACAGTTCGGATGTAAGTCCTTAACCTCGTAAGGAACCAAGTGAACTAGCACTAGAAGAGAGAACAGAGTCCGAGGCAATAAAGGTCCGAACCACTATGCCTTGTGGTTTAGGAGAAGTGCTCTCAGACAGAATGATGACTCGGACCGTACCCTCGGATCCGCACTCTCGGGCGAAGGTTCGAGACGGACCTCAGAAGCCTCTAATTTCTCTCGAAGAATGACTAAACTACCCTCGAAAGCCCAAAAGGGAAATGGTTAAGTCTTCTTAATGGGCCATGGGCATAATGGAGCATTGTTGGCGCAATCCGAGCCTTACACTTGGCACGATCTGGTGAAGTCCATCCCCTTTGGAGAATCTCTATATATATGACACACATTCCCATAATAAGCGGTAAGTCAAGCTATCTTTACGAACTAATTCCGAACACTATACAAAGTAGATTTTCAGTCTCTCTTAAGTGAAGTCTTTACCCAGTTTGACACATAGCAAACCGGGTCTACGGTCCTAACCCCCCCTCCAAAGTTACTTGTGTAGGTTCTTACCCTTTAAGAGCTTTGGACCTTTGAGAGCTTTGGACCTTAGCTTTGGACCTTTACTTGGGACGAATTGGAGTGATTTGGACCTAGGCGATTCAGGAAGAACTCACTAAGAGATTGGGGGACTTCACCCTCAACAATACTAACATTTTTGTTATAAATCATTTACCAAGACTATTGATGAAGAGAGATTTGTCTTGTGAAATACCCAAAACATCTTATATTAAAAATAGGATGGAGTAGTATGTTTGTTATTTGACCCAGCGATATTCCTATCACACTTAAATTAATTCAGTTTATTTTTCTTGGAGCAATTGATAAACTTAATAGTCTCGTGAAATACTTAATTCATCTATCATAAAGTCTCTCTATATAACTTATTTAGAGACTTTGAACTATTCTACAATTTACCAATTATATAATCAAGTTATGATACTTAATTAATATAGTGTATCCAACCACCGACCCATACCCGGATCAATGGTCCCAAGAGCAAACGCCCGACACGGACTTCTGTCAATTGCTGACCCGGATCCGGGTTAAGAACATAGACAAAATTCTACTAATATTGTTAAGAACATATTGTGAAACAGAACGGATTAATTCTTAAAGATATGTTTACTGGTTGGTAAATTGTAAAATATAACCGTTATATTTAACTTGAATACATGTAGTTGTGTTGAGCAACATTTGCGATACACCGTCTATCAAAGAGAACGAATTAACATATATGAAGGATAGGATTTAAATATAGCAAAACATTTGATATTGATTGTATAGTAATCTAAAAGAAGTCTTTTTTTTTAATAAAAATATACAATTTGGGCTGCTATTTAGTTCCAGATAAATGATAAGGATAAGTGTAAAACTTGTAGCTGCGTCTCCCTTTTCTATACCCGTATGGACTGTGATGTACTACTTGTCTTTTAATTACTCCCAAATTGATTTCCATTCAACGAATGATCGTTTAATACTTTAATTTAGTGGCCGGGATAATTCTGCATTTAGTTCTCTCACCTACTAATTTCTCCACACAATACTTCTATAAGTACCTGAGTTTTTATACATGAATATGCATCACAAACAATAACATTTATATCTTGTTCGCGCTAACACCCTCCTAGGCTCCTAGTTATTCTATTCAT
Organism: Plantago major; assembly: GCA_026545765.1. NCBI lineage: Eukaryota > Viridiplantae > Streptophyta > Magnoliopsida > Lamiales > Plantaginaceae > Plantago > Plantago major. The sequence goes on from CM048843.1 coordinate 29,284,395, forward strand.
GGCTACCGTAGATTCATCAGGTACATTTTTTTCTCTATTATCTTTTTATGTAAACAACTTTAAAAAACTTGTTTAGAAAGTACGTAGTAGCTGTTTCATGAATGGTGCTAAACCAATCACTTGTTATATATACTATTCCAATGCAGTTGGTCAAGTAGGAGTTTGCAATGGGATGCTTGGTAGTTCACTGCCATCTCCATCAGAAGTGGTGGCGCTATACAACCGGAACAACATCCGAAGAATGAGAATTTACGCCCCTCACCAGCCGACCCTCCAAGCTCTTGCAGGCTCCAACATCGAGCTCATATTAGACGTTCCAAACCACGAGCTGCCAGGCATCGCAGCTAGCAAAGATCAGGCGTATGCTTGGGTCCATAACAATGTGGTGAACCATCCAAATGTCCGGTTTAGGTACATTTCAGTTGGAAATGAAGTGAGTCCTCTTAGGGATGAATCGAGGCAATACGTTAATGACCTCCTTGTTGCCATGTCATTCATTTATGATGCGGTCCAATCATATGGGTACGGGAACCGAATCAGAGTTTCCACTGCAATTGACACCGGGCTCCTTCATAAGAACTCCTACCCACCTTCGAATGGGAGGTTCTCCGGCGAGACAACATCATTCATTCGCCCAATTATTCAATTTTTAGTGAACACACAACAACCGTTATTGGCGAACATATACCCTTACTTCGCTTACACTCGGGCTAGAGGAGAGATTGACCTAGGATACGCGCTATTCACATCCGACGGAATTGATGTCGATGGATTTAGGTACCAGAATATATTCTACGCCATGTTGGATGCTATGTATGCGGCAGTTGCAAGGGAAGGAGGATCTTCTCTTGAAATCGTGGTGTCAGAGAGTGGTTGGCCTTCGGCTGGAGGTATAGGGGCGACTATGGAAAATGCAAGGACTTACAACACAAATTTGGTACGACGCGTGGGAGCCGGAACGCCTAGGAGACCTGGGGCTATTGAAACGTACATCTTTGCCATGTTCGATGAGGACCAGAAGACTGGCGCTCCCACTGAGAGGAACTTCGGCCTATACCGAGCAAATGGAAAGTCCAAATACCCCGGCATCACTTTCAACTAGTGATCAACTGAATATTAAACATATAACATATCTATAATAATATTCCTTTTAATCATAAGGAAAATAAAGCTCTAAGCTAGTTTTGTCACATGCATATGTCGTTATACATAGTTTTGTACTTTTATCAAGTCAATAAATTTGATGAATATCATTATAAATGCTATTTGAATGATTACAATACTGAAAGTATATATGTCTTATAGACAATCGAATTGAGGACAAATATACATATTCGATTCAATATTTATTTATAATTATTGTTCATCTATAAATAGGCATTACAGTATGTAAATGTTATTATCTGTTTGTCTGTAATTGTTCACATATGTGTTCCCATGAGCTTTATGTTATCACTAAGAATGTGAGATCTTGAGTGACATAACATGGCTCTAAAATAGCCCCAATCAATGATCATCGAGAATGGGATATCGATGATGCATTGGAGATTGGCATGTGGTCTGCATCATATACTTTGAGGGAATAGTAGTTCTCACGACTACGAATTACTTAGTAATCCGTGATGGACACATGGACACTTTAGAGAGTGTTGGTATACCCAGTCGAGAAACCGTTTGATGTACTCTATTTACGTGTCTACGGAAGTAACGTTTGTAGGGTGGTGTAATATTTCTTTGACTTGAGGTTAATACTTACTACATGTGTGGACTCGTGTGCTTTGACCATGACCAATGCTTGCACTCCTTGTAGGGGTAGATACGACATGTGTTGGGCACATTACGAAACACATGTTAGTAGTAGTTGAACCAAGATAGGATTCATTCCTCAAAATAGACTTGGAGAGAACACTTAACTTCTCATTACTAGTTTGATCAAAGTCGTTGGTCAACGCAATATATGTTTGGCATGGTGTTTCAAATATTATGGATCAATTAGTAGAATGAGATAAAGTGATTAAGTTGTTGGAACATACACGAAATCAAGTTCTAGACTTAATTGAGTGTTCGCGAATGAAAGGACCGGATCATCTTAAGCTCTACATTACAGGTGGTTTGCAATCCTTTCAAACGTTCCTTATATATTGAGAATGTTTGGTAAATTGTCTAGGAGTTTCACCAAACCTTAATTAGATTAGTGCTTACTTACATAAGGCCCTATGGGTCACACTTTGTGGTGATTGTTCTACTAACTGAGTATTAGAGTAAATTAAATATTGATTGGATTAATAAATATTTAATTGACTATTATTGAGAATTGATCTATTTGATAGAAACAATTAATAAGTCAAATTGGATTTGTCGGAATTAATTAATTGTTATAATTTAAGAAAGTAAATTAATTGAATTGGATTTAATTTATATTTGAAGAAAGATTAATTAGATTAAATTGGATTTAATTGAAGCAAGAAAAGTTTATTTGGACCAAATTGGAATGAAGTCCAAATGTAAAAGCCCAAAAGAGATAAAGAAAAATAAGTTGGGCTTGGTGGGTTTCAAACCCATGACTTGATGTTTGATGGATTCAAGCCCGACCAACTGGGCTAAGAGTCTTTTGTGTACTAAAATACTACTCGAGTATATAAGTACACCGTGTCCTGCGAATTTCATATAGAAGAAGACACACAACACTAGCCTTCTCTTCTCTTAGCTATCATCTTTCTTCATGATTCAATCCTACTCACTAAATAGTTTAGTCTAGTTTCGAACGGGAACCTCCTAGCGTTCTTCGGTAGAAATAAATTGCCCGTGGATACCGAGGTCGAGGAAGCTAATCATGATGTATTGGGTTTCAACATATCATACATGGCGAACAGATTTGAAGTACTTGACGAATAGATTCGCAGAAGAGCTTTAAGGTTTTAAAGCTGTTGTCTGGAAAGTTAGTGCGACAAGTAAGTATTGATTTGCTTGTTTTACGTTATATAGTCATTAGATCAAAGTTTAATATGCTATAAATTTTCGAATTCCGCTGCGTTAACTTAGAGTTTGCATTGCATATTTTTCAACAGTGGTATCAGACCACTCCCAATGGGTCGTGAGTTAAGACCGTGAATAGTTGCAGTCGTGACGGTGATTCTTAACGCAGAAAAAAAAAGCATCGATGGGTCGTCGGACGACTGTGAATAGTTTTTTTTAATTATTTTTTTCGTATTTTTTTTATATTTTTTTTTAGCTTGCTTCACATATTATAAGAGTGTTTAGAATTTGAAATTACTTAAATTGGATTCTTAAAACTCGTTTTATAATTTATTAAGATTGAAATCAGAATGAAAAAAAATGAAAAATGAGTAATTTATAGATCTCGAAATGAGTTATATTTATAGATCTCGAAAAAATATAGCCGTTGGGATATTTTTTATTTAATATTACTTTATAAATTAATTTTAAAAAATAAAAAAAATAAATAAAAATAAAAAAGGGGTGGGGCCCACCCGGTCGTCCGGTCGGCTGGGCCCCAATGGTCGATGACTTAAAATTCGGCCTTAAGGCCGAATTTTGAGTGGCCGTCTTCTCCACGGCCGTGAGGCACGGCCGTCCCGACGACCACTCCCACTGGGAGTGGTCTCAGCTAGGCTGATTTTAATAACTATATATATATATTTGTGTATAAAATCGTGGTTTAAAATTAAATTGATTCCCATGTTTGATTTGATTAATTTAATTAATTAGGTTAATTAAGCACAACCCAGTTGCGAACTCTTTATCTCTGTTGATTCATCGATCTGGGTTTATTAAGTTTCAGTATTAATCGAACTGGGTTTGCTCGAACAGAGACTTCGAGTCTCGTATCTTCCCGTCCACCGCCTTCACCACTGCCGGTCCGAAGCCACAGGCTTATCCTGCTCTCGCATAAACGATTCGCGACTGCCATAGCCTTCACCTCCTGTACTGATTTGCGTCTAGTGTGTGAGTTGAATGCTAATCCAGAACTAATCTACATTGACGGATGTGTGGAAGCTTGTGCTATCAAGATTCAAAGCGAGTATGGCAGCATTCGCGAGTTCTAGTCGACATTTGATTCTCGATTGATTATCTTAGACGATGATTCCTGAACGGTTTATGAGTTTGACGTTATACGCGAAGGTTTACTGACCCATTATTCGATCTGGGCTGAAGAAATCGATTTTAGAAATTTTGATTTTGTTACAGGGACTTAATTGAGGTTTTAGAAAACTTAAAGGGCTTGCTTTTGAGAATTAGATGGTACTGAGGACTTGTGCGTAATTTGTTAATTTCTGAAATTACAAATTGAGCCCAAAAGATTTATGCCTTATTCAGTTGAGCCCATAATGTTTCTGAATTATTAAATCAGGCGCAAATTGTTTCTGCCTTATTCATTGAGTTCAAAACCTTCTGGAAATTTCGAATTTACCTCATATTTCGAAATAGTTTTTCGATTTGATTTTAGAAAATTGCAAAGGGGTCCAGAATACTTAGAAGTTATATTTAAGGGTTGCTTTGTCCAGAATACTTAGAAGTTATATTTAAGGGTTGCAAAGGGGTCCAGAATATTTTAGCCTTTAAGGTGTTAGAAACTGCAAATTAATTTTTAGATGGTTTATAAATTATATTTAAGGGTTGATTTGTATTTTAGAAAGCTAGGAACATGTTTGGACACATGTTAGAAATAGTAAAATTTGGAGTTGTTATAAATTAGATCTATAACTTATTTTTAAATTAGATTTAGAATATATAATATAGTTTTAATCAACGTTTGTATCACATTGTTTGCTTAGAGCAACTTTATGTTTGAGTGTGAATTTAGAATTTATCTTTGATTATGCTTGGAGTATATGTTATGTGAATTTGTTACATGTTTATTTCTATGCATCGTTTTTAAATTCATGTAATAAATAATGTTCGCATTATGTATGGGTAGGCGACACCCATTATTTATTGTACTGTATTTATGCATGTATGCGATACTCGTTAATTGTTAGACCGCATATAGCATGTTTGGGTAGGCGGCGCCCAATATTTGATTATTGTACCTGAACTAGTATAAATCTTGTTTAAGCGGTTAATAGCCCGACATAAATGTTCCCCGTTCAAATTTAAGTCTCGAACTTGGTTCAAAAGACGTCATCCTCACAATTGAGTGGTGTTTCAGACCTTTTCGTTCGAAAGTATTTACACCCTAGTGTTTGCTTTGTTCTACAAGGCGAGAACCCACTCATAGGTCAATTGTGTAGAACCGTGTGATGGTTGTGACTTACTTAGCTATGTCTATTCGCCCTAGCATGAGAATAGTCTAGGGACGTCGACCAAACTTGGTTTGATCAACCAAGAGTTGCGAAAGCAATTGGTTTAGAGACCTATCAGCTCAACTATTGCAGTGATCAGCCCTAGCAGAGGTTGTAGTAGTGTGAATGTGGATCTTGGCCATTAAGATTCATGATTAGATATGAATCCGTATTCTTCCGATGGGGTCGTTGAATACGTTAAAATTAATGGAACTAAATAAATCAAAAGACCTTGATTATTTAGTCGCTGAATGTGAATGTTGTGAATTTTTTATCTAGAGTTAAATTAATTCCCGCTTTATTTATGTTATGTTTTTATATAGTTGTTGTGAAATGGCATGTTGTTATAAGATGAATATTTTAGTGTTACCAAACTTTAATGTTGACACCATAATTTACGTTTAGTATATATTTGATTGAGCAAGTATTGGACTAGCATATTTATGTGTATGCTTTGTGAAAGCTTTGAGTGTTTTAGTTTGACACACACTCATATGAAATAGAAATGAAGTAATCTTGGACGAAGTAACATATTTGATATGTGAAGTATAATATATAGGTAGCTTGCATTAAAACATGAGAATGTGAAAGTCATTATAAAACACGCTAATGAGTATGTGCTAGGACTTCTGGTAATGATCAACCTCCTTCGTGAAGTTGACAAAGCCAGTGGGAGCATAAGCTCATATGATGGTCAAGACGAGTTTTATTTGTTCGTAGGAATTTGATTTCCTTCTTCACAAGTTCTCATGTGATAAGTAATAACTAGGTTATTATTTAAGGGAGTTAGTTTCTTAGAGAATATTGTTTGACAATACTCATGTTTTATCTCTTCATTGATGATATTAAATTCATAGTGAATTTGATGTCCCGTGAAGTGACATTTTGCAATGCTACTTAACTCGACTATTTTACTAAGGCCACTATAAGGATAAAAGTGTGCTCATAGTGAGCACATCTGTTCCATCAAGCCAAGAGGCAAGAGAAAGCAAGCATGAGTACACCGAGAATGGTTCTAATTGAGTATACTCTTATCCTAAAATGCGGATTGATAAAAGGAAGAGCACATCTAAGAGATTATTAGATTTACCGTGATTATAGTAACACGATAAATTTATAATGCAAAGTTTTAAAATCCTCGAAATAAAGCAAGTGCCTATATTTCTAGGAAAAATACTAATTGTGTATTGGATATAGGATATCCACCTTAAGAAAGTTAGTTCAATAAGATATTGATACTAAATTGAAGCTGTTAGACATGTACTTCAATTATCAAGGAGCATTATTTCCAAACTTGTAAAGACGGTAGTGGACTTACTTACTATTAGTTGGATTGATAGCATAAAGGTAGACGTCTTCAAGATTGTGGATTAGAAGTTCCTGACGAGAGACATAACTTTCTGAAACACACAATTAGAAGACTTCATATAACAAATCGGATTTCCAACTTCTCTGATTTTATTAATTTGCTTAAATCCGTGAGACAAAGAACTGCACAGTTAAGTAAAATTAGATTACTTTACACCATCTGTTTTAAAACATATGGATTGTGGATCTCATCACTGGAAAGATGACCAATGTATATCCTTTAAAAATGATATGAGACATAGAATGATTTGAGAAGGTATTACCCTCCTAGACTTGGTCAATGAGAGTAATACTTGAATTTGATTCGTGGATTGTTATAAGAGGCATGGGTTCTATTTGGTTGGACAAACCTGAACCTGTTTGGACTATGGGTTCCATTAGAATGGAATAACTATGTATGACATGGAAATGACCCATATGACTTTGCTGCATATTTTATTTCTTTGAAAACACGTGAAAATAAAACTCAATTAATTATTAGTATAATCCCTGTTTGACCAGTCTTAGAGAAACCATAATAGTTATGATTTAAGTTGTCTTCTTATTACGTATTTTGAAATAGGGTTGCCCTACAAATGTAATTAAAGACACGATTCAGAAGTAGGATTATGGATTAAGAATGGATAAATTTGTGGATTGGATTTCTAATCTCTTTGGAACATATGGTTGATTGTTCCATAGTTAAAGTATTCTTGGAATGAGAAAGGAGATGGAACCTGAAATAGTTTCAATACCACAAATTTACCATTAAGGTTAATCACTTGTCGAATAGTCATGACAGAGAATCAGTGGGAGAGTTGAATAATCTATTAGCTAGTGGGAGCATATCACTTAGTCATATGCCCGAGCTAGCATTCTGATGATGTCTCTTTAGAATTGGACACCCTCACATAAGGAATGCATGCAATTTAGAGATTACACGATCTCTCTCTCTCAAGGAAAGCATTTGATTGCAAACCTTGGATATTCTCATTGATTGATTATGACAGTATTTGAGAACCTCATGACATTTAGAATGTATATCTTAATACAAACGCAAATTCATAAACTCCATAGGTTGTACAAAATAGTCATGACAATTTGAATTGTATTGATTCCTCTTGGAGGATCATGATTTTGGAGACATTCCTAGAAGAATGAAACTGCAAACCTATCCTAAGACGATATTTGATATGGACTTGGAAAGGTGGCCTAAAGCCATAAAATCTTAAAGATGGACTAAAAGGATTATTCAAGTTCTAGAACTTGAATATATTATTACATTTGATGCATGCATAAGTTTTCAAGGAAAACTTGAAATTCGATATCTACATATACAAACTAGTGGCTAAAATTTGTGGTTATGTTTGGAACATAAACTATAAAATTATTTACCAGTATTGTAGATAAAGTCCATTAAGATTTTACTTGCACTATTTACATACGAAAATCGCATCATTCATTTGATGATGGTCTGATAGGTTTCTATATGTAGAAACTTTACATAAAATGTGTTTGACACATTTGTAGACATTAATGCTTCAAAGTGAAATCATTCATACATATGCAAAATATAGTAAGTCCATTGTGAACTTATGTAAGCCTTTAGGAGTTACAAATATTACCTGAAGGAATAAGTCAAATAGTTTGACTTATAGAAAGGTAAAGGAAATTCATACATCTTTTGAAGAATTATGAAAGGTGACTATTTAAATGGTTGTATATATGTTTGACACATATAAATCATTAGAGATAGTTTTACATCAACATTAAAATAAAAGTATTGGTTAATCAAGACTTTCATTGTGAAAGACTTGACTTAAAGCTATATAATATCTCGATATTACGATTTCACTGGATAACCTAGTATGATATTATGACTCGCATGTTCACTAGTATAGGAATGTGTTGTGTTGTTTATTAAATATTCTATAGAGAATATAATGCTGAGTTACGTATGTATACTCTCAATATTGGATTGTCCTATTGAAGTATACATCAAGTACATATGAGGATTGTCGTATAGTACGACTATGTACACCGTGCATTTATTATGCGAATCAGATATGACTCATGTAAAACAACACTTCATGTGAACAGTGGGAGCTAGCATAAACTTGGCTTATGCATGGCAAGCTTTTGTAGATGTGGTGATTGGAGTCATCACATTCTATGAAATTTATTCATCTTAATAACAATATTAGATTGGATTGTATCGGGTAATTAGATTAGATTTAATAATTAGATTATTAAAGGTTCAACAACTTTAGTCTGGTACACAGCTGATATGAGTTCTTAGAAGAACAGGGGTAGTTCCAAGTGTTAGTAATCGAATTTAGAGATTGCGACTACTAGTGCGATTGCATATGCTAAGGAACCAAGATCTTATGATATTAGCTAGAACATACTGAGATGCTATCAATGGATTAGAGACCATTGCTAGATAATAACATAGAAATAAAATGATTTCTCCTTGAGTAAACATTGGCTGATTCTTTCACCAAACCTTGTCTTTAAAAAGACAATTTTGCCATTGAAAGAATCTACGTGTTGGATGCACGTGAGTGATTGACTCTAGGCCAAGTGGGAGATTGAAAGTATATATGTCCTAGAGACAATCAAATTGAGGACAAATATACATATTCGATTCAGTATTTATATATGATTATTGTTCATCTATAAATAGGCATTACAGTATGTAAATGTTATTATCTGTTTGTCTGTAATTGTTTACATATGTGTTCCCACGAGCTTTATGTTATCACTAAGAATGTGAGATCTTGAGTGACATGACATGGCTCTAAAATAGCCCCAATCAATGATCATCGAGAATGGGATATCGATGATGCATTGGAGATTGGCATGTGGTCTGCATCATATCCTTTGAGGGTGTAGTAGTTCTCACGACTACGAATTACTTGGTAATCCGTGATGGACACATGGACACTTTAGAGAGTGTTGGTATACCCAGCCGAGAAACCGTTTGATGTACTCTATTTATGTGTCTACGGAAGTAACGGTTTGTAGGGTAGTGTACATTCCTTTGACTTGAGGTTAATACGTACTACATGTGTGGACTCGTGTGCTTTGACCATGACCAATGCTTGCACTCCTTGTAGGGGTAGATACGGCATGTGTTGGGCACATCACAAAACACATGTTAGTAGTAGTTGAACCAAGATAGGATTCATTCCTCAAAATAGACTTGGAGAGAACACTTAACTTCTCATTACTAGTTTGATCAAAGTCGTTGGCCAACACAAGATATGTTTGGCATGATGTTTCAAATATTATGGATCAATTAGTAGAATGAGATAAAGTGATTAAGTTATTGGAACATACACGAAATCAAGTTCTAGACTTAATTGAGTGTTCGCGAATGAAATGACCGTATCATCATAAGCTCTACATTACAGGTGGTTTGCAATCCTTTCAAACATTCCTTATGTATTGAGAATGTTTGGTAAATTGTCTAGGAGTTTCACCAAACCTTAATTAGATTAGTGCTTACTTACATAAGACCCTATGGGTCACACTTTGTGGTGATTGTTCTACCAACTGAGTATTAGAGTGAATTAAATATTGATTGGATTAATAAATATTTAATTTACTGTTATTGAGAATTGATCTATTTGATAGAAACAATTAATAAGTCAAATTGGATTTATCGGACTTAATTAATTATTATACTTTAAGAAAGTAAATTAATTGAATTGGATTTAATTTATATTTGAAGAAAGATTAATTAGATTAAATTGGATTTAATTAAAGCAAGAAAAGTTTATTTGGACCAAATTGGAATGAAGTCCAAATGTAAAAGCCCAAAAAAGATAAAGAAAAATAAGTTGGGCTTGGTGGGTTTCGAACCCATGACTTGATACTTGATGGATTCAAGCCGAAGCAACTGGGCTAAGAGTCTTTTGTGTACTAAGATAGTACTCGAGTATATAAGTACACAGTGTCCTGCGAATTTCATATTGAAGAAGACACACAACACGTTTCTTCTCTTCTCTTGGCCATCATCTTTCTTCATGATTCAATTATCCATAACCCTACTCACTAAATAGTTTAGTCTAGTTTCGAACGGGAACCTCCTAGCGTTCTTCGGTAGAAATAAATTGCCCGTGGATACCGAGGTCAAGGAATCTAATCAAGATATATTGGGTTTCAACATATCATACATGGCGAACAGATTTGAAGTACATGACGAACAGATTCGCAAAAGAGCTTTAAGGTTTTAAAGCTGCTGTCTGGAAAGCTAGTGTGACAAGTAAGTATTGATTTGCTTGTTTTACGTTATATAGTCATTAGATCAAGTTTAATATGCAATAAAATTTTCAAATTCCGCTGCGTTAACCTAGGGTTTGCATTGCATATTTTCCAACAAATACATACATACATATCTATTTTGGTCTCTAATAGATAAGTTATAAAAATTTAAACTAATAATAATATTTATAATATACTACATATCTATTTTGGTTTATAAAGTTGACTCAATTTGCCGGTCAATTAGTCGTCACTATTTGACAGGAGACATTTCAATTCAAATCATGAACTAATTGCTACACAAATTTGTCTTACAAAATAAATCTTCATTTTACGTGTTCATTGCTCTTAAAAGTCTTTCGACACTTGATCATGTCAATTCAATATTAATCCAATGTACTGGACATAACATAACACTTTTCTAGTTGTGCTAATATATAGGTTTGCCCTTACTCACTACTCGTTAGTTTTACCGGTCCCAATTTTTGGGGCAGGTATATAGCTGTGCTAATATATAGGTTTGCCCTTACTCACTACTCGTTAGTTCTACCGGTCCCAATTTTTGGGCCAGGTGTTATTTTGGGCATGGCCCACCCACACCTGGACTGTGATTGAATATTGGACTAGGCGAATAAGTCTCCTAATAGACTTATGTAGACCAGAAGACCGGCGCTCCCACTGAGAGGAACTTCGGACTATTCCGAGCAAATGGAGAGTAGTCCAAATACCCCGGCATCACTTTCAACTAGTGATCAACTGGACATTAAACATATAACATACCTATAACAATATTCCTTTTAATCATAAGGAAAATAAGGCTTTAAGCTAGTTTTGTTACATGCATGTGTCGTTATACATAGTTTTGTACTATTATCAAGTCAATAAATTTGATGAATATCATTATAAATACATTTACCAAGTTGAATGATTACAATACATACATACATATATATCTATTTTGGTCTCTAATAGATAAGTTATGAAAATTTAAACTAATAAGAATAATAATATATTTATAATATAATATATATAGGGACAATTACAAATTGGTGTTATCCCCAAATCTTTCCAACTAATTAGTGATACATAATATCTTTACTACAATTTAGTGTCTATATATCTAATTTCAAAGATGCCCTATAACTAAATACTAAATATAGTATATATTTAATAATCAAAATTTATCATCAATTATCTAATCATCTATCAGAATTTGTTTAGATTTAGTTTAGTAAGATTAACCAAGCACCAACAAAATAAACGATACCCTCATCTCTCAGCATTTAATTGCAAGCATCATTTAGCATTATATTACAAGCATAATTCAATACGAAACAAACATCATACTAATAAATATATTGCAAACATTATTTAACATTACATTACAAGCATCATATAATACAAGCATTCAATACGAAACAAGTATCATATTAGTACTGCAAGCATCATTTAGCATTAAATTACAAGCATCCAAAACGAAACAAGCATCATATTAGTTACACAGGCACCATTGAACATCAAAGTATCAATCATCATTCTTCAATAGTTACAACAAGCATCAAGCATCATATTAAGATAGCATCCAAATTTGAATAAGGAAAAACAAAAATAACTCAATGCAACCCATTAATTGAACACATCCCAATAGAATTAAGTTAAGGAGGTACAATGTTAATAAAAAAAAACATGGAAAAAAATGATTATGGAGGATGTTAGAAGCTAGAGGGTTGATTATTGTGATTATGATGCTTGTATCAAGTATCAGATGGTTGTATAAATTAGGAGATGCTTGTTTGTTTCAACTTACGTCCAGCGTATGAACGTGTTGATAATGTTGTGTTTTGATTTAGTTTTTCTATAAATAAGGTATTGATTTTATCAATAATGATATATTTAATTTCAAATTTACTAAAAATAATAAAATCACTAATTTGTAGGAAATTTATCACTAATTTTTTGGATTTTTTTTTTAATGTATAACTAAAGTGTAAGAAGTTTTTGAAAGTTACACTAATTTGTAATTATTCCTATAATATATACTTACATATCTATTTTGGTTTATAAAGTTGACTCAATTTGCCGGTCAATGAGCTTCTAGTCGTCTCTATTTGACCGGCCGGAGGCATTTCAATTCAAATCATGAATTAATTGCTACACAAATTTGTCTTACAAAATAAATCTTCATTTTACGTGTTCATTGCTTCTAAAAGTCTTTCGACACTTGATCATGTCAATTCAATATTAATCCCATGCACTGGACATAATACGTTACTAGTTGTACTAATATATAGGTTTGCTTACTCATTACTCGTTAGTCCTGTCGGTCCCAATTTTTGGGCCAGGGCCATTGGCCCATATTTTGGGCATGGCCCACCCACAACTGGGTCATGATTGAATATTGGACTAGGCGAATAACTCTCCTGATAGACTTATGTAGAGACGAACTTATGTTGTATAGAAAATCATCGATGTTATTAATTAAAACGTCTATATGGTTAACATTACTTCATCAGTCCTGCAGAATTTAATACATTTATCATTTTTAATTAGTTGTCCCATACAACTTCATCTATTACTAAAAAAATAAAACTACCCTATACCCAATAAATATTAAACAATCAATACTTTATACACAAATTACACATTTTGACATTAAATTACACTTTCTCCACCTTTTCAATATCTTATAATTACTTTAATTTTTCACATAAAACTGCACGCTAACCCTAATGTATGAAGTTCTCCGAGACGAAGGGAGTGACAAATGTTTTTTTTTTTTTTTTGGTACACTACAATGTTACAATGTCAGCTTTGGTACAACAGTTTGATGTTGACCAATTACATACGTTCAATTGAAGTACGATTTTTAATTTTCCGGCGAAAATCGTTACGTGGCAGCCGGAGATTAATTTTTCCCGAAGGGAGTATTATTACTTTCCATAAAAAAGGTTAATTTACATCTAACCACCTTTTTAGATATCATGTGAACGATTAGGTCCCTAATGTTTCACATATTACAAAAATTAACAAACTTTGAACTGAAATAAAAGTATATATACGTCGAAGGACAAAAATCAACACTAGTTGTTGATACAGAAATATGTCCAATCCGTCATAGACGCCTTTGGAACGAATCCTAAGGCGTTTCAAGCTGTCTAAGGTCCAAGGCCTCAAGGTCCGACCCTAAGGCCACCTCCGGTCCGACCCTCCCGAGTAAAACGGTGAACTGGACCTCAAAGACAGTAGGTCCGACCCAAACTATGATCCGAGACCATGAGGGTCCGACCCAGACGATGGTTCGGACATAAGCCCCTAACCTCATAAGGAATCAAGTGGACTGGCACCAAGAGAGAAAGTGGGATCCGAGGCTATCAATGTCCGAACCACTATACTATGTGGTTTGTGAAAGTTGCCTTCAGACAGGATGATGACCCGGACCAGACCCTCGGACCTACACTCTCGGACGAAGGTCCGAGACGGATTTCAGAAGTCTCTAATTTCTCTCGAAGAATGACTAAACTACCCTTGAAAGCCCAAAAGAAAAATGGGTTAAGTCTTCTTAATGGGCCATGGGCCTAATAGACCATTGTTGGCGTGATCCGAGCCTTACACTTGGCACGATCCAACGGAGTCCATCCCCTTTGGGAAACCTCTATATATATATATGGCACACATTCCCATGATAAGGGAGGTAAGTCAAGTCATCTTTACGAACTAATCCCGAACACTATACAGAGTAGATCTTTAGTCTCTCTCAAGTAAAGTCTTTGCCCGGTTTGACAATACGCAAACCGAGTCTTCGGTCCTAACCCCCCTCCAAAGTTACTTGTGCAAGTTCTTACCCATTAGAGCTTTGGACCTTGGAGTGCTTTGGACCCTAGCTTTGGACCTTAACTAAGGACGATTTGCAGTAATTTGGACTTAGACGATCTAGGGAGAACTTACTTAGAGCTTGGGGGACTTCACCCTTAACACTAGTGATGATGTCACATGAGAGAGAATGAAAACTACATTTTCTTTTACTTTTTCTTTAGGTACAACATTTTGTTTTCCCTTTACTTTAATTATTGCGCTTTCTTTAAAATTAATTGTTACGTGATTTGCACATTCCGTCCTTTATTATAATAATGTTTCATGCACACCTTTTTTAATTTTAATAATGTTGCTTGTTCGTTGAGTTCATTGTCAAAGTTTTGAAAAACTATGAACTAGCCGTTAGTTACTATTTTTTGTTGGTTTGAGGGGATAAATTCAGCCATTTTGGACCACTTTAGTTGTGTTTTTGTGTGAAAAAAATTATGGTATTATATAATAAAAATTGTCCATGGCTTTCTCATTATCACTGTCAAGTGTTCGTCCTCGCTGAGGTTTCAGAATGAAGTATTACGGAAGAATTGTGTGCAAAATATGATGATACACCTCTCAACAACAACAAAAAATCCTGGGGAATTGTTCAATTATCGCCATGTTCATGGTTTTCACACTGGTGTAATCCATTGGAATATGATGGTGAATCTTCAAACAAAACTCAACCAACAAATAATATGGCAGCCCAAGATCAAGATCAAGTTGAGAGAAGCATCAGAAGGCTTGAAGAACCCTGACAACATGCGACCAATCAAATTTGTTGATACGGAAATATGTCCAATCCGTCATAAAGGACCTAGGAACGAATCCTAAGGCATCCCAAGTCATCCAATGGATCCGAGACACCTTAGTTCGAGCTAATGGTCCGATCCGGGCTGACCATCCATGGTCTGACCCACCCTAAAAGAAAGGAACGAAGGATTTGGGACCTGCAAGGCCCGACCCGGAACTGTGGGTCCGACCCACCTTGGTCCGAGCCTCTCTGGGAAAGGAGCATAGTGCTAAGTCAGTACCCTCTCCGACCCAAGGCCTCCGGTCCGGACGACCACTCGGATCCAGCATGGCAGATCTCATAAAGCAACCAAGCAAATGGGCACCAAAGAGTGAGATGTCCGAACCCAGGAGCTCCGAATCGCAAGAGTTGGACAGGCAGGAGAACTTCCTTAGCTGACAACCAAATATGGTCCGGACCAATCGTCCGGACCCATCTCTCCGAACCTGGGAACTCGGCAGAACTAGTCATATCCTCAAGAACTCTCCCAATATTGACCAAACTACCCCTATAGCCCAAGATGGCATGGGCTAAAGCTTCATTATTGGGCTATGGGCCTCATATTAGCATTGGTGGCTCAATCGTAGCCTTACACTTGGCGCAATCCTAGCAAGGCCTTCCATTTTGATGATAGCCTATAAATAAGGCACACATCCCCACAAGTAAGAAACATCTTACAAGTCACATCACAACCCCAATCCCGAACATTATACAGAGTTGATCTTCAGTCACTCTCGAGTAAAGTCTCATCCCGGTTTGACACTTAGCAAACCGGGCACTAACCCCCCCCCCCCCACTTAAGTGTGCAGGTCCTTACCGAAGCAGTTGGTCGCTGGTTCTTACGCCTTGGTCCTTACCTAGCAAGGAGCTTCTTACCTTGGCACCCATTAGTGGAGTTGAATACAATAAAATCTAAGTAGTTGGGGAGTTACACCCTCAACATTTTGGCACCGTCTGTGGGAAGCTTTACAAAAAGTCCCGTTCTCTTCAGTAATGGCAAGAACAAGAAGGTCCGCAAGAACCAATGCCACTGCCATTGGTACGCCTGCTCCAAGACAAAGGGGAAGACCTCCCACTAGAAGAGGTGGGGTAGCAAGAGTTTCAACAAGAGAAGTAATAGATGATCCAAGTGATGGCCATACCGCTAGTCTTTCTTCTGACGAGGAAAGAGCCATTAATCCACCAGTGAGGATCCAGACACTTGGGGACGAAGGACAGGTTCCTCCGTCAGGAACACATGGTCCTCCTCCAGGAAGAAACTTTACCCTCCCGAATGGTCAGATCATTCGTCCTAGTGAGTTCGGGATGAATGAGAATCAGTTTGGCCTCTTACTCACCACTATTCAAGGATGCTTTGGATCAAACAACCTCCACCACCCTCGCCACACCGATCCCAAGGCAACCGCTCAATCAAGAAATGAGCACCGTCCTATCCAACAAAGGCTGGGGGAACAAGCTCAACCAGAAGACCTGAGACATCTTCTCAATAGAAGAGCCGCTGCTTCTCATGAACAACGAGGGAGAAGTCCAGAAGTGCCACGAGTAGACGAAGTGGGAACCAATCGGCGAGGAGCTCAACAACAATCGCCTAGAGATCAAATGGCGGAAAGCATCCCGATAGTTCCAATCGGTGATCTTCCTCCAGATGTAGCTATCAACCCTAATCGGTGAAAGACCGGACCAAGCGATCTACCTCCAACAGAAGGCCCTGGAAACGCAAATTGCCACCTTGAGCAGGATGGTCAAAGAACATGAGAAGGTGGTAGTTAAAACTCCCAACCCTCTGTGCGATGAGATCAGAAGGGAAAGAAAGCGCCCCGACTGCGTTATCCCAATCCTCGAGCATTACTATGGAGATACTTGCCCTGTAGGGCATCTTACTAGATACGAAAGTAAGATGGAAAGCAATGGACTCAACGACAACATGAAAGCTCTCAACTTTTCCACCACACTCTTTGGAGAAGCAATGGATTGGTGGACCTCACTACCTAATGGTTCCATCAAATCTTATGCGGACGTCGCCTCCCTTTTCTTGAAAAGGTTTGAGAAAGCAAAGAGAAGGAAGAGGTCAGTTGAGCACCTGGCAGGCATAATCCAGAAAGAGCATGAGGAACTTAGAACCTTCCTTGACCGCTTCAACGCTGAAGTACGACAGGTAGAGCCTCATAGCATCAAAGAGCGGGTGCGACACCTATATGCTAACACTTATAATGATGAGCTTAGAAGGAAGCTTTCCAACGAAGAAATCACCACTGAAAAGTACCTGGAAGACATCTGCGAAGGAGTTTTGTATGGAGAAGATTACCGAAGAAATGTCCCGATAAGAGCAGGGATAAAGAAGGGGAAAGAACAAGTACGACAGGAACTTCCTCCTCGTCAAGGGAAGTTCGAGCAAAAAAGAGATCTCAGGGACAGGAAAGAATTTCGTAGAGAAAGAACTCCGCCTAGGAGATACGCCGAGTATACTCGCCTCAACAGACCAAGATCCGACATCTTGGCTTCTATTGTTGAGAAGGACTTAGATATACAATGGCCTAAACACATCGAAGAGCAAAGAAGAAGAGTAAATTTTCTAAAGACTACTGTAGGTTCCACAAGCAGAAAGGTCACCCGACTGAGGATTGCATCAAGTTGAAGACAGAAATCGAAAGACTAGTGAGAAGTGGGAAGTTGAAAGAACCAACAGGTGAAGAAGAACCCTCCAGGCATAGAAAGATTGAGCAGAGAAGAGAGGAGCGTGATTCCGAACCTCCGACAGGATCTTTACCACCACCTCCAGCGAAAATCCCACCTCGACATGCCCAAAGATACCAAGGGTACCGCGAAGATACAGAAATGGAGAACCTCCCTTACAGTGGAATTATCAACGCCATTGCAGGAGGACCAACAGGGGGAGATAGCAGAAATGCAAGGGAAAGGACCGCGCAACACTTGAGAAAAAACGACAGAGCTTACGGTCCACTAGCCTTGAAAGGCACAAATGCAATTACCTTTGACGATAGCGAGATCCCCCCACCAACGTCTGGCGGAGGAGATCTCAAGGACCCCGATGTCCCTTTGGTTGTTTCTCTAGTAATTGCCACTTATAAGGTCAACAAGGTACTAATCGACACAGGAAGCTCCTCCAATGTCATATCCAAAAGGACCGTGGAGTAAATGCACCTGGGGCAAATATAATATGGACGAGTATACACCTCCTTGGTAGGTTTTGGAGGGTCTGTAGTACGCCCCATTGGAAGTATACCACTACAAGTCTCTATGGGCACCTTTCCGACAAGGGTGACCAAGACTATCCTCTTCGTGGTAGTAGATAGCACCTTCGACTATAACGTGATCTTGGGCCGCCCGGGACTTAACCAATTCAGAGCAATTGCTTCTCCCTTACACAACAGGGTAAAGTTTCCAACCCCGAACGGCGTGGGGGAAGAAATGGGCAACGTTGGAGAAGCCTGGGAGTGCTATATCATGTCAACCAGAGGAGCCACAGTACCTGTCCTTTCGGTCACTAAGAGCCCTCATGACCATTCTTCCATTACTCTAACGCCACCAAAGGAAGAAATCGGTATTGGGACGCTCAGAGAGAAGTTCCCCAAGACAGCTAGAATAGAATCCCATGAAGCCTTGAAAGAGGTCCAACTGGTCGAAGGAAATTCGGAAAAAACAACTCGGATTGGAACGGAGATGAATACGGAAGTAGAGCGGAAGCTCATCGCTTGCCTTCGTGACAATCGCGACATCTTTGCTTGGAGCACAGATGATCTCAAGGGGATAGACCCAAGGATCGTAGTTCACCGTCTGAACATGGATCCGACGGTCAAGCACATCCGGCAAAAGAGGAAAGACTTTGGACCAGTTGAGGATACTATCATAGCAGGGGAGGTTGACAAGTTGATGAAAGCAGGTCATATTGAAGAAGTCAGATACTCTGATTGGCTCTGCAACGTGGTCCTCGTCGAAAAAGCTCCAGGAAAGTGGAGAATGTGCAATGACTTCACTAGACTCAACAAGTTTTGTCCAAAGGATCCCTATCCATTGCCACGCATAGACCAGCTGGTTGATTCCACTACAGGATGTGCGCTTCTAAGCTTCATGGATGCATATCAAGGCTTCTACCAAATTAGGATGGCTCAAGAAGACATCAAGAAAACGGCATTCTTTGCAGCCGGAGGAGTCTATTGCTTCAAGGTCATGCCCTTTGGCCTCAAGAATGCAGGAGCTACTTACCAACGGCTGGTAAATAAGATGTTCAAGGAAGAATTCGGAAAAACCATGGAAGTCTATGTGGATGACATGCTTGTGAAAAGCAAGACTGAAGAGGAACACATCGAACACTTTAACAATTGTTTTTCTATTCTCCGGAAATACGGAATGAAGCTGAACCCTGAAAAATGCACTTTCGGGGTGAAAGGAGGAAAGTTCCTTGGTTACATGGTTACAGAAAGAGGCATCAGTGCTAATCCGGAGAAAATAAAGGCAATCATGGAACTACCACAGCCCAAGACTGTCAATGAAGTTCAGAAGCTTCTAGGAAAGGTGATGGCATTGAGCCGTTTTATCTCAAGATCCGCCGAGAAGAACCTTCCCTTCTTTAAGATCTTACGAAAAGGAACTAAGTTCGAATGGACAAAGGAGTGTGAAGAGGCCCTGGAAAACTTGAAAAAGTATCTCCTCTCGCCGCCCCTTTTGTCTAAACCCATGGAGGCTGAAACTCTTTACCTCTATTTGGCCACCACTGATGAAGCAATGAGTTCTGTACTGATACGGATACAAGACAACGAGCATTTACCAATTTACTATTTGAGCAAAGCTCTTGTAGGCTCTGAGGCCAGATATGTCAAGGTTGAGAAGCTCGCCAGACCGGTTTACATCGCACGCGTGAAGCCTTACTTCAAGTCGCATCGGATTGTAGTCCTTACAAATGAGCCACTCAAACATGTCTTGGACAAACCGGATCAGTCAGGACGCCTGTCCAAATGGGCTATTGAGCTAAGTGAATATGATATTGGATATCAAGCCCCATCTGCCAAGAAAGCGCAAGTTCTGGCCGACTTCCTGGTAGACTATCCGGAGAAAGCAGAAGAGGAGAACGAAAACTTCCAGGAAAAGGCTAGTCATGTGGTGATAGTCCAAATCAAGGAATCAAGTGGAGAGAAAGAAGCAGAAGAGACACAAAGAGATAGCATCCAGCTTATGACTAAGTATCACCAACCTATGGATGATTCACTGAAAGTAAGGCACATGTTTCTCTTGGACGAAGAACTCAATACCTTGACAACTACATCTTCCGACAAGAAGCAAGAGGTTGAGAAAGCACTCACTCCCACTTGGGGAGGTAAGGAAAGAAACAAAGAATGTTGGACATTACAAGTGGACGGATCATCAACCAGACGGTTGGGAGGAATAGGAATTTTCCTTGAAAGTCCTGAAGGAGCCAAGCTAGAGTACGCCATCACCCTCAATTTTAAGGTGACGAACAACGAGGCCGAATATGAAGCACTTATCACCGGCCTAAGAATGGCGAAAGCCCTTCAGGTAAAAAGGATCAAAGCCTACACAGACTCGCAGCTCGTACAATCCCAGTTCTCCGGGTCCTTTACCACCAAAGGACCTAACATGATCAAATACTTGGAGCTCCTCAAGAAAGAGGTTGAGCACTTTGAAGAATTTACTCTTGACCAATTTCACAGAAAATGGAATGAAAAATCCGACGCCCTCTCCAAGTACGCCTCAGCCTTAGGAGCTTTGGACACAAGAAGTGTCATCCTAATGACCCGCGCGGAATCCTCCCTGACAAACCCCAACGGACAGATGTTTCTCTTGAGCACAGAAAGAAACTGGATGACCGATATATTCCGTTATCTCAAGGATGGTACTTTACCTGTGGATCCTAGAGAGGCCAGAAAGATTCAATGTCGAGCTAACAGATACTTTATTCTGGAAGAAGATCTCTACAAAAGATCCTACAGCGGAACTCACCTGAGGTGCCTAGATCCTCAAGAGGCGAAAACTGCGATGGAAGAAATCCACGCCGGAAGTTGTGGAAGTCATTCTGGAGGAAGAACTTTGGCGCAAAAGATCATAAGGCAAGGATACTATTGGCCAACTATTGACATAGATGCTGCCAACATCACCCGCGCCTGTGAAGACTGCCAATACTATGCCAACATACCACACCGCCCGACCAACCCTATGATTCCGTCAATCATAGCATGCCCATTTGATCAATGGGGCATAGACATAGTTGGTCCCTTTCCGCGAGGAACACATCAAAAGAAGTTCTTGATAGTGGCAGTGGAATACTTCACTAAGTGGGTCGAAGCTGAAGCAGTGTCAACCATCACGGAAAGCAGGGTTCGGATATTCATCTGGAAGAACATCATCTGCCGGTTTGGACTCCCACGAGTGCTAGTTTCAGACAATGGAGCACAATTTTCTGGGTCAAGACTGAAAGAGTGGCTTCAGTCCTTCAAAATAGAACAACGCTTTACTTCCGTTGGCCACCCCCAAGCCAATGGTCAGGTGGAAGCCACCAACAAGACCATAGTCAAAATTTTGGAGAAAAGGTTGAGAACTTCCCAAGACAGTTGGGCGGATGATCTCGACGCGGTCCTTTATCGAGCAGCGGCCGGACCGCCACACAAGAAACACCTTTCTCCGTGGTCTATGGATCCGAGGCGGTCATCCCTTCGGAGACGGTGGTGGCAACCCAGAGAATCCAGCAATACAACCCAGTTGATAATGAGATCGCAAGGATCTATGATCTTGAGCTCCTTGAAGACAAGCGCGATAAGGCATTGGCCAACATCCTTCGGTACCAAGCCATGACCGCTCGAGCGTACAATAAACGTGTCTTTCCCAAGGACATACAAGTTGGAGACTTAGTCCTCAGAAGAGCCGATATACTAGGTCATGTGGGGAAACTTAAGCCCAAGTGGGAAGGACCGTACAAAGTTACTGGGGCAAGAGTTAATGGAAGCTTTGAACTAGAAGATGAGCAAGGGCGGGCTTTGAAGAGAACTTGGAATGCCAAGAATCTCCAAAAGTTTTACACTTAGAGGAGGAGTGTGGCAACGACTGTCACCTTCCTTTATCTTGCCGATCTGTTTTTTTTTGTGTTTGTTTTTTTTTGAAAAGGCCTCGAAGCCCTCAAGTTGTATTTCGATTTCCGTCAAATCAATACAACTGTGATTTCATAAACATTGTTAATAATCATGTCCTTCGAATCTCATGATTCGAACAGGCCATGAAGATATTCAACTACTCGATCCGAAACTAGATCATACACTGATCCGGATCGGACTAACACAATCAAACAGTGTCCGACCTTGACAAAGGCAAATACGCTTTTATTAAAACAGGAGTACAGAATTACAAAGTCAGGGTCCGAAAAGCCCTAATCGAGCTTACAAAAACAAGCTCCTATTCTATCTCTTTTCTACTTCTACAGTGAAGCTTCTTAATAAACCCTGGTCTACCGAACCAAGCCCCATCCAAGCACTATTAACTCTATCTGTGGGCGCTCTGAAGGAAGAAGGAATTCCACCATCCCAACTTTGATTGCTTAACTGACAAAAATTTCGAAGCACCCTTCGGACGATCTAAAGACTAACAGCAGCCGGACGAGATAACCGAGGCCGCTCAATGCTTCCAGAAAGGATACTTCATCACTTCTGAACAAAAGAGAGCTCCGAAGCAAGCAAGAAGCACTATAACAATCCGGATCGCCTCTTACCAAATACTATAAATACATCCCAGATTCAGAGTATTTGGAAGGCGACCAACCCGGATAGTCGGATTAACCCAAGTCACTCCGGAGGCTCCCGTTGGTCCGAGTCCCAACAAGACCGGCATTGTCAAGAACTCCGTCCCAGAATTGCAGGTCGCTCCCTCGAGCCTTCAATTCTGGAACGCCGCCATCAACAAAGCCGAGCTGCTCGGATGAAAGACCTTAGGTGTAAGACAAACGAGTTACCAGAAAGGTTACTTCCGGAAGTCCCCAATGATCCGACTCCAAACAAGTTCAGCACTGTCGTGGACTCCTTTCCAGAATTGCAAGTAGCTCCCCCGAGCCTTCAATCCTGGAAACAAAGTCACCCACAGAACCGAACTGCTCGGATACGTATCTTCAAAGAACGAGCTAAAAAACCTACAAAAAGGGATACATCTCCCTCAATCCGAGGAACGAACAACTAGACACAACAGGATTGGTAGAAAGTCTTCCAACATCTCGGGCGATTTTTTACGACCGAACCACGAAATACTGGAAGGGATTCTACCAAACCAACTATGCCGACTTGTCGCCCCCCGGGCACTTACCCAGAGCGGAATGCCTCGAACGCATTGAGGTTCAAAAAACAACTATTCGAAGATCCCCGAACCATCCAGCTAATCTACCTCTCCGGGGCTAAAAGTCACGAATGTAGACCACAGCCCTGGAGAAAGAAGATTAGCCTGACGATCAGAGGAATTGATTGGCAAAGATTTCAGGCCTCACGCGGCACGGACCGTATCCTCGAAGAATCCGAGGCTGGCTTTCCGAGCAATTTAATTTCCGAAATTCTCACCGTGAACCAACCCGGGTGGACATCCGAAGCATCGGAGAAACCCTTGGGACCAGATCACGCGCAAGAGTGATGGTATAAACATGCTCACCAGCTGCTCGGACTCGAGCTCCGGACCTTTGGTTACTATAAAAGGGAGAGATGTCCTAATGAAAAGCCGTACAAAGCAGGGGTATATATAGAAAGAGAGGACCAATCAGAAGCGGACACGTGTCCCATATTCGCCGAAAATGGGCTTGGGCCGAACATGGGCCTGCCTCTTCAACTTCCATTGGCCCAACCCAATAATCCATCCATAAGGTCGGGCAAATCGACTAAGTTACTCACTCGGACGTGTCAAGCTCGGGGCTGACATGACAACATCCGAAGCAACTGTGATTCGTATAGAGTCACCCTATACTTAATGCTGATCATCTTCTCACTCTTTCACAAGTCTGTATGGCTCGGGATGACGCACCAAGTCAACGTCCGAATCGACGCTACTTACCACGATACAAGGAAATTCTTTCTCGCAAGCCTTGTCACTCTAAGACGTGGCTCCGAACCGTTCGTGGTCCTGTTTATTTCTATTAAAGGTTCCGATTCGGATGGGCACAATGGTTGATCATCCCCCAAGACTCGCACAGGAGAATTTGCATCAGGCAAATTAACGTTCTGGCGGTTTGAATCTCAAGGGTCCGAACCCATTATCTGAGTTTATGAGCTACTAAACAGATATATGGGATTCATCGCGCAAGAATGTAAACAGAAACATTTAGCATTTCAACAACAAGAATAGTTCCGAGCCACCAATGGGCCCGGACCAACAACATTCATCGAGTCGGATATATGGTTTTACAAAAAGATGATGAGCAAAAAAGGACAACATTGTTTTTAGGCCCGGAGGCACCCCACTACAAAAAACCCGGGGCATACCCCGTCTTCACTGCCTTCGCCGCTCGGACGAACTAGGTTGAGACCGAGAGGGGCCCCCAGTATCCTTCTCCGGAGGCGCTTGACCTTGCTGTTGGGCTGCCTGGGCTAACCTCCGTTCTCTCCGAGCCTCAACCTCTTTCAGGAAGGCCGGACACTGCTCCATCAAGTCTAGGTCGCGATCAAAGCCTTGGAAAGGCCTAGGCAGAGTCAGCCAGTCTCGGTTGTCTTCCAAGTGATCCTCCAAAGGAACGAAAACACTGGACATAAGCACCCGAGGGACGAAGGATGGGAGATACGGACCGCCATGGTTGTACTTCTTGCCTCCCACTGACCGCAGCTCCACAAATTCACACTTAAGCAGGTCTTCGTCCAAGACACCCTCCGGAGCAAAGTCCGAGCCATCTCCATTCTTAAAGGCGGACACCCCCTCAGCCTCCAAGTCGCAGTCAGCCGGTATCCAACCCTTCCTCCGGCACTGGTCCACAGCTGCATCAAACCCATGTTGGCGGGCCTCGTCATACTTTGACTCGAACAAAAACTTGCAGGAGTCCGAATCAAGGAAATCTTGGGCAGCCCTTGTCCGGACCCCCCGAAGCTCCTTCAGCATCTTATCTTTGAAAGTCCGAGAGACACCCACGAACTCGTCCAAACTATCTTGGTGCACTTTCAAGTCAGTCTCCAAAGATCGAATGGCACTTTTCATCTTGGCCGTCTCCGACTCGGCCTCTGCTTAGCAAATGGCCTTCTTTAGGCGCTCAGTCTTTGTTCAACCGACGCTTCAATCGCCTCGCAAATTTCCAAATCCTCTTCTAGGGTAGCCCTCCGAGCAGCTACCAAAGAGCATGCTTCAACAGCAGCAGCAAGCTAAAAACAAAAACGAAACATCGGAAGTGTTAGATACCTCCGAACCATAAGAAGATGTAAGACCAACAGAAAATTTAAACTCACTTTGCGCTGAGCGGCAGTTAACTCCGAAATCTGCTCCAACTCCGAGGCAGCAACCAACCGAGCAACTTCAGCATCCGAATCCAGCTCGAGCGCCTCGCTCATCTTTCCCTTGCCTTTCTTGGCGGGAGGATTCGGACCTTCGGAGGAGCGCTTTTTTGCAGCCGCAGCGCTCGATCCGCTTGCGGGAGGATCTCGGGACACGGATCTTGGAGGCTTCTTCGAGCCCTTAGATCCGACCACCTTACCCTTGTCCGGAGTAGGGATAGTTTGGGCCTCTTCGCCCGCAGCAGCTCTCCGAGATTCCTTCACTTGGAACACGGCAGCATTTCTTGGTTCATCCATCGGGATTACGGTGGAAGTCTTGATAATTTGGGTCCTGGAACCCTCTGCCAACTCCTTCCGCTGCGCAGCATTTCGTTGACGCTTCAACTCCCGCATGGTCGACATCGTGTACTCGAACCAAAAAGCTGCACATCCGAATCACAATGAGTTGCAAAATACAAAAGAATCCACAAATGGTAACTACATAGTCGACAAACCGAATCGGACAACCAACCAGAGGTAAAGAGAAACCACTTACTCAAATCCTCCATATTGTCACAAAAACTTGGCTCGGACAAGCCGGCCAAGTAAGGCAGAGGCTGACATATCAGCCCTCAGAAGAAGTACTTTTCCGGCTCTTGACTCCGATGGAGCGCTTGCATCCACAAAGGGATGTTCCGTGCCGGTGGCTTCCAATCTGGCAGCTTGCCCCGGAAGAATTTCCTCTCAAATTGCCACGTGGGCCTCTCCGCTTCGGATTGCCCGGGCTTCAGAGCCGGACGGACAAAAATGTACCTCTTGAACCATTGGATTCCCAACGAGGACAGGGGGTCAACAAAAAACGTGTACGCCTGGCGACATACGAACGTATAGAACCATGTGTTCCTATTACTTACACTTATGTTGAACAATTTACGAAAATTATCGAAGGTGACCGGGATGCCTTTATATTTACATAACACTCCGAAGCACATCAGATTTACGAGGGAGTTGGGGATGATCTAGTGCGGACTCAACCCCATGCTATTCAAGATCTCCAGAAACTCGGACGATACGGGCAGGCGCCACCCGCAATGGAGACTTATCTCATAGACACACATATAGCCCGGAGGCGGATTATAAAAAGCATGAGACTCGTCCGGAACGAGAATCTCCACACACTCTGGGATTTCATATCTCCTCCGGAGCTCATCCACTTCATCGGCTCGGATGGTTGAGGCACAAGTAGGCAACGTACCGTCTTCATTCAACTCGCCCTCCGGATCGGGGTAAGTGACCTCGTCTTTAGACCGAGGGAACTTTACTTGGAATACGTCCTCACCCTTCCTCAGCCTCTCCGGACGCTCTTCCTCAGCCATCTGCCGACTCGGCCCTGCTTGCCCAGTAGATTCCACACGGAGCACACGAGCGGATGGCTCTACACTGTCTTCCTCTAAATCTTGGCCCCGCACACCTTCTTCTGCCTCATCTTCCTCGGACGAGGACGCTAACTCTACGACAGTCCGAAGAGGCGCAGCGACATGCACACGATCCTCCTCACCCTCTTCGAAGATGCCAAAATTGGGAGGTGCTTCCGAGGTATCATGAACTTCCTCGATGATCGGCGCCTGCGGATCCGGAACGAACGGGACTCGGTTAGGATTACTCCTAAAATTATAACTAAGGTTGCGAATTAAGGATCGAATCTCTACCGGAAGTTCGGATTCTTGGCCAGCCCGACCCGGGCGACGAGTTCCTATAACTCGCGAACTTGTCTCTTGAGCCGCTACAATAACCTGCACATGGGACACTCGCAGGTAATCCTGACGCCTCGGAGGACCTGGATCCGGAACAACTAACCGAAGTAAGGAACTTACCTCGGGCTCTTCCCGACTCGGATGGGGCACTTGTTCCACCTCCAGTACTTCGTCGTCATCTACGATCTCAATCTCCTCGGAGCTATCGGTTAAGGATATCGCTTCGGAGTCGTATCCCTCAGCCTCGGATCGATTTTGGCTATCACGCTCGAACATCCTAGGGAAAGGAGAAAGCAATTTCGTAAGCTTTAAGATGGCAGTCCGAGAGGTCGTTTATGTATATTAAAGTGGTCAGTTTATAAGCAAACACTACTGGCTTTCCCAGGCGAAGTTAGTTCGGAGTCAGTACGGTGCTGATTCGGCGTTAGTCAACATTGAGAACGTATGGAGTATTGAAACTATGATACACATCATAAGCATGCATCCGAACCAATGGAAGATGAAAGACAACACAGAGAATTTAATCATAAGACGAGACAAGTGAACTTACTTGGACTCGGATGATTAGATAGAAGTGACTTGACTTTGCACAGGATCACGCGCTTTGAACCTCTCATTGCTCGCTTCGGATTGCTGGTAGTTGCTTCGGATATACTTAGAATGCAAAAATTCTCTCTCTAAACGGTGAGAAATGAACCAGCCAACCCCTCTATTTATAGAGGGCCATATTGGGAACTCCAACCGTCACGATTTTTCGGGATTAAATCTCAATCGTAGATCAAAAATCATCCAACGGCATAGTACAAATATACCAAGTGAAATGACGAATCGGTACAACAAATTTATCTCGCGGATAGGCAAATACAACAACTATCCCACTCTCGGGCGGCAGACAACACGAGCGTTCCGGATTATCATCTTCTCGGACGCCTAGAGGCTTATCAGTCCAACGTTACTTGTCCACACAAGGAACCTCGTTTACTCGAGCGATTACACTTCGGACCTCCACTTGACCACAGAGGTTGGTTCGGACGGGACACGCACCTACGGTCCGCCACCGTAGCTCATCAAAGGTACACTACCGATGTTCGGAGCCTAAACTTAGTCTCCATTACAAATACCCTTTTTTCTTTTTTCTTCACTTCGTTGCCCTTCGGACCCAGCCCCTCGGATGGCAACGATGTTTTAGAAAAAGAAAAAAGGGGGGGGGGGGGAGAGAGACTAAGTCAGTGGCCACACGAAGTACGGTTTACACCTTTTTTCAACCCGTTTGGGCGGATTGGACTAAAGAACGGATCCTTCTTCAACAGCTTCCCAAGCCAATAGTTCCACAACTATCTTCTACTAAGATACTTGGAAACTAGGGGGACATATGTTGATACGGAAATATGTCCAATCCGTCATAAAGGACCTAGGAACGAATCCTAAGTCATCCCAAGTCATCCAATGGATCCGAGACACCTTAGTCCGAGCCAATGGTCCGATCCGGGCTGACCATCCATGGTCCGACCCACCCTAAAAGAAAGGAACGAAGGATTTGGGACCTGCAAGGCCCGACCCGGAACTGTGGGTCCGACCCACCTTGGTCCGAGCCTCTCTGGAAAAGGAGCATAGTGCTAAGTCAGTACCCTCTCCGACCCAAGGCCTCCGGTCCGGACAACCACTCGGATCTGGCATGGCAGATCTCATAAAGCAACCAAGCAAATGGGCACCAAAG
The DNA here is from genome assembly GCA_026545765.1 of Plantago major. NCBI lineage: Eukaryota > Viridiplantae > Streptophyta > Magnoliopsida > Lamiales > Plantaginaceae > Plantago > Plantago major. The sequence goes on from CM048843.1 coordinate 29,313,872, forward strand.
ATGAGATGTCCGAACCCAGGAGCTCCGAATCGGAAGAGTTGGACAGGCAGGAGAACTTCCTCAGCTGACAACCAAATATGGTCCGGACCAATCGTCCGGACCCATCTCTCCGAACCTGGGAACTCGGCAGAACTAGTCATATCCTCAAGAACTCTCCCAATATTGACCAAACTACCCTTATAGCCCAAGATGGCATGGGCTAAAGCTTCATTATTGGGCTATGGGCCTCATATTAGCATTGGTGGCTCAATCGTAGCCTTACACTTGGCGCAATCCTAGCAAGGCCTTCAATTTTGATGATAGCCTATAAATAAGGCACACATCCCCACAAGTAAGAAACATCTTACAAGTCACATCACAACCCCAATCCCGAACATTATACAGAGTTGATCTTCAGTCACTCTCGAGTAAAGTCTCATCCCGGTTTGACACTTAGCAAACCGGGCACTAACCCCCCCCCCCCCCCACTCAAGTGTGCAGGTCCTTGCCGAAGTAGTTGGTCGCTGGTTCTTACGCCTTGGTCCTTACCTAGCAAGGAGCTTCTTACCTTGGCACCCATTAGTGGAGTTGAATACAATAAAATCTAAGTAGTTGGGGAGTTACACCGTCAACAAAATTGACTCAATTTGTACACTAGTACTCGTGCCCAAAATCAAATGTGACATTTGTTTGGGATGGTGGACGGTAATGGATAGTATAGGAAGAGATCTTATTCAGGATAGTAGTAGAAATCTGCATAACAGCAACCCCATAGTGCAAGGAGAAGTAAATAAACTCAGAACTTGGAAATGAAATCATATATGTGCTTGCTAACTTCCTCTCGCTTCTCTTGGTTAACAAAATGAGCCACTCCCTCCATCACCACCACTTCTACTAGCCCGGCACATCATTTTTTAATCCACCTTTGTGTATGTACTCCTGAATGAAAGGAATCAAAACAGAATGAATTATTCCACCTTAAGTGTCCGTTTGGTTTGAGGGGTTTTTGGGGGGTTTTTGTCCGACTACCCTCAATAATCCAGTTTGGTTGCCTTTTTGTCGGCCCGAAAAAATGGATTATTTGGAATAATTCAATTTCTCCAGTTCTCCAGCCCGCCTCAAGCCTTCAAATTTGTACATGAATAATCCAATTTCAAATACCTTCTATGAGGAGGTATTTACTTTTGGATTATCTTCTTTCTCGTGAAATGTCTAATTTTATACAAACTTCCCATCAATTACTAAATATGCCATCCCAATCCAAGAACACCAATCGATTCACATCAATGCACTTTTTTTTTTCCTTCCTAATTTCCACCTTCCATTTCTTCTTTTATATTTTCCTAGTTTTGCACTCTTTCTTTTTCATTTTTTCCGTTTTCTGGTTTCCACCTTCCTTTTTTTTTTTTCCCAATGGTTTCCTAGTTTTGCACACTTTCTTTTCATTTTGTACCCCTGTAATATTTATTTCTCTTTTCTACTCATTTACTCATTAGACTTTTTATACTTTTGTTTTTTGGCGTATCTTATGTATTTACATCAAAATTAATTTTGTTTGTTTAATAGTATAACCAACTTTTTTATAAGAATGATTAAACAAAACAATACTAATAATTAAAAAAATTGTTTGCGTTGCTTTACGAGAATAACGATGATAATTTAGAGTTGTCGGTTCAAGAACATTTTTTCTTCATCATTTTTTGAAAAAATATTCTAGCATATTAAATATGTGCAAATTTTGACAGAATATAGGCGGAGTATATATGTGTTTTGAATACAAAATATGCATCGTTAATTACATATATGTTTATTTTTTTCCTTTATATATTATAAAACAACATTTATATAATTAAAAGTTAGAGTTTTTATTTGTGCCCTACCTGACTTAAAATCCTGGCTCCGTCACTGACTTTGGCGTTTTACATGCTTTACACTTTTATGTTTAAAATGTAGGAAAATTTATGTTTAGATGGGATGATAAACATATGCGATGTCGATTTCAATCGACAAAAATAATTATTCTACGCATGAGATGAAAAATATGGGATTATAAATTTCACTCATATGAAATATCGATCTTATAAGGAAACATGTCTTTCGTTAAGATAATTATTACACAGATTATAAACAATATCTATAAACTAAATTTTAATGGTCAAGTCATAAAATCAAAATCGATGCGAAAGTTATCAGCAATGGCAATGTAACTATGGATGCAATAATTTCAAAGATTTTCGGATAATTTTGTATACGAAATTCATATGATCAAAATTTCAGAATTTCCCAATTAAACACGACAAGGTGGTAAAAATTTGCTCCCCTAAAATTATGTTCACATGTAATTTTCACTAAATCAAATTGAAAATCAAACTCGATTTTATACAATAAGGCTCTGTTCTTTTCAACTGAAAGCTCATTCGATTCGATTCGATTCGATTCGATTCCAAATTGCCTTCGATTCGACTCTCTTAAGTTCATTAAATTCATATTATTATTATTATTATTATTATTATTATTATTATTATTATTATTATTTTATCATTTATTTACACAACCCATCTTTTGTACGAGGAAAATAAGAAAATTTATCCAATTGAGATATTTTCAACCTTTTTCTTTGTTTCTTTTTAACACGACTTTTAGTAGATCAATGAAATAAAAAGTATAGTTACGATTCGAATTACCCTTCTTTTCTACCGGAAAAGTTGAGTTAAGATAAGAAACTACAGGAACCTGAGAGTACCATTCAAACTGGTTCACATACTTTGTACGTACATCTCTAACAAAAAAATCGACATGTTCTTTTATTGGAAGATATTAGAACAATAGAAGTAAACTCAGAAGCATACGTTGAGTTTTTTCTCAAACTTAATAAATAAAAAACAAGTTATACCAAACTAAAGTCAAACCAAACTCTACAAATTACGCACAAAAAAGTATAAAACAAAGTTATGTTAGTCAAATATACTTAATTTATTTTTATAATATAATTTTATTATATTCTTTTGTCGTGTAATTTATAGTATCTGATCAACGCCCGTAAAAAAGTCTCCATACGAATTTATTAATGGACGGATGTAGTATTCATTATTATTAAAAATGGGACAAATGTAATTTCTTGATTCGTTTGATTTGATTCGTTTCATTGCTTTGATTTTCGATTCAGTTTAGTTCGATTCGATTCGATTCGAAGAATTTCAATTTGAAAGGAACAGAGCCTAAGTGGGAAAGCATAGAGGTATATCAGTAATTCCACTTTGCTTTATCCTACTAAATAATCCAAAATCAATTCAGAACCAAACTGGATTTTATTGAAAATAGTTCAATTCGTAGAGTCCAACCAAACAAGATTTTTAGGCGAAAACCCCCAAACATAATCCAATTCCTTAAATGGGCCGAATAATCCAGTTTTGCAAAATGAAATACCCCTTTTCAAACCAAACAGGCACTAAATGTTTTGGTGGTCTGCTGCTCTTTATTTATAGTGTAAAAGAAAGATACGTACAGTAGTTAAACTATATCAGATTACACAGTATCTATCTACATCTTGATGTCTAAGAGATAGGATATATCAAAGAAGTTAATCCGATGGATCCAAAGAGTTAGTCTCCTGTACAACTCTATCTTCAGATGTATGTTCAACATCCCCCGCAAGCGTAACGTCGGGTTGGACCCAACGTAAAGCTTGGACCGAAAAAGACTGAACAGTGGGCGAGAAAGACTCTTTGTAAAAATGTCCGCGACATTTAGCTGAGAAGGAACATACTGTGTGCGGAGTCGGCCTGCAAGGACCAAATCACACGTAAAGTGATAGTCGAGCTCAATGTGTTTGGCTCGTTTGTGCGAGACCGGATTACTGCTAATGAAGACAGCACCTTTATTATCACAGAGGATAATTGGACGGGCAAGAGAGTATGAACTCGAAGATCCTATAATAAATGAGTAAGCCAGAGAACTTCAGTAGCGGAATTTGCAAGAGCACGGTATTCAGATTCACAACTGGAGCGTGACACCGTAGGTTGCTTTTTCGAACTCCAGGAAACCAAATTTGGACCGAAATAAATAGAATATCCAGAAGTCGAACGACGAGTATCTGGGCAAGATGCCCAGTTGGCATCCGAATAAGCCAAAAGAATAGGTGCAGTGGCCAGGGTAAATGTGAGACCAAAATCCATGGAGCCTTTAACATATCACAAAATATGTTTCACAACTTGAAAATGGACCATAGTAGGTTGTTGCCTAAACTGACTCACGGTATTGATAGCATAAGAAATATCCGAACGAGTAATCGTCAAGTATTGCAATGCACCAACAAGTGAACGATAAAGAAAAGAGTTGGAAGTGAGCTGCTGTCCAACAACCATCAGCGTAGCAACAGGTTTGCTCTCAAGCATTTGAGCACGAAGGAGGATATCGCGAGCATACTTCGCTTGGCTCAGAAACAGACCAGTGGAAGTGTATATGACTTCCAAGCCAAGAAAATAACTCAACTTCCCAAGATCTTTAATGGCAAATTGGGAATGAAGCTCCTGTATGAAACGAGCAATAAGAGAAGCAACATTTTCGATTAATATAATGTCATCGTCGTAGACAAGAAGGTATAATAAGGCATCACCGCGACAAAATATAAACAGGGAAGTATCTGCGCGACTATAGGAAAACCCGAGACTTAGAAGAAACTTACTGAACCGATGAAACCACGCTCGTGGGGCTTGCTTCAAACCGTATAATGCCTTACGAAGGCGACAAACATGATCAGGACATTCAGGATTCACATACCCAGGAGGTTGTTCCATATAAACGGTCTCATTTAGCAAACCATTAAGAAACGCATTCTTCACATCAAGTTGGTGAAGAGGCCATTTATTCATGGCAGCAATAGACAAGACGACTCGAACAATGGTTGCCTTTACCACTGGACTAAATGTTCGTAGTGAAATCAAGGCCAGGTACTTGAGTAAAACCTTGAGCAACTAAACGTGCCTTGAAACGCTCAATAGACCCATCAGCCAAGAATTTAGTACGATACACCCATTTAGCACCAACTATATTCATATTCGAAGTACGAGGTACTAATTCCCAAGTGTTGTTGTCCTTAAGTGCACGAATCTCATCATCCATAGCACGAACCCATTCGGGATGTTTAGAGGCAGATTTGAATCCCATGGGTTCTGTCACAGCAAGTAAATCTCGAAAAAGGGGAAAAGAGTGTACCTCAGCAAGGAGTCCGGGATGTTTGATCTTGAAAGTGCCAATTTTACCTCGTGTGAGCATCGGGTGGGTTGAAATCGCCAGGGGACGTTGCCTACCACGCACACGAGGACGAAACGGCAGCGGTGGAGGACTAGGAGAAGGAGGCAGGGGTGAGATGCTGGACGGGACAGGAGTCGCCGTTGGAGGAGAGAATTCCAATTGGTTGGACAGGGGCGAGATCGCCGAAGGTGATGGGGAAGGCGACGAGGATGATTCCGGCGAGACAGGTGGTCATATAGAGATGGGAGGTGATGTCGGAGTAGTCGGTTGGTGTTGAATAGGTGAAGGTGTTGTGGGTAATGAGGAACACGGTAGCTGAATAGGTAGCTGAAAAGCTAGCTGATTAACTAGCCGAAAAGGGGAAAAATCCGACAAAGGTACCTTAAGTTGTGTCATTTTCGAAAAAGGTACCTTTAGTTGTTACCGCCCGATTTTGGTACCTTAACTTTCAATTTTGTCCAATTTGTATACTCCGTCAGTCCAATTTGACGGCTCCGTCAATTTTGATCATTTTAGTTGTGATATTTCCGCTTTTGGTACCTTTATTTGTGACAGTCCGATTTTGATACCTTTAAATGCATTATTGTCCAATTTACGTACCCTACGACACGTGTTGATTTAATATCGCGACACGTGTCACTTTGCAAAATACTAAAATATGTTGCATTAAAATGTAAATACGGTAGATATTTGTTAATTTCAAATAGGTCCTATTTTATGGGGAAAAATCAAAATTACCAATGAGAATATGGACTATGGACTACCTTAGAAATTTAAAAATAAAACATAATTAAAGAAAAAGAAAAAATACATAGAAGTCGTGGGAGCTTCTTCTTCTTCCATGGCAGTCTACCATGAAAGCTCCATTGGTGAAAGGATTTCCCGCGCCTAAAGCTCCACCACAGAGTTTCCAGACGGCCATGGGTCTGACAGATCTGCCATGGAAGATGCTTCCATGGCCAATTTGAAATTGAGGGTGGAGGTGCGGAGCACATGTTGGTGGTCGCGGTGGAGGGAGGTGGCGGCAGAATGGGGTGGAAGGGCACCGGTGGAGGGGATGAAGCAACATGGCCATATTGAACTCCACACTTCACCATTGCCATGGATCTTCCAAGCTAAAGCTTCATGGTGAAGCTTCTGGCAGCAAGCTTCAATGGCAGAAATTGGGTTAATCTCAATTTTCTTGTTTTCTTCCAAAAAATTTTTGCCTTCTTTTTAACTTAATTTTCTTTTGATCTTTTTTTGTTTCGACCTTTTTATTAATCTCATAATGGGGCTTTTTGAAACTTATTTTGATAAAATGGGGTTACTTCATAATTATCGAAAATAATATGGTTCAATTGACATTGACGAAAATTATTTTATTTGCAATTTTACCCATAAAAAATTAAAATTGGACTGTCATAAACAAAGGTACCAAAAGCGGAAGTGTCACAACTTAAGGTACATTTTTCGGAATCTTCCCGCGCTAAAACGGTCAAAATTGATGGAGCCGTCAAATTGGATTGACGGAGTATACAAATTGGACAAAATTGAAAGTTAAGTTACCAAAATCGGGCGGTAACAACTAAAAGGTACCTTTTTCGGAAATGACACAACTTAAGGTACCTTTGTCGGATTTTTCCCTAGCTGAAAAGCTAGCTGATTTTAATGTAGGTGTTTAGCAAATTAGCTGATAAGCTAGCTGGTATTTTATAAAATGACATAAAAGGGCATTACTCTTATTTTTCTAAATAATAGTATATCACATTTTTGTCTAATTATTTTAATATATATTCAATGTACTTTTCACCGCCACTTTAATAACATCATTGAAAATTATCAGAAGTTGAAAATAAATATTCGTTGAGCATTCTAACTTAATATGGAAAAACAAATTAGTAACTTATGCAAGTTGCAAACAAGTACACAAAATATATAACAAAAGTTCCAACAAATATAAAATATAAGTCGTCTATTGAGAAAAGTAACTAACGATTGGTTTTACTTTATTTAATTTAGGTTAGGGATATTTTCGGAATAAAAAGATAACAAGTAGCTTTTTTTTAAAAAAAAGCTAACCTGGGTAGCTTCTTCAACCAGCTAGCTGATTTAAAAAGCTGCGCGTTCACGTAACAAGCTTTTTACTAGTCAATGGTAAAAAAAAGTTAATGGAACTGAAAAGCTAGCTGGAAAGCTTGTAGTAAACAGGGCCAAAGTGATGAGCTTTGTGGGATTACATATGTCACATGGGCCTAAAGTGGAGTGGGCTGATGGTAAAGTCTTGTTAGTGGACTCTTGTGGCATGGAATTTAGAGGTGTTATATGGGCCGGTCGCAGAACAACCCGGCCCGGCCCTCTTAAAAACCGGCCCGGCCCGGTCCGTTTAATATTTGGCCCGGACCGGCCCATGTACATTTAAGTTATGTGGGCCACAGGGGCCATGTATTCCTTGGCCCGGCCCGGCCCGGGACCGGATCAGCCCGGGGACCGGCCCGGCCCGGGAGGCCCGTTATTATACTTAGTTGAATGTATACTATATATATTTGGAAATAACTCTATATCTATATGTTTTGCAATCTTAATTGAAAAAAGTTCAATTACAATACATGCATTTTGTCACTCAGAGTCATAAATTTATAATCACACATTTAATTAAGAAAAAGTATATTGCAAAATTTTCTTCGTTAGCTTTGTTTAATTAATAGAGATGATGAATGAATGAATATATGTTTAGGATTTCATCTAATATTAGTTCCACTAATTATGTAGGATTCTTATAATAATATTTTCCAAAATACCTATATGAGGAACAAAAACATATCTTGATCCCACCAATTCAATAGTTATATTATTGTCATACTTATACTAATTAAACTCTCATCATTCATTGTTAACGCAAGATTTTCAACTCTTGTTATTTCATTTCATTTCCTTTTCTTTTTAACTTTCTTTCTCTCGTTTTATATCTTCTAGTTTATGTATACGCATATTTACATGCAACTTTTATAGAAAAAGCAAAAAAAAAAAAAAAAAAAAATTGCATATGGCCTGGCCCGGAACATTTATAAGTGGGCTAGGGGCCGGGCCAGAATATTTATAAAAAGGCCCGGCCCGGCCCGTTTAAAAACTGACCCGGACCAGCCCGCACACTAAATGGAGCGGGCTTTGGCGGGTTGGCCCGGCCCGATTACCACCTCTAATGGAATTTGATGCTGGACAAAAAATCTATTACATTCCAATCCAGTCAATGGTGTGGAATTAGAACCAGTCACATATGGCATAAAACTTTCATCAAACCTGGCATGGTGAGTAATATAAAAACAGGAGGTAACTGGATCAAAACACCTGAAACCTTTATGGTGAACGCTATAACCAAGAAAAATGCAAGGCTGAGTGCGCGGAGATATTTTGTGAGGTGCATAGTCACGGAGACAAGGATAGACACGACATCCGAATGGATGGAAATTTTCATAATTCGGACTTTCACCATAAATTACCTCAAAAGGAGAAAGATTAGCAAGAACCTTGGAGGGCAACCGATTAATGGTATAGGTGGCCGTGGCGAAAGCATTCCACCAATAACTGAGAGGAAGACGAGCATGAAAAAGCATGGATAAACCCATTTCAGTAACATGCATGTGCTTTCGTTCAGCCCTACCGTTTTGCGCAGGAGTGTATGGGCAAGAAAGTCTATGAAAAATGCCATGTGTTTGAAGGTAATTTTGAAAGCGATTACTGCTAAATTAACCACCGCCATAACTTTGAAATTTTTTTAATAGGACATGAAAATTGGCGCTCAATGAGAGTACGAAATTGCGCAAAAATGGCAAAGAATTCCGATTTAAGGCGCATAGGATAAATCCATGTAAAACGAGAGAAGTCATCAATGAATACCACATAATAACGAAACCCATCACGAGAAGTAACCGGGGATGGCCCCCACAAATCACAATGAATCATATCCAAAAGGTGTAAACAATGTTTTTCATTAATAGGAAGAGGTAAACGATGACTTTTAGCTAACTGACACGGGGAACATAATTGGGGTTTAGGAAGTAAGGACGTAACAGACACAAGTCCTTTCCTACTAAGTAATGAAATGACACTATGAGGCTCATGACCAAGTCGGTTGTGCCATAACTCGAAGGAGCCACGGAGGCTTTTATTACGCAAAGCTGAATGTCCTTGGTCAAGAAGATAGAGACCTCCCTCACGCCTTCCTTTGGCCAGTGGCATCCCTGTCCGCCGGTTCTGAATAGTAAAAGAATCAGCAGAAAATGTAACATCAACCGGAAATTTTTTGGTAAGTTGGCTAATAGATAATAAATTTCTTGTAATATGAGGGACAACTAAGACATTTAATAAGTTGACATGAGGACAGAGTTTGCGAGTGCCAACGTGAGAAATACTTAGCGAATCACCGTTACCAACATAAACAGAATTCTTACCACCATAGGGTGCAACCGAACCAAGTTGAGATGGAGAAGAAGTCATGTGGGCTGAGGCTCCAGAATCCATGTACCAGTTAGGAGCATTTCCTCCATTGAGAGAACACGAAGCAGTGAATGCTTCAGAAGGATGTGCATTGCCTGATTGAGCCGGACGGTAGCGTTTTGGACAAGATTCAGCATAGTGACCTTCCTGGCGGCATATTTGGCAACGTGGAGTACGAGGTCGACGATATCCATTGTTACCACCACGACCGCTATTATGTCGACCACCACGATTGCCACGACCACCACCTCGATTAGCATTAATTGTTACCACTAGAGTTCGTATTGGGACGAAAATCTGGGCGGCTATTATTGGCATAGAAAGCAGCAGAGGAGTTTGAGTGATTGCGCTCAAGATTATTCTGAAAAATCTCAATGCTTTCTGCTTGAGCAGCCAAGTCAGAAACTGATGGTATAGTAGTTAACGATGAGAGATGGGTAGTGGCAAAATTGGTAAAAGTTGGTCCTAGTCCACGTAGAAACCAATGGGATTTGTCTATTTCATCAAGCTTACAACCAACGACAAGCAATTGGTCACACAAAGATTTGAAGTGACGAGCATAATGAGGAACAGATTTGGAGCCTTTTTGAATGGTGTGAAGCTCGTCCTTAAGACGAAGTTCACGGAGTTTGGAGGTGTGTTGAAAAGTGGCATGAAGTGCTTCCCAAACGGCTTGGGATGAACCGCAACCAATCGTAACGGAAATGGCTTCATCGGTAAGTGTGGAACGAAGAAAACTGACAATACGTTGGTCAAAGTAGTACCAATCGTAGTATTTGGGGTTGGGAACATTAGTGGTAGCGGTACCGGGAAGGGTCTGAGGAGGTGCGGGGTTTGAGCCATCAAGAAAAGGAAGAAGACGTTCACCAACAATGAGTGGGTAAACTTGGCTGTGCCAAGCAAGAAAATTCTCAGAATTCAGCTTGACAGTAACAAGATGAGCCAGACCAGAAAAAGAAATAGCATGATCAGAAGTAGAGGTGTTGGGGGTGGAAGAATCCGTCATTTTTGGATTGAAAGTAATGGGCGATAAGCCTTACTGGCGAAGTGATACCATGAAAGGAATCAAAACAGAATGAGTTATTCCACCTTAAATGTTTTGGTGGTCTGCTGCTCTTTATTTATAGTGTTAAAGAAAGATATGTACAGTAGTTAAACTATATCAGATTACACTGTATCTATCTACATCTTGATGTCTAAGAGATAAGATATATCAAAGAAGTTAATCCGATGGATTCAAAGAGTTAGTCTCCTGTACAACTCTATCTTCAGATGTATGTTCAACACTGAACTCCTGGAACATGGTACGTGATATCTTGATCGCCAAGTATGAACTTCACCGTAATTTTATCTTTGCTTCGGCCCATGGCGCGATCAATTCCCAGGTTCTGATACCAAATGCATCAATTAAGGCTATGTTATTCATGTACTAGTGCATTTCTAAAAGAAAAGTGTCAAGTATCAAGATTAATTATATACTATATATTAGCCCAAAAGAGTTAAGATATGCAGAAAAATGGAGATACCTATCCAAAGCTCTGTAATAATTCAATCCTCCAGTAAATCCTGTTTCTTCGAACTTGCTGGCATAATATCCTATATCATATTCAGTGAGCCAAGACGGAGTTTCTGCTGGAGCCATGAAGAGTGCCTTGAGCCCTCCTATCTCCTCCGGCACGATTATAGGTTTCCCACCACGGAACGATAACAGTGATTTCATTACTTTCGCCGCATCCACTGTTGCAAACGCTTCTTCTGCTTCCCTTGGTTCCTGAAATTGCGATTTGAAATTTTTTTTAGTAAACTCTAAGTTGAGAATTAAGAAATCACAAATCGTCTTAAAACGGATTCTAAGGCTTTAGTGTTATAAAAATAGTGGAATATAAGTCTTTATTCTCTTCATTTGAAAAATTATTAATTTTAGTTCAGTTCTACTTAGTTATTGTTTATACTTAAATTCATTTCAGTTCAGACGAAGAGAATGGATCTAATACGTTGGTGTTATATAGTTACCTGGAAATTGCACATGTAGAAATCATCACCCAACAAATCCCTATATCGCTGAAGAATCTTAACATGTGGATCCCTAGGATGAAACTGCACACTCATACTCACCAAAGCTCGAATCCGATCAGGCCAAAACAAACAAAACCACCACGCAATCAATGCGCCCCAATCGTGCGCCACCAGATACTCCTCCTCCAGTCCCAAACAATCCAGCAGTGCCACCAGGTCGCCAACAATATGTATCGCCGAGTATTCTTCAGCAGACAGTGGCACGTCGGTTTCACCGTAGGCTCGAAGATCAGGGGCAATCGCACGGTATCCGCGCGCGGCAAGGTGGAGCATCTGGTGGCGCCATGAGATTAGGATACAGGAACATCAAAGACTAACATTTAGAACAAGACTCGGAAATTTTAGAATTTGATGTCAATTCTTTGGATATTGGATATACATCTCAGCTTTTATTTATTTTATAAAGAATAATTCATGGATTAAGTATTCCAAGAACAAGGTTACTCTGCATTAGTAGTTCTATTAATTAATATCAATTAATAGCTACGAGTGAAGAACCTTGAATTATAATATTTGTTGTAGCCTGGCCTGGTATAACCTGGTTCTTCTTTCTCTTTGTTTGCAACAAATAAATTTACCTAAACAACAAGCAGACTTAGGGTATTGAAAGTCATAGAAAATCTCGGGCTCGAGGAAGCCTTATGAACGACGACGACAGTACAAATCCTACTCATTATGGATAATACTACCAGAGCTCAGGGAATCCGTGGAGGAAGAGCACAGCTGGACCGGAGCCGACTTCGGCTACGTGTGTTTTAATGCCGTTCACGGTTAAGTGTTTGTGTGTGATTTTTTCCATAACTGTATGAAAAGGCTTGCCTGATTCAGTGATAATTTACGTGGAGAAATGGGACTGTTCTGCTGAAGTAGGTCATAATTTAGCTACTGTCTATTCCATTATCTCACTTCACTTTCACTGTACTTTTAAACAATAAAACATGAGCAATGAATTATTATTGGGCGGGTGACATCCCAGTACAAAACGTGGCTTATTCTTTGCACCTGATGCTTACTTTTCGTTTGCTTAACTCTTATTATTGTGATGAGCGGCATCATATTTTGATTATCTTATGGTAATGAACTCTAATTTAATTAAGATTTAAAATAATCGCCCACTATAAATTTTTTTGGTCGCTGGTATGTTATATGCATAGTTGCAACAAAGCCACCGATTTTGCTGCGTATAATTGTTTTTGCCCAAATGTTAGGTCCTTATCCATAATGCTGACGCTTTTACTAGGAATTTATCATGGAGCATCAACTGAGTTTTGGAAAGTTTAAATTTAATATAAATCAACGTAATAAACAAAAAATTAGTCACATGCATTTCACAAACTCTATCAACGTAATAAACAAAAAATTAGTCACATGCATTTCACAAACTCTAAATAACTTATCCCGATGGAGACGACTTATGTTATTTATAAAACTATTAATTTTATTAATAAAAACGTTTATGCCGTTAATTAACGAAATAAGTTTTGTTTTAATATGAAAGAACATAGGTGTTTTAATTAATAACATCAATAATTTTCTTGACAATATAGGTCCGTCTCTAGATAAATTATCTACAGACCGTCTCTCATAAGACTTACTCATTTTGAGTTATATAAAAATTTAAGTGTGTTTAACCCAGTTTTCTAAACTTTAGTTCTATACCAATCACACCCTAATATTAATCGCCCACATGTGTTATACAAGCAGGTTGACACCACCGTTCCTACCATTTGCCGAGAGCTCGAAAAACCGCACACGAGCACTTATACAAAGATTAGATTGTGATCTACACTTCTGCTCACCTGTAAGCAGGGGCGGGGGGTGTGTCCTATTTTGTTTTAGAATATGTTTTAGTATAAACTTGACGATATTTTGACGTTTCAGCCCTTCTTTTTAATGTAAAATTTAATTTTCTTTATCGTTATGTACTTATATACTTAATTTACGATAAAAATGTTACTAGTATTTTTGTGATATATTTTTATATATACTAGTTAAAAAAGTTATCATCTATTTAATAATTAATTTTTAACATATACCAATATACACCTTTAACTCTGCTCATGCATGTAAGTTGTCCTAACTAATTTGAAATCATAGTGGTGTGCAAATTAGTACACCCTCAAACCTCAACCTATATTCGTCTACTTGAAGGATTAATCGTAGAACTATGCGAGCCACAATTACTCCCTTCGTCCCAGAATAAATGTCACATTTTAACTTTTTATAGTCAACATTTTTTGAACTTTGACTCCGATTTAATCTTAAATCATCAATGTAAAATCTTCAACTAAATTATATAATGAAACTTTAGAAAGTAAAGTTTCATTATATATAATTTAATTAATTGAACATTTTACATTAACAGTTTACGATTAAATCGGAGTTAAAGTTGAAAAATATTGACTGTAAAAAGTCAAAATATGACATTTATTCAGGGACGAGGACCTCAATCAAATTGGCAAAGTATAACATTAACTAACACATGGATTTATATGGCCATTCCTGGTAATCAAACAGACTAACAGACGAAAATCTGGGCCATAAACATAGTGGATAAAGAGAATAGAGAAAGTAAATATTGGTTATATTGAGTATGTAGTCAACAAATTAGAAAGAATAGACAAAGAACGCCATACAGACTGGCTAAAAATAGTAGAACAGTGAGTTTCCAGTACAATTCTCATTAAACACTCCTAGAAATGTATCTGAATGTAACCATGAAAAAAAGGGTGTATATAATGCAAACCAAGAGCAATAATCTGTACTGGGATGCAGTTTTCTCATATGACTATCAGGCAGCCAAACAAAGTTACGAATATGCAATTATCATAACTACAACAGCCAGTATAGTGGCCACACAGCCCATATTCTAACACTCCGTGCCATAACAAATTGTACGTATGGTCCATTTAAATAAACTCATGTGTCAAATTTTTAGTAAAATAACATGCAGCTAGTTTGAAATGAAATCGTAGCACACTAGCATGGTCCAAAAAAATGGACCAACAAGTTTATATTATGGCTAAATTTACTTTTTTGGCGCCACCAACTGTAAAACCAATATTCAAGTGAATTTGACCAAATAAATTGCATTTGAAATAATGGCTATGCTCCTAAAATTGAAATGAAATTGTAGAAGGGTCCTAAATAATGGCATCACACATAAATTTATCCATACAAGATTCATTTTTGTATGGGAGATGAAAAAAAATGGCGCAGTGTGATATATAAAAGAACAGAATGCGAAGATTTCAGCCACTTACTAAGCTCATCTGCATTTTTACACGTCCAACTTGCTACTAAAAATTGGAACATGTTGAGGGAGCACTTGGAGGTTGAAGCAGCCAGCCTAACTGTTGAAGAAAGTAGAAGCATGTTGTAGTAGTCAGCCTGACTCTTGAGGGAGCACTTGGAGTTTCACTTGATCTCGAAGGTATACTTTTTAGGCGCGCTTGACGACCACGAAATCCTTTCTGAAATAAAGAGAAAAGAAACCATGTTGTGAAAATATAGTATATAAAAAGACCAGCAAATGTTTTCCCAGGAGTAAACTCCATGATAATTGCGCCATCCTTCTCACGCATGGTTTGTCCAATTTTTAAGAATGTTTCAATTTGAAGAATTACTAAAATACTTCAATTATGCAATATGCATCTCGTAAAAATGTCATATTTGACTTTTATATTATTTTCAGAATCAAGTTTAACCATAAATTACTCTTTAATTAATTGCACCTGAGAAAAAAAAAATATTAAAATCATTTCATGATAATCACGGATGTGTAGTTTCATAAAATAATTTAATAATTATTCCGGTATATCATAAAAATAATTTGTGGGTAAATCAAATTTATGCAAACCTAGTAGCAAAATTCAACTTAAATCACAAGACAAAAGTGTGGATTTCATTAGTAAGAAATTATCAACCTAGTAGAGGACACAAATTAGCTTAGTTGCAAACCTAGTAGCAAAATTCAACCTAGTTTGCGAAACTTAAGAAGAAGAAATTAGCGGATTTCATTAATCTATATATATATATATATATATATATATATATATATATATATATATATATATATATATATGATAAAAGTGATGATGTAAATGGAAGAAGAGAAGTGCCACGTACCCAAAAAGTGGCAAATCCAAACAAAAAACAAATGAATTTTAATTCGTGAAAATTTTCATCTTCCAGCTCTATATTTAGACTATTTCGGATTTCTTCTCCCAGTTCTATATTTAGACTATTTTGGCTAATTGCGTTTACATGTCAATATATATGAAATAATCCAAGAAAACCTCAACTAACTAACATGATAGGTTTCAAGATAAACCAATTTCCACCATATATATCCAGCTTCTAAATCATAAACTAAACATCATCGTTTCAATATGCACTGTACATGTTGATACGGATATATGTCCAATCCGTTAAGGGCGTCATTGAGCGTGTCCTAGAGCGCATCAAGGCTAAAATAGCTATATCAGTACTTATCCGATCTTGGCCAGTCCGCCTAAAGGAAAGCCTTCCGGGTCAATCAGTACGCTCAAGTCAATACACCTGTTTAGCTGGTCTGACCTAGCTAGGTGTGTTGAGGGATAAAACCTCGAACACCAACACTACTACTACCAGTAACCTAATTTAGGATCCGCCTCCAACTTGAAGTCCGAGCAAAGGCTTGTCCGAGCAAGAGTACCTGAAAGGACTAAGTGGGGGGGGGGGTGTTAGAATGGGTTACCCGGATTGCCAAAGTCAATCCGGAAGGAGGCTATACTCAAAGGAGAGTTGAAAGCTCTCAAGGCAATAGTAGTGGGAAAGGTTATGAAATCAAGGGTGCTTATGACTTAGGGGACAGCACAATTTCCTAGGGAATTCCACTTACCTTAAGGTCTTGGACCTTGTGTTATATTTATAGTTATATCATGCTTATGGAGTGGCCCATAAGATGATGCCAAGTGTATGCCTCAGATTTGGACACCAATGCTATCTTTGGCCCATGGCCCCTTGGTGAACAGTAATCCAATACTAGTTAATGGGCCTGGGAGGGTAGTTTGGACCTTTTCCTCTGAGAGTACTGTTCCGCATGTCGGGTCCGTATAAGTCCCTCGGACAGATCTGCATGATTGGTTGACTCTGTCCTGGGGTATCTCAAGGTGTCCGGACCTTAGAGTTCCACGGAAGCATCTCAGTGGTTCTGTCAAATACGTTTGGTCTTACTGTACTGGTGGCGTCCGAGATTCTCTCGTCCGGTCCGTTTAGCATCTTAGGACTGACAGTTTGCGGTACTTGGGAGGACCAGGTAACCTATTGTCAGGTTCGGAAGTCATCCATCTAGCTTGGCCGGACCTAGCTGAAATGGCGTGCTGACTTGTGAGTACTAGTTGACCTGAGATGGTTTCCTTTAGGACGGACCATTCGATGGTCGGACTAGCTTTGAATGGCTATCTCAGCCTTGATGCACTCTAGGACACGCTCTATGGCGCCCTTAACGGATTGGACACATATCCGTATCAACATATGTCCCCCCAGTTTTCAAGTATCTTAGTAGAAGATAGTTGGTAACTGTGAGGGAACAATCGTGTTTGTGGAGCGTGTCCGAATTGTTAACTAAAAGAAAAAAGGAAAAAAAATCCTTTTTGTCGGGATCCGTCGTCCGTGTTCTCAAGAGTCCAATATATCTTTCTTCCCCTTTTAAAGTCTACGGTCGAAGTTATCACATAACCGGGAATAGATGGAAAAAAATATTATCCGAGATATGTAGGTCCGAGTACGGTTAGGATCTGACGAAGCCTTCCGAGGAAGATCAAGTAGGAGGTTATCCGTTGGGCCAAATATGTGTAATGGTCCTGATGGATCTCCGAACAGTAAATCAAAGGGGTCCAACAAGTGGCCTGTCCAATTTACGGGTAAGATCCCGAGGGAAACGGTGCGACCGTTGGATTGGAAAGCCTCAACGGTTGAGATCAAGTGATGTGACTCCTCTGTCGAGCATCAGACGCAATGTGCTGTTAGCCATTTATTCGTGAACCGGCATGACCGTTGGATTAAACAGATTGACGGTCGCGATTTAAACCTAAGTGATGTGACACTTGGCCTTCCCAATTTGCCCCTATAAATAGTTAGGCGATCGGTCACTTTCACACTTTAGCTAAATTGAAACTCTGAGCAATCTTCAAGCAATTCAAACAACGCAAGATCGATCCGATCAACTGGAACTTGTAAGACTTTGGGCTATCCAGCTGAGATCTGTAACCTCGGAGCACACTCCCGACTCTACCGTCAGTTGAACTTTCCAGTTTGAATATTACCAAGTAAGTACCCCTCACTTTTTTGTTAAAGTTGCTTGTACTTGCTACACGTCCCCTGCATGTCTAGTGTATCCTTCCCTTGCTGCCTCCGTAATTGCGCTTGTCTTTAGTAATAGGCTCTTGCGATACATTTGGTTGAGATGCTAGTTGATGTGTTTCTCCTTCATGCTCATAATATGTCAATTTTCCTCACTGATGCCTTGTACTTTTGTTTGGTACATCCTATCCGACACAACCCTTCTTGACAATGCATGCTTACTTGATGATAAATTGATATGGGTTGTGGCGTACGCCCGTAAATTGTCTCTTTTATTGTCGTGCCGTAAGAGGCAGATCGTGGTGCCATTGGCACAGCTTTGCGTGCCAGGGCTTTGGGGCCTCTGGACTTAATAAGACATATAAATGAACTCTCGGACAATAACAATCGTAGTTTCTGATCCGTTTCCTTCTGCCCTAGGATGTCCGGGAGCGATAGTCAAAACGTTCACGAGGCGCGGGATTACTAGGATGGAGTAGATTCGGGCGGTGAATCCGCGGGCGTGAGCGTGTCCGTAGAAGATAATCTCGTGGATGTCTTATCTTCTAGAGATTCTGATGCCAGGCATGGAACCCATGATGTAGTCGATCCTCCGACGGACGGACCAGTGGTCGAAGAAGATGTTAATGAGGCGAGATCGTTAGTCCAATCTCGGACTATAGGCGGTGTGGGAGATCCTGTAGATCCGAATAAGCCTCAGATTGAACGTGAGGGCGACAGCGGGCATGAAGCTGATGATTTGGAGATGTTTGAGGCTGGAGTGGAGAACCGTGTTGTGGTGGAGACAGGTCCGTCCAACCCTGGTACATCTGGGAGACCTGATGATGGTAAAGAGGAGGAAGAAGGCGGAGAGGAAGAAGGTGAAGATGGGGAGGAAGAAGAGGAAAGTTCTCCCGATGTTCGTCCCCGGAGAGGTGCCGGTCGTCGGGTTGTATTGCACTCTGTCGTTTCCGCTCAATCCAGCCTTCCGTTAGTTGAAGGCCGTGGTGCCAAGGCGGCGAGGATCAAATTTCAAATCTGCGTCAGCATGGTGATAGCAGATGAATTTGGAGAGCTAAACGCAGACGAGCTTCTTCCTGTCCGCCATCGAGGTCAAACCCGAGGAGATTCCTAATGGAGGCGAAAATGGGAGATCCCGAGTCCGTAGAAATAATGATCCCCGATCCGGGCATGCATTCTATAACCCTCCTGGATATATGCGTGCAGGTGGCCTTCTCCTGCGGATGGAAGATCCCCATTGCCACAGAACTGAAGAACATTCTGAACCATATTGGTATAGGTCCGAGTCAGGTTATCCCAAAGTCCCTGGGTAACCTTATTTGCTTTGTAATTTTTTGTAAGAAGAAGGGGCAGACAGTGAATTTCGAGAACTTTAGGTAGCTCTTCCATGTTTCTTTTAGTCCGGGGAATCCCCTTTTTTACACCTTTATGAATAGGAAACCCTATAACTTCATTTCGGACTCCATCTCGTCGTTGGGGTCGAAGTGGTGGGATAGGTACATTTTTGTACGGATGGCTTTAAAGCCAGGGATGTCCGAGAGACAGAGGGAATGATGGGGGCTACCCTCAAAGTTCCTAAGGGAGAGTATCCCTGATTGGCGCCCGCTTCCGAAGAACGTTGCTCCTTGGGTGGCGGAGATCCACAAGAAGAATGATCCGCCTACCTACCCGTTCCATGGACTAATTTGTCAGCCGCTGCCATATCTGTGCGGACTAACCGATGGCGTGGAAGTCGGAGGAAAGACAGATTTCAGTAAGGAGTCTAACTTATGATTTGTGCGGCTCCGTGTTTTGAATGTCTCGTTATGAATTTTCTCATCTCTGATATTCCTGTTGTTTTTCTGTTATTCGTCCGTGTTCTGAAATGTTTACATTGCTATGTAGCTCACTGGTTCGACTATATCATGTCGACACTCGCTGAAAAGAAGAGGCAGCAGAGAGAGAGCAACAATCTCTAGAGGTTGCCGCTGGTCAGAGGACCAAAATTATCAACACGTCCGTTGGTCTTCCTATGGGAGATCCCAAGAATGCGGCAGTGTTCGCCTTAGAGGAGGAGAGGCGGAACAAGGCGGGAGAAAACCCACAAGTCATGGGGGTGCCTGACAAGGGCAAAGCCCCTGTTACTCGGAGCACCGCTGCCTCCAGGCCGCCAACCACTGCTGGATCCACGCCTCAGCAAGAAGTGTTTATGCGGGATGCCATAACGTCTGGGCGGAAGACGAGAGCTCCCACGGAGACATCCCAAGCAAACAAGAGGCAGCAGTTGGTCGCCGTTCTACCGACTGACCAGGCCGCTCTCGACAAGGAGTATGAGCGTGCCTGCGGACTTCCCGAGGTTGAGCGGGTCGGTGGCCTCAATGTGCTATATCAGCAGGTTCGTGATCTTCTAATGGTTTTCTGATTATGTCCTTATGACAAGCATACAACTTATGTTTATATGGATTCTTTGCAGCTTGGGTGCTTCGTCCGAGCCATGCAGTGGAAAGCTAGTGAGCGGGCTACCATTGAGCACGAGTTGTTCAAGGCCATGGCCAGTTCCGCGGATGAGGCCGAAAAAGTGAAGCAGTTGGAGATGCAGCTGAAGGAGCACGAGGTGAAGTTCCATAAGCTGAAGACCAGCTGGGAGGCAATCAAGGCGGACTTGGATTGGCAAGAGGGTTTCACCCAGAAATCAATGAGAGCCTTCCGAGAAATGAAGGATTACCTGTTGGAAGACCTCCAATACGCTCGTCTTGAGGCGGGCCGAGATTTCATGAAGTCGGATTCTTTCAAGTTCTTCATAGCGGACAAGTCCGACGAATCTCGACTGAATGGGTTCTCCGCTGCCATCGGTCATTCTGATCGAGGTTACTTCCTCAAGATTTCAATTGGAAGGCGGAAGGGTTAAACCCTTATGCGGATGCTAACGGCGTGGAAGTTCCCGTGGATGTTGTCTCGGACGATCGATTGGCCGCTTGTGAGTTTACGGATCTTATCACTGAGGAAGGTGAACTGGAGATCAAGAACGGTGGACCCTTCCTCCCGAAGTGTGTTCCGGATGCTTTACAAAAGGTGTGCTTCGTCCCGTTCGAGAATTACCGAGCCTTCCTCAAGGACTGGTATTATATGCCTTCCCGGGTAGTTGGTCTTGCTGAGGATTTCAACCTGTTCGAGCTCGCGGAAGCCCTTGCTGCCCAAGCTGCTGCCAACGCGTCTACTGCCGATCCGCCTCCCAGTGGAGAATTGGGTCCGAGCCAACCCAATCCTCAGTGAAGAATCTGGGGTATGCCCCGTGAAACTTATGTAATGTCTTGGATCTGCATCTCTTTGTGGCACGGAACGTTGCCTTGAACAATGCTGCTTTATTTTTTTTTTATCCGTACTAATTGTCTGTAAAACAATATTTCCTATAATTTCGAGTTATTGCCTGCTTTCTGCTTTATTTGCTTCCGTCCATCGTTCGTATGCTTAACTATCATAAAACACACATCTGTAAAGGACACAGATCGCAGTAGATGGCGTCCGACGTAGAAGTCTAAACCATCATCTTTCCGATCCTCAAACTGTTCGCCCCTTGGGATGTGTAATTCTTTTGTTGTGACTATAAATAAGGGTGTGGTAATTCTTCCTTTTTTCACCGCTGTACCCTTCTCCATTCTGTCCTTTGTTTCATCGAGAACCTTCCACAAAAGCCGGAGTTTTCCAGGATGTCGGAATCTGACGACGAAGAATATCAGCATTGGGTAAACTGTGCTTGTGGGCACATGCATCCTCCAATTTACCCTGGTACGGGGACCGCGGATGACCCAATCATCCTTGATTTTGAGGGAGATCCCCCTCAATGTCCGGGAATAGCTAGGAGGCGAGCCGAGGAAGAGAGGGAGCGGACGCTGAAGTTGATCCGTAGGAGGATCCGAATGTAGCAGCAGGCTCGTCAGGGCCGAGGTGGTGGCTCGGAGTCCCAAGGCTCGACTTCCGGAATCTGGTAAAGGAACAAGGCAGGGTATGCCCCGTGGAAGTATGTACTTATCCTTGGACCTTTTCAGATTGTACTTCTGTTATGTAAATGTTCGGATAATTTTGTCTATAAAATTCGAACTATTTTTCCTCGGATGAGATCGCCATCTTTTTCTTATGCAAGTTTCGTCGGATTATATTGACGCCTATATCTTTGTAAAATGACCAAGAAACTCGGACGTGGTTGATGGGCTTGTTTAGGCTTAATTGGATAAACCCGTCTGGCCCCACACTGTTCAACCCAAATGAATGGTTTAAGCCCATTGTCAACGTCGAAGTTCTGACGTGTCGGACGCCTATTGGTTCTTTACTTCTATAAATACTCCGGATCCCTCTTGCCCTTGGTCGTGCAAATCCAACTTCCAATTTCCATATCTATTCAATAGCAAGAAGATGATTTCTCGAATAGTTACCCCCTCTTGACTCCCGTCCACTCTTAAGTCGGCGTTCATCCTGAGCTTGAGAGTGGCATGGGTCTAGAGGGGAAGATTGTTGAAGATCAGTCATAGAAAAGCATAGATCTCGGTTTGAATGTATATCTGTCCGTCTCCTCTGCTTTCTTCCAACCCCACTTTAGTGGTTCAAATCTCTCTTATATTGGAAATGGTTTCCGAATTTCAAGAGAGTTTGAGTCTCTAAAGCCGGTGAGGCGGAAATCTCTTCCTGTCCGTACTTTGTTTTCCCCGGGCACAGGATTTGCAATGCCACGTTTTGGTGGTATCATGAGGGATTCCACCACATTTAACCATTTTCTTGTGTGCAGGTAGATCGAGTTCCTGGCCTCCGCGGAAACCAGACTTGCCGCTCGACATGGAAGAAGCTTTTTCCGACGGGGGAATGATCTTTGCTGGGAGATGACGTATCTCCAGAGACGTTTTCTGCCTTTTTCATATTGCGTCCGTAAGTCCGGATATCGATCCGAGATTGTAAATTGTACAGACAAGATTATGTATAATTCGTCTTTGTATGAATGAAATCTCTTGCTTTCCTTGTCACTAAACGAACGTTAAATCACATATGCATGGATCGAAAAATCACAAATCGAAAGATAGAGGTTGTATTGATTTAATATTCATAAATTACTTCCGACTGGACGAGCTATAGCAATCGCACCGATTAAAGCGAAATTCAATTACAACTTGCGGGCTCTAAGGCCAATGACAAAAGGATCGAAAAACAGAACTGGCGGAGTTCCGTGTAGTAAATTGTTGAAACTGAGATGACCAATCGATCTGAAGGAGATCCGCACAGTTATCTCTATGCATAGAACCTCTGAAGGTTCCTAGCATTCCACGGACGCTTGGGGGGATGTCTGTTCTCATCTTCTAATTCATAACTGCCATTCACTCTTGCGCCGATAATCTTGTAGGGACCTTCCCACTTGGGCTTGAGTTTTCCAATATTGTTCAAAATGTCGGCTCGTCGAAGCACCAGGTCTCCGATTTGCAAGTTAGCCGCTCGAACGTTCTTGTTGTAGGTTCGGGCAGCAGTTGCCTGATACCTATGGATATTCGCTAGTGCCTCAGACCTTTTCTGTTCGAGAATGTCTAGGTCGAATATTCGAGCTTCTCGGTTTGCATTGCCTTCGAACTCTTGGATCCTCAAAGTCTCAACGGCAATCTCAGACGGTATGACTGCCTCCGAACCATATACCAAGGAGAATGGAGTTTCTTTGGTCGCAGTCCGTGCAGTGGTGCGATGAGCCCATAGCACGCCTTCCAGGTCGTCTGCCCAGCTTTCTCGGGAAGTTCTCAAACGCTTCTCCAGAATTTTGACTATTGTCTTGTTTGTGGATTCAGCCTGACCATTGGCTTGTGGGTATCCGACGGATGTGAAACGTTGTTCGATTTTGAAGGAGGCAAGCCATTCCTTGAGCTTACTGCCTGAGAACTGAGCGCCGTTATCCGAGACTAGAACTCTTGGTAGGTCGAAGCGGCAAATGATGTTCTTCCAAATAAAGGTCCGCACTCGACTTTCCGTGATAGTCGCTACAGCCTCTGCTTCTACCCACTTGGTAAAATATTCCACCGCCACAATGAGAAATTTCTTCTGTTGGGTACCCCTCGGAAATGGTCCGACAATATCGATACCCCACTGATCGAACGGACACGCTATGGTTGACGGAATCATAGGGTTCGTCGGACGATGTGGGATGTTTGCGTAATATTGGCAATCATGACATCTCCGGGCGTGGTCGGCGGAATCTTTGTCAATGGTAGGCCAATAGTAGCCTTGTCGTATGATTTTCTGGGCAAGAGTCCTTCCTCCGGAATGACTCCAACAGCTTCCATTGTGTATCTCTCTCAGGTGTGGGAGTCATTCCGGAGAGACTTGGTTGGGAACCTAGTGTATTTAGGAATTAAGAGAAGATACTTGTAAGGTTACCTCAATTATCTGTCTTAGTGGATTCTAGGTTTGAGAAAGGCCGAAGTGGATTAGTTGAAGGATTACGCCACCTTCAGATACCACTATAAAAGACTTGTGTTATTTACTTTCTGCAATTTATTACTTGCTTTATTTACCTTGCTAAGTATTTACACATATCTTGCTGAGCACGTGCACTTATCACAGAAAAGTCTTCCGCTCTCTGAAAATAAGTATCAGATATCTTCACAGATATCTGAGAAACTGTGTTTATCGACAAATTTTTTAAAAGACTATTCACCCCCCCCCCTCTAGTTTTTTACTTTGCCGTTATCTGGACCAACAAGTGGTATCAGAGCAGGAGGTTCCCAAGACTTCTGTACTGAACCTAGATCCCAAATAAGTGCCCACTAACTACTTTTCTCCTACACTTGATTTGTTTGTTTAGTGTGTTTGCTGCAGGATGTCTTTAAGTGACGCCCCAATTCTCAAGCCAGAGAATTATGAGAAATGGAAGAACAACATGATGCTCCACCTAGAGGCCATCAGTGACGAAATGATCGACGTGATAAAGAATGGCCCCATAGTCATTCAACAACTCAAGCAGGTCATGGAGGTTTCTAATGGTAGAGACAGAGAACAAAGCGGGTCTCTTCACATGCATGATACAAAACCAAAGGGAGACCTACCAGTCAAGTTGTTTACAAGCCAAAGCCCAGAGAGCTCTAGACATCGGAAGATGCCAAGAGAAATCGACTGGATGGTCAGGCTCGCAATATCATCATACGTTCTACTCCAGAGCACATACAGTGTAAACTGTGGGGTGCAAAAACGGCGAAAGTGGCCTGGCAACTGATTGAAGAAATATGTGCCGGCTCTGAGAAAACAAAGGAAAATAAGTTCGAAGTTTTGAAGCTCAAATTCCAAAACTTTAAACAAGGTCCCACAGAGACTCTTGAAGAACTAGATTTCCGATTTACAACACTCATGAGTGACATGGCTGCACTTGGCGAAAGTAATAGATATACCCAACCAGAAAAGATTAAGACTATTGTGAGAAGTATAAATCATAACTGGGAGCACACAAAGTTTTTCTACTTTAACCAAGGAATGCCAGATATCACTCCAGTGGAACTTTTCTCTCACCTTGCCACTGTTGATTATGAGACAACTCAAAGAGAACAAACAACTGAAAAGTTGCAGAATGTTGCTCTAGTTGCCCAAGGAACTTCTGAAAAGAAGGAAGGCAAGGAGGTGACTGAGGATGCTCTTGATGTAAAGCAAATGAGAAAATATGTCAGTCGAGAGATTGAGAGAAGAAAAGCCAAAGAGAAGCTGGAAAAGCATCTAGGCTCAAACTGTCACCAGTACAAAAATATGCAACTGTCAAGTTCGCTGAACACGCCGGCTCAGAAAGCATCTAGTACTGAGGAAGCAAAAATCAGAAACGATATCTGTTTCTATTGTCAGAAACCTGGTCATTTCAAAAAGGATTGCCCTGCCCTCAACAAGCTAAAGACAGGCGACAAGAAAGATAGAAGAAACTTCAAGAGAAGTCAGAGAGCTCTGCTCACTGAGGAAAGAAAGAAAATACAAATCCAATTGGATGCTCTAGACATTGAGTCTGATTCTGAGGATGAAGACTCAGATGATTCCACACTGCCTTCTCCAGAGATGGGTGGTAGTGTTTCTCATGAAGTAATTGACTTTGGTAAAAAGAAGAAAGAAGTGTGTGGAATGGCTGAAGAAATCTTTCCAGATATCTCCAACATTGAACCTTGTCTAATGGCTGATGAGGTAACACATACTTCATGTTATACTTATGAAAGTGATGAAGAAGGAATCAAAGATCTGGAAAATCTCATAAGAGAACTTGATCTCTACGAAAGAGAATTTCTAATGGTCCAAGCTAGAGCCGAAATTCTTGAAGAAGAAAAGAATTCTCTTGTAAAGGAAAATTCACAATTACTCAAGATATCTGAGAAAAAGGATGCTGAAAATGCATTTCTCAAAGCTCAGATATCTGAGACAGAAAAGTCACATAAAGAAGCATTGGCCAAACTTCAAAAGAAATGTGAAAATCTTCAATCTGAGAATAAAGAACTCAAAAAGAAAGAACTATCTTTTCAATCTTATGCCAAAGCTAGTGACACTCTTACTGAAGTACAATCTTATTAAGAGATCCTTTAGAAAAGAGAGGACTTAGGCTGGACACACACATAGACAGTTCCACCACTCTGAATAAGAGTGATGAAGGACGAACATTTGTCAGTGCTCAGCAAGGTGATTCCCAAACAATCTACAGTATCGGTCAGAAAGCTAAGATTGTTGACAAAGGAAAGGCAGTTGCGACCAAGCCTTTGTGGGAAAAACAAGTCCAAAGGAAAACTGTTGGGAATGTCTCTGAAAAGAAATGTAACACTGAAAAGTGTGATCACCCACAGTGCTATGTCTCTCAAAAAGGAAAAATTGTAGGAGCTGAAAAATTCTCCTATGCCACGTTTTCTGGAAAGAAAATAGATTATCCAGAGACTAGCAAAGCTGCTGAGAAGAGATCTTAGATAGCAGCAGGTGCTCGGAATGGTATTGGCTATAAAGCTATCGGGAAACAACTTGCTCGAGAGTACAAACAAGAGCAAGAATGATGGTTAAAGGCTAGAATTGCTCACAACAATTATCAAAAGTGGAAGATGAATCAAGCCACTGAAAATCTAAATGCCAGGGCTAGAAGAAATATGGCTAGGAAAGCTAAGTTTGCTGAGAAGCAGACTCAGAAACCTGACAGGTATCTGAAAGCACCAAATGGAGCACCAAGGAACACACCAAGGAAGAAAATAGTTCTTAATAACAATGATACTAATCATTTAACTAGAATTCCTCCTTATGTTCCTGTTAGACAAAAGAATATTCCTAAGAAATTCATTCAAAAATGGATTCCTACTGGAAGATTCTTTAGTTCAGATGGTTCCATTGTTGGTATGAGAACCTAATCTCCTGTTTCCTGTTTTGTGCAGAACACTCTAAAGACTAATTCAAAGTGGCATTTTGATAGTGGATGTGGGAAGCACATGATAGGAGACAAAGCAAATCTGATTGACTACAAAAAATGCAATGATGGACCAATTATCAGGTTTGCTGGAGGAGATGAAAATCCAACCATAAGTTTTGGCAATTTGAAGTTTGGAGCCCTTACAATCTCTGAAGTACTTCATGTAAAGGGATTGAAATATAATCTCCTAAGCATGAGTCAACTAGTAGACAAAGGGTACACTGTCAAGATCA
Organism: Plantago major; assembly: GCA_026545765.1. NCBI lineage: Eukaryota > Viridiplantae > Streptophyta > Magnoliopsida > Lamiales > Plantaginaceae > Plantago > Plantago major. The sequence continues at coordinate 29,341,643 of CM048843.1, forward strand.
AGTCAAAACTATGTAAAGTGAGTGACAATGAGTCAAAGAAGACAGTCTTGGTTGCAAGGCGTAAAGAAAATCTTTATGTTGCTGATTGGGCATCCGCCACAACTGAAGAATATCTCATGGTGAGTCAATCTGGCCACACTGAAGAAAATTGGCTATGGCATAAAAGAATGAGTCACTTGAATTTCAAAACTCTGAACAAGCTAGCCAAGAAAGAGTTGGTGGTTGGTTTACCCAAAATGGCATATAGAAAAAAATGGTATTTGCTCAGCTTGCCAAATGGGAAAAAAATCCAAAACATCTGTCAAGTCTAAATCTAGACATTCCAGTGAAAGACCACTGCAAATGTTACATATGGATCTTTTTGAATCCTCTGTAACTAGTTATGCAGGAAAGAAGTATGGTCTGGTTGTTGTTGATGATTACTCAAGATTCACTTGGGTTGTCTTTCTCAAACACAAATATGATGCAAGGGTTGAGATACCCAACTTGCTGAATAAGCTCGAAGTCATGAAAAATGACAAGGTATCTGTAATCAGAACAAACCATGGTACTGAGTTTGTGCGTAAAAGAGTTTTGTACCTGCAAAGGTATACAACATCAACTATCTTCCGCAAGAACTCCACAACAAAATGGTGTTGCTGAAAGGAAGAATAGGACCGTGAAAAGAAGCGGTAAGAACAATGCTCGCTGACACTGAAATAAGTGAAATCTATTGGGTTGAAGCTGTAAACACAGCCTGCTACACTCAAAATAGATTTTTGATTAACAAACACCATGACAAAACTCCTTATGAGCTTTTGATTGGTAGACCCCCTAGTATCAAACATCTAAGGGTGTTTGGTTGCAGATGTTTCGTTCTTAACAATGGAAAAGAATACTTGAGAACATTTCAACCATAGGCAGATGAAGGAGTATTTCTTGGTTATTCTTTGAATAGCAAAGCCTACAGAATCTACAACAAAAGAACGCAAAAGATTGAAGAATCTGTTCATGTAGTATTCTATGAAGGAAACAAGAAAGTACTCTTGAATGATGATCTCTCAGATAGGTTCAATGAACTGATGATTAAAGATTCTGAAAAAGAATCCTCAAAAGGAACAATTCTGTCATTCAAATAGATGATGAGTCTGACGATGAAAAGCAACCTATGCTTAGTAACAACCACATGACTCTAAGACATGATGAAGAATTTCCTATGAGAATTCCAGAAATGGAATAGGTTACTGAGAACCTTCATCATGAAGAGGTATCTGAAAATGAGATTGCTGAAATGCAAGTTCCAGATATCTCTAACACTGAAAAAGTGTCAGATATCCATGCCATTTCCCATGTCGAGATATCTCGACATCTTTGAAGTATCTCATCAAGATCATATTGATTCACATTCAAATCAAAATGATATTGATCCTACTAGTTCAAAACCCATTATGAAATGGATAAGAAATCATCCTGCAAAGGATGTGATTGGTCCCATAGACCAAGGAGTTAGAACTAGAAGAACAATCGCTGAAAATGCAAATTGTCTCTATGGATGTTTCATCTCAAACATTGAACCAAAAATAATAGAAGAAGCATTAAAGGATCAAGATTGGATCTCTGCAATGCAAGAAGAGTTGGATCAATTTGAGAGAAACAAAGTCTGGAAACTGGTTCCATTTGTTGACGGAATATCTGTAATCGGAACCAAGTGGGTTTTCAGAAACAAAATGAATGAGTCTGGTGAAATAACCAGAAACAAAGCTAGGTTGGTTGCCAGGGGATTCACCCAGACTGAAGGACTAGATTTTGATGAATCTTATGCACTAGTTGCAAGATTGGATGCAATAAGACTCTTTCTAGCCTTTGTAGCTCATAATGACTTTACAGTTTATCAGATGGATGTCAAGAGTGCATTTCTAAATGGTGAACTTGCAGAGGAAGACTATGTTGAGCAACCACCAGGTTTTGAATTTTCCTCAGAAAGTAGGATGGTCTATAAGCTTCAGAAAGCTCTGTATGGGCTGAAACAAGCTCCAAGAGCATGGTATGACACTTTGGCCAAATACCTACTAAAAAGCGGTTTCAAGAAAGGAGATGTTGATAAAACACTCTTCACATTTAACCATGATGGGAAAGTACTTTTAGTTCAAATATATGTTGATGACATTATATTTGGATCTAAAGACAAGCAACTTTGTGAAGACTTTGCTGAACTCATGAAATGTAAATTTGAGATGAGCAAGATGGGAGAATTGAATTACTTCCTAGGGCTGCAAGTCAAGCAACTCAATGAGGGAATATTCATTAGTCAAACAAAGTATGCAAAGGACATGCTCAACAAGTTTAATCTAAAGCCTTCTGAAAAGAATGCTAAGATACCAATGAGCATTGGAACCAAAATGACCTATACTGAATCTGACAAGAGTGTTGAAGAACACAAGTATAGGAAATTAATTGGGTCTCTACTGTACCTCACTGCAAGTAGACCTAATATTCAATATGTAGTTGGAGTGTGTGCTAGATTTCAGACAAATCCAATGCAATCACACTACAACATTGCTATGAAAATATTGAGGTATGTAAACGGTACTATAGAAGTTGGATTGTGGTATCCAAAAGATAGTGGATTGAGTTTGGTTGGCTATTCAGATGCCGACTATGCTTGATAGAAAAAGCACCTCAGGAACTTGTCAATTTCTTTGTGCTAGATTGATATCTTGGTTCAGCAAGAAACAAAATTCAATTGCCACATCTACCACAGAGGCTGAATATATTGCTGTTGGGTGTGGTGCTTAACAAATATTGTGGATACAACAACAACTCAGAGACTATGGACTCAATGAAGAGAAAACTCCTATTTTCTGTGACAACACAAGTGCTATTGCCATAACTCCAAATCCTAAGTTTCATGCAAGAACAAAGCACATTGATGTCAGACACCACTTGATCAGAGACCATGTTGAAAAAGGCAATATAGAGATACTTAAGATTGGCACTGAGGACCAACTTGCAGATATCTTCACTAAGCCACTACAAGAAAGTAGATTCTTAGCCTTAAGACACAGTCTTGGACTAATGGAGCTACCTAAGAATTGAAAAAGTTCAGATATCTGAAGTAGATATCAAAGGAGAGAGAAAAGGAATCTGGAAAGGGTATCCAGAGAAGAGAAATCCGGAACGGGTATCCAGAAAAGAGGAATCTGGAACGGGTATCCAGAAACCAAAGGCTAAAGGGTAAAATGGCTATTTGAAGATTTCTGAGATGGGTACTCAGATATCTAGATCACTCAGTGAGGGGGAACACAAAAGAGAATAGTACAACTGTTTATAGTCAACTACTCTCTTGAAATTTGTATTATTTCTATCTTTGTGTAAAACTGTGAAAAGACAACAAGTATAAGATAGAATCAGATACAAACAGCATTCTCATTCACACAGAAATGTGATTCAGATAGCCAATAGCCAACATTCATTAAATGGGCACAATTACAATTGTTGATTGTGATTTTTGCTGAAGAAGCAATGGTGACCCTTGATGAAATGGGCGATTGATCTTTACGGCAGAGATTCATTCTCGGTAAATAGTGGACTGTTGAAATTCCAGCATGGCCCACTATGCATTTAATGCCGAACAAGCTTTCACCCACGCCTGTCTGCAATACATAGATACTTACACACAAAATTAATTTGTATGTATATGTCTGTTGAGATTACATTTCTATATATATATATATAGGATTTTGGCAAAAAGAATTCACTTTCGCCTAATCCAACATTCAGACTTGCACAAGAATAGCAAAATTCTTTCTTCTACTTCTCTACAAATCTCTGCTCTTCAATTAGTTTTTCTGCAAAGAAACACTAATCTCTCACCCTAATCTCTTACAGACCTTCAAAAACTTACGCTATATAAAGAGATGGCTCCTAAGCGTTCGTCTATCCAAAAATTCCAATCCTCTACCACTGGTACTGCTGAAAAGCAAGCACCAGAGTTGGTTATAGTGAACAATCGGTTGGTAGGAGACTTCAATCCCGATCATTGGACTTCAAATCACAGAATGATATGGGGTGGTGCCATGATTGAGGAGTACCTCACGGCTGCTGTTGAAAACTAAGCCGCTAGGAAGCTGATACTTGACATGCTTGAAAAGGCAAAAATCAAGGGTTTTCTATCTGCTCTTCCCGTAGAATTTCTTCACTAGAGGTGTTAGAATTCTACAACAACTCCAGGATTATATCCTGTGTTTCTGAAGGCACTGCAATAGTATCTATAAAAACTAAGGTCCAAGGAAAGGAAATCCTTTTGGACTTAACAACTTTCCGTAAGTTGTTTGATCTTCAAAATCATGGAAAGGATTTTGAAATAGACACCAAGGATGATGATCTCCTTGAAGGTGTAAAACAGCTGTACAGTGATGTGTGTGATCTTGAAAAATCAGATATGCCCACTGATTTTAAGCTTGCTGACATTAGAACCAGACATCTGCTAGTTCATTGGGATGTGTTGGCATGCATTCTTCACAGATGCTTTGATGGTCTACAAGGAGGTGCTGACCAGATAAGCCAAGAATGCTGGATGATGATGTTCTTGTTGCAACAACAAGACAAAAGGCTGGAAAACCCCTTCAATTGGGGAAAGTACACCTTTATGATGTTTGTGAAGAAGATTCAAGGCTTTGAGCCTAAAATCGCTAAGGGACTTGCTGAGCCAAATGCCACAGTAAGCTATGGTCTAAAGATATGCTACTTGCTGGAGAAGCTTGGCATTGAGCTCAGAGAGAAGGCTGACATAGCTAACAGTAACCTACTCTACAAATATGAGTATACAAACTTGATGAAAAAGGTTACTGGATCTCAGAAAGGTTCCAAGAAGCGAAAGACTGAAGAGGTATCTGAGGGAAAGGTTGCGACCAAGAAGCCCAGAACTTCACTAAAGAAGTCTGCTGGCAAATCAGAAGGCACAACCATTGAGGTTGTCGATTCCCAGATACATGCAGCCACTGCTGATGAACTCATCAATGCAGATGAACTCATCAATGCTGCAAAAGAGGTATCGACTACTGAACAAGTAGACTCAGCAAGAGAAAGTGCTTTCAGAAATGTTGAGACTATTGCCGAAAGCCTTGCTGATGAACTTATCAATGCTGCTAAAGAAAGTAGTGATAGATACCAAGCCCTATTTGCAGAAACCGCAGGGATTATGGACCAATCAGTTCCTAATGCTGATGAGAGCTCTGACGATGAAGATGATGAATTAGTCATCTCTCAAGTCCTAGAAAAATCAAAGAGGGCTAAGGTTACTGAAAAAGTAACTGGTGTAGAGGTATCTGAAGAAGAACCTACACCATAGGTTGCTGAACAAGCACCTGTTGCAAAGGTTGCTGAAAAAGCAACAGTGTCCAAGGTCACTGGACAAATTACACCATCAGAGCAAGAAAGACTGAAAGATATTGAAGATGCTCTGACGAGTGATAGCTTAGTGTTGGAGGATACTGTCATTGCCTCAACACTCAACAGTCTGTCTCAAGCACAACAACCACAACAACCAGATGTGAATACTGCTGAAATGGTACTTGAGTTGCAGATACCAGCATCTTTCATTGCTGAAGAAAATCCTGCAAAAGAGCAGGTTCCCCAACTCAATGAGAGGGATCAAACTAAGGCATCTACTCAGAATGATCAACCAGTGGAGGCAACTGAGTTGCATACTCAGGAAAGATCTGAAGTACCTAAAACTTCAAACAAAGAAGCTGAAATGGAACCACAAGACCAAAACATAGAAGGGTCACAAGTTCCAGAGACCAATCAGCTTGACACTGCTCAGGTAGCTGAATGGTTTAACTATCTACTTGTGAAAATTTGTGTTTATTAATCTTGTTAGTTAATAAAATTTCTTTGTTACAGGCTGAATTAGAAACACAAGAACAAGAGGAAGCTGGAAAGCTTACCTCAGAGTCTGAGAAGGAGGCCTCAACAACCTCACCTCTTAAGAAATTTGAGCCTGTGCTACAGGTGATAGAGAATTTCTTAATATATTACTTCTCAGATATATGTTAATACACTTAACTAATTAAGTGGATGTTTCTAATAGGCTCCAACTGAGAAAGAAGAAAGATAAGGCAGACATGCCAGAAAAGGACCCATAAACCGCCAATGTTTCTGAAGAAAATGTCATTGAGCCTTTTAGTGTGAAGGCTCATTTAGAAGTAGAAGTGCAAGGGGAAAGAGTTGCGACATCCCCTGCACCAATGGAAATTGATGAAGCCCCCAAGGCAACATCACCAGAAAGAACACCAGAAACTGAGAACGTTTCTGCAAAAAATGATTCTGAGCCTCCTGTTGAGGAAGATCAAGCAGAAAGAAAGGTTGATGAGGACCAGACTTCCAAGTCTCCACCTCACAACAAGATATCTGAGGCACCCCCTGCCTCAGTAGTACAAGTCTTTGAGCTTGATGTACTCATTCAGGCTCAAACAAGTGCCACTAAGATCCCTGTTGATGAGAAAGAGGACCTGCTTCCTTTCTTCAAGGAACACACTTTGCCAAAGCATCTGAAATGCTTCAAGAAATGGCAAAAGCTCCGATGCTCCGATCTATCTGAAATCTTAAAGGTGACTGATCACCACACAAGAAGAGCACGAGCCCTTGACTTGGAAAACTACGTCAATCCAATGTTCCCCACCGAACAATATTCTTTCGGAACATTGATGGATAAGGATTTTGTCAAGGAAGTGGCCAGAAAGCTGATCCAAGCTTTCAAACAAGCAGATGGTCAGACCAGACTACAGATGGTATTCAAGCCTACTTTGCCCCAGACTCTACAATACATACCCTCTGCACAAGAGGAAGTTAATGGGCAAACGGTCACTATTCCAGAAGTGATCAACCTGGTCTCTAAAGATGAAGAAGAGAAGGAAACTAATGAGAATAATTATGAAGATCCTTCTTATGACCATCACAAGGATGAGGATAAGAAGGATGATGATGATGCCCCTGCACCAGGGACAGGAAGGATTACACAAGAAAACATTGCCTCAACTGCTGAAAAGCACACTAAGAGGACATCACATCAATCCCCTCCTCCATCTCCTCAGAAATCTACTCATCCAACTCCCCAACACAAAGATACTACTGAACAAGTAGTTGAGCACTATGAGGAAACAACTCAGAAAATATCAGATGCACAAGCCAGAGTTGCTCAACTCAAACAACTGTTGGAGGAAGAACAACAACTACATCTTCAACTGGAAGAAAAGATAGCTGAATCCAGAGTCAAGCTAGACAAACTTGAAGAACAAACACGGAAGGAAACGCAAGCTTACTCTGAGATTAAAGAGCTCCGGGAAGCTGTTGACTATATTACTAAGGAGCTAGATGCTGAACAAGCATCTGAAGCAAAGGATGATGCTAACGCTGCATCTTCACCAAAGAAACCATCCTCCAAAGGCAAGAAACCCATATCTGAGATGGTTGCCGCTTTCAGAAACCTTGATGAAGAAGTACAAGAGGATGAAGATCACTGGGCTGATGACTCAGATGATGAAGAAGACAGAACCTTGGCAGAACATGCAAATGTTCACTTGCGAGTTTCTCACTTAAAGAGAAAACTTATAGCTCCTCAAAGCTTCAGTAAGAAACCAAATCTCAACTCCCATGATTACATGGCCAGATACCAGGTTCTGGCAACTCTAATAAAGGAGTTGTCTCAACAAAATGAAGAAGTAATTGCATCAGTCACTGCTGAAATGAAAAAGTTCACTCAGCTAATCTCTCAAGGAACAACAAGCTTGGTCATTGATCAGAGAGACCTAGGCATGGTAAGGGATGATGCCAATAATCTTGCTGAAAAAGCCCTCAATGAGGCTAGCTATGCTGTTGGAAAAGCAGATGCTACTCAAGGCCCACTGGCAGAGCTCACTGATAAGAATACTGGTCTTATCAAACAAAATCAGGAGCTCAAGCCCACTATGGAACAGTTGGTTGCTGCTTACAACTATCTACAAGGCAACTTTAACTCCCTTTCAGAATCCTTTGTGATTCTTAGTCAGTCAACAATGACTAAGGGGGAAGAATTTCAAGATGCTCAGAGAGGAAGAGGAAGAGGAAGAGGAAGAGGAAGAGGAAACAGAAGAAAATCTGAACAACCACCTCTCAGAATAAATGAGCCCTCCTCCAGTCAGACTGCTCTACAGATAGTGGCCACCACTCAGCAACTTCCTGAAAAAGGAATGAAAACAAGGGCCAAAGCACAGAAAACTCCAAGGAGAAGACAAGTAAGAGGGATTGATGAGTCTTCTGAAGAAGAAGAAGAAGGCCAAATCAAATCCCTGGGCAATGAAGAAGGCTGCAAAACTCTCACAAGAATTAATCTTGATGATGATGATGAAGAGACTGGTGAAGATGAAGCTCCTCTTCACATAAAAAGGAAAATTGATAGCCTAACTGAGCCCATAGCTGCAAAGCCTTTGGCAGCTAAAACACCCTCTGGAAACACCAAGTCAATCCCCAAGGGAAAATTCAAGACAAAGGAGGAACAGGCTGAGAGCTGAACAAAGAAAAAGTCAACTTCCACTAAGAATCCAAGATTGAGTATGTGAAGACAAACAGTGACTCCTCTGTCTACAGATGCATTAATCAGAAGAATGGCTACTGGATTCTGGAACTCAAGCACTTATTGGTAAATGAAAAATTTCCAGAACCAATCCATAAACAGCTTATGGCATGGAGAAAAGACAAGCCAATCTTGATTAACACCAATCACATCAAAGCCTGGTTGGATTTTGAAATAATCAATAGAATAGAAGCCATGAAGAAGGACCTCTCTGATGTATGTCCTTATGGAAAGCCAGATGATGTGCACAGAATTCCCAACATCACTGGAACAGGCACAAGAGCAAGACTTGTTGTGGAACCCTATGAGTCCTTCTACTTGACTGAAGATCAATACGAGGGTGACATCAGATATCTGAAGATCATATATGAATACTTCAAGCTATCAGATATCAGAATCGAGCATGCCTAGAAGTGGGGAAAGTATCTGTGGGTCGAACACTTTGACAAGAAAAATCCTACCAAAACCTACAAGGAAGTCTGTGGATTTGCCAAAGACACAAAGATGATTGTCAGAACTCTTCTCTATGACCACTCTGATGATATCAAAAGGTTTGGTGATAGGAAATTTGTAGATTGATCCATGGAATTGCTTTTGGAGACTTGAAGACTAGTTTATTAGGATGTTTACTTGGAGCTTGGTTACTCCTGTTGTCCTAATTTACTATGTATTTTGTATCTTGCTGACTGAGTTGAAGTGTATTTTATCTTGTAATTAAAGTTATCTCTGAACTTTCTTTGTAACTTATCTGATGAACCTACTCTCAGATAACAATTTCTATAAAAGACAACTTGTCAGCAAAGATCACACCTTGTGATTTGGTTGATGTTTACTTTCTGCACTTAATTATATGAATTGAAAGATCATAAGAAATGATTAAGTGGTGAATTGTTTCCTCATCCAGATTTGTAATAGGTCAGATAGTCATCGTTGACTGATCAAAATGGGGAAAATTTGTTAGGAATATCTGTTTAGATTTTGATCAGCAACCTAATGACTTATCTTAGCTCAAAAAGGTGGTTAGTACTCTTGTTCACTTGAACACTGTAAAAGAGGAAACTCACTAAGTATGATAGTCTAGCAAATCTTGTATAGGATGTTAGGTCTCTGAATGTAATTTTTATTTTCTGAAGAAGACCAAGAAGAAGGCATCCAGCAGGAAAAGTTCAACAAGTTTGAAGATCTGAAGACTGCACAAGATTGCTAAAGACAAAGGTTTTTCAGATACCTATGTCCAGATATCTTGAAGAAACAAGTGTTTCGAAACACAAGTGTTGCAAAAGATATCTGATAATAAAAGGTTTCTGAAACGAGGAAAAGTGCCCACAGATATCTACACTCAGATACCTTGGATAAAAGATTATGTTTCCGGGAAACAAAATATATTTAACAAGTGGTATCTGGAGCTGTGATAGTCTCTGGAAAAGGACGTGCAACGCTTCAGAAAGCACGCATAGTTCTGTTGGCACTACATGACAAAGTATAGTACAGTACATTAAATGCGCGGACAAAAATGTCTGAACAAAAACGGTAGCTTCTGAAGAAGAAGACAAACCTACTACAGTACTATACTCAGATATTAATAGTTTGAAATTGAGTTAAGCCTAACGGATACTATTCAAACGGCACTCAACTTCATCTATAAATATCAACACTTAGACTGCTTGAGAACATACCTTAGAATACCTTAGAACACACATAACTTACACTGAATACTCTCACAAGCTCTCTCAAGCATACTACTTACCTTCAAGCTTTCTGTTGCGACCAAAGCTCTTGATTCTAAGTAGCACAAAAGTTCTAAGTGTCCTGATCCTTAACAAGCATTGCTGTCAGTGAAAGAGTTGAATTAAGATTTGATATCTGAGATTCATTCTCTTGAACAGTTATCATAGACTTTGGTCGGTAAAGAACAAGATACCATACATTGCAAAGTGTATTAAGTATACTTGATTCTCAGAGCTATCTGCATAACTGAACAAGTTATTAAAGAAGCTCACCTGAAAAACTACCTTAACCAACACCTTAATCGGCGTGGAGTACAGGAAGTACTTAGTTTGGGAAACTAAGGAATAACTCCAAGGTTACTGAGCATAGGAAGTACTTAGTTTGGGAAACTAAGGAATAGCTCAAAAGGTTTCTGAGTACAGGAAGTACTTGGCTGTGAAAGCCGGGGAATAACTCAGGGGGAACACTTGGTTGGGAACTTAGTGTAATTAGGAATCAAGAGAAGATATTTGTAAGGTTACCTCAATTATCTGTCTTAGTGGATTCTAGGTCTGAGAAAGGCCGAAGTGGATTAGTTGAAGGATTACGCCACCTTCAGATACCACTATAAAAAGACTTGTGTTATTTACTTTCTGCAGTTTATTACTTGCTTTATTTATCTTGCAAAGTATTTACACTTATCTTGCTGAGCACGTGCACTTATCACAGAAAAGTCTTCCGCTCTCTGAAATTAAGTATCAGATATCTTCACAGATATCTGAGAAACTGTGTTTATCGACAAAAGTTTCAAAAGACTATTCACCCGCCCTCTAGTCTTTTACTTTGCCGTTATCTGGACCAACAAAGATCATATTGATTCACATTCAGATCAAAATGATATTGATCCTACTAATTCAAAACCCATTATGAAATGGATAAGAAATCATCCTGCAAAGGATGTGATCGGTCCATTAGACCAAGGAGTTAGAACTAGAAGAGCAATCTCTAAAAATGCAAATTGTCTCTATGGATGTTTCATCTCAAATATTGAACCTAAAACTATAGAAGAAGCATTAAAAGATCAAGATTGGATCTCTGCAATGCAAGAAGAGTTGGATCAATTTGAGAGAAACAAAGTCTGGAAACTGGTTCCATTTGTTGATGAAATATCTGTAATTGGAACCAAGTGGGTTTTCAGAAATAAAATGAATGAGTCCGATGAAATAACCAAAAACAAAGCAAGGTTGGTTGCCAAGGGATTTACCCAAACTGAAGGACTAGATTTTGATTAATCTTATGCACCAGTTGCAAGATTGGATGCAATAAGACTCTTTCTAGCTTTTGCAGCTCATAATGACTTTACAGTTTATCAAATGGATGTTAAGAGTGCATTCCTAAATGGTGAACTTTCTGAGGAAGTCTATGTTGAGCAACCACCAGGCTTTGAAGTTTCCTCAAAAAGTAGGATGGTCTATAAGCTTCAGAAAGCTCTGTATGGACTGAAATATGCTCCAAGAGCATGGTATGATACATTGGCCAGATACCTACTAGAAAGTGGTTTCAAGAAAGGAGATGTTGATAAAACACTCTTCACATTGAACCATGATGGGAAACTACTTTTGGTTCAAGTATATGTTGAAGACATTATATTTGGATCTAAAGACAAGCAACTTTGTGAAGACTTTGCTGAACTCATGAAATGTAAATTTGAGATGAGCATGATGGGAGAATTAAATTACTTCCTAGGGCTGCAAGTCAAGCAACTCAATGATGGAATATTCATTAGTCAAACAAAGTATGCAAAGGACATGCTCAACAAGTTTAATCTAAAGCCTTCTGAAAAGAATGCTAAGATACCTATGAGCATTGGAACCAAAATGACCTATACTGAATCTGACAAGAGTGTTGAAGAACACAAGTATAGGAAATTGATTGGGTCTCTACTGTACCTCACTGCAAGTAAACCTGATATTCAATATGCAGTTGGAGTGTGTGCTAGATTTCAGACAAATCCAATGCAAACACACTACAACATTGCTATGAAAATATTAAGGTATGTAAAGGGTACTGTAGAAGTTGGATTGTGGTATCCAAAAGATAGTGGATTGAGTTTGGTTGGCTATTCAGATGCTGACTATGCTGGATTATTGCTTGATAGAAAAAGCACCTCAAGAACTTGTCAATTTCTTGGTGCCAGATTGATATCATGGTTCAGCAAGAAACAAAACTGAATTGCTACATCTGCCACAGAGGCTGAATATATTGTTGTTGGGTGTTGTGCTTCACAAATATTGTGGATACAACAACAACTCAAAGACTATGAACTCAATGAAGAGAAAACTCCTATTTTCTGTGACAACATAAGTGCTATTGCCATAACTCAGAATCCTAAGTTCAATACAAGAACAAAGCACATTGATGTTAGACACCACTTCATTAGAGACCATGTTGAAAAAGGCAATATAGAGATACTCAAGATTGGCACTGAAGACCAACTTGCAGATATCTTCACTAAGCCACTATAAGAAAGTAGATTCTTAGCTTTAAGACATAGTCTTGGACTAATGGAGCTACCAAAGAACTGAAAAAGTTCAGATATCTGAAGAAGATATCACAAGAGGGAAAGAGATATCTGGAACGGGTATCCAGATATAGAGGGAAAAGAAACCTGGAACGAGTATCCAGAAAAGAAGTATCTGAGACGGGTACTCAGATATCAAAGGTTAGAGGGTGGAATGGCTATTTGAAGATTTCTGAGACAGGTACTATCTAGATCACTCAGTGAGAGGGAACACAAAAGAGAATAGTACAACTTTCTGCAGTCAACTACTCTCTTGAAATTTGTATTATTTCTATCTTTTTGTAAAACTTGGACAGATACTGAGTGTGAGATAGACTCAGATACAAACAGTGTTCTAAGTCACACAGAAATGTGATTCGGATAGCAAATCGTCAAAATTCATTAATTGGGCACAATTACAATTGCTGATTGTGATCATTACTGAAGAAGCAATATTGACCCTTGATGAAATGGGCGTTTGATCTTAACGGACGAGATTATTTCTCTGTAAAATAGTGGACTGTAAAAACTCAGTCGTGGCCCACTAAGCATTTAATATCAAACAAACTTTTACCCACGCCTATCTGCAAGTACACAAATAATTACACACAAAATTAATTTGTATGTATATGTCTGTTGAGATTACATTGCTATATATATAGGATTTTGGCAAAATAATTCACTTTCGCCTAATCCAACATTCAGACTTGCACAAGAATTGCAAAAATATTTCTGCAAATCTCTGTTCCTCAATTAGTTTTTCTGCAAAGAATTACTAATCTCTCACCCTAATCTCTTTCAGACTTTCGAAAACTTACACTATATAAAGAGATGGCTCCAAAACGTGCTTCTACCCAGAAATCCCAATCTACTACCACTAGTACTGCTGAAAAGCAAGCACCAGAGTTGGTAGTTGTACACTACCAGTTCGTAGGAGACTTTAATCCTGATCATTGGACTTCAAATCATAGGATGATTTGGGGTGGTGCCATGATTGAGGAATACCTTACAGCTGCAATTGAAAACCAAGCCGATAGGAAGCTAATTCTTGACATGCTTGAAAAGGCACAAATCAAGGGTTTCCTATCTGCTACTTCCAGTAGAGTTTCCTCACTGGATGTGTTAGAATTCTACAACAACTCCAGGATTATTTTCTGTGTTTCTGAAGGCACTGAAATAGTGTCTATAAAAACAAAGGTCCAAGGAAAGGAAATCCTTTTGGACTTAACAACTTTTTGTAAGTTGTTTGAACTTCAAAATCATGGAAAGGATTTTGAAATAAACACCAAGGATGATGATCTCCTTGAAGGTGTAAAGCAGCTGTACAGTGATGTGTGTGATCTTGAAAAACCAGATATACTCACTGATTTCAAACTTGCTGACATCAGAACCAGACATCTGTTGGTTCACTGGGATGTGTTGGCATGGATTCTTCACAGATACTTTGATGGTCTACAAGGAGGTGTTGACCAGATAAGCCAAGAACGCTGGATAATGATGTTCTTGTTGAGTCAACAAGACAAAAGGCTGGAAAACCCTTTCAACTGGGGAAAGTACGCCTTTATGAAGTTTGTGAAGAAGATTCAAGGCTTTGTGCCCAAAGTCGTTAAGGGACTTGCTGAGCCAAAAGCCACAGTAAGCTATGGATTGAAAATATGCTACTTACTGGAGTACCTAGGCATTGAGCTCAGAGAGATGGCAGACATAGCCAACAGTAACCTACTCTACAAATATGAGTATACGAACATGATGAAAAAGGTTACCGGATCTCAGAAAGGTTCCAAGAAGCGAAAAACTGAAGAGATATCTGAAGGAAAAGTTGCGACCAAAAAGCCCAGAACTTCACGAAAGAAGTCTGCTGGCAAATCAGAAGACACACCCATTGTGGTTGTCGACTCTCAGATATCTGCCGCCACTGCTGATGAACTCATCAATGCAGATGAACTCATCATTGCTGCATAAGATACAACTGCTGATGAACTCATCAATGTTGCTAAGGAGAGCCTGGCTGATGAACTCATCAATGCTGCTAATGAGAATAGTGGTAGGTACCAAGCCCTATCTGCAGAAATCGCAGGGATCATGGACCAATCAGTTCCTAATGCTGATGAGAGCTCTGACGATGAAGATGATGAATTACTTATCTCTCAAGTCCTACAGAAATCAAAGAGGGCTAAGGTTACTAAAAAGTAACAAGTGTAGAGGTATCTGAAGAATAACCTATACCAAAGGTTGCTGAACAAGCACCTGTTTCAAAGGTTGCTGAAGAAGCAACTGTGTCCAAAGTCACTGGACAAAACACACCATCAGAGCAAGTAACACTTAAGCATATTGAAGATGTTCTGATGAGTGGCAACTTAGTGTTGGAGGATACTGCCATTGCCTCAACACTCAAAAGTCTGTCTCAAGCAGATCTGGATAGGCCCCATACAACATCACCTTCTTCATCCAGATCAGAATCACCACAACAACCACAACAGCCAATAGTGGATGCTGTTGAGATGATACTTGAGTTACAACATGAGATACCAACATCTTTCCTTGCTGAAGAAAATCCTGTAAAAGAACAGGTTCCCCAACTCAATAAGAGGGATCAAACTGAGGCATCTGCTCAGAATGATCAACCAGGGGAGGCAACTGAGTTGCACACCCAGTAAAGGTCTGAAGTACCTGAAACTTCAAACAAAGAAGCTGAAATAGAACAACAAGACCAACGCATAGAAGGGTCACAAGTTCCAGAGACCAATCAGCCTGACACCGCTCAGGTAGCTGATTGGTTTAACTCTCTACTTGTGATATTTTTGTGTTTGATAAATCTTGTTATTTAATGAAATTTCCTTGTTACAGGCTGAATTAGAAAAACAACAACAAGAGGAAGCTGCAAAGCTTACCTCAGAATCTGAGAAGGAGGCCTCCGAAGCCTCACCACTTAAGGAACAGGAGTCTGTCTTACAGGTAGAAGATAGTTCCTTAAGATATAACATCTCAGATATGTACTTTACTAATACTATAAAGTGTTTGTTTCTTATAGGCTCCAACTGAGAAGAAAAATGAAGAGACTGAAAAGTCTATCTCTTCAGAGAAGAATCTAGAGACTTCCAAGGTCTCTGAGAAACAAGTATCTGAACCTTCTGCAGAGAAGGTATTTCATTCAGATACCTATATTCTTCAAAGAGCAAATCTCTGTTCATTTTTCTCAAACTAACACGTTCTACTTAACAGGTTCAAGAAGAAGTAGAAGTTGCTGGGGAATTGCCCGCTCAATCCCCACAACAAATGAAAATTGATGAGGCATCAAAGCCTTCATCACAAGAAAAACTTCCAGAGACTGCACAAGTCTCTCAAAGACAAGTATCTGAGCCTCTAGCAGTGGAGGTAATTGACCTCTCAGATAACTGATTTGTCAATAAATTTTTTTTTCTTGATAAAATTTCCTAAGTGTTATGTTTCTAATCTCAGGCTCAAGTAGAAAGAAAGATAACTGAGGATCAGACCTCACAGTCTCCTCCTCATATCCAGATATCTGAGGCACCTGGAACCTCAGTAGTCAAGTCATCTGAGCCTGTCACACAGGTAACTCAGATACCTTTCTACTCTAAAGCCCAGATATCTACTATAGTTTTGAAATTAATTCAGAACACTTTCTTTCAGGCTCAAACAAGTGCCACTAAGGTCCCTGTTGATGAGAAAGAGGACCTGCTTCCTTTCTTCAAGGAACACACTTTGCCAAAGCATCTGAAATGCTTCAAGAAATGGCAAAAGCTCCGATGCTCCGATCTATCTGAAATCTTAAAGGTGACTGATCACCACACAAGAAGAGCACGAGCCCTTGACTTAGAAAACTACGTCAATGCAATGTTCCCCACCGAACAATATTCTTTCGGAACATTGATGGATAAGGATTTTGTCAAGGAAGTGGCCAGAAAGCTGATCCAAGCTTTCAAACAAGCAGATGGTCAGACCAGACTACAGATGGTATTCAAGCCTACTTTGCCCCAGACTCTACAATACATACCCTCTGAACAAGAGGAAGTTAATGGGCAAACGGTCACTATTCCAGAAGTGATCAACCTGGTCTCTAAAGATGAAGAAGAGAAGGAAATTGATGAGAATAATTATGAAGATCCTCCTTATGACCATCACAAGGATGAGGATAAGAAGGATGATGATGATGCCCCTGCACCAGGGACAGGAAGGATTACACAAGAAAATATTGCCGCAACTGCTAAAAAGCACACTGAGAGGACATCCCAGCAATCCCCTCCTCCATCTCCTCAGAAATCTACTCATCCAACTCCCCAACACAAAGATACTACTGAACAAGTAGTTGAGCACTATGAGGAAACAACTCAGAAAATATCAGATGCACAAGCCATAGTTGCTCAACTCAAACAACTGTTGGAGGAAGAATAACAACTACATCTTCAACTGGAAGAAAAGATAGCTGAATCCAGAGTCAAGCTAGACAAACTTGAAGAACAAACACGGAAGGAAACGCAAGCTTACTCTGAGATTAAAGAGCTCAGGAAGTGCTGACTATATTACTAAGGAGCTAGATGCTGAACAAGCATCTGAAGCAAAGGATGATGCTAACGCTGCATCTTCACCAAAGAAACCATCCTCCAAAGGCAAGAAACCCATATCTGAGATGGTTGCCGCTTTCAGAAACCTTGATGAAGAAGTACAAGAGGATGAAGATCACTGGGCTGATGACTCAGATGATGAAGAAGACAGAACCTTGGCAGAACATGCAAATGTTCACTTGCGAGTTTCTCACTTAAAGAGAAAACTTATAGCTCCTCAAAGCTTCAGTAAGAAACCAAATCTCAACTCCCATGATTACATGGCCAGATACCAGGTTCTGGCAACTCTAAGAAAGGAGTTGTCTCAACAAAATGAAGAAGTAATTGCATCAGTCACTGCTGAAATGAAAAAGTTCACTCAGCTAATCTCTCAAGGAACAACAAGCTTGGTCATTGATCAGAGAGACCTAGGCATGGTAAGGGATGATGCCAATAATCTTGCTGAAAAAGCCCTCAATGAGGCTAGCTATGCTGTTGGAAAAGCAGATGCTACTCAAGGCCCACTGGCAGAGCTCACTGATAAGAATACTGGTCTTATCAAACAAAATCAGGAGCTCAAGCCCACTATGGAACAGTTGGTTGCTGCTTACAACTATCTACAAGGCAACTTTAACTCCCTTTCAGAATCCTTTGTGATTCTTAGTCAGTCAACAATGACTAAGGGGGAAGAATTTCAAGATGCTCAGAGAGGAAGAGGAAGAGGAAGAGGAAACAAAAGAAAATCTGAACAACCACCTCTCAGAATAAATGAGCCCTCCTCCAGTCAGACTGCTCTACAGATAGTGTCCACCACTCAGCAACTTCCTAAAAAGGAATGACAACAAGGGCCAAAGCACAGAAAACTCCAAGGAGTACCAAGGCTCCAAGGAGAAGACAAGTAAGAGGGATTGATGAGTCTTCTGGGCTGATGACTCAGATGATGAAGAAGACAAGACATTGGTAGAACACCGCAATGAACATTTAGCGGTTTCTCATCTGAAAAGGAAGCTAATTGCTCCTGAAGTATTCAACAAACTGCCAAATGTCCACTCCCAAGAATACATGAATAGATACCAAGTTTTGGCACATCTTAAAAAGGAGTTTTCTTCACAGAACAAAGCCGTAATTGCCTCCGTCCCCTCAGAAATGAAGAAATTCACTAACCTCATCACTCAGAGAACAACTAGTATGGTCCTTGCTCAGAAGGATCTGGGAATGGTAAGGGACGATGATGTGTCATTAGCTGAAAAAGCTTTTCATGAGGCAAGTTACACTGTTGGACAAGCAGATGCCATACTAGGCCCATTGGCAGAGCTCACTGATAAGGAAAATGGACTTATCAAACAAAATCAGGAGCTCGAGGCTGAACTTCAAAAGTTGGTTACTGCCTACAATTACTTGCAAGGAAATTTTGAGTCTCTCTCAGAATCCTTTGTGGTACTTAGTTAGTCAACAATGACTAAGGGGGAAGGATTTGGACCTCAAGGTAAGGGGGAATGTAAGAAGAAATCTCGAGTTGGTGCTGCTCAGAATGGACGAGGAAACAAGAAAACTTCCTAGCCACCACTCAGAATAAATGAGCCCTCATCAAGTCAAGCTGCTTTGCAAATAGTAGCTACTTCCCAGCAGCCAACTGAAGAAACAACAATGGTAACAAGGGCCATGGCAAAAGGACCTCCAAGGAGTACCAAGGCTCCACGGAGAAGACAAGTAAGAGGGATTGATGAGTCTTCTGAAGAAGAAGAAGAAGAAGAAGAAGAAGAAGAAGAAGAAGAAGAAGAAGAAGAAGAAGAAGAAGAAGAAGAAGAAGGCCAAATCAAATCCCAGGGCAATGAAGAAGGCTGCAAAATTTTCACAAGAATTGATCTTGATGATGATGATGAAGAGACTGATGAAGATGAAGCTCCTCTTCACAGAAAAAGAAGAAAGGTTGATAGACTATCTGAGCCCATAGCTACAAAGCCTTTGGCAGCTAAAACACCCTTTGGAAATACCAAGTCAATCCAGGGTGGTTCTTCAAGCAATCCCCCAAGGGAGAATTCAAGACAAAGGAGGAACAGGCTGAGAGCTGAATAAAGAAAACTTCAACTACCACTCAGGCCTGAAGCAGCCAAGATTGAGTATGTGAAGACCAACAATGACTCCTCTGTCTACAGGTGCATTAATCAGAAGAATGGCTACTGGATTCTGGAACTCAAGCACTTACTGGTAAATGAAAGATTTCCAGAACCAATCCATAAACAGCTCATGGCATGGAGAAAAGACAAGGCAATCTTGATTAACACCAACCACATCAAAGCCTGGTTGGATTTTGAAGTAATCAAGAGAATAGAAGCCATGAAGAAGGACCTCTCTGATGAATGTCCTTATGGAAAGCCAGATGATGTGCACAGAATTTCCAACATCACTGGAACAGGAACAAGAGCAACACTTGCTGTGGAACCCTATGAGTCCTTCTACTTGACTGAAGATCAATACAATGGTGACATCAGATATCTGAAGATCATTTATGAATACTTCAAGCTATCAGATATCAGAATCGAGCATGCCTGGAAGTGGGAAAAGTATCTGTGGATCAAACACTTTGCCAAAAAGAATCCTACTAAATCTACAAGGAAGTCTGTGGATTTGCCAGAGACACAGAGATGATTGTCAGAACTCTTCTCTATGACTACTCTGATGATATCAAAAGGTTTGGTGATAGAAAATTTACAGATTGATCCATGGAACTGCTTTTGAAGACTTGAAGAATAGTTTATTAGGATGTTTACTTGGAGCTTCATTACTCCTGTTGTCCTAATTTACAATATATTTTGTATCTTGCTGAGTGAGCTGAAGTGTATTTTATGTATTAAAGTTATCTGTGAACTTTCTTTGTAACATATCTGATGAACCTACTCTCAGATATC
The DNA here is from genome assembly GCA_026545765.1 of Plantago major. Lineage (NCBI taxonomy): Eukaryota > Viridiplantae > Streptophyta > Magnoliopsida > Lamiales > Plantaginaceae > Plantago > Plantago major. The sequence continues at coordinate 29,361,971 of CM048843.1, forward strand.
ATTTTATAAAAAGATAACTTGTCAGCAAAGATCACACCTTGTGATTTGGTTGATGTTTACTTTCTGCACTTAATTGGAAGAATTGAAAGATCTTATGAATTGATTAAGTGGTGGATTGTTTCCTCATCCAGATTTGTAATAGGTCAGATATCGTTGACTGATCAAAATGGGGGAAATTTGTTAGGAATATCTGTTTAGATTTTGATCAGCAACCTAATGACTTATCATAGCTCAGAAAGGTGGTTAATACTCTTGGTTCACTTGAATACTGTAAAAGAGGAAAATCACTAAGTATGATAGTCTAGTAAATCTTGTATAGGATGTTAGGTCTCTGGATATAATTTTTTATTTTCTTGAAGAAGAAGAAGGCATCCAGCAGAAGAAGCTCAACTATAAGATGAAGTTTTGAAGACTGTACAAGATTGCTGAAGACAAAGGTTATCAGATACCTATGTCCAGATATCTTGAAGAAACAAGTGTTTCAATAAACAAGTGTTGCAAAAGATATCTGAGAATACAAGGTTTCTGAAACGAGGAAAAGTGCCCATAGATATCTACACTCAGATACCTTAGATAAAGATTATGTTTCTGGGAAACAATATATTTTTAACAAAATGGTATCTGGAGTTGTGATAGTCTCTGGAAAAGGACGTGCAAAGCTTCAGAAAGCATGCATAGTTCCGTTGGCACTACAGGACAAAGTATAGTACAGTGCATTAAATGCGCGGACAGAAATGTCTGAACAAAAACGGTAGTCTCTGAAGAAGAAGACAAATGTGCAACAGTACTATACTCAGATATCAATAGTTTGAATTTGATTTAAGCCTAACGAATACTATTCAAACGGCACTCAAATTCATCTATAAATATCAACACTTAGAATGCTTGAGAACACACACACATACACAGAACTTACACCAAGAACACTGAATATTCACACAAGCTCTCTCAAGCATACTACTTACCTTCAAGCTTTCTGTTGCGACCAAAGCTCTTGATTCTAAGTAGCACAAAAGTTCTAAGTGTCCTGATCCTTAACAAGCATTGTTATCTGTGAAGGAGTTGAATTAAGATTTCATATATGAGATTCATTTTCTTAAACACTTATTATAGACTTGGGTCAGTAAAGAACAAGATACCATACATTGAAAAGTGTATTAATTATACTTGATTCATAGAGCTATCTGCATAACTGAACAAGTTATTAAAGAAGCTCACCTGACAAACTACCTTAACCAACACCTTAATCGGCGTGGAGTACAGGAAATACTTAGTTTGGGAAACTAAGGAATAACTCCAAGGTTACTGAGCGTAAGAAGTACTTAGTTGGGGAAACTAAGGAATAGCTCAAAAAGGTTTCTGAGTACAGGAAGTGCTTGGTTGAGAAAGCCGGGGAATAACTCAGGGGGAACACTTGGTTGGAAACCTAGTGTATTTAGGAATCGAGAGAAGATACTTGTAAGGTTACCTCAATTATCTGTCTTAGTGGATTCTAGGTCTGAGAAAGGCCGAAGTGGATTAGTTGAAGGATTACGCCACCTTTAGATACCACTATAAAAGACTTGTGTTATTTACTTTCTGCAATTTATTACTTGTTTTATTTACCTTGCTAAGTATTTACACATATCTTGCTGAGCACGTGCACTTATCTCAAAAAAGTCTTCTGCTCTCTGAAAATAAGTATCAGATATCTTCACAGATATCTGAGAAACTGTGTTTATCGACAAAAGTTTTAAAAGACTATTCAACCCCCCCCCCCTCTAGTCTTTTACTTTGCCGTTATCTGGACCAACACTTCATCTCTCTCTCTTGAGTAAAGTCTCTTCCCGGTTTGACATCTAGCAAACCGGGTTACCTATCTAAACCCCCCCCCCCCCCCACTTAGTCTTTTCAGGCGTTACGGCTCGGACCAAGTCATCAGGTGGGACTTCAAGTTGGAGGCAGACCTTAGATTAGGGATTTGTAGTAGTTTAGTTAGTGTTTGAGGTTCAACCCCTCAACAGTACCATAAATTAAAATTTTCATCTATATTTGTGTTAGATAACCCATAATCTTCCTCATATTCGGTTTTGAGGATGGGTAACCAAACTATTTTATGTAAATAAAAATGCATATTAACTTATTTCGTTAAACTCTATTTATAGCCAAATACAAGCATACAATTACACATTGGGATTTGCTCATACAGTCAACATTTATAATGCAACCTTATCTTCGTGTTTAATAAACAACAGAGTTTAAATCAACTAAGCATTTATCTTAACTATCTGATACTACGCTATTTGTAAATTAGTCTAATTGTAACTATTTTTTTTTCTTTTAGAAATAAGATACTGATTTCATTCATAATAGAAGTCCAGCATAAAATTTTATTTCAACAGTCGTTACTATTCAATTTCAATTTCAACAACTAATTCGGTGTTAATCTCCTATATTTGCATTGACTTTACCAGATATTCTAATCACACGGAGAAGGATTCAAACTCCCTAAATCATTCTAATTAGTCTATTTATGGATATAACGGTTTATATCTAAACATAAGTAAATTTGTTTACATAATCAAACACAAGATATGAGTAAATTATGGAATCACCGCTATTTGTGAATAATATAAATGCAGTCTTAATCTTAAAAATCATATCCTCAATTCTCCGAGTTCGAAACTTCAATTTAGTGGAAGATGTAGAATTGTAGTACTTGAATCACGGTTGTTGAGGGTAAAAGTCCCCCAACCACTTAATAAGTCCCCCAACCACTTAATGAATTTCCCTTGCTTTCCTTCACGCTAAGTACCTAGACCACCTTTGAGTAAGAACCACCTTGCTTGTAAGAACCAAAGAGTAAGAGCCCGTAAGAACCGTCGTACTGGTAAGAGGCGACGCGTAAGGACCTGCACAAGTAGCTTAGAGGGGGGGGGGGCGGTTAGGACCGTAGACACGGTTTGCTAAGTGTCAAACCGGTCTGAGACTTTACTCAAGAGAGACTGAAGATCTACTCTGTATAATAGTCAGGAAGGTAAGAGTCTGAGAAGAAGACTTGACTTACTTTGCATCATGAGGATATGTCCATATTTATAGGTTTTCCTTGAGAAAGGGAGGACTCACAAGATCGCGCCAAGTGTAAGGCTTAGACCATGCCAAGAATGCTCTATTAGGCCCATGGCCCAATGTCTTGATAGGCCCATGGCCCAATAGGTTGGTTAGGGCGTCTGCCCGAAACGATGGTCCGATAAGCGGTTAGGGCGTCCGCTTAATTGAGCGATGGTCCGATAGAGCGGTTTGACGTCCGCTATGATGAGTCCGATAGAGCGGTTAGGGCGTCCGCTTAGGACCGTAGTCCGATAGAGCGTTAGGACGTCCCCTTAGGACTAGTCAAACAGGCGGTTAGGACATCTTGGACATATTTCTGTATCAACATATGTCCCCCTAGTTTCCAAGTATCTTTGTAGAAGATAGTTGTGGAACTATAGTGTCCGGGGAGCTTAGAATGCCTTTGGTGCCTTGGACATATTTCTGTATCAACATATGTCCCCATAGTTTCCAAGTATCTTTGTAGAAGATAGTTGTGGAACTATAGTGTCCGGGGAGCTTCTTTGTGCGATCGATCTTGTGAGCTTTGAAAATTTTCCTTATCCGTGTCCTCTTGTCTTTCCTCTATCTCTCTTCCCCCCCTCTTTTCGTACGGTCAGACGTCCGTCCGGGGTAGGAAAGAGGTATTTAGATAGATTGGTCAAACGTGAAGGCTTAGGACTTTGAAAAATTTTGTCGGTCGGATGTCGGATCTGAGGAGTCAAGTCCGGGTAGATTTTGTCGCTTGGATGTCGGATCCGGACTTCGAAAAAAGATATAATTTCTTCCCTTTGTCACACTTCGAAGAGAGAAGAAGTTTTTAAGTTGATAGACGGATCTTCCATTGTCCGAGTTTTACTCTATCCGAAGCGCCAATTCATCCGAAGCCTTGTAGTCCGCCATTTCAAAACTTCAACTCATGTGAATATGGCTTGGTCAAAAGATGGTAGCTATGCACTAAAGTCCAAATCCATCGTTATCCACTCAAAAGCACTCAAATAATTAATTCTCCAATATTACTCCTTTAGTCCACCCTTTTTGTTCTTGTTTACTGCAACATTACCATCAGTGCATCACTCTCGAACCGCCTCTTCATTCAATCAACTCAAATCCATCTCCATTAAATCATCCCAAAACTCCTTTTCTCTATTTTTCTTATGCCTCAGTCTCTCAAATCGATGGTCATGGAAGTTTTAACAGAATTCCACGTCGATCGGAGATCCAGTACAACAGCTGAGCACATCATGGAAATTTGTTTATGTTCGCTCGTGTTTGGGTGGTGGCAAAGTTGGAGAGGCAGTGGGAGGCGGAGATGGAGAAGTTGCGAAGTAGTAGTACGGAGAGGTGGTGGATGGCGGTAGAGAGGGAGAAGGTTGCTTGCGGCTACTGCTCGAGGTCGTCAGAGTCGAGTATCGCAGATCCGGATCGGATACGCTACAGCCCCGGTTTTATGCTAAAACCCGAGCTTTTCCATTTTGAATGCTCGGAGCTTTTGCTGTCCGGAGAGGCTCTTAGTTCCGAAGCGTGCTTGCTACTCTCCGGATTGGGTGTAGCACTTGGATTCGCACTTCCTTGGAGAAGAAGAGCTCTGAAATCTGCTCCACCAATTTCTCGTTCAAAGATCGCTTGGATCCGGACTTTACATCCGAAACCGAGATCTGAGTTTGTGTCGTGGATAATGGGCTATCTAGATGTGGTAGATCATGATTTGGTCCGAATTCCGTTTGTCTCAGATCCAGAAATGGCGAATCACCACTCGACTCCGAATTCGGTTTGTCTGTTCCATTCCGGATTTGAATCTCGATTACAGTCCGAGTTTCTGGGTTCCGAGGCAAGAGTCCACAGTTCTGAAGCCCGACCGGATCTGCTACTTTCTTTCCTGTACGCAGTCGGTTCTGATCCGAATGACCTCTTCGAGTTTCGCTCTTTGTTTGCAGTTCGAATTCTCAAGGCGCACTGTTGTCCTTGTTTTGGTCTGAGGCGGGTTTTTGCTACAGTCCGGAACTTGCTGCTCCGGGACTGTTCTGTCCGTACCCATTTTTCGTCCGAAGCTCGCAAATCTGTTTCGGACCAATGGATCGGTTATCTGTTGCGTATGTTCCGAGTCCTGCATCCGAATCCGAGATCTGAGTTAAGTATTGTTCTTGCTAATTCTCTGTTGCGGACCTGCTATAGCTCTGGATCTACTACCGTGTCCGAAGCTTGCACTCTTTGCTTCGGATCTCAGTTTGAAGCTATTCTCCGCTGCTAGGCTCTGTTCTGGTCTGCGCCTCCTTGCTCAAGCTTACTGTGTCGTTCCAAATTTAGTTAACTATTTTGCTCCGAAGATAACTTTCTGTTCAACACTTGTAATTCTCAAGAGTGACGTTGTTGTTGCTTTGTCGGAAGCTATCAGTTTTGTTTTAGATATGTATAGCATTTGACATAAGGCTTTAATTCCATCTCTTTTATTTCATACCAAAAAGAGTGAAGCAGCTTGAAGCCTGTTTGTTAATGTCTTCTTGTCTATCTTTGTAGCTCTTGTAAACTTTGCTTTTGAAACTTTGGACTTGGCGTCCGCAAAAAATAGTCAAATGATGTCTTTGAACAACTTATCCATCAGTAAGAGCGATGGCTTGTGATTTCCAAAACAACATGTGTTGATGGATGGTCCGAGAGAGGTCGTCCAAACGGTCGAGAGTCCGTATGAGTGGATAACTCATCCATCCGTAAGAGGGATGGGGTGTTATATTTTTATGACAACCGATTTTTCGGGATGGTCCTAAGGAAGACATCCAAACAGACGAGAGTCCGTGTGAGTGGATAACTCATCCATCCGTAAGAGGGATGGGGTGTTATCTTTTTATGACAACTGGTTTTTCGGGATGGTCCGAAGGAGGACATGCGAACGGACGAGAGTCCGTGTGAGTGGATAACTCATCCATCCGTAAGAGGGATGGGGTGTTATCTTTTATGACAACCGGTTTTTCGGGATGGTCCTAAGGAGAATACCTAAATGGACGAGAGTCCGTGTTATGCCGGGACAGTCGGGCTTATATTGAAGTACGTATGCCGAGACGGTCGGGCTTATATTGAAGTACTTATGCCGAGACATTCGGACTTATATAATTTCGTGGGTGTCGGACCCCCTTATTAATCGGAAACATGTCCTTGACGAATAATGCACGCTTGTATAGTAATTGAAGCATTGATAAATGATGTGTGCGGGCATGATGAATGAATGGATGAATGAATGAATGATGCAATGAATGTGAATGTATGGTAAATGATGATTTCAAGTTAAGTCAGAATACTTACTTTTTCATCGAAAAATGTAGAGCATTGTTTTCGGTTCTCCGTTTTAAGAGAAGCCAGCGAAATTGGAGATCGGGATACGAAATAAACAAATCCCAACCTTTGAAAGTATCTCCTAGCTTTTAAGCTTATGGAGTTGGCCTCACTTTTGCTTGTACAGCTAAAGGTGTAAGATGCTTGTCCTAGCCACTCTGGTGGTAGGAGACTTGCCCTGGCCACTTTGGCGTTGGAGACGGTCCTAGCCACTTTGGCGGTAGGAGGCTATCCTAGCCGAATTGGTAGCAAGTGTCGGATGTTTGTAGGACAACGAGTGTCTTACTTAGTTCGTCTGGAGGACGTAGTCTGACCTTATGACGCGATCTCTAAGACATGGTCAAGGACCCGCTCCGAGGAGATGGTGAGGACCTGCTCCGAGGAGATGGTGAGGATCGAGTCTGAGGAGATGGTAAGAACCTGCTCCGAGGGGATGGTTAGAACCGGGTCCGAGGACATGGTAAGAACATGCTCCGAGGACTTGGTGAGAACCTGCTTCGAGGAGATGGTAAGAACCGGGTCCGAGGACATGGTGAGCACATATCCGAGGTGACGGTGAGAACCGGCTCCGAGGAGATGGTGAGGAATTGGTCCGAGGCCATGGTAAGAACCTGCACTTCCGAGGAGATGGTGAGGACCTGCTCCGAGGAGATGGTAAGAACCTGGACCGAGGACATGGTAAGGACCTGGTCCGAGGAGATGGTGAGAACCGGGTCCGAGGACATGGTAAGAACATGGTCCGAGGCCACGGTGAGGACCGTCTCCGAGGAGATGGTGAGGACCTGTTCCGAGGAGATGGTGAGAACCTGCTCCGAGGTCATGGTGAGAACCTGCTCCGAGGCCATGGTAAGAACCTGCTCCGAGGAGATGGTAAGAACTGGGTACGAGGACATGGTAAGGACCTGCTCCGAGGAGATGGTGAGGACCTGCTCTGAGGAGATGGTGAGAACCGGGTCCGAGAAGATGGTAAGAACCTGCTCTGAGGACTTGGTGAGAACCTGCTTCGAGGAGATGGTAAGAACCGGATCCGAGGACATGGTGAGCACACGTCCGAGGCGACGGTGAGAACCGACTCCGAGGAGATGGTGAGGACCTGGTCCGAGGCCATGGTAAGAACCTGCTCCGAGGAGATGGTGAGGACCGGGTCCGAGGACATGGTAAGAACCTCCTCCGAGGACATGTTCCGACCTTATCCGGCCTTAGGGAGCCTAGGATATGGTGCCTAGGACGTTGTCCGAGGATTGTGCCTAGGGCGTGGTCCTATCCTGCCTTCCTTGGATGATTTTTGCTAAGTGCTCCACTGACCTCATCTTCTTTTGCCTTCTCAAACCTTTTTAGGAAGAGCGTGATGATGTCCACCTAAGACTTGATGGAGTCATCGGGTAAGAGTGGTTGAGAAGGTAAGAGCCTTCATGTTATCATTCAGACCATTGGACTCCAGCCGGCTCTCATACCTAGTCAGATGACCCTCGGGACAAGTATCACCGTAGTATTTCTCATGAGCCTTTACCATTTTTTCCAGAGTAGCGTTTTGAGTTTCTAAGGCCTTTTGTTGGAGGTAGATCTCTTCAGCGGCGAGCCTCTCACCAGTCCTTGGATTGATTGCTACATCCGGAGGAAGGTCCTCAATTTGAACCACCGGGATACTTTCGGCCATGTGATCCCTTACTCTATGCTGAGGAGCCAGAAAGCGACTAGGACCTACTTCATCGGTCCTAGGCCTGACCGGATTCCTTTCGTGTTGGCCTCGGGACGCTACTGTTCTCCTATTAAGAAGGTTGCGATGATCTTCCTTTTGAACTTGTTCTCCTAATGTTTCCGAAATGGAGCGGTGTTCATTTCTAGATTGAGCCGGCTTAACTTACCTAGGAACCGCCAAGGGTGGAGTAGCTTGAGGAGCCTAACCATTGTTAGAAGCAAAGCATCCTTGAATAGTAGCCAGTAAGAGGCCAAACTGGTTCTCGCTCATCCCAAACTCACTTGGGCGAATGACCTGTCCGTTTGGAAAAATGAAGTTTCTTTCGGGAGGAGGACCATGTGTTCCTGACGGAGGAACTTGTCCTTCAACTCCGAGTGCTTAAGTTCTTATTGGAGGATCAACGACTCTTTCCTCCTCCGAAGAGAGACTAGCAGTGCGGCCATCACTTGGATAGTCCATTATGTTCTTGAAGTGGATCTCGCCACCCCCGTCTCCGAGTGGGAGGTCTGCCTCTTTGCCTTGGGGCGGGCGTCCCAACGTGTTGGTTCTTACGGGCCTTCTTGGTCTTGCCATTACTGAAGAGAACGGAACTTTTCGTAAAGTTTCCCATAGACGGCGCCAAAATGTTGAGGGTAAAAGTCCCCCAACCAATTAATGAATTTCCCTTGCTTTCCTTCACGCTAAGTACCTAGACGACCTTTGAGTAAGAACCACCTTACTTATAAGAACCAAAGAGTAAGAGCCCGTAAGAACCGTCGTACTGGTAAGAGGCGACGCGTAAGGACCTGCACAAGTAGCTTAGAGGGGGGGGGGGGGTTAGGACCGTAGACCCGGTTTGCTAAGTGTCAAACCGGTCTGAGACTTTACTCAAGAGAGACTGAAGATCTACTCTGTATAATAGTCAGGAAGGTAAGAGTCTGAGAAGAAGACTTGTCTTACTTTGCATCATGAGGATATGTCCATATTTATAGGTTTCCCTTGAGAAAGGGAGGACTCACAAGATCGCGCCAAGTGTAAGGCTTAGACCGTGCCAACAATGTTCTATTAGGCCCATGGCCCAATGTCTTGATAGGCCCATGGCCTAATAGGTTGGTTCGGTTAGGACGTCCAACTTAGAACTGTAGTCTGATAGAGCGGTTAGGATGTCCCGCTTAATTAGACAGTAGTCCGATATAGCAGTTAGGACGTCTTGGACATATTTCTATATCAACATATGTCCCCCTAGTTTCCAAGTATCTTTGTAGAAGATAGTTGTGGAACTATAGTGTCCGGGGAGCTTAGAATGCCTTTGGTGCCTTGGACATATTTCTGTATCAACAACGGTGAGACATTTTCCTTCAATGATCACATTCTTCATCTCAATATCCATCAGAATTGCCATCTTTATAGCTTGATGTGTTAGCATTCCGCCTATCTCTAGGTTGCTAACATGAGGTATTCCATATTCTCCTCCTTCTCCATGCCATGACGTTGCCACTGATCTTATACGACTGGCCCCAGTCCAGCCGATGTGGAATGTGACTGATAGCCGCATCAAAATTAATCTTGATTGTGCCTGCGCATTGTCAACAGGCATGGGCTGAAAATACTGAGTTCTCACCTGCATGTAGTCAACGATGTACTGAGCCATGGAGGAATTTGCCTCAGGGCGATCAATTGCCTTATCTCCATGGACGTTTTAATACCTGTGATGATATATACTCCAACAGGAACATTTGAACCATTCAAAATCTGAACTGGACAACTTATGATAGATTGTATCAAGTTCCAAATATCCCATATTGCTGAAAATAACACATCATGCATGGTTAGAAATTAGAGACAAAGGCACAAAGCCCAAAATAGATGTGCATGGTGACACTCGAGAAAAATGTGCTGCAAAGGCTCGCAGCTTCCTTATATGGAAGAGTTTCATTAGTAACGTGTCGCTCAGGCCCGGCTAAGCCCACGCGCGAGCAGCCCGCCCGCGCAGGGCCTCACCTTTTTTGGGGGCCAGGTTCAAATATTGAGGGCCCAACCCTAGTAAAAAAAAAAAAAAAAAGTTAAGCATACATTCACATTTGATGGACAAAACCTAGCATCTTGCAAGTTTCAACTCCAACAACATTTCTTCTCTCTCCAGATTTTCGATTTCTTCTTTCTTAATTCCTTCATAGTTAATACCCATTTCTTCTCAACCTCCATTAGAGGAATATATATAGTTATATACAATCAAAAATAATCTATTCTACCTATTTACCGAGAGTCTAAATTTCTGCAAGTATACAAGATGGGCTGAGATTGCGTTAATTTCCCTTCAATCAATTGGAAATTTCGATTTGATTATGTCCAGTTCTTTCGATTTCTTTCCATGAATGGAAGAACCCAAATTAGGTTTATATTTGGGATTTTCTTTCTATTCTCTGCACATGGTGTATTTACATATTCAGTGCTTCTAGTTGTGACTTGTGAGGTTCTTCTAAATCTGAAATACTTTTAGGTTGAGTTTTACTTTATCTTTAAAATGGTAAAATCTTCTTTAGGCTATGCAACGTCATAAAAACGATTCGAATGACTTGATGATAAGCAATTGAGAATAATATGGCTTGGAAAAAATTTGTAATTAAGAGTCAATACTCAATAGATTACTGCTTCGAAAAACGTTATAAGAGTTGCCATTTTTTAGTAGTTGTTTGTCACAAAGTCATAATTTATTAGAAAAATATTTCAATGAATTTGTTTTGTTTTGTTCTTGGATTTTTTAAAGGTGTTTTTAGTTTTCATTAAAGTCTATTTTTACTATCATATTATCATTTGGGGTCTCACTTGAAAATTTCGCTCAGGGCCCCTAAAATTCCGAAGATGGCCCTGGTGTCGCTAACAATGTCAGGAAGATCACTTTTAAGGATACTCCACACGAAAACCTTAATTTTTATTAGGCAAGTTGATTTTCCAAATAAATCCCAATTAAGACGATGAATAGTACTACTATTTGGCTCGAGAAATACATATCGTGTGTTTGGTGTAAAACCTTCCATGTACTAGATCGCGGATCTTCTTATTCCTCTTGCATTGTATTTGTATCTCATTTTCAAATTTAACATTTTCAGGTTTGATGGACATCACCAATTCAACATATATGAAGATTCTATATAATTTTAATTTGAATGTGTTATTATATAAGATATTTTTATATTCATCCGTCCTAAAAAATGCTGTAAATTTATTTTTAAACACATAAAATAAAGAAAGTATTATTATAACATTATATATTACATTTGGGGTTATTTTATAACTTATTGATTGGTTAATTTACTTTGTAATCTTATTATAAGTGGTGGAAAATATAAAAAATAATATACTCCCTCTATTTCAGAGAAATTGTTACATTTTGACTTTGACCGATCAACTGTCCTCGAGTTTGACCACAAATTACTCATAAACGATAATAGTAAACAATTTAATAAAATCATATAATAAAAATTTAATTACTAAATTTTCATTTTATAATTTTAATAATTTATTTATTAATATCGTTTAAGAGTAAATTGTGGTCAAACGCGGAGACAGTTGACCGCAGAATAGTAAAATGTAACACTTTTTCTGAAATGGAGGGAGTAATATTTTATAAAATGATAAAGAAAACAACAATGGACAACTCCAACAAGGCCATAAAATTACAAAGTAAACAACTTATTTGTGTCTCTAAAAATTCCAACAACCTAACCCCCTCCCCCCTAAAAAAAATAAGGGCAAATGAAGAATTGTACTCCCTTCCTACCGGGATCATATTTTGACTTTTTTTAGTCAACAAGAAGTTGAAAGGTTGAGTATTATTAAATTAAAAAAATGAATAAAAATTGATGATGGGTTGTTAAAGTAGAAAGTTGAGAATTATTTAAGTGAAGAAATAATAGATAAGGAATAAAAAGTAGACAGTGGGTTTGTAATGTTGTAAATATGAGTATTAGTTAAGTGGAATAAAAGTACGATTTGCCAAAAATGAAAATGAGAACTTTTGTACGGGACGTAAAAAAATGGCAAAATAGAAGCCTTGATGCGGGATGGACGGAATTTATTATTTACATGGAAAAATTGTAAGGCATATATAAAAATTGATGTATGTTGACAAAGTGGAAAATTAAATATTATTTAAATGAATAAATAGTTGAGATCGAATAAAATTGAGATAGTGGGGTTTTAAAGTTTGGAAATATGAGTGTATTGTGATGGTATTAGTTAAGTGTGGTGGAAGGTAACATAAATTATTAAAAACATAAGAATGAAAGCTTTGTGTGAAACGACTAGAATGGAAAAATGGATAGTTTTGATCGGGATGAAAAAAAATACATTTTATATATATATATATATATATATATATATATATATATTAAAGAATATTAACGCTCTAAGACCATCTCCACCAGTGTTTTGGTGGTGGAGTAAAATGGAACGAGGCTGCTCCACCAGCGGCTCACATGGTGAGATGGAGCCTAACCCATTTCATAAAAAATCAAAATAAATAATAAAATATTAAAATGTGTATTTTTAGCAACAAATGTATAATTTCAGTATAAAAGTAGATGCATTTTTAATTATGTGTGGAGTAGTTTACGTTTTTGGTCATGTATGAAATTTTATTGACATCTAAAATGGAGATTGTATGAAGTTTTGTGGGACATAGGAAGAAGTAATGCATCCGTCCAATGATATTCTTCCCATTTTATGTTTTATCGATAAAATACTGTAAATAGAAAATTGAGTGCTCTCACCGTCCCTCTAAGCATGTACCTCTTTCCTTTTATGGTTATCCCGTTAATATAGTCTCATACCCAATTTATCAAAAGAAGTAAACTTCACTGACCACTATTCTTTTTACCTTTTCCATTCTTTATAATTTTTCTCTCCTACCACAGATAATAAACTATTAATTGTCTTTAAAATAGGGCTGAAAAGAAGAGGGATGTGCTTAGCGGGGTGGAGGGAGTATTATTTAAATTGATAAATAGTAAATGAATAAAAATTGATAGTGGGTTGATAAAATGAAAAATAAGTTGAGTATTATTTAAATGAAAAAATGAATAAGAAATGTATAATGAGTTGGTAATATTGCAGATATGTGTGTTTTATAAGGATATTAGTTAATTGGGCAAATCAAGTAGCTAAAATGAAATGTAAAACTTCATATTGACCTACTAAAAATGACACATGAAATATTTTTACCGGGGCGGAAGAGGTACAAATCAAGTAGCTAGGTTGATTTTTTTTTCCTAGAACAATAAATCTTTTTATCCTTTTTTTTTTTTTTTTTGTCGTAGAAGAAATAAAACAACTACTTAAAAGTGTAAATTACATATGTGCCAAAAGTTCGACATCACTAAGAAGATGTAGTTGGACAAGAGGTGTAGGGTATCCTCCCAAAGACCTCTCACATTACATCAAGCACCAACATTGCAACAGTTTCTTCATTAACATCTTGCGATCTTCTAAAATGCAATGGGATGCGTGTCCATCCCTATTGCTAACCTGTAAAGATTGATAGATAATTAATAATTCGTTTCTACAACAATGCAAGAATTACGACTTTCTCATGCCAAAGTCAATCCTACCGTTTTTCTAATCAAAATAGTTTTCAATTGCATTGGTGAATCATAAGGAAATTGTATTGTGAAATATATAAATTATATAGTGTTGTCATATATTTTTTACCGATATTAAATTTTGAATAAATTTGTGTACATATAAGGACTAAGAATTTACTCAACTATATAGTACTATACGGTGTTATCATATGACATTATTGTCTATTAAACAATATGTATGCAGTTCTCATTATAAGGTTGCTTACACAATACACCAAAGAAAGTTAGTATATTGCAATTAAAAAATGTTCCATCCACTAAAAAGTATCAAATTACACATAAATCTTATATTCGTTAGAAATATACTTTTAGACCCTCTACCAGTAAAATCAAAATATTCAATGTTAAATCAAGTTGAAAAAGACCAAAACGCCCCCAAATTCTGAAAAACTAATAAAATAGAAGGAAAAAAAAACCAACAAAAGAAATTAAGATCATCTCCAATAGTTAGAAACCCCTCCACGCCACATCAACGGTTAAATCCCCATGACATTGGGTGTTCCATCTGGTATTAGCTCGAAGTAATATATTTCTGAAGTTGGTATGATAACATAACTCTTTTCCATTCGCCATAGGGGAGTAGCTCCGCAAAAGTTTTGTTAATGGCAGAGATGTGCTCCACATCAGAGCTCCAAGCTCCGACGGCTAAGCTTCGTCCACGTCCAATACATTTTCTTTCTCAATTTTAAATATTTATTACGTCATGAGGGCATGCAAGTGTGGAAATTTAGCGGCACTTGGCCAAAAAGTAATGCTCCTTCCGCCCCCTAATTAAAAAATGTAACTATTCCTTTTTGGGACGTTACATTAATTTAGGCCACTTCCTAAAATAGTGAAAAAGTAAACCCCACTGTCTTATACTGTTTTCATTCTTTATCATTTCTATCTTTATCATTAATACTTTCTCCATTCTTTATCATTTATTTTTCCACCAACAAAAAAGTAAAGTATTGATCGTCTTAAAAACAACGCCGAAAAGTTTGTGACCTATATAAGCGGGACAAATGGAGTAGTTTTCTATCAGGGGTTCCGATTGTTCACTTTTAGCTATGTCTGGGTTTTATGTATAATTTAACATGTATTATGAGGTGGGGTGTTTATATAATTCTCCAATTCAATTAGAACTCCATAGGTTTGCTCAATCATATCATCGTCGTGACAAAAGTTGGCTACCTCAGTAGGCTTATGAGGAACATCAACCAGTCCGCTCAACTGTGTAGTGGCACTCGATTGAATATCACTATCATTGAAGAGCACATTATAGGCCAAGATGGATGTAAAGAATGCTTAACATAAGGAATTTATACCTTGCGTGATCACCTTCCTATTTTAAGAAAAGCTTGATAAGGTTTCAACAATGTTGTTCCCTATTTACGTTTACTAGATCATGATCAGATGTATGTTGCATTCTCCATAGCTGAAGGAAGAAAGACCTTAAAGTCTTAGTTTTAGATGAAGAAGGACAACTCATTGGAAGGAGTAATTTTGTTCGCAAGTAGGTGCTCACCTACCGAGGTTGGAAGTATTAGGGAATTTTTTTAATGGTTGTTGCAAGTTGTAAACATTGAAGTTGATGTAGAATTCAAATTGAATGAGGATATTTTGATTCATGATAGTTTTGAACCAATCGTTGTAATAGTTAAAAGTACATATCTAAGCATACTAGACCATGTCGGTGATAGTTGATACTTACAGGATAGAGATTTTTTATTGGATTAATGAGATAGTTCAGAAGGTCAATGATTATGTCATTGTCACTTTTACCTAGAGATGCCACCGAGTTCATGAGTTCAGACAACATATGCTCTGATGAAGATGATATCGTCAACATAGAAGATGTATATTTTGCCGAGTTCCAAAACACTATTAGGACATCTGGAATACCCAATCATATGATTTAATTGAAGGTTGGTTGTTCTATTATGCTTCTTAGGAACACAGGCCAATCCGCCGAGCTTCGTAATGCTAGATTGATTGTTACTGTAATTGACAAACATGTTATAGAGGTGAAGATGATACAGGGAAATAATGTTGGAATGAAGGTTTTATACCTCAAATTGTACTCACCCCTTATGATCTTACTAAGTTTCCTATTATATTCCAGCGTAGATAATTTCCTACGTGTGTTTGATATGCATTGATTATTAACAAGAGCCCGGGGCAATCGTTAGCTCATGTTAGACTCTACCTCCCAAAGCCCATTTTCGGATGATCAACTCTATGTGGCTTTTTCAAGGTGACAAATTTAACATAAAGGCCTCAAGGTTTTGTTATTGGATGAGGAAGGCAATCCCACTGCACGACGACCAATTTTATTTACTAGGAGATGTTCACCAATATTTTAGGCATGTTTATTTATATAAATGCACGTTATACCTAAATTAACAAAAATATTTTTAAAATGTTGTTTTGCTATTGACGATAATTCACCTGTCTACGAAGATTGTATAAATATTTTTATTATCTTTGAAATTTTTTGATATATTTAACTTGGAATTATTTTTATCTAACTTATTGTTTGAATGATATTTTTTCATGTATTACTTATAAAAAAAATAAACCATGTCGTGGCAACGCTACGGGTTATTACTAGTTATTTTATTTTAGTAAACTAAACCACTGGATTTTTTTTTTCCTTTCCACATCTTCTCACGTTGATTGTCTGAGAGTTTGTTACAATTCAACTGATCATTATTTTAGTAAACTAAACCACTTTACTTTTTTTTTTTTGAATTGTAGAACTGAGCAAAAAATATTATGGTCATGGACCTAATTCTGCTACTAGGTTTGCAATTAGCTACAAACTGTCCAACTTAAACCACTGAACGTTCCAAGTTCCAACCCTTTTCCCAAATGTATGTGTTATATATATTATCTTGATATTTCTTTAGGTACTAGCTAGAAATATCATATTGCTACTTGTTAGAATTTGAGCAAATGTATGTGTATAATCTTTGCTCTCTTTTTTTCAAGGCAATTCGCTTAATTTGAGGAATAAGAGATCTCGGGCATCTAGTAGTATGTTTGTTAGACTCAACGATATTCCTATCACACTTAAATTAAGGATTCATTTGGTTGGAGGAAAAATGTGATGATAGATTGAATTCAGAAGACAATGTTGTTAACATGATCCACGATCCAGGATGTGAAACATTGAAGTTCTAACAGAACTAGGAAAGGAAGAAATCTTTCTTATTCGAATTGGAAAAGGATTAAAGCTTGTTTTACTAATTCAAGGTGATGTAGGGGGCTTGGGAAAACTTATATATACAGCCTTAGGCGTGACACAACAAATCAGAACACAAGAAGATCAAGAAGACAAGACACAAGACAAGAGACTTGCCGTTCCATATCGAAAATCTTCTAGTTTGCGTTTTGAGTTCTGTTTTTTTTTTTTTTTTTTTTTTTTTTTTTTTATTCTCTGTAAATCGATATTGTCATTGCATTAGTCAATAAAGAATCTCTAGTTTTCTCCCGTGGACATAGGTATTCGCCGAACCACGTAAATCGTTGAGTTTTTCGATTGTGATTGGAGTTGTTGATTGAGTTCTATTTATTGATTGTTGGTTTAGCTGTCGTAGCAACTGTTGCTATAAAAGTGATTGGGTTTTAGCTTTGTTTTGAGTTGGTTGATCATTATTGTTGGTGATCGAGTTCCGAAGAACCATTACGCAATAATTGGCGCCGTCTGTGGGAAACAAGAACAATCAACTCAAGAGCTATTATGGCAATGACAAGGTTTGACATAGAGAAGCTTATAGATAAAATCGATTTCTCTTTGTGGAAGGCAAAGATGGAGGCCCTATTGGTTGAACAGGGATTAGAGCAAGCGTTGCTTGGAGATGCCGGATAACCTAAGGATTTTGATGAGGCTGAGAAGGCACGCATCATAGGAAAGGCAAGGAGCTCGCTGATTTTGTCTTTGGGAGATAAAGTCTTGGTAGAGGTGATTAAGGAGAAGACTGCTAAGGGTGTTTGGGATAAATTGGAATCCCTTTATCATGTGAAGTCTTCTGCAAGCAAGATGCACCTGAAACAAAAACTCTTCTCATTCAAGATGAGAGCTGATAGATCAATCATTGGTCAGTTGGATGAATTCAACAAGCTTTGCATGGACATTGAATCTTTGGAAGTAATTGAAGACAATGACAAGGATGTGATATTGTTGTGCTCTCTACCTAAAAGCTATGAACACTTCATTGATGCTATTGTTATGACCAAACCAGATGACCTTACAGCTGCAGATGTTGAAAAGGCATTAAGGAATAAGATGGATCAGAAGAATGTGGGCAGCCAACCTGATCCTGTATCTGAGAGCTTGTTTATCAAGCAAGCATGGAACAAACATCAAGCTGGAAAAAGCAAGATGTCTGACAGGCCAAAACAACAACTGAAGGAGTCCAAGTTTGGTGGGAATAACAACACAGAAGAGGGCATGTTTCTACTGCAAGAAACCTGGTCACCTGATGAAAGACTGTTACTCATTAAAGAAGAAGGAGAGAAGAGGAAAGACACCTGAGCAAGGTGGAGCCAATACTGCAGATATTGCAGAATCCTCTAATGCATTTGACAATGCTGATGTACTCTCTATTACTGAGTCTAAGTGTGGATCAAAGTGGATTCTAGACTCAGGGTGTTCATTCCATATATGCCCTATAAAAGAGTGGTTTGAGGATCTCAAGTATGAAAACAAGGGAAGTGTATTGTTGGGAGATGATTATGCTTATGGTACCAAAGGAACTGGTAACATAAGGCTGAAGATGCATGATGGTGTCATTAGGATTCTCACCAATGTTAGATACATACCTGATTTGAAAAGAAACTTGATATCTCTAGGAACTCTTGATAAGAAGGGATATAAGTATGGATCTGAGAATGGTGTTATGCAAGTTATGAAGGGGAATACACCAGTTATCAAGGCAAACCTCATTAATGGTTTGTATGTCATGCAAGGAGAAGTTGCGTTTGGTATGACAGCTGTTGTTTCAAGTGTTGCTACAACTGTTAGTGCAACTGTTGCTGCAACAATGGAAAAGACACAACTGTGGCATGAAAGGTTAGCTCATATCAGTGAAAAGGGACTTAAGGAGCTGTCAAGACAAGATGTTCTATGTGGTGATAAAGTGTCTAAGCTAAGTTTCTGTGAGAATTGTGTCCTTGGTAAGGCTCACAAGACAAGTTATGAAACTAGAAAGCATACCACTAAAGCACCTTTGGACTATGTGCACTCTGACTTATGGGGACCTGCTAGGACTGAGACATTAAATGGAGGAAGGTATTATATGTCTATCATTGATGATTACTAAAGGAAGGTATGGCTCATGGTGTTGAATTCTAAGGATGAAGCATTGTCTAAGTTTAGAGACTGGCTTATTGAGATTGAGAATCAAACTGGGAGACATAATACAGGTTTCTTATACCTGATGCTTTATGACATCTTGATTGCTGGGAAGAGCATGCCTATGATAGAAGATGTGAAGAGAAGGCTCAACAAGGAGTTTGAGATGAAGGACTTAGGATGTGCAAAGATGATTCTTGGCATGGACATTTACAGAAGCAAAGATCAACAAGTCACAACTCTTACTCAAATGAGTTACCTATCCAAGGTGTTGCATAAGTATAAGATGCATGAATCTAAACCTGCATCTATGTCTCTGAATCAAAGCATAAAAGTATCCAGTGCTCCGAGTCCCACAACTGATTCAGAGAGGATGGAAATGGAATCAATTCCATATGCCAGTGCTGTGGGGAGCATCATGTATACCATGGTATGTTGCAGACCAGATTTAGCCTATTCCATGAGTGTTATTAGCAGATATATGAGCAATCCAGGCCATGCTCATTGGGAAACTGTTAAGGGGGTGCTGAGATTTATCAGAGGAACTCAAGATCATGGATTATACTTCAAGGTTGCAGAGCACACAGATCAACCATTGGTAGGGTATGTTGATGCTGACTATGCCTCTAATCTGGATACAAGGAAGTCCAATACTGGATATGTGTTTACTCTCTATGGGACTGCAATAAGCTGGAAAAGTTCTCAACAACCTGTGGTTGCTTTATCAACTACTGAGGCTGAGTTTATAGCCCTGACAGAAGCAGTGAAGGAAGCATTGTGGCTGAAAGGTTTGTTGGAAGAACTAGGAATAACTCAGAGATCTGTCACAATCTATTGTGATAATCAAAGTGCTTTGCAGTTGGCTAAACATCAAGTGTATCATGAGAGGACAAAACACATTGATGTGAGACTGTACTACATCAGAGATGTGATAGCTGAAGGAAGCATTAAGGTGGAGAAAATTCACACATCAAAGAACATGGTTGATAGCTTGACAAAAGCATTGCCCGTTTCTAAGTTTCAACTTTGCTCATTGTTGATGAAAGTGCAGAAGGGTCTACTCCAACCTTAGGAGTATTTTGGAGAAGCTAGAGAGGAATTCAATCTAAGGTGGAGATTTGTGATGATAGATTGAATTCAGAAGACAATGTTTATGTGATCCGATCACAAAGGATGTAAACATTGAAGTTCTAACAGAACTAGGAAAGGAAGAAATCTTTCTTATTCGAATTGGAAAAGGATTAAAGCTTGTTTTACTAATTCAAGGTGATGTAGGAGGCTTGGGAAAACTTATATATACAGCCTTAGGCGTGACACAACAAATCAGAACACAAGAAGATCAAGAAGACAAGACACAAGACAAGAGACTTGCCGTTCCATATCGAAAATCTTCTAGTTTGCGTTTTGAGTTCTGTTTTTTTTTTTTTTTTTTATTCTATGTAAATCGATATTGTCATTGCATTAGTCAATAAAGAATCTCTAGTTTTTTCCCGTGGACGTAGGCATTCGCCGAACCACGTAAATCGTTGAGTTTTTCGATTGTGATTGGAGTTGTTGATTGAGTTCTATTTATTGATTGTTGGTTTAGCTGTCATAGCAACTGTTGCTATAACAGTGATTGTGTTTTAGCTTTGTTTTGAGTTGGTTGATCATTATTGTTGGTGATCGAGTTCCGAAGAACAATTACGCAACAAAAAATGAGGGAAAAGAAAAAAAATAGGGGAAAATATTATTTTCCACCATTTGGTAGTTCTCAAAAAATCCTGGAAAAATTCATCAAAATCTATACAAAATACATCTATCTCCACAAAATAAGAAAAGTTGTTTTTCCCTCACAATTTCCAGAAGTTGGTCAAGTAGGAGTTTGCAATGGGATGCTTGGTAGTTCACTGCCATCTCCATCAGAAGTGGTGGCGCTATACAACCGGAACAACATCCGAAGAATGAGAATTTACGCCCCTCACCAGCCGACCCTCCAAGCTCTTGCAGGCTCCAACATCGAGCTCATATTAGACGTTCCAAACCACGAAAGCCGGGCATCATGACTAGCAAAGATCAGGCGTATGCTTGGGTCCATAACAATGTGGTGAACCATCCAAATGTCCGGTTTAGGTACATTGCAGATGGAAATGAAGTGAGTCCTTTTAGGGATGAATCGAGGCAATACGTTAATGACCTCCTTGTTGCCATGTCATTCATTTACGACGCGGTCCAATCGTATGGGTACGGGAACCGAATCAGAGTTTCCACTGCAATTGACACTGGACTCCTTGAGAGCTCCTACCCACCTTCGAATGGGAGGTTCTCCGGCCAGACAACATCATTCATTCGCCCAATTATTCAATTTTTAGTGAACACACAACAACCGTTATTGGTGAACATATACCCTTACTTCGCTTACATTGGGGCTGGAGGACAGATTGACCTAGGATACGCGCTATTCACATCCGACGGAATTGATGTCGATGGATTTAGGTACCATAATATATTCTACGCCATGTTGGATGCTATGTATGCGGCAGTTTCCAGGGAAGGAGGATCTTCGCTTGAAATCGTGGTGTCAGAGAGTGGTTGGCCTTCGGCTGGAGGTAACGGGGCGACTATGGAAAATGCAAGGACTTACAACACAAATTTGGTACGACGCGTGGGAGCCGGAACGCCTAGGAGACCTGGGGCTATTGAAACGTACATCTTTGCCATGTTCGATGAGGACCAGAAGACCGGCGCTCCCACTGAGAGGAACTTCGGCCTATTCCGAGCAAATGGAGAGTCCAAATACCCCGGCATCACTTTCAACTAGTGATCAACTGGATATTAAACATATAACATACCTATAATAATATTCCTTTTAATCATAAGGAAAATAAGGCTCTAAGCTAGTTTTGTTACATGCATGTGTCGTTATACATAGTTTTGTACTATTATCAAGTCAATAAATTTGATGAATATCATTATAAATACATTTACCAAGTTGAATGATTACAATACATACATATATATCTATTTTGGTCTCTAATAGATAAGTTATGAAAATTTAAACTAATATTAATAATAATATATTTATAATATAATATATATAGTTATAATCACAAATTAGTGTCATCCCCAAATCTTTCCTACTAATTAGTGATACATAATATCTTTACTACAATTTAGTGTCTATATATCTAATTTCAAAGATGCACTATAACTAAATACTAAATATAGTATATATTTAATAATCAAAATTTATCATCAATTATCTAATCATCTATTAGAATTTGTTTAGATTTGGTTTAGTAAGATTAGTCAAGCACCATCAAAATAAACGATACCCTCATCTATCAACATTTAATTGCAAGCATCATTTAGAATTATATTACAACCATCATCCAATACGAAACAAGCATCATATTAATAAATATATTACAAACATCATTTAGCATCACATTACAAGCATCATATAATACAAGCATTTAATACGAAACAAGCATCATATTAGTACTGCAAGCATCATTTAGCATTAAACTACAAGTATACAAAACGAAACAAGCATCATATTTGTTACACATGCACCATTGATACATCAAAGTATCAATCATCATTCTTCAATAGTTATAACAAGCATCAAGCATCATATTAAGAAAGCATCCAAATTTGAATAAGGAAAAAGAAAAATAATTCAATGCAACCCACTAATTGAACACATGTCAATGGAATTAAGTTAAGGAGGTACGATGTCAATAAAAAAATATGAAAAAAACTGATAGTGGAGGATGTAGAAAGCTAGAGGGTTGATTATTGTGATTATGATGCTTGTATCAAGTAGCAGATGCTTGTATAAATTAGGAGATGCTTGTTTGTTTCAACTTGCGTCTGGCGTATGAACGTGTTGATAATGATGTGTTTTGATTTAGTTTCCTATAAATAAGGTATTGATTTTATCAATAATGATATATTTAATTTCAAATTTACTAAAAATAATAAAATCACTAATTTGTAGGAAGTTTATCACTAATTTGTAGGAAGTTTTTTTTTATGAATAATTAAAGTGTAAGAAGTTTTTGAACGTTACACCAATTTGTGATTATTCCTATAATATATACTTACATATCTATTTTGGTTTATAAAGTTGACTCAATTTGCCGGTCAATGGGATCCTAGTGGGCACTATTTGACCGGCCGGAGACATTTCAATTCAAATCATGAATTAATTGCTACACAAATTTATCTTGCAAAAATAAATCTTCACTAGTACTAACCCGTGGCGTTGCCACGACATAGTTTTCTTTTTATAAAAATTAAAGTAAAAAGAAAT
This sequence comes from Plantago major, assembly GCA_026545765.1. Taxonomy (NCBI): domain Eukaryota; kingdom Viridiplantae; phylum Streptophyta; class Magnoliopsida; order Lamiales; family Plantaginaceae; genus Plantago; species Plantago major. Next base: position 29,385,322 of record CM048843.1, read on the forward strand.
TATCATATGAAAATATAAGTGAGTATAAAACAATTCAAGGTTGAATACATCGCAAAATATAAAAGAGAATATAAGTCAATTATTACAATTTTCATAGCGATGAATAATTCTCAACTGCAAAATAACATATTGAAAAAGTAATTAATAATTGAATATAAATATTAATTTAAATATAATGTGTATTAATATAATAATTCATACCTTAAATACTCCTAAACACCTCCTTATAATCAACATTGGTTGTTGTGTCGGCCTTCCTAACCCAATGAAAAAAACTTTAGCCCCTTATTGCTTGTGACTCTCGAAAATGTAACATATAGAGATAACTATGGCTGAAAACATGATTTGGGAGGTAAAGTCCAACATGAGCTAACAATTGTCCCTGGCTCTTGTTGATTGACATCGCATAACAAACTAAAATAGAAAATTGTCTCCGGTAGAATCTAATAGGAAAGTTAGTAAGATTGGAAGGATTGGGTACCATCCGAGTTATGAAAACCTTCACTCCAACATTATTTCCACGTATCGTCTTCGCCTCAATAAGATGTTTGCCAATTGCAGTATCAATCAACCTAGTTCCATTAAGCTCGGCGAACTTATCAATGTTCATAAGAAGCATAATAGGAGTGACCATCTTCAATTGAATTATATGATTCAGTATTCCATATGCCCTAATAGTGTTTAGGAACTCGACATACATCCTCTCCGTTGACGATATCATCTTCGTCAGGGAAGATGATATCTGAACTCATGAACTCGGTGGCATCTCCAGAAAAAATTAACATTATATAATCATTAAACAATCTGGACTATCTCATTAAATGGAGCAAGAATAGCTCTATCCTAAAGGTATCAACCATCACCAACATGGTCCAATAAGCTCGGATATGTAACTATTGCATCAATTGGTTCATTGATAGAATGAATCAAAACATCTTCGGGTAATTTGAAACGTACCTCACCATCATTATTATTACCAACATCACCATCTCCAACTTTTAACAACCACTGAGCAAACTCCCTAATACTCTCAGTCTCAATAGGTGAGCCACCAGACTGTATTAAATAACATAAAGTCTGCATACTTTAAATCATAATGAATAATATAAACTTTAAAATATTGAAATGAAAATAAACAAATTAGAATTAATATGAAATGTTGAAAAATGCCCGGAGACGCATGTTCCTTGTGAACTTTAGTACACGACATGAACTCCAAAGCTTTTTAGATGATCAAAGAGAGGCGTGGACTATATCCTGCCTACTACCCGTTGGTATAACGATCATGATCGGTCTCAAATCGCCACCAAAGACAACCATGAATCCACCAAACGGCTTGTGCGACTCTCCAACCTCTCGCTATATCCTTGGGAATGCGATATAGAGCCTCAACGCAAAACCTATTTGTCATAGGTGCCTCATCATAAATTATTAACTTTGTATTGTTCAACAATCTTGTTAGATCCCTTCCAGGTGTGATTCTACTACACGTGGTAGTCTCATCGACCTATAATGGGATACTGAATCTAGAATGGGCAGTGCGACCGCTAGCAAAAGAAGATAAGGAATACCACTCGATGCAACCGATAACAATGTCATGTCTACCACGTAACACAGAACATAATGTATTCCATAAATATTTTTCTTGTGCCAATGTAACAATGGAGAAAGAAAACTCCATCAGTTGGAATTTCTCATTATTAGATTACTTTCCAAATTAGCGTAGATTGCACTTCTAATTGAGCTCCCAAATTGGATTGATCATATTTCTACAGTTCTTTTTTTGCTCTGTGAACCGATTTTCAAGTTGGAATTATAATATTTTTCAAATAGTGTGGTTTAACCTTTCATTAGAGTTTACATGTTGTAATTATCACATTTTTTTGAGTTGATTTGCTCTTCAAAATAGGTTATCAAGTTAGCCTTATCACATTCTTAGAGTTGAGTCTACATTTCGAGTTGAGTTCCTGAATTAGAATTATCTAAATTATTATAGGTTGTATCCTTCGAACCGAGTTCTTGGGTTGGAAGTATCCATTTCTTAGAGTTTTTTCCTCATATAGTGTGTTTAGTTTTTGTACATAGTTTCCAAATTGTAACTATGCCATTCTGTAGAGTTTGTTACCCTTCTAATAGAGTTCTCAAATAAAATCATCATATTCTTAGTGTATTTGCCTAGAGTGAAGTTTACTTTTCTAATAACGGTCTCAAGTTTAAATTATCTAGCTCATTCGCATTATGTCTTTACTGTTCGAACTGAATTCCTAAGTGGAAAACACTTATTTTTAGATTACATTTCCGAATAACATGTTTACCTTCAATATAGTTGTTCAAGTTGAAAATATCATTCATATAGTTATTTTGCCCTTTAAATTGAGTTTTTAAGTTAGAAGCCAACATAGTGTTTGTGATACAACTAAAGCTCAACATTAATTAATTGAGTTGGACATTCTATCATATTTTTCATATGACTTTAATTGAGTTTGTAACGCCCCGAAAAATTACACTAACTTTTAAAAAGACAAGGGCGTTAGAACGAAGACGAAGAGACAATCTAAAAGCTTTGAGAAGCTAAAATTCTAACAGTTGACTTGCGAAAGACACTAATTTCAAAAGCAGCGGCTAAAATTTTACAAAATCCCAATTAAGTCCCCACTTCTAGTTGCTGAACGTCTACCCGACTCGGTACTCCAACTTTCTCGGAATCTACAAGGAAGGAAAATAAAACGAGTGTGAGACAAAAATCTTAGTGGTGTTCGTGTGTGACAGTGACAATTACCATATCAATAGAAAAATCATAACAAAAACTGAATATACAATTATATCATATAATGAAGCAATCAGAACAGTACAATCAGTTGTTCGTTGGTGCAGTCAAACTTATAACCCCAATCCAAGCCCTTATCTCTCCAGACAGGTAGCTATCACTGTCAAACGAAGACGAAGACCCTGCCATGGTACATGGGTGGAACACTACTACCCACCAAGACCTCGGCAACTTCTGCCTCGCATGAAGGGGAAGTAAGCGAATGAACTTTATGAATAACTCGACAGACACAACTGCCCAAGTCTATCCACTCGGAAACCTCCACCACATTCGCGCACACATCGGTCGTTAAGCAAATCAATCAATCAAATCATAATATATATATATATATATGTATATATATATATATATGTATATATATATATATATATGTATATATATATATATGTATATATATATCGAATCAATCTTTCGTGCAAAAATCAGGTTTTAGTTGAAGCATGTGAAAGTAGCTTCGATGCAATTTTTGAAAGAGCATGAGTTAGAAATTACTTTGATGCAATACGTATATATAATAATAAAACAAATGTACTTCCTTAGTTTTCAAAATCGGTTTTAAGAACACTCAACGTAGAAAGTTTCTCGTCAAATCTCAAAATACGGAGTTCCTGAGTAAGAAGGGTACCGGTCAGTATGAAACAATTCCAATAGAATAAGAATTACCCCTTAAACCCACGACACTCACAAGAATCTTTTTTTCTCGTCAAAAAAATACGTAAATAAAGCACATCGAAAAGTTAAAGCCAACAGACAAATAATGTAACCACATATAGCAGAGAGGTAGAAGGTAATAAATTGATAAGTAAAGCTTCCAATTATTTTGGTGTAGTTATTAAGACAACATTACATAGTAGACTAACTTATTAAAATTCTCAAATCATGCTGGGAAAAGCTTTTTAAAGGAAGATACTAAATGTCAAACTTGCACAACAGTTAACGGGATAATTAGCACAACACCACCTTATCTATCTATAACTATATGAAAAGAAGCCTATTTCAAGCCTTGTGGTAAAGCCATGTGTCATGCTGATGTGGCAATATTGAGCATTTATATTGGTTAGTTTTTTTTCCAAATGTATTTTGATTGGTTGTTAGAATTTCAAATTTGGTATGTTGGTGGTGGAACATTTTAAGTATTTAAGACGTAGTGCACCATATAACTCCTATGATTTATTTTTAGTATGTTGAATCCATATATAATTTTTATTTAATCTCATATATATTTATCTACAAAACTCCAAAAAATATTTTGAACATATATATAGATTCACCGCGACAAGATGAATCCATAGACACCAAACTTGAATATTTTAATAATTAATTAAATTATTTATATATTAAATTAAATATTATGTAGGTTTATTAAATGATAGAAATAACAAAATTTAAAAAATAGAGCATTTATTAAATACTTAATACTCCCTCTATTTATCAAAGAAATCAATATTTATTTAGGTATATAATTACAAATGTATACTTTAAAAATTAGCAACAAAGTAACGTATTTGATTAAATAAAAACCATCATCTTATCAGCATTTACATGAATTCTCACATGTTTTCTACTTTTTACTCATTATTTATTCAAATATTACCTTCTATCTTATATACTCACTATATGAAACATTTTGAATATAAATTTCACAGATATTTACAAAACCCACCCCTCCAAGATGGCCACTTTGCAGATTGATACCTGATGATTGAACAATTACAAAATCCGCCCTTACATTTTAAAAGTAATTACATATAAACCCAAAAAGTCAAAAATTCTCTATTTTTATTTTATTTTACCATTACCTTTATTTTCACATTCTATTTTATCATTTATTTTTAATCATTCCATTTAAATATTTCATTACTTCATATTTTAAACCCCCATTTTTCCTTCTTCTGCAAAACTCCTCACCTCTACTTCCACCATCATCTCCTCCACGGCTCCACCCTTCTTCACCACCACCACGCACAAATACCATGGAATCTTCATCACCAGTCCACCACCACGAACCGCCATGGATGCTCGAAATTGAGCTTCCATGGAAGCTTCAAGAGAGCTTCATGTCCATTGAAGCTCAAATTGACGAGCTTCCATGGACATGAAGCTCTGTCCAAGCTTCCATGGAAGCTCAATTCGAGTTTCCATGGAAGATCTTCTCCTACATCTTCTTTTTCTATTTTTATGTTTTTTAATTTTAATTTTAATTTGTTAAAAAAATTCTATGGAAGCTCCGAACAGAGCTTCCATGGAAGATGGAAGCTGGTAGGAGCCAGGACATTTTTAAAAATGTTTTTTTAAATAATTAAATGTGGGAGTTTGTTGAATTTTCGAATAATTTGAGGGTTGATTTCAAATATGTTTTTGGATGATAATATGAGCAAAATTTATAATTGGGTATATTTTGTTAAGCTTAAAATATAAGGGACTCTACTGTAATAAAACATACAATTGTAATTTTATTTTTCCATTAGGTTTTTGTTTTACTATGTATTTTATCTTTTCTTTTTTCTCAAATATGAAACTTTAATGTTGGTCAACGATTTTGGGTGTGGACGTAATTGTTCAAACATCGGCTATGAATCTGTAATTGGATAAGCTTACAGGGGGTCTATTTGTATATGGCCCATAAATTTCAATTTATATATATTGAGGTTGTTATGATTGAAAATTAACTTTATTAGATTATTAATGCATTATTTTAAGGATAAAATAAGTAAAGTCGGTAAAAGATCTTAGCTGTTGCATAGCCAACTGTGGCAGCAGATTGGTTGCCGCCTAATCTTGGTATCATATTAGCTAATTTTGATGCTACGGTTGAGTACGTAGAGCCTACATAGGGGTGGTATTAATTAGTGTTGTTGCTAGGTATCAACCGGGTCAATGTTATTGCTTGGCGTCAAAATTTGTGTCATATGATTTTTTCTAGAAAGTGCGGAAGGTTTAACTGACAAATATTAGCAACTGAATTGGTTCGAAATTCTGAGTGGCAACATGTAGTAATTAATTAAAGGGGATTTCTCTTTGGGGATTAAATCTCTTGAGTCTACATATTATAGATTTGTGTCTTTTTTTCATTATAGAAGAAACCGAGGCATTTGATGTAGAATTTTGTCCATTAGTAGTGCTATGCTCTAATTTTATTTTTGTTTTTTTCATGATCAATCTTTCGAACTATTTTTCAATTACATATTTATTTTCGAACAACACCTAGATGTTGAAATGTTTCCTATATTCTCAAATCTCAACTGTTACCTTTAGTTGTGAAATGGGACATATGATTGTAAGCTTTATTTATTTGATAAACATGCATAGTTCTTGCTTGGAATTGGTTACATTTGAAACTCCTGATGGATAACAAATCGTCTAAATCGAGTAAGCGTTTACAGTCTCAAGATCAGACTCCACGAGATTGAATAAATTTGAATGAGCGGAAATGTTCAAAATTATACTATTTTGAAAATATATTCTACATGTATTAGTTGTTTATTCATTAGGTACTCACTCAGTTCATATACTGTTCTATCATCCATGCACACAATAATATCCTTGCATTTACTTCAATTGATGGAAAATAGTCAAGGAAGTGAATAAACGAAAATGTCCTTATTGCTGTTAGATAGGTGGCTAAAATGATCACAAGATTGGCCCATTCTTGCCCAACCAAGGAGAAATTCCAAAAATTCGCCCAACGTTGCATATATGACACTGGACACGGAATTGACAACATGATCAATGCTCTCGGGTTCGTTTCATTAAACATCTACACTCAATTTTATGTATCTTTCACATATTTCGTTTCAAACAAATTATTAGTTATACATCATTTAGTATCCATTAGAATTATAGATACTCTATGATAAATAATTTATTTTATTATTATGGTAAAGCCAAACCAATGAGGCTTGTGTGAAAACTGCTACTACAACATTGATCAAAACTATGGTGGAAGAGTACAATTCATATGCAAAAGTAGCAAGACGGCCAGATATCGCATCTCCCTTGATAATGCCCGTGAGGTAGGCCTTCAACTTAATGCAAGACGCCAGGGGATAAGCGAACTTACAATTTGCTTACTGCATCTGAAGTAACTTATGCTATAGTAGAGGGTGATGTGATAACTTACATGCAAAATATCATATTATGGTTGATCAGATGAGGAATGGGGACTTGAAGCACATAACTGAGTTTCGATGCTACCTTATTTTTCAATATCCATTACTTTTCGTCCATGGAGAAGAAGGATGGTATATCGATATAGTATTGTGAGTAAGATGCCAAATCTTATTCTTAGGGAGTTCTTAATTAGCTTTTCGGATACAAGATAGGGAGAATGAAGGTCATCAACTCATACTTAGCAGGACGTCATTATTACAATCATTATTGATTCTAGAGGAGATATTATATTTGGAGGACTTTATGCTCCGTTTTGAGAGCTAGAAGAGATACAAGATCTCCCAATGGATTCCTTAGGTATCATATCATTGATGCTTCCAAGGGTCTGAACTGCTCAATCAAGATTCGATATACCATTGAAGATCCATTTAGACTTTGTATGCAGTAAGATTAAGATTGATTCTGATGCAACCTGTCTACTCAAGGAAATGCAGGTTATTATATGGGACGGGGCTACAATGACCTATATGCGTTGTTTTGAAGCGCTTGATAGGAGTTTGGAGGATTTTATGCACCGACCAGCCTCACCATTCGAGGGTTTGGTTATTGTATTTGTTGGAGAATTTAGACATATATTGCCAGTGGTTGCGGGAGGGTCTAGATCTGAGATTGTTGATGCAACAATATGCTCATCCAAAATTTGGAATTCGTGTGAGGTCCTCAGACTTACAAAGAACATGCGACTGCAGGTAACTAAATGTTTGTTTCACTTATGGTATGATTTTAGTAATTTGTATCTTTCTTTATATTTTGTAAAGTGTGTTTTGTGTTTTTAAGCTGGTACGTTAACAACTGAGATTCATGAGACTAGAGAATTCGCAAAGTGGATACTATGAGTTGTTGATGGAGTTGCCAACTGTGATAATGACAATGAGGTTGATATCAAGATGCCAGAGGACATTCTTTTTCAAGAAGTGAGAGATCCTATTCCTACCATTGTCCAAAGTACATATCTATCCTTACTTGAGCAGTAAGATTATGCTTGATTTTGATGTAACATATCTACTCAAAGAAACAAAGCTTATTATATGGGACGAGGCTACAGTGACCAATATGCATTGTTTTGAAGCGCGTGATAGGAGTGAGAAATGTTATGCATCGACTAGCCACACCATATTTGGTGGTTTGATTATTGTATTTGGCGGAGACTTTAGACAGATACTGTCGTGGTTTTGCGAGGGTCTAGATCCGTCATTGTTAATATAACAATATGCTCATCCAAAATTTGGGAATTTAGTGAAGATTATATTAGTGGTTTGAAAGGGGGAAGTCTATGGGAATTTGCGAGTTTTTTACGTCACCTTTTCGTAACCATGTTGTAATCACGCAGCATGTCGAGGCTTGAGTAAGTTTGGAACAAAACATGGACTTTATTATCAGACGACATTATGTACAATCAACAAAGGTTACTCAACAATCCTGGTACACTAAATTTAAATACTATATTACACATTCCCACATACAATGACAATCATTTTAAATTTTCTATGTAATTGTCATGGAACGATAGAGAACTCTTCAACCAGGTTTGAAATTCACTAATGAACAAATAAAAAACATTGCTCTTATGCAAGTACAGAAGTTACCGAAGAAAAACTACAACAATCTCAGTTCATTTGACGATATGCCCGTGCCAGATGAGTCTGTTATATAAAATGCTACAAATCCATTCATTTTGTATTAGATGTTCTATGTTAGAGTTGTAATGGAGCATAGCACGATGGTTTATACCCATAATTGACTGATGGATAACGTGCCATATATGAAATTATGTCTATTGTCGATGGTCAAAATGGCGAAGTATTCTTCTTATACATCTGCGGATGGACCACAAAAACTTTTATATAGAGAACGGTGTCCCCTGTTTTTTAGGGCTAGAGAAGATATTGTAATTCCAGTTGCGTCGTGTGGGCTTGCATCACTCATTCTTTATAAAGGTACGACAGTAGTCCGGCATATTCAAGTTTCAGAATACCATTGCATATCACGAGGACTCAACATTCAATAAGCTCATGATTCAGAGGTCACGGGAATGCTCAAGGATGCTCCGCTTATTATTTGGGATACGACTTTCATGACAAACCAACATTGTTTGAAGAGATCAATAGGAGCTTGAAGGATGTGATGGGCCGTTCAGATGAGCCATTTGGTGGGAGTGGTGATTGTCTTCGGCGGAAACTTCCGACATATTTTGCCCGTTGTTCCCGGAGGAATAGTTATAATATTGTGAATGCCTCTATATGCTCCTCTTAGATATGAGTTGTTGTGAGGTGCTTCGACTGACAAAGAACATGAGATTGCAGGTAAATGACCCGTTTTATCTATATACCACATACTTATATCATACTCCCTCCGTCGCGGGTTCATCTTCCCGCAGGCCCGGCCACAAGTTTTAAGATTAAAATGAATAAAGTAGGAAAGATGGTGATAAAGTATGAAAAGAGTGAATAAAGTATGACAAATATTGAATAAAGTAGGAGATATAGTGAATAAAGTAAGAGAGAGGTTTTCCATTTAATGGATGAGAAGTTGAAATTGAGACGTCCCAAAATGGAATGCGGGAAGTTGAAATTGAGATGGAGGGAGTATTTAACTTATCATTGTTTACGTCCAATTTAATCCTATACAGACTGATTCGTCATCGTTCAAAATTAAAGAGATGAAAGAATTTGCTGAGTGGATAACACATGTTGGTGAGGGCATTACCGCTGGACCTAATAATTGTGGGTTCATATCAAGATCCCGAAGTTTTACATATTTGAGAAGTGAGTCATCCAATTCAAACTATTATAGATAGTACATATCTTTTGTTGTTGTATCACTTAGGCGATCCATCACTTGACCCTGTATATTTCATCACCGGGATGTTCTTGCACCTGCAAATGAAATATTTGATGATATAAATCAATTTTTCATGTCAAAGATGTCAATAGATAGAATTGAATATTTGAGCGCATATAGCATTGCTACGGAAGATAATTTTGAGAACGGTCTCGGACATGTTTTCACTGTAGAATTTTTCAACAACATTAATTGATCTAGATTGACTAATCTCAGGATCATACTAAAGGTTGTGTGTATGGTAATGCTTCTGAGAAATATAGATCAAACTTTCGAGTTGTGCAACGGAACAAAGCTTATAGTTACTAATCTTAGGAAGCATATCATCGAGGCAAAGATGATATATGGAATCAATGCATGCCAAACGGTTTTCATTATGAGGATGATGATGAGCCATCTGACGGGATGTAGTTCCCTATCAATTGACTGGAGACAGCTCCCTATATTCGTCTGCCTTGCTATGACCATAAATAAGAGTAAGTGACACTCTCTCTCACACGTTGGCCTCTACCTCCCCTCACATGTATTCAATCGTGATCAGTTAAATGTTGCTCTTTCTAGAGTTACCACCGGGAAGGGCTTGAACGTTGTAATTTGCGACGTAGAGGGTAATACATATGACACGGCAACAAACGTAATTTATAAAGAAGTGTTCGACAAGTTATAAGTTGATTTTATCTTTTATGTGTGTTTTTTATATAGAGATGTTAAACGTAGGACAATAAAATACTAAACGCAGGACAACTTAAACTTAATTACACGTGAAGTCCATATATAGCCAAATTTACATTACATAGACTTCATATTTTGAATAATTACAACAAGATACACTTTTAATACAAATAAATTAAAATAACAAGGTTGATGGTTTGTACGTTGACGAAATCAAACATGAGCGAAAATCTAAGTGAAGAAGAGCCCTATCTTAATGTGAGTGACAAAGAAAGTGAAGAAGAACCACCATGATATGAAGATGGTTATTTTCAGGTATTTATGTACTTATATGTGTTGTTTTAAGCTATTTTTACAGAAAAATTCGAGAAAAAGAGGGCGTTTTTCGAGTTGATGCCACCAAACCGTAACTGGATATTAGCGCCGAACCCTAGTGCCTTCATCAGCTAACCCGCGCCCACACTACAAAAAATCTGGGCTGTAGCGACGGATAGATCCGTCGGTACAGCCCAGCTATCCGTCGCCCCAGCTCTGGCGACGGATCGGGCGACGGATAAAAAATCCGTCGCCCCACAGGCTGGCGACGGATAAAAATCCGTCGTCCAATTCGCGACGGATTGGACGACGGATTGACCTTTTTAAAAAAAAAAAAAATGATTATGGGGCGACGGATAGATCTATCCGTCGCCCCATTTTTTTTTTTAAAAAAAATAAAATCCGTATACGAATTTTTATATTCAGATTAATCGGATTCAGTGGTGGTGCAGGTGGTGGTGCGGTGGGTGTGGTGCAGGTGGTGGTGGGAGGTGGTGGTGGTGGAAGGGTGGTGGTGGTGGTGGAGGAGATGGTGGTGGTGGCAGGGTGGTGGTGGTGGAGGAGATGGTGGTGGTGGCAGGGTGGTGGTGCGGTGGTGGTGGGAGTAGAGAGGTGGTGGTGGTGGAGATGGTGGTGGTGGTGGAGGTTGGTGGAGGTAAGGAGGTGGTGGATGAGATGGTGGGGGTGGTGGTTGGTGGGGGTGGCTGGGTGGTGGTGGTGGGAGGAGAGAGGTGGTGGTGGTGGTGGTGAGATGGTGGTGGAGGAAAGGAGGTGGTGGAGGAGATGGTGGTGGTGGAGGATGGTGGTGGTGGGAGGAGAAAGGTGGTGGTGGTGGGAGGAGAAAGGTGGTGGAGGAGATGGTGGTGGTGGAGGATGGTGGTGGTGGGAGGAGATGGTGGTGGTGGAGGATGGTGGTGGTGGGAGGAGAAAGGTGGTGGAGGTAGGAGGAGGAGAGGAGAAGTAGTGGAGAAAAGGAGGTGGTGGAGGAGATATATTATATTTTTTAGGTTTTTAGCGGATAGATCTAGATCTATCCGTCGCTAATTTTTTTTTTTTTCCGGCCTTGTAGCGACGGATAAATCTATCCGTCGCTACATAGCGACGGATAGATTTATCCGTCGCTATTTTAGCGACGGATAAATCTATCCGTCGCTAAATTTTTTTTTTTTTTTTTTTTAATTTTGGTCAACGCTCTGTAGCGACGGATAATTTTATCCGTCGCTACAGAGCGACGGATAACCTTTATCCGTCGCCAAACGGGGCGACGGATAGAATCCGTCGCCCCAAGTAGCGATCCGTCGCTACAGGGGCGACGGATTTTATCCGTCGCCCCTTTCCGTCCCGTTACGGATGGATTCTTGTAGTGCCATATTCATGGCCGGTTGTGCTACATGGCGCCGAAAGTAAGCGCCATTAAGCAGGAACGGCTGAACAAAATGTCGCCAAGTCTATATAGCGTTGAGATGTAGCGCCAAGAGACGGGAATCCGCAATCGAATACATCGCTACCTACAGTGAGATGGCGGCGAGATCCATAGCCACATGTGGTTGATGGCTTTGATTGTTTTAGGCGGTGAATAAAACTTGAAGCAACACTAACCTAATTCTTCCCTCTTCTTCTTGGTGAATTGCTCATCTTCTTAATTGATTAAAGATTTTGTGGTTTTTCGGGTGTTGGAACTTAGAAGTGTCTGTTGTTTTAGGGGTTTCAAAAATTTATGACTGAAATGATAATTTAAAAAATAAATGTAAATACTTGATAATAATATAAAATAGAGATTTAATGTGTAAATGTTTTTAAGTTGTCATGTATTTAGTATTTTATGTCATGCGTCTAGTATTCGTGTTTATATATATGGTTTTGTTCAATTTCACTAATTTATATTGTGCTCTTCCTTATGGTTAAATTTTAATGTAATACCCCTTAAATACTCTTTTCACTCTATTCATGTTGCTTTTCAACATGTAGGGGTTACTTCCGATGCAATGTTGAAGCGATTAGATCATGAATTTTATCACGTTACAATTTTTATATGTTTCTGAACTTCAACATGTTATTATATACATTTATTCATTTCTTATTTTAATTGATTTTCATGCCCCGTCGAGTATCGACGGGCCATTAACTAGTTAACTAGTAACAGATTATCTACAAGAGCACTTAACAACACAGCACAACATAGCAAATTAATACTACCAGAATTCTATTAAATAAACATTAATTAAAATACTATTAACACTAAACTACTACTAAGGTATGAGGTATCACATTTATTTTGTTCAGCAAACATAAAACAAAGCTTTAAATAACCAAATAAAGCACAATGACCAGCAAGTAAATTGATAGTATTAATTGGGTCCTATCAAATTTCTAATTAATAACACAAAGCACACATGTAACACTCTTGAATAGACTAAACAGATCTATAGCATAAAGACTCACAATCAATTAACAAATTCAGAGTCATATAATTAACATGGATGCTTAGCAGAACGTAAACTATAGCTTAAAGCTCTAGACCTCTAACAAAACAGTTTCTATGTACATCATGTGAATTTATCAATCTTGCAACAGTTTAATTGAAAAGCAGAAATCAGAGCATGGAGAACATAAACATAGTACCCAATGCAAACTATTGTAACTCGACTAGAAAAACGAAAGAAACAGCGCAACAACTTATTCGAATTGCGGAAAAGGCATGAAACATGGCATATAAACATGATCAAACAAATTTTGGTTAACTAGATACTCATCAATACAAAATCGAACAACGCAACTAGCACAATAAGCAATCCGCCCCCGCAAAACTCTAAAGTAAACACGAACTCAAGATGAAGGGGTACGCTTACCAAACTGGTAGCTTGTTACAACGTGATCAAATCGAACCGAAAGTTTTTGACTTTTGTAACTGATTCGAATGAAACCAAGACGAAAGGGGTTCGAAGAAGGTTGAAGAAGCCAAGGTGAAAGTAGCAAAGGAACAAGGTTTTCTTCGATGTTTAGGATGACGACGACGTTTAGGAAGAAGACGTATAAGAATCAGATCGATACAGATTTTCATAAATAACTAGCAAAAGAAGGAGATAGAGGCTAGGTGCACAAGGCGAGAAGAAGGAGGGTACAAGAAGAATTCTAGCTAAACTTGGCTGACTACTAAGTTACTAATAAATTATCTTAATTAATTAGTAACAAAGTAATATAACCTAAAATAAACAAATAAAAGTAGAGAAATTGGCTCAAGATCTACTGTTTAATTCCCTACTCACAATACTGTTTAAACCACTGAGTATTCGACACGTGGCAATGACTTGAAGTAAAAAACTAACATAAAGATTTATTCGCTTCAGTTTAAATTGTCCATTAAAAATATTTATTAAAATAAGAAAAATTACAAAACAACCTCCAAATTCACTTGCAGTCGGTAGCCTCTTCTTCTCCAACATGAGATCCGCCGCGCCGCCGACGAAAGTGAAAGGGGAAAAATTTCAGGTAAAAACTTATTTTAAAATGCAAAATCAAAATTTTCCTTCCCCATTTATATAACAATGGAGATTCAAAGTTAAGCACCATGATTAAGGTTCATAATTCAGCTAAAAGAGTCACCAATCTTCCAACTCTTTTAATCTGTCTCCATCTCTTTGCTTTTCCGGGAAAAGTTTTCCAAAAAGAACAATTCCCGACTCTTGCTTTTATTCCAATGAACCCATCCAAGACACAATTCAGAATCTGTTTCCATTGAGTTATGAAAAATCATGGGAGTAAGCTCGGGGAAGTAGACGCCATTGTTTCCCTGTTTTTCTTGCATCCTCGTCGCAGCAGCAGTGCGCCGGTGTTGGCAAAGAAAGCGGTACCGAACAATTTGGAGATTTTATTTCTTATATTAATTTTAAAAAGTGAATTATTTAAATAGGGGTTAATAAAATTAGGTTGAAATTCTTTATGTTGAACTGTTGAATTAATGTCTTGGACAACTGTCGACTCGTCAATGGCTCAAACAACATTGTAAATAGGGAATTAAACAGTAGATCTCAAGCCAGAGAAATTAGCGTGCAAAGAAGCAGGAAGTGGCAAAGCAAGAAAGAGGCAGGAAGAAAGAAACACTGGAGGAAAATAATTTTGGACTAAGTTGGTTAAATAATCTTAAGTCAAATAGTTAGGCAATTAATTAATTACTTGATAACCAAAAATAAAATAAATCCATTTAACTCTTTAAAGAAATAAAGAAAATAAAATACAGGGTTTTACAGAGTTGAAATATTCCGTTTCCAAAAAAAAAAAAAAAGGAGTTGGAATAGTGCCCGTTTTCAATCCACCTACTACTCACTGCTCTATTAAAATTTTCTCTATCTACTTACTCTTTCTCTCATTTTACTTTTACATTCAATATAACAAACCTTAAACCAATAAAAGTTAAACATCATAACTCTTACACCCATCACTTCACTATTGCACACACTATATAACAACAATATAAAACCTATAAAATTTTAATTATATCACTAACGAAAAAATTCATAAATCAATTAAAGTTGAGTTACAATTTATCTGTTAAAGTCCTTAAAGTCGTCTGCTAAACAACTTATAAGTATTCCATTCTTAAACTTGTTTACCGTTGAAAATGATTTTCAAAGTTTGAGGCATAACATATCTTAGAGTTAGTTTAGCCTTTGAATTGAGTTTCTAAATTTGAATTATCCATTATTTACTTATCAAATAGAGCTTTCACGTTACGTTTCGGGCTGTTTGTTATGCAACTAAAGTTGCACAACTCAGTTTAATAAAAAATTAGAGGTGTTTGCCATGATTTTTAAACTTTGAAGCATATCTTATTTTAGAGTTAGTTTAGCCTTTGAATTGAGTTTCTAAATTTGAATTATCCATTGTTTACTCAATAAAGAGTTTTCATGTTACGTTTCGGGCTGTTTGTTATGCAACTAAAGTTGCAAAACTAAGTTAAAATTTTTTAGAGGTGTTTGCCATGAAGTTAAATTACAAACATTTTAACTCAATTTTTATCCACTTAACAATCATACTTCTCTTTCTATCCTACTATTTCTCTCTCTTTATTTTTTCAATCATTCTAACAAATTTAATTAAATCAATCAAACAACATTACAACCAATTAAATAACCGTAATAAAACAAAATCTATAACTCCATCCTTACACACATCACTTCTTTCTTACAGATCTTATATAACAACCCCGTAAACTCTATAATATTTTAACTATATCCCAAACACCATTTTTTATAACTCACTTTGAACTCAGTTACTATTCATCAACTTTTTTTTTTCCCCTTTAACTCACTTGTTAACTCTATAGTTTGTTTCTAATTAAGTCTGAATTATGCCTTTCTTACACTATATTTCCAATATAGTGTTGTTTACGGTTTGAATAGAGTTCCCAAAGTTTGATCTCTTTTAACTTTAGACCCTTTAAATTGAGTTTTCAAGTTGCAATTATCCCATTTTAATAGTTGGTTTATAATTTAAATTGAGTTCCGATATAAAAGAATAATAATCATGTGCGGTCTTTCAATATATAAAAGAATAATAATCATGTGCGGTCTTTCAATATATATGTTAATAATAATCATGTGTGGTATTTCAAATAAATCATCAACTTTAGTAATCTGATCCCCATCCTTTAAATATTAATCAGTGAAAGACTGTGTGATCGAGAATGAATAATAATGCTATTTTAAAGATTGTTGATATTATTGAGTTCTGAAGTTGGATTTATCAAAGTTTAGTTGCCCTTTGAGTTGAGTTCCAAAGTTGCGAGTATCACATTCTATAGTTGGTTTACCCTCTGAATTCAATTCCAAAGTTGTAAATTTTCATTTCTTAGACTATATTTCCCATAAAGCATGATTTCTTCGAATAAAGTTATCAAGTTGCAATTATATCATAATTAAATTTGTTTATACTTCGAAATGAGTTAGAATGATGTACTTCATTCTTAGAGTATTTTTCCATATATTGTGGTCTATACTTTGAAATGAGTCAGAATTGTGTAGCAATCTCATATTGTAAATCACTCATTATTAGAGTTGGTTTGCACTCAAATTGAGTTCTTGAGATTGAACTATTACATTCTTGGTGTTCGTATTGTCCATCGAATTGGGTTCCCAAGTTGGAATTATGTCACTCCGACAGTTGAGTTACCTTCGAATATAGTTTTCAATTGGAATTTGTTTCATTCTTAGAGTTCATTTACCATCTGCATTCAGTTCCTAAGTTTGAATATCCTAATATTTGAGTTTTTCAAGTATAGCGTGGTTTGTTTTTCGAATATAGTTCTCATGTTGTGATTATCTCATCCTTAAAGTTGGTTTTCCGTTTGAATGGAGTTCCCAAGTTGAATTGTTACATCTTAGAGTCAAAGTTTACCCATCGAACTGATTTCTCACATTTGAATTGTCTCATTCTTAGAGTTGGTGCACCTTTCAAACTCATGTTGCTATTATCCCATAGTAAATTCAAATAGTTTACCATTTGAATTGAATTCCAACACTGAAAATATCATGTTTTTAGAATTGGTTCACCCTTCGAATATAGTTCTAAGTTAAAATTATCTAATTCTTAGATTACATTCCCAAATAGTATAATTTGCACTTTGAGATCCCAAGTCCGATTTATCCCATTTCTAGAGTACTTACCGTTTCAATTATGTTCTCAAGTTGGAATCATATATTTCTTAGACTATTTGCCCAAATAGTGTTGTTTACCCGTTCAATAAAGTTTTCAAGTTTTATTTATTACATTCTTAGAGTTAGTGTGATCGTTAAATTCATTTTCCAATTCTCAATTATCACACTCTTAGTGTTGATTTACAATTCAGATTGAGTTTTCAAATTGGAATGATCTAATTATTATAGTTGGCTTACATTCGAATTAAGTCCCTAAGCTGAAATTTCCTATCTCATGGTATTTTTCCCATATATGTGCTTTTACTCTTCAAACATATATAGTTCATAAATTGTAATTATCTCATTCTTAGAGTTTGTTTACCCTACAAATTGAGTTATCAAGTGGAACACATTTTTAGAGTTCTCACGCTTGAAATATCTTGTTCATAGAATGTGTTTACCGTTCGAATTGAGCTCATAACTTGAAATTATATAATTCTTTGAGTTGTTTTCCCCTTTAAATGGAGTTCTCAAGTTGAAATTTCGCTCTTAAAACTGAATATTCAAGTAGGAATTATCTCATTCGTCGAGTTAATTTACCCTTCGAATTAAGTTACTAAGTTTGAATTACGATCACATTTTCAAAGTTTGTTAGTATTTTTTTAATATAACGTGGTTTACTAACTAATTAGAGTTATCAAGTTATGATTCTCTTATTTTTATAGATATTTTACCATTCAAATTGAGTT
This sequence comes from Plantago major, assembly GCA_026545765.1. NCBI lineage: Eukaryota > Viridiplantae > Streptophyta > Magnoliopsida > Lamiales > Plantaginaceae > Plantago > Plantago major. The sequence goes on from CM048843.1 coordinate 29,403,528, forward strand.
TCTAAATTGAAATTGTCCCGTTATTAGAGTTCTTTTACCTTTCAGATCCCTTAGTTGAAAATTTATGCATTTCCAACAATATTTTTTTCGATATAGTGTGGTTTACTATTCAAATAGAGTTTTAAGGTTGGATTTATCGAATCTGTTTGACCTTTAAATTCAATTTTCAATCGGTAGTTACTTCATTCATAAAATTTGTTTTCCCTTTAAATTGAGTTTTTAAGTTAGAACTATCTCATTCTCAAACTTGATTTTGCAGTTTAAAACGTAGTTTTCAAGTTGGACTATCATTAGAGTTTGTTAATTTGACATCCAAATTTAGTTTCTATATAAGTGAGAATCATCCCAATTCTAGAGTTGGGTTGTCATTCGAATCGAGTTCCTCAGTTAGAATTATCACGTGTTTAGAGTTCAATCCATCAAATATTTGAACTCAATTTTTCTCCAATTAACAATTATGTTATTTCTTTCCACCCTACTTTTTATATCTCTTAACTTTTTCAATCATACTAACAACTTTAAACCAATCAAATAACTTTAAAAAACTCAAACACATCACTTCTTTCTTACACACCTTATATAACAACCATATAAACTCTATACTACTTTAACCGAATACCATTTTTTTATAAATCAATTTAACTGAATTACTATAAATCAACTAAATTTTTTCATTTAACTCACTTTTTAACTCTATATCGAATAGGTAGTAAATCCTTAACTATATTATAAACATATTTTTTTTTCTAATTCAAATAATAATGTTACTAGTTATATATCATATAAGTTATAACTATGCTATATCCCATCCATAAGACTCAACGTGAATTTATTCTTTAATTATTTTCATATCATAGTATATGACAAAATTATGAATTCTGCACTCACTACTCTCTCTCTCACAGGAAAATCCATGCGCTAGGGTGGAACACAATTTTTGGTGAAAAAAATCAAATAAATAAGAAAGTGTGAATATGTGGCAAAATGGGTAATGTTCTTTTCAGGTATTTTTAATTTGTGATGTATTATATAGTCTTTCACAAAGTCTTGGAAGAAAAGATGTATATTAGTGAGAGATCTGAGAGACGGATTAATATTCTTAAGTATATGTACAATGTTTTTATTAATATTAATAATATTTTATTATTTTATAAGTGAACATTTTAACTTATAGACTATTCATGTAACGACCCGGACCACTAATGGGTCAAGCCCCGACCCTTTGGGCCGGCGCGGTTACTCATGGACTGCTCTCGGGGTGATATGCTGGCCCCACTGTACCAACACATGTCCTTTCCTGGGCACTTTGTCCTCACTCATGCGCGAACCGGGAGACTTCCCAGTTTGTCACCTGTTGTTACGGACATGTGTCCAATCCGTTAAGGGCGCCATAGAGCGTGTCCTAAAGCGCATCACGGCTTAATCAGCCAATTCAGTACTGGTCCGACCTCACATGGTTCGGCCAAAGTGAATCAACCAGTACGCTAAAGTCACTACACCCTCATAGCTAGTCCGAGCTAGATGGGAAAAGGACTTCTAAACCTGGCTACGTCAGTACAGAGATGCCAAACGGATCGGATGAGAGAATCTCGGAAGCCACCATCAAATCAAGACCAAACGTATAACAGAACTACTGAGATACTTCCGTGAGACTCTTGGCTCGGACATCCATAGTTACCCAAGGGCAGATCAACCAAGCAGACAGATCTGTCCGAGGGACCAACACGGACCCAACAGGCGGAACAATACTCAAGTAGGAAAAAGGTCCAAACTACCCTCCCAGGCCCATTGATTAGTATTGGATTACTGTTCACTAATGGACCATGGGCCAAAGGTAGCATTGGTGTCCAAATCTGAAACGTACACTTGGCATCATCTTGTGAGCCACCTCATAAGCATATGATAACTATAAATATAGTACAAGGTCCAAGACCTTAAGGTAAGCGATATCAAGGGAAGAATCCCCAAGTATTATCATAATCCCTCATAACTATTACATTGAGAGCTTCCAACTGTCTCTTGAGTAAAGTCTCTTACCGGATTGACATAGGCAATCTGGGTAACCCATTATAACCCCCCCCCCCCCCCCCCCCCACTTAGTCATTTCAGGTACACAAACTCGGACCAGTACTACGTCGGACCTCAAGTCGGAAGCGGGCCTTAGACTAGGTTATTTGTAATAGCTTAGTTAGTTAGTGTTAGAGGTTTTACCCCTCAACATTTTGGCGCTGTCTTTGGGAAACTTTACGAAAAGTCTCTTACGCTCTCCAAAGTGATGGAAAGTCAAAGAAAATCAGCTAGGACTGCGACTGCTGCGATAAGGACTCCAGCTCCAAAGCCCCGAAGTAAGCCTCCTGCTGGGAAAACCCGAGTGGCTAGGAGCTCCTCAATGATCCTAGAGGAGTGACCGAGCAATGGCCACACCACCAATGTCTCCTCGGAGGATGAAAGAGTTTCTGACCTACGAGTGAGAATCCAAGGACTCGGAGCTATGATCCAAGGCATGGCAGGACATGTTCCTCCGTCAGGAACACATGGTCCCCCACAAGGAAGGAACTTCACTCCTCCAAATGGCCAGATCATTTGTTCAAATGAGTTAGGGATGAATGAGAACCAGTTTTGCCTCTTGCTCACTTCTATCTGAGGTTGCTTTGGATCGAACAATCTCCAACCTAATCCGTCATTGGCATCTCTGAGGCAACTAGATCCGACTCAGTCTAGGAACAAACATCACCTTGGAACAATACCAAGGATTAATCAAGGATCTTAGGGAGCTCCTAAACAGAAGGACAACGACATCACAAGGAGGTGAGGTTTGGACCACGCCCTTGGAGCTGGATCTAACCACTCACGCGGAGCTGATCCAAACCACTCACTCGGAGCTGGTCCAAACCGCTCTCTCAGAGCAGGTTCTCACCGCTCTCTCGGAGCTGGTTCTCACCGTGCTCTCGGAGCTGGTTCTCACCGCTCTCTCGGGGCTGGTTCTCGCCGCTCTCTCGGAGCAGATTCTCACCATGACCTCGGACACGGTTCTCACGCATATCTGCCATAAGGACCGTCTCCAATGCCAAAGTGGATAGGACGAGTCCCCTACCACCGAAAAGCAACTAAGACATGTTCACTAACACCAAGTGGCTAGGACAAGCTAAAACGAGGTCAACCTCAAAAACTTGATGCTAGGAAGTGCTTTCAAAGGTTGGGGTTCGTTTATTTTGAATCCCGATCTCCAACCTCATTGAATTCTTTTACATTGGAGTACCGAAAAAATGCTCTACATTTTCCGATGAAGGAGTAAGTACTCTGACTTGCCCTGAAATCATCATCTACCATCCATTCATTCATTCATCATGCACGCACACATCATTTATCAATGCTTCTTTTACTTTAAGAGCGTGCATGAATCGTCAATGTTATGTTCCTGATTACTAAGGGGGTTCGATACCCACGAAATTACATAAGCCCGACTGTCTCGGCACCAAGATCCGGACCATTCATTCGCTCGAATGTTTTGGCTCCATGACTTGGACCTCCCTCACCCTCTTGGGTGCCGAGGAACCAAGGTTTAGACCTACACACACCATCTCGTCAAGAGCAAAACTGAAGAGCAACATGTGTACCATTTGAACAAGTGCTTCGCTATCCTTAGGAAGTACGGAATGAAATTGAATCCCGAGAAATGTATGTTCGGAGTAAAAGGAGGGAAGTTCCTCGGGTACATGGTTACCGATAGAGGGATAAGCTCGAACCCAGAGAAGATCAAGGCAATCCTAGATCTGCCGCAACAAAAAACCCTCAATGAGGTACAACAACTCATAGGACGTCTGATGTCCTTAAGTCGTTTCATTTCACGATCCGCGGAGAAAAATCTCCCGTTCTTCAAAATCCTCCGGAAAGGAGAGGGCTTTGAGTGGACTGCGAAATGTTCTGAGGCTTTCGAGAAATTGAAAACGTACCTCCATTCCCCTCCACTGCTCTCCAAACCCGTCGAGGGAGAACCACTCTACCTCTACCTAGCTATCACGGAAGAGGCAATGAGTTCAGTGTTAGTACAAATCCAGGCTAACGATCACCTCCCAATCTACTATCTTAGCAAAGCCCTTGCTAGGGCGGAGACAAGATATATGAAGATTGAGAAACTTTCATATGCTTTGGTTTACACCGCAAGACGAGAACGGACATCCCCCCAAGAGTCCGTGGAATGCTAGAAACCTTTAGAAGTTCTACGCATAGAGATGACTGTGCGGATCTCCGTCAGGTCGATTGGTCATCTCAGATTCCAACTATTTATTACACGGAACTCCGCCAGTTCTGTTTTTTGATCCTTTTGTCATTGTCAATAGAGCCCGCAAGTTGTAATTGAATTTCCGGCAAATCAATACAACCTCTATCTTTCGATTTGTGATTTTTCGATTTATGCGTCTGAGATTTATCGTTCGTTTAACGACAAGAAGGAAAGCAAGGGATTTTATTCATACAAAGACGAATTATACATAATCCTGTCTATGAAACTTACAATCTCGGATCTTTATCCAGATCTACAGACGCAATACATAATCTATAGAGAGAGTCTCCGGAGATACGTCATCTTCCGTCGAGACTATTCCTCCTACAGGACACTTCTTCACCAACTCACTACTTCTGGAAACCGTAGATCTGATATCCCTGCATAACACAAGATGTTTTAATAAGTCAGAAATTCTACGACATCCTCTATGGATCCCGCGCACAATGTGCCTGGAAACATAAGAATCGTGAGTAAGTGATAAGCACTGGGAACCTCATGCTTATAAGCAAATCGCACTGACACATCTATCGTGTCCGACGTCAAAACTCGGATCTATACACGGATTTGATGCATTGGTCGTACGGTGATCCACCCATCTGCAACTCCTCGGGAAGAAAAAGCTCCTAAAGGGTGGATAGCTGCCTGAAGTTCTCAAAATTTACTGGCTGCCCTTTCTTCTTGCAAAAAACAACGAAGCAGATAAGATTACCCAAGGACTTTGGGATAACCTGACTCGGACCAATCCCAATGTGATTCAGAATATGCTTCAATACTGTTGCAATGGGTACCTTCCAGCCACAAGCAAAAGCTACCTCGTGCACACACATATACCCGGCGGGCGGGTTGTAAAATGCGTGTCCGGGCTCGGGAACCATGATTTCTACGGAGTCAGGGATCTCCCACTTCCGCCTACATTCTGGAATGTCCTCCGATTTAACCCTTGATGGACATGTAGGAAGAAGTCCGTCTGTATTTAGTTATCCAAATTCGTCCGCTATCGTAACAGCGGACGCAGGACAAGGGAACTTGATTCGGGCAGCTGTCGCGCCACGACCTTCAATTAATGGAAGACTGGACTGAACGGGCGCAGCAGGGTGCAATGCAATCCGCCGACCGGAGCGTCTAGGGGGACGAGCGACATGAGATCCTTCTTCTCCTTCCTCCTCGTCCTCGTCTTCCTCTTCCTCACCATCTTCCTCCTCCTCATCGACACCTTCAGGTCTCCCAGACGTGCTTGGGTTGGACGGACCTGTTTCCGCTACAACACGGTCTTCCACCCCGGCCTCGAACATCTCGACTTCATCAGCCTCCCGACCGCTGTCGCCTTCCCGCTCCACATGCAGTTCGTTCGGATTCCCGGACGTCCCAACGCCACCTATAGTCCGAGATTGGACTAACAATCTAGTCCTAGCAAGATCACCCTGGCCCGCTATAACGTCGGCCTGTGCTTCTGCCGCACCACGGACTCCTTGCCCAGCATCAGAGTCCCTGGACGATCCAAGGTCCACAACTAGGAAATCTCTCACGGACAAGGTCAAATCCACGGACCCAGTCCCTAAGTCTACTGCATCATTGTAACCTGGGGCCTCGTGCTGGTTCTGACTATCGCTCCCGGACATCCTAGGACAGAAGGAAACGAGTCAGAAACGATATTGGTGATTGTCCGAGAGTTCGTTTAGGTAACTTCTTAAGTCAAAGAAAGCCTACGGAGTTCTACTTAACTAGATTTTTCTGCATGAAGCCTAGTCTCGGCACTAGTGGTACTAACCTTGGCACACCGAAACTCGCCATTGGCACTATCGTCTACCCTACCCGGCACGCTAAGCGGGGCCAATTTACGGAAGACTGTGTGCCAATTGGCACCAACACATTACCAAATAAGCATGCATAATCAAATTTTGGTTACAGTGGGCATGACACACGAGATGAATCAACAGGATATTGGCAATAAAATAGGCATGCAACAGTACAAAGGAGAATTGTTTCAACTAAGAACGCTGCTAAAGCCTATCACTCGCAACATCGGCAAATACGGACTCGACAATTTCATATCCGAGCAGGGCAAAAACATACGAGCAGGTAGTAAGCATATCACGAAAAGGAGAGAACTTAGGAGGAGTGAAGTCGTACTTACTTGACTTGATAAGTTTGAACGGACGACTAAGCCTTGTGTTTCTCCGAGGGTACGGATTCGAAGAAGAAATTTCAAAATTCTGCGAGTCTTACTTTCTCGGATGCGTCTTCAATTGCTCGGATTGATTTGTGATTGGTCTGAGTTTCGATATTGCTAAAAGTGTGAAAGTGACTGATGAGCTGACTATTTATAAGGGCAATTTGGGGAAAGCCAAGAGTCACATCACTTGGATTTGAATCCCAGCCGTTGGTCCTCTCCAATCCAAGGGTGGTGCCACTTCGCGAGTGGATGGCTGTCAGTACGTCGCATTTAATGCTTAACAGACGCGTCACATCAATCGGGCTTAGAACCCCAACCGTTGATGTCGTCCCGATCCAACGGTCGCGTCACTTTACTCGGGATCTTTCCCCCGTGGGCCGGACAGACAACCTATTAGGCCTCTTTAGCTTACGGATCAGCGACCCGCGAGGACCAATTCAACAATCGGTCCAACGGATAGCTTCCAGAGGGCTACGTCAGATCCTAACCGTACTCGGATCTATATATCTCGGATACAAATACCTTTTCCATCTACAGTCCGAGCTATTACATAACTCGGACTGTAGAAGGAAAAGGGGGGGGGGGGGGAGAGATATATTGAATTCCTAAGAACACGGAACACGGATGACGGATCTCAACAAAAAGGATTTTTTCCTTTTTTCAGTTAACGATTCGGACACGCTCCACAACACACTTGCTGTTTTCATAGTTACCAACTATCTTCTACTAAGATACTTGGAAACTAGGGGGACATATGTTGTTACGGACATGTGTCCAATCCGTTAAGGGCGCCATAGAGCGTGTCTTAAAGCGCATCACGGCTTAATTAGCCAATTCAGTACTGGTCCGACCTCACATGGTCCGGCCAAAGTGAATCAACCAGTACGCTAAAGTCACTACACCCTCATAGCTAGTCCGAGCTAGCTGGGAAAAGGACTTCTAAACCTGGCTACGTCAGTACAGAGATGCCAAACGGACCGGACGAGAGAATCTCGGACGCCACCATCACATCAAGACCAAACGTATAACAGAACTACTGAGATACTTCCGTGAGATCTTGGCTCGGACATCAAGATTTACCCAAGGGAAGATCAACCAAGCAGACAGATCTGTCCGAGGGACCAACACGGACCCAACAGGCGGAACAGTACTCAAGTAGGGAAAATGTCCAAACTACCCTCCCAGGCCCATTGATTAGTATTGGATTACTGTTCACTAATGGGCCATGGGCCAAAGGTATCATTGGTGTCCAAATCCGAAACGTACACTTGGCATCATCTTGTGAGCCACCTCATAAGCATATGATAACTATAAATATAGTACAAGGTCCAAGACCTTAAGGTAAGCGATATCAAGGGAAGAATCCCCAAGTATTATCATAATCCCTCATAACTATTACATTGAGATCTTCCAACTCTCTCTTGAGTAATGTCTCTTACCAGATTGACATAGGCAATCCGGGTAATCCATTCTAACCCCCCCCCCCCCCCCCCCCACTTAGTCCTTTCAGGTACACAAACTCGGACCAGTATTACGTCGGACCTCAAGTCGTAAGCGGGCCTTAGACTAGGTTATTTGTAATAGTTTAGTTAGTTAGTGTTAGATGTTTTACCCCTCAACATCACCCATCCTAGAATTGCTCTAAAGCAAGAGCGTTTAGCTCTAAAGTTCTTATGGATGGATTCCCGAAAAGAGAGGTGCACCTTGTTGGTATGAGTAGCGTTCTCGATCCCTTTAAGCTTTTTGGACTTGACTTGAAACTTTGTGGCGTTACATTCACCCCCTATTGAATTGTGCGACATCCCTGCTGCACCATGGTCTGGCCAACCGTCCACCCCTTGTGGGTTTTGGGTTGGCACAACTCTGATACCATTTGTAACGACCCGGACCACTAATGGGTCGAGACCCAACCCTTTGGGCCGGTGCGGTTACTCATGGGCAGCTCTCCGGGTGATATGCTGGCCCCACTGTACCAACACATGTCCTTTCCCATGCACTTTGTCCTCACTCGTGCGCAAACCGGGAGACTTCCCAGCACGCTTAACTCTGAAGGTCTTATGGATGGATTATCGAAAAGAAATGTGCACCTTTTTGGTATGAGAAGCGTTCTCGATCCCTTTAAGCTTTTTGGACTTGACATGAAACTTTAGGGGCGTTACAGTTCAATTAAAAAGAACTTTATTAAGTGCAATAAAAATATTTAGAATAAAAACAAAATTAGTCATATTGCTTACATAATAATGTCCCCTTGAATCCCAAGAGTATGAGATAACGTGTCGATCAAATGTTTACTGATTATGAAGCATTAATTAACCAAACTGCTATTTATGATATATCATAAATATTTGTAGAAGTAAAGTGATGGATGTTAGAATAAAAACAACAGCTAACAAAAACGCTAAACTCTGCCATACATTTCTCTTCACTTCACTTCTAAATCCTATATGGATGCCTAGTACAATAATATCAAAGAAATACCTTAGAATTCGAAATACAATTAACTTTAAATTTTGTCATACATTCATTCTACTTTATATGAAATCATTACTTTACCAGAATTAATGATGCATGCAGAAACATTCGATAAAAATTTATTTTTAAGTCTACAATATAAATTGTATCTTTGAGTCTCATGGTATCTTAAACCTCCATATGATTGACGATTAAGTAGGAAAAATAGCGAGGAGAAATAAATGTAATCAGGGTGTCCCCTTATATGATCGAGCAGAAATTGAAGTCTTCCAGAATTTAAATGTTCAAAAACGTATGCCTGCGATTCAATGAATTTATATCAAGTGTTATATATAATGAAGTAAACAATAATGTCTCGAATACTCAAATAAAAATTGTCTCACCATCAACATTCGGATGTATGCTTCATTGAGACACAGGATCATGAATTGGGTCTCGTGAGACGTTGGTGATTTATATGCTATGTGTAGGCAAGCAAAGTAGTTTATCTATGAATAGAACCTGTAAAATTTATATATCTTCGAAAACTTGTTTGATCAGTATATTTGCTCATAAAAAATCAGTCAACATATATGTAGAAAGAAATACGAACAATAGATAGCATTCATATTACTTACAGTTTCATAACCATCTAAAAGTTTGACATGCTTGATATAGCTACTAAAAACATGATGTACATTTGCAGGCCGTCCGGACTGGAAGATGGAAATATACTGAAATGGTGTTATGCTACTGCGACTGGAGATGCAATATATGATCAACTGTTCGAGTTCTGCTAGAACTTTAGACTGACGGGATTATAATTGGGTATAATAAAACTCCATCAGCTATATATGGTTAGTTGTCCTATCATAGTGGGATTCACATTCAAATAGTATATTTGTATAATATTCCTAATATCTATATTTAGCTACGGTTTGTTGGGACTTGTGATATGTATGGATTTGTTTGAATCAAAAGTTTGGGAAAACTGATTGGGGATGAAAAATGAAGATTTTGGCATAATAATAGGGTATCTTACCGGATTATTTCTTATTATTGTTGTAAACATTAAATAGAATTACTAAAAATAGCAAACATAATGATAGATTATTACATTAACCGTGCTGATGGAGATTAAATATTGAGCTTAATTTTAAATCATTTTTTCTTGGCTTGGATTTGCCACCTCAGCTTTTTGGGTATGTGACACATCTCTTCTTCCATTTACATCATCACTTTTATCATATATATAAATTCTACGTGTTCATTTCTTCTAAAAGTCTTTCGACACTTCATCATGTCAATTCAATATTAATCCCATGCAGTGGAAATAATACGTTCCTAGTTGTGCTAATATCTAATTTGAGAGCCATATAGGCATCTCTGCCCTTCGTTTCAAAAAATGGTTAAGCTCATAAGAAACCAACACATTATCAGTAATTAACCTATTAGGCACAAAAGCAGATTGGGTCTCGGCTATGATTTGATGCATATGGGGTTTGAGTCTATTAGTGATAGCTTTAGAAGCTATTTTAAAAATAACGTTACTCAAACTTATAGGCCTGAACTGGGTAATTAATTCTGGTGCTTTACATTTCGGGATAAGAATAATAAGTGAAATTTAGCTTAGGGTGAAGGCAGTTATGGTTCTGAATTTTCAGCACACAATCAGTAACATGTTTACCAACAATATGCCAGAATTTTTGATAAAATAAAGCAAGCATACCATCGGGGCCAGGGGATTTGGTAGGAAACATATCAAAAAGAGCAGATCTTACCTCCTTTAGAGTGTACTTTCTAGACAGGTCTCGGTTGATAGAACTATCTACCTTCGATCTAATAGTTTCCACCACTCGTTCAATATCCTGCTCTGTGGGGTGAATGCTGGAAAAGATTTCGCCAAAGTAATCCAAAGCTATTTTAGCCATAATTCCCTGATCTTACTGTAAACCCCCCCCCCCCCCCCATCGAATCTTTCAACCCTATAATCTGATTCTGCTTATGTCTTTTGGAGGCCTGGGAATGAAAAAAATTAGTGTCGCGATCCCCCTCCGCAAGCCACTGCTGATTCGCTCGTTGTTGCCACAATGATTCCTCTCTATCCAATATATCCTCCAAATTCGACTATAACTCCCTTTCTTTCGTTTTCACCTCAGACGAGTAAGGCAGATGGTTTAACTTCTCCAATTCCTTATTCAGGCGGCGAATCTCCTCCTTAATATTTGGGTACTTAGCTCTGCTCCAATTCAAAAGCCCGATTGAGCACTTTTCCAAGCTCGTCAAAAACTCCCCTTCCCGAGCCCATGACTCGCGAATTACCTCCTGGCACTCATCCGACCGGAGCCACACTTGCTCGAATCTGAATGTCTTGGGTCTATGGTTATGTGGTGGCTGGGTATGGTTGTGTAAATTGGGTCGATTCTGGCAGGAAGGTGGGTTCGATCGATTCTGGTGAGAAGCTGGGTTGGTTCGATTTTGGTAGGTAGGTGGATGCGTATGGTTTTGGTAGGTAGGTGGGGCTGAGGAGAAGGTAGCTTGGACAGCCAAATGGTCTGATCTCCTTACTGTAAGAAGGGGTAGAGAAAATGCCTCGAGCCAATGTTCGAGTACCAGGCGCTACGGCGCTGAAGTAACCCACGCCATACTCCCAGGAAAAGCTCGAACGACCTTTAAACAAAGGGGTACCTGTACCCGAAACCGACACAGGTGGGTAGGTAGAGAATACCTAGGGGCGCGAGACAACTCTCTCTAAGGAACTCGGCAAAATAGCCCCGTAACTTCGGGAGAAGGGGTACCTCCTCACAAAGTGTGTTGCATAGGTTAGGTTTCGAGCATGCTTTTATTCATTTAATTATGCTATGTGTGCATTCAATATCTTACTCTATTAGACTGAACGGTGAGTTATTTGGCCCCATCCAGCCTGAGAGAGGGTTACGCCAAGGGGACACATTATCCCCCTATTTATTCTTATTCTGTACGGTGGCTTTTAGTTCTTTGATTGTGGATGCTGAGTCTAGGGGAGTTCTGCGGGGGGTTACTGTTAGTCCTTCGGCACCTTCCGTTTCCCATTTACTTTTTGCGGATGATACACTGATTTTATGTGATGCTTCTAGGGACTCTGCTGTTGAGATTAATAGGATTCTTGATAGGTACAGTCTGGCCTCTGGTCAACTAATAAATCTTGAAAAATCGACAGTGGTTTTTAGTAAGAATATTGAAGTGGATATAGTCGGGGAGGTGAGGAGTATCTTGCCAGTAGAGGTTGTGGCAAAACACGAGAAGTATTTGGGGTTACCCACGGAAATGGGGAGGTCGAAGAAGGAGGTTTTTGGTTGGATTAGAGAGCGGATGTGGGCTAGAACTCATGGTTTTGGGGAGAAGAACCTTTCTAGGGCGGGGAAGGAAGTTATGATCAAGTCGGTGCTACAGTCTATTCCTACTTATGTGATGGGTTGCTTTAAGCTACCTAAATACTTGATTCATGAGTTGGAGTCTATGATTGCCAAATTCTGGTGGGGGGATGGGCAAAAAGATAAGATACATTGGGTTAAGTGGGACACTTTATGTGAGAGTAAGAGAGATGGTGGTATGGGCTTCCGGGACCTTAGTTCTTTCAACTTAGCACTGTTGGGTAAACAGGTTTGACGCATTATCCAACAACCTAACTCTCTTCTTAGTTGGATCCTTAAGGCCAAATATTTTCCTATTTGTGACGTCTTAGAGGCAAAACCCAATCCAAGTGCGTCATTTACTTGGAAAAGTATTATGGGGTCTATCGAGCTTGTAAAGAGAGGAATAATTTGGCATATTGGAGATGGGACCTCTGTTAGCGTTTGGAACGATAGGTTGGTACTGTTAATAGAAGACCACTGACTCCGGATATCTTAAACATTGGGGACACAACAGTCTCGAATCTCTTTAAATCGGATGGGATGGGATGGGACAGAACTTTGTTGGATTGCATTTTTTGGGACAGCTATATAGACGCAATCTTACAGATACCCACAGGTATTCCAGTTGCTGCTGATGTAAGGCGGTGGTTTTTTAACAAAAGCGGCTTCTACTCGGTGCATTCAGCCTACTACGTGGCAAGAGATATGAAAAGGGAGAAGCATAGTCATATGGCCTCTACGTCAGTCAGTAGGCAGCGTAACTGGTCCTTTATTTGGAACCTTGGCGTGACAAATAAAGTTCGTGTCTTCCTTTGGAGGCTCCTCCACAATGGCCTCCCTGTCCTTCATAATCTGGAAATAGATGCATTTCAGTTGATAACCTGTGCCCATTTTGCTTGCATACAGATGAAACAGTGTTGCATACATTTAAGCATTGTCATTTTGCAAGACTTGTGTGGGCTATGTCTGATTTGCCTGCGGGTTTTTTATTTGTTTCTTCTAAAGACACTGGGATTGGATACACCACATTAAACAGGTACTAAAGCTGGAGCAGTTCGAGCTGTTCGTGTGTGTTTGCTGGGCCATTTGGTACGCGAGGAATGGGATGGTTCATGAAAAAAAGGATCCGTATGCGCGAGAACTGATTCAGTTTGCTGGTGGATACCTACAGCGATTTAAGGAGGCCAAGCAACTCTATACGCCGACACAGCCTTTGGATTCTCCAAAGCAGTGGACACTTCCGACTAGTGACTGCATAAAGGTTAAGGTGGACGCCTCTGTTTTGAAGCAGCTTACTGGAGCGGGACTTGGAGTTATTGCGAGGGACTCCACAGGTACTGTGCTGGCATGGAGGTAGCGTTTCATTCCCCATATTATGTGCCCGAAAATAGCAGAATCGATGGCGATCCTAGAAGGGGTAAAGATGGCAATGGAGCTTGGATGGCCACATGTGATTGTCGAAAGTGACTGTTTGGGAGCTGTTAAGGCAGTTAACTCCACCGATACTTGCTTGTCTTCTGGAGGGGGCATTTGTGGATGCTACTAGACACTTGGTTCAATGTTTTTCTACCATTACTTTTCATCATATTTTTTGTAGTGCAAATAAGGTAGCACATGAATTGTCTAGGCAAGTGACTGGCAACTGTGATGGTGTGGATTTACCATGCTAGTTTCAAAACTTTGTATTGATTCCTTGATGAATGGAAACAACCTTCTTCTCCAAAAAAAGAAAAAAAAAAAAACTTCAATTATGCAATTATTATTCTTACATAAACTCCATGCATCTTGTAAAAAATGTCACATTTGACTTTTATATTATTTTCTGAATCAAGTTTAACCATAAATTACTCTTTAATTGCACTGAGAAAAAAAATATTAAAATCATTTCAAAATAATCATGGATGTGTAGTTTCATAAAATAATTTAATAATTATTCCGGTGTATCATAAAAGTAATTTTTGGGTAAATCAAAGTTTTGCAAACCTGCTAGCAAAATTCAACTTAAACCGCAAGACAAAAGTGTGGATTTCATTAGTAATAAATTATCAACCTAGTAGAGGACACAAATTAGCTAGCTAGTTGCTAACCTAGTAGCAAAATTAAACCTAGCCTGCGAAACTTAAGAAGAAATTAGCGGATTTCATTAATTATTTTAGTAAACTAAACCACTGGATTTTTGTTTTCCTTTCCACATCTTCTTGAACGCGTTGATTGTTTGAGAGTTTGTTACAATTCAACTGATCATTATGTGCAAACAATATTATGGTCATGGACCTAATTATGCTACTAGGTTTGCAACTAGCTAAAACTGTCCAACTTAAACCACTGAACGTTCCAAGTTCCGACCCTTTTCCCGGTAGGTCCTATATATTATCTTGATAATTTTTTTAGGTACTAGCTAGAAATATTATATTGCTACTTGTTAGAATTTGAGCAAATGTATGTGTATAATCTTTGCTCTCTTTTTTTTCAAGGCAATTCGCTTAATTTGAGGCATAAGAGATCTCGGGCATCTAGTAGTATGTTTGTTATTAGACCCAACGATATTCCTATCACACTTAAATTAAATGAGTTTATTTTTCTTGGAGCAATTGATAAACTTAATAATCTCCTGAAATACTTAATTCATCTATCACAAAGTCTCTATATAACTTATTTAGAGACTTTGAACTATTCTATAATTTACCAATTATATAATCAAGTTATGATACTTAATTTAGTAGATCCAACCACCGACCCATACCCGGATCAATGGTCCCAAGAGCAAATGCCCGACACGGACTTCAATCAATTGTTGACCTGGATCCGGGTTAAGAACATAGACAAAATTCTACTAATATTGTTAAGAACATATTGTGAAACAACACGGACACAAATGAACGACAACCGAAATTCGAATCGTGGTCTACCAGATTAATTCTTAAAGATATGTTTACTGGTTGGTAAATTGCAAAATATAACCCTCATATTTAACTTGAATACAGGCAGTTGTGTTGAGCAACATTTGCGATACACCGTCTATCAAAGAGAACGAATTAACATATATGAAGGATAGGATTTAAATATAGCAAAACATTTGATATTGATTGTATAGTAATCTAAAAGAAGTCTTTTTTTTTAATAAAAATATACAATTTGGGCTGCTATTTAGTTCCAGATAAATGATAAGGATAAGTGTAAAACTTGTAGCTGCGTCTCCCTTTTCTATACCCGTATGGACTGTGATGTACTACTTGTCTTTTAATTACTCCCAAATTGATTTCCATTCAACGAATGATCGTTTAATACTTTAATTTAGTGGCCGGGATAATTCTGCATTTAGTTCTCTCACCTACTAATTTCTCCACACAATACTTCTATAAGTACCTGAGTTTTTATACATGAATATGCATCACAAACAATAACATTTATATCTTGTTCGCGCTAACACCCTCCTAGGTTCCTAGTTATTCTATTCATGGCTACCGTAGATTCATCAGGTACATTTTTTTCTCTATTATCTTTTTATGTAAACAACTTTAAAAAACTTGTTTAGAAAGTACGTAGTAGCTGTTTCATGAATGGTGCTAAGCCAATCACTTGTTATATATACTATTCCAATGCAGTTGGTCAAGTAGGAGTTTGCAATGGGATGCTTGGTAGTTCACTGCCATCTCCATCAGAAGTGGTGGCGCTATACAACCGGAACAACATCCGAAGAATGAGAATTTACGCCCCTCACCAGCCGACCCTCCAAGCTCTTGCAGGCTCCAACATCGAGCTCATATTAGACGTTCCAAACCACGAGCTGCCAGGCATCGCAGCTAGCAAAGATCAGGCGTATGCTTGGGTCCATAACAATGTGGTGAACCATCCAAATGTCCGGTTTAGGTACATTGCAGTTGGAAATGAAGTGAGTCCTTTTAGGGATGAATCGAGGCAATACGTTAATGACCTCCTTGTTGCCATGTCATTCATTTACGACGCGGTCCAATCGTATGGGTACGGGAACCGAATCAGAGTTTCCACTGCAATTGACACTGGACTCCTTGAGAGCTCCTACCCACCTTCGAATGGGAGGTTCTCCGGCCAGACAACATCATTCATTCGCCCAATTATTCAATTTTTAGTGAACACACAACAACCGTTATTGGCGAACATATACCCTTACTTCGCTTACATTGGGGCTGGAGGACAGATTGACCTAGGATACGCGCTATTCACATCCGACGGAATTGATGTCGATGGATTTAGGTACCAGAATATATTCTACGCCATGTTGGATGCTATGTATGCGGCAGTTTCCAGGGAAGGAGGATCTTCGCTTGAAATCGTGGTGTCAGAGAGTGGTTGGCCTTCGGCTGGAGGTAACGGGGCGACTATGGAAAATGCAAGGACTTACAACACAAATTTGGTACGACGCGTGGGAGCCGGAACGCCTAGGAGACCTGGGGCTATTGAAACGTACATCTTTGCCATGTTCGATGAGGACCAGAAGACCGGCGCTCCCACTGAGAGGAACTTCGGCCTATTCCGAGCAAATGGAGAGTCCAAATACCCCGGCATCACTTTCAACTAGTGATCAACTGGATATTAAACATATAACATACCTATAATAATATTCCTTTTAATCATAAGGAAAATAAGGCTTTAAGCTAGTTTTGTTACATGCATGTGTCGTTATACATAGTTTTGTACTATTATCAAGTCAATAAATTTGATGAATATCATTATAAATACATTTACCAAGTTGAATGATTACAATACATACATACATATCTATTTTGGTCTCTAACAGATAAGTTATAAAAATTTAAACTAATAATAATATTTATAATATACTATACATACCTATTTTGGTTTATAAAGTTGATTCAATTTGCCGGTCAATTGGCTTCTAGTCGTCACTATTTGACAAGAGACATTTCAATTCAAATCATGAATTAATTGCTACACAAATTTGTCTTACAAAATAAATCTTCATTTTACGTGTTCATTGCTTCTAAAAGTCTTTCGATACTTGATCATGTCAATTCAATATTAATCCAATGCACTGGACATAACATAACACATTCCTAGTTGTGCTAATATATAGGTTTGCCCTTACTCACTACTTGTTAGTTCTGCCGGTCCCAATTTTTGGGCCAGGACCACCTGTCCCATATTTTGGGCATGGCCCACCCACAGCTGGGGTGAGATTGAATATTGGACTAGGCGAATAAGTCTCCTGATAGACTTATGTAGAGACGAACTTATGTTGTATAGAAAATTATCGATGTTATGAATCAAAACGTCTATTTGGTTAAATTACTTCATCCGTCCTGCAGATCTTCATACATTTGTCATGTTTAATTAGTTGTCCCATAAAACTTTATCCATTACTAAAAAAGTAAGCTAACATATATACCCAACAAATAATAAACAATCTCAACTTTATACACAAATTACACATTTTGATATATTTTTTTTGAAACCGAATGTAAACTTTATTGAATTCCAAGCCAATTAAGTACACGCCGATCCGCGGATCCAGACAACCATATAACTCAAAACAACCAAGTAAAACTAAATAATCAAATTAATCTAGTTAAGCATCAAAACAGCACAATACTTGCGCATTTTCCTATCCTCCCAACATTTGTTGATGATATTCTCAATAATCTTCTCACTCATGTTTACCTCCACGGGTTTATTTTGAAAAACGATTTTGTTTCGATCCAGCCATAAGGAATAGATGGTTTCCGTGAAGGCACATTTAAGGAGACATGTCTTCCAGCCTTTCTTCTTCATTCAGCCGCATATCCATTTGACTTCATCATGACAACCTCTTGGTAAATGTTGTATCTTTAACCATGCTAGTACCTTCTTCCAAACTTGAGTAGTGTGTGGGATTCAAAGAAAATATGTTGTTGAGATTCTAGCTGGTTACAGAAAGCACACTTATCATCAATTTGAGAATTCCATCTCCTCACTCGTTCCTTAGTTTGCAGTCTCTCAAGTAGTGCCATCCAAACACAGAATTTAGCTCGTGGCCTTGCTAAATTGTTGAACCAAAACTTCTTCCATGGTACTTGTGGCTTGCCGCCACACAATTCATCATACAACAGTCGAGTCTGGAATGGTTGTCCCGTCTGCAACTCCCGCCAGCACTTTGTATCTTTAACCATGGTCATGCTTTTTAGGATGCCTCGTATTATCCAGGAGCAGCTGGTCGGTATCTGTATGTCCATCACCTCTCTACCTTTGATGTAATAACTATGCACCCACTTTACCCACAGCTTATCCGCTTTGCTACATACGTTCCACAATAGTTTTGCGATAGTACATTTATTCCAATCAGTGAGAGAAGTCAGATTTATTCCCCCTACGTTCTTTGCATCACACACGTTGCCCCACGCAATGGGAGCTTTTCGGGTAATCTCTTCTAACCCATTCCATAGGAATGATCGACATATCGATTCAATATGAGCTAGAACTTTTGTAGCCAATAGTTTGTCATGGCATGCAGCACACTTTGGATCAATTGGAATTTTCCTGCATAGCTAAGTAACTTGGAGCCCCAGTGTCATATTCTCTCCGTAATCCTATTAATCAGTGGCTGACAAAGGTTTACAGATAGTTTACTTGTCGTTAGAGGGACACCTAGGTATTTCACTGGCAGTTGTCCACTGGTGAATCCTGTCAAACTCAATATATGATGTTGAGTTATGTCATCCACAACCCCAAAGAAAACATGGCATTTTCGTTTGTTCACTTAACATTAAAATTACACTTTCTCCACATTTTCAATATCTTATCATTACTTTAACTTTTCACATAAAACTGCACGCTAACCCTAATGTATGAAGTTCTCCGAGACGGAGGGAGTGACAATTTTTTTTTTGGTAAACTACAATGTTACAGTGCCAGCTTAGGTACAACATTTTGATGTTGACTAATTACATACTGTATATATAACAACATACGTCCAATTGAAGTACAATTTTCAATTTTTCGGCGAAAATCGTTAAGTGGCAGCCAGATATTAATTTTTGGGAGAATTACCAAAATAAATCACTGTAGCAAAACCGTTGCAAATAAAACTCACCCGCTAAAAGTGTTGAAATTAAGGCCATTCTAACTTACTCCACACTTTTTTTTTTTTTTTTTGGTACTGAAGAATCACCAGTCTTTTTAGACTAGATCAAAGTTAAAAAACGGTACAACGAAAGAAGGTAAAGTGTCCCAAAAGACAGGACCGTCTAAATGAAAACAAGCGAATTTAGCTAACTTATTCGCTACCAAGTTAGTTTTTCTACTAGACCAATGGACATTAATTTCCCACGGAAGACGCAAAAAGGCCTTGCATTCCATCAGCAGAGTTGACAACAGAGGATCAGCATGTGTTTGATCAGACTCCCCCAAGACAAGTTTAGTAGCATCCAGTGAATCCAATTCAACTTCAATTTTCGGATACCGTCCTTCCCAAGCATGTTCGAGGCCCATTTTCAAAGCTTGAAGCTCGGTCATCGTTGCAGAAGCAGCTTGTATATTTGATGCAAATCCCCATAACCATGATCCAGTATCGGATCTGAGAACACCACCAATTCCAGCTCGATTCACATTCGTGTGCAAACTGCCGTCAATATTAAGTTTAACCCAGTTCTCCTTCGGTTTCGCCCACTTTTGTTGCAAAGGAGGAATAGGTCTGCGTGACATATTTGTGTGCAGGTCGCAACTCAATTGTTTGATTCGAAGAAGAATCGTATGCACAGGCGCTTTTTTCCGTCGGAAGACCCAAGTATTACGACACTTCCACAATTCCCAAAGGCACGCAATGAATATCCATTTCCAGTCAGCTATTGGGATTTCCTCACTTAAAATGCGTGACTGAGTAACATTCTCTTTGAGCCAAATTGAACTTGGTGCGTCGAAAAAGGCCTGAAGTTGTGTTGGGCTTAACAACCGTTCCCAGATTGGTCGAGCAGCAGCACAATCGCGCAAAATATGTATTGCGCTTTCTTCTGAGGCTGAGCAAACAGGACATGATGCATCGTCAGTTATATTCCTCTTCTTCCATAAAGAATTCGTCGCTAACCTGTCCTGAGAAACAAGCCATAGAAAGTGTTTGTGCTTGTTGGAGAGACCAGACTTCCAAATCCACACAACTGGACTCCTGGATGAGGCTAACTGCAAACGACTTTCTGCTGAGCCTTGTACGCAGATTGACAGGAAAAGACACCATTTGCTGATTCATTCCATAACACCGTGTCTTCAACCTCATCATCCAGCTGGATAGGATAAGTTTCAATCTTCTCCTTGAGATCAGGTGGGATAAATGAGTGTAGCTGGTCTACGTTCCAATCCCCTGTATCCGAGATTAGATCACACAAACGCAGGTTCGCTTCCTGTGGGATTATTGTGCATCCCTGATCGCGAACTGCACCAAAACCCAACCAATTATCGTGCCAAAAAGAAATCAGTTCTCCATTCCCAATGCGCCAACGTATAAACGGTTTAATGAATTCCACGCATCTCATAATTCCCTTCCAAGTTACACTATCACCAGGTTTGACACAATACTTGAGCAAATGACTACCTTTCATGTATTTTGATTGAATTAAGGGGAACCAAATCGTGTCATCATTACACAAAATTTTCCATACAATCTTAGCCAGGAGCGCCTCATTACTTCCCCTTGCAGTGCGAATGCCCAACCCACGAGCGGATTTTGGTAACACCACCTTTTGCCAACCAACTAGGTGTAGTTTCCGTTGATCAATATCATTGGACCATAGAAAATCCCGGTTGAGTTTATCCAGTCTCTCACACACATGTTCCGGTAGCCAACTAGATTGCATCGAATAAATTGGGATAGCGGAGGAGACCGACTGGATTAATGTTGCTCGGCCAGCTAGGGATAGGAACTTCGTCTTCCAACCACTCAGCTTTGATAGGATGCGATCAAAGGTTTCCGCAAAGCCCCTACGATCGATTCTTCCATGAGATAAATAACTGCCCAGATACTTCCCCAAGTTTGTAGTCTGACCGAATCCAAGGATAGTACTGATTGTGTTTCTCAGAGTCGCCCCACCTGAATTGGAGAAGAATATCTTAGATTTTGCCGGGCTTAGCTGAAGTCCAGAGGCTGCGCAGAACCTTTGCAAAATCTTTGATATGGTGCGGGCTGTTGGGAGAGTAGCTTTCCCCATGAGAATCAAATCGTCCGCAAAGAAAATGTGCGACAGTTTTGGTCCACCACGACAAGGTATGATTGGCTGCCAAATCCTCACATCCACCGCTTCATTTATTAAATAAGACAATCGCTCGACGCAAAGCACAAAGAGATAGGGAGATAAAGGATCTCCTTGTCGTAAGCCGCATGAATGGGGGAAAGCTTCCTGTTGTTCTCCGTTCCATAGAATCTTGGTAGAGGCATTACGAACACAAAACATGATTAGTGCTATTAAAGATATCGGAAATTGAAAAGCACGGAGTGTATCTTCTAGAAAGTCCCAATTGACTTTATCATATGCCTTCTCTAAGTCGAGTTTCATAATCATACAACCGACTTTATTTTTCTTCTTTAACTTCAAGGAATGTAACACCTCTTGCATGAGAAAGATGTTATCTTGCGTGCTACGACCTTTGATAAAGCTCGATTGTGTAGGAGCAATCAAATGTGGCATGAGGCCACTTAGTCGCATAGTAATTGTCTTTGTCATGTACTTATAGATCACATTACAAAGAGAGATAGGACTATATTCCGAGATACGAGAAGGATTTGGTATCTTCGGAATTAGACACAGTAGAGCGCCGCATAAGCTTGGATCAAAAGCCCCTGTATCAAACGCTATGTTGAGAAACTCAAGGAGGGAGTTATTAATAAAGTGCCAATTTCTCGTAGAAGATAGATTGCAAACCATCCGGACCGGGGGCTTTGAATGGATGGGTTTGCCAAACCACCTTCTTTAATTCAGGAAGTTCGATGCACATAGTCAAACGGCTACAATCATCCGAAGTCAGAGTTCTCTGTTGTACAGAAAACGGCAAGTTGTGCTGCTGCTGTTGGGCCGAAACTGAGTCTGCAGGTAGGGAGAAAAGGCCCGCAAAGTAATCTATAGAATGCTGCTTTAAGATAGCGTCTGAACGCTCCCAGTCATCACCAATTTTCAGCATATAGATCTTATTTTTCTTGTGACGAACCACCGTAGACTTATGGAAGAACTTCGTGTTTCGTTCGCCATCCACTAACCATTTAACCCTCGACTTTTGATACCAAAACAATTCTTCTTGCTTAAGAATTTGGTTGAATTCCTCAATCAGTTGCAGCTCCAAGTTTCTGAGAAATTCATTTGGTCTCCGTGACTGTGATAAAGCTTTTTGGGCCCCCGCAAGTCGCGCTAGTGTTTGTCTCTTACGCCGAAAGAGGTTGCCAAAGGTTTTAGCATTCCATGGTAGCATTGTGTCAGGGATTTTAGAGATTGCATCAATAATATCCGTGCTATTCATCCATATATGCCGCAGCATAGGTTCACAGTCGGGATGAGAGAACGACATCGCTTCGAATCTAAATGGTCGATTTTCTGAAGGTGAATCTGGACCATAGCAAGTCGTTAGGATTGGATGGTGATCTGAGTGAGTGCGGGGGAGATGAAGGACTGCATTGTCAGGAAATCGTTCCACCCACTTTTCGTTAGCCAAAGCCCTGTCGATTCTTTCTTGGATAACACTTCCATTATCCCGTTTGTTAGTCCACGTGAATTTCGGACCATGAAAACCCAAGTCTTGCAGATTACACGCATCCATACACTGCTGGAAAAACAATAGGCGACTTACCGAGGCTACACGTCCACCCTGTTTCTCATGTGAAAAGCCGATCTCATTAAAATCACCGGTTACAAGCCAAGGAAGCTCCGATTGATGAGATAAGGCCTCAAGGCTATTGAAAATCCGAACTTTATCTTGTTTGTTCGGTTTAGCATATATCCCAGAGATCATCCACGGTTCTTTTCTTATAGGTCGCAACACTGCATGTATTCCTTGATCCTCAATATTAATGATTTCAACCTCGATATCCATATTATTCCAAAGCATCCAAACACCACCCCTCATTCCATCGGTTGGTGCAATACGATAATCAGAATATCCTAGAGTGGGAGCGATGTTATACACCACCTCTTCCGAAACTCGTGTTTCTAGTAAAAAGACCACAGAAGGACTATGTGATCGAGTCAATTCTCGAAAATTTCTACGAAAATTCTCGTTACCAACACCTTGGCAATTCCAAGAAACGATCTTCATACTTGGCAAATTAAGGTGATATTCCATAAGCGGGTACTCAATTTTCCGACCCGTCCATAATAATATTAGTTGGCATAGTGCCTCCCACATCAAAAGATTTTGAGGAACCTGTTCCCAATGACTCAGGAACATCCTCTGCCATCCCCTCCTGTCGTTGTCCTCCAGAACTAGGATGTGTGTGCCGATCTCTAATTCCCAAAACAGCGGGGGAATTTCTGTCACATGGACTACCCGTTCTCCCCTGGTCGTCCGCAAAATTTGAGATGGTCCCTAAAAATGGTGATTCTGCGTTAAGATGATTGGATTCTGGATCCAATGCACCAACATCTGCCCGTTGTGGAAGACCATCTCCAAGTCTTCAGGGTCGATCTCCATCGGTTCCGCTGCCATTGTGTTGTGTGTTGCTAACTGTGACAGGAGTAGAAATAGTGCTAGCAGTAGAGCCGAATATAGCTGTTTGTTGAGTATTATCCTGAGGGTGGTTCTCTTATAGTAATCGCAGTTTGTCTTCTACTATTTGGATTCAGAGATCTTGGCAGGATTCGAACTCTAGTAGGATTCGGAATTGGAGTTGTTGTACCAGTCCTAGTGGGCTCGCTTTGGGTCGCAGAATTCGGTCCATTAGATGTGGAACCAATTTTGAAACGTGCAGGGCGCGGAGGACGTTGTTGCTGCTGATTACGTGGCCCCGGGTTCTGTTTTTGCTGAGTTTGTCTTGGCTGCGGGTGGCCGTGTCGAGATTGATTCCTGTTTTCCAGAACTTGAGCAGTTGTTCGGTTGGCATTGTTATTTTTCTTTTTGCATCGTTCCACGACCATCCACTCACCAAATTCGTTATTCTTGGCTTTTTCAACGAGCCAAGTAGATCCTGTCTCCTCACTCGTTTCCTTGTTCTCATTAAGGTTAGAAGCCTGAGATGCAGTCGGATCAACGTTTTCAGGAATGAGAGTGCTAGCTTTTTTGTTGCTCGAGCACTCTTTCAACGTATGTCCTACACGGCCACAGCTATGGCACAAAGACGGGAGGTTCTCATACACCACTTGATACACTTTTCTACCGATACCTAATCCCAACTCGAGTGGTTTGCTCGTTTCCACTTCAACACAAAAACATGCAAATTTCCCCTTCTTAGCAGCGAAGGTATTGCCATCTATTTTTAACGGGTCTCCAATACAAGTGGCGATCATATGAATGACCGATTCGCGGAACATCTCGAGTGGAAGAGTCAACACTCGAACCCAAGTAATTGTCTTCTCAACTCTGTCCGTGTCTGCCCTGAAGTTCGGTGTCCATTGTCGAATAGATAGGAAATTCCCCGCCAATTGCCATGGACCTTCTGTCAGAATAAGGATACGTTTTTCCTCTGTGAGTCCTCTGAGACAATAGCAGTTATGTCCCAGCTCCAACAATTCAAACAAATGGCCATGTAGAGACCATAGGGATTAAAGTTTTGATAGAAGCGTTGGGTAGTACCATGGTTTCCCTAACACCTTAATCATGATGGAATTTATCCAAGGACCTGCCATGAGTTTCTTTAGGTCCGCAGTAAATTCAATTTGCTTGAAGGGAAACTCTGGTGTAGGTTCCAAGACCGTCATCTTAGCCCTTTCATCAGAATTCTTCTCCTTATCAACTCGAACATCGCGAGGTTTTGCGATACTCATGGCTTTGCTCGCATAGGTAGGGGGAGGCGGAAGAGTTTCCGCCTGGTCCGTTTCCGGGATCTCCATCTCAAGATCCTGATTTGCGTCCGGCTCCGATGTGTTACCAGAAGCCCTAGGGCATTTCGTATTGCGTAGATCCGTTTGCATAGTGCAGATTAAGCTAAAGAATAGAAGAGAATGGTCGGAAAACAGTTTTCGATGGCTGGGGGCGCCTTAGGTCAGTTACCTAGGGCATACTCTCTCTCGTAGTTTTGACTTAGTTTAACTTACTCCACACTTGATTGGACAAAATTGCCCATATTATTCATGAAGGCAATTCGGGCAGGAAACTTTCTGTAACCCTAGATCCTTCTTCTCCGCCAAGCTTTCCGGAAACCAGACGCCATAATCCTTCATCCATAATCAACCTCATTTCCTTCCATACCTAAATTAAGGTAACAAACAACTTTACAGTACACAATTTCATCTCTCTTCGTATTGATTTGGTACTCCTTTTCTGTTTCCATGAAAATTGTAGTAGTAACCTATTGAAAACCAATTGACTCATGAGCAGAATTCCTTTCTCAAATAGGTCATCCTCGGTGAAGCCTAGTGGCGGAGGGTGGTGGTGGATCGGTGGGTAACGGTGGTTGTTGAGCCATTGTGGTGGAGAAATTGAATTTGTGAGAATGAAATGAAACGGAGTCGTATTGTATCAGTGTGTTACTTTCCGAGAAAAGAAGAGGGGTTTTAGGAAGAGGGTCTAAGGAATGTGATTTCAGAAGCTACTAAGGGTCTAAGGATTGTGAATTCAGCCTCCAGAATTGTGGTGCGGAAGGAGAAGGGGTGGTGTATGTTGCTGCAGGTGTAGGCCTCATTTTGTTGATTTTTTTAAGTTTTGGATGAGTGATCTGATGATGATGATGATGATGATGGTTGGGTGTGGTTTTTGGTTTGTGTGAATGTTGTTGTGAAATTTGGGAATTTCAACATAAAAAAACATGTTATTTTTGTTAATTTCAACACCATTTGTATTAGTTTCATGTTTATTTAAGTTAGTTTCAGGACCAACATTGTTAGTTTCAGAACAAAATAGTATTAGTTCCAGCATCATTTGTATTAATTTCAGGAACTCAAAAAGTTAGTTTCAGATTCATTAAACTTAGTTTCAGGAACTCAGAATGTTAGTTTCAGGTTTATTAAACTTAGTTGGGTCTTTCTACCGTCAGTCACCTATTTTGATCCATTAGATTAAAATTTTAACGTTGGAGATCGAATAATCTGTTACCTTTTGCACTAAGTATTGCCAAGATTGTGTCGCATACATTTACATACTACGATATTCTAATCGCCACGTCGCTTTAAATTATTTAAATATAATTTTAAATTTTTTTTTTATATATTAAAAAATTACCTCTATTAAAAAATCAAACTTAAAATTGAAATCAAAATTAAATCAAAATCAATAATCAAAATTAAATCAACTATCTTCTTCCCCACCACCAACACCACCACCACCCACCACAACAACTCACCGGAAGCCGCCACGAAAGCTCCGACAGTGATTTTGGTGGTGGTGTGCGGTGTTGGTGGTGGGGAAGAAGATGGTCGGTGGTGGTGTTGGTGGCGGTGGTGGGTGGTGGTGGGGATATTGGGGAAGAAGATGGGTGGTGGGGGAAGGAGAGTTAAAATTTTAATAATTAAAATTTTTGGAAGAAGTTAATAGTTTCAAAAAAAAAAAAAAAGCGATACAAGAAATGGTTGAGGCGACACAGAAAGGTTTAGAGGCGTCAGAGGAACGGACACGTGTCATATGTCGATACATTGACTGACAATAGTCAAGGCGACACCTTGACTGACGGTAGAAAACCTGAACTTAGTTTCAGGGCCAACAGTATTAGTTTCAGAACAAAATAGTATTAGTGACAACATCATTTGTATTAGTTTCAGCATCATTAGTATTAGGCTCTGTTCTTTTCAACTGAAAAACTTTTCGATTCGATTCGATTCGATTCGATTCAAATTTCGCCTTCGATTCGATTCATTAAATTCATATTATTATTATTATTATTATTATTATTATTATTATTATTATTGTTGTTGTTGCTGTTGTTATTGTTGTTGTTGTTGTTGTTGTTAATAATAATAACAATAATAATAATAATAATAATAATAATAATATTATTATTATTTTATCATTTATTTACACATTATCTTTTAGCGAAAATAAGAAAATTTATCCAATTGAGTTATTTTCGACTTTTTTTCTTTCTTTCTTTTTAATACGACTTTTAGTAGATCAATGATATAAAGAGTATAGTTACAATTTGAACTAACAAAAAATCTACATGTTCAAAAACTCCAAAACAAGTTAAACCAAACCAAAAGTCGGACCAAACTTTATAAAAATAATATTATATATCACAAATATTTAAAAATGGCATTTATTCCTCCATATTATCTTCCTCGGACTCTATATTATCTTCCTCGGGCTCTATATTGCTTGGAATAGAGCGCCAAATTCTCAATGTTATCTCCTTTGCGCACCCTGTTCATCGTTTCTTTCCTTGTCGGGTTCAATAAATCATTATCCAGTCCACCTTGGACATTGATATCATGTTGTGAAACTGGTATTTCAAGTTTACACATGCGCATAAAATTATGAAGAGTGAAGGTAGCAACAATCACGTATATTTGATATGTGTCTTCCATTTGAGGCATCGTATAAATGACCTTCCATCTCCTTTTCAAGCCGCCGAATGCTCTTTCAATAGTAGTTCGTAATGCAGAGTGTTGATAGTTAAAATGCTCAGACATCACAATAATTTCTTGATTCGATTAGTTAGTTTCATTTGATTCGATTCAGATTTAGTTCCATTCGATTCGATTCGATTCGAAGAATTTCAGTTGAAAAGAACAGAGCCTTAGTTTCAGAAACACAAAATGTTAGTTTCAGGAACTCAGAATATTAGTTTCAGGCCCATTAAAGTTAGGGCCAACTAGTTTCAGAACAAAATAGCATTAGTTTCAGCATAATTTGTATTAGTTTTGTGAAGCCGGTTAGCTTAATATTAAAGGAAGTAATGGAACATGGTGTACTGAAAACACTGAAAACAAGGATAATGGATGTGTGGTGTTAGAGTGTGCTGAGGACACTTGGATATAACACTGAGAATTATTGCTGTGTGGTGTGAACACAGGAGCAGTTAGAAGTCTAATCTAACTGGGACTCTTTTACTTGGCGTCGAAGGTTTCTTTTCTAGTTGGGAAAGAATTCGTTTCTGATTAGGAGAGGCAATGTATGTTGATTTCTCTAGTATAAATACACATGTAGGTACTTGAATAAATCGATGAGAACATAGATGAGATTTCTGAGAGAAACACGGTGAGGAATAGAGAAACAGAGGAGCGTGTAGCTTGAGGAGGTTTTGTCGATTCCTTGTAAACTGCGTTTTGGTTCTTGATTAATAGAAATCTTGGTTATCCCGTGGACGTAGAAAACTGTCGAACCACGTTAAATCTTGTGTTTATTTTCTTGCGTTTGTTTGTTGGTTGGTTTGGAGTTTATTGGATTGAATTGGGTTGATTTGATTAACAAGTTTCAGCATCATTAACAATAATTTCATGAACTCAAAAAGTTAGTTTCAGGTTCATTAATATTAATTTCAGTTTGATGAAGCGGTTTTTGGGCCAACAATGTAGTTTCAAGATATTTTCTGTTAGTTTCAACATCATTAGTAATATTTTTTCAGAATCTCAAAACGTTAGTTTCAGGGCCAACAATGTTAGTTTCAGAACAAAAATAGTATTAGTTTCAGGAACTTATAATTCTAAAACCCTAGGGGAAATGGTGAACCTAATCAACTGAATTTGAATACACCTTCAGTTCTCAGTTCTGTTGGTTTCATGAGTCTTTGAGTTAGTTTCTGGAGCCAGTTCTATTGGTTTCATGAGTCTTTGAGTTAGTTTCAGGTTGGTTTCATGAGTCTTTGAGTTACTTTCAGGTTGGTTTCATGAGTCTTTGAGTTAGTTTCAGGAGCCAGTTCTGTTGGTTTCATGAGTCTTTTCTGTTGGTTTCAGGAAAGCAAAAGGTCACGGAAACAACATTTAAATGCGGGGGATTGAAAACGTGTGTCAAGTTTCTCCAAACTCTAGCCCTGAAAAAACATTCGAAAAGCCTATATAAAACACCATTCATGGTGTTGTTCCAGAAGATAATAGACGGACATATAAATGCAAAGTTCAGTATGCTTGTATTTTGTAACTCTAATTAGTAGGCTAGTACGTATGACTTATAAGCTAGATTGGACAAAAAAGTCTGTTAGTTTCAAGATATAGTCTGTTAGTTTCATGAGCAAGTCTTTTAGTTTCAGGAGCAAGTCTCTTAGTTTCAGATATTATATAGTTAGTTTCACAATGCATGAGTTAATTTCATAACACAAAAAAGTTAGTTTCAGGACATAAGAATTAGTTTCAGGACACAAAGAGTTAGTTTCACAGCGCATGAGTTAGTTTCATAGCATAAAAATGTTAGTTTCAGGACACAAAAAGTTAGTTTCAGGACACATAAGTTAGTTTCATAACACAAAAAGTTAGTAATTCAGAAACTCATCGTAAATTCTAAAACCCTAAGGGGAATGGTGAACCCTTAAATCAACTGAATTTGAAAACACCCTCTGTGAGCTACGGTCTTAATTAGTAGCCCTGAACTGTCCAAAACCCTAATTAAGCGGTTGCCGAGCAATAAAGCACTAAATTAATACCGTAAATTCTAAAACCCTAAGGGGAATGGTGAACCCCTAAATCAACTGAATTTGAAAATACCCTCCGGGAGCTACGGTCTTAATTAGGGTTTAGGGTTTTTGACGGTACAGGGCGGTAGTATTAGTTTCGGCATCATTAGTATTAGTTTCATGAACTCAGAAAGTTAGTTTCAGGTTCATTAATAGTTTCACGTTTATTAAAGTTAGTTTCTGGAACTTAAAAAGTTAGTTTCAGGTTCATTAATGTTAGTTTCAAAGTCAACAATGTTAGTTTCAGGTTCACTAAAGTTAGTTTCAGATTCATTACAATTAGTTTCAGTGGCAATAAATGTTAGTTTCATAACAAAATAGTATTAGTTTCAGTAACTCAGAAAGTTAGTTTCAGGTTCATTAGTATTAGTTTCAGGTTCATTAAAGTTAGTTTCAAAAACTCAGAATGTTGGTTTCAGGGCCAACAAATGTTAAAAACAAAATAGTATTAGTTTTAGCATCATTTGTATTAGTTTCATCATCGTTAGTATTTGTTTATGAACTCTGAAAAGTTAGTTTCAGGTTCATTAATATTAGTTTCAGTTTCACTAAAGTTAGTTTCAAGAACTCAGAATGTTAGTTTCAGGTTCATTAAAGTTAGTTTCAGGGCCAACAATGTTAGTTTCAGAACAAAATAGTATTAGTTTCAGGAACTTATAATTTTAAAATCGTAGGAGAAATGGTGAACCTAATCAACTGAATTTGAATTCACCTTCAGTTCTGTGGGTTTCATGAGTCTTTGAGTTAGTTTCATGAGCCAATTCTGTTGGTTTCATGAGTCTTTGAGTAAGTTTCAGGTTGGTTTCATGAGTCTTTGAGTTAGTTTCAGGAGCCAGTTCTGTTGGTTTCATGAGTCTTTGAATTAGTTTCAGGAGCCAAATTTGTTGGTTTCATGAGTCTTTGAGTTAGTTTCAGGAGCCAGTTCTGTTGGTTTCATTAGTCTTTTCTGTTGGTTTCAGGAAAGCAAAAGGCCACGGAAACAACATTTAAATGCGGGGGATTAAAAACGTGTGTCGAGTTTCTCCAAACTCTAGCTCTGAAAAGACATTCGAAAAGCCTATATAAAACACCATTCAGGGTGTTGTTCCAGAAGATAATAGACGGACATATAAATGCAAAGTTCAGTATGCTTGTATTTTGTAACTCTAATTAGTATGCTAGTACGTAGACTTATAAGCTAGGTTGGACAACAAAGTTTATTAGTTTCAGGATATAGTCTGTTAGTTTTTGGAGCAAGTCTCTTAGTTTCAGATATTATATAGTTAGTTTCACAACGCATGAGTTAATTTCATGACATAAAAAAGTTAGTTTCAGGACATAAGAATTAGTTTTAGGACACAAAAAGTTAGTTTCACAACGCATGAGTTAGTTTCATAGCATAAAAATGTTAGTTTCAGGACACAAAAAGTTAGTTACAGGACACATAAGTTAGTTTCATAACACAAAAAGTTAGTTTCAGAAACTCACCGTAAATTCTAAAACCTTAAGGGGAATGGTGAACTCTTAAATCAACTGAATTTGAAAACACCCTCTGGAAGCTATGGTCTTAATTAGGGTTTAGGGTTTGGGATGAAGCGGTTGTCGGGGCAATGAAGCACTAAATTAAGATCTTGAATTCTAAAACCCTAAGAGGAATGGTGAACCCCTTAATCAACTGAATTTGTAAGCAATGGTATAGCATACATAAGTATTAGTTTCAACATCATTAGTATTAGTTTCAGATCACCACAAAGTTTGTTTCAAGGACTCAGAAAGTTAGTTTCAGATCACCACAAAGTTAGCAAATCCAACAATGATGTCAATATCAACATACTTAAAACCATGTGCAGATCATAAGCCGATCATGGCAGTAATGTCATGATCAGTGAAAACCATGAAGGTTTTCTTCTCAATAACATAAACAAAACGAGTAGAATCCAAATCCTTGAGATGAAATTTCGAAGTTGCAATATCAAGAAGATCAGAAAATCTAAACCCAAGTTTTATGCCAAAAACATGGCTAAAACCATTGAACGTGAGAGAGACAATGAAATTCATGGTCGAAATTGCAGAAAACACAGTGAAAAACAGGAAAAACGAGTGAAAGAATCGGATCGAGAGAGGAAAAATGCGAGAGGAGAAGAGAGAAATCTTGAAACTATGAAGAACAAATGAATTCCGTACACACAGCAGTACGGTAGACTTGGAGAGGAAGAAAGGAGGGCATTAATGGAAAGACATGTTGTAGTTGGGAGAAATTAGGGCTAAAAAAAATAGAATGTCCTGTTTTGCAAGACTTTTTTTGTGTGGTTCTTTTGTGCAAGAGATAAAGAAAGGAGGGCATTAATGGAAAGTCATGTTGTAGTTGGTAGAAATTAGGGCTCAAAAAAATAGAATGGACTTTTTTGCAATACCTTTTTTGAGTGGTCCTTTTGTGCAAGCTCAACCCACAAAGTGGTCCTTATATGCAATTTCCTGTTAATTTTTCCTGGAGGGAATACTATTTTTTTTCCATTAAAAAAAGGTCAATTTACATCTAACCACCTTTGTAGATGTCATGTGAACGATTAGGTCCCTAATGTTTCACATATTACGAACATTGATAAAATTTGAACTGAAATAAAAGTTTATATACGTCGGAGGACAAAAATCAACACTGGTTATGATGACACTTTTTTTTTTTTCTTTGCTAGAGAGTTGGGAGATAGTCCAGAAGGAAATTCTGGGGGTACTGGAATGTCTAATAGTTCTGGTGAAAGTCAGGTTGCTGGGCAGAGTAGTAGGGGAATGGGTGGTGGTTCTGGATTGAGACCTGCTACTGGTTTTGTGTTTGGGTCTGTTAGTGGTGGTGGGGTTCAACAGGATAATAGGTTTGCATTACTGAACCAGGAAGGTAAAGAGGATAATATACAGGAACCTATGGAAGATGAGGAGTTGCAGGATTGGACTGAGGTTAGTGCAAGTAGGAAAGGGAAGACACAAACAGTTCAGGGACTGAGTAAAGGTCAGAGAGTGGCATTGGGAGTGAGCCAAAGAATGTTGAGATCTCGAGGTAGGATGGGTCCTGGATCTTATGGATAAACATTTCAACATGTGTATTTGGAACTTAAGGGGACTGAATAGTCCCCTTAAGCAGAGGGCTCTTTATCAGGTTATGAGAAAGCATGATTGTTGTTTCGGAGGTTTTCTGGAAACTAGGTTAAGGGAGGAGAATTATCTTGAGGTGAGTAATAAATTAGCAGCTACTTGGTCAGTTGATAGTAATTTTTCTTATAGTAAAAATTGTAGGATTCTTTTGGTTTGGAATTTCGATAGAGTCAGTGTTACTGTGTTACTTAGGCATGAGCAATTTGTGCATTGCAAAGTTCAATCCAAGGATCTCCAGTGGGAGTGTTTTGTCACTGTGGTTTATGCTCTTAATTTACCTTCTCAGAGGTGTGTTTTGTGGGATGAATTAGCTCAGATTGGTAGGGTTATGGTACAACCTTGGGTGGTGGCAGGTGATTTTAATGTGGTTAAAACTATGGATGAGAAGTGGAGTGAAGGGATTTCTAGTGGAAATGGTGTTATTGGGACTGAATTGGTTGATGCTTTGAGTAATTGTAATTTGTTGGATCATCAGTTTGTGGGGCCTGTGTACTCTTGGACTAATTCTCATGTATACTGCAAGCTAGATAGAGTGTTGGTGAAGCAGATGTGGTATAATATGCATCAGGCTTCTCTTGTTCAGTTTTATCCACCTGGTGTGTCTGATCATTCTTATAGTATTACTCAGGTGTTTAAAGCAGCTAGGAAGATGGGGATACCTTTTAGGTTTAAAAATGTTTGAAATTGCAGATGAGCAGTTTCTTCCTATTGTTGCTAGAGTGTGGAGTTCTCCTATTGTGGGTTGTTATATGTATCAAGTTGTTTCTAAGCTGAAGATTTTAAAGGGAGAGTTTAAGAAGTTGAATTCCAGAAAGTTTCAGGATCTGGAAGGCCGGGTTTCTGCAAAGTTGGAAAAGCTTCAAGTTATGCAGGAGCAAGTGTTAAGAAATCCTGGGCAAATGAATTTGAAAGTGGAAATGGGGAAAGTGTATGATGAGTATGTTGAGCTGGAGGGTTTTTGGAACAGTCAGCTCCATCAACAAGCAAAAGTTGACTGGTTTGATAAAGGTGACAAGTGTAGTAGGCTGTTCTTCAACAGTATGAAAGCCAAAAGGAAACAGAACTTTATTCATTTATTACATAAATCTGATGGGACTGTTTTGACCAATAGAGCTGATATTGTTTCTCATATTTTGGAGTTTTACAAAGAGTTATTTGGTACTGATAAGGCTGTGGAGCCTTTGGATGCTCAGGTGTTTTCTTATGGGAATGTGGTGTCTGATAGGATGAATGAGATTTTGATGGGTGGTTTTTCTGATGTTGAGATCAAGGAGGCTATGTTTTCTATGTCAGATATCAAGAGTCCAGGTCCAGATGGTATGAATGCCTGTTTTTACAAGAAGAGTTGGGGAATAACTGGTGCTTTAATTTGTCAAGCTGTGAGGGAATTTCAGCAAACAGGGAGAATCTTAACTCAAATCAACTCTACTTGTGTTTGTTTATTGCCTAAATGCATGAATGCCTCTAGTATTGTAGACTTTAGACCTATTTCTTGTTGTAATGTAATCTATAAGCTTCTTACTAAAGTGTTAGCTAATAGAATGAAACCTTTGTTGCCTAATTTGGTTGATATGTGTCAGAATGCCTTTGTTGGGGGTAGAGATTTGTTCCAGAATATTCTTGTGGCTCAGGAAATTGTTCGAGGGTATAATAGGGCTAATGTTTCTCCTAGATGTTTTCTCAATATTGATCTTCAGAAAGCTTATGATTCTATTAGCTGGGATTTTTTATGCCACATCTTATTTTGTCAATGTGACATGCCTCTTTGATCACATAGGTCACCACTTTTATTATATATTTAGATTGACACGTGATTTGCACATTCCGTCCTTTATTCTAATAATGTTTTATGCGCACCTTCCTTAACTGTAATAATGTTACTTGTTTGTGGAATTCATTGTCAAAGTTTTGAAAAACTATAAACTAGTCGTTAGTTGTTGGTTTGAGGGTATAAATTCAGCCATTTTGAACCAATTTAGTTGTGTTTTTTGTGTGAAAAAAATTCTGGTATTATATAATAAAAATTGTCCATGGCTTTCTCATCATCACCGTCAAGTGTTCGTCCTATGAGGTTTCAGAATGAAGTATTACGGAAGAATTGTGTGTAAAATATGATGACACACCTCTCAACAACAACAAAAAATCCAGGGCTATTGTTCAATTATCGCCATGTTCATGGTTTTGACACTGGTGTAATCCATTGGAATATGATGCTGAATCTTCGAACAAAACTCAGCAACAAATAATAGAGCAGACCAAGATCAAGTTGAGAGAAAGCATCATAAGGCTTGAAGATGCCTGTTTGACATTTGTTTGGGATGGAGGACGGTAATGGATAGTGTAGGAAGAGATCTTATACAGGATAGTAGTAGAAATCTGCACAACAACAACAATCCCATAGTGCAAGGAAAAGTAAATAAACTCAGAAATTGGAAATGAAATCAATATGTGGTTGCTGACTTCCTCTGGCTTCTCTTGGTTAACAAAATGAGCCACTCCCTGCATCACCACCACTTCGACTAGCCCCGGCACATCATTTTTGAATCCACCTTTGTGTATATACTCCTGAACTCCTGGAACATGGTACGTGATATCTTGATCGCCAAGTATGAACTTCACCGGTAATTTTATCTTTGCTTCGGCCCATGGCGCGGTCAATTCCCAGGTTCTGATACCAAATGCAAAAATTCAGGCTAAGTTATTCATGTAGTAGTGCATTTCTAAAAGAAAAGTGTCAAGAATCAAGATTAATTATATATTAGCCCAAAAGAGTTGAGATATGCGAAAAAAATATATACCCTATCCAGCGCGTATAATAATATTCAATCCCCCAAAATCTTTTTTTTTTTTTTTGCATAATATATATATATATATCATCTCAGCCAAGCAGGAGGAGCCATGAGCCAGCCAGAGCCCCCCTCCCCTCTCCCTCCTCTCTCGATTTTTAGGTTTTTTTTTTTTTCCACGGTCATTAAATTTTTTTTTTTTTTTCATTTTTTTTATTCCTTCTTTTTTCTTTTCCTCTTCCTTCCCCCATTTTTTTTTTCTTTTTTTTTTTTTTTTTTTTTATTAATAAAAATAAAATAATATAATAATATTTAAAACGGATTCTAAGGCTTTAGTCTTATAGTACAAATTAGTGGAATATAAGGCTTTGTTCACATCATCTGAAAAATCATTCATTTCAGTTCAGTTCTGCTTAGTTATTGTTTATACTACAAATAAATTCAGTTCAGTTCAAACGAAGAGAAGAGAGCCTAACACGTTGGTGTTATATAGTTACCTGGAACTTGCACATGTAGAAATCATCACCCAACAAATCCCTATACCGCTGAAGAATCTTAACATATGGATCCCTAGGATGAAACTGAACACTCATATTCACCAATGCCCGAATCCGATCAGGCCGAAATAAAGAGATGCACCACGCGATCTGTTAGGTTTACTAAACAATCACAGACGAATTAAGAAGAATTATGGATAATAACGGAAATGGCGAAATCACACTTAAAACACAAGATACGAACAAACAGTAATCGAATCAAAGCAATAACAATCAACACAAGATATAACGAGCTTCGGCACGCCACATCGACCTACTGCTCGGGAGAAAAACGATCACGATTTCACTAATCACCAAATCGAACAATTCAAGCTTACATAGAACCGATCGAAACTGCAATCGAACAACCACAACTCTTCAATCCGAGCTGATAACCACGATTCTAGCTATCCACGATCCTAACCGTTCTCACAACTCTCGATTATAGGTGAAAGAATACAGAAATTGAACTGAATTTACAATAAAGAGGAATCTGTTATATACACAAAAGAATAACGGCATGAGAAGCAGCATCCATCCGATTATAATGCTTCTGTTATAATCCTATGGCTCAGATCAATCCAGCGCCTTAAACTCATCCTTCTTTGCAAATAAATCCTTCAAGTCTTCAAGTTTTGCAGACAAAACCCCAAAGTTTCCAAACTTTACAATCTCCACCTTGGATGCAAAACTCTTCTTCCAACCTATAATGAAACTGTGATGTTCTTCTCCAAGAACTGCTATCACACAGACAGCTTGGGAAATAACCACAAACCTTACTACTACACTTGAGATGTCACACAGACAACTCAGGCCTCTGACATACCAACAAGATCAACACAAAACCTGAACTTGTTGAGTGGCAAAGCTTTAGTAAGCATATCAGAAGCATTATCCTCAGTAGAAATCTTCTGAACTTCAATTTCCCCCTTCTCAATGACTTCCCTGATGAAATGAAACCTTACATCAATGTGCTTAGTCCTTTCATGACACATTTAATGTTTCACAAGACACAGAGCACTCTGACTATCACAATGAATAGAAGTCTTATCTTGATTTAGCCCAAAATCTGCTAGAATTCCCTTAAGCCACTGAGCTTCCATAATAGCTTCTGTAGAAGCCATATACTCAGCCTCAGTGGTGGATAATGCAACCACAGACTGGAGATTAGACTTCCAACTAACAGCAGAACCAAAAAATGTGAATACAAAACCAGTTTGAGATCTCCTGTTATCAAAGTTTGCTGCATAATTAGAATTAACAAAACCTTGAAGATACTTATGATCTTCCTGATAATCATTTCTATACATAATCCCCAGATTTGCAGATCCATTCAGATATCTCAAAATCCACTTCAAAGCCTCCCAATGTTTGATTCCAGGATTTGCCATGTATCTACTTGCAACAGAAATAACATGTGCTAAATCAGGCCTGCTACAAATCATCAAATACATAATACTTCCTACAACATTAGCATAAGGTACAATCTTCATGTATTTCTCATCATCTTCAGATGCAGGTCTCATTCTTTCTGACAACTTGAAATGTGCTCCTAGTGATATAGAGACTGGTTTTGCTTCATGCATATTAAATCTCTTTACCACTTTCTTGATGTAGTCAGCTTGTCTCAGATGTAGAGTACCTTTAGCTCTATTTCTGCAAATATCCATACCTAAGATTCTCTTGGCATCTCCTAAATCTTTCATGTCAAACTCACTGTTGAGAGCTTTCTTAATTTCATTGATTTGAGTATTATCTTTGCTCACAATAAGCGTATCATCAACATATAAGAGCAGATAGGCTTGAATAAGAGAATCTAATCTCTTTATGTATACACAACTATCATATAAAGATCTTTCAAACCCAATTTTCAGCACATAATCATCAAATTTTCTGTACCACTGTCTTGGGCTTTGCTTGAGTCCATATAAGGACGTCTTGAGTAAACAAACTTTATTCTCATTCCCAGGTAGAATAAAACCTTCAGGCTGACTCATGTAGATAGTTTCCTCAAGATCTACATGTAAGAAAGCTGTTTTAACATCTAATTGTTGCAGTTCCAGGTTGAAATGAGCAACCATAGCTAACAATATCCTGATTGAAGCATGTTTGACTACAGGTGAGAAAATCTCATTGTAGTCAACTCCTTCTCTTTGAGTGAGTCCTCTAGCCACCAACCTAGCTTTATATCTCAGATACTCAGACTCTGCAACCAGTTTCTGACTTGGTGGTTTGTTCACTAGTGACCAGGTACAGTTCTTTTCTAGTGAATTTAGCTCTTCTTGCATGGTAAAATCCACTTGTCTTTATCACTGCATGATATAGCTTCATTGTAAGTCCTAGGCTCTTGATATTCAATCTCCTCAGCAACACTTAAGGCAAATGATGTCATATCTTCAAATCCCAGTCTAACAGGTGCTTTATGAGTTCTTATGTGTCTGTCCCTTGCTAGTTGAAAACTTCTCAGGGTTTCACTGTCAGCAATGTTCCTACCACCTGGTCTCCTTCTTGGAGGTGGTACATGAGAAGAACTAGTAGAAGCTCCACCTGAATCTGCATTTTCATTGCTATGCTGAACTGGAGTATGCAAGTGAGTGTCATCATTTGCATTTTTTGTTGTTTCTCTGAGCTCATTCCCTGAATTACCAGATAACTCCACCTCAAAATTAGCTTCCATTTCTCTGTTTGTTTTATCACCAGAGTACTGAGAGTTGTAGGGCATGGTTTCTTCATCAAACACTACATTTCTGCTAATGATGACTCTGGTGTTTCCTTTCTCTATGCACCACAGCTTATAGCCTTTAACACCATGTGGATATCCAAGAAAAATGCACTTTAGTGCCCTGGGCTCAAGCTTGTCTTGAGTATATGAGCATATGCCATGCAACCAAAAACCTTGAGCTCAGAATAGTTGTAGGGCTTCCCATACCACAACTCATCAGGATTCTTAAAGTTTATTGCTGAAGAAGGACATTTATATATTGATTAGAAAACATGCAGTTGTGACTGCTTCAGCCCAGAAATGCTTAGTAACACCTGCAGTAAACATCATACACCTAGTCCTCTCCAATAAAGTCCTATTCATTCTCTCAGCTAGGCCATTTTGCTGAGGAGTGCCTGGCACAGTGAGATGCCTGCTTATACCATTTTCTCTGCAAAAACTTTTAAACTGCTCTGAAAGGAATTGCAGGCCATTGTCAGTCCTTAGGTATTTTATACCTCTACCCTTCTCATTCTTTATAAGAGCATACCAGTTTTTGAAAGTAATGAAAGCATCAGACTTATTCTTCAAGATATAAACCCAGACTGTTCTAGTGTAATCATCAATGAGACTCATGAAATACCTACCTCCACCATGTGAGGCTACACTAGCAGGTCCCCATAAGTCAGTATGAATGTAATCAAGAGGCTCAACTGTAGTGTGAGTAGCAGTGGGAAAACTGTTTCTTTTAGATTTTCCCAAAATACACTGCCCACAGAGTTGTAGCTTCTCTAAACTTTCTTCTTTAATTAAGTTTTGTTTCTGAAGCTCAATTAATCCTTTCTGACTTATGTGACCCAGTCTTTTATGCTAAATATCAACACTGACAGAGATAATAGAGTGAGCATGATCATGTATTTTTCTTTGAGAAAGGGGTATTTTCCATGGGTTTGCCTTGGTATCGTGTTCATACTGTTGTATTGAATGATCCCGGCCGGTTGCTTGCCGTTCATATAATGAAACATCACAATCAACATAGTACAATCTATTTATTCTAGAACCCTGCAGCATAATCACATCACCCTTCATAATATATGATACCATAAACCTTTCTTTTCTAGAGTACCAAGAGATATGAGGTTTCTCTTGAGTGCAGGAATGTACCTGACATCTGTTAGTATTCTGATAGATCCATCTTGCATTTTCAGGTGTACCTTGCCAATACCTTCAATGCTACATGGTTCATCATTTCCTAGCATCACCATTCCTCTATCTGTTGGTTTTAAATCTGTGAACCAGTTTCTATTTGGTGACATATGAAATGTACACCCTGAATCCATGATCCATCTATCTGAATTTGTGGTATCTATAACACTAAGCACATGTGCATCTTCTGTTTCATCTATGTTACCTGCAAAAACATGAGATGTGTTAGTTCTGTTTGCGTTGTGATTTTCTGGCCTTCTTTTAAACATGGGGCAATCTTTCTTCAGGTGTCCAGATTTGTGGAAAAGAAAACATTTTCTCATCTCCTTGAACTCAGTATGTGGTTTGTTCTGTGGAGTTTGAAATGGTTTCTTGGAGTCATTGAATTTCTTTTTCTGCTTCAGTGACTTTTGATATCTAATATTCAGCCCTTCACCAGGAATCTCATTACAGTTCCCTTCCTTCTGTAACTGTTTTGATCTAATAGCAGAAACCACATCTGCTAAGGATAACTCAGATGAATTTCCATAGAGTAGTGCATCCTTCAAATTATCATACACCTTAGGCAGTGCATTAATGAGTAGAATGGCCTTGTCTTCATCAGAGATTTGAACATCAATATTCTCTAAGTCATCAAGTGACTTATTGAACACATCCAGTTGATCTTCTAAACTCCTTTCCTCCACAATCTTGTATGAGTATAGCTTTTGTTTCATGAACAACCTGTTTGCCTTGGATTTAGTCATGTACAGGCTCTCTAATTTCAACCATAATGCAGCAGCTGAGTCTTCCTTTGACACTTCTCTTAAGACTTTATCACTCAGGCTAAGAATCAATGTACTATGCGCCTTCTCTAAGATCTCACTCTTCTTTTAAGCAGTTAACTCAGTACTCATCTTGTCAGCCCCTTTCAATGCCTCGATTACACCCTGTTGAACTAACAGTGCTCGCATCTTCACTCTCCATAATCCAAAATCATTCTTCCCATTAAATCGTTCAACATTAAAACATGTAGAACTCATGATCACTGTAATCTATCAATCAGTAAACACAAACGATTAATCTGTTCCCACATATGGCGCCAATTGTTAGGTTTACCAAACAATCACAGACGAATTAAGAAGAATTATGGATAATAACGGAAATGGCAAAATCACACTTAAAACACAAGATACGAACAAACAGTAATCGAATCAAAGCAATAACAATCAACACAAGATATAACGAGCTTCGGCACGCCACATCGGCCTACTGCTCGAGAGAAAAATGATCACGATTTCACTAATCACCAAATCAAACAATTCAAGCTTATAGAGAACCGATCGAAACTGCAATCGAACAACCACAACTCTTCAATCCGAGTTGATAACCATGATTCTAGCTATCCACGATCCTAACCGTTCTCACAACTCTCGATTACAGGTGAAAGAATACAAAAATTGAACTGAATTTACAATAAAGAGGAATCTGTTATATACACAGAAGAATAACGGCATGAGAAGCAGAATCCATCCGATTATAATGCTTCTGTTATAATCCTATGGCTCAGATCAATCCAGCGCCTTAAACTCATCCTTCTTTGCAAATAAAACCTTCAAGTCTTCAAGTTTTGCAGACAAAACCCCAAAGTTTCGAAACTTTACACGATCAATGCGCCCCAATCGTGCGCCACCAGATACACCTCCTCCAGTCCCAAACAATCCAGCAGCGCCACCAGGTCGCCAACAATATGTATCGCCGAGTATTCTTCAGCAGACAGTGGCATGTCGGTTTCATCGTAGCCCCGAAGATCAAGGGCAATCGCACGGTATCCGCTCGCGGCAAGGTGGAGCATCTGGTGGCGCCATGAGTACCA
The DNA here is from genome assembly GCA_026545765.1 of Plantago major. Taxonomy (NCBI): domain Eukaryota; kingdom Viridiplantae; phylum Streptophyta; class Magnoliopsida; order Lamiales; family Plantaginaceae; genus Plantago; species Plantago major. Next base: position 29,445,740 of record CM048843.1, read on the forward strand.
GAGCTCAGGGAATCCGTGGAGGAGGAGCACAGCTGGACCGGAGCCAACTTCGGCTACGTGTGTTTTAATGCCGTTCACGGTTAAGTGCTTTTTCCATAACGGTATGAAAAGGTTTGCCTGATGCAGTGATAATTTACGTGGAGAAATGGGACAATTCTGCTTAAGTAGGTCATAATTTTGCTACTGTCTACTGTACTTTTAAACCATAAAACATGAGCAATGAATTATTATTATTATTGACATCTGATGATCTGAGTATGAATTAGCATTTCTGAAAGCCATCACGTTTGACTAAACTCATACCACAAACATTGTCACTTTTGATAGGGTTAATTACACTTTCACCCACGTAAGATTCTCGTTTTTCAAATCCCCCCTTGAAACCAAGGGGTTCCGAAAGATCGTTACAATTTCCCCCCTAAACTTTGCTTAGGGTTTCATGCCGTTAACTTTCGCCATCAGTCAACGAGTCAACGCGGTCAAACCGTTAAAAAAGTCAACCGTCAACTGGGGTTTGAAAGTAAGATTTGTCAAAAAAATATTTTTTCTGAAAAAAAAAAATTACATCAGCAATTTGTTTTATGACGTCATAAAGATTGATGGTTTCCAACTCTGTCCTCGAGGGGTCCCAAAGTAAGATTAGTCAAATTGAAAAAAAAACTCATAGATTTTTCTAAAAAGGTAACAAGGGAATTTGAATGTAATTTACGGAATAGAAGTAGAAGAAAGTAAGAAAATTGATTGAAAAAGAAGAATTTGAAACATATCAATTAATTAATCAGTGCAAATAAATTAATTAAAGAAAGTAAGCTCTGTTTTAATACTAGTCGATCTTGATAAATCTCTGGCAGAACTCAAAACAAGAACCCTAACCGATTTTACCTTGAAGATGTAGATCTTCTAGGTGTAAAAGATGAAGGTGGAAGATATTGGGAGATTGTTGAGAAAAGTGAAGTAGTGCAGTGAATGTGTTGGAAATTTAGAGGTTATAGTGTAAAAGTTGATGGGGGCAATTCCGGAAATTCACAATTTATTAATGACGTCATTATGATGTCAGCCGTCATTTTCATTTTCTAGAGTTTTTTTTTTAATTTTCGAAAATTATTTTTTTTTAAAAATTTCGAAAAAGTCAACTTTTTTGTTGACTGAGGTTAGATTGACTTCAAGTAACCAACTAAGGTGTCTGAAAATGTTTGCAGAATTGTAATTTCGGACTATTACAGAGGGTGTTTCTGTAATTAAGCCCTTTTGATAAGTACATTAATAAAACGTGCGTGGAGCTGTTATGGTCTCAATCCTCTGATACAATAAAATCTATTCTAATCGTGTTTCTTTAATACAGTTATACCTGTAGAATTATATCTCAAATCTGCATAATTAACCAACGGACGGTCCAAATCAATCCGCTCAAGATGAAGGGCTGAGATCATTCAGCATATTTAAAGGTTAGATACTACAGTTATAAAAGAGGAAAAAACCGAGAACAGAACAACACACTTCATTCTCTTCAATTCTCTTCTGTTTTCTGCGTAATTGGCCAACTCTCTGCACACAGCAGTTGAGGAATTATCAAGAACGATTGTCAGTCACTGTTTTCAGGTTATTCGGCTTTGATCTCTGAGATTCTGTAAGTTTCATTAGCGAATGGTGTTTGTATCTTGTTTCTTCGATTGTTGATTAGATTGAGGAGTATAGATATTTGATTGAGCTTGATCATTTGAGATGGTTGTAAGCTTGTAATCGCACCATTGTTATCAATAAATTTCGAGCTTGATTTCCCGTGGACGTAGGCTTATTTGAGCCGAACCACGTAATTGTTAAGATAGACGACTAATCCGCTGGAAAAGTAACATTGGCTCGCCGTAGTATATAATTAAGAAAGGTCCTTATAATGTTTTGGTTGGGTGAAGGAAGAAAGAGGAAAGAATATTAGTTTAATTTGCAAGAGAAAATCAGTGGTATTTTGTTCTTTTCCCTTCGAGGCGACCTTGAAATTTAAAGAAAGTTATTGCTCGCTAGTAGTGAAAGTGAAGAAATAAAAAAAATTAAAAAAATTATCTTTGACTTTATTTGCACCAGTACTAATTTAAATTAAAAAAATACGTTTTATGTGCTTTGACCTAATTACTATCTGGTGTTCTTTTGATTGTTTGTTGTTGATTGTTTGTATTTGGTTGAGATTGACTGCTGTAACTCAACAATTGGCGCCGTCTGTGAGAAATTCAAATCTCTGCTGTTACTCAATCAACAATGGGATCTTCGATGAGATTCGACGTAGAAAAGTTCACGGAGAAAACCGATTTCAGTTTATGGAAAGCCAAGATGGAAGCACTGTTGATCCATCAAGGTTTGGATGCTGCACTCTTGGGAGACAAAGGTTTTGAAGATGATTTTGATGACAAGGAGAAGGCTACAATAATGGGAAGAGCTCGCAGTACAATAATCTTGTCTCTTGATGACAAGATACTCAGGGAAGTAATCAAGATCAAGACTGCCAAAGAAGTCTGGGAAATGCTGGAAGACATGTATAATTCAAAGACTTATGCAAACAAATTGCACCTGAGGAAAAGGCTGTTCAATTTCAGAATTAACACTGATAAATCTATTTCTCAGCAGCTAGATGATTTCAACAAGATGTGCTAGGACCTTGAAAGTGTGGATATTGAAATTTCAGATGAAGACAAGGCATTAGTTATCTTGGGAGCCTTGCCTAAGTCCTATGAGCATTTTATTGATGCACTGGTCATTCATAAGAGTACTAAACTCACTTATGAAGATGTGGAAGTTGCTCTCAGGAACAAGGAATTACACAGGGGGCCTGTTAACAGTGGTGATCATGCAGCTGAAAGTCTGAACATCAAAGAGAGGTGGAGTAATAAGTTTCAATCAAGGAATAAACCACCTATGTATGCAGATACTAGAAAGACTGAAAAATTGAAACCTGCAGATGGAAATACTACTGAAAAAAGAAAATGTTTCTATTGTAAGATGCCAGGCCATCTCAAGAAACAATGCTTCAAATTTAAGAGGGACAAGAAAGCTGGGAAATTTCAAACACATGATGCAGACAACAACAACGCTCACATTGCAGAATCTTCTCAAACTTATGGTGATGCAGAAGTATTGGTTGTTTCAGAAGCTTGTTCAGTGATTAAATAAAAATCTCATGTGCGCTGGGTTTTGGACTCTGGATGCTCTTTTCATATGAGCCCAAATCTAGAGTGGTTTGTAAACTACAAGGCTAGAGAATGTGGTTCTGTACTGCTGGGAGATGACTTTGAATGCATCATTGAAGGAGTTGGAGATATCAAGCTCAAACTGCATGATGGAGTTGTAAGAGTTCTCACAAATGTCAGGTATATACCTAAGTTAAAGAGAAATTTAATCTCTCTAGGTGTTCTTGATGGCACTGGGCATAAGTACTCATCTGAAAATGGAGTTTTAAGCATCACAAAGGCAGGTGTTACAGTGATGAAAGGAATAAAAGAGAATGGCCTGTACTACTTGGTTGGTAACACTGTTACTGGAATCTCTGCAAATGTCATTGCTAAGGACAAGACTCAGCTTTGGCATGCAAGGATGGGGCATCTCAGTGAAAAAGGACAGAGAACTATCAAGACAAAACCTGCTAGGTGGTGATCAAATCACACACTTGCAGTTCTGTGAAAACTGTGTCTTGGGGAAATCACACAAGGTTGGTTTTGATACTGCAAAGCATACTACACAGGCTCCTCTTGATTATCTTCACTCAGACCTATGGGGGCCAACAAATACACAAACCATGAGTGGAGGAAGGTACTTCTTGTCCATAATTGATGATTATTCTAGAAAGGTGTGGTTAATCATATTGAAAACCAAAGATGAAACCTTCAACAAATTTAAAGAATGGTCAGTGGAGGTGGAGAATATTACAGGTAGAAAGATCAAGCATCTCAGAACAGATAATGGCCTGGAGTTTCTCTCAAGTGAATTCAATGAATTCTGCAAAGATAAAGGAATTATGAGGCATAAAACCATACCAGGTACCCCACAGCAAAATGGGGTTGCAGAAAAGTTCAACAGAACTGTACTTGAGAGAATCAGGTGTATGCTGATTAGCTCAGGCTTGAGCAAGTGTTTTTGGGGTGAGGCTGCATCTACAGCTTGTTATCTCATAAATAGAAGCCCCACAATACCTCTAAACAACAAAACACCTGAGGAACTATGGTCAGGTAAACCACCCTCTTATGGTCATCTGAAAGTATTTGGGTGTTTGGCTCTAGCTCATGTAAGACAAGGGAAACTTGAACCAAGAGCTCTCAGATGCATATTCTTGGGTTACCCTACTGGTGTGAAAGGCTACAAATTGTGGATCATTGATCAAAGAAAGTGTATTATCAGCAGGGATGTGGTTTTTAATGAATATATCATGCCACTGAAACCTGTGGCAACCACTACTGAAATTCAGGTGGAGCATTGCAGTAATTCAAGAAATTTACCTGCAGATAATGGTCATCAATCTGAGAATGAGACTGCAACACAACCTGATACAGATATTCACTCATAAAAAAACACAGTTTCAGACACCACTGCAGTTGATACAAGTGTGTTATCTTCATATCAACTTGCTAAAGATAGGGAGAGAAGAACAAACAAGAGAGTTCCAGATATATATGGTTATGGAAAGGTTGGAAAATCCTACAGTGTTGCATATGCTCTCTCAGTTGTTGAAGACATCAATTATTCAGAACCAAGCACTTATCAAGAAGCTATTAGTTGTTATGATAGTGAAAAGTGGATCACAGCCATTCATGAGGAGCTGGCATCCCTGGAAAAGAATGATACTTGGGATATAGTTTCTATACCTAAGAACAAGAAACTTGTGGGATGCAAGTGGATTTTCAAAAGAAAGATTGAAACAAGTACTGAAAACTCAATCAGGTTCAAAGCAATGCTTGTTGCAAGGGGTTTTACACAGAAAGAAGGTGTAGATTACACTGAAATATTTTCACATGTGGTAAAGCATGTTTCTGTAAGGGTTCTCTTAGCCATGGTGACTCAATGGGGCTTACAACTACAACAGATGGATGTAAAAACTGCATTCTTACATGGACTGCTAGAGGAAACCATTTATATGAAAATCCCTGAAGGTGTTCATGTAGAAGACAAGGAAAACAAGGCATGTTTAATGAAAAGGTCCTTGTATGGTCTAAAACAAAGTCCTCGCCAATGGTATAAAAGGTTTGATGAATTTATGAGCTCTATTCAATTCACTAGAAGCAGGTATGACAGTTGCATATATTATTCAGATATTTCTAGTAAAACCTGCATCTATTTGCTGCTATATGTTGGTGATATCTTAATAGCTGGGAAGTCAATTGATGAAATTAGAATGTTAAAATCTAAGTTGAGCTCAGAATTTGAAATGAAAGATCTGGGGAAAGCAAGTAGAATACTTGGAATGGATATTAGTAGACAAGGACATGATAGAAGTCTATTTCTCTCACAGTCTGCATATTTGACTAAGGTTCTTGCTAAATTCAAAATGAATATGTCCAAGCCTGCATCTGTACCTATAAATCCTGGAACTAAGCTGTCAATGAGTCAGTGCCCTGTAACTCAGGCTGACATATATGAAATGAATAAGATACCTTATGCAAATGCAGTGGGAAGCATAATGTATTCCATGATCTGCTGTAGACCTGACCTTGCTTTTGCAATGAATGTCATAAGCAGATTCATGAGTAATCCAGGTATGATGCATTGGAATACAGTGAAAGGTGTTCTTAGGTATATAAAGGGGACAATTCACTATGGTCTGAGGTTCACAGCATCTAAAGTTTCAGATTTACCTCTGAAAGGTTTTGTTGATGCAGATTTTGCATCTAATGTGGATACTAGAAAATCAGTTACTGGTTTTGTATTTACCTTGTTTGGTACAACAATCTCATGGAAGTGCTCTCAGCAGTCTATTGTTGCATTATCTACAACTGAGGCTGAGTTTATTGCAGTAACTGAGGGAATCAAAGAGGCTATATGGTTGAATGGGCTGATTAAAGAGTTAGGAATTAATCAAGACTGTGTATCTGTGCTATGTGACAACCAAAGTGCTATTCAATTAGCAAAGCACCAACATTTTCATGAAAGGACTAAGCACATAGATGTAAGGTTGTATTTCATAAGGGACATTATTGATGGAGGAGCTGTTAAAGTTGAGAAAGTACACACTACTGAAAATGCTGCAGATTCTTTCACAAAGCCATTGTCTGCTGCCAAGTTCAAGCATTGTGCAGAGCTAATAAATGTTGGTGGATCTGTCTGATTTCTTGCATACTTATTCAGTGAGGCATGCTCTAGCCGTAAGGGAGTTTAAGTGGTCGATTGTTCTACCGAGTAAAGAACAGTAAATGGAGGAATGAGCAAGGAAACTAGGATTTGAGCTAAGGAGGAGATTGTAGAATTATATCTCAAATCTGCATAATTAACCAACGGACGGTCCAGATCAATCCGCTCAAGATGAAGGGCTGAGATCATTCAGCATATTTAAAGGTTAGATACTACAGTTATAAAAGAGGAAAAAACCGAGAACAAAACAACACACTTCATTCTCTTCAATTCTCTTCTGTTTTCTGCGTAATTGGCCAACTCTCTGCACACAGCAGTTGAGGAATTCATCAAGAACGATTGTCAGTCACTGTTTTCAGGTTATCGGCTTTGATCTCTGAGATTCTGTAAGTTTCATTAGCGAATGGTGTTTGTATCTTGTTTCTTCGATTGTTGATTAGATTGAGGAGTATAGATAGTTGATTGAGTTTGATCATTTGAGATGGTTGTAAGCTTGTAATCGCACCATTGTTATCAATAAATTCCGAGCTTGATTTCCCGTGGACGTAGGCTTATTTGAGACGAACCACGTAATTGTTGTGTTCTTTTGATTGTTTGTTGTTGATTGTTTGTATTTGGTTGAGATTGATTGTTGTAACTCAACAATACCACTACCAGAATGCGTGTGTCACACAGTTTGATTTTCCATTGTTTTCTTCATGGTGATCTTGTCTTGTGAAGTTGGCCTAAGCAGAACCCTAGATGGATCTGAAGAATTCCAATCACATGAAATCAGGCAAATGCTACCAGAACCTTAAGCCGCAAAACCAATTCCATTTTTTCCTCCAAGTTCACCAAGTTGCTAAAGAGTTATCGAGCTGCAAAAAGCCTGAAAACCCAGTGCCTGCAATATCTGGAAGGAGTTTCAACCAAGAGATTTTGACTACATTTGAGAATGTCATCAGTGAAAATTGAAGATTAAAACTGCTCTCATTGGTGATAAATAGCAGAAAATTATATATATAGTCTCAGATTCATAAATGAAACATGCAAAACAGTAGTATAGCCATAGGAAGTGGTTGAACGGTCAGCTACTAGCTAGTATGAGCAAATACATTCCCCATCCATCTTCTTAATATATTTGAAATCTGATGATGATCCATAAAAATGCTATCTAATCCCCTTTATTTCATCCAAAATTATGTGTCGAGCTGGTGCAAGAGATTCCTTGCCTGATGTCAAAACTTATATGACCTAAGTAACAACAGGTTTTTTACCGTCAGTCAAGGTATTGTCAGTCAATGTATCGACATCTGACACGTGTTCGTTGCTCTGTATCGCCCTAAACCGTTGCTCTGTGTCGCCCTCAACCATTGCTATGTATCGCCTTCAACCGCTATTTATTATTATTAATATTATTATTATTTTTTTTTTTGAAACTATTAACTTCTTCCAAAAAATTTAATTATTAAAATTTTGACTCTCCTTCCCCACCACCATCTTCTTCCCCAATCCCCACCACCACCCACCATCTTTCCCCACCACCAACACCGCACACCACCACCTAAATCACTGCCGGAGCTTCCATGGCGGAAGCTCTAGATCAGAGCTTCCGTGACGAGCTTCTGTTGGAGCTTCCGTAGCGGCTTCCAGTGAGTTGTGGTGGTGGTGTTGGGGGTGGGGAAGAAGATAGGTGATTTAATTTTGATTATTGGTTTTGATTTAATTTTGATTTCTTAATTTTATGTTTGATTTTTTAATAGAGGTAATTTTTTAATAGATCAAAAATATTTGTTTAATATATTTAAATAATTTAAAGCGACGTAGGCGGTTAGAGCAACATGTAGTGCAACACCTTGTGCAACACGAGCGACACCCCATGACAACACTTAGTGCAAAAGATAACAGCTTATTTGATCTCCACCGTTAAAATTTTAATCTAATGGATCAAAATAGGTGACTGACGTTAATCAGGGCGACACCTTGACTGACGGTAGAAATCCCCAAGTAACAATCACCCTCAATAATTACTCTAATTGTTGGAATTGTGAAGAAAAATTGTAGTAAACTTAATACTTTGTGGGGTATGTTTGCTAGCAGACCACTTCTTAATTATTTGTTAATTAAGTAAACAAAATATATATTCGTAAGCTACTATGTAAGAGCTTCGAATCGATATATTGTATACCCAAAACGGACCTTGGATTAGTGAGGAATAAGAGCTCAAAGTTGGAAGGTTAAGTAAGTGGGTTTATCCCACATTACTAGCACATGAAAGTCATTTCTAGTTTATAACCAATTGCACCAAACTACTTGTTGAGGGGTAAGACCTCAAACACTAACTAACTAAACTATTACAAGCAACCTTATCTAGGAACCGCCTCCTACTTGAAGTCCGAAGCAAGACTGGTCTGAGCTTGAGTACCTAAAAGGACTAAGTTGGGGGGGGGGGGGGGGGGTCAGAATGGGTTACCCGGATTGCCCAAGTCAATCCGGTAAGAGACTTTACTCAAGAGAGAGTTGTAAGCTCTCAATGTAATAGTGATGCGGAAGGTTATAAAATCAAGTCCTACTTAGGGATTGTTGCTTACCTTAAGGTCTTAGACCTTGTGCTATATTTATAGTTATCTTGTACTTATGAAGAGGTTCATAAGATGATGCCAAGTGTATGATTCAGATCTGGACACCAATGCTACCTTTGGCCCATAGCCCAATAGTGAACAGTAGTCCAATACCGATTAGTGGGCCTGGGAGGGTAGTTTGGACCTTTCCGCCTGTCGGGTCCGTGTAAGTCTCTCGGACAGATCTGTATGCTTGGTTGATCTGGCCTGGGTAACTCAAGGTGTCCGTACCTAGAGTTTCACGGAAGTATCTCAGTGGTTCTGTTTATATACGTTTGGTCTTACTGTGATGGTGGCATCCGAGATTCTCTCGTCCGGTCCGTTTGGCATCCTGGGACTGACAGTTTGTGGTACTCGGAAGGACCATGTGACCTTTTGTTAGGTTCGGAAGTCAACTGTCTAGATTGGTCGGACCTAGCTGAGATGGCCTGTTGACTTGTAAATACTAGTTGACCTGAGATGGTTCCTTTTATGTCAGACCATTCGAAGGTCGGACTAGATTTTAATGGCTATTTCAGCCTTGATGCGCTTTAGGACACGCTCTATGGCGCCCTTAACGGATTGGACACATGTCCGTATCAACATATGTCCCCCTAGTTTCCAAGTATCTTAGTAGAAGATAGTTGGTAACTATGAAGAGAACAAATGTGTTGTGGAGTGTGTCCGAATCGTTAACTGAGAAAGGAAAAAATCCTTTTTGTTGGGATCCGTCGTCCGTGTTCTTAGGAATTCAATATATCTCCCCCCCCCCCCCTTTCCTTCTACAGTCCGAGTTATGTAATAGCCCGGACTGTAGATGGAAAAGGTATTTGTATCCGAGATATATAGATCCGAGTACGGTTAGGATCTGACAAAGTCCTCTGTGGAAGAGTGTATAGGAAGTTGTCCGTTGGATCAAATATGTGAAGTGGTCCTCCTGGGCCGCTGATCCGTAAATCAAAGAGGCCCAGTGAATTGCCTAACCGGTCCACAGGGAAAGATCCCGGGTAAAGCGATGCGACCGTTGGATTGGAAATATATCAACGGTTGGGATTTTAAACCCAATTGATGTGACTCTTCTGATGATCATTAAATGCGATGCACTGTTAGCTATCCACTTGTGAACCGGCACAACCGTTGGATTGGAAAGATCAACGGCTGGGGTTCGAATCCAGGTGATGTGACTCTTGGCTTTCCGCAAATTGCCCCTATAAATAGTCAGCCGATCAGTCACTTTCACACTTTAGCCACATCGAAACTCAGAGTGACTATCCAGCAATCCGAGCAATCAAAGACCAATCCGAGCAACTGAAACTCGCAAAATCTTGGGATTTCCACCACAGATTCGTAACCTCGGAGAGCTAGCAAGGCTTCGTCGTCCGGATTTCTACCTCAGATTCGTAACCTCGGAGAGCTAGCAAGGCTTCCCTACTTGTGCGGACTGACAGACGCCGTAGAAGTTGGAGGGAAGACGGACTTCAGTAAGAATTTTTAACTTTAGGAATTGTACTTCCCTTTCTTTGGAGTGTTCTGTCTGGATCAGTATTTCCGTGATTTTGGTAATCCTTCCTTTATATATCCGTGTCTGACGCCTTCATGTTATTGTGCAGCTTACTGGTTCGAGTATATCATGTCGACCCTCCGGGAGAAGAAGAGATTGCAGAGGGAACAACAAGCTCTAGAAGACGCTGCTGGTCAGAGGACCAAAATCATCAACACATCCGCGGGTCTTCCGATGTCGGATCCGAAAAATGCGGCAGTGTTCGCCGCAGAAGAGGAAAGACGGAATAAGGCCGGAGAAGACCCACAGGCCTTGGTGGTGCCCGACAAGGGCAAAGGCCCTGCCACTCGGAGCGCCAGTGCCTCTAAGACATCCGCACCCCAGCGGGAGGTGTTGATGTGGGACGCCATAACCTCGGGGCGCAAGAGGGGAGCAACCTCGGAGGCATCCCTTGCAGCTAAGAGGCAGCAGTTGTCTGCTGTCCTGCCTGTTGACCGAGCTGCGCTCGATCAGGAGTATGAGCGGGCTCGTGGACTCCCTGAGGTGGAGCGGGTTGGAGGGCTCGACGAGCTATACCAGCGGGTAAGTAATTATCTCATGCCTTTCTTGCCAGGGTTTTGGTATAATAAAAACACAACTTATATCCCTGCGGACCTCTTGCAGCTCGGATGCTTCGTCAGAGCCATGCAGTGGAAGGCTGGTGAACGTGCTACTATTGAGGAGGATCTGCACAAGGCCATAGCCACTTCCGCAGACGAGGCAGAGAAGGTGAAGCGGTTGGAAATACAGCTGAAAGAAAATGAAGTGAAGTTCCATAAGTTGAAGACCAGCTGGGAAGAGATCAAGGCGGACCTTGACTGGCAGGAGAATTTTGTCAGTAGGTCAATGAAGGCCTTCCTGGACTCGAAGGATATCCTGCTCGGGGGCCTCCAATATGCCCGCCTTGAGGCTGGTCGTGACTTCATGAACTCGGACTCCTTCAAGTTCTTCATGGCGGACAAGTCGATGCACATCGCTGGATGGGTTTCGTCCGCTATCGGCGTTGCGATCGAGGGACTACTTCCGCAGAACTTTGACTTGAAGGCGGAAGGGTTAATCCCTTATGCGGATGCTAATGGTGTCAAGGTCCCTGTGGACAATGTCTCGGACGAGCGATTGGCCGCGTGCGAGTTTGCGGAGCTGGTTACTGAGGAGGGTGAGCTCGAGATTGAGAACGGCGGACCTTTTCTCCCGAGGTGTGTCCCGGAAGCCCTCCGAAAGGTGTGCTTTGTACCTTTTGAGAATTACCGGGCTTTCCTAAGGGACTAGTACTTCATGCCTGCTCGGGTTGTTGGTCACAATGCGGATTTCAACTTGTTCGAATTCGCTGAATCCCTTGCCGCGCAAGTCGTCTCCAACACGTCTTCCGTCAATCCACCTCAAACCGGTGAAGCTGGTCCGAGCCAAGCTGGCCCCCAGTGAGGAGTCCGGGGTATGCCCCGTGGAAGTTCTGTACTTGTTGAATTTTTCTGTTGAATGTCACCGTGTAAATGCTATTATTCCTAATCATCCGTGGAGCTATACTTCCCGTGCTTCCGAATCATTACTTGCTCTCTTCTCTGCTCCCTTTTTATTTGTTGTTCCTATGCTGAGTTATCATAAAATATACCTCTTGAGAACACGGATCGCTGTTGATGGCGTCTATTGTAGAAGTCAAACCATCATCTTTCTGATCCGCGTACCGTTCGTTCTTTGGGATGCGTAATTCTTCTAGAAGGGGGAAGGTGAAACAGTGAAATATTTATTATTACTATGTCTTTTCATCTTCCTAGCCATCGGATGACTGACAAGTGGTGTGATTGTAAAGATCCATCGTTACTATAAATAAGACTATAGTAAATGCTCCTTTCTTACTGCTTGGACGTTTCAACAATTCCCTTCTTGTTTAGCACACTTTAATTTTCAACAGAGGCATATTTCTTGAGGATGTCGGAATCCGATGGAGAAGAATATCAGCATTGGGTAAACTGTGCTTGCGGGCACATGCATCCGCCGATTTATCCGGGTAAAGGGACCGCGGACGACCCAATCCTTCTCGATTTTGAAGGCGATCCCCCTCGATGTCCGGGGATAGCTAGGAGGTTAGCTGAGGAAGAGAGGTAGCGGACGCTGAAAATGATCCGTAGGAGGATCCGACTACAGCAGCAAGCTCGTCAGGCTCGAGGCGGTGGCTCGGAGTCCCAAGGCTCAACTTTCGGAATCCGCTGAAGGAACAAGGCGGGGTATGCCCCGTAGAAGTATGTATTATTCTTGGATAGATGTTCGGATAATTTTGTTTATAAAATTCGGACTACTTTCATCAGATGGAATCGCCACCTTTTTCCTATTCGTATATTGACACGCTTACCCTTGTAAGATGATTGACAAATATGAACGCGAACGTGGTTGATAGGCTTGTTTGGATAACTCAACTGACCCAACACTGTTCGACCTAAACGGGTGACTCAAGCCTATTTCTGACGTCAATCTGTTAGCATGGCGGACGCTGATTGATTGGAGTGTTCTATAAAAAGACACGACCCCAGTGGCAAAAGCGTGTAAACTGATCCCAGATTCTTCTTTTTCTATCTTTGCCGTTTGGGTTTGTTTGCAAACCATTAAAGCCGGACCTCTTCTCTTTTCTTCCAACCCTTCTTTAGTGGCTCGAACCTCTCTTGAATTGGTAATGGTCTTTTGATTTCGAGAGAGGTGGAGTCCCTAAAGGTGGTTAGGCAGAGATCTCAGTCATTTCGGCTTGTATATACCTTTGTCTGTTGGTACTTTGTTCTTCCCGGACACTGGATTTACAGGACCATGGTTCGGTGATATCATGAAAGATTCTGTCATGTTTTAACCGTTTTTCCTTGTGCAGGTAGACCAAGTTCTTGGTCTCCACGGAAACTGTACTTTCCGATTAATATGGAAATAGCTTTTCTTGACGGGAGAATAGTCTTGACGGGAGATGACGTATCTCTGGAAACTTTTTCCATAGTTTATGTATTGCGTCTGTAGATCCGGATAAAGATCCGAGATAGTAGACGGTAACGACAACATCATGTATAATTCGTTTCAGCTATGAATAAAACTCATTGCTTGCCTTTTTTGTCAATTGAACGTTAAATCTCAGATGCACGAATTGAAAGATAGAAGTTGTATTGATTTGCCGGAAATTCAATTACAACTTGCGTGCTACATGGCTAATGATGAAAGGATTAACAAAAAACAGAACTGACGGAGTTCCGTGTAATAGATAGTTGGAATCTGAAATAACCAAACGATCTGACGGAGATTCGCGTAACCATGCCTATGCGTAAAACTTTTGAAGGTTTATAGCGTTCCATGTATGCTGCTGGGTGCCGCTCATCTTCCAATTCGTAACTCCCATTCACTCTTGCTCCGACAATCTTGTAGGGTCCTTCCCATTTAGGCTTGAGTTTTCCAACATTGCTCAAAACGTCAGCCCGGCGAAGCACTAGGTCCCCGACTTGCAAGTTATTTGCTCGAACATTCCTGTTGTAGGCTCGGGCAGCAGTTGCTTGATACCTATGGATATTAGCCAGCGCTTCAGTTCTTTTCTGTTCCAGTATGTCCAGGTCGAATATCCGAGCTTCACGATTGGCGGAATCTTCGAATTCTTGGACCCTCATAGTCTCAACAACAATTTCTGCTGGTATAATGCTTCCGAGGCATATACCAGGGCGAATGGAGTTTCTTTGGTAGCGGTCTGTGCAGTGGTGCGACGAGTCCATAATACGCCATCTAGGTCGTCCGCCCAACTTTCTTGGGAAGTTCTCAACCGCTTTTCCAGGATCTTGACTATTGTCTTGTTTATGGACTCGGCCTGTCCATTAGCTTGCGGATATCCAACAGATGTGAAACGTTGTTCGATGTTTAAGGACACCAGCCATTCCTTGAGCCTATTGCCCTAAAACTGGGCACCATTGTCCGAGACGAGAACTCTGGGCAGGCCAAAGCGGCAAATTATGTTCTTCCATATGAAGGTCCGCACTCGACTCTCTGTAATGGTTGCCACAGCTTCCGCTTCCACCCATTTGGTGAAATATTCCACGGCCACAATCAGGAACTAATTCTGTTGAGTGCCCCTCGGGAACGGTCCGACGATATCAATGCCCCACTGATCAAATGGACATGCTATGACTGACGGAATCATAGGATGCGTCGGACGATGTGGAATGTTCGCATAGTATTGGCAATCAGGGCACTTTCGAGCGTGGTCGGCGGAATCCTTATCAATGGTAGGCCAGTAATAGCCTTGTCGTATGATTTTCTGGGCAAGAGTTCTTCCCCCGGAATGACTTCCGCAGCTTCCGTTGTGTATCTCTTCCAGCACAGTCTTTGCTTCTTGCGGGCTCAAACACCTCAAGTGAGTCCCGGCAAAAGATCTCTTGTACAAATCTTCTCCCAGTATAAAGTATATGTTCGCTCGGCACTGCACGTTCCTTGATTCCTTCGGATCAGCTGGTAGAGATCCGTCCTTGAGATAGTTCAAGATGTCAGTCATCCAATTTCTTTCTGTGTCGGTTATCATGACAACTGAATTGAGACTCATGACGGATGAGTCAGTAACAGTGAGTAGGATTACTCTCCTTGTGTCCAGAGCCGCTGTTGAGGATGCGTATTTTGCCAAAGCATCCGTTCTTTCATTCCAGGCTCTGTCAAACTTTTCCAGGGTAAATTCCTCAAAGAGGCTGGCTTGCTGCTTGAGTAGCTCAAGATACCTGATCATCGAAGGACCTTTGGTGGCAAAAGTTCCTGAACATTGAGCTTCAACTAGCTGTGAGTCCGTGTAAGCTTTGAGCTTCTGGACTTGCAGTGATTTGGCCAGACGTAGCCCGACTAACAACGCTTCGTACTCAGCCTCGTTATTGGTGACTTTGAATTCCAAGGATATTGCGTAGTCGAGTTCCGCACCATCAGGGCTCTTAAGAAAGATTCCAATTCCTCCCACTCTTCCAGTGGAGGAACCATCCACTTCCAATGTCCAGACATCAGAAGGATGTTTTTCGGTCTGGAGATCTTCTGTAAGCTCCTGATGTTCCAAACTTTGTTCCTCTTTTTCTGTGATTTCCGGTCCGGAGTTGTTAATACCGGATCTGATTGCGATATCTTCGAAAAGGAACATTTGGTTGCTCGAGTTTCCTCATATGATGCTGGCAGAGACTGATTAATGAATTGAGCATCCTCGAGGTTTTCTGGGTGGAACTTCGGCGGAACTGGCTTCCGGACGATTTGCTTGGTGATTAGGCATTCAAATGCCTGTTTGTCAGGGACTTTCTCTGAATCCGCTTCGGGGTATTCCGCTAGGAAATCGGCGAGGACTTGAGCTTTCTTGGCTGACGGAGCCTGATAGCAAATGTTGTATTCACTCAGCTCAATCGCCCACTTAGAGAGTCGTCCAGATTGATCGGGCTTCCCCAGGACCTGTTTCAAAGGTTCCGCAGTTAGTACCACTATTTTGTGAGACTTGAAGTATGGTTTTAACCGCCTTGCGGTGTAAACCAAAGCATATGCAAGTTTCTCAATCTTCGCATATCTTGTCTCCGCCCCAGCAAGGGCTTTGCTAAGATAATATATTGGCAAATGATCATTAGCCTGAATCCGTATTAATACGGAACTCATTGCCTCTTCTGTGATTGATAGGTAGAGGTAGAGTGGTTCTCCTTCGACGGGTTTGGAGAGCAGTGGAGGGGAATGGAGGTACTTTTTCAATTTTTCGAAAGCCTCAGAACATTCCGCAGTCCACACAAAGCTCTCTCCTTTACGGAGGATTTTGAAGAACGAAAGGTTTTTTTCCGCAGATCGTGAAATAAAACGACTTAAGGACATGAGACTTCCTTTGAGTCTCTGTACCTTATTGAGGTTTTTTGGATGTGGTAGATCTAGGATTGCCTTGATCTTCTCGGGGTTCGCACTTATCCCTCTTTCTGTGACCATGTATCCGAGGAACTTTCCTCCTTTCACTCCGAAAGTGCATTTTTCTGGATTCAACTTTATTCCGTACTTCTTAAGGATAACGAAGCACTTGTTCAAGTGATCCACATGTTGTTCTTCAGTTTTGCTCTTGACGAGCATATCATCCACGTATACTTCCATGGTTTTTCCAATTTCTTCCTTGAACATCTGGTTCACCAGTCGTTTGTAAGTGGCTCCCGCATTTTTCAACCCGAAGGACATTACCTTGAAACAGTATACTCCCCCTGCAGCGAAGAAAGCTGTTTTCTTGATGTCCTCCTTGGCCACCCGAATTTGGTAAAAACCTTGATACGCATCCATGAAACTCAGTAACGCACATTCAGACGTGGAGTCAGCTAATTGATCTATCCGTGGCAATAGGTACGGATATTTTGGGCAGAACTTGTTCAACCTGGTGAAATCATTGCACATCCGCCATTTGCCCGGCGATTTTTCGACCAGAACCACGTTGCAAACCCAATCGGAATAACGGACCTCTTCGATGTGTCCTTCTTTCAAGAGTCGATCAACTTCAGCGGATATGATGGCATCCTTGATCGGACCAAAATCCTTCCTCTTTTATCGGATATACTTAATCGAGGGATCCATGTTCAGACGGTGAACAGTAATCCTCGGATCTATTCCCTTCAGGTCATCGGTACTCCAAGCAAACACATCACTGTTGTCTCGGATACAAGCAATGAGCTTCATTTCTACTTCCGCCTTCATCTCTGTTCCAATTCTTGTTTTCTTGTCTGGGCTTCCAGTAACAATCTCAATTTCCTTGAGAGTTTCATGAGGCTCGATTCGCACAGCTCTAGGAAACTTCTCCTTCTGGTTCCCCACTCCAATATGTGGATTCTCCTTTTTGGCCGGAAGAACGACTGGTGGGTCAGAGGTCAAAGTAGTTGTCAGCACGGGGGCGGACTCTCTTCTTGTGGACATAATGTAACATTCCCAGGCTTCACGGACGTTTCCCACCTCTTCTCCAACTCCGAAGGGAGTTGGAAACTTCATTCTGTTTTGGAGGGTGGAGGAAATAGCCCGGAATTGGTTGAGCCCCGGACGCCCAAAGATGGCATTGTAGTCAAGAGTCCGGTCCACCACTACAAATCGGACCGACTGAGTCACCCTTGCTGGGAAAGTCCCGAGTGAGACGTGCAACATAACACTTCCTAAGGGTCGAACAGTTCCCCCTCCAAATCCTAGTATAGAGGTGTGGACCCTCTCATACCGGATTCTCCCCAGTTCCATCTGGTCCAGTGTTCTTTTGGAAATGATATTCAAGGAACTGCCTGTGTCTACCGAAATTTTGTTCACTCGATAAGTCACGATGGTTAACGAAACCACCAGCGGAACATCTGGATTATCAATGTCTTCTCCTCCTGCCGTAGGAGGAGGGATCTCGCTATCATCGAAGGATATAGCGTTTGTACCCCTAATTGCTGGAGCAGCGTACGGTCTATCGTTGTTCCGAATATTTTGGGCAGTCCGCTCTCTTGCGTTCCTACTATCACCTCCAGAGGGTCCGCCTGCGATGGTGTTGATCACTCCGCTGTATGGAGCGTTCTCCATTTCGATATCATCAGCGTGCCTATATGGGTGTCGGTCCGTGCGAGGCTGATAGTTAACCGGCGGAGGTGGCAAGGACAGCGGATGGGGTGGTGGTTCCGTGACAATTTCCTCCCTCCTTCGCTCCGTTCTATCATGCCTGGAAGGCTCATCCACATAGACATGCTCCTTTAGTTTGCCATCTCTTACTAGATGTTCAACCTCGGTTTTCAATTGAATACAGTCATCGGTCTTGTGACCACGTCACTTGTAGAACTTGCAGTAGCCCTTTGCAGGCTTTGGCCATTGGACATCTAGCTTCTTCTCAATGATAGTCGCCAAGATGTCGGATCTTGGCCTATTGAGACGGGTATAATCCGTGTATCTCCTCGGCGGACTCCTTTCTCTGTGGAAGCCTTTATCTCTGTGATCTTTCTTTGGGTCAAACTTCCCCTGGCGTTGCTCTTGTTTCATCGGCTCCTTTCCTTTCTTGGAACCAGCTCTTACTGGAACATTCCTTCGGTACTCCTCTCCGTACATCACTTCTTCGTAGATATCATCTAAATGCTTTTCACTCCTCACTTCCTGGCTAGATAGTTTTCTTCGGAGCTCTGAGTTGAAAGTATTAGCATACAGGTGACGGACCCGTTCCATAATACTGTGTGGCTCAACTCGAAGAACTTCTGCGTGAAAGCGATCTAGGAAGGTCCTTAGATCCTCTTGCTCCCGCTGTATAACTTCTGCCAGGTGCTCCACGGTACGCTTTCTCCTTTTTGATTTCCCAAATCGTGCCAAGAACTTAGAAGAAAGATCTGCATATGAATTTATTGATTTGTTTGGCAAAGCGGTGTACCAATCCATAGCCGTTCCGAAGAGAGTGGATGAGAACGTAAGAGCTTTTGTATTGTCGCTCATTCCCTTGGAATCCATCTTGCTGTTGTACCTTGTTAGGTGACCAACGGGACAAGTATCCCCATAATAGTATTCCAGGTTCGGGATCACGTGATCCGAGTTTCTATTCCTTTCCTTTTCTCTCATGATGTCATCACACAAGGGATTTGGTGCACTAGTAGTTATCTGCTCGTGGTCTTTCACCAGGCGTCCGAGATTCAGAATCTGGGCCTCCAAAACCTTCTGCTGAGCGTATATCTCGTCAGCAGTCATGATCTCTCCTGTCCTCGGATGAACAGCTACATCCGCGGGGAGGTCATCTATTCGGACCACTGGAACAGTTTCTGCTACTTGATCTCCGTCTCTCGGAGGTGCTTGTCGCGGAACTCCTGGATACCTATTATCCCTTTCTTGACACTCTCTCCTTCCGTTCGGGCTTCCCTCACCTTGAACTTGAGAGGCAAATGCCCACCTATCCAGAAGGTCTCGAAAATCCTCTTGAGGTGCCTGATTCCCCAACCTCTGTTGGATCGGACGTTGCCTGTTTCTTGATAATGCAGGCTCTGCTTGAGTAGGAGTAACCACTGGCGGAGTGGCTTGCTGAGGATGGGCATTGTTAGACCCCAGGCATCCTTGGATAATTGTGAGCAATCTATCAAACTGAGTCTCACTTAGTCCGAGGTCACTAGTGCGGACAGTGCGACCATCGGGCATAGTGAACTATTGACTTGCAGTGGGGCCTTGAGCTTCTGCCGGAGAAGCTCGTGTGACTCCCTCTCCATGGCTCGCAGGCACAACATTCTCAGGAACACTTCGGACTCCCCTGTCCGGAGCTTCTCTTCCTTCACCTGAGGATGGGCTGGCTGTGCGCCCTTCGCTCGGATACCTCCTACATTCCCTCCGGCCCACGTGACCCTCCGTCCCCGGGTGGGTGGACGTCCTCGTGGACGTGGTGGTGGAGTTCCTGCGCCTGCAGCGCTAGTCCGCGCTGCCCGTCTTGTTCTTGCCATCAGCTCAACTCAAACACAAAAACTTTTTGTGAATTTCCCACAGACGGCACCAAAATGTTGAGGGGTAAGACCTGAAACACTAACTAACTAAACTATTACAAGCAACCTTATCTGGTCCGAGCTTGAGTACCTGAAAGGACTAAGTGGGGGCGGGGGGGGGGGGGGGGGGGTCAGAATGGGTTACCCGGATTGCCCAAGTCAATCCGGTAAGAGACTTTACTCAAGAGAGAGTTGTAAGCTCTCAATGTAATAGTGATGAGGAAGGTTATAAATCAAGTCCTACTTAGGGATTGTTGCTTACCTTAAGGTCTTGGACCTTGTGCTATATTTATAGTTATCATGTACTTATGAAGAGGTTCATAAGATGATGCCAAGTGTATGATTCAGATCTGGACAACAATGCTACCTTTGGCCCATAGCTCAATAGTGAACAGTAGTCCAATACCGATTAGTGGGCCTGGGAGGGTAGTTTGGACCTTTTCCCTCTGAGAATACTGTTCCGCCTGTCGGGTCCGTGTAAGTCGGACAGATCTGTATGCTTGGTTGATCTGGCCTTGGGTAACTCAAGGTGTCCGTACCTAGAGTTTCACAGAAGTATCTCAGTGGTTCTGTTTATATACGTTTGGTCTTACTGTGATGGCGGCATCCGAGATTCTCTCGTCCGGTCCGTTTGGCGTCCTGGGACTGACAGTTTGTGGTACTCGGAAGGACCATGTGACCTTTTGTCAGGTTCGAAAGTCAAATGTCTAGATTGGTCGGACCTAGCTTAGATGGCTTGTTGACTTGTAAATACTAGTTGATCTGAGATGGTTCCTTTTATGTCGGACCATTCGAAGGTCGGACTAGCTTTTAATGGCTATTTCAGCCTTGATG
Source organism: Plantago major (assembly GCA_026545765.1). Lineage (NCBI taxonomy): Eukaryota > Viridiplantae > Streptophyta > Magnoliopsida > Lamiales > Plantaginaceae > Plantago > Plantago major. Next base: position 29,466,460 of record CM048843.1, read on the forward strand.
CGCTTTAGGACACGCTCTATGGCGCCCTTAACGGATTGGACACATGTCCGTATCAACACTACTTGTTCAAGTGTGATGGTAAGGTTATGGAATACTCTCTACGCGGGTGCGCAGGGATACAAATCCTGGCCAAATTTGTATTGAAACTAGTGGGACTTGGGTGTGTGCAACCTGCGTACACGAATGCCGGACCTAAATAGGCACAAGTCTCTCTTCTTCTCTTGCTGATTTCTTCTCCAAATCCTCAAATGAGGGACATATTTGTTTAAAGGAAACTGTGCAAGCAGAGGCCTCGGACTAGTCTCAATAAGAAAAGGCGGTTGCTCATTATATACTTTTGTCTTATTTATCTTCAATTATATATTCTGAAACTAACACTAAAAAAAAAAAAAAAAAAAAAAAGGTCGAATAACCTATATAAACTAGTTGAACCAAACTTTTTTGTATGCATCAGCTCATTGTTCTGTTCCTCTGTAGCTTTGAACTCCATAAGCAAACTACATATAGGGTGAGTATCTACCATAAAACACACTAGTACGGAGCACAAACAACACGTCATACCAGAAACTAAAAGAAGAAAGACTTCATACTTCTCATTCCTTTCGAGTAATCTTCTTCCTCAGTTGACATCTCATAAACTTCAATTTCTGGAGCTCATTCTTGCTTTTCAGGTACCTTATCTTGGGCAACATCATTTGTGAGTGACATGTTCGTCTTTTTCATTCCCCGAATAAGCAAGTTCCCCGTTAGAAACATTATGACATTAAGTCAGAGAACTATATGAAGTAAAAATATAGTAACTGCCCAAAAATTAGCAAGTTCCCATAGTGAAGTGAAACTGTAGAGTGAGTTAGGCTATGTTCTCTTGAACTAAAATTTACTGAACTGAACTGAACGAAATTGAATTGAACTGAACTGAATTGTAGTATAAAATATAACTAAGCAGAACTGAACTGAATGGAACTGAACTGAACTGGATGAGTTTTCAGTTGAAGAGAACAGAGCCTTATTCTTACAAACAATTGGTAATCAATAAAGACAAGGTATAGGAACACAGTTAATATATAATCTGGAAAGAAAAAGCCAATTCTCAAAATATATTCACCAAAAATCTAGTCTGTCCGGTCTGTAATAAATTATCACTTTTCTTGTATCTTTGAGGTTCTCTACAAATAGTCAAATACTACAAAACAAATACAAACCTGGACCTTTAAGCCTTTCAAATCTCTGATTCTTGGAAGCGCTAGTTGATTTAGAGCCGGCCAGAGGTGAATCTTGGAATTTCTTCTCCTTTCGCCAGATGCGGCTGCGGGGACTCAGTCGAAGAGCTTGAGCAGTAATAATCGAAGTGTCTTTTAGGGATAAAAATGGAGAAGATCAGGGAAGGAATGACCGGGAAGCTGAAGCTGTTGAGAATCATAAAATCTCGTCAATATATTGCACAATCTTCGGAATATATACTTGCTTATTCACTATAGCATACGAGTATATCTTTTGTTAACTTGACATGATACTTCATATCTTTTCCATGTTGGTAGGAATATTCTGCTTCACCAAGTTTTATAGCAGTGTATAAATATTGTGTAGATGAATGAAAAAAAGCAACTTTGCAGCATATGAAGCTATAAACAAATTCTTCATGGTACCAGAGCCAAAACCTGGTTATTGAAACTCACTTATATAAGCCTACCTGCTGCTAAAATAATTCCAAGAACCAAAATGATGGTGGGAGGGTCAGTGACTCATGGAGCATCCCTTCAAGCACAATTCACTAGTCCAAAATCCAACCCAAGGGCCAATACGACGAGTAAAGTCGATTTTATAAGGCCTTGGATAATTGACTCCGGGGCAACGGAGCATATAACTTGCAATAAAAACCTGTTGACAGGAATGAAACGCAGCACAAGCCTTCCTGTTAAGATAACAAATGGAGAAACAGTTCCGGTCAAAAATGTGGGAACCACGCAACTCCCAAATGGACTCAAAATCGACGGCGTGCTTAATATTCCGAAGTTCGAGTGCAATTTACTCTCAGTCAGCAAACTTACGAGAGAATTCAATTGCGCACTCACGTTCTTTCCTGGATTTTGTACCATGCAGGACTTACACTCGAGGAAACTGATTGGAATGGGTAAGCAAGCTGGTGGTCTATATATTATGGAGTCGATGTGAGAGGAGGGCAAGGCAATGTCAGTCAAGGTCGACTCAACTGTTTGGTATCAAAGGTTAGGACACGCATCATATACGAAACTTCAAAAATTAAATTTTTTGTCAAATTTGAGTAGGGATGATTGCTCAGATTGTGATTCTTGTTTGCGAGCCAAACACACCTGTTTACCATTTCCGATTAGTTCCATTAAAACGAAGTCGTGTTTTGAATTGTTACATTGTGACTTATGGGGCCCTTATAAAACCTCTTCATTTTCGGGTGCGCACTACTTCCTCTCAATTGTTGATGACTACAGCAGAGGTGTATGGGTTTACTTAATGAGGCAAAAGTCCGAAGTAACGCAATTTTTAACTATGTTCTGTAATATGGTACAGACTCAATTTGAAAAGCGAGTCAAACGCATAAGTGCCGATAATGGTGTTGAGTTTCAGTCGACTTACATGCTTGACTATTATAAAGAACATGGGATTATTTTTTAAACCTCCTGTGCATATACACCCCAACAAAATGGGGTGGTGGAGCGTAAGCATAGATACATTTTGGAGGTCGCTAGAGCCCTACGCTTTGAAGCAAATTTGCCTATATAATTTTGGGGTGAGTGTATCTTAACTGCAGTTTATATTATCAATAGACTACCATCTCGAGCAATACATGATAAAACGCCTCACGAAATATTATTGGAAAGAACTCCGACTTATGATCATATGCGGGTCTTTGGATGTTTAGTGTATGCTCAAGATAATAAAAGAAAAGATAAATTTTGCGAAAGGGGGAGTCCTGGTATTTTTGTGGGATATCCAGTTGGTCAAAAGGGTTCCCGCATCTATGATATTAAAACTCGTGAAATTAGTACCTCACGAGATGTCACATTTATTGAGAATCATTTTCCTTTCAAGGCTAACAATAAGTTGCTGGAGTTGGAAAAAGATGCATGTAATCCTACAAGCAGGTGGACACCAACGTGTGATGATGAATTGGGGCCTTTTATATCTAGATCAAGCCCTCATGTAACTAATACATTGCATAATTCTCAAGATCATGAGCAATCAGTGCTTAATGATGTGATCCTCAATCAAGATTCTGCACCCAGCATTGGACCAATTAATGATCCCAGCATAGAACATGATCAACCATCAGAGCAAGAACATGTTCAGTTTCCACCAGTAACGAGTCAAGATGTGCAACTCGGAAGAGGTGAAAGAATTGGACAACAACCGAAACATCTTAAAAATTTTGTGACTGACATTCCACCATCCATTGACCACTCACGACCATTCTACTTCAGGGACCTCGAAGGTATACCCCCTGTCTCAATTTGTTACTTATGATAGATTTTCTAATGTTCATAAGGCTTTTTTAGCAGCCATCACTTCACGTGATGAGCCAAAATTTTATTATCAAGCTGTAAAATACCCTCAATGGCGTGAGGCAATGAAAAGGGAAATTGAGGCTCTTGAAGCTAATGGGACATGGAGACTTGTTCATTTGCCACCAAGAAAACGAGCCATTGATTCAAAATGGGTCTACAAAATTAAATATAAACCTGATGGGAAAGTTGAACGATACAAGGCACGCTTAGTAGCAAAAAGATATACTCCTATGCTATAGTGAATAAGCAAGTATATATTTTGAAGATTGTGCAATATATTGACGAGATTTTATGATTCTCAACAGAAGCATTGAACGAAAGCGGCCGATGGGCGAAGCGCTCTGTAAATGAAGACGAAGAAGAAGAAGAACCCCGATATTTACTCCACGCATGTTCTCACTCGCCATCTTTACTTATTAATAGGCGAACCGAACAATTGGCTTAATGGAAGTATGTTCAGTTCAGTTCGTGTTCGACGAACATTACAAACTTTTGTTCGTGTTCGGTTCGATGACATTTCAAAAAAATTGTGTTCGTTCGTTAACGTTCGATTGTTCAATTCGTCACATAAAATCAAATTAATACTCCATCCGTTTCTGTAAAAGTGAAACAATTTTGATTTGCACAATTTTTAAGAAAAATGTGTGGTCCCCCAAAAGTATGTGGTTAAGAATGAGTTTGAGAGTCGAATCGTTTGTAGCCGAGTGGCAAGCTGAGACATCCCGTACCCAAGAGGTCACGGGTTCAATCCCCGAAATGAGTGATTAGTTTCACTGTATGGAGAATGATTGGTGATTAGTGATTTGTTTACGATAAAATTTGTCCAAGTCTATGCATTGTAATTGTAATATTGTATCTAAAAAAAAAAAGAATGAGTTTGAGATATTAATTGAGTGGAAAAGTACATGTGGGCCCAAAAATGTGTGGTTGAGAATGAATTGTATTATTGAAAGAATTTCCATAAAAAGAAATGTAACATATTTACTGAAACGCCCAAAACGAAAAATTGTTTCACTTTTACATAAACGGAGGGAGTATAATACAATAAAAATAAAAAACTTCTAACTGAAATGTCCTAAAACCGTTACATAAACAAAAAAATCACAATAACATTTCATAAATATTGTGGTTCACCTATTTGTATTGTATAAGAATTGCATAATTATTTATAATTATATAGATATAATTACTAATAGTTATATAATATTAATATTAAGTATAATTATGTTATATATTTAATTTGTTCGCGAACCGTTTGTGAACTACCGAACAATAATAAATATGTTCGTGTTCGGTTCGTTATATACACGAACATGTTCGCGAACTGTTCGGTTCGGTCAAACTCGAACACGAACCGAGCGTTGACCGAAATTTTTAACGAACGTCCAGTTTGTTTACACCTCTTATTATTATACCACTCAAACCCATCCCTTTCTTCCACGTTAACGTTCCACTTATCTCAAACCCTCTACTCCAGTGGTCACCTCTATTCCCTTTTCTTTTCTCATTTTCTTAAACTTCACATTTCATTTCTTTTTTTTTTTTTTTCGTTTTTATTTGTAAAATTCATTTTAATCAATTATAATAACTAGAAAATTCTAATACTAGAAAATGAAACCGGAGTATTGTAAATAAATATTTTAAGGGGGGTATCTTTTTACTACCTTATTAGCGTCTCTAATTACACAATAAACCTCCATAGATTAACAATTACGTTTTGGTCCAAAATCTTATTTTTGTGCTTACCAAAAGATTAAACCAAACAGACCTTAAGTAAAAAATTAAAAATTAGACCTTATATCATTTTAAATTATTATTTTTAAAAAAAATCAAATTGGACGCTTTCTGGCAGACTCTGCCAATAATGTTTGTTTCATTAGTTTAAGCATCACCGATGTTAGTTTCACTCGTTTCAGCACCAAATGTGTTAGTTTTAAAAGTTAGTTTCAAAATTAATAATGTTAGTTTCACTAACATTATAATCAATATGTGTAAGTTTCAACATTAAGTATTAGTTTCAATGGTGATTTGGTTTCATGTGAAAGCAAGCTGGATAGTTTCATTGTGGTAAAAAAATAAAAATGAAACTTTATATCATTTTAAATTATTATTAAAAAAATTAAATTGGATGCTTTCTAGTGGAGCTTCTTATTAATGGCGAATGCGGAGCAGAAGCTCCGCCATTAATGGCAGAGCCTCTGCTCGACAAATTTTATTATTATTTTTTATTATTTTTAAAGAAACTTTAAGGCTTGTTTGGTTTCTTTTGGAAAATGTGTTGGGACAACCAAAAAATGGACCTAAATGTAATTGTTTGTTATTAGTTGTTTCTAATCCGTAATTTTCAGTCTATGGCGGTTAATTTTGAGAACGCTCTTCATAGGAGGGTATGAAAATGTAATAATCTCATATTTTAATAATTGAGAATAAAATTATAACAAAATCTAAAAATTTAAAACACACATATATTAGTTAGAATCTAAAGTAATAAACTTAAACACTACATATGGTAAATATTCGTTATAAGAAATGTGTTTCGATTGTTTAAGTATAATTAATACGTTTAAAATAAACAAAAATAAAAAAGAAGTAATGAAATTGAAACAACAAATCAAATAAAAACAAATGAAACCAACCAAACTAAACTAAAACAATGACAAATGAAACTAGACAAATTAAAGAATTAAAAAGAAGAGCATAAATGGCCATATTAAGCGTTGGAACGGGTTCCAGCATTTGAAACCTGTTCTACCGCTGCGGCACGCCGTTGCAGATTGTAATGTTCATATGTATAGTCTGACGGTATGTTATTATATATGATATTGGATGTGCACTTAAAAGAATTTTTTTGCGTTGTAGTACCTGTAATTTTCAAATACAATTAAAGATTAAATTTATTTACTGTCGAAAGTTCATAAACACACAGCAATAGCGCTAAGTTAACTCGGGATGTCGTTCTCCACGGACACTTGGCATAGGAACAAACAAGTAACGTCTTAATTATGCGTGTAGAAAGCAGACAGATTATAATTAAGTAAACAGAAGATTAAGTCCCAATTGAATTCTAGTAAGGTGATGAAATCGATGGTGGTGATGGTGTAAAGGAACCCCGACCAATCTCGTACTACGCTACTTCCAACTTCCTAGTTAATATCCTACACGATTACCTATAACGACAGCAGGGCATAATACTACCAAGGTGCGGTCGATACCAGTACCCCTACTCAGTTCAATGAAACTACTGTGTCACTCAGCAGAATATCACACCACAAAAGGATGTATAGAGTTGTATAATCACGGTTTACGTCTAAGAACTATTTCATTAATATAACACCGCATATAAAGAAGTAGCACATTAGAGTTTCGGCGGTTCGCCTTTACAATAGAAAGTTATCTACTCATAGAATTAAACAGAAGACAGAAATCGAAAAGAGAAGAAGAAAAGAGAAGCTTAGTCTTTGATGTCTTCGTGCTGCTTCTAGGGTTTCCTCCTTCTTCTTGCTGACGGCTAGGGTTTTGGGGGTTTCACTTCCCCGAGGACTGGTTCTCTCTCAGAAGAGCTGCTTTGATCGCCGTGTGTGATTATGAGAACCCAAGGCACTTATTTACAGTGGAAAATTCGTGCTCTGGCCGCCTATGATGATTAAGGAAGGTTAAATGGCGTGCTCTGGCCGCCTATGATGATTAAGGAAGGTTAAATGGCGGGCTCTGGCCTGTTGGAATTTGAAAAAAGTCCGTTTTCTAGAAATTTCGGTAAACTGCGGTCCCCTTCGATATTGCCAGAGTCCTGTCTATTTTCTTCGTTCTTCAATTTCGGGCCTCGTAACTTCGTTTCCTCGAAAAGTGTCCTTTTGCATTTCATGTTTTTTCGAGAGCTTCGCAACGGTAGGTAGCACGACTTCATCGGACTTCTCTAGATCCATGTAGAATTGTCTTGTTTCCTTATTTTCCTCGATTTCGCCTAAATATGACGTTTGAAATTTATGCAATTCCTCAAAAACGCGATCATGACCTACAAAATATGCAAGAAGTTGGTAATTGGCCATAAATGATGTAAATATTGAATCTTGGGCAAAAAATGAGAGTCTGAAAGCATGCAAAATCGCACATTTCATTGTTACATCACACCCCTAAACCAGTTTCTAGCTCATCTTTGAGCAAGGTAATAACAATAAAGAAGAAGTGACTATGAAATGAGTAAAGAGCATAAACCGATAAGCAACTAGTCTCTAAGGTTACATACTCCACTGACTCACTTAGTTTCAACTCAGACCTCTATGACTCCACAACAGACAGATAATAAGTATGTATTCCTCACTACAGCCAGCGGTCACAAGCATAACCTAATGTCCTTCAAGGCATATTTTAAGATCATCACCTCGCGGCAATGTCATGAAATCCTGCTCCCACAAATCAAGGCACAAATCAAAGTAGTACTCAGGTTGGCTCGGTAAGTAAAATAGGTAGGATAATATAGAGAAATAGTGGCTAAGCATCATCAAAAGATGAGAAAGTTAATGTAAAGGCGACTTCAGGGGGACTTATCCTTTCGGACACCGAGTTCCTTCTTTTAACTTCGTCTTCTTTCAATGATATTTCTCCATCTTCTTCTTCATCATCGTAAAACACTTCATCGGTTACTGCACACATAGACTACTTGCTCCTTTTTTTTCTTTGTTGCAGTCGTTTATCGACCCGTATATGTTTTGTTGGTCATCATTGGGCTTTTTTAGTCTCTACATTTTTTGGTAGTGTCTGTTTTACCGAATTTCGCACTTTTGTACGTGCTGGTTTGGTATACATGCCATCAACCCTCACGGACATGTAGCTTTTTAGGGCCACGCCGGTATGTGGGATGTGATGAGCTCAAATTATACTCTAAAAAGCAATTAGAGAATAAGCTGTAGTTGTAAACTAAAGCCTAACTCGTGATCGATCTCTAGGGAATTAATTAAGCTATGTAGCAGTGAGAGTAAACAGATACTTGCGAGTAACAATCTGATTTATGGTTTTGTTTATACTTCTAACTAGTTTAACTAAAGCTAAGATAACGATTAACAATGAGAGAAAGATGAATACAGTAGCAAGATCCAATTATGCTAATTCGAATTAGAGATAGCACTCATATTTGTCACACGGTCGTTGTACAGAAAATCAATCAATTCGATTCAACCAATTGTTCTTAGAAGATATTATACTGGAGAAATCGTGAGTCGTCAATTCACGATCCTTAAACATGAACAATTTAGAGAATTTAATACGGACTTATCGAATTGAAGGTTTTTACGAAGATTTAATATGAGACTAACCTATATGAGTGCTTTGATAAACCCTAGAACGAATATGCATAATCTTAACATACTACTGTATTCAAAGGTGTTTAGCTACTCATAATTGATGATTGCATGCAAAGATTCATGGTAATAATCATGTGAAACATAGATGAAAAGCTCGCATGCAATAACATACAATTCAATCAATAAGATAAAGAACGAATTGTAAAGAACAAAGCAATTGAGAAATCAATACCAATAATCTTGATTTGATGAACAAAATCAATGAATAACCAAGCTCCAAATATGTCTCAATGTTAATGTATGGCTCTTGGAGATTTATTCAAATCTAGGTTAAAATAAGTATGAAAGAATAGGAATCAAAATTCTAATCTAATAAGGAAAATAAAATTAAATCTGCGTTGCTCGCCGCGGCGGAAGAAATAGCTCGCCGCGGAGAGCCTTCTTAATCGCACTGTATATCCAGCTCGCATAATCTTTCCGCGGCGAGCTTCAATCTTCAAACAAGAGCTTCACTCGCTATATTTCATTGCGGCGGACTGATTTCCTCGCCACGGCGAGCCATGCTGGAACATCCAATGCCAAGCTCGTAAAATCTCACCGCGACGGACTGAATCCCTCGCTGCGGCGAGCCATGCTAACCAGCTTGTCTTCAAACGGCTCAAAAGACACAGATTTCTACAAAACACAAACAAAACACCAAAGCGTAAAAACGAACTAAAAAGACTACAAAACTAAAGACAAAGACTCACAAAGATCGCTAAAAAAGACCAAATGAAACGTTAGAATATTGTCTCATCAAAATCCCCAAACCGAACCTTTGCGCGTCCCCGAGCAAACACACAACCTAAACACACTAGACTCTAAACCATGTAGACAAACAAAGAGTCAAATTCCCAAGCGACCGAATCTACCATTGAAAACATTAAATTCAAAAGATGCAAAAATTTTGTTCTCAACCTAACCTTGGCAGAAATAGTAGGCAGGTAATCAGACCCGATCGTTTCTCAAGTAAATAACAATTAAGCCTAACCCAATAGTCCCTCACAGGTGTATAAAGTGTATCACTCACTCTCATGGAAGTATCCATATAGGGTATAGCTCAAAAAAGTAAACTGGGAAGATGACTTTCGTCACAAGGATGTCTCAAATATCTTATGCTATTGTACCCGTCTCACTGAGTCGAAAGGGACTTTGGCACATGGCTGTATTCCTCCAAAAAATTCGAACAACTGGAACTGCTCCCTTCATCCATTTCAAAACAACATCAAATCTCATAATGCTTCACTGAATTCAGTGCGTGGCCACTTGGGCTCTTTTAATCTCAATTTTTTGCAGGTGTCTGTTTTACCGAAAGTCCGCACTTTTGTGCGTGTCAGTTTGGTATACGTGCCATCAACCCTCACGGACATATGGCTCTTAAACGCCACGCCGATATATAGGTAGTATTTGAAATACGCCTAACACGACTAACGGTGATCAATAAAGACCATAGATCCACCCCGAGATTCAAATATCATAAGTTAAGGGAACAGTAGATAGATTTCCGCAGCACAATTATAACAGCTCATAATATCCATAGTGAACAATCCTCTCCCCAAACCAGTTCGACAGAACAGGGGAAAATAAAATCCGCAAAGTAAAGCATGCTGTTCGTCATCCCCAACGAAACTAAGTACACACAAGTATGTAAAGGCGCAAGTAATACGTAAAAACTTGCACATCCCAGGAGATCACACAATAACAGGTGTCGGTACAATATTTTTTCTTCGGCTAGGCTCGTCATAGGCTTTTGGACTACAGGGCTAACCAGACTTGCTATTTACAGGAGAAACGACCTTGCAGGATTAAAAGCCTACTACACTACTTCTAGTTAGACATTAAAAAAAACGTAAGCAGCAAGAGAATTTACCATTCGCAATAGACGTTCGACTTGGTAATTGACTCAGACTCACCACAAGAGAAAATAAAACTACTAACATCTATACTGGACTCAACTGGAAAGGAAATATAAAACTGACACGTAAAGGTGGCTAACCTACCACCACAGTCACATAACAAAAAACAAGTGGCTAACATACCACTTGAACAGAATACATAAAAATAAAAAATAAAAAACACAGTACGAAATAGAGTACAAAACGAGATAGCTTTAGCTAAAGATACAGTCGACCACCTCCCCAAACCTAAACAAGTGCTAGTCCCTAGCAATGAATAGTGTAAGAACGACTGTATAAAATGACCAACCATAGTGTTGTCTCAGCAGGGGTGATCAGGCGGATCTAGAGGGGCCACCACCGAATCGCTGCTCCCAGAAATCCTGCTGCGCCTTCCAGAGTGCGCCTGCCTCTCCAAGCTCTCAAACGCACGCTTGCGCTTGGCCCCGAATTGCGTCAAAATCATCCATCACATGCAAGTGGAACAACTTCCTTCCAGTGAGCAATCCTTCAGCAGTAACATTTGGCAGGACCGCAATGCCAGCACGTCGACACAAGGAAGTGATAAGGAAGGGGAAAACCATCTTGTTACCCCAAGGGCGAGTATGAATGTGCTCGAACTGTGCGACGATCACTCTTCCAATGTGGATAGGGGTTCCAGCCATGATATCCCGGAGAGTAGGTCCGAAAACGGATATGAAGAAATCCACATGCCCTCCTGGGCAAAAGGAGTTGCCGAGCCAGTGGTAGAAGATGTGGAGCTGCTCATTAGGGATCCGGCAAGTTGCCCTCAGCTGATCGTCTTCGTCGGGGGTCTTGAAGAAGCGGTTAATGGCACTAGGTGAAAATTCCACATATCCCCCACGACCTGGTACCCAAGCAGTGTGTGACTGCTCATCAACCTTCCTGTCAGCATAATTCGCATAGAACTCCATCACAAGATCACGATCATAGGAGCGGGCATTTTCTGCCAATTTCATTCACCTCCTAGTTTGCAGCATCTCTTTCAGGGGGGTATTGTATTCCAAAAACAACTTGGTGTATTTACGTTCCCCTGTCAAATCCACCCCGAGATCGACGATAAACTCCATGTTAGCATGTTGTTGCCTGTAAACCAAGCTCCTTGTAGTGATAAGATGAGGGCCAAAATTAGCCGTGCTCTGCTCGAGTCACCACGGTGGAGTGTGCGTCGTGCCCTAGGAGCCATGGAACCTGCGAAGAAGATGTTAGTAGATAGTGGTGGGGTTAGAGAACTACCTCCCCAAACCTATTCAAGAACATGCAGGTGATAACAAAAGGGTAAGAGATAGAAGAGAAAACGATCTCCCCAAACCTATTCACAATCCTGTAGCAACACACAAAGCTCACGCGATAATATCAAACTACAATCAACCACATAAGTCAAGAAGACCTTGAAAGAAAAAGGGAGAAAGGAGTTGAAAACAATGTACCTTGTGAGTATGGGATGAAGTATAGAAGAAGAGAGATTTTTATGTGGTAGGAGTGAGAAAAATCGAATAGGAAGGGAGGGGGAGAAAAGAGAATAAGAAGGAAGAAGGAAGATGATATATAGCGTAAAAATTACGCTAGGAATGGGTTTTTTTTTTTTCGTCATGGCGAAGGAAGTCTCAAGCGAAAGCTTTCTTTATCGCAGATAAATATACACTCGTAAGATCTCGCCGCGACGAAGAATAAATCTCGCCGCGGCGAAAATTTACGAGACAAAAACTGGGGAAGAGAAGAGACGCTCGCCGTGGCGAAGCAAAAAACTCGCCGCGGCGAAAATTTACGAATGCACAAAAAGGAACAGTGAGACCACGTCGCCGCAGCGAGAACAATTGTTTTTCGAAAATTTTTTCACTTGCACTGTTCGGCCTTGTCGCAAGATCGAAGCTCCAAGCCTCAGCTAGAGTTTACGAGTTTCCTCGTATGAGTGCAAAGGTCCCACTTTCCAGAGACACAATTAAACTAAAAACAAGCAAACGCATAAACAAATAGTCTAACAATATGAAATAACAAGCAAGTGTACGGAATGAAAAATCAGTCTAAATGAATGAAAAAACAAAAAAGGGGGCTTTTGTTTATAGTCGTTAGCTTGACTTCTTCCATGCTGGAGCTAATTGAGCTTGAGGTTACCTGCCTCCTCTGTCCCCATGGTCACTCGTGAGCGAGAGTAGGTGTAGAGTGGACCGGTGTGTGCTGCAATGTAATTTCTGGTGTCAACCTGTGCGGGAGAATATGATGTGGTGACAGCTTGTAACTCGCGTTTCTCACCGCGAGCCTGGATAGTACATGTACGACCATAAAGATCGACTATCATACGAGTATCCTTGTTGAATGGGCGCCCAAGAAGCAGTATGTCCTTGTCCATCTCTTTGATCTTAACCTGTAGTGACTCAACAACCACGAAATCCGTCATAAACACATCTCCTCCAATGGTTACTGGGACATCTTCAACAACTCCCATGCATTTGGTTCGAGTACCATTAGCCATGGTCACAAAGCATCTTCTCGGTTCTAGACCCTTCAGGTTGAGTTTCTCATAAGTTTCGAATATCATCAAGTTAACTGCAGCTCCAGTATCAATAATACCTGTAACCTCAGAAGAACTGCCCATCCCGACAACCAAATCGAAACTGCTTGCGTCACTAATGCTCTTCTCTTCCTTCTGGATCATCTGAGTTGGTCCTGCATTCGCCTTCTCTTCTGGAATTGCTGGACCAGATGTTATCACCCTTCTTGCATCCTGTGTCGGTGTTGCCTCAACTTGGGAAACCATCTTATCATGGGTACAAGTGCAAGTCGTAATAACGGTCTTAATTAATCTTGGCTTGTCAAAAACTACCTCCACAGCAAGTATTCTGTTATTCTCAACAGTCGCGGGGAGTTTACCCTTCCCTCTTTGTTGGAAGCGCCTACCAAGTCACCAAGAGTCTTCTCCAACCTCTTTTGCGATTGCTCAATGTTTTCAAACCTCTTGTCATTCTTGGCTTGATTCCGTTGTGCTTCTGCCCAAAACCTCTCTAATCTCTCCATGTGAGCTCTAATCTCCTGATCAGCATTTCGCGGTGCACTAGTAGGCGGAGACCTAAATCATTGTGGACTCGTCAAACAGAGCTTCAACTGGAACTGTTGTCTTTGGAACTCTTTGTGGTGCATTCTCATAGAAGTTACCTCCATAGGATAAATTGGAACGGTCGGGGTTGAAAGGTTGCACCTTAGTGGCGCCTGCATTCATTCCCGGATTTGGTTGCCATCCACCACGCTGCCTGTTCTGCACCCTTCAAATGATCTCCGGAGTTGGGTTCTCCCCCATAATCTCAGGAAGTATACACATACTAGCCCCAAGCCCGAAATTACCACACAAATTACACCTCTCGTTAACTGGAGCCACCGGTGCAGGGATAGTGCCAAGCATCCTCATCTCCTTAATCTGTTCGGCCAATTCAATAGTACTGGGGCCTGGTGTTTGCTCCACGGCTTTAACTTCAGCACTCCTTGGTCGGCCTCTGGTTCCCTTAAGCTGGGAGATGCCGGCAAGCTTCTCAAAAGCCGCATTCAATGCAGCCGGAGATGCCGTAACGATAGATCCATCCACGGTCATATCCACCATGTTCTGTGCTTCCCAATCGAGTCCCTCATAGAACTTGCAGCATAAATCCATCTCACTCTACCTATAGTGAGGGCATTGAGAGAGCAAGTGTTGGTCCAGATAACGGCAAAGTAAAAGACTAGGGGGGGGGGGGTGAATAGTCTTTTAAAACTTTTGTCGATAACAAATATTTCTCAGATATCTGAATGGATATCTGATACTTAGAATCGAAAGGAAGACTTAATAAAGATAAGTGTAGAAACAGTTAATAAGTGTGTGTGTGTGTTGTCAAGTATAAATACGTAAATGTAAATGACACAAAGAAGTATAGTGGTATCTGGAGGTGGCGTAATCCTCCAACTAATCCACTTCGGTCTATCAGAGACCTAGAATTCACTAGAACAGATAATTGAGATAACCTTACAAAAATCCTATTCTAAGATTCTGAACAATTGGTTCCCAACCAAAAGTTCCCCCTGAGTTGTTCCCTAGCTTTTTCAGCCAAGTACTACCTATACTCAGAAACCTTTGAGTTGTTCCCTAGCTTCCCAAGCTAAGTACTTCCTACACTCAAAAACTTTGGAGTTATTCCTTAGTTTCTCAAATCAAGTACTTCCTATACTCCGGTAACCTTGGAGTTATTCCCTGATTTTTCAAACTAAGTACTTCCTGTACTCCACGCCGGTTTCGGTGTTGGTTTCGGTTTGAGTTGTCAGAAGAGCGTCTTAATAACTTTTCAGTTATTCAGATAGCTCTATGAACTTAGTTACTTAATACACTTTACAGCGTATGGTATCTAGTTCGATTTTACTGACCCAAGTCTTATGATATCTGTTCAAGAGAATGAATCTCAGATAGTTGATCTTTTGATTCAACTCCTTCACAGATAGCTTTGCTTGTTTAGGATCAGGACACTTAGAACTTCAGTGTTTACTCAAGATCACAAGCTTTAGTCGCAACAGAAAGCTTTGATAATAAGTAAGTTGCTTTGAGAGAGTAGGATGTTCAGAGTTCTATGTTTCAGCGTATGCAATGTGTCGTGTGTGTCTCTCAAGCTGTCTAAGTGTTGATATTTATAGATGGATTTGAGTGCCATTTGAATAGTATCCGTTAGGCTCAAATTCAAACTATCGATATCTGTGTGTATAATCTTTATGTGTTTTGTCTTCTTCTCGTATGGCCGTTGCTTTTACTCAGACATCTCTGTCCGTGCATTAAATGCTTTGTACTATACTTTTTGTCCTGTAGTGTCAACGGAACTATGCTTTGTATCAGAGACTAGACTTGTTGTCTGATTCTTTGCACATCCTTATCTTCATTCTTCAGATACCATTTGTATTGATTGAAACAACTTTGTTTGCAATATATGTTTCTCTTTCAGAAACGTGGTTAATGCTCAAGGTATCTGAGAATAGATATCTGTGGACACTTTCCTTGTTTTCAGATATGCATCTCATTTCTCAGATATCTCTTGTGACACAGTTTGTTTGAAACTGTTCGCGTCTACAAGATATCTGGCTAAGATATCTGAATAATGATTCGATAATCTTGTGCGCTTTTCAAATCTTCAAAAGTTGTTGAGCTTTCTGCTTGGATGTCTTCTTGGTCTTTTCTTCATAAAATAAAAATTACATTTTGAGACCTAACATCCTATACAAGATTAGCTAGACTATCATACTTAGTGGGTTTCCTCTTTTACAATGTTCAAGTGAACCAAGAGTACTAATCACCTTTCTGAGACTAAGATAAGTCATCATGTTGCTGAACAAAATCTAAATAGATATTCTAACAAAATATCTAACAAATTTCCCCCATTTTGATCAGTCAACGATGACTATCTTCCCTATTACAAATCTGGATGAGGAAACAATCCACCACTTAATCATTTCTTGAGATCTTTCAAATCATATAATTAAGTGCAGAAAGTAGACATCAACCAAATCACAAGGTGTGATCTTTGCTGACAAGTTATCTTTTATAAAATACTATCTGAGAGTAAGTTCTTCAGATAAGTTGCAACTAAGGATTACAGATAACTTTAATACATAACACATTTAAGCTCAGTCAGCAAGATACATCAAAAATTACATAGTAAATTAGGACAACAGGAGTAACCAAGCTCCAGGTAAACATCCTAAAGAACTAGTCTTCAAGTCTTCAATCTTCAAGTCTTCAACAAAATTTCTATGGATCAGTTTGTAAATTTCCTATCTCCAAACCTTTTGATGTCATCAGAATAATCATAAAGAAGAGTTCTGACGAGCATCTCTGTGTCTCTGGCAAATCCACAGACCTCTTTATAGGTTTTGGTAGGATTTTTCTTGGCAAAATGCTTGACCCATAGGTATTTTCCCCACTTCCAGGCATGCTCTATTCTGATATCTGAAAGCTTGAAGTATCCATAGATAATCTTCAGATATCTGATGTCACCCTTGTATTGATCTTCTGTCAGATAGAACGACTCATAGGGTTCCACAAGTCTTGGTCTTGTGCCTGTTCTGTGATATTCAGAATTTTGTGCACATCATCTGGCTTTCCATATGGACAATCATCAGAGAGGTCCTTCTTCATGGCTTCAGTTCTCTTGACAACTTCAAAATCCAACCATGCTTTGATGTGATTGGTGTTGATCAAGGTAGGTTTATTCTTTCTCCATGCCATAAGCTGTTTGAGGATTGGTTCTGGAAATCTTGAATTTACCAATAGATGCTTAAGTTCCAAAATCCAATAGCCATTTTTCTGATTGATGCACCAGAGATGAGGAATCATTGTCATACTTCGGATACTCAATTTTGGCTTCTTCCGCCTGAGTGGAAGTTGACTTTGTCTTTGTTCAGCTCTCAGTCTGTTCCTTTTCTGTCTTGAATTCTCTTTGGGGTTGTTGCTTGAAGAACTACCACCCTGGATAGACTTGGTATTTCCAGAGGGTGTTTTAGCTGCTAGGGGCTTTGCAGCTATGGGCTCAGTTAGGCTTTCAATTTTCCTTTTTTTACGAAGAGCTTTTTTCTCATTCATCTCTTCATCATCATCATCATCAATTCTTCTTGTGAGATCTTTCTTCTTTTCTTCATTGCCACAGGATTTGACCTTCTTCTTCTTCTTCAGAAGATTCATCAATCCCTCTAACTTGTCTTCTCCTTGGAGCCTTGGTACTCCTTGGAGGTTTCTGTGCCATGGCCCTTGTTACCATTTTGGTTCCTTCAGTAGGTCTCTGGGAAGCAGCTTGACTTAAGGAGGATTCACAGATTCTGAGTGGTGGCTGGGATGTTTTTCTTCTTCCTTTCTGAGCAGCACCAGCTCCAGATTTCTTCTTGTTTTCATCTCCTTCTTCCCATTCCCCCTGACTTTGAGGTCCAGATTTGTACTTTCTTTCCCCTTAGTCATTGTTGGGCATCGGTCTCATAAAGGAATCTGAGAGAGAGTCAAAATGCCCTTGTAAATAGTTGTAGGCAGTGACCAACTTCTGAAGTTCGGCTTTGAGCTCCTGATTTTGTTTGATAAGTCCATTGTCCTTATCAGTGAGCTCTGCCAATGGGCCTAGGATGGCATCTGCTTTTCCAGCAGTGTAACTTGCCTCTTGAAAAGCATTTCCTGTCTTGAATTCTCTTTGGGGTTGTTGCTTGAAGAACTACCACCCTGGATAGACTTGGTATTTCCAGAGGGTGTTTTAGCTGCTAGGGGCTTTGCAGCTATGGGCTCAGTTAGGCTTTCAATTTTCCTTTTTCTGTGAAGAGGAGCTTCATCTTCATCAGTCTCTTCATCATCATCAAGATCAATTCTTGTGAGATCTTTGCAGCCTTCTTCATTGCCCTGGGATTTGATTTGACCTTCTTCTTCTTCTTCTTCAGAAGATTCATCAATCCCTCTAACTTGTCTTCTCCTTGGAGCCTTGGTACTCCTTGGAGGTTTCTGTGCCATGGCCCTTGTTACCATTTTGGTTCCTTCAGTCGGTCTCTGGGAAGCAGCTTGGCTTGAGGAGGATTCACAGATTCTGAGCGGTGGCTGGGAAGTTTTTCTTCTTCCTTTCTGAGCAGCACCAGCTCCAGATTTCTTCTTGTTTTCATCTCCTTCTTCCCATTCCCCCTGACTTTGAGGTCCATATTTGTACTTTCTTTCCCCCTTAGTCATTGTTGGCTGACTCAGTCTCATAAAGGAATCTGAGAGAGAGTCAAAATGCCCTTGTAAATAGTTGTAGGCAGTGACCAACTTCTGAAGTTCGGCTTTGAGCTCCTGATTTTGTTTGATAAGTCCATTTTCCTTATCAGTGAGCTCTGCCAATGGGCCTAGGATGGCATCTGCTTTTCCAGCAGTGTAACTTGCCTCTTGAAAAGCTTTTTCAGCTAAAGACACATCATCGTCCCTTGTCATTCCCAGATCTTTCTGAGCAATGATCATGCTAGTTGTTCTCTGAGTGATGAGCTCAGTGAACTTTCTCATTTCAGAGGGGACTGAGGCAATTACTTCCTTGTTTTGTGAAGACATCTCCTTATTCAGAGTAGCTAGTACTTGGTACCTGCTCATGTACTCTTGAGAGTGGACGTTTGGCAGTTTGTTGAAGATTGTAGGAGCAATCAACTTTCTTTTTAAGTGAGAAACCGCTAGATGTTCATGGCGGTGTCCTGCCAAAGTCTTGTCTTCTTCATCATCTGAGGGATTAGCCCAGTGATCTTCATCCTCTTGGACATTTTCATCAATCGTATCAAGTCCAGCAACCATCTCAGAGATTGGTTTCTTTCCTTTCTGGGAGGAGGATGGTGCTTCTTTCGAAGATGATGCCGCCTTAGCATCATGCTTGTCTTCAGATAATTCTTCAGTATCGAGTTCTTTGGCGATCTCTTGAACAGCATCCCGTAGCTCGCTAACCGCAGAGTAAGCATTCATTTCTTTGAGGTATTGATCTTCTAGTTGATCAAGCCTTTCTCTGGATTGAGCTATTTGATCTTCCAGTTGAAGATGGAGCTGTTGTTATTCTTTCAACAGTTGTTTGAGTTGAGCACTTCTGGTCTGAGTGTTTAATATTTTCCGATTGGTTTCTTCAGAAATCTCAACTACTTGTTCGTGTTGGTGAGAAGATGGATGAGTAGATTTCTGAGGTGATGAAGACGGAGATTTCTGTGAAGTCTTCTCAGTTTGCTTTTCAGCAGCTGAGGCATTGTTTCTCTGTGAAATTCCTCCTGCCTCAGTGCAGGAGCATCATCATCATCCTTTTTGTCATTATCATCCTTTTGGTGATGATCAGTGGGAGGTTCATCAAAGAAATTTTCATTCATTTCTTCCTCCTCATCATCTTCAGATACAAGATTGATCACTTCCGGGATAGTAACCTTCTGCCCATTAACTTCTTCTTGTTCAGAAGGTATGAATTGCAGAGTCTGGGGCAGAACTGGCTTGAATGCCATCTGTAATCTTGTCTGATCATCTGCCTGTTCAAAGGCATGTATCAAACTATGCGCCACTTCTCTGGAAAAGTCCTTGTAGTAGTAGTAGAATCAGATGTTGTTACAGAGCGAACATTTCTTTGACATATGTTTCCAGGTCAAGAGCTCGTGCCCGTCTGGTTGGTTGATCAGTTATTCTCAATATTTCAGAGAGATCAGAGCACCTTAACTTCTGCCATTTCTTGAAGCATTGAATGTGCTTTGGCAAAGTGTGAGCTTTGAAGAAGTGAAGTAGGTCCCTTGTCTCTTCAATGGGAACCTGCTTTGCATCTGTTTGAGCCTGAAAGAAAGAGTTTTGAGTGAGTTTCAAAACTTTGGTAGATATCTGAGTAGAAGTGTAGTTTAGTTTCTGAGTTACCTGAGTATGAACATCAGGCTCAGATACTTGTTCTACTGGGACAATTGGTGTCTCAGATATCTTGTGGTGAGGTGGAGACTTGGAAGTCTGGTCCTCATCAACCTTTCTTTCTTGAACCTGAGAAGTACCATTATCACAATACTTAGGAAATTTTATCAAGAAGAGCTTTAAGTGACAAGTCAGATATCTGAGAGGTCAATTACCTCCATGGGAGGCTCAGATACTTGTCTCTCAGAGACTTGTGCAGTCTCTGGAATCTTTTCTTGTGATGAAGCCCTTGATGCCTCATCAATTTCCATAGGTGCAGGGGATGTCGCAACTTTGTCCCCTTGCACTTCTACTTCTGATTGAGCCTGTAAGTAGATAGTATTGAATAATTTAGAAGAAGTTTTAAGATAACCCAGGCTGAAGAGTACTTATTACTGATTTTCATATACCTTCAAGTTTGAAAGCTCAGTGATGTGTGCTTCAGAAACCTTGTTGGTTTCTGGGTTTGTCTCTGGTATTTCTGCCTTATCTTCTTCCATCTCAGTTGGAGCCTGTTAGAAACATTTATCATTAATGATCATACAAACATTTTTACTGAAAAGTTAGTTCTCTTTAAGAATCATTTACCTGTGGCACAGGCTCAGATTTCTCAAGAGTTGAGGTTGAAGGAACCTCTTTTTCAGTATCTGAGGTAAGCTTTTTAGCTTCTTCTTGTTCTTCCGTTTCTAACTCATCCTGTAGCAAAGAGATTCTTATAAGGTAACAAGATTTATAAGTATAAAATTTTCACAAGGTAAGAGTTAAACCAGTCATTTACCCGAGCAGTTTCAGGCTGATTGGTCTCTGGAACTTGTGACCTTTCTATACATTGGCCGTCTTGTCCCAGTTCAGTTTCTTTGTTTGAAGTTTCTGGTACTTCACACCTTCCCTGAGTATGCAACTCAGTTGCCTCCCCTGGTTGATCATTCTGAGTAGATGTCTCAGTTTGATCCCTCTCATTGAGTTGGGGAACCTGCTCAATTACAGGATTTTCTTCAGCATACTGTATTGCTGGTATTTCAAAATGGAGTTCATTTACCATTTCATCAACCACTTGTGGCTGTTGTGGTTGTTGTGGTTGTCTGGAAGCAGAAGATTGATCAGTCGAATGTTCTTCCAGATTCTTAGATGTGGCATTTCCATCAGCATCTGCCAATACTAAGATACCACTCATCAGGGCTTTGTGAAGTTGTGCAAGAGAGTCATTCCCTGATGATGTGTTTGCACCAACAACCTTTGCTATAGGTTCAGCAACCTGTGGTGTAGGTTTTTCTTCAGATACCTTATCACCAGTTACTTGTTCAGTAACCTTAGCCCTCTTTGATTTTTCTAGGACTTGAGAGATGACTAGTTCATCATCTTCATCGTCAGAGCTCTCATCAGCATTGGGAACTGATTGGTCCATTATTCCTGCGGTTTCTGCAGATGGGGCTTGGTGTTTTTCACCACTTTTGGCAGCATTCATGAGTTCATCGAAGGCTTTACGCAGAGTCGCAACATTTCGAAAGCACTTTCTTGCTGAGTCTACTTGTTCAGTAGGTGATAACTCTTTTGCAGCATTAATGAGTTCATCTGCCCATGTTTGTAGAATTGACAACCTCTTTGGGTGTGTCTTCTGATTTGCATCAGACTTCTTTCTTGAAGTTCTGGGCTTCTTGGTCGCAACCTTTCTTCTTGATATCTTTTCAGATTTTCTCTTCTTAGGACCTTTGAGACCCAGTAACCTTTTTCATCAGATTTGTATACTCATACTTGTAGAGTAAGTTACGGTTGGCTATTTCACCCGTCTCTCTGAGCTCAATGCCAAGCTTTTCCAGAAGTAGCATATCTTCGCACCATATCCCATCGTGGCCTTCGCTCATTAGTCCTTTAATAATCTTAGGCTCAAGCCTGAATCTTCTTCACAAATTTCATGAAGGCGTATTTTCCCAGCTTGAAAGGGTTTTCCAAATTTTGTCTTGATTCAAAGAAGAACATCATGATCCATCGTTCTTGGCTTATCCGGTCAAGACCTCCTTGTAGACCATCAAAGCATCTGTGAAGAATGCAAGCCAAGATATCCCAAAGGAACCAACAGATGTCCGGTTCGGATGTCAAGAAGTTTGAACTCGATGGTGTATCCGATTTCAAGATCACACACATCATCAAAGTTCTTTAACACCTTCAAGGAGTTCCTCATCCTTGGTGTTTATTTCAAAATCCTTTCCAAGATTTTGAACCTCAAACAACTTACTGAAAGTTGTTAAGTCCGTAGGATTTCCTTTCCTTGATCGAGGTTTTGATAGACACTATTTCAAAGGTTTTGAGATACACAGAAATAATCTCGAGTTGTTGTAAAATTCCAACACATCAAGTGATGAAATTCCACTAGGGAGAGCAGATACAAAGCCCTTGATTTGTGCCTTTTCAAGCATGTCAAGAATTAGCTTTCTGTCGGCTTGGTTCTCTATTGTAGCCGTGAGGTATTCCTCAACCATGGCACCACCCCAAATCATTCTGTGACTTGAAGTCCAATGGTCAGGATTGAAAGCTCCTACCAGTCGATTGTTAACAATAACCAACTCTGGTGCTTGCTTTTCAGCAGTACCAGTGGAGGATTGGGATTTCTGTGTAGAAGTGTTCTTGGAGGCCATCTCTTTATATAGTAAGGATTTGAAGCTTGTGTTTGAAAGAGATTCGATTGAGTGATTCTTTTCAGAAAAACTTAATCAAGAGATGCAGAGATTTTAGAGAAGTTGCAGAGGATTAGGAGAAGGTTTTTACTGTTTTGATGCAAGTTGAAATTTCGGATTAGGCAAAAGTGATTTCATTTGCCAAAATCCTATATATATAGCAAGTGAATCTCAACAGACAAATACATACAAATTGATTTTGTGTATACATATCTGTGATTTGCAAACAAAGGCCAAAAAGCTAGTTCGGCATTAAATGCTTAGTGGGCCATGTCCGAATGTCACAAATTCCACCATATCTTGTGAATTAATTTCATTGCTCAGATCAAGCGCTTCAAAGAATGATCACAATGAACAAATGTAATTGTGCCCATTTAATGAATTTTGGCTAATAGCTATCTAAATCACAATTCTGTTGGAGCAAGGACACTGTTCGCATCTGAATTTGTCTTATACTTAGGATTTTCCCAAGTTTTTCATCAAAATAGAAATAGTGCGAGATTCAAGAGAGTAGTTGACTGCAGATAGTTATACTATTCTCTTTTGTGTTCCCCGTTCATAGAATGATTCAGATATCTGAGTTCCCGTCTCAGAGATCTTAAGCTATCTTTTTGCTCTTTAGCCTTTTTGACTTCTGGGTTCCCGTTCCAGATACCTCTTCTCTCTTTTCTGGATACCCGTTACAGATACCTCTTCTCTCTTTTCTGGATACCCGTTCCAGATACCTCTTCTCTCTTTTCTGGATACCCGTTCCAGATACCTCTTCTCTCTTTTCAGTTCTTTGGTAGTTCCATTAGTCCAAGACCATGTCTTAAGGCTAAGAATCTACTTTCTTGTAGTGGCTTAGTGAAGATATCTGCAAGTTGGTCTTCAGTCCTAATCTTGAGTATCTCTATATTGACTTTTTTAACATGGTCTCTGATGAAGTGATGTCTAACATCAATGTGCTTTGTTCTGGCATGAAATTTAGGATTCTGTGTAATCGCAATAGCACTTGTGTTGTCACAGAAAATGGAAGTTTTCTTCTCATCGAGTCCATAGTCTTTAAGTTGTTGTTGTATCCACAGAATTTGTGTTGCACAACAACCAGCAGCAATATATTCAGCCTCTGTGGTAGAAGTTGCAATTGAGTTTTGCTTCTTGCTAAACCATGAGATAAGTCTAGTGCCCGTAAACCCACAAGTTCACGAGGTGCTTTTCCTATCAAGCAATGATCCAAAGATAATCAGATCCGAGTACCCAAATAAACTCAATTCACTTTCTCTAGGATACCACAGCTACATCTACATCTATTCTTCACATACCTTAATATTTTCATAGCAATGTTGTAGTGTGTTTGCATTGGATTTGTCTGAAATCTAGCACATACTCCAACGGCATATTGAATATCAGGTCTACTTGCAGTGAAGTAAAGTAGTGAACCTATCAATTTCCTATACTTATGTTCTTCAACACTCTTATCTGATTCAGTATAGGTCATTTTGGTTCCAATGCTCATATGTATCTTAGTATTCTTTTCAGAAGGCTTAAGATTGAATTTTGTGAGCATATCTTTTGCATACTTTGTTTGACTAATGAATATTCCATCATTGAGTTGCTTGACTTGCAATCCTAGGAAATAATTCATTTCTCCCATCATGCTCATCTCAAACTTGTTTTTCATGAGATTTGCAAAGTCATTACAAAGTTGTTTGTCCTTAGATCCAAATATGATGTCATCAACATATACTTGAACTAAGAGTAGTTTCCCATCATGATTTAAGGTAAATAAAGTTTTATCAACTTCACCTTTCTTGAAACCACTTTCCAGAAGGTATTTGGCCAAAGTGTCATACCATGCTCTTGGAGCCTGTTTCAGTCCATACAGAGCTTTCTGTAGTTTATAGACCATTCTACTTTCTGAGGAAACTTCAAAGCCAGGTGGTTGCTCAACATAAACTTCTTCTGCAAGTTCACCGTTTAGGAATGCGCTTTTGACATCCATCTGATAAACTTTGAAATCTTTATGAGCTGCAAAGGCTAGAAAGAGTCTTATTGCATCCAATCTGGCAACTGGTGCATATGACTCATCAAAATCTAAGCCTTCAGTCTGAGTGAATCCCTTGGCAACCAATCTTGCTTTGTTTCTGGTTATTTCACCAGTTTCATTCATTTTGTTTCTGAAAACCCACTTAGTTCCAATCACAGATATTCCTTCTATAAATGGAACTAGTTTCCAGACTTTGTTTCTCTCAAATTGATCCAACTCTTCTTGCATTGCGTAGATCCGATCTTGGTCTCCTAATGCTTCTTCTATACTTTTAGTTCGATATTCGAGATGAAACATCCAAAGAGAGACTCGGATTTTCACTATTGCTCTCCTAGTCCTAACACCACGATTAATTGTCCAATTATATCCTTTGTAGGATGATCTTTGATCCATTTCATCAAAGGTTTAGTGCTAGTAGGATCAATATCCAAGTGATCCAATGTGAATCACTAAGATTTTGATTTGATACTTTTTCAAGATTCGAGATATCGACATATGGGAAATGTCATGGATATCGACACTTTTTCGATGTTAGAGATATCGAGACATGCATTTCAAAGATTCTTATTTTTGAGATACCTCTTCATGATGAAGGTTCTCGATAACTTTGTTCCATTCTCGAAAACTCATAGGAAATTCCTCATCATGTTTGTGAGTCATCTTGTTGTTACTAGGCTTTTCAAGCTTTTCTACGTCAGAGTCATCCTCACTTTCCATAACGATGTTTTTCCTTTCTGAGGGTTCTTCTTTAGTATCCCTCAGTAATAGTTCTTTGATCTTTTCTGAGAGTTCATCAGTAGGAGGTGTTTTCTTACTTCCTTCATAGAATACAACATGAACTGATTCTTCAATTTTCTTTGTTCTTTTGTTGTAAACTCTGTAAGCTTTGCTGTTTGTGGAATAGCCAAGAAAAACACCTTCATCTGCCTTTGGTTGAAATGTTCTCAGAAAAACTTTCCCATTGTTTAGAACAAAACATCTACAACCAAATACTCTCAGATGTTTGATATTAGGAGGTCTTCCAACCATAATTTCATAGGGGGTCCTGTCATGGTGTTTGTTTATGAAGCATCTGTTCTGAGTGTAGCAGGCTGTGTTTACAGCTTCAACCCAATATATTTTACTTATCTCAGTGTCAGCTAGCATTGTCGTTGCAGCTTCTTTAAGGGTTCTATTTTTCCTTTCTGCAACACCATTTTGCTGAGGTGTTCTTACAGAGGAAAGTTGGTGTTGTATACCTTTGCAGGTACAAAACTACTTTATGTACTGATTGACAAACTCAGTACCATGATCTGTTCTGATTGCAGATACCTTTTCATTTTTCATGATTTCAAGCTTTTTCAGCAAGTTTGGTATCTCCACCCTGGCATCAGATTTGTGTTTCAGAAAGACAACCCAAGTGAATCTTGAGAAGTCATCTACAACAACCAGACCATATTTCTTTCCTGCATAACTAGTTACAGATGATTCAAAAATATCCATATGTAAAAGTTGCAGTGGTCTAACACTAGAGTGTCTGATTTTGTACTTGAAAGAGATCTTAGATTGTTTCCCCATCTGACAGGCAGAACATATACTATCCTTTCTGAAAGATGTTTTGGGAAGACCAACCACTAACTCTTTCTTGGCAAGTCTATTCAGAGTTTTGAAATTCAAGTGACTCATTCTTTTGTGCCATAACGGTGCTCTTCATGTGACAGATTGACTCACCATGAGACATTCTTCAGTTGTGGCAGATGCCCAGTCGGCAACATAAAGACTGCCTTTCCGCCGACCAACTAAGACTGTCTGCTTTGACTCATTGTCAATTAGTTTGCAGTATTTAGCTTTGAATTTTATAGTAAAACCCTTCTAAAACTGGCTCATGCTAAATAGATTGTATTTCAAATCCTTAACATGTAATACGTCAGTGATTGTTAAAGTTCCCAATTTGACGTTGCCAAATCCCAGAGAGGGATTTAATTCTCCTCCAGCAAATCTGATATCTGGTCCTGTGTTGCAAGCTTTGTAGTCAACCAGATTTGCTTTGTATCCTGTCATGTGCTTTCCGCATCCACTATCAAATAACCATTGTGCTTTAGTCCAGGAATCATTCTCGCACAACAGAAATGTGAGATTAGGTTCTCATATCTTTGATGGAACCGTGAATCAAAAGTTCTTCCAAAGAGGAATCCATTTTTGAATGAATTTCTTTGAAACATGCTTTTGTCTGACAGGAACATAAGGAGGAATTCTTTTTGAATGAAGGTTATCATTAGTAAGAATTATTTTCTTCCTTGGTGTGTCCCTAGGTGCTCCATATGATGCTTTCAGATAATCGGGTTTTCGAGTTTGCTTTTCAAAAACTTAGCCTTCCTTGCCGATTTCTTCTAGCCACGGCATTGATTTTCGATGGCTTGATTTAACTTCCACTTCGATAATTGCTTTGAGCAATTCTAGCCTTGACCATCGTTCTTGCTCTGCTTGTACTCATGAGCAAGTTGTTTTCCGATGCCTTTGTAGCAATACCGTTTGAGCACTTGAAGCTATCTGAGATCTTTTCTCAAGACTTTGCTAGTCTCTGGTTGATCCAATTTCTTTCGGAAAAAGTGACATGGGAGAATTTGCCACTCTGCAATTCTACCTTTTTGAGAGACATAGCATCGGGTGTTTACACTTTTCGTGTTATGTTTCTTTTTCGAGACGTATCCATCGCTTTTGTTTTGACTTGTTTTTCCCACAAAGGTTTAGTCGAAACTGCCTTTCCTTTGTCAACAATCTTTGTCTTTTCACCGATACTATAGATTGCATGGGAACCGTCTTGCTGAGTACTTACAAATGTTCTCTTCTCTTTACTCTTATTCAGAGTATTAGAGCAATCTGTCTGAGTATTCAGCCCAAGTCCTTTCTTTTCTGAAGGATCTCTTAAGTAAGATTGTACTTCAGTAAGAGTGTCACTGGCTTTGGCATAAGATTGAAAAGATAGTTCTTTCTTCTTGAGTTCCTTGTTTTTAGAAAGAAGATTTTCATAATTCTTCAGAATCAAATCATTGCTTCTTCATGTGACTTTTCAGTCTCAGATATCTGAACTTTGAGAAATGCATTTTCAGCATCCTTTCTCTCAGATTCTTTAACTAATTGAGAATTTTCCTTTTCAAGAGAATTCTTTTCTTCTTCAAGGTTTTCGGCTCTAGCTCGGATCATTAGAAATTCTCTTTCATAGATGTCGAGTTCTTTCCTGAGATTTTCTAGATTTTTTATTTCCTCTTCATCACTTTCATAAGTGTAGCAAGAAGTATGTGTTACCTCATCAGCCATAAGACAGTTTTTTATGTTGGAGATGTCTGGTACGTCAATTTCAGCAACTCCACACATTTCATTCTTCTTGAGGCCGAAGTCGATTATATCATGAGTAACTCCACATAGTTCTGGTGATGGTAGGGTTGAATCATCTGAATTGTCATCTTCAAAATCTGTTTCAACGTCTAGAGCATCCAGTTGAATTTGGATTTTCTTTCTTTCTTCGAACAAAGCTTTACGGCTTCTTCCAAGATTCTTCTATCTTTCTTGTCGCTGTCCTTAGTTTGTTGAGGCGGACAATCCTTCTTGAAGTGGCGGTTTACGACAATAGAAAGCAGATCGCTTCCAATTTCTACTTCCTCAAGACATGATGCATTACGAAATGGCTTGTTCAATGAGCTCGCATATTTTTGTACTGGTGATAGTTTGAGCCTAGATGCTTTTTCAGCTTCTCTTTGGCTTTTCTTCTCTCAATTTCTCGACTGACAAATTTACTCATTTGCTTTGCAACAAGAGCATCCTCAGTCTCCTCCTTGCTTTTCTTCTTTTCAGAAGTTCCTTGATTAACTAGAGCAACATTCTGCAACTTTCGGTTGTTTGTTCTCCGAACATCTCATAGTCAGTAGCAAGATGAGAGAAAAGTTCCATCGAGTGATATTTGGCATACCTTGGTTGAAATAAAAGAATTTAGTATGCTCCCGGTTGTGGTTAAGACTTCCGACAATAGTCTTAATCTTCTCGATCGAGAGTATCTATTGCTTTCCCAAGTCGCCATATCACTCATAAGAGTGGTAAATCTGAAATCAAGTTCTTCCAGAGTTTCAGTGGGACCTTGTTTGAAATTTTGAAATTTCAACTTTAGAACTTTGAACTTGTTTTCCTTGGTTTTCGGTTCCGCATGATTTCTTCAATCAGATTGTGAAACTTTCGCCGTTTAGCACCCTACGCTTTATCGTATGTGCTCGTGTCGATCTCGATGATGATGTTACGAGCTTGACCATCCGACGATTCCTCTTGGCATCTTCCAATGTCGAGTTCTCTGGGCTTTGGTTCAGAATAACGTGACCAGTAGATCTTCCACTAGTTGACGCATCTGTTTGTGAAGATCCTTCGCTTTGATCTCTGTCTCTTCCACTTGAAACCTCCATGACTTGCTTAAGTTGTTGAATGATTATTGGACCATTCTTTATTACTTCGATCATCTCGTCACTTATGGCTTCAAGGTGGAGCATCATGTTGTTTTTCCATTTCTCGTAGTTCTCTGGTTTGAGAACGGGTGCATCACTCAGAGACATACCTGCACACTTAACACACAAATTAAATAGTCCTCAACAAAATGGACAAAGTTCCTTCACCTATCTGGGGATCTAGGTTCAGTGCAGAAGGCTGGTGAACCTCCTGCTCTGATACCACTTGTTGGTCCAGATAACGGCAAAGTAAAAGACTAGAGGGGGGGGGGGTGAATAGTCTTTTAAAACTTTTGTCGATAACAAATATTTCTCAGATATCTGAATGGATATCTGATACTTAGAATCAGAGTGCGGAAGACTTAATAAAGATAAGTGTAGAAACAGTTAATAAGTGTGTGTGTTGCTGAAGTATAAATACAGAAATGTAAATGACACAGCAAGTATAGTGGTATCTGGAGGTGGCGTAATCCTCCAACTAATCCACTTCGGTCTATCAGAGACCTAGAATTCACTAGAACAGATAATTGAGATAACCTTACAAAAATCCTATTCTAAGATTCTGAACAATTGGTTCCCAACCAAAAGTTCCCCCTGAGTTGTTCCCTAGCTTCTTCAGCCAAGTACTTCCTATACTCAGAAACCTTTGAGTTGTTCCCTAGCTTCCCAAGCTAAGTACTTCCTATACTCAAAAACTTTGGAGTTATTCCTTAGTTTCCCAAATCAAGTACTTCCTATACTCCGGTAACCTTGGAGTTATTCCCTGATTTTTCAAACTAAGTACTCCACGCCGGTTTCGGTGTTGGTTTCGGTTTGAGTTGTCAGATGAGCGTCTTAATAACTTTTCAGTTATTCAGATAGCTCTGTGAACTTAGTTACTTAATACACTTTACAGCGTATGGTATCTAGTTCCATTTTACTGACCCAAGTCTTATGATATCTGTTCAAGAGAATAAATCTCAGATAGTTGATCTTTTGATTCAACTCCTTCACAGATAGCTTTGCTTGTTTAGGATCAGGACACTTAGAACTTCAGTGTTTACTCAAGATCACAAGCTTTAGTCACAACAGAAAGCTTTGATAATAAGTAAGTTGCTTTGAGAGAGTAGGATGTTCAGAGTTCTATGTTTCAGCGTATGCAATGTGTCGTGTGTGTCTCTCAAGCTGTCTAAGTGTTGATATTTATAGATGGATTTGAGTGCCGTTTGAATAGTATCCGCTAGGCTCAAATTCAAACTATCGATATCTGTGTGTATAGTACTGTAGCAGGTTTTGTCTTCTTCTCAGAAGTGGCCGTTGCTTTTACTCAGACATCTCTGTCCGTGCATTAAATGCTTTGTACTATACTTTTTGTCCTGTAGTGTCAACGGAACTATGCTTTGTATCAGAGACTAGACTTGTTGTCTGATTCTTTGCACATCCTTATCTTCATTCTTCAGATACCACTTGTATTGATTGAAACAACTTTGTTTGCAATATATGTTTCTCTTTCAGAAACGTGGTTAATGCTCAAGGTATCTGAGAATAGATATCTGTGGACACTTTCCTTGTTTTCAGATATGCATCTCATTTCTCAGATATCTCTTGTGACACAGTTTGTTTGAAACTGTTCGGCGTCTAAGATATCTGGCTAAGATATCTGAATAACAGATTCAGTAATCTTGTGCAGTTTTCTTCAAATCTTCAAAAGTTGTTGAGCTTTCTGCTTGGATGTCTTCTTCTTGGTCTTTTCTTCATAAAATAAAAATTACATTTTGAGACCTAACATCCTATACAAGATTAGCTAGACTATCATACTTAGTGGGTTTCCTCTTTTACAATGTTCAAGTGAACCAAGAGTACTAATCACCTTTCTGAGACTAAGATAAGTCATCATGTTGCTGAACAAAATCTAAACAGATATTCTAACAAAATATCTAACAGCAAGTTCAGGAATCGCTCCCTGGCCTCGTAAAACCTCTCATCATTCATCTGCATGAACTTCTAAATCTGAACTCGAAGTTGCCTAGTCTTCTCCGCTAGATAGAACTTTTTCATAAAGGCCATGTATAGATCATCCCAAGTAGCCAGAGAGCCTTCAGGTTGATTCAACATCCAGCTCTTTGCTTTATCCTGCATACACATGGGAAAGACCTTCTTCCTGATTTCCTCATCAGAAACCGTTACTGTGCCCACAGTAAGTGGAATCCTAGCAATCAGCCCCTCGAACTCCTTGAGAAACTGGATAACATCCTCATTAGCCATCACATAATACTTAGGCATGTCATGGAAGTGATGAGACTTGATCTCCATGTTCCTAGCCTTGTTAGAGAGCACAACAACTGACCCCCCAGCCTTAATTTCACAGGGCTGCATATAGTTCCCGTAAGTAATCACAGGGGTCTCAATAGTACCATTGACTCTGGGAGTATTCTTGTTAACGTCACCCATTTCAATGGCGGTTAAGTTCTGTCTTCGAGGCTGATGGTAGTGTCTATCGATCTCAGGTACTAGAGGTTGCAAAGGTGTTCCTTGCGATCTTGTACCGGGCATAAACCTGCAAAGGTTCTTCTACAAAATCAAAAACCTCGAAAAATCTTAGTTTTTGTTAGTGTAGAAATCGCAGATAAGTGAAACAAAAACAAGTAAAATATTACACCCACACGCTACAGTAGGAATTAACTCCCCAGTAACGGCGCCAAATTTGATGAGCTCAAATTATACTCTAAAAAGCAATTAGAGAATAAGCTGTAGTTGTAGACTAAAGCCTAACATGTGATCGATCTCTAGGGAATTAATTAAGCTATGTAGCAGTGAGAGTAAACAGATACTTGCGAGTAACAATCTAATTGATGGTTTTGTTTATACTTCTAACTAGTTTAACTAAAGCTAAGATAACGATTAACAATGAGAGAAAGATGAATACAGTAGTAAGATCCAATTATGCTAATTCGAATTAGAGATAGCACTCATATTTGTCACACGGTCGTTGTACAGAAAATCAATCAATTCGATTCAACCAATTGTTCTTAGAAGATATTATACTGGAGAAATCGTGAGTCGTCAATTCACGATCCTTAAACATGAACAATTTAGAGAATTTAATACGGATTTATCGAATTGAAGGATTTTACGAAGATTTAATACGAGACTAACCTATATGAGTCCTTTGATAAACCCTAGAACGAATATGCATAATCTTCGCATACTACTGTATTCAAAGGTGTTTAGCTACTCATAATTGATGATTGCATGCAAAGGTTCATGGTAATAATCATGTGAAACATAGATGAAAAGCTCGCATGCAATAACATACAATTCAATCAATAAGATAAAGAACGAATTGTAAAGAACAAAGCAATTGAGAAATCAATACCAATAATCTTGATTTGATGAACAAAATCAATGAATAACCAAGCTCCAATGATGTCTCAATGTTAATGTATGGCTCTTGGAGCTTTTTTCAAAACTAGGTTAAAAGAAGTATGAAAGAATAGGAATCAAAATTCTAATCTAATAAGGAAACTAAAATTAAATCTGCGTCACACTACAAGTGAAGAAATAGCTTCGCCGTGGCGAAGCCTTCTTCTTAGCATCAGATATCCATTTCGCATAATCTCGCTTGTTGGATGATTTCCTTGCCGCGGCGAGCCATGCTGGAACATCCAATGCCAAGCTCAGAAAATCTACGCCACAAGGATCAATCCTCGCCAGGCGAAACCATGCTAATGACTTGTCTTCAAACGGCTCAAAAGACACAGATTTCTACAAAACACAAACAAAAACACCAAAGCATAAAAATGAACTAAAAAGACTACAAAACTAAAGACAAAGACTCACAAAGATCGCTAAAAAAGACCAAATGAGACGTTAGAATATTGTCTCATCAACATGCCCAACACGAAAACGGTGATCACAAGGATCATAGATCCACTCCGAGACTTTTGTACCTTTGCTTTTTTCGGTACTTTTATTTTTTATTTTTTGGAGCAAGAGCCAGTGATTTTTAGCACCGGTAATACATAAGTAGGGACAACAAGGTTACCTTTCAATGATATTTATCTTCCACTTCTCCCGCAAACCAATTTCTCGAATTCGGATCAGGGTTTTCTTCTCTTCTTTCCCACAAACCAATTCTCAATCATGGTTAAATCATGATCCTCCTCCATTCTTTTGAACTCGTTGCATCATTTCTTCGTTGTAAGCTTGGTGGTGGAATGCTGACACTACTTATGTGAAGCATGTATGGGGTATATATAATGGAGTTTCATAAAGGCTCAAAAAGCTTTCAGATGGGCTAGTGAAAGTAATATATACGTGATGTGCACTTAGAGATTTCGTTTTTCATTGTTGAACCTGTTGTTGATACGGACATGTGTCCAATCCGTTAAGGGCGCCATAGAGCGTGTCCTAGAGCGCATCAAGGCTGAAATAGCCAATTCAGTACTAGTTCGACCTTCCAATGTCCGACCTAAGGGAAACCATTCCAGGTCAACTAGTACTTACAAGTCAACACACCTTCTCAGCTAAAGTCCGACCAAGCTAGGTGTACGACTTTCGAACCTGACAAAAGGTCACATGGTCTTTCCAAGTACCACAAATTGTTAGTCCTAGGATGCCAAACGGACCGGATGAGAGAATCTCGGACGCCATCATCACATTAAGACCAAACGTATATAACAAAACCACTGAGATACTTCCGTGAAACTTCTGGTTCGAAAACCCAGAGTTACCTAAGGGCAGATCAACCAAGCAGACAGATCTGTCCGAGGGACTGACACGGACCCAACAGGCGGAACAGTACTCTCAGAGGGAAAAAGGTCCAAACTACACTCCCAGGCCCACTGATTGGTATTGGACTACTGTTCACTATTGGGCTGTGGGCCAAAGGTAACATTGGTGTCAAAATCTGAAGCATACACTTGGCACCATCTTATGAGGCACTTCATAAGATATGGTCTCTAAACATATAGCACAAGTTCCAAGACCTTAAGGTAATACACAATTCCAAAGTCTCAATTCCTAAGTGTTCTTTGGCATTATAACCTTCCTCATAACTATTACATTGAGAGCTCCCAACTCTCTCTTGAGTAAAGTCTCGTACCGGATTGACATACGCAATTCGGGTAACCCTTTCTAACCCCCCCCCCCCCTAGTCCTTTCAGTTACTCTAGCTCGGACAGGTACTACTTCGGACTTCAAGTAAGAGGCGGGTCTTAGACTAGGTTGCTTGTAATAGTTTAGTTAGTTAGTCTTCGAGGTTAAACCCCTCAGCATTTTGGCGCCGTCTGTGGGAATCTTTACAAAAGGTCTCGTGCTTAAGTCAGGCTTATGGCAAGAACAAGACGGACAACATGAACCAGTTCAGCAGGTGTCGGGGCTCCACCCCCACGTCCGCCCAACCGAGGACGAAGAGCCACTGTGGCTGAAAGGAACGCTGGAGGGAGGTATTCGAGCGATGGTCACACAGCGAGCCCATCCTCCGATGAGGGAAGAGACGTTCTGCCCAGGGGAATCCATAATACTCCTGTGAACATTGTACCTGAGAACCATGGAGAAGGGGCCGTACGAGTTTCTCCGGCAGAAGCTCAAGGCCCCACTACGGGTCAACAATTTACTATGACCGATGGTCGCATCGTCCGCACTAGTGATCTCGGATTAAGCGAGACTAAGTTTGATAGATTGCTCACTATAATCCAAGGTTGCCTCGGGTCTAACAATGCCCATCCATAGCAAGTCACTCCGCCAGTGCTACTCCGGTTCAAGCAGAGCCTGCCCTATCAAGGAACAGGCAACGTCCGATCCAGCAGAGGTTGGGAAATCAGCTACCTCAAGAGGATCTGCGGAACCTTCTAATCGGAGAGCATCTGCTTCCCAAGCTCGGGGTGAAGGAAGTCCGAACGGTAGGAGAGAGTATCAGGTGGAGGATAACAGGCAGCCTCGAGCTCCGCAACAAGCACCTCCGAGAGCTAGGGATCACGTAGCGGAAACCATTCCAGTGGTCCGCCTAGATGAACTCCCTACGGATGTAGCAGTTCATCCAAGGACGGGGGAGATAATGACTGCGGAAGAAATCTATGCTTAACAAAATGCTTTGGAGGCCCAGATTCTAAATCTCGGACGCCTGGTAAAGGATCATGAGCAGATAGCTACTAGTGCGCCAAATCCTTTGTATGATGAAATCATGAGAGAAAAGGAAAGGAACAGGAACTCGGATCAAATGATTCCGAACTTGGAATACTATTACGGGGATGCTTGTCCCGTTGGACACTTGACAAGGTACAATAGTAAGATGGATTCAAAGGGGATGAGCGACAACACGAAAGCTCTCAAGTTCTCATCTACTCTGTTCGGAACGGCCATGGATTGGTACACTGCGTTGCCAAACAAGTCGATAAGGTCTTATGCGGACCTCTCCTCCATGTTTCTGGGACGATTTGGAAAATCGAAAAGAAGAAAGCGCACTGTCAAGGATCTGGCAGAAGTCATCCAAAGGGAGCAAGAGGATCTCAGGACCTTCCTAGATCGCTTTAACGCGAAAGTTCTTCGAGTTGAGCCACACAGTATTAAGGAACGGGTCCGTCACCTGTATGCTAATACTTTCAACTCAGAGCTCCGCAGAAACTTTCTAGTCAGGAACTGAGGAGTGAAAAGCATTTGGATGACATCTGTGAAGAAGTAATGTATGGAGAGGAGTGCCGAAGGAATGTTCCAGTGAGAGCAGGATCCAAGAAGGGAAAGGAGCCAGTAAAACAAGAGCACTGCCCTAATAAGCTTGATCCGAGGAAGAATCATAGAGATAAGGGCTTCCACAGAGAAAGGAGTCCGCCAAGGAGATATGCGGATTATACCCGTCTCAATAGACCAAGATCCGACATCTTGGCAACAATTATTGAGAAGAAGCTGGATGTCCAATGGACAAAGCCCTCTCACAACAACCGGAAGAACAAGAATGCAAAGGGGTATTGCAAGTTTCACAAGAGTCGTGGTCATGAGACGGACGATTGCATTCAACTGAAAATGGAGGTTGAACATTTGATAAGAGCGGGAAAGTTGAAGGAGCACGTATATACAGATGAGCCTTTTAGACATGATAGGACGAAACGAAAAAGGGATGATAGAGCTACAGAGCCACCGCCCTGTCCCCTATCCTTTCCACCTCCGCCAACCAACCATCCGCCTCGCACGGACCGACACCCGTACAGGTATGATGATGACGTTGAGATGGAGAACCCTCCTTACAGCGGAGTGATCAACACCATAGCAGGCGGACCGACTAGGGGCGATAGTTGGAACATAAGAGAGCGGACAACCCAGAATCTCCGGAACAATGACAGATCATATGCTGCTCCAGCAATTCGAGGGACAAATGCTATATACTTTGATGATAGTGAGATCCCTCCTCCTACGGCAGGAGGCGAAGACATAGATGATCCGGATGTTCCGCTGGTGGTTTCTTTAACCATTGCAACTTATCGAGTAA
This sequence comes from Plantago major, assembly GCA_026545765.1. Lineage (NCBI taxonomy): Eukaryota > Viridiplantae > Streptophyta > Magnoliopsida > Lamiales > Plantaginaceae > Plantago > Plantago major. Next base: position 29,503,274 of record CM048843.1, read on the forward strand.
ACAAGATCCTGGTAGATACATGGAGTTCATCGAACATCATCTCCAAATCGACAATAGATCAGATGAATCAGGGAGGAATCCGTTACGAGAGAGTCAATACCTCCATATTAGGGTTTGGAGGAGGTACAAAGGTTGGAAACTCGGGAGCTTACAGAAGATCTCCAAACCAAAGAACATCCCTCTGATGTTTGGACATTGGTAGTGAATGGTTCCTCCACTAGAAGAGTAGGAGGTATTGGAATCTATCTTAAAAGCCCTGATGGCGCGAAACTTGACTATGCGGTATCTTTGGACTTCAAGGTCACTAATAATGAGGCTGAATATGAAGCACTGTTAGTCGGACTACGTCTAGCCAAGTCCCTGCAGATCCGGAAACTCAAAGCTTCCACGGACTCACAGTTAGTTGAAGCCCAATTTTCTGGTGCTTTTGCCACAAAAGGCCCTTCAATGATCAAGTACCTTGAGATACTTAAGCAGGAAGTCAGTCTCCTTGATGAGTTTACCCTGGAGAAGTTTGATAGGGCATGGAACGAAAGAGCGGACGCTCTGGCAAAGTATGCGTCCACAACTGCTGCTCTAGATACAAGGAGAGTTATTCTACTCACTATTAGGGACTCATCCGTCATGAGTCCTACTCCAAACGTTATGATAACTGAAACAGGAAGCAACTGGATGACTGATATCTTTATTTATCTCAAGGACGGATCATTACCAGCTGATCCGAAGGAGTCAAGAAGTGTACAGAAACGAGCAAATAGATATTTTATACTCGGAGAAGATTTGTATAAGAAATCCTTCGCTGGGACTCATTTGAGATGTTTAGGTCCGCAAGAAGTGAAGACTGTGCTTGAGGAAATTCACAGCGGAAGCCATTCCGGAGGATGAACTCTTGCTCAGAAGATCATTCGACAAGGCTACTACTGGCCTACCATCGATAAGGATTCCGCGAGCTACGCCCGAAGATGTCCTGATTGTCAATATTATGCAAATGTTCCCCATCGTCCGATGCACCCTATGATTCCATCAGTCATAGCATGCACGTTTGATCAATGGGGCATCGATATTGTCGGACCATTTCCAAGGGGCACTCAACAGAAGAAATTCTTAATTGTGGTCGTGGAATATTTCACCAAATGGGTAGAAGTGGAAGCTGTGGCCACTATCACGGAAAGCCGCGTGCGGACATTCATTTGGAAGAATATCATTTGTCGCTTTGGTCTACCAAGAATTCTTGTCTCGGACAATGGTGCTCAATTCTCGGGCAACAGACTCAAGGAATGGTTCGCATCTTTCAAGATTGAACAACGCTTCACATCTGTCGGATACCCACAAGCTAATGGACAAGATGAGTCCACGAACAAGACAATTGTTAAGATCCTAGAAAAGCGGCTGAGAACTTCCTAGGAGAGTTGGGCGGATGACCTAGATGGTGTACTATGGGCTCATCGCACCACTGCGCGGACCGAAACTAGAGAAACCCCATTCGCCCTGGTCTATGGCTCGGAAGCAGTCATACCAGCGGAAATTGCAGTTGAAACAATGAGGATCCAAGAGTTCAATGATTCCGTCAATCATGAAGCTCGGATATTTGATCTAGACATGCTGGAACATAAAAGAACCGAAGCATTGGCTAATATACACAGGTACCAAGCAACTGCAGCCTGGGCCTACAACAGGAATGTTCAAGCGAAAGACTTACAGGTCGGAGACCTAGTGCTCCGCCGAGCTGATATCTTGAGCAACGTTGGGAAGCTTAAGCCTAAATGGGAAGGACCTTGCAAGGTCGTTGGTGCAAGAGTGAACGGAAGTTACAAATTGGAAGACGAGTATGGACACCCACTCAAGCGTACTTGGAATGCTGGGAACCTTCAAAAATTCTATGCATAGGGTTGGTTACGCGGAACTCCGTCAGTTATATTTTTGTTAACTCTTTTGTTATTGGCCATGCGGCCCACAAGTTGTAATTGAATTTCCGTCAAATCAATACAACTTCTATCTTTCAATTCGTGCATCTGAAATTTAGTGTTCAAGTGACAAAAAAAAGGCAAGCAATTAATTTTATTCATAGACGAAACAGAGTGTACGTAACACTGTCTTTGCAATCTACAACCTCGGATCTTTATCCGGATCTACCGCTACAATACATAAACTGTAGATAAAGTCTCTGGAGATACGTCATCTTCCGTCGAGATTATTCCTCCGACAAGAAAGTACTCTACTTAGTCATCACTTCCGGGGACACCAAGAATCTGATGTGCCTGCAGAATACAGAATGATTCAGTAAGTTGGAATTCTACAATATCACTATACCTTTGATTCCCTCTACGGATCCCGTGCATAGTGTGTACTGACACATTAAACCTGTGATTGATGGCCCAGTCCGAGCCACCATGGGTCAATAAGTTGTCATGGCCAGCCTATAAAAAAGGCCCTCGGAATCTCATACTCATAAGAAGATTAGAACCAAGCGGAGTTACCTCGGATCTTTACAGCATCAAACCTCCTATCTCCGGGCAGGGGGGATCTTCAAAGGTACCTGTTTGATCGAATCCGAGCACGGATCCGACGCATTGATCGTATGGCGACCCACCCGTCAGCAGCTCCTCAGAAAGGAAAAGCTCCTAAAAGGGTGGATCGCACATACGACCGATAAGATCATCCGTTAGTCTAACCCCGGATCTGAACATTTCCCAAGATCTGTGTTTTCTAACAACTGATCTTGAGCAATCATCCCCTCCAGACCCACGCCACTCTCAAACTCAAGACATACACCGATTTGAGAGTGGACGGGAGTCTCGAGGGGGAGACTAGTCAAGAAATCATCTTCTTATGGGTAATGCCGGGCTCAAATTGTGAGATCTATCCGAGTTTGAGAAAGAAGTGGAAATCTTCAGTGAGAATGGAGACTGGAGTCGGATTTAGGCGATCAGTGCAAAGGAGAGCTCGGGTATTTATAGATGGGACGAACCAATAAGCGTCCGACACGTAAGAACCTTGACGTCAACAATGGGCTTGGGCCATCCGTAGGGCCGAACAGTGTTGGATCGACTGAGCTTACCCTACTTGATCCAGACAAGCCCATTAACCACATCCGAGTTCGTACTTGCTGCCCATTTTGCAAGTAAATGGCATAAAAATGTTCTGAAAGTAAGTCTATGAAAAAAGTAACAACTTCATCCAATTGAGGTCAGCTCAAATTTCATTAGAAAATCATTTGAACATTCAAAAAAAATGGAGAGTACAACTTTTCAAGGTCTGAGGACCATACATATGCCCACGGGGCATACCCCGCCTTATCCCTTCAGTGGATTCCCGAGGTTGAGCCTTGAGATTCCGAGCCACCACCTTGAGCCCGACGAGCTTGCTGCTGCATTCGGATCCTCCTACGGATCATCTTTAGCACCCGCTCTCTCTCTTCCTCGGCTCAGCTCGCCTCCTGGCAACCACCGGACACAAAGGGGGATCACCTTCTGGATCAAGAATGATTGAGTCATCCACTGTGCCTTTGCCAGCATAAGTCGGAGGGTGCATGTTTCCGCAGGCACAATTTATCCAGTGACGACAGCAATCGTACTTGGGATCATCTGGTCCTCCAATGTCGAAGTTCTCCAAGTCGGGTAGCACTGCGCTTGCATTAAGATGAAGTTGCCTAGCTCGGCCGGCAGCTTCTCGGGCGGATTCCGACATCCTAAAGGAATCTGATTTCTTCGGAAAGTAAATTTCTAGAAAAGGAAAGGCTGAAGAGAGGTAAAACAGTGAGAAAGGAGGAATTACCATATCCTTATTTATAGGAATGAAGAATCCCTACGATCACGCCAAGTGTCCACCATCTGACAGCTCGAAAGATGAAAGGACGCAGTAATAATGGCAACTCTACTGCTTCACCTTCCCCCTCCTAGAAGATTACGCATCCCCATAAAGTAAATCTTTATAATAAAGATGAGTAGTCCGAAGATCAACAAGATAATGGTTTGATTATCTTGCATCAGATGTCGTTCAAAGTGATCCGCATTTGCAAGAGATATATATTTACGATAACTCAGCATGCGAAGGACGGATCAAGGAAAATAAAGGAGACAACAAGTGCTACATCAAAGCATAGATAACATTGTACCAAGGATAATTACTACAGACAAAAGAAAGGATGAATGTTGTACTCGGCAACGTTCCGTGCCGAAAAATGACATAGAAATTCAAATGGTTACAAATTTTTCATGGGGCATACCCGGACTTCTTACTGAGGAGGAGGTTGACTCGGACCGGCTTCTTCAACTCTAGGCGGAATAGTGGAGGACGGATTGGCATCGGCATTGGCAGCAGCAGGGCGGGATGCAGCGACTTCATCAAAGGAAGCCTTGATGCTCTCGAACAAGTTGAACTCCGCGTCATGACCGACGATCCGAGTAGGCATGAAGTACTAGTCCTTCAGATATGACATGTTGTTCTCAAAATGCAAGAAACATACCTTTCAAAGAGCATTCGGGATGCACTTGGGAAGAAAAGGCCCGCGGTTGGTGATGAAAATCTCACCTTCCTCGGTGACTATCTCTGCGAACTCACATGCGCCCAGCTTCTCATCTAGAACAACTTCCACGGGATCTCCGTTCCATTGGCATCGGCGGCCGGATCTAGCCCTTCTGCCTTCCAGTTAAAGGTGGGGGGAAGCAGTCCCTTCCCTTGCAGTTGGCCAATGGCGGCCGAAAACCCTTCTAGACGAAGAGCATCAGCTTTATCCGCCATAAAAAAACTTGAAGGAGTCCGACTTCATACAAAAGTTAATACTTCTATCATAAAAAGCTGAAAACATGGAAAGGAAAACATTGATAAGCTGCTTACCCTTTGATGCAACTCATGGAGCTCTCCAACCCGCTCCACCTCAGGGAGTCCGCGACTCCGTTCATACTCAGCGTCGAGAGCAGCTTGGTCAGACAATGGCAGAATAGCGGCAAAATGTTGCCTCTTGGCTGCAAGAGCGACATCCGAGGTCGCCTTCCTCTTGTTCCCCGATGTGATGGCATCCCGCATCAGCACGTCCCACGGAGGTGCGGATGCAGCAGAAGCTGGTGGCTTGGAAGCAGTGGTGCTGCGGGTCGCCGGACCTTGTCCCTTGTCGGGCACCTCCAGAATCTGTGGATCCTCACCCGCCTTCTTCCGTCGCTCCTCCTCAGCAGCAAACACGGCCGCATTTTTGGGGTCCGCTATAGGCAAACCCACGGACGTATTAATAATTCTGGCCCTTTGGCCAGTGGCAAGCTCGAGGGCTTTCTGCTCCCTCTGCTGCCTCTTCTTTTCACGGAGGGTCAACATTATGTACTCGAACCAGTAAGCTACAGAAGGAACAAACAATGTCAGATACGGATCCATAACGCCGTGAACAGCGGACAACTATGCAACGATCATGCAAAAAAAAAATCCTAAGTTACGGAATCTTACAGAAGTCAGTCTTCCCTCCGACCTTGACCACATCAGTCAGTCCGCACAAGTATGGCAGCGGTTGACAGATTAATCCGTGGAACAGATAAGTTGGTGGGTTGTTTTTCTTGTGGATCTCCGCCACCCACGGAGCCACATTCTTGGGGAGAGGGCGCCAATCCGGGATACTCTCCCTTAGAAACTTCTTGGGTAACCCCCATTGTTCTCGTCGCCTCGCGGACTCCCCAGACCTCAAAGCCATCCGCACAAAAATATACTTTTCCCACTATTTCGATCCTAGCGAGGAAATGGGATCGGAAATGAAATTGTATGGTTTCCTATTTACAAAATTATAAAAAAGGGGATTCCCCGGACTGAAAGTGACATTGAAGAGCTGCCTGAAGTTCTCAAAATTCACAGACTGCCCCTTCTTCGCACAAAAAACTGCGAAGCAAATTAAGTTTCCCAAGGACTTGGGAATAACCTGGCTCGGACCTATACCAATGTGGTTCAAGATGTGCTTCAGCTCGGATGCGATGGGAACCTTCCATCCACAGGAAAAGGCCGCCTCGTGCACACACATGTATCCAGCAGGCGGATTGTAAAAGGCATGCCCAGGCTCCGGAACCATGATTTCGACGGACTCAGGAATTTCCCATTTCCGTCTACACTCTGGAATATCTTCAGGTTTTACTTTGGACGGACAAGTAGGGAGCAGCCCGTCTGTGTTGAGCTCTCCATATTCGTCCGCTATCACGACGGCGGACGTAGGACGAGGGAATTTGGTTCGCGCCGCCTTAGCCCCACAACCCTCAATCAACGGAGAATTGGGTTGAGCAGACACCCCAGGATGCAACAAAATTCGACCCCAGCACGGCCCCGTGGGCGAGCAGCTTGAGAGGCTTCCTCCTCTTCCTGCTCATCATCATCCTCTTCTTCTGCACCATCTTCCTCCTCCTCTTCTCTGCCTTCGGGTCTCCCAGATGTACTCGGGCTGGATGCACCTGTCTCCGTCACAACACGGTCCTCCTCACCAGCCTCAAACATCTCTACATCGTCTGCCTCACGACCAGAGTCGCCTTCCTGCTCTATCCGAGGCACACTTCCACCAGTCAATATGCCACCACTACCGATGGTCCGAGATCGGACTCGCACCCTCGTTCTCACAACGTTCCCTTGGCCACTCACCCCCATCATTCTGAGCAACAACAGTACCACGAGTCCCTTGCCCAGCATCTGAATCACCGGATGAAACAACCTCCACAACATCCACCCTTTGTACCTCCATGGGAAGGATGTTTTCTGGGAACTCAAACCCCGAATCGCCTTACTCGGATGAGGTTGCTGCACCAGATTCGGATCCTTGGGATATCCTGTCATCGTAGTCAAGGAATTCTGCTGATTCTGACTATCACTCCCGGACATCCTAGGGCACAAGGAAATGGATCAGTAACGATGATTGTGATTGTCCGAGAGTTCGTTTATATATCTTATTAAGTCTAATGGTCCGAGGAAGCACTACTTTAACAGATTTTCCACATGGGACACAATCTCATGACACCGCGAGTACTAGACTTAGCACACAAAGACGTGCCATTGGAACTATTATCTACCCTACATGGCACACTAACAGGGAGAGCTTACAAAAGCCTATGTGCCAATTGGCACCAAGATATCACCAAACAGGCATGCATTACCCATTTTTATGCATATGCAACATACTATAAGTTAGCTCAACAAGTTGCTACTGAGGGAAATTAGCACAACACAGCATACAGGAAGAGTATTCCGACTAAGTATACTACATGAGTCTACCACATGCAACATGTGAAACCACGAAATCAACAAACAAACATCGAGACTAGGGAGAAGCATACAAGCATTAAGCGAGCATCTCATCAAAAAGGAAAATTCAGGAAGAATCAAGACATATTTACTTGATAAAGTTGATTTGGTAAGTTTGGACGGACGTCGAAGCCTTGCTAGTCCTCCGAGAGTACAGATCTCAGTTGGAAAGTGAAAGATTTTGCGAATTTCGGTTGCTCGGATTGATTTTGGATTGCTCGGATTGCTTAAGAATCGCTCTGAGTTTCGGGTTGGCTAAAGTATGAAAGCGACAGATTAGGCAACTATTTATAGGGGCAATTGGGGAAGGTCAAGCGTCACATCACTTGGATTCAAACGCCAACCGTTGATCTTTTCAATCCAACGGATGCGCCGGTTTACAAGTGGGGAATTGACAGTACACCCCATTTAATTCTTCTCAGAAACGTCACATCACTTGGGTCTAAATCCCAACCGTTGATCTTTTCAATCCAAAGGTCGCATCGCTTCCCCCGGGATCTTTTCCCGTGGGCCGGACAGGCGACTTATAGGGCTTTTTGGATCACTGTTGATCAGCCCAGGCGGGTCATTCCACATATTTGGCCCAACGGATTGTTTCCTATACACTCTTCCACATATCCTAAACGTACTCGGATCTATATATCTCGGATACAAATACATTTTCCCTCTACTGTCCGAGCTATTACATAACTCGGACTATAGAACGAAAAGGGGGGGGGGGGGGAGAGATATATTGAATTCCTAAGAACACGGACAACGGATCTCACAAAAAGGAATTTTTTCCTTCTCAGTTAACGATTCGGACACGCTCCACAACACACTTGTTCTTTTCATAGTTACCAACTATCTTTTACTAAGACACTTGGAAACTAGGGGGGACATATGTTGATACGGACATATGTCCAATCCGTTAAGGGCGCCATAAAGCGTGTCCTAGAGCGCATCAAGGCTGAAAGAGCCAATTCAGTACTAGTCCGACCTTCAAATGGTCCGACCTAAGGGAAACCATTCCAGGTCAACTAGTACTTACAAATCAACACACCTTCTCAGCTAAAGTCCGACCAAGCTAGGTGTACGACTTGTGAACCTGACAAAAGGTCACATGGTCTTTCCAAGTACCACAAACTGTCAGTCCTAGGATGCCAAACGGGTCGGACGGCCACCATCACATTAAGACCAAACATATATAACAGAACCACTGAGATACTTCCGTGAAACTTCTGGTTCGAAAACCCAGAGTTACCTAAGGGCAGATCAACGAAGCAGACAGATCTGTCCGAGGGACTGACACGGACCCAACAAGCGGAACAGTACTCTCAGAGGGAAAAGGTCCAAAATACCCTCCCAGGCCCACTGATTGGTATTGGACTACTGTTCACTATTGGGCTGTGGGCCAAAGGTAACATTGGTGTCAAAATCTGAAGCATACACTTGGCACCATCTTATGAGGCACTTCATAAGATATGGTCTCTAAACATATAGCACAAGTTCCAAGACCTTAAGGTAATACACAATTCCAAAGTCTCAATTCCTAAGTGTTCTTTGGCATTATAACCTTCCTCATAACTATTACATTGAGAGCTCCCAACTCTCTCTTGAGTAAAGTCTCGTACCGGATTGACATACGCAATCCAGGTAACCCTTTCTAACCTCCCCCCCCCCACTTAGTCCTTTCAGGTACTCTATCTCGGACAGGTACTACTTTGGACTTCAAGTAAGAGGCGGGTCTTAGACTAGGTTGCTTGTAATAGTTTAGTTAGTTAGTGTTCGAGGTTAAACCCCTCAGCACCTGTAATCCCTAAACACAATCAAGATTAAATTTATAAGTCGGAAGTCCTCAAATCCACAGTTTATAGCGGAAAGCTGACTCGAGATGTTGTTCTCCACGGACACTTAGCATAGGAACAAGCAAATAAAGTTTGCAAATTGTATGCAGAAAAGTAAACAGATTAATCCCAGACAGATTTAATTAAATCACAGTAGACCCTAATTTGATGATGTAAAGTCGATGATGGGAAAGGTGTAAAGGATCCCCGACCTCCCTCTGCTATGCTACTCCCAACTACTTAGAATCAAACAACGTACTAGTCATCTATAGGCAGTAAAGAAACATGCCAAACGGATCAAGTCATAGTTAATCCAAACACCTTCACCTATACCAACAATGTGTTGTGTCACTCAACACACTATCTCGTCACGTTTCCAGAAAAATCACACAGGATAATATAAAGTCCGTTACCAAGTCGTAATTAGTAAGGATTTCCCACTTAAAGAGTCGGACGAATAAAGAACAAGTACGAAATTACATTTTAAAACTAATTCATTAATATATCACGGTATATATATAAAGAAGTAGCAAAAGCAGAGTTACGGCGGTTCATCTTTACAAGAGAAAGTTAGCTACTCATAATATTCTACTGACAGAAATCAAAAAGCAAGAAGAAGAAGAAGAAGAAGAAGAAGAAGAAGAAGAAGAAGAAGAAGAAGAAGAAGAAGAAGAAGAAGAAGCAACAGCTTAGTCTCTGATGTCTTGGTGCTACTTCTAGGGTTTCCTCCTTCTGGGTGCCTGGCGCCTAGCGGTTTTGGGGTTTCACTTCCCTGAGGACTGGTTCTCTCTCATGAGAGCTGCTTATTGAGAAGTGTAGAATTATGAGAGCCCTGAGGTCTTATTTATACTGGAAATTTCGTGCTCTGGCCGCCATTGATCATTAAGGAAGGTTTAGGAAGGCGGGCTCTAGCCTGACAGGCCAGAAAAATAGCCCAGGAGAATCCAGAGCCTTCACTGCGGTCGCCTGGGGACCGCAGAGACCCCTTCTGTGGTCCCCTGGTGACCGCACACTTCGATTCTTGCAGCTTCGAATCTGTTTTCTTTGTTCTTCGATTTTGGGCTTCGTAACTTCGTTTTCTCGAAAAGTGGTCTTCTACAAAGTTGTTGCATCTTCAATTATCTTCGCATTGGTTGGTCGCATGCATGTTTTGACTCCTCAAACTCCATGCAACGGCCAATCCGAAGTATTTGCTTAACTTTCTCGATTTCACACAATTATGTCGTTTTCGCGCCTGAAATCGTGCAATTCCTCAAAAACGCGATCATGACCTACAAAATACACACGAAGTTGTTCATTGACCATAAAACGATACAAATATTGCATCTAAGGCAAAAAACGAGGGTCTAAAAGCATGCTATATCGCACATTTCATTGTCACATCACACCCCCAAACTAGTTTCTTACTCATCCTTAAGCAAGGCTATAACGATAATCAAGAAGTGACAATGAAATGAGCAGCAAAAATAAACTACCACATAGACAAGCAGCCAGTTTCTACAGTTTTGAACTCTACTGACTCGCTTAGTTTCAACTCCAACTTTATGACTCCACAACAAACAAGTAACAAGTAAGCATCACTCACTATAGCCAGCGGTTACATGTGTAACCCAATGTCCTTCTAGGTATACTTCAAAATCATTACCTCCCGGTAACGTTATGCAATCCTGCTCCAAAAGTCAAGGCACAGATCAAAGTAGTACTCAAGTTGGCTTGGTAAGTAAAATAGGTAGGATAATATAGAGGAGTGTATGGCTAAGCATCATTAAAAGATAACAAGGTAGAACAAATGGTATTTCAGGGGGACTTATCCTTTCAGACACCGAGCTCCTTCCTTCGACTTCGTCCTCTCTCAATGACAAATCTTCGACTTCTCTTCTATCATCGTAACTACTTCATCGGTTGCTTCATACATAGACTACTTGCTCCTTTTTTTTTCTTTTTCTTTTTCTTTTGACATACTATTTTTTGCAGTCGTTTTACTGACTCGTATGCTTTTGGTTGACCATCATTGGGCTCTTTTCGTCTCTACATTTTTTGGTAGTGTCTGTTTTACCGAATTTCGCACTTTTGTGCGTGCTGGTTTGGTATACATGCCATCAACCCTCACGGACATGTAGCTTTTAGGGCCACGCCGATATGTGAGTAATATCTGTAACGTGCCCAACACGAAAACGGTGATCACAAGGACCACAGATCCACTCCGAGACTTTGGTACCTTTGCTTTTTTCGGTACTTTCTTTTCTATTTTTTCTTGGTGCAAGAGCTAGTGATTTCAGCATCGGTAATAAAATAGTAGGACCAACAGGGTTACCTTTCAATGATGATCATCTTCCACTTCTCCCCCAAACCAATTTCTCGAACAAGGGTTGGGGTTTTCTTCTCTACTTTCCCGTAAACTAATTCTCGATCATGATCAAAACATGATTCTCCTCCATTCTTTGGAACTCGTTGCTTTGTTTCTTCGTTCAAGCTTGGCGTTAGGTTGTTGTTACCGCATAAGTAAAGTATGTATAGGGTATATGGTGGAGTTTCATAAGGGCTTAAGAAAGCTTTCAGCGGGGTTAGCGAAAGGTATAGAAAAGGATTCAGAAAGGTGAGTACTACTAATCATATTCATGCTGCTGACAAATAAAGACTCAAGGGTAGCAGTGTTCACACGGTTGCACACAGGACTTCAATTAGAGTAGCAAGTAAACTCAATCATCAAAGCAGCATGGATCGAGTTTGGTCAGAGCATATATTCAGCAAGCAGCAAAGCAAGAAAACAAATCCACAGCCCCTCATCTTAGTCATGGTTCACACTTGGTACTCTCCCGGATCTGTGGGCCCACAGATCAAAACTTTTTCAACAAGTAAAAGACCTTAGACGTAACAAATAAACATAATTTAAAATGCAAACTACTAAGTACGAGTATTTAAGGTTATTACAGACCGAGCAAGTAATAGTCAAATTCCTCTCACGAACCTAGTCAAAAGGAGATATAGAAAGTAGGAAAGTGAAGAGAAAAAGAAAAGATACTCCCCTCTCGGTGCTGCTTCTTCCAATCCAGATGGTGGTTCAGAACGAAGCCTCCAGGAGGCGGTGGATGATAAAATCCTTGATAGCCTTGGTAGTACAGCGATGGATCGACCTTGGGCGGTGGATAGAGCTGCGGTGATGGATAATAAGGTGGATACTCAAAGTGACCATACCCATCAATGTTCTCCTGCTGGAAAGAGATCTGCTCATAGTTGTGTAGGTAGGTAACATGATTGTTCCACTCCGAACTCCGACCCATTTCGTTCATTTCATCTCGCCTTCGTGCACTCCCTTGACTCCTCATCTGATAGTTGTTCACAAATTCATTGAGCGAATTCATGTTAAAGGCTCCTTGCGGTGGATCCGCTACTCCTCTTCTTCTAATTTCGGCCTTGGCAGCCTTCTCGTGCATCTCAAGGAGGTGGATGGTTCTGTCTTCATAAAAAGGTTCTATGAGTCGAGCGAATCCTGACTCACTAGTAGGAACTCCATTCTTCTGGCATATAGTGGTGATGAGACCGGGGAATGGTAGGTTCCTTCTTTTGTTCCCCTTTACCAATTGCATTTCCTTCATGATGGTTCTTCCAACATCATTGTAGTGTCCGTCCAAATTTGTGTAGACAAGTGTGGCTACGTCATCTTTAATCCCTTCGTGGTGTAGGGTTGGCTTCAAGTTAGTCTCTACAAAGTGCATCCAAAACCTTGCTCTTTCGTTGAGCGTAGCCCTCGGGATGGATAATCCCACCGCATCCTCTCTAAATCTTTCTCCGAGTAATACCCTTGGGATGTCTAGTAGGATATCTCCGTACTCCAATTCATGATATGCCAGATCCTTGTATTCTCCATGAATGTGCTCCTCGGGTATGTTGAAGAATTCATTGATAGCTCCCAGTCCAAACATGAACTCTACCCCTCGTATGGTGATGGGGTGATCTAGAAGTGCATCCTTCGGCTTTTTAATCTTCAGTGGAAAGTACTCCGCGTAGAACTCCCGGACTATCTCTATGTCGTACCCTTGGAGGATGGAAGTGAAAGTTCCCCAAACATAGAAACTCAAAACGACGTGAATCCAATTAAGGGCCCGGTTCATTCCCCATCCGATCTCTATGTTCCTTTCGGGAATTACCCCTCGGTCGTTATTAACCAATAGCCAACTCTTTACTTGAAAGGGTCGCCGATACCGCTTTCTTTCCTTTCCTTGCTCTCTTAGTGTTTGGTTCACCTACATCCTTTCCTCCTTTGGTTCTTCCCATAGTACCTAGGCCAAAAGGTGTGTGAGATAGCATGTTTGGAGTTAAATCAATTCTAAAGCTTACATGAAAATCCAAAGGGGTTTCTCCTCCCCCAAAACTAATGTACGGCGCGATGCGTATGCAAAATTATAACTTGTAATAAGATCAATAGCCACTTCAAAATAATGCAAGAACTAGGCATGTAATTCAAGTTTTCAAATTTTGTCAAACATCAAGTTGAAAGGCAAATTGTAGTGTAGTCTTCATCCTATGAGCATATGACCATGCAAACATGTTTTCTAAACATACTTCAACAAGTTAATACTATGTGAGCAAGTAATCGAGGGAGAAAGGGGTCGACAAAGGAGTTTGTTCTATTGAGACATTTTATCGAACACTTGGTAGGCAAGAACAAAAACCTTCAAATTCTCAAACGATTTGTCAAATCTCCATCAAGCAAGCGTTAATGTAGTGAATACTAAAAGTAAGCATGTATCCACATATCTCAAGCATCAACAAATCAATCAAATGAAGCACATAATTGCTAAGCACTCAAGAAGCAAGAAGAAAGCGCAAGCAAAAAGTGAATGATAGAAACTTGAAATCGAAGATGTTATGAAGATAATATTGAGCAGATGTCACTTACTTGGTGTTGTCGATAGATGGGCAAGCCAGGGATGCAATGGTATGATAAAAATATATAGAGCAAATGAAGAAACTTGGGAAATTAATGACAGCGTTTTTTGGTTTTTCTTCTTTTAAAATAAGATTTTACAAAATAAGGTTTTTGAAAAAAGAATTTGAAAAAGGTTTTCTAGTGCAGAATATCGAAAATGAAAAGTAAACAGTTCAAATGAAAGTGCGTAAAATAAACATGACCATGGGTTGCCTCCCAAGAAGCGCTTGTTTTAGGTCTTATAGCTCGACCCCTGTTCAGAGATGACTTAGTTGTCGAGGTTTGGATCCTCGAACTTGTTGGAGCACTTTTTCAACCATTCGTTCGTTTCGTAGTTCGTATCTCCATCCCAACGCCTCATCGCTTCTTCTTTGAAATCATCCCTCACGGGATCCATGCCAAATTGGAACATATATGAAGTATGTTCCTTGCTTCGCTCGTCCTTAATCACATCCATGAAGAAAAGTTGCTCCAATCCTTCATAATGCTCATAGTCAAAGTCCACTATGTCTTCCACCACCAGATTCGGCATTATATACCCAAATTCCTCTTCATCTCCAAAATGAAAATAACCAGCGCTCTCGAGTTGAAAGGTTTCTTTTGTCCATCGATAATTAAGTTGTAAGTCTCTTCTCCAGCGTCTACCACTACTTCTAATTTATGTAAAGTCGGTTGTCCGATCAATGACTTTGATCTTACTCCATCCCCTTCCATGTCCATTACCAAGAAGTCCAGTCTCAATCTCACACCTCCAATCTCTACAGTAAACCTCTGATTTCCCCAGCACATTTCTTTGTCGAATTGTCGGCCAGCTGGGCACTAGTTCCACAAGATTTTATTCCGTCTTCAATCCCTAACTCCTTCGCCTTAGCCAATGACATAAGATTTACGCTGGCTCCAAGGTCTATCATGCAATTTTCCTTTTTGCCCTTCACTTCAATCATCATACTGAATTGTCCCAGATCTCCTACTCCTATTTTCATGATATTCGATCCTTCTCTCCGTGCCACTCCAACATAGGCATTCTTCCGGTTAAAGAATTCCCTTATAGCTACCATATAATCAGATGGGTATAAAGTAAGCAGGTCTAGTATCGGTATTGGAAATGATTGACCCTCTAAGTTTCCTTTAGCCTTTTCCTTTGCAGCCTTCTTGACGTCGTTTGCAATTCTTCCCAGGAAAGGTAAATCCTTCAAATCTACTAACTTACCGGTCACGGACCTAACAAATCCCTTCTCGAGTCAATATTTATAATCACGTCCCCTTCTACAGTCTTCTTTTGCTTTATTCTTCTCAACCTTTTCATTTGAATCCTTGACTTCTACTACTTCCTTATTCTTTTTCTCCCCCTTAGCATTTTCTTTACTTCTTGGCACAGAATCTGGTGTTGTTATCCCACTCCTAGTGGTTATCGATCCTATGTATTCCATGCTTTGCTCTACCTTGTTATCCATTTCTCTTACTACGATCTTTATCGCCAACATTTCCTCTTCCACCCCTTCAAACTTCTCACTTAGTTTCTTCAGCTCTTTGTTGACCGCCACGAACTGTTAGTGAAGAAAAATCACTAGAGCTCGAGTATCACTGCTTCCTTTATCCAGCTCTTCCCCTTCTAGTTTTCCTCTCTGGTTGTGATGTTACTTGAAGGTTCTGATCTCCTCTTCTAACCCTTTTTTGGCAGTTATGACGCTGCCAGCCACTTGTTTGCTGCCGATTTTAGAAACTTCATCCTTTCCTCCTATGCTCAGCTCAATAGGCTTTCCTTCTGGTCCTTCTTGGCTTACTTCCTTCGATACATTTCTTTTGTCCAAGTACTCAGGAGTTCCTATGCTCTGTCCGATAGCCCATTGTGCTTCCTCCTCGATCGCAGTTACTGTCCTTACTTCTTCCACGGCCTCCATTTTGTTGAAAATCTCATTCTCCTTCAGTTCCTCACTCCAGTTTCTCGAGTTCTCAGCAACACTTGCACAAGCTCCCAACACTTGCTTAGCAGAGCTCCCCATAAATGATCCCTTAAGAGCTACGTCTATAAGATCTCTAAATTCTTCTCTTACTCCTAAGTAGAAGTACTCACATAGCTGTCGTGAAGTGAACTGATGTTGGGGCAGTTGTATTACATCTCCTCAAACCTTTCCCATGTGTCATGAAAAGACTCCTTCGGTTTTTGAGTGAAAGTGGATATCATTCTGCTTTCTCTCATAACCTTTGCAAGCCCCAGAAACCTCTTCAAGAACAGGCTTCTCAGCTCATCCCACTCAGTAACCTCTTCTTTAATTGAATATATCCATCTTTTTGCTGCTCCCTCCATTGTTTTGATGAAGAACCAGAATTTCAGCTCACCATCAGTTAAACCCTTCGTCGGAAATTGCTCGACGATAGACTCGAATGCGTACATGAACTCGCATTCATTTTCTCCTTCTCTTCCTTCGAACTTTGGTAATGAGTTAATCAGAGTTGGATCAAACCCGTACTCCTTTACGTGCGGCTGGATTCGAATTCCACTCCTTTTTGGTTTCAGCATACTGATCTCTCTGATAGTTCTTTCATCTTCTTCTTCCATCTTCCTTAACAAACGAGCTTACGCAGAATTGTATAATAGTATAATAATAAAGTAGATAAATGTATTTTTAGGTTTTTGATAAGAAAATAAACAAATACGGAAAAGAAAATATTTTTGGGATTTTTGCTGTGGAAATCGATTCCCACAGGTTATATATATTTTTTTGGGTTTATGCTGTATGAATTGAAAGACAGTGTGTAAAGTAAAGTGAAAGAAAGAATTCAACTTATCTGGTCGAAACTTGCTTGAGCAGTCAAGTTTCCTTGGCAGCGGCGCCAAATTTCGATGTGCACTCAGAGATTTCATTTTTCGTTGTAGAACCTTTAATCCCTAAATACAATCAAGATTAAATTTATAAGTCGGAAGTCCACAAATTCACAGTTTATAGCGGAAACCTGACTCGGGATGCATTCTCCACGGACACTTAGCATAGGAACAAGCAAATAACGTTTTGAAATTGTATGCAGAAAAGTAAACAGATTGATTGCAGACAGGTTTAATTAAATAGCAGTCAACCCTAATTTGATGATGTAAAGTCGATGATGGGAAAGGTGTAAAGGATCTCCAACCTCCATGTGCTATGCTACTCCTAACTAATTAGAATTAAACAACGTACTAGTCGTCTACTGACAGCAAAGAAACTTTGCAAAAGGATCAAGTCATAGTTAATCCAGACACCTTCACTTATACCAACAATGTGTTGTGTCACTCAACATACTATCTCGTCACGTTTCTAGACAAATCACACAGGATAATATAAAGTCCGTTACCAAGTCGTAATTAGTAAGGATTTCCCACGTAAAGAGTCGGGCGAATAAAGAACAAGTACAAAATTACGTTTAAAAACTAATTCATTAATACATCAAGGTATATAAAGAAGTAGCAAAATGTTGGTCCAGATAACGACAAAGTAAAAGACTGGGGGGGGGGGGGTGAATAGTCTTTTAAAACTTTTGTCGATAAACACAGTTTCTCAGAAACCTGGGGGTTTCTGATACTTAAATTCAGAATGCGGAAGACTTTAAGATAGGTAAGTGTAGAAACAATAAGTAAGTATGTGTGTGCTTTTCTGAAATGTAAATACAGAAAGGTAAATAACACAGCAAGTATAGTGGTATCTGGAGGTGGCGTAATCCTCCAACTAATCCACTTCGGTCTTTCTGAGACCTTGAATTCACTAGAACAGATAATTGAGTTCACCTTACAATAATCCTATTCTAAGATTCCTAAACAAATGGTTCCCAACCAAATATTCTCCCTGAGTTATTCCCCAGCTCCTAGAGCTAAGTACTTCCTCTACTCAGATAACCTTGGAGTTATTCCCTGATTTCCCAAATCAAGTACTTCCTCTACTCCACGCCTTGATGGTGTTGGTTATAAGGTTTGTCAGAGAGGCTTCTCGTATAACTTTTCAGTTATGTTTTCAGAGAGCCTAATAGAACAAGACTACTTAATACACTTGTTCAGAGATGATACCGCTTCTTTCTTGACCAAGTAATTGGTGTCCGTTCTGGAGAATGAGCTTCAGAAAAGGTATCTGATAGTTCAACTCTTTCACGAATAACAATCTCTTGTTAAGGTTCAGGACAACTTAAAACTACTAGTGATTCTTCAAGCAACAGAAAGCTTTCAGAAAGGGTAGTAGAGTGCTTGAGAGAATACATTGCTTGATGGTAAGTTTGCAAGATAGAGCGTTCTAAGGTGTGTTCTTCAAGCATCTAAGTGTGTGATATATATAGATAAATTTGAGAGGCGTTTGAATTGTATCCGTTGTGCTCTCTATCAAATTATATCCGTTTATATCTTGAACTATGTACTCAGAAGTCACTATCTCTTTTTTCAGAGAGGACTTGCTTTTTGCAGCATTTTTGTCGATGCATTTAATGCAGTATCGCTCATCATTGTCCTTTAGTCTCAACGGATACATGAGCCTTTCTGATGGCTTGCATGCTCCATACTCATGATGTCATATGTCCAGAATCATATTTCCAAAGTAAGTTAATGTACTGAAGAAAGGATTAAGGACATAGTCTTTCTGAGTTAGAGTAAACCTTTGTGTCTTCATAAACCTTGTGCAATCTTCAGTCTTCTAATCTTCAGAAAAGCTCCATTGCTAGGATTGATCTTCATGGTATTCTTGAAATACAAAATTACACTCAGAGACCTATAATCCTAATACAAGATTTACTAGACTGATCATACTCAATGATTTCCTCTTCTACAATTTTCAAGTGAACCAAGAGCACTTAATCACCTTTCTGGCTAAGAACATGTGATGAGTGATCAAAATACTAAGAGATATTCCTAACAAATTTCCCCCTTTTTGATCAGTCATCCATGACTATCTTTCAAGTCCTATTACAAAGTTGTAATCCTGGAAGAGAAAACAATCCACCACTTAATCATTTCAAATGATATTCAATTTTAGTTGAATTAAGTGCAGAAAGTAAACATCAACCAAATCACAAGAAGTGATCTTTGCTGATAAGTTGTCATCTATTAAAATGTATCTGAGAGTATGATCTTTAGATAGGTACAGTTTACAGAGTAAGATGCAACTTTTACAGATAGAGAATTTCAGAAATAATCAGCAAGATTACATAAAGTAATAAAACAAACTAAGTAAATTAGAACATAGGAGAGTCCAAGCTCCAAGAGAGTATTCTAATGTTACTAGTCTTCAAGTCTTCAGAAACACAACTTGGGTTCAGATACCTCAAGTTCTTCAAGACACCTTTCTCGGATCGATTGACATGATCATCCACTTTTCTCGCATTCTTGGACATAGTCATAAAGAGTCC
The DNA here is from genome assembly GCA_026545765.1 of Plantago major. NCBI lineage: Eukaryota > Viridiplantae > Streptophyta > Magnoliopsida > Lamiales > Plantaginaceae > Plantago > Plantago major. The sequence goes on from CM048843.1 coordinate 29,522,648, forward strand.
TTGACGAGAGAGCTCATTCTTCTCGGATAAGTCACATATTTCAAGGTAACTCTTACCAAGCTTGTGATTCTTCCGTAAAATGTTTGACCCGTATACTTTCCTGCACCGGGCATGGTCTACTTGCGGTGAGATAGGTTGAAATACTTTTATATTTCTTCCAGATAGTGTATATCATCTAGGTATTCATCCAATGTCATATAGAATGACTCATAGGTTGAAACACCTAGTTTTCTCTTCCTGCTGTAGCTACCATCCAGTTTTCTTACCTTGTGTACATCATCAGGTTTTGGGTAAGGACAGGCAAAAGAAAGATCCATCTTTCTGGCTTCATTCCTCTTTTCTACTTCAAAGTTTAACCGTGCATGAAGGTGCTCGAGGTTTTAGCAATTCTTGCCTTCTCTCCATTTCAGGATCTGGTTGAGGATGGGAGTTGGAAACTTATCATTGACAAGTAGATGTTGTAGTTCCAGAATCCAATACCCTCTCTTGTTCAGAATGCACCTATATGAAGATTCTTCATTACTGGTCTTCATATACTCAATGTGGGCATCAGTTGGCCTTTCTTGATGTGTTTCATTGTTTATTCTGCCAAACTGGAAATCCCTTCTTGCTTTTCAGTTTGGTAGCCTTCTGTCAGGAGATTCTCTAACCCTTTCTTCCTGCTTTGTCAGGTGGATGTTCCTTGTATTAAATTGGAATTTCCAGAAGGAGTTCTGGCTGCTAAGGGCTTTGCTGCCAGAGGAGGTTGTGAAGTAGTTGCTTGTCTCCTTTTCTTGTGAAGTGGATGTTCATCAGAATCATCCTCATCATCATTGTAGTCCAAAATTGGAGACTTGCAGCTTTCTTGGCCTCTTACTTCTCCTTCTTCCTTTTCTTCTTCTTCAGAAGTCTTCTTCTCTTCTGAGATTCTAAGGGACTTGGTTCCCCTAGTGACCATACTTCTCAGCCTTCTGGCTGGTTGATCTAGAACAACTTCTTCAGCAAGGGTGTCTCCAGTGGTGTCCTTAATGACAAGTTGACTTGATGAGGGAGGATTTGATTGTTTTCTTTTTCTTCCTTTGCCTTTTTGAGGCATCTCTTCTTCCCCCTTAGTCATGAATGACTGACTCATGATAGCGTAAGCTTCAGAGAGAGTTTCAAAGTTTTTCTGGAGATTGTTGTGCACCCTGACTAATTCTTGAAGTTCTTTCTTCAGCTCGTTGTTCTGCATAACCAGTTCCTACTCCTTTCTGTTGAGCTCTTCAAGCGGCCTTAGGATGGCGTTGGCTTGCAAGACAGCATGGCTGGCTTCATTCAATGCTGCATTAGCATTGTTACAATCCTCATCCCTGACCAACCCTAGGTCTTTCTGAGAGAGAGCGATGCTGGTTGCTCTGTTAAGTAACGCAACAGCCAAAGGCTTCATCTCTTCTGAGACGGTTTTTAGCACTTCTGTGTCTTGGGCAACTAGTGTCTTTCTGAGTTCTAAAAAGACACTGTTCCTTGCACGGTGCTCTTCACTTCTTGAACTACTTGGTGCAGAGAATATATGAGGAGCAAGTAGGGCTCTTTTGTGCTGAGTAACAAGTCTCTCATCTTCTGCTTCAGTGATCAAGTTGTGGGTTTCAGCATCACTGTCATAATCTTTTTCTTGGATTGTTTGCAGATTGACAATCTTCTTCTGCTTTCCATCAAGTGTGCTGGCCTTCTGAGAAGATGTGGAAGGTCTTTCTGATGCAACAAACATCATGCTCTTCATCATCATTGTCATCCATTGCATCTATTTCAAAGAATTGTGACAACAATGGCATTCTTCAAATTTCTTTGCTCATCTAGGAGTGCCAATTCTTTGGCATTAGCTTCTTCGAGCTTTTTGATTTTGGCTTCCTTTTCATCAACAAGAGCTTGAGTCTAAATGTTGATTCTCTTTTCTTCTTCCAATACCTTTCTGAGTTGTTCAATCCTAAACTCAAGAAATTTAAATTTCTTCTATGGCATCATTGAGTTCAAATTGTTGGGTATCTTGATGAGACTTGGGATGTGATGATGATGGAGCTTTACGAGCAATTGAGGGAGTAGCCTTTTCTCCACTCTTTGCTAGCTTTCAATTCCGCCTTGTCGGGTGGGATCATTATTCTGATCATCATCATCATCACTCTTGTTCTTTGTTTCTTGGTTTGGATGCTCAGAGGGAGGTTCTTGATAATTATTTTCGTCCATCTCCTCGTCATCTTCTGAAACCAGGTTGATCACATTTGGGAATGTAATCATCCTCCCATTAACTTCTTCTTGTTCAGCAGGATAAGTAGTGAGCTTGATGGGCAAGGCAGGATGGATAACCATCTGCTCTTGGGTTTGAGCATCCGCAGACTTGAAATCTGCTATAAGTCTTTGTGCTACTTCATGAATGAAGTCTTCATGCATTAGAGTGGCAAATGAGTAGGACTCTGTAGGGAACAATGCATGGATATAATCCTCCAGATTTAGGGCAATTGCTCTCTTTTCTGGGACATCAATTACTCTGGCTACTTCAGAAAGGTCAGCCTTTCTGAGTTTCTGCCATTGTTTGAAGCACTTGAGATGTTTCTTTAAGGTGTGCTTCTGGAAGGCCTTGAGTAAATCAACTGTCACTAGACTTTGAGCCTGAAAGAAAGTGTTCAAGTTAGTTTTATTCAAACTACTTGTGTTAGTATCTGTGTGCAGAAGTGAGCTTTCTGAGCATACCTGTGTAGAAACACTAGGCTCATCTGCTTGGATTTTTACTTGCTTGGGCACAGAGGCCTCAGATACTTTGATGTGAGGAGAAGTTTTATCCTCATCAACCTTTCTTTCTGCTTGAACCTGAGAATTACAATCAAATATGTTTAGAAACTGTGAACAGAAAAGATAGATGGAAAAGTGCTTTCTGAGACTTCACTTACTTCCAAGTAAGGAAGCTCAGTAGCAAGTTCCTCAGAAACCATGGGGGTTTCTGGCACCTTTTCTGCAGAATCTTGCTTGTTCGTGATTTTAGTTTCTTTTGGAGGAGATGACACAACTGTTTCTCCATCCAATTGTTCTTCTAACTGAGCCTATAAGAACAAACATAAGAGATTTTAGTAGTGGGTTCTCCAGAGCATTCGTTGAAGAAGATTATTACTGATTACTTACCTTCTCAGCAGAAGGTTCAGTAAATACTTCCTCAGAAAGCTTTTCAGCTTCTGAAATCTCTAGGTTTTGGGGTGTTGGTTCCACCACCACTACTTCCTCAGTTGGAGCCTAAGAAGAGACATTAAGAATATTAGAACATAAGAGCAATTTTAGTTAGTTATTCCTTGTTCAGAGATAACTTTTACTACCTGTGGGACAGGCTCTTCTTGATGTTCTGAGGTTGGAGGAACCTCTTCTTGATTCAAGGGGGTGGACAAGTTTTCTTCCCCCTGAAAGTGTGTCTCCAAGTTGGCCTGTAACAAATACAGCTTATGAGTAACAAGTTAACATACAATTATGTTGACATGTTAGATACAAACTATCTTTGTTACCTAAATAGAGTCAGGCTGATCATTGATCTCTTGAACTTGTGGTGAATCCACAGTCTCTCGGTGCTCATTATTGATCTCCTCTGCAGTATCATTCTGAGTTTCCATCTCAGTTTGATCCCTTTCTGAGAGTTGAGCTCTCTCAGAAGGTTGAGGAACCTGTTCAAGAACATGGTTTTCTTCAGCAATATTAAATGCTGGCATTGTGAATGTGGAAGCAATGGCAACATCTTCCATCATTCTATCTTCCTCACCCAGGCCTTCTTCTTCCTGCTGGGCAGAGGGGCTCTTGTCTTTCTGAAGAGTTGAGCTTGAAGCTCCTCCATGGGTCTCATACTTGAACCTTTTGAGTACTTTTGCAAGTACTTCATCATCCTCAGAATCACTATTCTGTGTTGGTGCAGACCCATCTATGATATTTCTATCATCTCTGGAGAGTTCTGGAGCATTCTGGTTCAGGACTCTTGGGGGATTCTGGATTTGCCTTTCTGAGCGTCCAACATCTTCTGAGACCTTGTCTCCAGAAGGTTGTGCCTCTTGTATGATTAGGGGCTTGGAGGCTCTTTTGCTATGAGTCCTCTTTCTCTTGGCAACTGGAGGTTTAGCTTTGGCTTGCTCAGAGACCTCCTCACCTTGCTGTGCAGTTTCTTCTTCTTCTGCCTTTCTGAGTGCGTTCTCAGCAGCAAGTTTCTCCTTTTCTTCAAAAGCGTGTTTGAACATGGAGTTGGATCGATTTCTGCCTCTCTCTGAGAGTGATTCCCATTGTTTCCAGAATATAACAGATCCTGAGACCAAAGTGCATATTGGCCTTTGGCTCAGCAAGGCCATTGATGATTTTGGGCTCAAATTCCTCAATATGTCCAAGGAATTTGTCAAGGCATTCCCCCAATTGAAGTGGGTTTCCTGCCCTTCATGCTTCTTGTTCAGAAGATGCATCATCATCCATCTCTCCATGCTTATCTGGTCTACTCCACCTTTGTTGCCATCAAAGCAACGGACCAGAATAAGAGCTAAAGTACTCCAGTGTTTCTGGAGATGACTAGTTCTGATGGCCTTCACAACAAAGTCTCCTGGGCAACCTTTTGCATTTTCTAACTGGATTGCTTCAAATAGCTCTTTGACGCCTTGAATCATGGAAGCGTCCTTGATGTTGTTGTCTTCAAATGTTCCTCGATTTTTTAATCGGAATATCTTGCAGGAAGTCTTGCAGTCTAGAATAATTTCTTGTCCTTGGACTTCAGTCTGCATGTATGTTTCTTCTTCATCATTCACAACTTTTGTGAAGATTTTGGAGTTGTTATAGAACTCCAGTACATCCAGTGTGGATAGTCTACTGGGTGCAGCAGATAGAAGCTTGTAGATATGGGAATTCTTCAGCATTCCCAATATCAGTTTTCTTTCTGGTTTTGAAGATATAACTGCTGGTACATATCTCTTTACTAGAAAGGCTCCCCAATTCATTTTGTGTTTAGGGTTCCAGTCCGATGGGGTAAACTTTCCCAGAAGGCGTTTATTCAACACCTTAAGTTCCTTTCCTCCTTGCTTTTCTGCAGGAGCAGAGGATGTTGCCTTAGGGTTCTTGGTGGTCATCTTCTTGGGTGCCATCTCTTATATAGAGTTTAGAGTGAGTGTTTTTCAGATGAATATTGCACAATTAATCGAGATTAGTCTATCTTTTCAGAAGACTAAGCACACGAAGTTGAGTTTTGCAGAAATCTTGAGAGATTTTGCTATTTTGATGCATGTTTGAAAATTTCGGAATTGGTAAAAGTGTTTGTCTTTTTCCCAAATCCTATATATATAGCAGACAAATGTACATAGATACAACATACATATAGCTGAATATGAATGCGTGTCTTTGCATCTGCATAGGCGTGGTACGTCCTCTGTACTTCATTAAATGCGTAGTGGGCCATGTCTGCATTTCTCAACAGACATTACTTGCTTTGTTTTGATCTCACCCGTTGAGATCAAATGTTTATTCATCAAGGGCTTATATTGAATATCTTGTAATGATATCAATCAACAAATGGTAATGTGCCAACTTAATGGATTTTTAATATGCTACATTCATTGTGTCACTTAGTAAAGAGTAGGAACACTTAATCGTTTGAGCTTATCATTCTGAGTGTCAAGTCCTTATCTATATATTGTTTATCATGAAAATGGTAAAAATACAAGACATTGCACATGTTTGACTTTCAGAACTTATACTTTTTGGGCTTTGTGTGTCCATTTCTCTTTATGACTAAATAGCTTTCTGAATTCAAGTGTCAGAAGCTTCAGTCGTTTGAATGTATTTTTCCCACTCCTAGTAAGTAAGTTCTAGTTTTATTTACTTATTAACTGTGTACCGACCTTTTGCCTTTCTGGATACCCGTTCCAGAAATGTTTTGTCTTTCTGAGTATTGCTACTCAGAAACCTTTGCATCACTTCTTATCAACTTGGCTTTCTGAGAACCTGTTCTCAGAGGCCTACTCACTTATTCATCCTTTAGAGATTCAGGACAATTTTTCAGTCCTTAGGCAACTCCATTGATCCAAGATTATGTCTTAAGGTCAAGAACCGGCTTTCTTGTAAGGGCTTAGTGAAGATATCTGCAAGTTGGTCTTCTGTGCCAATCTTGAGTATCTCTATATTGCCTTTCTCAACATGGTCTCTGATGAAGTGGTGTCTAACATCAATGTGCTTTGTTTTGGCATGGAACTTGGGGTTCTGTGAGATTGCAATAGCACTTGTGTTATCACAGAAAATGGGAGTTTTCTCTTCATTGAGTCCATAGTCTCTGAGTTGTTGTTGAATCCACAGAATTTGTGTTGCACAACAACCAGCAGCAATATATTCAGCCTCTGTTGTAGAAGTTGCAATTGAGTTTTGTTTCTTGCTAAACCATGAGATAAGTCTAGTTCCCAGAAACTGACAAGTTCCTGAGGTACTTTTCCTATCAAGCATTGATCCAGCATAATCAACATCTGAGTAACCAGCCAAACTCAATCCACTTTCTTTAGGATACCACAAACCTACATCTACTGTAGCTTTCACATACCTTAATATTTTCATAGCAATGTTGTAGTGTGATTGCATTGGATTTGTTTGAAATCTAGCACACACTCCAACTGCATATTTAATATCAGGTCTGCTTGCAGTAAGGTAGAGTAGTGAACCTATCAATTTCCTATACTTGTGTTCATCAACATTCATATCTGATTCAGTATAGGTCATCTTGGTTCCTATGCTCATAGGTATCTGTTAGGAATATCTGTTAGTATTTTGATCATTCATCACATGTTCCTATCTTAGCCAGAAAGGTGATTAAGCACTCTTGGTTCACTTGAACATTGTAAAAGAGGAAATCACTGAGTATAATTAGTCCAGTAAATCTTGTATTAGGATTATAGGTCTCTGAGTGTAATTTTTTATTTCAAAAAGACCATAAAGATCAATCCTAGCAATGGAGCTTTTCTGAAGATTACAAGACCGGAGATTGCACAAGATTTATGAAGACACCAAGGTTTAGTCTCACTCGGAAAGACTATGTCCTTAATCCTTTCTTAAGTACATTTAGTTACTTTTGAAATATGATTCTGGAACATATGACATCATGAGTATGGAGCATGCAAGCCATCAGAAAGGCTAATGTATCCGTTGAAGACTACAGGACAAGAAATAGTACATATGCATTAATTGCATCGGCAGAAAAGCCGCTAAAGCACAGTCCTCTCTGAGATATGAGACAAGGACTTCTGAGTACTCATTTCAAGATAAGTATAGACTGAATTTGAATTGTGTCTAACGGATAACATCCCAATGACTCTCTAATTCATCTATAAATATCACACACTTAGATGCTGAGAAATACGACTGAAGAACGATCTAACTTGCAAACTTACAATCTAGCAAAGTATTCTCTCAAGCACTCTACTACCCTTTCTGAAAGCTTTCTGTTGCTTGAAGAATCACTAGTAGTTCTAAGTTGTCCTGAACCTTAACAAGAGATTGTTATTCGTGAAAGAGTTGAACTGTCAGATAGCCTTTCTGAAGCTCATTCTCCAGAACGGACATCGATTACTTGGGTCAGTAAAGAGCAGATTGCCATACACTGAACAAGTGTATTAAGTAGTCTTGTTCTATTAGGCTCTCTGAAAACATAACTGAAAAGTTATACAAGAAGCCTCTCTGACAAATCTTATAACCAACACCATCAAGGCGTGGAGTAGAGGAAGTACTTGATTTGGGAAATCAGGGAATAACTCCAAGGTTATCGGAGTAGAGGAAGTACTTGATTTGGGAAATCAGGGAATAACTCCAAGGTTATCTGAGTAGAGGAAGTACTTAGCTCTAGGAGCTGTGGAATAACTCAGGGGGAACATTTGGTTGGGAACCAATTGTTTAAGAATCTTAGAATAGGATTTTTGTAAGGTGAACTCAATTATCTTTTCTAGTGAATTCTAGGTCTCAGAAAGACCGAAGTGGATTAGTTGGAGGATTACGCCACCTCCAGATACCACTATACTTGCTGTGTTATTTACCTTTCTGTATTTATCTTTCAGCAAAGCACACACACTTACTTATTGTTTCTGCACTTACCTATCTTAAAGTCTTCCGCGCTCTGAATTTAAATATCAGAAACCTCCCCAGGTTTCTGAGAAACTGTGTTTATCAACAAAAGTTTAAAAGACTACTCACCCCCCCCCCCTCTAGTCTTTTACTTTGCCGTTATCTGGACCAACAAGTGGTATCAGAGCGGGAGGTTCCCAAGCCTTCTGCACTGAACCTAGATCCCCAGATAGGTGAAGAAACTTTGTCCCTTTCTGAGGACTATATAATTTGTGTGTTAAGTGTGTAGGTATTTCTCTGAGCGATGCACCCGTTCTAAAGCCAGAAAACTACGAGAAATTGAAGAAAAACATGATGCTCCATCTGGAGGCCATTAGTGATGAGATGATCTATGTCATCAATGAAGGGCCTATCAAAATCAGACAACTCAAACAAGTCACTGAGGTTTCTGATGGAAGAAAAGCCTCAGACAAGGAAGATGGAAGCGAGGACATGGCTGCTAGTGATAGTGGCCATGTTGCTCGTGGAAGCATTATGTATGAAGACAAGCCAAGAGAGCTCTGGACATCTGAAGATGCCAAGAGACACAGATTGGATGGTCAAGCTCGTAATATAATCATCAGATCGACACCTGAGCACATACTGATTAAATCGTGTGCTAAACGGCTAAAAGTTGCACAGCAATTGATTGAAGAAATCAGGCTAACTGAGAAAACCAAAGAAAACAAGTTCGAAGTTCTTAAATTGAAGTTCCAAAACTTCAAGCAAGGTCCCACTGAAACTCTGGAAGAACTTGATTTCAGGTTTACTACTCTTATGAGTGATGTGGCTGCACTTGGTGAAAGCAACAGATACTCCCAGTCAGAAAAGATTAAGACTATTGTCAGAAGTCTCAATCACAACTGGGAGCACACTAAAATCTTTTATTTCAACCAAGGAATGCCAAATATTACTCCAGTAGAGCTCTTCTATCATCTTGCTACTGTAGATTATGAGACAACTCAGAGAGAACAAACAGCTGAGAAGTTGCAAAGTGTTGCTCTAGTCTCTCAAGGTACTTCTGAAAAGAAAGATACCAAAGACGCATATGAAGAAAATGCTCTTGCAGTAAGACACATGAATAAATTTGTGAGGCAAGAGATTGAGAGAAGAAAAGCTAAAGAAAAGCTGAAAAAGCATCTTGGCCCAAACTATCATCAGTACAAGAACATTCAACTAAACAACTCTCTGAAGACCCCCATTCGGAAAGGTGTTAGTACTGAATCAGCAATGATATCTGCTTCTATTGTTAAAAGCCTGGTCACTTCAAGAGAGATTGCCCTGCTTTAAACAAGCTCAAGACAGGTGACAAGAAGGACAGAAGAAATTACAAAAGAAATCAAAGGGCCTTACTGACTGAAGAAAGGAAGAAGATTCAAATCCAACTTGATGCTCTAGATATTGAGACAGATTCTGAAGATGGAGATTCAGATAACTCAAACCTACCATCACCTGAATTGTGTGGAATCACCCACAATGTAATCGACTTCGGCCTTAAGAAGAATGAAATGTGTGGAGTTGCTGAGATTGCTGGTCCAGACATCTCCAACATTGAAATGTGTCTTATGGCTGATGAGAACGCCTCTTGGACTAAGGCTCAATGACTATTTGATAGTGGATGCGGAAAGCACATGCCAGGAGACAAAGCAAATCTGGTCAACTACAAAGTTTGCAACACTGGACCAGACATCAGATTTGCTGGAGGAGAATTAAATCCCTCTCTGGGATTTGGCAACGTCAAATTGGGATATTTAACAATTACTGACGTATTACATGTTAAGGGTTTGAAATACAATCTATTTAGCATGAGCCAGTTTGCAGACAAGGGATTCACTGTGAAATTCAAAGCAAAGTTTTGCAAACTTATTGACAATGAGTCCACTACAAGAATTCTGTTGTAACGGGACGGAAAGGGGCAACGGATTTTATCCGTCGCCCCTGTAGCGACGGATCGCTAATTGGGGCGACGGATTCTATCCGTCACCCCGTTTGGCGACGGATAAAACTTATTCGTCGCTATATAGCGACGGATAATTTTATCCGTCGCTACAGAGCGTTGACCAAAACATAAAAAAAAAAAAAAAAAATTGGGCATCTGCCACAACTGTCTTGGTTGCTCGGCGGAAAGGTAGTCTTTATGTTGCCGATTGCGCATCTGCCACAACTGAAGAATGTCTCATGGTCAGTCAATCTGGTCACACAGAAGAGCACTGGTTATGGCACAAAAGAATGAGTCACTAGAACTTCAAAACTCTGAACAAACTTGCCAAGAAAGAGTTAGTGGTTGGCCTTCCCAAAACATCTTTCAGAAAGGATGGCATCTGTTCTGCCTGTCAGATGGGAAAACAATCTAAGATCTCTTTCAAGTCCAAAATCAGACACTCTAGTGTTAGACCACTGCAACTATTACACATGGATCTTTTTGAATCATCTGTATCTAGTTATGTAGGAAAGAAGTATGGTCTGGTTGTTGTAGATGACTTCTCAAGATTCACTTGGGTTGTCTTTCTGAAGCACAAATATGATGCTAGGGTGGAGATACCAAACTTGCTAAATAAGCTTAAAGTCATGAAAAATGACAAGGTATCTGCAATCAGAACAGACCATGGTACTGAATTTGTCAACCAGTACATAAAGGAGTTTTGTACCAACAAAGGTATACAACATCAACTTTCCTCTGTAAGAACTCCACAACAAAATGGTGTTGCAGAAAGGAAAAATAGAACCCTGAAAGAAGCAGCAAGGACAATGCTGGCTTACACTAAAATAAGTGAAGTTTATTGGGTTGAAGCTGTAAACACAGCATGCTACACTCAGGACAGATGTTTGATAAACAAACACCATGACAAGACCCCTTATGAGCTCTTGGTTGGTAGACCCCTAACATTAAACATCTGAAAGTGTTTGGTTGTAGATGTTTTGTTCTTAACAATTGAAAAGAGTATCTAAGAACATTTCAACCAAAGGCAGATGAAGGAGTGTTTCTTGGTTATTCTATAAATAGCAGAGCTTACAGAGTTTACAACAAAAGAACAAAGAAGATTGAAGAATCAGTTCATGTTGTATTTTATGAAGAAAGCAAGAAATCACCCCTTGATGATGAACTCTCAGAAAGGTTCAAGGAACTAATGTTAAAGGATTCTGAAGTAGAACCCTCAGAAAGGAAAAACATCATTATGGAAAGAGAGGATGACTCTGACGAAGAAAAGCATGAAATGCCTAGTAACAACCAGATGATTCTCAGACATGATGAAGAATTTCCAGAAATGGAAACTGAAGATGTTCATCAGAGAGCTAATTCTGGAAATGACCTGTATGGTGTATCTATGTACGTTTTGTCTGCTATATATATAGGAATTGGGCAAAAGACAAACACTTTTACCAAATCCAAAATTTCATACTTGCATCAAAATAGCAAAATCTCTCAAGATTTCTGCAAAACTTCTTCTGCAACTCAACTTCTTGTGCTTAGTCTTCTAAAAAGATAGACTAATCTTGATTATTCTTGCAAAACTCATCTGTAAACACTCACTCAAAGACTCTATATAAGAGATGGCACCAAAGAAGATGACCACCAAGAACCCTAAGGCCGCATCATCTGCTCCTGCTGAAAAGCAAGGAGGAAAAGAACTCAAGGTGTTGAATAAACGCCTTCTAGGAGAGTTTACCCCTTCTGACTGGAATCCAAGTCACAAGATGAATTGGGGAGCTTTTCTTGTGAAGAAATATGTTTCTGCAGTCATTTCTTCAAAAGCAGATAGAAAACTGATATTGGGAATGTTGAAAAGTTCCCATATCTACAAGTTTCTGTGTGCTGCACCCAGTGGACTATCCACACTGGATGTGTTGGAGTTCTACAACAACTCCAAAATCTTCACAAAAGTTGTGAATGATGTAGAAGAGAAGTACATGCAGACTGAAGTTCAAGGACAAGAAATTGTCCTAGACTGCAAGACTTTCTGCAACTTATTCCGATTGAAAAATCGAGGAACAATCGACGACATCAACATCAGGGATGCCTCCATGATTCAAAGTGTTAAGGAACTATTTGAGGCAATCCAGATTGAAAATGCAAAGGTCGCCAAAGAACTTTGTTCTGAAAGCCATCAGAACCAGTCATCTCCAGAAACACTGGAGTACTTTGGCTCTCATTCTGGTCCGTTTCTTTGATGGCAACAAAGGTGGAGTAGACCAGATAAGCATGGAGAGATGGATGATGATGCATCTTCTAAATAAGAAACTTGAAGGGCAGGAAACCCACTTTAATTGGGGGAAGTACGCCTTCAACAAATTTCTTGGGCACATTGAGGAATTTGAGCCTAAAATCATCAATGGCCTTGCTGACACAAAGGCCAATATGCATTTTGGTCTCAGAATTTGCTACATTCTGGAAACAATGGGAATAACTCTCAGAACGAGACAAGAAATCCCAGTCACCAACTCTCTTTTCAGACATGCCTTTGAAGAAAAGGAGAGAATTGCTGCTGAGAAAGCTCAGAAAGAGGCAGAAGAGCTTGAAGCTGCCCAGCAAGGTGAAGAGGTCTCTAAGCAAGCTCCTGCTCAACCTCCAGTTGCCAAGAGAAAGAGGACTCAAAGCAAGAAAGCCTCTAAGTCCCAAAGTGTACAAAAAGCACAACCTTCTAGAGACAAGAACTCAAAAGATGTTGTTCGGCCAGAAAGGCAACACCAGAAAGCCCCAAGAATTCTGAGACAGGCTGCTCCAGAAATCTCCAGAGATGATAGAAATATCATAGATGGGTCAGCTCCCAATCTGGACAATGACTCTGATGATGATGTAGTACTTACACAAGTATTCAAAAAGTCCAGGATTGAGACCCATGGAGGAGCATCAAGCTCAGCCCCTCAGAAAGAAAGGAGCCCCTCTGTCCAGCAGGAAGAAGAAGGCCTGGAAGAGGAAGATAGAGTGATGGAAGATGTTGACATTGCTTCCACATTCACAATGCCAACACTTAATGTGGCTGAAGAAAACCCTGTTCTTGAACAGGTTCCTCAACCTTCTGAGAGAGCTCAACTCTCAGAAAGGGATCAAACTGAGATGGAGACTCAGAAAGATATTGTAGAGGAGACCAACAATGAGCAAAGAGAGGCTGTGGAAACTCCACTAGTCCAAGAGACCCAAACTCAGCCTGACTCTATTCAGGTAACAAAAGTAGTTTGTATCTAACTTGTCAACATTAAAATGTTAACTTGTTACTCATAAGCTTCATTTGTTACAGGCCAACTTGGAGACACAATTTCAGGGGGAAGAAAACTTGTTCACTCCCTTGAATCAAGAAGAGGTTCCTCCAACCTCAGAACATCAAGAAGAGCCTGTTCCACAGGTAGTAAAAGTTATCTCTGAACAAGGAATAACTAACTAAAATTGCTCTTATGTTCTAATATTCTTAATGTCTCTTCATAGGCTACAACTGAGAAAGTAGTGGAGGTGGAACCAACACCCCAACACCAAGAGTTTTCAGAGGCTGAAAAGTACTCTGAGGAAGTAGTTACTGAGCCTTCTGTTGAGAAGGTAAGTATCAGTAAACTTTCCTGAAGAAAATTTTGGTAAAATTCACTACTTAATCAATATGTTTGTTCTATCTTACAGGCTCAATCAGAAGAACACTTGGACGGAGAGAATGTGATCTCATCTCCTCCAAGAGAAACTAAAATTGCTGAACAAGCAGTATCTGAAGAAAAGGATCCAGAAACCCCCAAGGTTTCTGAGAAAGATGCCAATGAGCTTCCTCACTTGGAAGTAAGCGAAGTCTCAGAAAGCATTTTTCCACTTATCTTTTCTGATAACAAGTTTCTAAACATATTTGATTCTATTTCTCAGGTTCAATCAGAAAGAAAGGATGCTGAGGATCAGACTTCTCCTCACATCAAGGTATCTGAGGCCTCTGTGCCCAAACAAGCAGAAGTCCAAGCAAATGAGCCTAGTGTTTCTACACAGGTATGCTCAGAAAGCTTACTTTTGCACACAGATACTAACACAAGTAGTTTGTGTTGGGGGTCTAATTCCACAATCACTTAGATTTATTTAACTCTTCCAAATGGTGCCAAGATAAGAGGCTCCTTGCTAGGCGAGGATCGAAGCGTGAGAACCAGCTACCAACTACTCCGGTAAGGACCTGCACACTTGAGTGGTGGGGGGGTTAGTGCCCGGTTTGCTAAGTGTCAAACCAGGATGAGACTTTACTCGAGAGTGACTGAGGATCGACTCTGTATAGTGCTCGTGATGTGACTAGCGAGAAGACTTGTTCGAAGTGACTTACTTGAAGTCCTTGCTTATTGCGATATGTGCCTTATTTATAGGCAACCATTGAGATGGGAGGCCTTGCTAGGATTGCGCCATGTGTACGGCTAGGATTGAACCACCAATGCTAAGATGAGGCCCATAGCCCAATAATGAAGCTTTAGCCCATGCCATTTTGGGCTTTAGGGGTAATTTGGTCATTATTGGGAGAGTTCTTGGGGATGTGACAGAGTCTGCCGAGATCTCAGGTTCGGAGGGGTCGGTCCGGATGTCTGATCCGGACAGTACCTGGTTGTCAGCTGAGAAAGTTCTCCTGTCTGTCCAACTCTTCCGACTCGGAGCTCATGGGTTCGGACATCTCACTCTTTGGTGCCCACTTGCTTGGTAGTCTATGAGATAGTCGTGCTGGATCCGAGTTAACATCCGTATCGGAGTCTTTGGGTCGGAGAGGGTGCTGACTTAGCACTATGCTCCTTTCCCAGGGAGGCTCGGACCATGGTGGGTCGGACCTATGGTTCCGGGTCGGGCCTTGCAGGTCCTAATCCTTTGTCCCTTTCTTTTAGGGTGGGTCGGACCATAGATGGTCTGCCCGGATCGGACCATTGGCTCGGACCTAAGTTCCTCGGATCCATTGGATGACTTGGGATGCCTTAGGATTCGCTCCTAGGTCCTTATTGGATTGGACCTATTTCCGTATCAACATATGTCCCCCTAGTTTCCAAGTATCTTAGTAGAAGATAGGTGTGGAACTATTGGTTTGGGAAGTGTTTTGAGGAAAGAACTGCTCCGTTCATCCAACTGCTTCGATCTCGTTGAAAAAGATGTACTCAGATTGTGGCCCTTGACTTAGTCTCTCTCCCCCCCCCCTTTTTTTTTTAAAACATCGTTGCCATCCGAGGGAGTAGGTCCGAAGGGCAACGAAGTGAAGAAAAAGGAAAAAAGGGTATTTGTAATGGAGACTAAGTTTAGGCTCCGAACATCGGTAGTGTACCTTTGATGAGCTACGGTGGCGGACCGTAGGTGTGTGTCCCGTCCGAACCAGGCTCTGTGGTTGCGGGAAGGTCCGAAGGGTAATCGCTCGAGTATACGAGGTTCCTTGTGTGGACAAAGTATATGGGACTTGGAAAGCCGTTAGGCGTCCGAAAAGATGATACTCCGGAACTCTCGTGTTGTCTGACGCCCGAGAGAGGGAGAGTTGTTGTATTCATCTATCCAAGAGGTAAATTTGTTGTACCCATTCGTCATTTCACTTGGTATAATTGTACTATACCGTTGGATGGTTCTTGATCGACGGTGGAGATTAAATCCGAAAAATCGCGACGGTTGGAGTTCCCGATATGGCCCTCTATAAATAGAGGGGTTGGCCGATTCATTTCTCATCGTTTAGAGAGAGAATTTTTGCATTCCGAGTACATCCGAAGCAACTACCAGCAATCCGAAGCGAGCAAGGAGCGGTTCGAAGCGCGTGATCTTGTGCAGAGTCAAGTCACTTCTTTCCAATCATCCGAGTCCAAGTAAGTTTACTTGTCTCGTCTTATGATTAAATCATCTCTGTTGTCTTTCATCTTCAAGTTACTCGGATGTATGCTTATGATGTGTAGTATAGTTGATAACCAATACGTACTTGATATTGACTAACACCGAATAAGTGTAGTACTGACTCCGAACTAACTGTGCCGAGTAAGCTGCTAGTTTTGGCTTTAAGTTGGCCACTTTAATATACATAAACGACCTCTCGGACTGCCATCTTAGAGCTTACGATATTGCTTTCTCCTTTCCCTAGGATGTCCGAGAGTGATAGCCAAAACCGATCCGAGGCTGAGGGATATGACTCCGAGGTGACATCCTTAACCGATAGCTCGGAGGAGATTGAGATCGTGGATGATGACGTTCTGGAGGTGGAACAAGAGCCCCATCCGAGTCGGGAAGAGCCCGAGGTAAGTTCTTTACTTCGGTTAGTTGTTCCGGATTCTGGTGCTCCGAGGCGTCCGGATTACCTGCGAGTGTCGCATGTGCAGGTTATTGTAGCGGCTCAAGAGACAAGCTCGCGAGTTATAGGAACTCATCGCCCGGGTCGAGCTAGTCAGGAATCCGAACTTCCAGTAGAGATCCGTACTTTAATTCGCACCCTAGGTTATAACTTTAGGAGTAATCCTAATCGAGTCCCGTTCGTTCCGGATCCACAGGCGCCAACTATCGAGGAAGTGCATGATACTTCGGAAGCACCTCCCAACTTGAGCATCTTCAAAGAGGGTGAGGAGGATCGTGTGCAAGTTGCTGCGCCTATCCGAACTGTTGTAGAGTTAGCGTCCTCATCCGGAGAAGATGAGGCAGAGGAAGATGTGCGGGGCCAAGATTCTGGTTCCGAAGAGGAAGAAGGTGCGGAGGCTTCTGCTAATGTGCTCCGTGTAGAAACTGCTGGACAAGCGGTGGCTGAGGAAGAGCGTCCGGAGAGACTGAGGAAGGGTGAGGACGTTTTCCAAGTCAAGTTCCCTCGGTCTAGAGATCAGGTCACTCACCCCGATCCGGAGGGCGAGTTAAATGAAGATGGTACTCTGCGTACTTGTGCCTCAACCATCCGAGCCGACGAAGTGGATGAGCTCCGAAGAAGATATGAGATCCCTGAGTGTGTGGAGATTCTCATCCCGGACGAATCTCATGCTTTTTACAATCCGCGTCCGGGCTACATGTCGGTCTATGAGATAAGTCTTCATTGCGGGTGGCGGCTACCAGATCGTCCGAAGTTCGGAGATTTTGAACAGCATGGGTTTGAGTCCGCATCCGATCATCCCAACTCCCTCGGAAACTTGATGTGCTTCGGAGTGCTATGTAAATATAAAGGCATTCCGCTTAACTTCGACAATTTCCGTAAATTGTTCAATATTAGTGTTAGTAGTAGGAACACTTGGTTCTATACATTCGTATGTCGCCAGGCATACACATTTTTCGTTGATCCCTTGTCCTCGTTGGGAATCCAATGGTTCAAGAGGTACATTTTTGTCCGTCTGCTCAAGCCCGGCAATCCGCGGAGAGGCCCACGTGGCATTTTGAGAAGAAGTTCTTCCGGTAATTTGCGATTGAAGCCACTGCCGAACATCCTTGTGGATGCAAGCGTTCCATCGTAGTCAGGAGCCGGAGAAGTACTTCTTCCGAGGTTTGATATGTCAGCCTCTGCCTTTCTTGGCCGGCTTGTCCGAGCCAAATTTTTGTGGCGACATGGAGGATTTGAGTAAGTGGTTTCTCTCTACCTCTGATTGGTTATCCGGGTCGGTTGTCTGTTTGTCGACTATATGATTATCAATTGTAGATTCTTTTGTATCTTGCAACTCATTGTGATTCGGATGTGCAGCTTTTTGGTTCGAGTATACGATGTCGACCATGCGGGAGCCGGAAGCGTCAACGCTGCACCGGAAGGAGTTGCGAGGGTTCTCGGACCCGATTATCAAGACGCCCACGTACTCCGATGAACGAGCCAAGGAATGCTGCTGTTCGGCGGAGGAGTCTCGGAGAGCTGCAAGGGCGAAGAGGCCCAAACCATCCCTACCTGCATAAGGGAAGGTGGTCGCAACTAAGGGCTCGAAGAAGCCTCCGAGATCCGTGTCGCGAGATCCTCCCGCAAGCGGATCGAGCGCTGCAGCTCCAAAAAAGCGCTCTTCCGAAGGTCCGAATCCTCCCGCCAAGAAGGGCAAGGGAAAGGTGGGCGAGGCCCCGGAGCTGGAGCCGGATGCTGAAGTGGCTCGGTTGCCGCTTGAGCTAGAGCGAATTATGAGTTAATCGCCGCAGCAAAGTGAGTTTTAAGCTTTCCGTTGGTTTCGCATCTTTCTGTGATTCGGAGGTGTCTAACGCTTCTGATATTCCGTTTTTGTTTTCAGCTTGCTACTGCTGTTGAAGCATGCTCCTTGGTGGCTGCTCGGAGGGCTACCCTGGAAGAAGATCTAGCCAAGGCTGAGGCTGCCCGGGCGATTGAAGCGTCTCGGTTGCACAAAGACTCGGGCTCAAGAAGGCCGTAGCTGCGAAACAAGAGGCCGAGTCGGAGACGGCCAAGATGAAAAGTGCCATTCGATCTTTGGAGGCTGATTTGAAAGTGCACCAAGATAGTTTGGACGATTTCGTGGCTGTCTCTCGGACTTTCAAGGATAAGATGCTGAAAGAGCTTCGGGGAGTCCGGACAAGGGCTGTCCAAGATTTCCTTGATTCGGACGCCTACAAGTTCTTGCTCGAGTCAAAGTATGATGAGGCCCGTCAAGATGGGTTTGATGCAGCTGTGGAGCAGTGCCGGAGGAAAGGTTGGGTACCGGACGATTGTAACTTGGAGGCTGAGGGGGTATCCGCCTTTAAAAATGGAGATGGCTCGGACTTCGCTCCGGAGGGTGTTGTGGACGAAGATTTGCTTAAGTGCGAATTTGTGGAGCTGGTTTGCGATGAGTCGGAGGGCAAGAAGTACAACCATGGCGGTCCGTATCTCCCATCCTTTGTCCCTCGGGTGCTCATGTCCACTGTTTTCGTTCCGTTGGAGGACCACTTGGAGCACAACCGAGATTGGCTGACTTTGCCCGGGCCTGTCCAAGGCTTTGATCGCGACCTCGACCTGATGGAGGAGTGTCCGGCCTTTCTGAAAGAGGTTGAGGCTCGGAGAGAACGGAGGATAGCCCAACAGCAAGGTCAAGCGCCTCCGGAGAAGGATACGGGCGGCCCTTCTCGGTCTCAACCTAGTTCGTCCGAGCGGCGGAGGTAGTGAAGACGGGGTATGCCCCGGATTTCTTGTAATAGGGTGCCTCCGGGCCAAAAAGAAATGTTTGTCGTTTTTGCCCATCATCTTTTGTTTGTACAAACATACTTTTCTTTGATGAATGTTGTTGGTTCGGGCCCTTAATGGCTCGGAACTATTTTTGTGGCCAATATACTATTGCTGCTGTTTCCATCCTTGCACGTTTAATTTCGTATTTGCATAGTAACTCATCAACTCTTGTAGACTCGGATAGTGGACTCGGACCTTTGAGATCCGTACCGCCAGGACATTAGTTTGCCTGATTCAAATTCGCCTGTGCGGGTCTTCGGGGACGATTAATCGTTGTACCCATCCGAATCGGAAGCTATAATAAAAATAAACTGGATCACGAATAGTCCGGAACTGCGTCTTAGAGTGGTCAGGCTTTGAGAAAAACAATCTCCTTGTATCGTGATAAGCTACGACGATTCGGACGTTAACTCGGTGTGTCTTTCCGAGTCATGCAGACTTGTGAGATAGTGAAAAGATAATCAGCATCAAGTATCAAGTACAGGGTGTCTCTGTACGCATCACAGTTGCTTCGGACGTTGTCATGTCAGCCCTGAGTCTTGGTACGTCCGAGTGAGTAGCATAGTCGGTATGCTCAACCGTGTGGATGGATTGTTGGGTTGGGCCAGTGGAAGATGAAGAGCTAGGCCCACGTGCGGCCCAAGCCCATCTCTGGTGAATATGGTGCACGTGTCCGCTTCCAATTGGTCTTCTCTTCCTATATATACTCCTGCTTTGTACAGCTTGTCATTGAGACAACTCGCCCCTTTTATAGTAATCAAAGGTCCGGACCTCGAGTCCGAGCGGCTGGTGAGTATGTTTATGCCCACTTTTCGCTCGTGATGTTATTCCAAGGGTTTCTCCGATGATTCGGAAGTCTACCCGGGCTGGTTCTTTTGGTGAGAGTCGTGGAAATTAGTTTGCTCGGAAAGCCAGCTTCGGATCTTCGGGGATACGGTCCGTATCGAGTTGGCCTCAAAAAATTTTTGCTCAACAATTCCTCCGACCGTCAGGCTAATCTTCTTTCTCCGGGGCTGTGGTCTTTATTCGTGACTTTTAGCCCTGGAGAGGTAGATTATCTGGATGGTTTGGGGATCTTCAAATAGTTGGTTTTGAATCTCAATGCATCCGGGGCACTCCGCTCTGGTTATGCGCCCGGGGGGCGACAAGTCGGCAGAATTGGTTTGATAGAATCCCTTCCAGTATTTCGTGGTTCGGTCGTAAGAAACCGCCCGAAATGTTGGAAGGCTTTCTACCAAACCTGTTGTGTCTAGTTGCTCGTTTCTCGGATGGAGGGAGACTTGTCACCTTGAATAGGTCTCTTAGCTCGTCCTTGAGGATGTGTATCCGAGCGGTTTGGTTTTGTTGATGACTGCATTTCCATGATTGAATGCTCGAGGGAGCTATTTGCAATTTTGGAATGGGGTCCCCAACAATGCTGAACTTGTTCGGATTCGGATCATTGAGGACCTTCGGAAGTAACCTTTTTGGTGACTCGTTTGTCTCGCACCTTAGGTCTTTCGTCCGAGCAGCTTGGTTTTATCGGTGGCTGTGTTCCAGAATTGAATGCTTGAGGGAGCTATTTGCAATTCTGGAACGGAGTCCCTGACAATGCTGGTCTTGTTGGGACTCGGACCAATGGGGGCCTCCGGAATGACTTGTTTGGATCCGACGATCCGGGCTGATCGCTCTCCAAATATGCTGAATCTGGGGTGTGTTCATGGTATTCGGTATTATGCGATCCGGATGGTCATTGTGCTTCGGAGCTTTCTGTCGTTCAGAAGTGATGAAATATCCTTTCTGGAATCAAAGAATGGCCTAGGTTACATAGTCCGGTTGCTGTTAAACTTTGGATAGTCCGAAGGGGCTTTGAAGCCTCTGCCCGCAAGCAATCAAAGTTCGGATGGTATAGTTCCTTCTTCCTTCGGGGCGCCTATAGATGCAGCTGGCAGTGTTCGGATGGGGTTTGATTTGGTAGCTTAGGGTTAATTGGGAAGCTTCGTTGTAATAGTAGAAAAGAGATAGAGTAGGGGCTTATGTTTGTGAGCTCGATTTGGGCTCTTCGGACCCTGACTTTGTAACTCTGTGCTGTTGTAATGAAAGCGTTTTTGCCTTTGTCAAGGTTTTGACATTGTTTGATTGTGCTAGTCCGATCCGGATCAATGTATGAACTAGGTCCGGATCAAGCGAATAAATATCCCCGAGGACATGATTATCGACAATGTTTATGAAATCACAGTTGTATTGATTTGACGGAAATCGTATTACAACTTGAGGGCTTCGAGGCCTTTTTCAAAAAAAAACCAATCACAAAAAACAGATCGACGAGATAGAGGAAGGTGACAGTCGTTGCCATACTTCTCTAAGTGTAAAACTTTTGGAGATGCTTGGCATTCCAAGTTCTCTTCAAGGCCCTGCCTTGTTCATCTTCTAGTTCGAAGCTTCCATTAACTCTTGCCCCAGTAACCTTGTATGGCCCTTCCCACTTGGGTTTAAGTTTTCCCACATGACTTAGTATATCAGCTCTTCTAAGGACTAAGTCTCCAACTTGTATGTCCTTGGGAAAGACACGCTTATTGTAGGCTCGGCGATCGTGGCTTGGTGCCGAAGGATGTTGGCCAATGCCTTATCGCGCTTGTCTTCAAGGAGCTCAAGGTCGTAGATCCTTGCGAGCTCATTACCAACTGGGTCGTATTGCTGGATTCTCTGGGTTGCTACCACCGTCTCTGAAGGGATGACCGCCTCAGATCCATAGACCAAGGAGAAAGGTGTTTCTTGTGTAGCAGTTCGGGCTGTCGTTCGATGCGCCCAAAGGGCCGCGTCAAGATCATCCGCCCAACTGTCTTGTGAAGTTCTCAACCTTTTCTCCAAAATCTTGACTATGGTCTTGTTGGTGGCTTCCACTTGACCATTGGCTTGGGGGTGGCTAACGGAAGTAAAGCGTTGTTCTATTTTGAAGGAATGGAGCCACTCCTTCAGCCTTGACCCAGAAAATTGTGCTCCATTGTCTGAAACTAACACTCGTGGGAGTCCAAACCGGCAGATGATGTTCTTCCAGATGAATGTCCGAACTCTGCTCTCGGTGATGGTTGACACTGCTTCAGCTTCGACCCACTTAGTGAAGTACTCTACTGCCACTATCAAGAACTTCTTCTGATGCGTTCCTCGTGGAAAGGGACCAACTATGTCTATGCCCCATTGATCAAATGGGCAAGCTATGATTGACGGAATCATAGGGTTGGTCGGACGGTGTGGTATGTTGGCATAGTATTGGCAGTCTTAGCGAAAGGCGGTGTTAGGCGTCCATATCGATGGTTGCCAATAGTATCCTTGCCTTATGATTTTTTGCGCCAAGGTTCTTCCCCCAGAGTGACTTCCACAACTTCCGGCGTGGATCTCTTCCATCGCAGTTTTCGCCTCCTGAGGATCTAGGCACCTCAAGTGAGTTCCGCTGAAGGATCTCTTGTAGAGGTCTTCTCCCAGAATAAAGTATCTGTTAGCTCGACATTGAATCTTCCTGGCCTCTCTAGGATCCACAGGTAAAGTACCATCCTTGAGGTAACGGAATATATCGGTCATCCAGTTTCTTTCTGTGCTCAAGAGAAACATCTCTCCGTTGGGGTTTGCGGGGAGGATTCTCATGGTCATCGTGGATGACACTTCTTGTGTCCAAAGCTCCTAAGGCTGAGGCGTACTTAGAGAGAGCATCGGCTTTTTCATTCCACTCTCTGTGAAACTGGTCGAGAGTAAATTCTTCAAATTGCTCAACCTCTTTTTTGAGGAGCTCCAAGTATTTGATCATGTTAGGTCCTTTGGTGGTAAAGGACCCGGAGAACTGGGATTGTATGAGCTGCGAGTCTGTGTAGGCTTTGATTCTTTTCACCTGAAGGGCTTTTGCCATCCTTAGGCCTGTGATAAGTGCTTCATACTCGACCTCGTTGTTCGTCACCTTAAAGTTGAGGGTGATGGCGTACTCGAGCTTGGCTCCTTCAGGACTTTCAAGGAAAACTCCTATTCCTCCCAACCGTCCGGTTGATGATCCATCCACTTGTAATGTCCAATATTCTCTGTTTCCTACCTTTCCTCCTAAAGTGGGAGTGGGTGCTTTCTCAACCTTCTGCTTCTTGTCGGAAGATGCAGTTGTCGAGATATTGAGTTCTTCATCCAAAAGAAACATGTGCCTCACTCTTAGTGAATCCTCCATTGGTTGGTGATACTGAGTCATAGGTTGGATGCTACCTTTTTGTGTCTCTTCAGCTTCTTTTCCTCCACTTGATTCCTTGATCTGGGCTATCACCACATGACTGGCCTTTTCCTGGGAGTTTTCGTTCTCCTTTTCTACTTTCTCTGGATAGTCTATCAGGAAGTCGGCCAGGACTTGTGCTTTCTTGGCAGATGGGGCTTGGTAGCCAATATCATATTCACTTAGCTCAATAGCCCATTTGGATAGGCGTCCTGACTGATCCGGTTTCTCCAAGACATGTTTGAGTGGCTCATTTGTAAGGACCACAATCCGATGCGACTTGAAGTAAGGCTTCAGCTGGCCATGTGTAAACCAAAGGCGGCGAGCTTCTCCACCTTGACATATCTGACTTCGGATCCTACAAGCGCTTTGCTCAAATAGTAAATTGGTAAATGCTCGTTGTCTTGTAACCGTACCAGTACAGAACTCATTGCTTCATCGGTGGTAGCCAAATAGAGATAAAGGGTTTCATTCTCCATGGGTTTAGACAGAAGGGGCGGCGAGAGGAGATACTTTTTCAAGTTTTCCAGGGCCTCTTCGCACTCCTTTGTCCACTCGAACTTGTTTCCTTTCCGTAAGGTTTTGAAGAAGGGAAGGTTCTTCTCGGCGGACCTTGAGATAAAACGGCTCAACACCATCACCTTTCCTAGAAGCTTCTGAACTTCATTGATGGTCTTGGGCTGATGCCTCTTTCTGTGACCATGTAGCCAAGGAATTTTCCCCCTTTTACCCCGAAAGTGCAATTTTCAGGGTTCAGCTTCATTCCATACTTCCGGAGAATGGAAAAGCAATTGTTGAGGTGTTCGATGTGCTCCTCTTCAGTCTTGCTTTTCACGAGCATGTCATCCACATAGACTTCCATGGTTTTTCCCAATTCTTCCTTGAACATCTTATTTACCAGCCGTTGGTAAGTAGCTCCCGCATTCTTGAGGCCAAAGGGCATGACCTTGAAGCAATAGACTCCTCCGGCCGCAAAGAATGCCGTTTTCTTGATGTCTTCTTGAGCCATCCTAATTTGGTAAAAGCCTTGGTAAGCATCCATGAAGCTTAGAAGTGCACATCCTGCAGTGGAATCAACCAGCTGGTCTATGCGTGGCAATGGATAGGGATCTTTAGGACAAAACTTGTTGAGTCTGGTGAAGTCATTGCACATTCTCCACTTTCCTGGAGCTTTTTCGACGAGGACTATGTTGCAGACCCAATCAGAGTATCTGACTTCTTCGATATGACCTGCTTTTATCAATTTGTTAACCTCCTCTGCTATGATAGCATCCTCAACTGGCCCAAAATCTTTCCTCTTTTGACGGATGTGCTTGACCGTAGGATCCATGTTCAGACGGTGAACTGTGATCCTTGGGTCTATCCCCTTGAGGTCATCTGTGCTCCAAGCAAAGATGTCGCGATTGTCCCGGAGGCAGGTGATGAGCTTTTGCTCTATTTCCGTGCTTATCTCTGTTCCAATCCGAGTTGTTCTCTCGGGATTTCCTTCGACCAGTTGGACCTCTTTCAAGGCTTCATGGGATTCTATCCTAGCTGTCTTGGGGAACTTTTCTCTGAGCGACCCAATACCGATTTCTTCATTTGGTGGTGTCAGAGTATTGGAAGAATGGTTAAGAGGGCCCTTGGTGACCGAAAGGACAGGTTCTGTGGCTCCTCTGGTTGACATGATGTAACACTCCCAGGCTTCTCTGATGTTGCCCATTTCTTCCCCTACGCCATTCGGGGTTGGAAACTTTACCCTATTGTGTACGGATGAGGCAATTGCTCTGAACTGGTTAAGTCCCGGGCGGCCCAAGATCACATTATAGTCGAAGGTGCTGTCAACTACTACGAAGAGAATAGTCCTGGTCACCCTTGTCGGAAAGGTGCCCATAGAGACTTGCAGTGGTATGCTTCCAATGGGGCGCACTACAGACCCTCCAAAACCTACCAGCGAGGTGTATACTCGTCCATATTGTATCTGCCCCAGGTGCATTTGCTCGACAGCCCTTTTGGATATGACATTGGAGGAGCTTCCTGTGTCGATCAGTACCTTGTTGACTTTGTAAGTGGCAATCACTAGAGAAACAACCAAAGGGACATCAGGGTCCTTGAGATCTCCTCCGCCAGACGTTGGTGGGGGGATCTCACTATCGTCAAAGGTGATTGCATTTGTGCCTTTCAAAGCTGGTGGGCCGTAAGCCCTGTCGTTGTTTCTTAAGTGTTGCGCGGTCCTTTCTCTTGCATTTCTGCTATCTCCCCCTGTTGGTCCTCCCGCAATGGCGTTGATAACTCCACTGTAGGGGAGATTCTCCATTTCTGTCTCTTCGCGGTAACCTTGATATCTTTGGGCCTGCCGATGTGGGATCTCGGTGGGAGGTGGTGGTAAAGAGCCTGTTGGAGGTTCAGAACCACGCTCCTCTCTTCTTTGCTCATTCCTTCGATGCCTGGAGGGCTCATCTTCAACTGGTGGTTCTTTCAACTTCCCACTTCTCACTAGCCTTTCAATTTCTGTCTTCAACTGGATGCAATCCTCAGTTGGGTGACCTTCTGTTTGTGGAACCTCATGAGTCTTTAGAGAATTTACTCTTCTTGCTCTTGATCGGTTTAGGCCATTGTATATCCAAGTCCTTCTCAACAATAGAAGCCAAGATGTCGGATCTTGATTGAGGCGAGTATACTCGCAAACCTTCCGGTGGAGTTCTTTCTCTGTGAAGTTCTTTTCTGTCTCTGAGATCTCTTTTTTGCTCAAACTTTCCTTGACGAGAAGGGAATTCCTGTCGTACTTGTTCTTTTCCCCTCTTGATCCCTGCTCTTATCGGGACATTTCTTCGATAATCTTCTCCATACAAGACTCCTTCGCAGATTTCTTCCAAGTACTTTTCAGTGGTGATTTCTTCGTTGGAAAGCTTCCTTCTAAGCTCATCATTATAAGTGTTGGCATAGAGGTGTCGGACTCGCTCTTTGATACTATGAGGCTCTACCTGTCGCACTTCGGCGTTGAAGCGGTCGAGGAAGGTTCTGAGGTCCTCATGCTCTCTCTGGATTATGCCAGCCAGGTGCTCAACTGATCTCTTCCTTCTTTTCGCCTTCTCAAACCTTTTCAGGAAAAGGGAGGCGACGTCCGCATATGATTTGATGGAACCATTGGGTAATGAGGTCCACCAATCCATTGCTTCTCCAAAGAGTGTGGTGGAAAAGTTGAGAGCTTTCATGTTGTCGTTGAGTCCATTGCTTTCCATCTTACTCTCGTACCTAGTGAGATGCCCTACGGGACAAGTATCTCCATAGTAATGCTCAAGGTTTGGGATAACACAATCGGGGCGCTTTCTTTCTTTTCTGATCTCCTCGCACAGAGGGTTGGGAGTTTTAACTACCACCTTCTCATGTGCTTTGACCATTCTGCTCAAGGTGGCCATTTGTGTTTCCAAGGCCTTCTGTTGGAGGTAGATCTGCTCAGCTGTCAGTCTTTCACCGGTCCTGGGGTTGATGGCTACATCTGGAGGGAGATCACTGACTGGAACAATCGGGGTACTTTCTGCCATTTGATCTCTAGGCACTTGTTGTTGAGCTCCTCGCCGACCGGCTTCCACTTCGTCTACTCGCGGCACTTCTGGACTTCTCCCTCGTTGTTCATGAGAAGCAGCTGCTCTCCTATTGAGAAGATGTCTCAGATCTTCTGGTTGAGCTTGTTCTCCCAGCCTTTGTTGGATTGGACGGTGCTCGTTTCTGGATTGAGCAGGTTCAGCTTGTCTTGGGATTGCCAAAGGCGGAGTGGGTTGAGGAGGCTGGAGGTTGTTTGATCCAAAACACCCTTGAATAGTGGTGAGTAAGAGGCCAAATTGATTTTCATTCAATCCAAACTCGCTGGGACGGATGATCTGTCCATTTGGGAGGGTAAAGTTTCTACCTGGGGGAGGACCATGTGTTCCTGACGGAGGAACCTGTCCTTCGTCCCCAAGTGTTTGAACCCTTACTGGTGGATTAGTGGCTCCCTCCTCGTCAGAAGAAAGACTGGCGTTATGGCCGTCACTCGGATCGCCTGCCACTTCTCTTATCAAGACTCTTGTTACTCCTCCTCTTCTGGTGGGAGGTCTCCCCCTTTGTCTAGGAGCTGGCGTACCAACAGTAGTGGCGTTGGTTCTTGCGGACCTTCTTGTTCTTGCCATTACTGAAGAGAACGGGACTTTTTGTAAAGGTTCCCACAGACGGCGCCAAAATGTTGGGGGTCTAACTCCACAATCACTTAGATTTATTTAACTCTTCCAAATGGTGCCAAGATAAGAGGCTCCTTGCTAGGCGAGGATCGAAGCGTAAGAACCAGCTACCAACTACTCCGGTAAGGACCTGCACACTTGAGTGGGGGGGATTAGTGCCCGGTTTGCTAAGTGTCAAACCGGGATGAGACTTTACTCGAGAGTGACTGAGGATCGACTCTGTATAGTGCTCGTGATGTGACTAGCGAGAAGACTTGTTCGAAGTGACTTACTTGAAGTTCCTGCTTATTGGGATATGTGCCTTATTTATAGGCAACCATTGAGATGGGAGGCCTTGCTAGGATTGCGCCATGTGTACGGCTAGGATTGAACCACCAATGCTAAGATGAGGCCCATAGCCCAATAATGAAGCTTTAGCCCATGCCATTTTGGGCTTTAGGGGTAATTTGGTCATTATTGGGAGAGTTCTTGGGGATGTGACAGAGTCTGCCGAGATCTCAGGTTCGGAGGGGTCGGTCCGGATGTCTGATCCGGACAGTACCTGGTTGTCAGCTGAGAAAGTTCTCCTGTCTGTCCAACTCTTCCGACTCGGAGCTCATGGGTTCGGACATCTCACTCTTTGGTGCCCACTTGCTTGGTAGTCTATGAGATAGTCGTGCTGGATCCGAGTTAACATCCGTATCGGAGTCTTTGGGTCGGAGAGGGTGCTGACTTAGCACTATGCTCCTTTCCCAGGGAGGCTCGGACCATGGTGGGTCGGACCTATGGTTCCGGGTCGGGCCTTGCAGGTCCTAATCCTTTGTCCCTTTCTTTTAGGGTGGGTCGGACCATAGATGGTCTCCCCGGATCGGACCATTGGCTCGGACCTAAGTTCCTTGGATCCATTGGATGACTTGGGATGCCTTAGGATTCGCTCCTAGGTCCTTTATGACGGATTGGACATATTTCCGTATCAACAGTTTGAACAAAACTAACTTGATCCCTTTCTTTCAGGCTCAAAGTCTAGTGCCACTCAACTTACTCCAAGCCTTTAAGAAGCACACTCTCAAGAAACATCTAAAGTGCTTCAGACAATGGCAGAAACTCAGAAAGGCCGATCTTTCTGAAATTGCAAGAGTAATTGACATCCCAGAGAAAAGGGCCATAGCAATCAATTTGGAAGACCATATCCATGCTATGTTTCCCACAGAATCATATTATTTTGCCACTCTGATGGATGATAACTTCTTAAATGAAGTAGCACAAAGACTCCTAGCAGACTTTCAAGCTGCTAATGCTCAAACCCAAGAGCAGATGGTGACCCATCCTGCCTTGCCCAACAAGCTCACAACCTACCCTTCTGAGCAAGAAGAAGTAAATGGGAGGATGATCACACTTCCTAATGTGATCAACCTGGTTTCTGAAGATGAGAAGGAAACTGATGAGAATGACTATCAAGAACCTCCTTCTGAGCATCCAAGTCCAGAAGACAAGATAAAGGATGATGATAATGATCAGAATGATGATCCCCAACCTGGAAACGGCGGGATTCAGAAAATTAGCAAAGGAAGTGCAGAAAAGGCTACTCCTTCCAATGCTCAGAAAGCCCCATCATCATCACCACCAAAGTCTCATCAAAATACCCAACAGGCTGAACAAGACACAATTGAAGAAATCACAAACATCGAAGTTCGTGGATTGAACAACTCAGATTTAAGTTGGAAGAGGAGAAGAGAATCAACTTAGAGTGTCAAGCTCTTGTTGAAGAAAAGGAAGCAAAACTCGAAAAGCTCAGAGAAGCTAATGCTAAGGAACTGGCACTCCTAGATGAGCAAAGGTTGTTGAAAAATGCCATCGTTGTCACTGCTGCTGAGATAGATGCCATGGATGACAATGATGATGAAGAGCATTATGCTAAGGCTGCATCAGAAAGACCTTCTACTTCTCAGAAGTCCAGCATACTCAAAGGCAAATAAAAGATTGCCACTCTGCAAACAATCCAAGAAAAGGATTATGAGAATGATGCTGAAATAAACCCAAACTTGATCTCCCAAGCAGAAGATGAGAGGCTAATCACTAAGGAAAAGCAGCCCTTCTGGCGCCTCAAATTTTCTCTGCTCCAGGTGCTTCAAGAAGTGATGAGCACAGTCCGAATAAATTGTTTTCTTGGAACTAAGAGACAGACTTGTTGCTCAAGACAACCAAGTCCTACAGTCGGTCCCAGAAGAGATGAACGATTTGGCTACTGCATTGCTAAATAGAGCAACCAGCATAGCTCTCTCTCAGAAAGACTTAGCTCTGATCAGGGAAGAAGCCTGCAACAATGCCAATCCAGCACTAGCAGATGCTACTTATGCTACTCAACAAGCTGAGCCTATTCTAAAGCCTCTTGAAGAGCTCAACAGAAAAGAGCAAGAGTTGGTTAGGCAAAACAAGGACATGAAAGAAGAAATCCAAGAATTGGTCAGGGTGCATAACAACCTCCAGAAGAACTTTGAATCACTCTCTGAAGCTTATGCTATCATGAGTCAGTCATTCATGACTAAGGGGGGAGGAGAGATGCCTCAGAAAGGCAGAGGAAGAAAAAGAAAACAATTAAATCTCCCCTCCTCAAGTTAACTAGTCATTAAGGACACCACTGGAGACACCCCTGCTGAAGAAGTTGTTCCAGATCAACCAGCCAGAAAGCTGAGAAGTATGGCCACTAGGGGACCAAGTCCCTTAGGATCTCAGATGGGAACAACCAGAAAGCTTCTGAAGAAGAAAATCAAGAAGAAGGTGAGGTAAGAGGTCAAGAGAGCTGCAAGCCTCACAACTGGAACAGCAATGATGATGATGAGGATGAATCTGATACTGATGAACATCCACTTCACAAAAAAAGAAGGCAATCAAGCCCCTTACAACCTCCTCTGGTAGCAAGGCCATTAGCAGCCAGAACCCCTTCTGGAAATACCACGTCAATTCAAGGGACTTCCACCAGCACAGCCCCAAGGCAGGAAGAAAGAGTCACAGGATCTCCTGACAGAAAGGCACCTAACAGAAAGGCTAGAAGGGATATTCAGTTTGGCAGAGCAAACAAAGAAACTCATCAAGAAAAGCCAACTGATGCCCACATTGAGTATGTGAAGACCAGTAATGAAGAGTCTTCATATAGGTGCATTCTGAACAAGAAAGGGTATTAGATTCTGGAACTGCAACATCTACTTGTCAATGATAAGTTTCCAACTCCCATCTTCAACCAGATCCTAAAATGGAGTGAAGGCAAGCCAAATTTGCTAAAACATGAGCACCTTCATGCCTGGCTAAACTTTGAGGTTGAAAAGAGAAATGATGCCAGAAAGATGGACCTTTCTTTTCCTTGTCCTTACCCCAAGCCAGAAGATGTGCACAAGATAAGAAAACTGGATGGTAGCTACAGCAAGCAGAACAAGCTAGGTGTTCATCCCTATGAGTCATTCTACATGACAAAGGATGAATATCTGGATGATATTCACTATCTGGAAGAAATATACAAGTATTTCAACCTATCTGAGCTGCAAGTAGACCATGCCTGG
The DNA here is from genome assembly GCA_026545765.1 of Plantago major. Lineage (NCBI taxonomy): Eukaryota > Viridiplantae > Streptophyta > Magnoliopsida > Lamiales > Plantaginaceae > Plantago > Plantago major. Next base: position 29,553,750 of record CM048843.1, read on the forward strand.
GTCTGGGCAAAATACTACTGGGTCAAACACTTTCTGAAGAAGAACTACAATCTTGGCAAGAGTTACCATGAAATTTGTATCTTATCCAGAAAGACAGAACTTTCTGTCAGAAGGATACTTTATGACTATGTCCAAGAATGCAGAAAAGTGGATGATTATGTCAACTGATCCAGAAAGGGTGCTGAAGAACTTGAGGTTTCTGAACCTAAGTTAATTTTTGAAGACTTGAAGACTAGTATCTTAGAATGTTTAGTTGGAGCTTGGACTCTCCTGTTGTTCTAATTTACTTAGTTTGTTTTGTTACTTTTTGTAATCTTGCTGACTGTTTCTAATTTTCTCTATCCGTAAAAGTTGCATCTTATTCTGTAATCTGTACCTATCTGAAGATCATACTCTCAGATACACTCTAATAGATGACAACTTATCAGCAAAGGTCACTTCTTGTGATTTGGTTGATGTTTACTTTCTGCACTTAATTCAACTAAAATTGAATATCATTTGAAATGATTAAGTTGTGGATTGTTTTCTCTTCCAGGATTACAACTTTGTAATAGGACTTTGAAAGATAGTCATGGATGACTGATCAAAAGGGGGAAATTTGTTAGGAATATCTGTTAGTATTTTGATCATTCATCACATGTTCCTATCTTAGCCAGAAAGGTGATTAAGTACTCTTGGTTCACTTGAACATTGTAAAAGAGGAAATCACTGAGTATAATTAGTCTAGTAAATCTTGTATTAGGATTATAGGTCTCTGAGTGTAATTTTTTATTTCAAGAAGACCATGAAGATCAATCCTAGTAATGGAGCTTTTCTGCAGATTACAAGACCGGAGATTGCACAAGATTTATGAAGACACCAAGGTTTAGTCTCACTCGGAAAGACTATGTCCTTAATCCTTTCTTAAGTACATTTAGTTACTTTTGAAACATGATTCTGGAACATATGACATCATGGGTATGGAGCATGCAAGCCATCAGAAAGGCTAATGTATCCGTTGAAGACTACAGGACAAGAAATAGTACATATGCATTAATTGCATCGGCAGAAAAGCCGCTAAAGCATTCCTCTCGAGATATGAGACAAGGACTTGAGTACTCATTTCAAGATAAGTATAGATGAATTGAATTGTGTCTAACGGATAACATCCCGACTCTCTAATTCATCTATAAATATCACACTTAGATCTTTGAGAAATCGACCAAGAACGATCTAACTTGCAAACTTACAATCTAGCAAAGTATTCTCTCAAGCACTCTACTACCCTTCTAAAGCTTTATTGCTTGAAGAATCACTAGTAGTTCTAAGTTGTCCTGAACCTTAACAAGAGATTGTTATTCGTGAAAGAGTTGAACTGTCAGATAACCTTTCTGAAGCTCATTCTCCAGAACGGACATCGATTACTTGGGTCAGTAAAGAGCAGATTGCCATACACTGAACAAGTGTATTAAGTAGTCTTGTTCTATTAGGATCTCTGAAAACATAACTGAAAAGTTATACAAGAAGCCTCTCTGACAAACCTTATAACCAACACCATCAAGGCGTGGAGTAGAGGAAGTACTTGATTTGGGAAATCAGGGAATAACTCCAAGGTTATCGGAGTAGAGGAAGTACTTGATTTGGGAAATCAGGGAATAACTCCAAGGTTATCTGAGTAGAGGAAGTACTTAGCTCTAGGAGCTGGGGAATAACTCAGGGGGAAACATTTGGTTGGGAACCAATTGTTTAAGAATCTTACAATAGGATTTTTGTAAGGTGAACTCAATTATCTGTTCTTGTGAATTCTAGGTCTCAGAAAGACCGAAGTGGATTAGTTGGAGGATTACGCCACCTCTGGATACCACTATACTTGCTGTGTTATTTACCTTTCTGTATTTATCTTTCCGCAAAGCACACACACTTACTTATTGTTTCTGCACTTACCTATCTTAAAGTCTTCTGTGCTCTGAATTTAAGTATCAGAAACCCCCAGGTTTCTGAGAAACTGTGTTTATCGACAAAAGTTTAAAAGACTATTCACCCCCCCCCCCCCTTCAGTCTTTTACTTTTCCGTTATCTGGACCAACAGTATCTTAACATTCTTTTCAGAAGGCTTAAGATTGAACTTTGTGAGCATGTCTCTTGCATACTTTGTCTGACTAATGAATATTCCATCATTGAGTTGCTTGACTTGCAATCCTAGCATATAGTTCAATTCTCCCATCATGCTCATCTCGAACTTACTTTTCATGAGATTTGCAAAGTCATCACAAAGTTGCTTGTCCTTAGATCCAAATATGATGTCATCAACATATACTTGAACTAAGAGTAGTTTCCCATCATGGTTTAAAGTAAATAAAGTTTTATCAACTTCACCTTTCTTGAAACCACTTTCCAGAAGGTATTTAGCCAAAGTGTCATACCATACTCTTGGAGTCTGTTTCAGTCCATAAAGAGCTTTCTGTAACTTATAGACCATTCTACTTTCTGAGGAAACTTCAAAGCCAGGTGGTTGTTCAACATAGACTTCCTCAGCAAGTTCACCATTCAAGAATGCACTCTTGACATCCATCTGATAAAATTTAAAGTCTTTGTGAGCTGCAAAGGCCAGAAAGAGTCTTATTGCATCCAATCTGGCAACTGGTGCATATGACTCATTAAAATCTAAACCTTCAGTCTGGGTGAATCCCTTGGCAACCAACCTTGCTTTGTTTCTGGTTATTTCACCAGATTCATTCATCTTGTTTCTGAAAACCCACTTAGTTCCAATCACAGATATTCCTTCTATAAATGGAACTAGTTTCCAGACATTGTTTCTCTCAAACTGATTCAACTCTTCTTGCATTGTTGAGATCCAGTCTTGGTCTCTTAATGCTTCTTCTATAGTTTTTGGTTCGATGTTTGAGATAAGACATCCAAAGAGAGAGTTAGCATTTTCAGCTATTGCTCTCCTAGTCCTAACACCTTGATTGATTGGTCCAATCACGTCTTTTGCAGGATGATCCTTGATCCATCTCATCATGGGTTTAGGGCTAGTAGGGTCAACATCTATGTGATCTGAATGTGAATCACTATGACTTGATACTTCTTCAGTATCTGTGACATTTTGCACCTCAGAAAAGCAGTGAATGTCTGACACTTGCTCAGTGTGAGAGCTTTCTGGGACATGCCTGTCAGAGAGGTCATTTCCAGAGTTAGCTCTCTGATGAACATCTTCAGTTTCCATTTCTGGAATTCTCATAGGAAATTCTTCATCATGCCTGAGAATCATCTGGTTGTTACTAGGCATTTCATGCTTTTCTTCGTCAGATTCATCCTCTCTTTCTACAATGATGTTTTCCCTTTCTGAGAGTTCCTCTTTAGAATCCTTTATCATTAGTTCCTTGAACTTTTCTGAGAGTTCATCAGCAAGGGGTGTTTTCTTGCTTCCTTCATAGAATACAACATGAACTGATTCTTCAATCTTCTTTGTTCTTTTGTTGTAAACTCTGTAAGCTTTGCTATTCATAGAATAACCAAGAAACACACCTTCATCTGCCTTTGGTTGAAATGTTCTTAGATACTCTTTTCATTGTTAAGGAAAAAACATCTACAACCAAACACTTTCAGATGTTTGATATTAGGGGGTCTACCAACCAAGAGTTCATATGGGGTCTTGTCATGGTATTTGTTTATCAAGCATACATTACGAGTGTAGCATCTTGTGTTCTGACTTCAACCCAATAAACTTCACTTATCTCAGTGTCAGCTAGCATTGTCCTTGCTACTTCTTTAAGTGTTCTATTTTTCCTTTCTGCAACACCATTTTGTTGTGGTGTTCTTACAGAGGAAAGTTGGTGTTGTATACCATTGCTGGTACAAAACTCCTTTATGTACTGGTTGACAAACTCAGTACCATGGTCTGTTCTGATTGCAGATACCTTGTCCTTTTTCATGACTTCAAGCTTATTCAGCAAGTTTGGTATCTCCACCCTAGCATTAGATTTGTGCTTCAGAAAGACAACCCAAGTGAATCTTGAGAAGTCATCTACAACAACAAGACCATACTTCTTTCCTGCATAACTAGTTACAGATGATTCAAAAAGATCCATGTGTAATAGTTGCAGTGGTCTAACACTAGAGTGTCTGATTTTGGACTTGAAAGAGATCTTAGATTGTTTCCCCATCTGACAGGCAGAACAGATACCATCCTTTCTGAAAGATGTTTTGGGAAGGCCAATCACTAACTCTTTCTTGGCAAGTTCGTTCAGAGTTTTGAAATTCAAGTGACTCATTCTTTTGTTCCATAACCAGTGCTCTTCTGTGTGACCTGATTGACTCACCATGAGACATTCTTCAGTTGTGGCAGATGCCCAGTCGGCAACATAAAGACTGCCTTTCCGCCGAGCAACCAAGACGCTCGCTTCATTGTCAATAAGTTTGCAATACTTTGCTTTGAATTTCACAGTAAATCCCTTGTCTGCAAACTGGCTCATGCTAAATAGATTATATTTCAAACCCTTAACATGTAATACGTCAGTGATAGTTAATGATCCTAATTTGACGTTGCCAAATCCTAGAGAGGGATTTAATTCTCCTCCAGCAAATCTGATGTCTGGTCCATTGTTGCAAGCTTTGTAATTGACCAGATTTGCTTTGTCTCCTGTCATGTGCTTTCCACATCCACTGTCAAATAGCCATTGAGCCTTAGTCCAAGAGGCGTTCTGCACAAAACAGGAAACAGGAGTTAGGTTCTTGCTTCAGAGATAGAACCATTTAGACTAAACATTCTTCCAGTAGGAATCCACATTTTAGTGAATTTCTTGGGAGTTTGTTTTTGTCTAACTTGATCAGAAGGAGATGCAATAAAATTAGTAATTTTGATCTCAATTTTCCTTCTTGTGGTGTTTCTAGGTGTTCCTTTTGGTGCTTTCTGGACCCTGGGTTTCTGGGATTGCTTTTCAGCAAACTTAGCCTTTCTGGCCAGGTTCCTTCTAGCTCTGGCATTCAGTTTTTCAGTGGCTTGAGATTTCTTCCACTTCTGTCTATTGCTACGTGCAATATCAGCCTTGCGCCATTGTTCTTGTCCTTCCTTATATTGTTGTTCAGAAGAACTTTTCCAATAGCACGATGGCCAATGCCATTTCGAACACCTTTGGCTTTCTAAATATGTTCTTCAGAAGCCTTACTAGTTTTTGCACCGTCTTTATTTTCATAAAATGGTACAGTAGAGAATTTGCCTATTCCAGCAATTCTTCCTTTCCTAGTAATATAGCAATGTGGATGGTTACATGTCTGAGGGTTGTATTTCTTTTCAGAAACCTCATCCACAAGTTTCTTGTGAACTTGTTGTTCTTTCAAAGGTTGGGTTGCTACTCCTTTTCCTTTGTCAGCTACCCTAGCTTTCTGACCAATGCTATAGGTGGTTGAAGAACCATTATGTTGACTTTTTACAAAGGTCAACCTTTCATCACTCTTCTTCAGAGGAGATGAATTACTCGATTGTTCATCGAGTCCAAGTCCATCTTTCTCAGAGGGATCTCTTAGATAGGATTGAACCTCAGTGAGAGTGTCACTAGCCTTTGCATAAGATTGGAAGGATAGCTCTTTCTTTCTGAGTTCTTCATTCTTAGAAAGCAGCTTCATTATTTTCTTGGTAAGTTCATTCAAGGCTAGTTTGTGAGAATTTTCCTTCTCAGATATCTGAGATTTCAGAAAGGCTATTTCAGCGTTCTTGTTTTCAGATACTCTGATTAGCTTAGTAACCTCTTTTTCAAGAGTTTCTTTGCTTTCCTCTAGAATTCTGGTTTTGGATTGTGCTTCCAGAAATTCTTTCTCATAACGATCCAATTCACTCTTGACCAACTCCAGATCCTCAATTCCATCATCACTCTCATAGTATAGAAATTGTGAATTGTTAGTTACCTCATCAGCCATAAGACACATTTCAATGTTGGAGATGTTTGGACCAGCAATCTCAGCAACTCCACACATTTCTTTCTTCTTCAGGTCGAAGTCAATTACATCGTGGGTGATTCCACACAATTCTGGTGATGGTAGGTTTGAGTCATCTGAATCTCCATCTTCAGAATCTGTCTCAAAGTCTAGAGCATCAAGTTGAATTTGAATCTTCTTCCTTTCTTCACCAAGAAGGCCCTTTGATTTCTCTTGAAATTTCTTACATCCTTCTTGTCACTGTCTTGAGCTTGTTTAAAGGGACAATCTCTCTGAAGTGACCAGCTTTTGACAATAGAAGCGGATATCATTTTCTATTTCAGCCTTCAAGATTAACACCTTTCGAATGGGGGTGTTCAGAGAGTTGTTCACTTGTATGTTCTCAGATCGATGATAGTTTGGGCCAAGATGCTTTTTCAGCTTTTCTTTTGCTTTTCTTCTCTCAATCTCTTGACTCACAAATTTCTTCATATGTCTTACTGCAAGAGCATTTTCTTCAGATGCTTCTTTGGTATCCTTCTTTTCAGAAGTGCCTTGAGAAACTAGAGCAACACTTTGCAATTTTTCAGCTGTTTGTTCTCTCTGAGTTGTCTCATAGTCTACAGTAGCAAGATGAGAGAAGAGCTCTACTGGAGTAATATTTGGCATCCCTTGATTGAAATAAAAGAACTTAGTGTGTTCCCAGTTGTGATTGAGACTTCTGACAATAGTCTTAATCTTTTCTGACTGGGAGTATCTATTGCTTTCACCAAGTGCAGCCATATCACTCATAAGTGTAGTAACCGAATCAAGTTCTTCCAGAGTTTCAGTGGGACCTTGTTTGAAGTTTTGGAACTTCAATTTAAGAACTTCGAACTTGTTTTCGTTGGTTTTCTCAGTTCCGGCACAGATTTCTTCAATCAATTGCCAGGCAACTTTCGCCGTTTTAGCACCCACAGTTTACACTGTATGTGCTCAGGTGTCGATCTGATGATTATATTACGAGCTTGACCATCCAATCTGTGTCTCTTGGCATCTTCAGATGTCCAGAGCTCTCTTGGCTCGTCTTCATATATAATGCTTCCACGAGCAACATGACCATTATCACTAGCAGCCATGTCCTCGCTTCCATCTTCCTTGTCTGAGGCTTTTCTTCCATCAGACACCTCAGTAACTTGTTTGAGTTGTCTGATTTTGATAGGCCCTTCATTGATGACATAGATCATCTCATCACTAATGGCCCCCAGATGGAGCATCATGTTGTTCTTCCATTTCTCGTAGTTTTCTGGCTTTAGAACGGGAGCATCACTCAGAGACATACCTGCACGCTTAACACACAAATTATATAGTCCTCAGAAAGGGACAAAGTTCCTTCACCTATCTGGGGATCTAGGTTCAGTGCAGAAGGCTTGTGAACCTCCTGCTCTGATACCACTTGTTGGTCCAGATAACGGCAAAGTAAAAGACTAGAGGGGGGGGTGAATTTAAAACTTTTGTCGATAAACACGCTTCTCGAAACTGGGGTTTCGATACTTAAATTCGAGCGGAAGACTTTAAGATAGGTAAGTGCGTAAACAATAAGTGTGTGTGTGCTTTGCTGAAATGTAAATACAGAAAGGTAAATAACACAGCAAGTATAGTGGTATCTGGAGGTGGCGTAATCCTCCAACTAATCCACTTCGGTCTTTCTGAGACCTTGAATTCACTAGAACAAATAATTGAGTTCACCTTACAATAATCCTATTCTAAGATTCCTAAACAAATGGTTCCCAACCAAATGTTCCCCCTGAGTTATTCCCCAGCTCCTAGAGCTAAGTACTTCCTCTACTCAGCTAACCTTGGATTTATTCCCTGATTTCCCAAATCAAGTACTTCCTCTACTCCACGCCTTGATGGTGTTGGTTATAAGGTTTGTCAGAGAGGCTTCTCGTATAACTTTTCAGTTATGTTTTCAGAGAGCCTAATAGAACAAGACTACTTAATACACTTGTTCAGTGGATGACGATGCTCTCTTTTTGACCCAAGTAATTGGTGTCCGTTCTGGAGAATGAGCTTCAGAAAGGGTATCTGATAGTTCAACTCTTTCATGAATAACAATCTCTTGTTAAGGTTCAGGACAACTTAAAACTACTAGTGATTCTTCAAGCAACAGAAAGCTTTCAGAAAGGGTAGTAGAGTGCTTGAGAGAATACTTTGCTTGATGGTAAGTTTGCAAGATAGAGCGTTCTAAGGTGTGTTCTTCAAGCATCTAAGTGTGTGATATATATAGATAAATTTGAGAGGCGTTTGAATTGTATCCGTTGTGCTCTCTATCAAATTATATCCATTTATATCTTGAACTATGTACTCAGAAGTCACTATCTCTTGTTTCAGAGAGGACTTGCTTTTTGCAGCATTTCTGTCGATGCATTTAATGCATAGTACTGTTCATTGTCCTTTAGTCTCAACGGATACATGAGCCTTTCTGATGGCTTGCATGCTCCATACTCATGATGTCATATGTCTAGAATCATATTTCCAAAGTAAGTTAATGTACTTAAGAAAGGATTAAGGACATAGTCTTTCTGAGTTAGACTAAACCTTTGTATCTTCATAAACCTTGTGCAATCTTCAGTCTTCTAATCTTCAGAAAAGCTCCATTGCTAGGATTGATCTTCATGGTCTTCTTGAAATACAAAATTACACTCAGAGACCTATAATCCTAATACAAGATTTACTAGACTAATCATACTCAGTGATTTCCTCTTTTACAATGTTCAAGTGAACCAAGAGCACTTAATCACCTTTCTGGCTAAGAACATGTGATGAGTGATTAAAATACTAACATATATTCCTAACACAAAAGCAGAGTTACGACGGTTCACCTTTACAAGAGAAAGTTAGCTACTCTTAATATTCTGCTAACAGAAATCGAAAAGCAAGAAGAAAAGAAGAAGAAGAAGAAGAAGAAGAAGAAGAAGAAGAAGAAGAAGAAGAAGAAGAAGAAGAAGCTTAGTCTCTAATGTCTTCGTGCTGCTTCTAGGGTTTCCTCCTTCTGGGTGCCTGACAACCAGCGGTTTTGGAGTTTCACTTCCCCGAGGACTGGTTCTCACTCAGGAGAGCTGCTTTATGAGAAGTGTAGAATTATGAGACCCCTATATACTGGAAATTTTGTGCTCTGGCCGCCATTGATCACTAAGGAAGGTTTAGGAAGGTGGGCTCTAGCCTTACAGGACAGGAAAATAGCCCAGGAGAATCCAGAGCCTTCACTGCGGTCGCCTGGTGACCGCAGAGACCTCTCTGCGGTCCCCTGGTGACCGCACACTTCGATTCCTGCAGCTTCAAATCTGTTTTCTTCGATTTCGGGCTTCGTAACATCGTTTTCTCGAAAAGTGGTCTTCTACAAAGTTGTTGCATCTTTAATTATATTCGCATTAAGTTGGTCGCATGACATGTTTTGACTCCTCGAACTCCGTGCAACAGCCAATCCGGCGTATTTGCTTAACTTTTTTGATTTCGCACAATTATGTCGTTTTCGCACCTGAAATCGTGCAATTCCTCAAAAATGCAATCATGACCTACAAAATACACACGAAGTTGGTAATTGACCATAAAACGATACAAATATCGCATCTAAGGCAAAAAATGAGGGTCTAAAAGCATTTTATCGCGCATTTCATTGTCACATCAATACGTAAATGCTTCAAAACAGAGGTGGGTACCACAAATCATATTCGTGCTGATAACATGTAAAGACTCATGGGTAGCAGTGTTTACATAGTTATACACAGGACTTTTATTTGTGCAGCAAGCACACTCACTCATCAAAGTAGCGTGGGTCGGGTAGATCATAGCATATATTCCATAAGTAGTGAAGCATAAAAACAAATCTATTGCGCCCATCTACTCATACTTTATACTGAGTACTCTTGTCACAAATCTTTCTTCTTTTCAAAAAGGCAAATAACCTTAGACGTAGTAGGTAAAGGTAAATTTAGTTCTAGGCATAAATTAAAGCTGCAATTTAAGTGCGAATATTTAAAAGTTATTGGTCTCTACCGAGTAATTTAATTAGCAAGTAGTAGTTAAATCAAATCCTCCCCCAAACCTAGGCAAGAGCAAGTAAAGAAACTAGGAAATTAAAGATGAAAAAGAAAAGATACTTCCCTCTCGGCGTAGTGCTTCCATGGAGTAATGCTTCATTAGGAAGATCCTCCGGGTGGTAGGTAAAGTTTTAGTAGTAAGTTACGTGAGTATTTCACTCCACCCTCTAGTTTATCTCGTCCATTTCATTCCTCCTACGCATATCATCTTGATTTCCCAGTTGGTTATCGTTCATGAGCTCCACAGGGAGTTTATGTTGAATACATTTTGCGATGGGTTTCCTCCTTTGTTCTTCCATGGTACCTAGGTTCAAAAGTGTGTGAGATAGCATGTTTGGAGTGAATTCTAGACTATAACTTACAAGCAAATCTCATGGTTTTCCTCCCCCAAACCTGATGTTTGGTACAACATGTATGCAACCAGCTTGTGATAAAATCAATAGCTACTTCAAATCAATGCATGAACTTGGCATGTAGTACAAATTCTTATATTATGTCAAGCATCAAAATGTAGAGCATATTGCAATGAAAATTCCATCATATGAGCAAGTGACATAGCAAGTATGTTTTCTAATCATAAATCATTAAGTAATAACCATACGAGCATATAATCGAAAGAGAAAAAGATCGAAGAGAGAGTTTTTTCCAGTGAGGCATTTTATCAAACACATGGTGAGCATGAACAAAAACTCTCAATTCTCAATCAAATTGCCAGATCTCTACCAAGATAAGTGGTAATAGAGTGAATACTTAAAGTAGGCATGTACTCACATCATCATTACATAATCAAATTAATCAATTGAAGCATACATTTGCATAGTACCAAAGAAGCATATAAGAAAGTACCAGCAGAAGAGTGAAAGATATAAATTTGAAACCGAAGATGTAATGAAGATAATATTGATTAGAGATCACTTACTTGATGATGTCAATAGATGGGCAAGCTAGGAATGCAATGGTATGATGAAAATATAGAGCAAGTGAAGAATTTTGGAAAATCAATGACAATGTTTTTTGATTTTTCGGTTTTTCTTCCTTCAAATATGATCTTATAAAATAAGGTTTTTGAAAATATAATTTGAAATTTTTGAAAAGGTTTTTTGGTGCGGAAATTGAAAACGAAAAGTAAAAATTCAAAAGTGCAAATGCATGTGCGTAAAATAAACATAACATTGGGTTGCCTCCCAAGAAGCGCTTGTTTTAGGTCTTATCGCTCGACCCCTGTTTAGAGATGACTTTTAGGATGGGTGCATGTGTTCTGTGTTAGGTCCGTCTACCCATCTCCACCTTCCAGCATCGTTCTTCTTTCGCATCCTCGTTGGCAAGTTTCGATTGATGTTAGGTCCATCAACCCATTCCCAGTTCATGTCGTATTCACGACTTAGCTCTCTCCTTCTTGGTATCGTTCTCTTCTTCTTCCTTCGTCGCTGGAAAATGATTGGTTCGGTGAAGAAGTTCTCATCATCCTTAGTGTACTCGTGGATCGATTTCTCTTATGAACGTATCCATTCCTTCTTTTGAGTACACTTATGTCATTGCTTGGCTAATCACCAAACTCTTTAAGTCCCATTCCTTCGAGTATTCCTATTTTATTCATCATTGTACCATATTCCACTCGACTGATTGGATCTCCATCGAACAACTTGTTCTCATCATTTGGGTTGCACACCCATGGCTTTCCTTCGACTTCTTCCATTGCACGTACCTGAGAGATCTTGCTTTCCTTGGTTCACAGTACCCCTTGGAGAATGATTCGTATTCCTGTGTTCTATATTTTTGCGTAATGCTAGTCAGACAGTTAAAATCAAGGTTACGGTTAGGGGTGATTATGAAAACCTTCCAATCAGTGGGTCGGAAATTCATGGGGATACGTTGAGTGAGTGGATTTCCAATGATTGGTCCCTTTCTGTATAAGGCATATAATAATCAGGAATAACAAATTCAATTTCTTCTATATTTCTAACGGGGTCGGGTTCATGGATAGTAGTACTAGTAATACAAGTAACGACAGGCAATATAGAATTAAGATCAGTCAAAGTATAGGAAGCATAAAGCTTACATGTTTGTCGTTTACTTCGAAGGTGTGGCGGAATAAGTGGTTCAATGGTCTTGTGAAGACCATCTATCTTCGTATCTTCAAACTCCCCACAATTCTCATGCTTGCTAGATTCAAGTTCCTGATGGTTCCCTTGAGTATCTTCTTGCTCGGTGTATGCTACTTCTTCCATAGGCTTGGTTCATTGAGCTTCGGTTCGTACGAGTGGCTTGATATCTCCTACCTTTGTCTCAGTCGACTCCTCCACACTTTCCATTTGTTTTCCGCGTACAACTTCGACATGTTCAGTTCTCATCCTCTCTTCTTCTTCCTCAACTAACTCCTCGGTTGTTTCAAGTATTTTCCTCATAACCCTTCTCATGTCGACAGAAGTAACATCGCTGTCCAAATTCCATACTTGATTAGCCGATTTTTCTAATGCATCCGCTTGGAGCCATTGTCAATAATACCTTAGTTTGTCGCATAGATGATGGACTTCCTTCTTCATCTCATAAAGTTCGATTTTCCTCATCATTGCTCTCATAGACTCCTAGCTAATTCGATTGCATATTTCAAAAAGTTCGTTCGGTTGAACCTACATGATGACCCCATCTCACTCCTCGTCAATCAAGTCTCTATAATCCTTTTCTATCTTCTTTTAGAAGTATAATAATTGCATGTGCTTGACCTTGGGTTCCTTATTCAACTTGATCTTGAATCTCATCCAAACATCATGGAACATTTCACCTTCTAGTTGCTCAAAGCTTCGAAGTTCTTCACCCCAGGTGGATATTAAGGACCATGGAAATCAGATATATTGTAAATGGAATTGGCCTGCGACCTCCTCCCATGTCTTCAAACTATACGCCGATAATGTTTTCAGCCAATTTATTGCCTTTCCTTTCAAGCAATGTAGAAAAAGGAACTTCCTAATCTTCTCCTTCTTCTCCATAGAGTTTTGGAAAAAAAATTACATACTCGGGTTTCACATCATATTTTCTCAAACTATCTTCCAAGTATATATGCAGGGTTCATCAGGCTTCAGAAATAGTTTCCAACCCAACTCCTTCCATCTTTTCGAGTTTGCCAATGTCATCTCTTAATGGCTCACAAGGTGTTTCTCCTTTTTTTTTTTTTTTAAAAAAAAAAAAAAAAAGAGAGCCAAGGCTCTCGGAAATATTATATCATCACCTCAAGGCAGTTTATGGGAACCCGCAAAAGCCAATTGTTTCTTACATATTACTTCCCATACAAAAGCCAAAGGTAAGATCCTAGTGATATGCCTACTAAGATTTACAAAAATCCTACGTAAGATTGGCAATATATTGTTCCAATAAGCCCCATTGTGCCAACCTGTATGTACCAATAAGCTAGTGCCAGTATTGTGCCATCGAAACTGCCTGTGTGCCATTGTGCCAGTGTACTCCATAGTGCCATTATGCGCTAATGTGCCAGATCTTATGCGCCATTGTGCCATTACCTGTGCACTCTTTTGCCAGTTCCTGTGTGCCATAGGACCCATCTGCGTGCCAATATTTGTGTCATAGTTCCATATAACCTGTGCCATTAGATAGAATAGCCAAGAACTGACCAGGAGGACCTGCCACCAATGTGCTAAACTTGCGCCTATCCTGCGCCTGAGGGACACACATTGGCACCACCATTGTGCCAATCTTGAACCAGTTCTGCGCCAGTAATGTGCCAAAGTTCTGCTCCTCTCATACCCACCCTGCACCAAAACTAGTTCAACATTGTGCCAATGCTGTGCCAAGACACTACTCCACCATGAACTTCTATAGTCCCTTGACAAAAACCAACAAAGCTTGACTGAAGAGAGTGAAACCAATATACACCAACATAATAACAATACTAGGCTTCCTCCTATCACAGAAGTCAAGAAGCAAGACAACTTTACAACTTCCAACAACCAAAGGCTAAACAAACCAAAATATGTAACCAAAACTAGCCTAACTATACAAAAATTGCAACAAGAAGAAATCAAGAACATAGTCAACTTTGCAGACCAGCAGAGATCAGGAAAAACTCTGAAAAAAGCTAGAGTTTTGGCAGTACAAGAAGAAACTACTGAGAGAACCATAGAAGGTCCCAGGTGCAATGCAATGAACAGAAGTGTACCTAACAAACAGCCAGCCAACAAGCTTAAAGATAAACCATAAAGAACACAGCATACTAGTGCAAAGAGAGGGAAGGATACTCTCTTAAAAAGAATAGGCTCAGAAAGATTAAAGACCCATACACCCCATTCTATGAATGAATGCATGAAAGGCAGATGGTATAGTATCCTGTCCTTCCAAACTGGATACCAAAACCAAAGATAAAATATGATATAATACCCCCCATGAGCCTTCCATAACCTGCAGAAAAGCCAAGTCAGCACTAGAGCAGCAGAAAAATAGTAGTACCACCAAAGAACACCTAACCTCTTCCCAGGACTGAGCTTTGATTCTTTTCTCAGTAGGATTCCTTTTTCTGTTTTTGAATCCTTGCCTAACATTTTTTTTGCCTCTGACAAGTGTCCAAATGGATCTTTTAATACCTGGGAAGGAACTACAGACCCTGTTCTGTTTAAAGGTCTTATGCACAATTCTTTTATAGGCTTTTTTAATAAATAAAAAGAGGACTTTCTACTAACAGGCCTTAACACTACTACTAAAGCCCACACAGACAGAAACTTGTCCTCCCTTACTTGCAATCTCCACACACAAGCCTTCACCACAAACAAAAACCTACACCTACAACAAATCACCCATTCAACTTCTCTCATACACCCCTCCAATGTGTTAAGATCTAACATGAGCTCTTCTTTCATGAGGGCATCCTCTAAAAACCACCAAACCAGAAGCACCCTCTCAGATTTGTCTAACATGGGATCTTCTTAGATATGCCAAACCATTCTTGTCACTATAGGCCAATTGCCTAACTCTAATAGGACAATCCCCTGGATCATAGGTTAGGTTACATTTAGAGAGCATAGCTGCAGTTGCAAAGAAGTCAGCTATGGAGTTTCCTTCCCTATACACATGAGAGAACCTGATTGACCTGTTTTCACACAAAAGAATGATTTTTGATATCAAGATTACAAGGTTCCATTGTCTGTTCTTCTGGTGCTTTGCAATTTTTCTGAGAGCCACAATAGAGTCAGATTCTATAATAACTCAGTTTAATCCCATACTCTTGCTCAGATGCAATCCTTGCCAAATCCCTAGCAGCTCAGCATACAGGATAGAGGATGGCCCTAAAAAGGACTGGAATCCTCTCAATATCCTCCCATTTTCATATCTAATGATCCCTCCAGCTGCAGCTAGATTAGTATGGTGGTTGAGAGCTCCATCTGTATTAACTTTTACCCAGTGTACAGGGGGCTTTTTCCAGTAAACTCTAATGATGTTGGCAGGAGCAATAGGGTCTAGATTCACATTCCACATCTCAGCTATAGTTAAGTCTCCCCTCCAAAAATCCCTAGAAAAAGGCTTAGTTGAATGGGTCAGAAGGATGCAGTTCATGATTCTATGAATAATGCCAACTGAGCTCACTTTTTTCTTGTGGTATTTAGCTTCATTCCTTGCCAACCAGGAAAACCAACCTATCATTATTGGGATGAATATTCTAACATGATTCCTTGACCTTAGGTCTGATGAGTTGAGCCAGCTTTTGTACCTACTCATGACAGAGGAATGGTAGTTGAATTGCACCTGAAAAATGGAAGAAAACCATAACCATACTTTGTTCACTTCTTCATTATATAGGAGCACATGATTTATGGTTTCGATAGACCTGCAACACTGGCATTTAGAAGCTAGAACAATGCCTCTAGACTACAAGATTGACTCAACAGGGAGCCAATTGTGTAAAATCTTCCACCAGTAAATAGAGACAGTAGTAGGGATTCTTGAGCTCCAACAGCTAGCCAGTACTGCATTTTCTGGAAATTTGTGCCTAACCAACTCCCATGCAGACTTAGTGGAGAAGTTACTTGTTGCATTAGGCTTCCATATAATTGTAGCATTTTTCTCCTCCTTATAAGGTATAAGGGATATCTTCACTGCAGAAGGTATAGGAATTGCAACAGAAAGCTTGTCCCACCTCCAGACATTATCTGTAACATAGTCCTGTACTAACTCCATCTCATTCATATCCTGAAGTAATGCAACCTCTTTAAGAACACCTGTTCCACTCCATTCATCTTCCCAAAAGTAGCATGACCCTGGACCTACTTTCCAGAAACAATGAGATTGCACTTCTGAGCTCACCTTTACTAACCTTTTCCAGACTGGAGAGTCTGAAGACTTGATAGCTGTGTTCCCAGGGAATTGTTTGGTACAGTATTTGGTGAAGAGGCATTGTGCCCATAGAGAACTTTGCTCTCTGAACCTGTACCATAGCTTATAAGAAAAGGCATCACATAATTCTGTCAAAGGTCTCACTCCCAGACCTCCTTCTGATATGGGCTTGAATAATGGGGACCATTTGGACCATTGTATCTTCTTTCCTTGATCATTGGACCCCCAGAAAAACTTTGAGATGAGGCCATCTATCAATTTTATAATCCCCACAGGAGGCTGACAGACTTGTAAGATATACACAGGCATTGAGCATAAAACACTCCTAATGAGTATCCACCTTCCCCCTTGTGATAGAAGATTCACATTCCACCCTGATAATTTGTGTCTGATCTTCTCTACCAGTGGTATGAACAGCTCTTTCTTCTTTCTACCTTTAGAAATGGGAGCCCCTAGATAGTAAAATGGCAGATCTTTAGAGACAAAACCTGTAACACCTTCTATCATCCTTACATTGGAATTCTTCCCCACATAGAGATCACTCTTTGTCATGTTAATTTTCTGTCCTGATACTGCCTCATAATGTTTAAAGAAACTCATGATCTTCTTCATTCCATCTTTGCTCCCTTTAGTGAAGCTATAAGGTCATCTGCATAAGCTAGATGGCTAACTTGGATGCCCTTTTTACTGTCAAAGTACAGGCTAGGGTTCTTTTTGAATAGGTCATTAAGGCCCCTTGTCATGTATTCCCCTACTAGTACAAAGAGAGCTGGTGAGAGAGGATCTCCTTGCCTCAGACTATGCTCCGAGGGAATAAAACCCTTAGCCACTCCATTAACTATTACCCCAAAGTGGCAGTTCTGAATGGTGCTCATTATCAAGTTGATCCATCTTTGAGAGATACCATAAGCTAGTAACATCTTCTGAAGAAAACCCCAGTTCAGTCTGTCATAAGCTTTCAACATATCTATCTTAATCACTGCATTTGAGCTCCTTGTTTTGACATCTAGGGAACTAACCAATTCTTGAGCCAGAAGGATGTTGTCAGAGATTAATCTTCCTTTCAGAAACCCACTTTGATTCTCTGAGATCACATTAGGAAGGATTACATCCAGCCTGTCATTCAGCAGTTTAGTGATAATCTTATGAGAAAAGTTACACAGACTAATAGGCCTATAGTCTGACCAAAGCTTAGGAGAATGAACTTTGGGGATTAAGGCCAGTGATGTAGCAGATATCCCTACAGGGGGAGAAGCTCCTGCAAAGAAATCATGTATAGCCTCTAGAAGATCCCACTTAATGACATCCCAGTTAGCCTGATAAAACTGTGCAGAATAACCATCAGGACCTGCAGAGGCCTCCTTATGTAGCCCAAAAACCACTACTTTAACTTCTTCCATTAGAGCAGCTTCACACAAAGAAGAATTGATGTCCTGATCCACAAACTGGCTGAACAAGGATAAATCAGGTTCTTCACTTATCAATATATCATCAGTAAGGATTTTAGAGAAGTAGTCTATGGTTGAGGAATGAATAGCTCCTGGCTCAGTAATTAGCACTCCTTCATATTCTACACTCAAGATTTTCCCTCTTCCTCTTTTTCTCTTTACCATGTTATGAAAGAGTTTGGTGTTCTTGTCACCTTCCAAGTTCCATCTACAAGCATCCTTTTGCCTCCAATAAGTCTCCTCCATATTTAGAGTGCCCTGAAACATGTCTGCTGCTTCCCTGAATTTAGCTTTGTTTTCTAGAGTAGGGTGATTGAACACAGCCTCTTCTAGCTTAGCCATTTTATCCTCTTCCTCTTTTAGCTTTGTGAAGATGTTCCCAAAAATATTTCTATTCCACCAGGTCAAATGCTGTTTCAGCCTATGCAGCTTTTCCCATAATTTTTTAATTCCTGTGTTCCTTGTAGGCATACCCCAATTTGCAGCAATACTAGTTAAGCAATCAGGATGGCTCAACCACATATTCTGAAACCTAAACACAGCTGAACTCCTTACTGTTTGAAATTCTAAAGAAACAATGATAGGCCTGTGGTCAGAACACCTTCTGACACCATGGACAACTTTATTCAGAGAGAAAGCATCTAACTAATCATGATTGAATAAGATTCTATCCAGTCTCTTTTGCACACCATCCCATTCCCAAGTAAAAGGATGACCTTGATATCCCACATCCACCAATCCACTATCCATTATGCAGCTACCAAAATCATTGATAGCATTGATGTTTGGAGCTGCACCTCCATCTGCTTCTGCAACTTCTGCTATGATGCTAAAATCCCCTCCAATGGCCCATGGTATACTAGTACCAGCTATATTTCTTATTCCCCTCCACAGCTCTTGTCTTTCCACCCTTGTGCATTTAGCATATACTGCAGTGAAGAGCACAGAGCAATGCAACTTACTAGAGGTCACCTTGCAGTGAAGATACTGCCTATGATCCTCCAAGATTTCTACCTCAAAATCAGGCTTCGAGAGAATCCAGATTTTATTGCTACAATTGCTGATGACCTTATCCATTTTAAACCTTGTGCAAAATTTAAAAACATCCATAGGAACTAAAGGGTCCAATAATACTACTAAATCACTCTTATAGAGATTAATGAGGTACCATAGTTGTTGCTGAGAAGTATTACCTCCTACTCCTCTTATGTTCCATATGATAGCATTCATTTGGAGGCTTTTGACCTAGCCTTTTTGCCAGTCTTCTTTTTGCGGTTACTTCTTTGCTCTTGAAAGCCTACAAGGTGTTTCTCCTTGCATAAATGTTAGACAAGCATAATCGTGCGAGGATATATAATTTAATAATAATAATAAAAGGTGTATAAACACATTTTTAGTTTTTTGATAAGAAAATAAACAAATACGAAAAAGAAAATATTTTTTGAAATTTATCTGTGGAAATCGATTTTCCCCATTTTTATATTTTTTTTGGATTTATGATGTACATATTAAAAGACAGTGCAAAAAGTAAAAAGCGAAATGAAGAAATCAACTTATCTGGTCGAAACTTGCTTGAGCGGTGAAGTGTCCCCGGCAGCGGCGTCAAATTTTGATGTGCACTTAAGAATTTATTTGCGTTGTAGTACCTGTAATCCTCAAATACAATCAAAGATTAAATTTATTTATTGTCGGAAGTTCACAAACACACAACAATAGTGGTAAGTTAACTCGGGATGTCATTCTCCACAAACACTTGGCATATGAAAAAACAAGTAACGTATTGATTATGCATGCAGAAAGCAGACAGATTATAAGTAAACGGAAGATTAAGTCACAATTGAATTTTAGTAAGGTGATGAAATCGATGGTGGTGATGGTGTAAAGGACCCCTGACCTATCTCGTACTATGCTAATATCCTACGCGATTACATATAACGACAACAGGGCATAATACTAAATACCAAGGCGCAATCGATACCAGTACCCCTACTCAGTTCAATGAAACTACTGAAGGTATATATGTCCTAGAGACAATTATATTGGGGACAAATATACGTATTCACATTCAGTATTTGCATATAATTGTTATATGTAATTATAATGTATATATGGACATATACATATATTGGCATTACAGTGTTTAAATGTTTATTGTTTGTTTGTCTGCATTCATTTATACACGTGTTCCCATGAGTTTAATGTTGTTACTAAGAATGTGAGATCTTGAGTGATATAGCATAAGCTCTTAAATCGCCCCAATCAATGATTATCGTGAATGGGACATCGATGATGCATAATATCCTTGGGATATTGAAGATTGGCATGTGGTCTGCATCATATCCTTAGATGGATGTAGTGGTTCTCACAACTACGAATAACTCGGTTATTCATGATGGACACATGGACACTTTAGAGAGTGTTGGTATACCCTACCGAGAAACCATTTGTTGTATTCTATTTATGTGTTTATGGAAGTATCGGCATGTAAGGTGATGTAACAGTCCTTTGACTTGAGGTCAATACGACTTCATGTTTGAAGTGATGTACTTTGGTCACGACCAACGCTTGCACTCCTGAGGGGGTAGATACGACGTGCGCTGGGTACATCATGGAGCATATGGAATTCGTAGTTGAGTCAAGATAGGATTCATTCCTCGTAATAGAATTTAAAAGGATACTCTACTTCTCATATTAGTTGATCATATTTAGTTGATCATTAGTCACTGACCAGTACATTGGATATGTATTCGAAGTAGTCTTCAAATATGTCAAGGATCAACTAATATGATTGAGAGATATTGATTAAGTTATTGGAACAAACACAATATCAAGTTCTAGACTTAATCGAATATTCGTGAATGAAGGGACTGTATCATCATTAGCTATACATTTCATGCAGTTTGTATAAGTCCTCACAAACGTCCTAATGTATCAAGAATATTGTCCAATGAATCGTTTAGAAGTTCGTCCGGACCTTAATTTGATTAGTGCTTGCTATACATAAGGCCCTAAGGGTCACACAATATAGTAATTGTTGCATCAATCGTATGTTGGAATTAATTAAATGCTAATTGGATTGAACATTTAATTTAATTAAATGTCTAATTTGATTGTGGATATTTAATTTAAATTATGAAGGATTTTCTATTTGATAGAAAGTAATTAAATGTTAATTGAATTAAACATTTAACTGAATTAAATATATTATTGGATTAAATATATTTAATGAATAATTTTCTATTTGATAGAAAAATATTTAATTGAGTTAAATTGGATTTATTTGGACTCAATTAGTTATTTTTAAGGATGTGCACTTGGACGGATTTGATTTGAGAAGTCCAAGCATAAACCCAAGAAAACAACAAAAGAGGAAGAAGAAACTGTTGCGCCAGCCAGCCCAACATACTAGAGGTTGGGTGCGTGCAAGGCACGCGCTAGACAGAAAAGGACTACAGCACGCGCCAGACGGAAAAATTGAGGGTACACGCGCCCCGGATGGTTCTGTAAACAAAATCTTTTCTTTTCTTGGTGGCTAATTAATTCCTTTCTCTTTTAATCTTTGTTTTGGTAATTTTCCTTTTGAAGGATTATTCAAACTTTATAAATAGACCCACCCCTTCATAATTTACTACACCAGAATTCATTCGATGAATTCATGTAAGAACCCGTACTTTTTATTTTAATTTAATTTTATAGTTTTATTTTATGTTTATAGTTAACTGGGCCAATTAATATTTTCCAAACTTAATTTTAATTATTAGCCCCGAGCATGGTTATGTTTACAAGAGCAAAATATAATTCCTCGACGCATGATCATAAGAACCGCACAACTGCCCCTCTCCAAATAATGGACCCTCACACACTCTTTGAAGATTAACCACATCACCATGGTATCATCTTCGTACCATCACCATCTTCACCTTTCTAAAGTACCTTTCGCCATAGCCAGATTAACAAAGCTCTGTTTCGCAACCAAAGACCTATCGAACGACTTCCAATCTTGACCCAGTTCATATAGTTGATATCCTTGCAAGCCGTAGATCTTGTTTATACAAGCCTCACTCCGTAAAAGTCTCCGGTTCTTTTCCTCGATTGCGTAGTCTTTCCTTGGTATGCTTTCAACGTTTCGTTCTCTTTATCCACATATCGAAACTTTACCGCGATTTATGTAACATGTTCTTCATCTTGTAGCGAACCCGTAGAAACTTGTTTCATGAGAATCGGGTGAAAGATGAAGCCGTTATGACTCACCGAAGTTCCCTGCCTTTGCCAAACTACTTTAGTACGTGCCTGTTCCTCATCCTTGTGTTTTGTTATTGAAGTTGTGTAAATTACAGCCTAGTCCCTATCTTTTAATCTTTGATTTAATTCCTACCCTCTTATATAGTTATTTTACAATTCAGCCCCAAAAGTATATGTATATGTATATCAATTTAGAGTCCGTTTTGCGAAAGATCCCATATATATAGGAAAGTCCAAAAAGTCCACTTAAACGTTAAAACTAGACAATTTACCTTAAAAACTAGACAGTCTAATTTTTCGCGGGTCGACCCGTAATTTTTTTAAAAAAAATAAGTTACTTAGCTCATAAATGTTCATCCAAATCCACATGTTATGATTTTTACATCAAATTGTCTAGTTTTGTCATCAAATTGTCTATGTTTATCGTAAAAATGTCTATGTTTAACATGCATACATTAGTAACAACCTATTTATCCAATGAAAAAAAATTTAGAAAAATAAACATGAACTTCAATTTCATTCATCAAACAATAAATTTCACTATACAAAATAATCAAAAATTTACAACCTATAAAAATACATGTATTTTTAAAAACATTAAATAAAATCTACAAAATAGCTTTCATCACACTCGACTTGTTCGTAGACACCTTCTTCCACAACGTTTCAATTTCTTTGTTCGGCCACCATTTTTACGAAAATCTAATACATACAACAAAAACATATACAATTTCTACAACATAGAATATTTAATTAAAAAAACTAGACAATTTATAGTAAAAAATAGACAATTTATACAAAAAAAATAAACCAACAACAACAAACAACATAGACAATTTCTACTTAATCATAGCCAATTTATACAAAAAAAACTAGACAATTTACAGTAAAACATAGACAATTTACAGTAACACATAAACAATTTATACTAAACATATAATTTTTATACAAAAAACTAGACAATTTATAGTAAAACATAGACAATATACTCTAAAAACTAGATAATATCCACTAAAAACTAGACAAAACTTCCTAAATAATTATGTTCATGTTTGATAATAAAACTAGACAATATTTTATAATAACTAGACAATATCCTCTAAAAACTAGACAAAACTTACTAGATAATTATTTTCATGTTTGATAATAAAACTAAACAATATTTCGTAAAATCTAGACAATATCCTCTAAAAACTAGACAAAACTTCAGACACAATTATGTTTATGTTTGATAATAAAACTAGACAATATCCTCTAAAAACTAGACAAAACTTCCTAGACAATTATGTTCATGTTTGATAATAAAACTAGACAATATTTCTTAAAAACTAGACAATATCCTCTAAAAACTAGACAAAACTTCCTAGACAATAATGTTCATGTTTGATAATAAAACTAGACAATATTTCGTAAAAACTAGACAATATCCTCTAAAAACTAAACAAAACTTCCTAGACAATTATGTTCATGTTTGATAATAAAACTAGACAATATTTCCTAAAAACTAGACAATATCCTCTAAAAACTAGACAAAAACTTCAAATCAATTATCAATTTAATGTAAAAACTAGAGAATTCCTTGAAAATATAATGAAAAAACTAGAGAATTTTTCGCATAAACTAGACAATATGATGTAAAAACATTAGAATGTGAATCAAACAATAACGTCTGGAAGAAGCCAGAGAAATGGTATTAAATACAAACAATAACTCAGTAACCAAAACATTAGAATGTGAATCAGGGATTGTCCATGTACTGGCCATAGTTGAGCTCTAGCTCAGTATCAACTATAAGATCATGTCCATGGAAAGTGAGCGAAAGAGACTCTATCTGCAGAAGACAAAAAACCATGAACCCACTAATTCAACATTTGCATTAGGATGACAAGTAAAATTTGGAGAAGCACTTCAAATTTGGCAGCTGGTGCACGCCAGTTCAAAACAACAATACACGATTTATACATAACAATACACCATTCTAGCCTAAGCATCTCAAATGCAACATCTAAACTACTTAACCAGAATAGAGAAGACAATTGGACTTTAACACTTTACAAAAGTAAATGCCTCCACCTTAATCAGTAAGTAACAGTACATCATTCCAGCCTCCTATAGCTAGCTCTTTGATTAGAGAAAACCTTCAAAGCAAAAATTACCAAATTCACATCATATTGCACTAGACATTCAATCAAATCGAAGAAAATAACAACAGTAAAGTGAAGGTATAATTAAGCAAAGAATCGCACCATTGGAACCATTTAAATTGACAAACTAACAGACATTCACCACTAAACATACAGCAAAACGAAAACATAAATAAATCAAATCTACAAAAATAGATGATACCTTATAGAGGAGCAGAAGGAAGAGGTTCGCCTTCAAGCTATAGGTCTTCGATGAAACCTGCAAAAATCGAAGCTCAATCAAATCGAAATGAGGAAAATCGAAATCGAAATGATACACATAGAGAATTGGTGGAGACGAGCCTGCTCGTTGACGTAGTTATCGAGATCGTGAAGGATGTCAGGGTTTTACAGATTGACGGAAACCATATGCTCCACCGTGTATGCCATGCCCGACGAATGATTCGTCGCCACCAGCGTGTTGTTGATGATTTCCTTTCCCACTGTTGTTTCTCTTCTTCTTCGGAAAAGCTTGGTTGATTTGTTAGTCGCTTTCAGATCTAAATCTGCTTTCCTTCAAATCCGGCTTTCGCATCTTCACCAACAGCTTCCGCTCCTCGTTGATCCCTAGATCCTTGGCGAACATCGGCAACTCAGATCCAGATCCTGTTTCCTTCCACCAGCCGTCAATCTTCACATCCTCACCACCTGTCGAACAATCTCCATTATGGATGAAGAAAGCAAACGATGCAAATCAGATCTTCAGAAACACGAAAGAAATCGCATAAAATATTGATCAAAATCGAAGGGAAATGCAGAAAATTATGGTTTTGGAGCTTTCTAGAGGGGGAGCTCGTTTCTAAATGGAAATAAAAAGGGAAAAAAATGGAAAAACAGCCTTTTATACAAAATTTGGGATATAAACCGCTCGACCCGGATCCATATCCAAAAACCCGACCCATGAGAAAGGATCCACGAGAAAATAAGGACAAAATGAATGACATTAAATATAGACAATTATTAGGAGAAACTAGGGGTCTTTCTGGACTTTTTAAATGTAGTAGGACTTTTATGAGACTTAGTAATCAATTTATGTATTTTTGGTTCTTACATTGTAGAGGTGTTTTGGGAGAGTTCGAGATGAACTTAGCGGAGCTTTTACGGTTTAGCTATGTTAAGTGTGTCGTCTTCGAGGTAAGGGGAACCCTTGACCCTTTTATTTCTATTTTCCGTATTGTTATATAATTGTATAGTTTTATGATTGACATACAACTTATGGTTATTATATCAAGTAATGGGACTTGATATAATAGTCTATTCGAAAAAGAATCAAGTATTTATATCCCAAAATATTTTATCTGTATATGCGAATTGTGAAAGTGATTTGATAAAGCATGAATTATGTGTACATTTAAGCTCATCGATATGCCTATGAAGTGTGTGGACCCTTTCGGGGGATTGTCGTGCTTTGGAGTACTCCCATTGTTATGTGTGTGACCCCCATTGTGTTAGGGGATATGTTATGTGAAAGCTGACCTGTGTGCCACCACGGTTTGTGTGGCCGTAGTGTATTGTCTGATTGAGCTAAAAGTGTGAATTGCTATTGTTGTGATATGTGTTCCATGCAAATGATTTTCGACTATGTTTGATATAAAACGGAGTGTATATGTATGTATACTTTTTATATGTACTTGATCCGGGTAAAAGTGCCAGAAGCTCACCCTTACACCCCTTTTCAGATTTTAGTAAAGTTGCATTGGACGAAGTGCCCTGGTGTCAAGGCGGGTAGACTTCTGGAGTGGTCTGAGTTTTGTACTGAGAGTAGTAATTTGTATTTGAAGGTTTGTGTAGTATTTAGTATCTATTGTAAATCGGTTGTTAGAAGCTCTGATGTACTGCTACTTACTTTGTACCACTCTTTTTTTTAAATGATTTATAAAAATTGAGGCTGCATCTTGGTGTGAGCCCATCTCACGATAGGCGGCCGGTTGCGCCAAATTGTTTTTGGTTTTGGAGCGTGACAATTCACATTAGAGAATTCACAAGAGAATTCATTTAATGAAGTCTCTCAAGAATTCCAATAATTCTTACAAATAGTTTATGTAGAATTTTCTCTTAGAAGAATATCCTAGCAATTCTTCGAAGGATATCCAACAATACGCGAGATTGTGCTCAAGTGCTTTTGGTGCTCAATTGTTGTGGATCAACTAAGGTCGACCGCTTATACAAACAACCGGATCTAGGGTTTCGTTGTTCAATGCATCAGGATCGAGGAAGCTTAATATGCCGCCATAGCAAGTAAGCTTTCGATTTATATGTTATGGCAAGTATAAGTATCTGTATAGCTTATCAGTTATTCATTGTTGATGAAAATTTTAACTTTTCGTTGCGTTACCTTAGAGGTTATTTTCCCGAAAAACCCAACAACTACTGTGTCACTCAGCAGAACATCACACCACTATGGATGTATAGAGTTGTATAATCACGGATTACGTCTAAGAACTATTTCATTAATATAACGCGACATATAAAGAAGTATCACATCAGAGTTTCGACGGTTTGCCTTTACCATTGAAAGTTAGCTACTCGTAGTATTAAACAGAAGACAGAAATCGAAAAGAGAAGAAGAAAATAGAAGCTTAGTCTTTGATGTCTTCGTGCTACTTCTAGGGTTTCCTCCGTCCTATTGTTGACGGCTAGCGTTTTGGGGTTCCACTTCCCCGAGGACTGGTTCCCTCTCTGAAGAGCTACTTTGATCGCGGTGTGTGATTATGAGAACCCAAGGTACTTATTTAATGTGGAAAATCCGTGCTCTGGCCGCCTATGATGATTAAGAAAGGTTAAATGGCGGGCTCAGACATGTTGGACTTTGAAAAAAGTTAGTTTTCTAGAAATTTCGGTGCACTGCGGCCCCCTTACGGCCGCAGAAGGGCTTGTGCGGCCCCAAGTGGGCCGCAGTCCTTCGATATTGCCAGATTCCTGTCTGTTTTCTTCGTTCATCAATTTCGGGCCTCGTAACTTCGTTTCATCGAAAAGTGTGCTTCTTCAGCATATCATATTTTTTCGAGAGCTTCGCAACGGTAGGCAGCACAACTTCATCGGACGTCCCTAGCTCCATGTAGAATTGTCTTATTTCCTTGTTTTCCTCGATTTCGCCTAAATATGACGTTTCGGCAACAGAAATCGTGCAATTCCTCGAAAATGCAATCATGACCTACAGAATATGCAAGAAGTTGGTATTGGCCATAATATGATGTAAATAATGATTCTTAGGAAAAAAACGAGGGTCTAAAAGCATACAAAATCGCACATTCCATTGTCACATCACTAATATTCCCATGAGCAAAGTGTAGTTGTCAAGTGTGAGAACTTGTACAGGGTAGCATTGCCAATAATGTAGACCCGGTTAAGGATTATAAAGAACGTCATATCGATAATAAAACATAGGTATGCGGTTTGCACCACTCCCTTAGAGGATATAGTTTGTATCACAACCATATAGGTACTAGACTTTTGATTGACACATAGATACTTTCAGAGGAGTATTGGTATACCCGCACAGAAACTGTTTGGTAGATTCAATTTATGTATCTACGATAGTATCGGTCTGTAGGGTAATGTAATACATGGAACGTTGAACTTTGACCAATGACCAATGCTTGCACTCCATATGAGTAGATTAAAGTTGTCTTGGGTTCATCTTGATATGTGTAAGTATATCATGTGACTTAACATGTGATTCATTACTCAAATAAACTCTGAGAGATTACTTGTATTTTTATAACCATGTTGGACCACTACAGTTTTAGCGACGGATTTATCCGTCGCTAAAACTGTGTCGATCCGTCGCTAAGTTCTTAGCGACGGATAGAAAAGCCGTCGTTCCACGGGAAGTGGGACGACGGATAGTTTATCCGTCGCTAAATCGCGACGGATAAACCATAATTGACTTTTTAGCGATAGATCCGTCGCTAAAAAGCAGAATTTTTATTTTTTTAAAAAAACAAAAATCTATTTTTTAGCGATGGATGTTTTATCCATCGCTAAAAATAGATTTTCATTTTTATTATAATCAGCTTTTTAGCGACGGATAAAACATCCGTCGCTAAAAAACAGATTTTTCTTTTTTTTAACTTGGGCCTTTTTAGTGACGGATAGTTTATCCGTCGCTAAAAAAGTAGATTTTTTTTTAATAATTTGCAGCCTGTTTTCATATTTCACTTGTTTCACAAATATACTATCCGATAGTAAATCTAGAATAATGAAATTGTTTTAATTAAACAAAAATCATTCCACAAAAGTTAACAAACCATCCGTAATGAAAATCAATATACGTACATAGTCTAAAGTAAGAAATCAAAAAAAACACAAGTCGAAATCTAACTACCGGACGGGGGTGGTCGTCGAACTCGACATGAAAGCTCAGATTCAGAATCAAGACACTCGTTTTCCTCCCGTAGTGCTCTATCTCGCCGCTCCATTTCCTCTGTGAGCCGTGCAACATGTTCTGAAACATGTGACTGCACCAACTCCGAGACCTGCTCCTGTGTGAAAACCTGATGTCTAGTTTGTTGAAATGCTAAGTAGGTAGGAGTAGTCATCACAGGGCCGAAACTCCCTAATCCATATACTCGCCCTTTGTTGTCCATTGGGTTGACGGCTAAGAAGATGTTGTTTTGTTGTTCAATTGTCAGCTCCTCACCCGTTTCGGCCTGCTGCCTCTCGATCTGAGCCTCCACCTCAGCATGAAACCGTAAAATGCAGATATCATGAGTTATAGTTTTTTCATAATAACTTGTACTACACAAATATGAACTTTAAACAAAATTAACGTACCGAAATAGCCTCGGACTTGTTGTTAACCCATCTGCCGTTCTTCAGCTTGGCTCTTTTGAAGTACTCGAAGGCGGTATTCTTCTCCCCTGAAGACACCTGAAGAACATATGAAACACAAAACACATTAAAGGTAAACATTTAGCTAGGAACTCATTAAAGGTATAGAAATGAAACACAAAACACATGTACGAATAAACTGACCAAATTAGATGTACACTTACAGATTTCACGTGATGCGTAAGAACAGCTTAATGGCCACCCCTTTACCCTCAAACGGATCTGTCAGCCGGTTCTCTCTGTTCTGGTCCGCAATCTGCTGGACATCAACTCGAGTCCAGTAGGCCACCCAAAGTGCCCACTCCTCCTCATCACACCATGCAGGCCTTTTGTTTTGTCGCCACATCCTTTTCATAGTGCAAACCATATCCTTGTATCGAGCTGACCCCAGTGACTCGAAACAAGGCTATATCAGGTGGAGCAACCTGTTGGGAATGAAGTACTTTCTACATTCCCAATTCCAGACAACATCCAAATTACATAACGTAAACCGAGACATCAATTAAATAAGATAACACAACATAACATATTCAATGGTGACTAACATATCACCCAAGTTTAGCGGTTAACATACCACTTGTCAACCTCAGCACAATTCGTGAAGACATAATATTGAGCTGCCTTCAGCTCCTTATCCGTCAGATATTCTTTCTTACTCTGTCCCAAAGGTCTCCCTGAGACCATAAAAACAGATAGGGAAACATCATCATCCTCTTGAATTTCGAATTTGTCTGCGTTTAGAGATGGCCTAGATGCCTTTGTCGGGACGTGGTCCTCAAAGTAATAGGAGCAGAAGGTTGCAGTTTCCTCTCGAACGTAGATATTGGCAATCGATCCTTCAGGTCTACCTTTGTTCTTGACATATTTCTTCAATTTCCCCAAGTACATGTAATATATATTCAGGTAAGACGGTGTTAGAAATGAAAATTTATCCATCATTTTAAGTACATGATTGCAATTATTTCACACCTCTCGAATGGATACATCCATCGATACTGAACTGGTCTAGCAAGTCTTGCTTCATGTGGAAGGTGAACCGGCAAGTGCTCCATAGAATCAAAGAAGCTCGGTGGAAAGATACGCTCGAGCTTGCATAGAATCAATGGTATGTTGCTTTCAAGATTTGCCAACACTTGATCGTGAACCACCCTTGTGCATAAATTCTTGAAAAATAAGCTCACCAAATGATAGCGATCCGCATGTGTTTAGGTAGCAGTTCTCGAAATGCAACCGGGATAAGCCTCTCCATGAACACATGACAGTCGCGGCTCTTCATCCCAAACATCTTTGTCTTCTTTAAATCCACACACCGCTCCAATTTCGAGGCGTAATTGTCGGGGAACTTCAATGCCTTCACCCAATCAAACAATATTGACCTAGATTCATTGTCAATTGTGTAGCATGCCCTGGGCCACTTACCTTCACCATTCCTCTTTGTCAACTCCGGCCTTTTACACTATGTATCCAACTCGGCTCTAGATTTAACATTATCCTTTGTTTTTCCGGGAATGTTGCAAATTGTGTTGAAGCAGTTCTCGAACACGTTCTTCTCCATGTGCATGAAATCTAGGTTGTGACGTATAACAAGACTGCTCCAATAAGGCAAGTCCCATAAGATGCTTCTCTTCTTCCATCCACATTTGTTGCTAAATTTCTTGTTATGCTTCTCCCACCCAAGTTCAGTCACTTTCATAAGACCCAACCTATCAATCTCCGCAAGAATTTGTGCACCATTAAGTCGTCTCGGGGATCCTTTCTTTTCTACTTTGTTTTTCAAGAATTGATCCCTGTTTTTCCTGAATAGATGATTACTTGGTAGGAACCTACGATGACAATCAAACCAACATACCTTCCCGCTATCCTTTAGTCTAAATGCATCAGTGTCCTCCAAACAATGTGGACATGCATGTTTCCCGACGGTTTTCCTTCCAGATAGCATGGAGTACGTAGGAAAGTCACTCACGGTCCAAAGTAGTGCTGCTCTCAAGGTAAATTTCTTCTTGGTTGACACATCATATGCAGGGATACCCTTCTCCCACAGCTCAATCAGCTCCTTGATTAGGGGTTGCAAGAAGACATCCAACGTCATTCCTGGATCTTTTGGCCCAGGAACCAACACAGTCAAAAACATGAATGGTTTCATGCACTCACCGGGGGGCAGGTTGTACCGAGTGAGCATCACTGGCCAACAAGAGTATGCCCGTTCACTTCCAAACAGGTTAAAACCATCCGTACAGAGCCCCAATCGTACATTTCTAAACTCGGCTGCAAACTCCGGATATGTCTTGTCAAACTCTTTCCATGCCGGTGAGTCTGATGGATGATCCATTCTACCCTATGCATCTTCCGGGATTACTCGCTCCTTGTGCCACCGCATTTTATCGGCACAAGCACTTGAAGCGTACAACCTCTTCAAACGAGGTGCTAGAGGGAAGTACCACATTTTCTTATGTGGGAGAGTTTTTCTTCTGACGTTTCTTTGAAGCCCCCTCCTTGTAACGCTTGTAACGGTCCTTACCACAGAACTTGCACTTCAATAGATTTACATCCTCCCCCAATAGATCATGCACATATCCTGACAACAGTCAATGGTCACCATAGGCAACCCCAACCCCCGCATATTTTTTCTTCGCTTGGTAAAAGTTGGTGGGTAATAGGTTTGGATCAGGGACATAGTCCGACAACAGTTGTACGGTGTTATTGAAGCTCACTTCAGAAAGGCCACCCTCGTCCTTACAACTCATTAGCCGAGACAACAAAGACAACTCGGTCATTTTCTCACACCCCGGATAAATCGGCTTCTTCACTAATTCCAACAAGTCGAAGAATGTCTGATCCTCGAGATTCAGTGTCTCCTCCACATCACCCTCGGTTCCAGTGGTACTAGTGTCCATAAATTCTGCCCCAGCAACATTAAACACCATTTCTTCGACCCGGTCATGAAAAGCATGAGATTTATATGTACTTTGACCCCAAGTTGCTCATTTTTTCTCTTCCTTCCACGCTGCCTAAATTGATCATATGTCATGGACGGTGTTGCTTCCTCACCATGGTGATTCCATACCTCATACTCAGGCAGGAACCCATTACGTTTCAAGTGATCGATTACCGTTGTAGGAGTCAAATATTGTTTGTTTCTGCATTTTTTCAATTTGCAAGGGCACTTTATCAACCCCCCCCCCCCCCCCCAGACAAGCCGGATGTGTCATCGCAAATGCGATAAAGGCTTCAACCCCTTCCACAAAACTAGATTGAAGTCTGCCATTAACAATACGACAGTACATCCATGAACGATCGGGATTCATTGGATGATTATATAACCTGACACATCTGAATTTATTAGATCGTATTGAATTTCAACTCAAATCCAATTCCTGGCTATAATTGCATTGTTAATTATAATACGTTCCAAATTCCATGAATTATATGCATTTTACATTTAAATGACTTTTTTCATGCAATTTTCTTATATTCCCATTACAATTACCAATTTATAAATTAAAAGCATTTCAATTATACGAAGTATAAATTATAATTTTTAAATTACCAATTACCAATTTTTTCTACGAAATATCAATTTATATTCCCATCGAATTATACGAATTACCAATTACCAATTTTTTTTATACAAATTATAAATTACCAAATACTCAACCAAATCCAATACATACTTACAAACATTAACAAATACCATAAATAACATACATACTTACATACATACCATACATACTTACATACTTCATACTTAAACATCAAACTAAACACCATACTTACAAACATTATACTAACTAATCAATTTCACAATAAATCAATCAATTCATTAGCCAACTACTTAATATGAGCTATACTAGCTAGTATATGAGTTTCAAAACATACAATTGATCGAAATTAGCAAAAATCTCAAATTTAGAAAAGTAGGGTTTTAGACTATTACCTTCAAATTGCGGGAAAAATAGTCGAAGAACGATGAAATTGAACGGCCACCCGAGTTCCTTGTTGAAAGAGCTTTGAAAAGAGCCCAAGCTTTGCCGGAATGGTGGACGTTTGGTCGGAGAACCCAAATCGCAAAAATGTCGAAGAAAGGAAGAAGAAGAAAGAAATAGAGAAGAAATGGGGGGAGAAGAAGATTCTGCCCGCTGTTTATTTTTGTTTCAGCGACGGATAGCTATCCGTCGCTACCTGTAAAAAAATTTTTTAATACTTTTAACGACGGATAATCTATCCGTCGTAAAATTTCCTATTTTCCTTTTTTATTTTTCCAAAAGTCAAACGACGAATAACTATTCGTAGTTATTTAACGACAAATAGAAATATCCGTCGCCATTTAGCGACGGATAGTTATCCGTCGCTAATTGGCGACAGGATACATCGATCCGTCGCTAAAATCGCCGATCCGTCGTTAAGGGGCAACGGATAACTATCCGATCCGTCGCCCCTTTTCGTCGCCAATTGGCAGAATTCTTGTAGTGGTGTGTGTGTGTCCCCACATGCACGCACGCACGCACGAATGAACGCACATGCGCGCTCACTATATACATACATACATACATACATACATACATACATATATATAATATCACTGTTCATCTTCATCTGGTGGTGGTGTCACATTGATGTCAAAGTCGAGCATTCTTTTATGGGGTGTGCATGCTTTCTTCTCCATCTTCATCAAAGACAGCTTCATTTAAGTCAATATCCAACCATCTTAAGATGGGTGCTCGAGCTCCTTCTCCAACATCATCAGATTTGTGAGCTTGTTCCCCACCTTCATTAGACATTGCCTCATTGAGGTCTATGCTGAGTCCTCTAATGGACAACTAGCTACTTTGACCATAATTGTCCTGCGACAGGGAAACTGTCTCATTCAAGACCATATCTAGACCACTCCAAGGCATGCTAGCATCACCTCTGGTTGCGCCTGATGGTGCACTGCCTATTGTCAATTTAGTCTCCACTACTTGTCTTGATGACGTTGCACCATCTCGAGACAACTTCTTCTTCTTCCCCTTGTGTTTACTAGAAGTTGCATGCTGATCAAGAATTGACGTTTGGAGGTACCCAGGACCCAAAATCCAATGTTGATCTGCAAGCTTTAGCTTTTTCGACTTATTATTATCAAAATTCTGCTTACTATCCATTGCAAATCTTTGACATCAATAGTTCCTACTAGTGTCGACTTATTACCTGATGAAGACAGATCGTCACTTGAATTTTTTTCACCTTTCGCACCTGGTTCAATGATGAGGAATCAGATTGTAAGTTCACTGGACCTGCTCCTTCTTGCCCATTTGTGTGGGAACGCATGTGGGAGCAGAATGAGACACATGACAGAAATTCAAGATCACATACTTTACAAACATATCTCCCGTTGTTTGTTTCATTAATATTCTTCAAAGAATCTTGATGCTGATCATTCATGTTTCTGAGGAAACGGTGAATGATATCAATAATATGTATGATATATTCATAGTAAGTTGAATATTATCAAAAGGTCAACTGTTTAATGAGACGACATAATAAAGTTATAAAGGGAAGGCATGAATCGAGCTCTGGACTTAATTGAGTAATCACGAATGAAAGGTTGTGTTATGAGCCCTACATGTTAGGTTAAAGTTTGCATCTTCACAAATGTACCTCAGTATTGACATTGTTTGGATTAAGCAGTCTAGGAGTTTTATCTGAACCCTAATTTGATCAGTGGTCAATTCGCAAGGGCCTATGGATCACACTATATGTTTTCACACTCACGACTAAGAATGGTGGTAAGGTTAATTAATTGAGTAGTTCAATTTATTAATCAACTAAATAATTGATAACGTAAGTTTATTTATTTCAGACGTATTTCTATTAGATAGTGATGTTCTAGAATTTTTACATTTAAAATAAATCAGACTTAAGTATCTTGGTAAAGGAGTTCATCGTGAATTTATGTAAGCCTGTGGGAGTTGGTATATTACTAAATAAATTAGTCAAATCTCTTGACTTATTTAATGAATGAAAGAAGTTCCATACATCTAAAAAATATTTCTAAAATGTTATTAGCTAGCCCCATTAATTCAAATTTTATGGGTTGACCCTATTGAACATTGTTGATCGCACACATCTTTGATTCTTGCACATATAATGTGCACAAATATACTTAGTGTTCGATATAGGAACAAGTAGCTCGGGGAGATATAATTACATTCCAATATCAACAAATTTGCACGATCAATGTTCAACAGCAAAACACTAGTTCAATAAATTTTAAATCTAAGTCAATAAGGCATAAATGGATTGTCTAAATGAAAATAGCCATTCACAACCAGTTCTCGAAAATTTCAAAAATATTAACTAAGAAAAACAACATTAAATATAAGCAACCAAAGTTCCATGCTGGGGTGTGTGTGTGTGTCCCCACACGCACGCACGCACGAATGAACGTACGCGCGCTCACTACACAACAAACCTTTTTAGATGCCATATAAACGATTAGGTCCCCAACGTTTCCTTCAACTAATCCACTCATCCTTTCTCAGGACTTGAATCCACTAAGATAAGATATTGAGTTTCCCTTACAAAGTCCTATCTCTTGATCCCTTTTACATAGGTTCCCAACCAAGTGTTCCCCCTGAGTTGATCCCTGGTTTTTCCAACCAAATACTTTCTCTACTCAGTAACCTTTGAGCTATTACTTAGTTTCCCAAACTAAGTACTTCCTATGCTCAACGCCTGTGTGGTGTTGGTTATGGTAGTTTGTGTTAGGAATATCTGTTAGTTTTTTTTTTATCATTCATCACATGTTCCTATCTTAGCCAGAAAGGTGATTAAGTACTCTTGGTTCACTTGAACATTGTAAAAGAGGAAATCACTGAGTATAATTAGTCTAGTAAATCTTGTATTAGGATTATAGGTCTCTGAGTGTAATTTTTATTTTAAGAAGACCATGAAGATCAATCCTAGCAATGGAGCTTTTCTGAAGATTACAAGACCGGAGATTGCACAAGATTTATGAAGACACCAAGGTTTAGTCTCACTCAGAAAGACTATGTCCTTAATCCTTTCTTAAGTACATTTAGTTACTTTTGAAACATGATTCTGGAACATATGACATCATGAGTATGGAGCATGCAAGCCATCAGAAAGGCTAATGTATCCGTTGAAGACTAAAGGACAAGAAATAGTACATATGCATTAATTGCATCGGCAGAAAAACTGCTAAAGCAGAGTCCTCTCCGAGATATGAGACAAGGAATTCTGAGTACTCATTTCAAGATAAGTATAGACTGAATTTGAATTGTGTCTAACGGATAACATCCCAACGACTCTCTAATTCATCTATAAATATCACACACTTAGATGCTGAGAAATACGACCGAAGAACGATCTAACTTGCAAACTTACAATCTAGCAAATTATTCTCTCAAGCACTCTACTACCCTTTCTGAAAGCTTTCTGTTGCTTGAAGAATCACTAGTAGTTCTAAGTTGTCCTGAACCTTAACAAGAGATTATTATTCGTGAAAGAGTTAAACTGTCAGATAATCTTTCTGAAGCTCATTCTCCAGATCGGACATCAATTAATTGGGTCAGTAAAGAGCAGATTGCCATACACTGAACAAGTGTATTAAGTAGTCTTGTTCTATTAGGCTCTCTGAAAACATAACTGAAAAGTTATATGAGAAGCCTCTCTGACAAACCTTATAACCAACACCATCAAGGCGTGGAGTAGAGGAAGTACTTGATTTGGAAAATCAGGGAATAACTCCAAGGTTATCTGAGTAGAGGAAGTACTTAGCTCTAGGAGCTGGGGAATAACTCAGGGGGAACATTTGGTTGGGAACCAATTATTTAAGAATCTTAGAATAGGATTTTTGTAAGGTGAACTCAATTATCTGTTCTAGTGAATTCTAGGTCTCATAAAGACCGAAGTGGATTAGTTGGAGGATTACGCCACCTCCAGATACCACTATACTTGCTGTATTATTTACCTTTCTGTATTTATCTTTCAACAAAGCACACACACTTACTTATTGTTTCTGC
This sequence comes from Plantago major, assembly GCA_026545765.1. NCBI lineage: Eukaryota > Viridiplantae > Streptophyta > Magnoliopsida > Lamiales > Plantaginaceae > Plantago > Plantago major. The sequence goes on from CM048843.1 coordinate 29,590,787, forward strand.
ACTTACCTATCTTAAAGTCTTCCGCGCTCTGAATTTAAGTATCAGAAACCCCCAGGTTTCTGAGAAACTGTGTTTATCGACAAAAGTTTAAAAGACTTCACTCCCCCCCCCCCCCCCTCTAGTCTTTTACTTTGCCGTTATCTGGACCAACAAGTGGTATCAGAGCAGGAGGTTCCCAATCCTTCAAGATCAACCTAGATCCCCGATAGGTGACGAAACTTTGGCCCTTCGAGGACTATATAATTTGTGTGTTAAGTGTGTAGGTATGTCTCTGAGCGATGCACCCGTTCTAAAGCCAGAAAACTACGAGAAATGGAAGAACAACATGATGCTCCATCTGGAGGCCATTAGTGATGAGATGATCTATGTCATCAATGAAGGGCCTATGAAAATCAGACAACTCAAACAAGTCACTGAGGTTTAGGATGAATCTCAGATACTTGATCGTTCGATTCAACTCTTTCACAAATAGCAGTGCTTGTTTAGGATCAGGACACTTAGAACTTTAGTACTACTTAAGATCAGGAGCTTTGGTCGCAACAGAAAGCTTTGAGGATAAGTAGTTTGCTTGAGAGAATATGTTCGTGTAAATGTTGTTCAGTAAGTTCTGTGTCTCTAAGGTTCAGCGTGTCTTCTCAAGCAGTCTAAGTGTTGATATTTATAGAAGAATTTGAATGCCGTTGAATAGTATCCGTTAGGCTTAAATCAAATTCAAACTATTGATATCTGTGTATAGTACTATAGCAGGATTGTCTTCTTCTTCAGAAGGTACCGTTGCTTTTGTTCAGACATCTATGTCCGTGCATTAAATGCATTGTACTATACTTTTTGTCCTGTAGTGCCAACGGAACTATGCTTTGTATCAGAGACTTAACTTTATCAGTTTTCTCTGAGTTTTAGCACGTCCTTACCTTTAACTTCAGATACCACTTTTATTGAAACAACTTTGTTTGCAATATATATTTCTTTATCAGAAATGTGGTTTAAAGCTCAAGGTATCTGAGTGTAGATATTTGTGGACACTTTCCTTGTTTTCCAGATGGACCTCTTGACTTCTCAGATATCTCTTTTGACATGATTTGTTTAGCAATCATTCGCGTCTTCAAGAAATCTGGCCAAGGTATCTGCAAAACTATTTCAGTAATCTTGTGCAGTTTCTTCAAATCTTCAATGTCGTTGAACTTGTTCTGCTTGGATGTCTTCTTCTTGGTCTTCTCTTCATAAAATAAAAATTACATTTTGAGACCTAACATCCTATACAAGATTAGCTAGACTATCATACTTAGTGGGTTTTCTCTTTTACAATGTTCAAGTGAACCAAGAGTACTAATCACCTTTCTGAGACTAAGATAAGTCATCATGTTGCTGATCAAAATCTAAACAGATATTTCTAACAAAATATCTGACAAATTTCCTAACAAATTTTCCCCTTTTTGATCAGTCAACGATGACTATCTGACCTATTACAAATCTGGATGAGTGAACAATCCAACACTTAATCATTTCTTAAGATTTTTCAATTCATTCAATTAAGTGCAGAAAGTAAACATCAACCAAATCACAAGGTGTGATCTTTGCTGACAAGTTATCTTTTATAGAATACTATCTAAGAGTAAGTTCTTCAGATAAGTTACAAAGAAAGATTACAGATAACTTCAATACATAAAAGTAGTTTAGCTCAGTCAGCAAAAATACAACAAAAAAAAAATAGTAAATTAGGACAACAGGAGTAGCCAAGCTCCAAGTAAACATCCTAATAGACTAGTCTTCAAGTCTTCAACTCTTCAAGTCTTCAACAGTAGTTCTATGGATCAGTCTGCAAATTTCCTATCTCCAAACCTTTTGATGTCATCAGAATTATCATAGAGAAGTGTTCTGACGAGCATCTCAGTGTCTCTGGCAAATCCGCAGACCTCTTTGTAGGTTTTGGTAGGATTTTTCTTAACAAAATGTTTGACCCACATATACTTTCCCCACTTCCAGGCATGCTCTATTCTGATATCTGAAAGCTTGAAGTATTCGTAGATAATCCTCAGATATCTGATGTCACCCTTGTATTGATCTTCAGTTAGATAGAACGACTCATAGGGTTCCACAGCGAGTCTTGCTCTTGTGCCTATTCCTGTGATATTCAGAATTCTGTGCACATCATCTGGCTTTCCATATGGACATTCATCAGAGAGGTCCTTTCTCATGGCTTCAGTTCTCTTGACAACTTCAAAATCCAACCAGGCTTTAATGTGATTGGTGTTGATCAAGGTTGGCTTATCTTTTCTCCATGCCATAAGTTGTTTATGGATTGGTTCTGGAAATCTTGAATTTACCAGTAGATGCTTAAGTTCCAGAATCCAATAGCCATTTTTCTAATTGATGCACTCAGAGACGAGGAATCATTGTCATTCTTCACATACTCTATTTTGGCTTCTTCCGCCCGAGTGGAAGTTGACTTTGTCTTTGCTCTCGACTCACTTCCTTCTCTGCTTGAATTCTCTTTGGGTTGTTGCAAGAACCACCTGGATAGACTTGGTATTTCAGAGGTGTTTTAGTCGCTAGGGCTTTGCACCACGGGCTCTAGGCTTTCAATTTTCCTTTTCCGTGAAGAGGAGCTTCATCTTTATCAGCTTCTCATCATCATCAAGATTAAATCTTGTGAGAGTTTTACTGACCTTCTTCATTGCCTGTGGACTTGATTTGGCCTTCTTCTTTTTCTTCAGAAGATTCATTAATCCCTTTAACCTGTCTTCTCCTTGGAGCCTTGGTACTCCTTGGAGGTTTCTGTGCCATGGCCCTTGTTATCATTGTAGTTCCTTCAGTAGGTTTCTGTGAAGCAGCTACTATTTGCAAAGCAGCTTGGCTTGAGGAGGGTTCATTGATTCTGAGTGGTGGCTGGGAAGTTTTCATGTTTCTTCTTCCTCTCTGAGCCGCACCAGCCCCAGATTTCTTCTTGTTTTCTTCTCCTTCTTCCCATTCCCCCTGACTTTGAGGTCCAGATTTGTACACTCTTTCCCCCTTAGTCATTGTTGGATGACTCAGTCTCATAAAAGAATCTGAGAGAGAGTCAAAATTCCCTTGTAAATAATTGTAGGCAGTGACCAACTTCGGCTTTGAGCTCCTGATTTTGCTTGATAAGTCCATTGTCCTTATCAGTGAGCTCTGCCAATGGGCCTAGGATGGCATCTGCTTTTCCAGTAGTGTAACTTGCCTCTTGGAAAGCTTTTTCAGCTAAAGACGCATCATCGTCCCTTATCATTCCCAGATCTTTCTGAGCAATGACTATGCTAGTTGTTCTCTGAGTGATGAGCTCAGTGAACTTTTTCATTTCAGAGGGGACGGAGGCAATTACTTCCTTGTTCTGTGAAGACAACTCCTTTTTCAGATGAGCCAAGATTGCATCTGCTCATGTATTCATGGGAGTGGACATTTGGCGCTTTTTGAAAGTTTCAGAGCAATCGTTTCCTTTTCAAGTGTGAAACCGCTAGATGTTCATTGCGGTGCTCGCCAAAGTCTTGTCTTCTTCATCATCCGAGTAATCACCAAAGGCTCTTCATCCTCTTGGACATTCTCATCGATTGTCGAGTCCAAAGAACCATCTCGTAGATTGGTTTCTTCCCTTTTTGGAAGGAGGATTGTACTTCTTTTGAAGATGATGCAGCCTTAGCATCATGCTTAATTTCAGATACTTCTTCAGTATCAAGTTCTTTGGTGATGGCATTTACAGCATCATGTAGCTCTTTAACCTCAGAGTAAGCAATCATCTCTTGCAGATATTGATCTTGTAGTTGGTCAAGCTTGTCTCTGGATGCAATCTGGTCTTCCAGTTGAAGATGGAGCTGTTGTTCTTCTTCCAACAGGTTATCCGAGTTGAGCGATTCGATTGAGTATTCAACAATTTCTGAGCGATTTCCTCAGAATCCTCAACTACTTGTTCAATAATAACCTTTTGTTGGGAAGATGGATGAGTTGACTTTTGAGGAGATGGAGACGGAGATTTCTGTGCTTTCCTCTCAGTTTGTTTTTCAGCAGTTGAGGCATGATTTCTTTGTGAAGTTCCTCCGTCCTCAGTGCGGGCATCATCATCATCCTTTTTGTCTGTGTCATCCTTTTGGTGATGGTCAGTGGGAGGTTCATCGAAGTCGTTTTCGTTTATCTCTTCCTCCTCATCATCTTCAGATACAAGATTGATCGCTTCAGGAATAGTGATATTCTGCCCATTAACCTCTTCTTGTTCAGAAGGTATAAATTGCAGAGTCTGGGCGAATCGGCTTGAATGCCATCTGTAATCTTGTCGACCATCCGCCTGCTCAATGGCTTGTATCAAATCGGCGCCACTTCTCCGGAGAAATCCTTATGCAATAGAGTAATCGTATCGCTCGGTAGGGAACATTGCATGGATATACGTCTCAAGTCAAGAGCTTGTGCTCGTTGGTTGATCTGTGATTCTCAATATTTCGAGAGATCGAGCACCTTAACCTTTGCCATTTCTTGAAGCATTGAATATGCTTTGGCGTGGTTTGAGCTTTGAAGAAGGGAAGTAGGTCCCTTTTCTCATCATTGGGAGCCCGCTTTGCACTCGTTTGAGCTCGAAAGAAAGAGTTTTGAGTGAGCTTCAAAACTTTTGTAGATATCTGAGTAGAAGTGTAGTTTAGTTTCTGAGTTACCTGAGTAAGTACTTCAGGCTCAGAGACTTGTGCTACTGAGACAATTGGTGTCTCAGATATCTTGTTGTGAGGTGGAGACTTGGAGTCTGGGTCCTCATCAACCTTTCTTTCTTGCACTGAGAATTAAGATTAATACAATACTTAGGAAATTATTTGAAAGAATTTGTGCAAAATGCTTTAATGAGTTCGAAGTTTTGGATTTACTTCCTCAATAGGAAGCTTCGAGTCATTTTCTTAAACTTTCTCGCTTCGTATTCTTTCATGTGATGTTGCCTTGGGAGCTTCATCAATTTCCATTGATGCAGGGGATGTCGCAACTTTTTCCCTTTGCATTTCTACTTCTGAATGAGCCTGTAAGTAGAAAGTATTGAATATTTTAGAAGAAGTTTAAGATAACCCATGATGAAGAATACTTATCACTGATTTTTCATGTACCTTCATGCTAGAAGGCTCAATGATGTGTTCTTCAGAAACCTTGTCGGTCTCTGGGTTCGTCTCTGGCATTTCTGCCTTATCTTCCTCTTTCTCAGTTGGAGCCTGTTAGAAACATTTACTTTAAATGATTAAGCACATAGACAAATGACTGAAAAGTGTTATCTTAAGAATCAATTATCACCTGTGGTACAGGCTCAGATTTCTTAAGAGGCGAGGTCAGTAACCTCCTTCTCAGTTTCTGAGGCAAGCTTTCCAGCTTCCTCTTGTTTCTGTGTTTCTAACTCAGCCTGTAACAAAGAATTTTTATATAAGTAACAAGATATACAAGCATAAAATTTTTCACAAGGTAGGAGTTAAACCATTCAGCTACCTGAGCATTGTCAGGCTGATTGGTCTCTGGAACTTGTGACCCTTTTATACTTTGGTCTTCTTGTTCCAGTACAGCTTCTTTGTTTGAAGTTTTAGGTACTTCACACCTTTCCTGACTGTGCAACTCGGTTGCCTCCCCTGGTTGATCATACTGAGTGGATGTCTTAGTTTGATCCCTCTTGTCAAGTTGGGGAACCTGCTCTTTTGCAGGATTTTCTTCAGCGTGTTGTAATGCTGGTAATTCGAAATGGAGTTCATTTACCATTTCATCAACCACTTGTGGCTGTTGTGGTTGTTGTGTTTGTGGTTGTTGTGGTTGTCTGGAAGCAGAAGATCGGTCAGTAGAGTGTTCTTCCAGATTTTTAGATGTGGCATTTTCATCAGCATCTGCCAGCACTAAATTACCACTCATCAGGGCTTCTTGAAGTTGTGCGTAAGAAACGTTCCCTTATGATGTGTTTGCACCAACAACCTTTGCTATAGGTGCTTGTTCAGCAACCTGAGGTGTAGGTTCTTCTTCAGAAACCTTATCACAAGTTACTGTTACAGTAACCTTAGCCCTCTTTGTTCTTTCTAGGACTTGAGAGATGACTAGTTCATCATCTTCATCGTCAGAGCTCTCATCAGCATTGGGAACTGATTGGTCCATTACTCCTGCGATTTCTGCAGATGGGGCTTGGTGCTTTTCACCTGTTTTGGCAGCATTAATAAGTTCATCAGCAAGGCATTCTGCATTAGTCGCAACATTTCTGAACGCACTTTCTCTTGCTGAGTCTACTTGTTCAGTAGTTGATGACTCTTTTGCAGCATTGATGAGTTGATCTGCCTTTATCAGTTCATCGGCAAGGCCTGCAGATATCTGAGAATCGATAACCTCAATGGGTGTGTCTTCTGATTTGCCAGCAGACTTCTTTCTTGAAGTTCTGGGCGTCTTGGTCGCAACCTTTTCTTCAGATACCTTTTCAAACTTTCGCTTCTTAGAACCTTTCTGAGACCCAGTAACCTTTTTCATCAAGTTTGTATACTCATATTTGTAGAGTAGGTTACTGTTGGCTATTTCAACCGTCTCTCTGAGCTCAATGCCAAGCTTCTCCAGCAAGTAGCATATCTTCAGACCATAGCCTACTGTGGACTTTGGCTCAGCTAGTCCTTTGGCGATCTTAGGCTCGAAGCCTTGAATCTTCTTCACGGCGCATTTTCCCAGCTAAAAGGGTTTTCCAAATTTGTCTTGTTGATTCAAAGAAGAACATCATGATCCATCGTTTCGCTTATCCGTCAAGACCTCCTTGTAGACCATCAAAGCATCTGTGAAGAATGCAAGCCAATACATCCCGATGAACCATCGATGTCCGGTTTGGATGTCGCTAGCTTGAACTCAAAGGGTGTATCCGATTTTCAAGATCACACACGCCATCGCATAATTGTTTAACACCTTCAAGGAGATCATCATCCTTGGTGTTTATTTCAAAATCCTTTCCAAGATTTTGAAACTCAAACAACTTACGAAAGTTGTTAAGTCCGTAGGATTTCCTTTCTTGGATCGAGGTTTTGATGCACACTATTGCAAAGGTTCTTGAAACACAGAAATTATCCTGAGTTGTTGTAGAATTCCAACACATCGAGTGATGAAATTCCACTTGGCGGCGGATAGAAAACCCTGATTTGTGCCTTTTCAAGCATGTCAAGAATCGACTTCGTCGGCTTGGTTCTCTATCAGCCGTGAGGTATTCCTCAACCATGGCACCACCCAAATCATTCTGTGATTTGAAGTCCAATGGTCGATTAAAATCTCCTACCATCGGTTGTTCACAATAACCAACTCGTGCTTGCTTTTCAGAAGCATCAAAGGAGGATTGAGATTTCGTGTGGAAGAATTCTTTGGGGCCATCTCTTTATATAGTGTAGAATTTGATTGGTGTTTGAAAGAGATTTGATTCAAGAATTCTTTGCGTAAAAACTTAATCTTGATTTGCGAGATTGTAGAAGGTTTGTAGAGAATCAAGAGAAGGTTTTGCTATTTTGTGTAAGTCGAATTTTGGATTAGGCGAAAGTGATTTCTTTTGCCAAAATCCTACATATATAGCAATAGAATCTCAATGCACAAATACATACAAATTTATTTTGTGTTTACGTATCTGTGATTTGCAAGCAGTCGTGAGCAAAAGCTAGTTCGTCATTAAATGCAAAGTGTGCTTTGTCGTAATTTTTACAGTCCACTATTTACTGTGAATTAATTTCCACCAGATAGATCAAACGCTTAATTTCATCAAGGGTCACCATTGTTTTTCAAAGAATGATCACAACCAACAAGTGTAATTGTGCCCATTTAATGAATTTTGGCTATTAGCTATCGAATCACGTTTTGTATGACCAAGAACACCGCTTGCATCTGAATCATCTTATACTTAGGATTTTTCCAAGTTTTCATCAAGATAGAAATAATGCGAATTTCAAGAGAGTAGTTGACTGCAGATAGTTGTACTATTCTCCGTTGTGTTCCCCGTTTATAGAGTGATTCAGATATCTGAGTTCCCGTCTCAGAGAACTTAAGCCTTTTTTGCTTTAGCCTTTTGACTTCCGGATACCCGCTCCATTTCTCTTTTCTCTTCTCTGGATGCCCGTTCCATACCTCTTCTCTGGATGCCCGCTCCACTACCTCTTCTCTGGATGCCGTTGCATTCTGAACTTTTTCAGTTCATTGGTAGTTCCATTAGTCCAAGACTATGTATTAAGGCTAAGAATCTACTTTCTTGTAGTGGCTTAGTGAAGATATCTGCAAGTTGGTCTTCAGTGCCAATCTTGAGTATCTCTATATTGCCTTTTTCAACATGGTCTCTGATGAAGTGATGTCTAACATCAATATGCTTTGTTCTGGCACGAAATTTAGGATTCCGCGTAATCGCAATAGCACTTGTGTTGTCACAGTAAATGGGATTTTTTTCTTCATCGAGTCCATAGTCTTTAAGTTGTTGTTGTATCCACAGAATTTGTGTTGCACAACAACCAGCAGCAATATATTCAGCCTCTGTGGTAGAAGTTGCAATTGAGTTTTGCTTCTTGCTAAACCACGAGATAAGTCTAGTACCCAGAAACTAACAAGTTCCTGAGGTGCTTTTCCTATCAAGCAGGGATCCAGCATAATCAGCGTCTGAGTACCCAGCTAAACTTAATCCGCTTTCTTTAGGATACCACAATCCTACATCTACTGTACCTTTTACATACCTTAATATTTTCATAGCAATGTTGTAGTGCGTTTGCATCGGATTTGTCTGAAATGTAGCACACACTCCAACGGCGTATTGAATATCAGGTCTACTTGCAGTGAGGTAAAGTAGTGAACCTATCAATTTCCTATACTTGTGTTCTTCAACACTCTTATCTGATTTAGCATTCTTTTCAGAAGGCTTAAGATTGAATTTTGTGAGCATATCTTTGCATACTTTGTTTGACTAATGAATATTCCATCATTGAGTTGCTTTACTTGCAATCCTAGAAAATAATTCATTTCTCCCATCATGCTCATCTCAAACTTACTTTTCATGAGATTTGCAAAGTCATTACAAAGTTGCTTGTCCTTTGATCCAAATATGATGTCATCAACATATACTTGAACTAAGAGTAGTTTCCCATCATGATTTAAGGTAAATAAAGTTTTATCAACTTCACCTTTCTTGAAACCACTTTCCAGAAGGTATTTGGCCAAAGTGTCATACCATGCTCTTGGAGCCTGTTTCAGTTCATACAGAGCTTTCTGTAGTTTATAGACCATTCTACTTTCTGAGGAAACTTCAAAGCCAGGTGGTTGCTCAACATAAACTTCTTCTGCAAGTTCACCGTTCAAGAATGCACTTTTGACATCCATCTGATAAACTTTAAAATCTTTATGAGTCAAAAGGCTAGAAAGAGTCTTATTGCATCCAATCGCAACCGTGCATATGACTCATCAAAATCTAAGCCTTCAGTCTGGGTAAATCCCTTGGCAACCAATCTTGCTTTATTTCTGGTTATTTCACCAGATTCATTCATTTTGTTTTTGAAAACCCATTTAGTTCCAATAACAGATATTCCTTCCACAAATGGAACTAGTTTCCAGACTTTGTTTCTCTCAAATTGATCCAACTCTTCTTGCATTGCAGAGATCCAATCTTGGTCTCCTAATGCTTCTTCTATATTTTTAGGTTCAATATTTGAGATGAAACATCCAAAGAGAGAATTAGCATTTTCAGCTATTGCTCTCCTAGTCCTAACACCTTGATTAATTGGTCCAATCACATCTTTTGCAGGATGATCCTTGATCCATCTCATCATAGGTTTAGTGCTAGTAGGATCAATATCCAAATGATTTGAATGGGAATCACTGGGATTTTGATTTGATACTTTTTCAAGATTCAAGACATTTTGCTCCTCGTAAGGGCAATTAATGTCCGACACTTGTTCGATGTTTGAGCTATCTCGAACATGTCTTTTAGAGATTATTTCTAGAGATAGCTTCATGATGAATATCTTCGCTTCCATTTCGAAGTTTCATAGGAAATTCTTCATCATGTTTGTGAGTCATCTGGTTGTTACTAGGCATATCAAGCTTTTCTACGTCAGAGTCATCCTCACTTTCCATAATGATGTTTCTCCTTTCTGAGGATTCTTCTTCAGAATCCCTCAACATTAGTTCTTTGAACCTTTCTGAGAGTTCATCATTAGGAGGTGTTTTCTTACTTCCTTCATAGAATACAACATGAACTGATTCTTCAATTTTCTTTGTTCTTTTGTTGTAAATTCTGTAGGCTTTGCTATTCGTGGAATAACCAAGAAATACACCTTCATCTGCCTTTGGTTGAAATGTTCACAGATAATCTTTTCCATTGTTTAGAACATCTACAACCAAATACTCTCAGATGTTTGATATTAGGGGGTCTACCAACCAAGATTTCATAAGGGGTCTTGTCATGGTGTTTGTTTATCAAACATCTGTTCTGAGTGTAGCAGGCTGTGTTTACAGCTTCAACCCAATAAACTTCACTTATTTCAGTGTCAGCTAGCATCGTCCTTGCAGCTTCTTTAATGGTTCTGTTTTTCCTTTCTTCAACACCATTTTGTTGAGGTGTTCTTACAGAGGAAAGTTGGTGTTGTATACCTTTGCAGGTACAAAACTCCTTTATGTACTGGTTGACAAACTCAGTACCATAGTCTGTTCTAATTGCAGATACCTTGTCATTTTTCATGACTTCAAGCTTTTTCAGCAAGTTTGGTATCTCCACCCTGGCATCAGATTTTTGTTTCAGAAAGACAACCCAAGTGAATCTTCAGAAGTCATCTACAACAACCAGACCATATTTCTTTCCTGCATAACTAGTTACAGATGATTCAAAAAGATCCATATGTAGTAGTTGCAGTGGTCTAACACTAGAGTGTCTAGTTTTGGACTTGAAAGAGATTTTGGATTGTTTCCCCATCTGACATGCAGAACAGATACCATCCTTTCTGAAAGATGTTTTGGGAAGGCCAACCACTAACTCTTTCTTGGCAAGTTTGTTCAGAGTTTTGAAGTTCAAGTGACTCATTCTTTTGTGCCATAACCAGTGCTCTTCTGTGTGACCAGATTGACTCACACCATGAGACATTCTTCAGTTGTGGCAGATGCCCAATCGGCAACATAAAGACTACCTTTCCGCCGAGCAACCAAGACTGTTTGCTTTGACTCATTGTCTATTAGTTTGCAGTATTTTGCTTTGAATTTTACAGTAAAACCTTTGTCTGCAAACTGGCTCATGCTAAATAGATTATATTTCAAATCCTTAACATGTAATACGTCAGTGATTGTTAATGTTCCCAATTTGACGTTGCAAATCCCAGAGAGGGATTTAATTCTCCTCCAGCAAATCTGATATCTGGTCCTGTGTTGCAAGCTTTGTAATCGACCAGATTTGCTTTGTCTCCTGTCATGTGCTTTCCGCATCCACTATCAAATAGCCATTGTGCTTTAGTCCAGGAAGCATTCTGCACACAACAGGAAACAGGAGATTAGGTTCTCAATTTACAGTTGGAACCATCAGGACTAAACAATCTTCCAGTAGGAATCCATTTTTGAATGAATTTCCTTGGAACATTCTTTTGTCTGATAGGAACATAAGGAGGAATTCTAATTGAATGATTATCATTATTAAGAATTATTTTCTTCCTTGGTGTGTTCCTAGGTGCTCCATTTGGTGCTTTCAGATACCTGTCAGGTTTCTGAGTTTGCTTTTCAACAAACTTAGCTTTCCTTGCCAGATTTCTTCTAGCCCTGGCATTCAGATTTTCAGTGGCTTGATTCAACTTCCACTTCTGATAATTGCTTTGAGCAATTCTAGCCTTTAGCCATCGTTCTTGCTCCTGTTTGTATTCATGAGCAAGTTGTTTCCCGATGCCTTTATAGCCAATACCGTTTCGAGCACTTGAAGCTATCTGAGATCTTTTCTCAGCAGCTTTGCTAGTCTCTAGTCGTCCAATTTCTTTCCGTAAAAGTGACGTGGGAGAATTTGCCACCTCGCAATTCTACCCTTTTGAGAGACATAGCACTCTGGGTGTTTACACTTTTCAGTGTTGTGTTTCTTTTCAGAGACGTGCCCAACAGTTTTGTTTTTGACTTGTTTTTCCCACAAAGGTTTAGTCGCAACTGCCTTTCCTTTGTCAACAATCTTCGTCTTCTGACCGATACTATAGATTGCATGGGAACCATCTTGCTGAGTACTTACAAATGTTCTTCTTTCCTCACTCTTATTCAGAGTGATAGAACAATCTGTCTGTGTATTCAAATTCAAGTCCTTTCTTTTCATAAGGATCTCTTAAGTAAGATTGTACTTCAGTAAGAGTGTCACTAGCTTTGGCATAAGATTGAAAAGATAATTCTTTCTTTTCGAGTTCCTTGTTCTCAGAAAGAAGATCTTCATATTTCTTTCGTAATTCAACCATTGCTTCTTTATGTGACTTTTCAGTCTCAGATATCTGAGCTTTGAGAAATGCATTTTCAGCATCCTTTTTCTCAGATATCTTAACTAATTGAGAATTTTCCTTTGCAAGAGAATTCTTTTCTTCTTCAAGATTTTTGGCTCTAGCTCGGATCATTAGAAATTCTCTTTCATAGATGACAAGTTCTTTCCTGAGATTTTCTAGATCTTTTATTTCTTCTTCATCACTTTCATAAGTATAACAAGAAGTATGTGTTACCTCATCAGCCATAAGACAGATTTCTATGTTAGAGATGTCTGGACCGTCAATTTCAAAGAACTCCACACATTTCATTCTTCTTGAGGTCAAGTCGATTATATCATGAGTAACTCCACATAATTCGGTGATGGTAAGGTTGAGTCATCTGAATTGTCATCTTCGTAATCTGTCAACGTCTAGAGCATCCAAATGAGTTTGATTTTCTTTCTTTCTTCGATTAATAAAGCTTTACGCTTCTTCAAGATTCTTCTATCTTTCTTGTCACCTGTCCTTAGTTTGTTGAAGGCAGGACAATCCTTCTTGAAGTGACCAGGTTTCTGACAATAGAAACAGATATCGTTTCCAATTTTTACTTCCTCAGTACATGATGCTTTCTGAGCTAGCTTGTTCAGCGAGCTTTGCATATTTTTGTACTGGTGATAGTTTGAGCCTAGATGCTTTTTCAGCTTCTCTTTGGCTTTTCTTCTCTCAATTTCTCGACATATTTGCTCATTTGCTTTGCGGAAGAGCATCCTCGCCTCTTCCTTGCTTTTCTTCTTTCGTAAGTTCCTTGAGCAACTAGAGCAATATTCTGCAACTTTTCAGTTGTTTGTTCTCTTTGTGTTGTCTCATAATCAACCGTAGCAAGATGTGAGAAGAGTTCCACTGGAGTGATATTTGGCATTCCTTGGTTAAAATAAAAGAATTTAGTATGCTCCCAGTTGTGGTTAAGACTTGACAATAGTCTTAATCTTTCCGACCGAGTATTGCTTTCCCCAAGTGCTGCCATATCACTCATGAGAGTGGTAAATCTGAAATCAAGTTCTTCCAGAGTTTCAGTGGGTCCTTGTTTGAAATTTTAAAATTTCAACTTGAGAACTTCGAACTTGTTTTCTTTGGTTTTCTCAGTTCCGGCACAGATTTCTTCAATCAGTTGCCAGGCAACTTTCGCCATTTTAGCACCCCACAGTTTACACTGTATGTGCTCAGGTGTCGATCTGATGATGATATTACGAGCTTGACCATCCAGACGATTTCTCTTGGCATCTTCCGATGTCCAGAGTTCTCTGGGCTTTGGTTCGTAAATAACTTGACTAGTAGATCTCCCACTTGTTGACGCATCAGTTTGTGAAGATCCTTCGCTTTGATCTCTGTCTCTACCATTAGAAACCTCCATGACTTGTTGAAGTTGTTGAATGACTATTGGGCCATTCTTTATCACTTCGATCATTTCGTCACTTATGGCTTCAAGGTGGAGCATCATCTTATTTTTCCATTTCTCGTAGTTCTCTGGTTTGAGAACGGGTGCATCACTCAGAGACATTCCTGCACACTTAACACACAAATTAAATAGTCCTCGAAAATGGACAAAGTTCCTTCACCTATCTGGGGATCTAGGTTCATCTGAAGGCTTGTGAACCTCCTGCTCTGATACCACTTGTTGGTCCAGATAACGGCAAAGTAAAAGACTAGAGGGGGGGTGAATAGTCTTTTAAAACTTTTGTCGATAAAAACTATTTCTCAGATATCTGTGTAGATATCTGATACTTAGATTCAGAGCGCGGAAGACTTAAGATAGATAAGTGCAGAAATAGTTAAAGTGTGTGTGTGTGTGTTGCTGAAATGTAAGTACAGAAAAGTAAATAACACAGCAAGTATAGTGGTATCTGGAGGTGGCGTAATCCTCCAACTAATCCACTTCGGTCTTCCAAAGACCTAGAATTCACTAGAATAGATAATTGAGGTCACCTTACAAAAATCCTATTCTAAGATTCCTTAAACAAATGGTTCCCAACCAAATGTTCCCCCTGAGTTGTTCCCCGGCTTTCACAACCAAGTACTTCCTGTACTCAGAAACCTTTTTGAGCTATTCCCTAACTTCCCAAGCTAAGTACTTCCTGTGCTCAATAACCTTGGAGTTATTCCTTAGTTTCTCAAACTAAGTACTTCCTGTACTCCACGCCAGTGATGGTGTTGGTTTTGGTTTGAGTTGTCAGATGAGCTTCTTTAATAACTTTTCAGTTAATCAGATAGCTCTGTGAATCAAGTATACTTAATACACTTTGCAATGTATGGTATCTTGTTCTTTTTACTAACCCAAGTCTATGATAATTGTTCAAGAGAATGAATCTCAGATACTTGATCTTTCGATTCAACTCTTTCACAAATAGCAGTGCTTGTTTAGGATCAGGACACTTAGAACTTTAGTACTACTTAAGATCAGGAGCTTTGGTCGCAACAGAAAGCTTTGAGGATAAGTAGTTTGCTTGAGAGAATATGTTCGTGTAAATGTTGTTCAGTAAGTTCTGTGTCTCTAAGGTTCAGCGTGTCTTCTCAAGCAGTCTAAGTGTTGATATTTATAGATGAATTTGAATGCCGTTGAATAGTATCCGTTAGGCTTAAATCAAATTCAAACTATTGATATCTGTGTATAGTACTGTAGCAGGTTTGTCTTCTTCTTCTTCAGAAGGTACCATTGCTTTTGTTCAGATATCTATGTCCGTGCATTAAATGCATTGTACTATACTTTTTGTCCTGTAGTGCCAACGGAACTATGCTTTGTATCAGAGACTTAACTTTATCAGTTTTCTCTGAGTTTTAGCACGTCCTTACCTTTAACTTCAGATACCACTTTTATTGAAACAACTTTGTTTGCAATATATATTTCTTTATCAGAAATGTGGTTTAAAGCTCAAGGTATCTGAGTGTAGATATCTGTGGACACTTTCCTTGTTTTCCAGATGGACCTCTTGACTTCTCAGATATCTCTTGTGACATGATTTGTTTAGCAATCATTCGCGTCTTCAAGAAATCTGGCCAAGGTATCTGCAAAACTATTTCAGTAATCTTGTGCAGTTTCTTCAAATCTTCAATGTCGTTGAACTTGTTCTGCTTGGATGTCTTCTTCTTGGTCTTCTCTTCACAAAATAAAAATTACATTTTGAGACCTAACATCCTATACAAGATTAGCTAGACTATCATACTTAGTGGGTTTCCTCTTTTACAATGTTCAAGTGAACCAAGAGTACTAATCACCTTTCTGAGACTAAGATAAGTCATCATGTTGCTGATCAAAATCTAAACAGATATTTCTAACAAAATATCTAACAAATTTCCTAACAGAGAGTGATGATGGAATTGAGGATCTGGAGTTAATCAGGAGTGAATTGGATCGTTATGAGAAAGAATTTCTGGAAGCACAATCCAAAACCAGAATTCTAGAGGAAAGCAAAGAAACTATTGAAAAAGAGGTTTCTGAGCTAACCAGGGTATCTGAGAACAAGAGCGTTGAAATAGCCCTTCTGAAAAGTCAGATATCTGAAAATGAAAATTTTCACAAACTAGCCTTGGATGAACTTAATAAGAAAATGATGAAGCTGCGTTCTGAGAATGAGGAACTCCGAAAGAAAGAGATATCCTTCCAATCTTATGCAAAGGCTAGTGACACTCTCACTGAGGTTCAATCATATCTGAGAGATCCCTCTGAGAAAGGTGGACTTGGACTTGATGAACAATCAAGCAATTCGTCTCCTCTGAAGAAGGGTGATGATAGGTTGACCTTTGTAAAAAGTCAACAGAATGGTTCTTCAACCACCTATAGCATTGGTCAGAAAGCTAGGGTAGTTGACAAAGGAAAAGGAGTAGTAACTCAGCCTTTGAAAGAACAACAAGTTCACAAGAAATATGTGGATAAGGTTTCTGAAAAGAAACACAACCCTCAGACATGCAACCATCCACAGTGCTATATTACTAAGAAGGGAAGAATTAATGGAATAGGCAAATTCTCAACTATACCATTTTATGAAAATAAAGATGGTGCAGAAACTAGTGAGGCTTCTGAAGACCGCATTCAGAAAGCCAAAGGTGTTCGAAATGGCATTGGCTATCATGCTATTGGAAAAGTCCTTTTACAACAATATAAGGAAGGACAAGAACAATGGCGCAAGGCTGATATTGCACGTAGCAATAAACAGAAGTGGAAGAAATCTCAAACCACTGAAAAACTGAATGCCAAAGCTAGAAGGAACCTGGCCAGAAAGGCTAAGTTTGCTGAAAAGCAACTCCAGAAACCCAGGATCCAGAAAGCACCAAAGGGAACACCTAGAAACACCCCAAGAAGGAAGATTGAGATCAAAATTACTAATTTCATTGCATCTCCTTCAATTCTGTTCAAGTTAGACAAAAACAAACTCCCAAGAAATTCACTAAAATATGGATTCCTACTGGAAGAATGTTTAGTCTAAATGGTTCTATCTCTGAAGCAAGAACCTAACTCCTGTTTCCTGTTTTGTGCAGAACGCCTCTTGGACTAAGGCTCAATGGCTATTTGATAGTGGATGCGGAAAGCACATGACAAGAGACAAAGCAAATCTGGTCAACTACAAAGCTTGCAACACTGGACCAGACATCAGATTTGCTGGAGGAGAATTAAATCCCTCTCTTGGATTTGGCAACGTCAAATTGGGATCTTTAACAATTACTGACGTATTACATGTTAAGGGTTTGAAATACAATCTATTTAGCATGAGCCAGTTTGCAGACAAGGGATTCACTGTGAAATTCAAAACAAAGTTTTGCAAACTTATTGACAATGAGTCAAAGCGATACCTTGGTTGCTCAAGGAAAGGTAGTCTTTATGTTGCCGATTGGGCATCTGCCACAACTGAAGAATGTCTCATGGTGAGTCAATCTGGTCACACAGAAGAGCACTGGTTATGGCACAAAAGAATGAGTCACTTGAACTTCAAAACTCTGAACAAACTTGCCAAGAAAGAGTTAGTGGTTGGCCTTCCCAAAACATCTTTCAGAAAGGATGGTTTCTGTTCTGCCTGTCAGATGGGGAAACAATCTAAGATCTCCTTCATGTCCAAAATCAGACACTCTAGTGTTAGACCACTGCAACTATTACACATGGATCTTTTTGAATCATCTGTAACAAGTTATGTAGGAAAGAAGTATGGTCTGGTTGTTGTAGATGACTTCTCAAGATTCACTTGGGTTGTCTTTCTGAAGCACAAATCTGATGCTAGGGTGGAGATACCAAACTTGCTAAATAAGCTTGAAGTCATGAAAAATGACACGGTATCTGCAATCAGAACAGACCATGGTACTGAATTTGTCAACCAGTACATAAAGGAGTTTTGTACCAGCAAAGGTATACAACATCAACTTTCCTCTGTAAGAACACCACAACAAAATGGTGTTGCATAAAGGAAAAATAGAACCCTTAAAGAAGCAGCAAGGACAATGCTGGCTGACACTGAAATAAGTGAAGTTTATTGGGTTGAAGCTGTAAACACAGCATGCTACACTCAGAACAGATGTTTGATAAACAAACACCATGACAAGACCCCTTATGAGCTCTTGGTTGGTAGACCCCCTAAAATTAAACATCTGAAAGTGTTTGGTTGTAGATGTTTTGTTCTTAACAATGGAAAAGAGTATCTAAGAACATTTTAACCAAAGGCAGATGAAGGAGTGTTTCTTGGTTATTCTATGAATAGCAGAGCTTACAGGGTTTACAACAAAAGAACAAAGAAGATTGAAGAATCAGTTCATGTTGTATTCTATGAAGAAAGCAAGAAATCACCCCTTGCTGATGAACTCTCAGAATTGTTCACGGAACTAATGTTAAAGGATTCTGAAGAAGAACCCTCAGAAAGGAAAAACATCATTATGGAAAGAGAGGATGACTCTGACGAAGAAAAGCATGAAATGCCTAGTAACTACCAGATGATTCTCAGACATGATGAAGAATTTCCTATGAGATTTCTAGAAATGGAAACTGAAGATGTTCATCAGAGAGCTAATTCTGGAAATGACCTCTCTGACAGGCATGTCCCAGAAAGCCCTCACACTGAGCAAGTGTCAGACATTCAACGCCCTTCTGTGGTACAAAATGTCATAGATACTGAAGAAGTATCAAGTCATAATCATAGTGATTCACATTCAGATCACATAGATCTTGACCCCACTAGCCCCAAACCCATGATGAGATGGATCAAGGATCATCCTGCAAAGGATGTGATTGGACCAATCAATCAAGGTGTTAGGACTAGGAGAGCAATAGCCGAAAATGCTAATTCTCTCTTTGGATGTTTCATCTCAAACATTGAACCTAAAACTATTGAAGAAGCATTAAGAGACCAAGACTGGATCTCTGCAATGCAAGAAGAGTTGGATCAGTTTGAAAGAAACAAAGTCTGGAAACTAGTTCCATTTGTAGAAGGAATATCTGTGATTGGAACCAAGTGGGTTTTCAGAAACAAGATGAATGAATATGGTGAAATAACCAGAAACAAAGCAAGGTTGGTTGCCAAAGGATTCACCCAGACTGAAGGCTTAGATTTTGATGAGTCATATGCACCAGTTGCCAGATTGGATGCGATAAGACTCTTTCTGGCCTTTGCAGCTCATAAAGACTTTAAAGTTTATCAGATGGATGTCAAAAGTGCATTCTTGAATGGTGAACTTGCTAAGAAAGTCTTTGTTGAACAACCACCTGGTTTTGAAGTTTCCTCAGAAAGTAGAATGGTCTACAAGCTACAGAAAGCTCTATATGGACTGAAACAGGCTCCAAGAGCATGGTATGACACTTTGGCCAAATACCTTCTAGAAAGTGGTTTCAAGAAAAGTGAAGTTGATAAAACTTTATTTACCTTAAATCATGATGGGAAACTGCTCTTAGTTCAAGTATATGTTGATGACATCATATTTGGATCTAAGGACAAGCAACTTTGTGATGACTTTTCAAATCTCATGAAAAGTAAGTTCGAGATGAGCATGATGGGAGAATTGAACTATTTCCTAGGATTGCAAGTCAAGCAACTCAATGATGGAATATTCATTAATCAGACAAAGTATGCAAAAGACATGCTCACAAAGTTCAATCTTAAGCCTTCTGAAAAGAATGCTAAGATACCTATGAGCATAGGAACCAAGATGACCTATACTGAATCAGATAAAAGTGTTGATGAACACAAGTATAGGAAATTGATAGGTTCACTACTTTACCTTCTTTAAGGACCTGATATCCAATATGCAGTTGGTGTGTGTGCTAGATTTCATACAAATCCGATGCAATCACACTACAACATTGCTATGAAAATATTGAGGTATGTGAAAGGTACAGTAGATGTAGGTTTGTGGTACCCTAAAGAAAGTGGATTGAGTTTGGCTGGTTACTCGATTTGATTATCTTTGGATCAATGCTTGATAGGAAGAGTACCTTAGGAACTTGTCAGTTTCTGGGAACTAGACTTATCTCATGGTTTAGCAAGAAACAAAACTCAATTGCAACTTCTACCACAGAGGCTGAATATATTGCTGCTGGTTGTTGTACAACACAAATTCTGTGGATTCAACAACAACTCAGAGATTATGGACTCAATGAAGAGAAAACTCCCATTTTCTGTGATAACACAAGTGCTATTGCAATCACACAGAACCCCAAGTTCCATGCCAGAACAAAGCACATTGATGTTAGACACCACTTCATCAGAGACCATGTTGAAAAAGGCAATATAGAGATACTCAAGATTGGCACAGAAGACCAACTTGCAGATATCTTCACCAAGCCCCTACAGGAAAGTCGGTTCTTGACCTTAAGACATAATATTGGGTTAATGGAGTTGCCTAAGGACTGAAAAATGTCCTGAATCTCTAAAGTCTGAGTAAGCAAGGTAGAAAAGAAGTAGGCCTCTGAGAACATGCTCTCAGAAAGCCAAGTTGTTAAGAAGTGATGCAAAGGTTTCTGAGTAGCAACACTCAGAAAGGCAAAACATTTCTGGAACGGGTATCCAGAAAGGCAAAGGTTGGTACACACTCAATGAGTAAATAAGACTAGAACTTACTTACTAAGAGTGGGTCAAATACATTCAAACAACTGAAGTTTCTGATTCTTGAATTCAGGAAACTATTTAGTCATAAAGAGAAAAGACACATAAAGCCCGAAAAAGTATAAGTTCTGGGAGTCAAACATGTCCAATGTCTTGTATTTTTGCCATTTTTATGATAAATAATATAAAGATAAGGACTTGACACTCAGAATGATAAGCTCAAACGATTAAGTGTTCCTACTCTTTACTAAGTGACACAATGAATGTAGCATATTAAAAATCCATCAAGTCGGCACAATACCATTTGTTGATTGATATCATTACAAGATATTCAATATAAACCCTTGATGTATAAACGTTTGATCTAAACGGCTGAGATTAAAACAAAGCAAGTAATGTTTGTTGAGAAATGCAGACATGGCCCACTAAGCATTTAATGAAGTACAAAGGTCGTACCACGCCTATGCAGATACAAAGACAGCATTCATATTCAGCTATATGTATGTTGTATCTATGTACGTTTTGTCTGCTATATATATAGGAATTGGGCAAAAGACAAACACTTTTACCAAATCCAAAATTTCATACTTGCATCAAAATAGCAAAATCTCTCAAGATTTCTGCAAAACTTCTTCTGCAATTCAACTTCTTGTGCTTAGTCTTCTGAAAAGATAGACTAATCTCGATTATTCTTGCAAAACTCATATGTAAACACTCACTCACTCAAAGACTCTATATAAGAGATGACACCAAAGAAGATGACCACCAAGAACCCTAAGGCCGCATCATCTGCTCCTGCTGAAAATCAAGGAGGAAAAGAACTCAAGGTGTTGAATAAACGCCTTCTAGGAGAGTTTACCCCTTCTGACTGGAATCCAAGTCACAAGATGAATTGGGGAGCTTTTCTTGTGAAGAAATATATTTCTGCAGTCATTTCTTCAAAAGCAGATAGAAGCGATATTGGGAATGTTGAAAAGTTCCCATATCTACAAGTTTCGTGTCTTTTGATGGACTTTCCACACTGGATGTGTTGGAGTTCTACAACAACTCCAAAATCTTCACAAAAGTTGTGAATGATGTAGAAGAGAAGTACATGCAGACTTAAGTTCAAGGACAAGAAATTGTCCTAGACTGCAAGACTTTTGGCAACTTATTCCGATTGAAAAATCAAGGAACAATCGACGACATCAACATCAGGGATGCCTCCATGATTCAAAGTGTTAAGGAGCTATTTTAGGCAATCCAGATTGAAAATGCAAAGGGTTGCCCAGCAAACTTTGTTCTGAAAGCCATCAGAACCAGTCATCTCCAGAAACACTGGAGTACTTTGGCTCTCATTTTGGTCCGTTGCTTTGATGGAAACAAAGGTGGAGTAGACCAGATAAGCATGGATATATGGATGATGATGCGTCTTCTGAATAAGAAGCATGAAGGGTAGGAAACCCACTTTAATTGAGGAAATCGCCTTGACAAATTTCTTGGGCACATTGAGGAATTTGAGCCTAAAATCATCAATGGCCTTCTTGAGACAAAGGCGATATGCATTTTGGTCTCGAATTTGCTACATTCGAAACAATGGGAATAACTCTCGAAGAGACAAGAAATCGATCACCAACTCTCTTTTCGACATGCCTTTGAAGAAAAGGAGAGAATTGCTGCTGAAAGCTCGAGAAGAGGCGTAAGAGCTTGAAGTCGCCAAAAAGGTGAAGAGGTCTCGAGCAAGCTCACCTTCAACCTCCAGTTGCGAAGAGAAAGAGGACTCAAAGCAAGAAAGCCTCTAAGTCCCAAAGTGTACAAAAGCACAACCTTCCGAGACAAGATCTCGAGAAGATGTTGTTCGCCGTAAAGGCAACACCGAAAGCCCAAGAATTCCGAGACAGTTGCTCGAAATCTCCGGAGATGATAGAAATATCATAGATGGTCACTCCCAATCTGACAAGTGACTCGATGATGATGTAGTACTTACAAGTATTCAAAAGTCCAGGATTGAGACCCATGGAGGAGCATCAAGCTCAGCCCCTCAGAAAGAAAGGAGCCCCTCTGTCCAGCAGGAAGAAGAAGGCCTGGAAGAGGAAGATAGAGTGATGGAAGATGTTGACATTGCTTCCACATTCACAATACCAGCACTTAATGTGGCTGAAGAAAACCCTGTTCTTGAACAGGTTCCTCAACCTTCTGAAAGAGCTCAACTCTCAGAAAGGGATCAAACTAAGATGGAGACTCAGAAAGATATTGTAGAGGAGACCAACAATGAGCAAAGAGAGGCTGTGGAAACTCCACTAGTCCAAGAGACCTAAACTCAGCCTGACTCTATTCAGGTAACAAAAGTAGTTTGTATCTAACTTGTCAACATTAAAATGTTAACTTGTTACTCATAAGCTTCATTTGTTACAGGCCAACTTGGAGACACAATTTCAGGGGGAAGAAAACTTGTTCACTCCCTTGAATCAAGAAGAGGTTCCTCCAACCTCAGAACATCAAGAAGAGCCTGTTCCACAGGTAGTAAAGGTTATCTCTGAACAAGGAATAACTAACTAAAATTGCTCTTATGTTCTAATATTCTTAATGTCTCTTCTTAGGCTACAACTGAGAAAGTAGTGGAGGTGGAACCAACACCCCAACACCAAGAGTTTCCAGAAGCTGAAAAGCACTCTGAGGAAGCAGTTACTGAGCCTTCTGTTGAGAAGGTAAGTATCAGTAAACTTTCCTTAAGAAAATTTTGGTAAAATTCACTACTTAATCAATATGTTTGTTCTATCTTATAGGCTCAATCAAAAGAACACTTGGACGGAGAGAATGTGATCTCATCTCCTCCAAGAGAAACTAAAACTGTTGAACAAGCAGTATCTGAACAAAAGGTTCCAGAAACCCCCAAGGTTTCTGAGAAAGATGCCACCGAGCTTCCTCACTTGGAAGTAAGCGAAGTCTCAGAAAGCATTTTTCCACTTATCTTTTCTGATAACAAGTTTCTAAACATATTTGATTCTATTTCTTAGGTTCAATCAGAAAGAAAGGATGCTGAGGATCAGACTTCTCCTCACATCAAGGTATCTGAGGCCTCTTTGCCCAAACAAGCAGAAGTCCAGAAACTCAGAAAGGCCGATCTTTCTGAAATTGCAAGAGTAATTGACATCCCAGAGAAAAGGGCCATAGCAATCAATCTGGAAGACCATATCCATGCTATGTTTCCCACAGAATCATATTCTTTTGCCACTCTGATGGATGATAACTTCTTAAATGAAGTAGCACAAAGACTCCTAGCAGACTTTCAAAGTCACGATGCTCAAACCCAAGAGCAGATGGTGACCCATCCTGCCTTGCCCAGCAAGCTCACAACCTACCCTTCTGAGCAAGAAGAAGTAAATGGGAGGATGATCACACTTCCTAATGTGATCAACCTGGTTTCTGAAGATGAGATGGAAACTGATGAGAATGATTACCAAGAACCTCCTTCTGAGCATCCAAGTCAAGAAGACAAGAAAAAGGATGATGATGATGATCAGAATGATGATCTGACACAGAAACGGCGGGATTGGAAAATTAGCGAAGGAAGTGCGTAAAAGGCTACTCCTTCCAATGCTCGTAAAGCCCCATCATCATCACCACCAAAGTCTCATCAAAAATACCCAAGTGACAAGACACAATTGAAGAAATCACATACTCGAGTTCGAGGATTGAACAACTCAAATTTAAGTTGGAAGAGGAGAAGAGAATCAACTTAGAGTGTCAAGCTCTTGTTGAAGAAAAGGAAGCCAAACTCGAAAAGCTCAGAGAAGCTAATGCTAAGGAACTGGCACTCCTAGATGAGCAAAGGTTGTTGAAAAATGCCATCATTGTCACTGCTGCTGAGATAGATGCCATGGATGACAATGATAATGAAGAGCATTATGCTAAGGCTGCATCAGAAAGACCTTCTACTTCTCAGAAGACCAGCATACTCAAAGGCAAACAAAAGATTGCCACTCTGCAAACAATCCAAGAAAAGGATTATGAGAATGATGCTGAAATAAACCCAAACTTGGTCTCCCAAGCAGAAGATGAGAGGCTAATCACTAAGGAAAAGCTAGCCCTTCTGGCGCCTCAAATTTTCTCTGCTCCAGGTGCTTCAAGAAGTGATGAGCAGGTCGTAGCAGTTGTTTTCTTGGAACTAAGAGACAGACTTGTTGCTCAAGACAACCAAGTCCTACAGTCAGTCCCATAAGAGATTAAAGATTTGGCTGCTGCATTGCTAAATAGAGCAACCAGCATAGCTCTCTCTCAGAAAGACTTAGCTCTGATCAGGGAAGAAGACTGCAACAATGCCAATCAAGCACTAGCAGATGCTACTTATGCTACTCAACAAGTTGAGGCTATTCTAAAGCCTCTTGAAGAGCTCAACAGAAAAGAGCAAGTGTTGGTTAGGCAAAACAAGGACATGAAAGAAGAAATCCAAGAATTGGTCAGGGTGCATAACAACCTCTAGAAGAACTTTGAATCACTCTCTGAAGCTTATGCTATCATGAGTCACCATTCATGACTAAGGGGAAGGAGAGATGCCTCGGAAAGCGGAGGAAGAAAAGAAAACAATCAAATCTCCCTCCTCAAGTCAACTAGTCATTAAGGACACCACTGGAGACACCTCTTTGAAGAAGTTGTTCCGGATCAACCACCAAGAAGTCGAGAAGTATGGCCACTAGGGAACCAAGTCCCTTAGGATCTCGGATGGAACAACCAGAAGCTTCAAGAAGAAAATCAAGAAGAAGGTGAGGTAAGAGGTCAAGAGAGGCTGCAAGCCTCACAACTGGAACATCAATGATGATGATGAGGATGAATCGATATTGATGAACATCCACTTCACAAAGAAGAAGGTAAGCAAGCCCTTACAACCTCCTCTGGCAAGAAGGCCATTAGCAAAGAACCCCTTACGGAAATACCAAGTCAATTCAAGGACTTCCACCAAAGCCTGAAGGCGGAAGAAAGAGTCACAGGATCTCTGACGAAGGCCACCTAACGTAAAGGCTAGAAGGGATATTCGGTTTGGCGAGCAAACAAAGAAACTCATCAAGAAAAGCCAGTGATGCCCACATTGAGTATGTGAAGATCGGTAATGAAGAGTCTTCATATAGGTGCATTACGAACAAGAAGAAAGGTATTGGATTACGGGCGCAACATCTACTTGTCAATGATAAGTTTCCAACTCCATCTTCAACGGATCCTAAAATGGAGTGAAGGCAAGCCAAATTTGCTAAAACATGAGCACCTTCATGCTGGCTAAACTTTGAGGTTGAAAAGAAATGATGCGGAAAGATGGACCTTTCTTTCCTTGTCCTTACCCCAAGCCGTAAGATGTGCAAGACAAGAAAAGCTGGATGGTACCTACAAGAAGCGTAACAAGCTAGGTGTTCATCCCTATGAGTCATTCTACATGACAAAGGATGAATATCTGGATGATATTCACTATCTGGAAGAAATATACAAGTATTTCAACCTATCTGAGCTGCAAGTAGACCATGTCCGTGCAGGGAAAATACTCTTGGGTCAAACACTTTACGAAGAAGAACTACAATCTTGGCAAGAGTTACCATGAAATTTGTATCTTATCGAATGACGTAACTTTTACATGGAAGGATACTTCGACTATGTCCAAGAATGCGTAAAAGTGGATGATTATGTCAACGATCCGAGAAAGGGTCTTTGAAGAACTTGAGGTTTCTGAACCTAAGTTAATCTTTGAAGACTTGAAGACTAGTATCTTAGAATGTTTACTTGGAGCTTGGACTCTCCTGTTGTTTTAATTTACTTAGTTTGTTTTGTTACTTTTTGTAATCTTGCTGATTGTTTCTAATTTTCTCTATCCGTAAAAGTTGCATCTTATTCTATAATCTGTACCTATCTGAAGATCATACTCTCAGATACACTCTAATAGATGACAACTTATCAGCAAAGGTCACTTCTTGTGATTTGGTTGATGATTACTTTCTGCACTTAATTCAACTAAAATTGAATATCATTTGAAATGATTAAGTGGTGGATTGTTTTCTCTTCCAGGATTACAACTTTGTAATAGGACTTTGAAAGATAGTCATGGATGACTGATCAAAAAAGGGGGAAATTTGTTAGGAATATCGGTTAGTTTTTTTTTTTATCATTCATCACATGTTCCTATCTTAGCCAGAAAGGTGATTAAGTACTCTTGGTTCACTTGAACATTGTAAAAGAGGAAATCACTGAGTATAATTAGTCTAGTAAATCTTGTATTAGGATTATAGGTCTCTGAGTGTAATTTTTATTTTAAGAAGACCATGAAGATCAATCCTAGCAATGGAGCTTTTCTGAAGATTACAAGACCGGAGATTGCACAAGATTTATGAAGACACCAAGGTTTAGTCTCACTCAGAAAGACTATGTCCTTTCATTTAGTTACTTTTGAAACATGATTCTGGAACATATGACATCATGAGTATGGAGCATGCAAGCCATCAGAAAGGCTAATGTATCCGTTGAAGACTACAGGACAAGAAATAGTACATATGCATTAATTGCATCGGCAGAAAGGCCGCTAAAGCACAGTCCTCTCTGAGATATGAGACAAGGACTTCTGAGTACTCATTTCAAGATAAGTATAGACTGAATTTGAATTGTGTCTAACGGATAACATCCCAACGACTCTCTAATTCATCTATAAATATCACACACTTAGATGCTGAGAAATACGACCGAAGAACGATCTAACTTGCAAACTTACAATCTAGCAAAGTATTCTCTCAAGCACTCTACTACCCTTTATGAAAGCTTTCTGTTGCTTGAAGAATCATTAGTAGTTCTAAGTTGTCCTGAACCTTAACAAGAGATTGTTATTCGTGAAAGAGTTGAACTGTCAGATAACCTTTACAAGCTCATTCTCGAGCGGACATCAATTACTTGGGTCGATAAAAAGATTGCCATACACTGAACAAGTGTATTAAGTAGTCTTGTTCTATTAGGCTCTCTGAAAATATAACTGAAAAGTTATACGAGAAGCCTCTCTGACAAACCTTATAACCAACACCATCAAGGCGTGGAGTAGAGGAAGTACTTGATTTGGGAAATCAGCGAATAACTCCAAGGTTATCTGAGTAGAGGAAGTACTTAGCTCTAGGAGCTGGGGAATAACTCAGGGGGAACATTTGGTTGGGAACCAATTGTTTAAGAATCTTAGAATAGGATTTTTGTAAGGTGAACTCAATTATCTGTTCTAGTGAATTCTAGGTCTCAGAAAGACCGAAGTGGATTAGTTGGAGGATTACGCCACCTCCAGATACCACTATACTTGCTGTGTTATTTACCTTTCTGTATTTATCTTTCAGCAAAGCACACACACTTACTTATTGTTTCTGCACTTACCTATCTTAAAGTCTTCCGCGCTCTGAATTTAAGTATCAGAAACCCCCAGGTTTCTGAGAAACTGTGTTTCTCGACAAAAGTTTAAAAGACTATTCACCCCCCCTCCCCCCCTCTAGTCTTTTACTTTGCCGTTATCTGGACCAACAGTTTGTCAGGTGAGCAGGCTCTTAATAACTTTCACAGTTATGTAGGAGTGCCCTGTAGAATCAAGCTCACTTAATACACTTATCAATGTATGGTAAGTTGTTCTTTACTAACCCAAGTCTTGATGTTGTTCAAGAGAATGAATCACAGATATGAGTCGCAACTAAATCTTCTGGATTCAACTCCTTCACAACATGCAATTCTTGTTAAGGATCAGGAAACTTAGAACTTTCATGCTACTTAGAATTCAAGAGCTTTTGTCGCAACAGTAAGCTAGAGAGAGTAAGTAGATATGAAGGCTTGTATGCTTGAAAGTATATCACAATTGATGTTCAGTCGAAGGTGTAAGTGTGCCCTTCAAGCATTCTAAGTGGTGATATTTATTGTTGAAAATCATATCGTTTGAATAGTATCCGTTAGACACAATGAAATTCAAACTAAAGATATTTGAAATTAGTATGGCGGTGAGCTTTGTTTCTTTACAGAGATTTCCTCTTTTGCTCAGACATCTCCGTCTGCGTAATTAATGCACTGTACTAACTTTTGTCCTATAATGTCAACGAAACAATGCAAGCTTTCTGAGACTTTGCAAGTCCTTTCTCAGTGACCTATAGTACATCATAAACCACTAGTTGAAATACTTGTCTTCCAAAGACATTTAATTTCTTCAAGGTTTCTAAGCCATGGTTTCTGAGGAGACACTTTTCCTTAGTCTTTAGCAATCTTGTGCAGTCTTCTGATATTCAATCAAGGCTTCCTTCTGCTGGATGCTTGCTTCATGGTCTTCTTTAAAGATATAAAAATTACACTCAGAGACCTAACATCCTATACAAGATTTTCTAGACTAACATACTCAGTAAGCTTCCTCTTTTACAATGTTCAAGTGAACTAAGAGTACTAGCACTACAAAAAATCTGGCCTGTAGCGACGGATAGATCCGTCGCTACAGGCCAGCTATCCGTCGCCCCAGCTCTGGCGACGGATCGGGCGACGGATAGAAAATCCGTCGCCCCCCTGGAGCTGTGGCGACGGATAACAATCCGTCGTCCAATTCGCGACGGATTGACTGTCCAATTATTTTTTTTTAATTCCGAAATTTAGCGACGGATAGATTCTATCCGTCGCTAAATATAGCGACGGATAGAATCTATCCGTCGCTATATTTAGCGACGGATAGAATCTATCCGTCGCTAAATATTTTAATTGGACTAGTGACGGAATTTGAAATTCCGTCACTAATTCCGTCACTGTGAATTCCGTCACTAATTCCGTCACTATTTATTTCATATTAATCCCTATTTTTCGTAGTTCACCTATTTAATCAATATAATGTTCGATAATAAATCAATAATACGAAAAATGTTTCAATGAATAAAAAAGTAATATTCGGAGCTGGAGAAATTATCCAAACAAGTGTAAATATGAAAAAAAATCTGAACATACAGATACATAACTAGCTATCAGACGGGGGTGGGGGTGGGTGATGGCGGAACTGGGACATGAACTGCTCCATCTGTAACCGAAGGCGCTCGTTCTCCTCCCTTCGTTCTCTGTCGCGGCGCTCCATCTCTTGAGTTAGCCGAGCAACATGTTCCCGGACCTGCGACTGCACCATTTCCGAGACCTGGTCCTGTGTGTAAACCGGACGTCTGGACTGCTGGGACGATGATGAGGAGCACGCCGGACTAGCCAGTTGCAAACCGAGGCTCCCGAGTCCATATATTCGTCCTTTCTTGTCCGGTTTGTTGACCTCTAGGAAGATGTTGTCAACTTGTTCAGTTGACAACACATCACCCGTCTCGTCCTCCGCCACACCTGAGCATCAACCTCAGCCTGAAATCGTAAATAGCAGATATAATGATCAGTTACTGTTTTAAAAAAGTAACTTGTAATAGTGTACAAATATGAACTTTAAGCAACATAAACATACCGCAATAGACGATGCCCGACAGTCGGTCCATACCCGCCTTATACGCTTGGCCTTCTTGAAGATGGCATACTTGGATGTCACCTCCCCCCGTGCCACCTGAATCAAACCAGATCTAGTCAACAATTTATCATCTACAAGTAATAGAGCATACACGTAATGCTAGATTGCAAAAACACATATATACGCACCGATTGATAATAATCAGTAACAGTAGATCGCCTCCCAAGGTGGTGAACGGCCCTTCCTGTTGGTCCAAGCAACGTCCTGGACATCAGTTCGGCGCCAGTAGGCATCCCAAAGGGCCCACTCCGTTGCATCAACCTGTGGAGGGATTGGGCCACCCGATCCCGAATGGCCTTCCACGTACAGACCATATCCTCAGATTTGGATCCCACGTCCGTAAACACGCCAGATCGTGGATCAACTCTTCGAATGAAGTACTCCTTCTACATTCCCAATTTCATACAACATCCAAAGTCAATACATGTCCTAACAACATAACAGATATGGTGACTAACATATCACCCAAATAAAGTGGCTAACATACCACTCACATACAGTGGCTAACATACCACTCACATTGTCCTAAAATTTACTAACACAATGGTGACTAACATATCACCCAAATAAAGTGGCTAACATACCACTCACATACAGTGGCTAACATACCACTCATATTAAAACGATTAATTATAATTACAAACAAATGAAGGTCATATTTTAACTTACCTCACTCATCAAGTACTCGGCCCTCATGCGCTCCGAGATGTGGCTCCAACACTCACCACCGCCCTTGGTTCTCTCTCTGCCCTAAGATGTCACCTAGTTTGTTGTGCACCTCCCGAGGCCATAAGCTGTTGTCAATGTATAAGATACAAGAAACGAATATGCATTACTTTAGTACAATAATTTATACTTGTCAACTATCATTATCAGTTATGTTTTAGATATTTAAGAAGAATGTATAATACTTACTTGGCAGGACCAATATGGAAAATCACGAAGTAGCCCCACGTGACGTTGGGATTGTTTGGATCGAACACGGTAGGGACAATCGTGGTCGTCCTCCAAAGATGTGTCCGGGCCGACCGGTAGAGCCACGGCCGCTCTCTCTCTGCCTGGGGTCTCGAGAATCGAGACTCTTTGTCACGATCTTCGAGCCCTCCACATCGACGGTGTCCCCGACCCACCACTATCATGCTGCCGGCTGCGTGGGGGGGGGGACGATAGGTGGACGGCCTCTGTCGCGGCATCTGCAAAAAAATGTAATAAATACAATAAAAATGTGTTAGTACGAGTTATAATACATAACAGATTATAATAACACGTATTGCTTGTTTCTGCACTGTTTCATTGCACAAGGACACTTTATCAACCCATCCTTTACACAAGCCAGATTTGACATTGCAAATTCAATGAAACCTTCAACCCCTTTCAGAAAACTCCATTGAACTCTGCCATTGAGAGTACGACAATACATCCATCCACGATCGGTATTCATTGAATAATTAGATAATAACCTGACACGTTTGAATTCATTAGATCGAGTTCTTTCATTTACGATAATAAATCAATTTCACAATAATTCAATCAATTGCTACGTAATATAAGTTATATTAGCTCCAGTCAATTGTTACGGCATTACATAATATAAGTTACATCAGCTTCAATTTTACCATAATGTTTGGTTTCATATATATATAAACTAATGATTACTAGTTATACAAGCCTAGAGACAAAACGGATCAAACTCCTCATTCTCATGCACCCCCCTCCTCATCACTTGTGGCGCTCCCTACCACAGAACTTGCATTCCAACAGATCTACATCCTCCTCCCAATACACCATGCACATGTTCCGACAAGCAGAAAGGCACTCGATAGGCGGCCCCAAACCCCGCCTCTCCCTCCATTGGAGGTATGACATGGACGTGCTTCCTCACCGTGATGAATCCATACATGATACTCAGGCATGAATCCATAACGTCGCAAGTGCTCGAATCTTTGTAGGCGTCATAAATTGCTTGTTTCTGCGGTTTCCAATGTGCAAGGACACTTTATCAACCCCAATTGTACAAACCGGACGTCCCATGGCAAAGCGAGATGAAACCTTTAACCCTTCTACAAAACTCCTACAAACTCGCCATTTACCGCATTTATCGTACATCCATGAGCGGTCGAATTCATTGTATATATACTTTATTTTTAACTTTGAGACGTTCAATTGATTAGATCGTATTTAATTTATTAGATCGATTCCAATTGGATAAGAAGATTGTAGAGGTTAATTGTTAATTATTATATGTTGCTTATAAATTAATTATTAATTAAGTGTTCGATATTTACAAAATTGGGAATATAATTTAACCATTTAACCTCTTAGTACATATATTATATACTTAACATACATATCAAATTAACTAATTACTCTATACATATCAATTACTACATATATTCATATCAAATTACATACTTAACATACAAATTTATCAAATCAAAACTACATACTTCTATACTTAACAAACATATCAAATTAACTAAACTAACTATATATACTTAACACAAATCAAACTAACTACATACATTCATACATACCAAACTTAATTAACATACTACATACATTCATATCATTAATTAAACTAACTATCAAATTGAACAAATTACATATAATTAATCAAATTAACTAAACTAACTACTACATACTTATCATATATACATATACTTGCTCAAAGTAATCAAAATAAACAAAATCCCCAAATTTTAAAAAACTAGGGTTTTAGCCAAAATACCTTGATTAATCGGTAGAAATCAAATTGATCGAAGAAACAAACTCCTTGTCCACTAGCTTCGATTAGGCACCAAGATTGGCGGAATAACGAACAATTCACCGAAACGAAGAGAGGAAAAGAAGAGAATGAGGAAGAAGAAGGAGAAGATGAAGAAAATGAGGCTCACGCCTCTCGGTGAAATTAGGAAATTGCAGGCGACGGACACGTGTCCGTCGCCCGTAATCGATCCGTCGGCCAAATGGCGACGGATAGGTATCCGTCGCTATAAGGCGGATAATCTATCCGTCGCCAGCTTTTTAAAAAAAATTTCTTTTTTTTTTAAAAGTCACTTAAGCGACGGATAAATAGTTATCCGTCGCCCAAGTTAGCGACGGATAAGTTATCCGTCGCTAATAAGCGACGGATAACTATTATCCGTCAAGAAAGCGACGGATAGATCCGTCGCCGATTTACGATCCGTCATATGGGTTATGGGGCGACGGATAAAATCCGTCGCCCCATAACGTCGTTTTTTCCAAGTTTTCTTGTAGTGTAGTTACCTTTCTGAGCTAAGATAAGTCATTAGGGTTACTGATAAAAAATTAAACAGATATTCATAACAGTTGGTATTGACATTGTTTGGATTAAGCACTCTATGAGTTTTATCTGTACCCTAATTTGATCAGTGGTCAATTCGCAAGGGCCTGTGGGTCACACTATATGTTTTCACACTCACGACTATGAATGGTGGTAAGGTTAATTAATTGAGTAGTTCAATTTATTAATCAACTAAATAATTGATAACATAAGTTTATTTATTTCAGACATATTTCTATTAGATAGTGATGTTCTGGAATTTTTACATTTAAAATAAATCAGACATAAGTATCTTGGTAAAGGAGTTCATCGTGAACTTATGCAAGTCTATGGGAGTTGGTATACTGGAGCTCTTTTTCTACTTTTTCTGGATCCACCTCACATCAATAATTACTAAATAAATTAGTCAAATCGTTTGACATATTTAATGAGTTATGAAAGAAGGTTCAAACATTTCAAAAAGATTTCTAAAATGTTATTAGCTAGCCCATTAATTCAAATTTTATGGGTTGACCCTGCTAGACATGGTTGATCGCACATATCTTTGATTTTTGCATATATAATGTGCACAAATATACTTAGTGTTCGATATAGGAACAAGTAGCTCGAGGATATATAATTACATTCCAATATCAACAAATTTGCACGATCAATGTTCAACAGCAAAACACAAGTTCAATAAATTTTATATCTAAGGCAATAAGGCATAAATGTATTGTCTAAATGAAAATAACCATTCACAACCAGTTCTCAAAAATTTCAAAAATGTTAACTAAGAAAAACAACATTAAATTTAAGCAACAAAGTTCCATGCTGGGATGTGTGTCCCCACACTCACGAATGAACGCATACATATATATATATATATATATATATATATATGGTGGTGGTGTCACATTGATGTCAAAGTCGAGCATTCTTTTATAGGGTTGGCATGCTTTCTTCTCCATCTTCATTTAAGTCAATATCCAACCCTCTTAAGATGGGCGCTCGAGCTCCTTCTCCAACATCATCAGATATGTGAGCCTGTTCCCCACCTTCATTCGACACTGCCTCATTGAGGTCAATGCTGAGTCCTCTAATGGACAACTCGCTATTTTGACCATAATTGTCAATTTGAGCCTGCGACGAGGAAACTGTCTCATTCAAGACCAAATCTAGACCTCTCCA
Source organism: Plantago major (assembly GCA_026545765.1). Taxonomy (NCBI): domain Eukaryota; kingdom Viridiplantae; phylum Streptophyta; class Magnoliopsida; order Lamiales; family Plantaginaceae; genus Plantago; species Plantago major. Next base: position 29,625,239 of record CM048843.1, read on the forward strand.
AGGCATGCTAGCATCACCTCTAGTTGCGCCTGATGGTGCACTTCCTATTGTCAATTTAGTCTCCACTACTTGGCTTGATGACGTTGCACCGTCTCGAGACAACTTCTTCTTCCCCTTGTGTATACTAGAAGTTGCATGATGATCATGAATTGACGTTTGGAGGTATCCAGGACCCAAAATCCAATGTTGATCTGCAAGCGTTAGCTTTTTCGATTTATTATTATCAAAATTCTGCTTACTATCCACTGCAAATCTTTGACCATCAATCACTACAAAAAAATACACTGTTTAGCGAAGGATAAATCCGTCGTTAAACAGTGCCGATCCGTCGCCCCAGCTGGGCGACGGATCGGGGGACGGATAGTAATTCCGTCGCCCCACTGGGCCTTTGATGACGGATAGATAATCCGTCGTCCAATTCGCGACGGGTTGGACGACGGATTAAAATAATTGACTTTTTTTTTTAAATCGATTATTGGCGATAGATAGAATCTATCCGTCGCCAAATGGGACGACGGATAGAATCTATCCGTCGTCCCATATAGCGACGGATAGATTCTATCCGTCGCTAGATGTGACGACGGATAGAATATATCCGTCGTTATATTTGGCGACGGATAGATTCTATCCGTCGCCAAATATATTATTGGAATTAGTGACGGAATCTGGAATTCCGTCACTATTTATTCCGTCACTGTTAATCCGTCACTAATTCTGTCACTATTAATCCGTCACTGTTAATCCGTCACTATTTATTTCATATTAATCCCTGTTTTTCGTAGTTCACCTATTTAATCAATATAATGTTCGATAATAAATCAATAATACGGAAAATGTTTCAATAAATGATAAATAATATAAAGTAATATTCGGAGCAGGAGAAATTATCCGAACAAGTGTAAATATAATAAATCCGAACGTACATATACATAACTAGCTACCGGGGTGAAATTTGGCGAACCGACATGAATCGCTTCCATTCAGAATCAAGGCGCTCGTTCTCCTCCCTTCGTTCTCTGTCGCGACGCTCCATCTCGTCCCTTTGTTGCTCAATCTCTTGAGTTAGCCGAGCAACTTTGTTCCGGACTCTGATCGCACCATTTTGAGACACAGTCCTGTGTAAACCGGACGTCTAGACTGCTGGGATGATGATGAGGAGCACCCCGGACTAGCCAAGCTCAAACCGAGGCTCCCGAGTCCATATATTCGTCCTTTGATGTCCGATTTGTTGTCCTCTAGGAAGATGTTGTCAACTTGTTGTGAACACATCACCCGTCTCGTCCTCCTGCCTCGCCACCTGAGCATCAACCTCAGCCTGAAATCGTAAATAGCAGATATCATGATCAGTTACTATTTTTCAAAAATAACTTGTAATAGTGTACAAATATGAAATTTAAGCAACATAAACATCTGACAATAGACGAGGCCCGGATCGGTCCATACCCATTTCCGCTTTCTCTTGAAGATGTCATACTTGGATGTGACCTCCCCCCATGCGATCTGAACAACATATATAGTCAACAATTTATCATCTCACAATTAAGTAATCAGAGACACAATACATACACGTAATGCTAGATTGAAAAAAAACATATATATACATACCGATTGGTAATAATCAGTGACAGTAGATCGCCTCCCAAGGTGGTGAACGGCCCTCCCCGCCAGATCGGTCGAGATGCCCGTTACATACATTGATGTAGGCAATGTCGTGGACATCAGTTCGGCGCCAGTAGGCATCCCAAAGGGCCCACTCCTCGGCATCAACCTGTGGAGGCATCAATACCCCGATCCCGAATGGCCTTCAAGTATGCACCATATCCTCAGAGCTTTAGATCCACCCTCGTAAACACGCCAGATCTGTGGGATCAACCTGCTGGGAATGAAGTACTCCTTCTACATTCCCAATTTCATACAACATCCAAAGTCAATACATACATATATAACGTCACCATGTTACATCAATTTAATAAGATACAACAACATCACAGATATGGTGACTAACATATCACCCAGACAAAGTGGCTAACATACCACCCAAACAAAGTGGCTAACATACCACTCACATTGTCCTAAATTTTACTAACACAATGCTGACTAACATATCACCCAAACAAAGTGGCTAACATACCACTCACATATAGTGGCTAACATACCACTCACATTGTCCTAAATTTTACTAACACAATGGTGACTAACATATCACCCAAACAAAGTGGCTAACATAGCACTCACATACAGTGGCTAACATACCACTCATATTAAAACGATTATAATTACAAACAAAGGAATGTCATATTTTAACTTACCCTCAGCTCATCGAAGTACTCGGCCCTCATGCGGTCCGAGATGTGAGACCAACACTCACCACCCTGCCCTGGTGGCACTCTCCTGCTCCAAAAGATGTCACCTAGTTTGTTGTGGACCTCCCGAGGCCATAAACTGTTGTCAATGTATAAAATACAAGAAACAAATATATATTACTTTAGTACAACAATTTATACTTGTCAACTATCATAAGTTATGTTTTACATATTTAAGAAGAATGTATAATACTTACTTGGCAAGACCAGCAGGAAAAATCACAGGCAAGCCGTTCCACGTGACGTTGGGATGATGTGGATCGAACATGAGGTAGGGACAATCGTCATGGTCGCCCTCCTGTATGTGTCTGTGCTGACTGGTAAAGCCCCGGCTGCTCTCTCCTACTGGGGGGGTCTCAGGAATCCGAGACCTGCTAGTGTCGACTTTTTACCAGATGCAGACCGATCGTCACTTAAATTTTTTTTCACGTTTGGCACCTGGGTCAATGATGAGGAATCAGATTGTATGTTCGCTGGACCTACTCCTTCTTGCCCATTGGTGTGGGAACGCACGTGAGAGCAAATTGAGTCACGTGGCAGAAATTCTACATCACATACTTTACAAACATATCTCCCGTTGTTTGTTTCATTAATACTAGTTAATAACCCGTCGATACTCGACGGGTATTGTGAAAACATAATTAATTAGGTATGTGAAATCCTACAGTAATTACAATAATATTTTTTTGTAACGCCACATCCCCTTGCGAGCCGAGGTTCTACCCACAGTAGCGGTCATGGGCGATTATCCGGTGATATCTTTGCCCACTATACCAACACATATTTTTTCCCACACTTTGTCCCCACTGTTGCATGCCACGATAGACTTATCAGGTGGTCATTCATCCTAAGATTCCAGAGCAAGCACACTTAAGTCTAAAGCTCTTATGGATGGATTCTCGAAAAGAAAAGTGCGCATAGTTAGTATGAGTAGTGTGCGGGCCGAGTTATATCCACCCGTTGCGAACCCAACATAATATATATTCGAAGTAATGACGTATGGATCGGGTATATACCTCACCCGTTCCATACATGTGAAACAGGTTTCAAACCTGAGTTGAAACAAAGTTATACGATTATTTTAGCGAAAATAAAATTTAATGGCGGTGAGTGAGGCTGTTTGGATAGGGGTGGGTCCCAGATCCCAAAAAAGTATTATCTATTGACACATGTTAATAGTTAAGTTAGTAAATTTTAAATATTTTTTTTAGTAATTGGTCCCTCCTCTCTAAAAAGAAATATTACTGATACATGTGAAAAAGTATGTATCGCGAAATATAAAAAAAATGATATTAGTGAAATAATTTTACTTTATGAGCACCCCGCCCAAAAGAAAATTCGATATAGGATGTGAATTAGTACCCCCGAATAAGGAACCCGCTTAATTGTGATTTATACTTTTGTTTTTTGATTTAGGCTGTACATGTTCATTTTTTAAACTCGTACCCGTTGATAATTAACAACTAACGGTTGGGTACGGGCAAAGGAACCGTTTGATAGGTTTCAAAGGCGTATTGTGTGGTTTGAGTTGGACATATTTTACTTTTTTACTCTATATTCTCGGCGGGGGGATTAATATTTTGAGTCTTCTTCTAATGCTAACTCTAGGGAGAAACAAAATGTTACTAATTGTGGATGGATAATGGTATCCCCCGACCCGACGTGTTGAAAATTGATATATGTAGAAGGTCCTTATCTCATACATGGTTGTACCCGTTAATTTGTTTAGAAAAAAGATTCTGTCTAACCTAAACCTAATTAAAACAAAAATGCATGACACAATTAATTGGGTTGGATGACCAACCCACCCCGTGAAAAAGATTCATCAATCACTAACACCCCCCCCCCCCCCCACCCCCAAAGAAAAATATATTATCATTTGAAAAATATATTTTCTCACATGCATCGATGGTTTTTCTGTGGTCAACTCACACACACCCCAAAAAAAATCAATCCACAAACATAACATTTTTCAATTCTTTAACGCAAGCATGGAGTGTGAACCCAACCCGTCAAACAAATTTAATAATTTGTATCATATGGTTCCACCCACCCTCGACCCCCACCCCCCCCCCCCCCATTTTTAATCATTATTTCACTAATATAATCCTACATTGTGTCACGGGCCAGGCCAAGAATTTTTGGTTCGGGTAGATGCTCGACCTGAAAAATAATTATTTTGAACGGGGATGAGCTCATTATCATTTCTATGATGATAACCTTTTGCCCAATATTGATTCTAGATATCAATTTCACCTTAGTAATTTGCTTCTTGAATTATACTCTAACCCGTTTGGGACGCTACCGGGACCCATATGGGCCTTTATATTTTCATGGATCTTTCAGGTAGGAATTATCCATGAAAAGACTGGCAAAATGAAAAGAAAAAGAAGAAAAGTATCAAGGATCTAGACCCCATATTGTACCCGTTTATCACCTATTTAGGACACATTACTATATGATCATTTAGAGTAGGGTGTAAGTCCGAGAAGGATACAACCTCGACTTCCATGTAATAAATATTTTCCTAAGATTTTAGGTGAAGCTAAAATGTACTCCCTCCATCCCGATTTCACCTTCCTGTATTTCATTTTGGGGCATCTCAATTTCAACTTCTCATCCCTTAAATCGAAAATATATTTCCTACTTTATTTAATATCTCTCATACTTAATTCACTATATTTCATACTTTCCAAATTCGAAGCTTCCTGTATAATTGATGCAATGTTTTGTGTTCAAATTGGTTACTCCACTGGATGAATAAGAAAGACATTGATATTGTTATATTGAAATATTTAAATATATTAAGAGTAACTTTTGCGAGAGACGTAGTGATCAAATTAAACATCACATATTTTGTCATAAAAAATATCTGTTTAAAAATGCATGTACTTCAAGTATAATGCATGTTTACTATACACATAATGTTTGAAGCTAATAATATGATGTATGTACGTAAATATGATATGTTGAAGTTGTATATTCAAGAGGCGATCTCTCGCAAAAGTTTGTAATATGTTATCTTAATAACGACTTCAACTTATGTGTAAATTAATCAAATTGAAATAGTATTACCACAATACTTGTCTCAACATAGTTTGTTGACTAAGGCTCTGTTTTTTTCGTCTGCAACTCCATTCAGTTATGTTCAATTCAGTTCAGCTCTGCTTAGTTCGGTTCAGCTCTGAACAGAACATGATTAAACTGAATTGAACTGAATTGGTCTGAACTGAATTGTAGTATAAAATATAACTAAGCATAGCTGAACTAAACTAAACTGAATGGAAATGCAGACGAATATAACAGAGCCTTAATTACAACTAATATGCTTTAAAAAAGATGTAAATTGTTAATTTACTAAAATTTGCAACAAAATCCTTTAAACATATCAATTCTTAAGAATTACAACGATACATGCACACGTAATTACCACTTTATTTAACGTTAACATTTTCCTAAAACCATAAACATTTTTTTATAAAATCTTTAATTCTTTTTCCCCGTAAAATATTAACTCTATACAAACTTTTTTTTTCTTTTATCTCGGTGATTTTTTTTTAATGTTTTACATAAATAAAGTTAAAAACTTTGGATATCATATGTGTACCTGTTCGTGTGTTTGGTTACATGCCGAGTCAAGTTGACTTTTGTATATGAATTTAAAATGACAATATTGTAGAATAAACGCATACTACTCCATCGGTTGAGAGTACGATTTTAGCCCAATTGGTAATGTCAATGACCAAACAAATAAGTAGTTATGATCGGTCGAAAAAGTAATCAATCTCCACGGGCCAATATATGAAAATTTGCCATTATATTCACAATTTATGCTCAAATACGCATCATGCTGCCATAATTTACTACTTAATCAACACACATTTTAGTGATAATAATTAGTCCTAATTTAGGTATATTTTCATAAGAGATAATGATTGCATCGGTAGGTGCAATTAGAGACGAAGGTATAGTAAACTTTGATTGAAATCAAAATACTTCAACAATTAAAAGGAAATATAAGAATGGATAATCAACCAAAATAACAATTGAATTTCATAATTAATTAGTTATATACGGATCTGTACATTTTATATTTGTACAAAATAACCTATGTTCTTAACTAACCATCTTACATTTTAATTAGTAATATTAATGTTTTTTTGTCTTTTTTATCGTTACTATAGAAGTCTTTGAAGAGAATTACACATTTTATTTACACATTTTCATGAAAATTTTAAATTATTTTAATTCATTATTTGTCGGAATACATAGGGTGTAATTGGAACATAGTACTACATACATATGGATGAGATTCAACCTTTAGTCATGCATAGGTGGCTGGAAAAAATGAAAAATGTTGAGAATATATACACATTTTGATTAATAACATCGAGTGATTTTTATTAACAGATAGGTACATCCATAAATATAGAGACCATCTTTTAGTAGTCTTACTTAACAATTAAACAATAATTTTATTTGAAAATAGCATACATTGTTATGTTAGAAAATAGCGTTTTTTTTTTTTTTTTTTTTGATAATTTTGCTTTAGAATAATATAGGTAAAAATTTACAGATTTATATATATACATAACAACCGCTCTGCTCTTAATACGCCCATGTTCTCAAATATTTTGATTTTGGTGACTTATCGTTCTCGAATTCGCTTTATATACCGCTAACCGGTTATGGTTTGGTTACGGTAAAAAAATCGCTCTACAATATGTTTTCTTCATTTTCACTTTATTTCTTTGATTTTCTTTTATTTTACTATTTTCTTCGTTTCTATCCTTTATTTTTTAGTTTTATTTCTTTTTTTTATTTTATAGATTTTGATTATTTCAGATGTAACAATAATACTTGAACCAAATGAAGAATGCTTGTATATATAACACCACTCATATGTGTTCTAAATTTTTGATACATTTATGACTTTTATTCTCAATTAATGTAATTTTTATTCTCAATTATTGTAGTTCTTATTTTTAAGTATTATATTTTTTACAATTAATGTGATAATAATATTAATTAATTTCCTTGATAATTAATTGATGAATGAAGTTTTAAAATAAATAAGAAAAGACAATGAAATCAACGTAAAATTGAAGTTTAAACAAAATTTTGAAAATAAAAGTCTAAAAATCATTTTGGCCCCCTCAAAATTATTAATGGATGAATCTGAACATAAATATTATCTCTTTTTTTTTTAGGAAAAGGTACAATTTTTTTATTAAATTCCCAGAACGTTCTCATGATGAAGAATAATAAATTATCACTACAATTTTGGTTGAAATTATGGTTGGTGTTAAATTGTTAATCATGCAAAATGATTTGGTGTGATTTTCGTGACAAAGAGTAGTAATGGAGTGAAGAAAAATTGTTGCTGATAATTTCCAAGTTTAATAGAGTGAGAATAAAATGACATTAAATATAGCACTTTTTCCTAAAAAGGATGACAATTAGTATGGAATAAGTTGACAATTAGTATAAAAAATTAAATGAGGATTGATAAGATTTGGCACAAACAGTGTACATGCATAATAAATTGATCCACATTGGCAACAAATAATTTTTTTGACCAATCAGTATCAAGACATTGGACACAAGGTAAAATAATGGACCAATCAGATTTAAGGGATTTGCCACATATTTAAATGACTTGGACACCTTAGAATGCCTCTAATGCTTTTTGACTTAATATATTAGATAGATTCTTCGAAGAATCTTGTTGTTCAGTCATTCATGTTTCTGAGGAGACAGTGAATGATATCAATAATATGTATATATTGAGAGACGAAAAAAAAACATTTCTAATTATGGCAAAAATGTTCATTAATTAGCGTGAAAACAACGATCCCAAAATAATATCGTTTGTTTAATTCATTACAAACTATGTAAAGCATTCACTAATCAAGTCTATACCTAATTAGTGATAATTAATTGAAGACAATATAATAATTGAATTTTTTATAACATAATTTCTCTAAATTAAAAATAATCTTAAAAGTCTAAGTATATATAATTATATAATTAAACCAATAATAAATTGAAAGACATAAAGTACAAAACTATGAAATCGGAAATAAATTCAAAGTAACGAATTTATTCAAGATTGAAAAATATGAGAATTTAGAAAACTGGAATATCCAATATATAATTATAAATAACTAGAAGCCGTGTAACACGCGTAGCGTGTTACTACGTTATAATTTTATATAATTTTTTGTTTATCTAACGTTATTTTTTATCTGCAAACATGACATGTATATTCATCGGAATATAACTAAATATAATGTGAAAATAACTGTCAATTTTTAATCGAATTTTGATCATGAATTACTCATAAGCTATGCCGACATGTCGTATTTCTATTGAGTTTCGATGACATTTATTGCCCTTAAATCAAGAGGTTGATTAACTGGCTACTGAATTGGCCATAACTCGGTAGTATAAGACTACTCACTGTGCACGACCAATTTTTTGTCGTGTCGCCCAGCGACTTCTCCCGCGACCAAAAATTGCCACTGTGGGAGTGGTCGTGGAGTTGGTCGCGGGAATTTTTTTTTTAATTTTTTTAATTACTTATACTAGCTATATTAGTTAGAATATTGAACTGTAATGAAGTTTTAGAGTTAAAAATTTTTTTTTTTTATTTAAATCGACCAGCAAAATCGAATAACATAAATAACTAATAGAAAAGGTGAATTATGAGGTGTGAGGAAATATGACTTCACTGGTCTTTATTTATAAATCTCGAAAAAATATGACTATTGATATATTTTTTATATTTTTTTTGCAATTGAAATTCAATAAAAAATGAAAAATAAAAAAAGGGGGGGCCAAAATTGTAACTCAGGAAGTCACGGAGGTGTGAGGGAGCGACCACACCCACCCACAGTGGGCGTGGAGGAGTCGCGGCGCGCGACTCCCCTACGACCACTAGCACAGTGGACGGTCTAAACTATATAAAGCTAGTTTTACTTCGAAGGGTCACAGATTAGCTAGAAAGAGACGGAGACAATAATACTAACATAAATGGCTACTGCGTAGATAATAACACTGGTTTGAGGATTAACAATCAATTACTCACAAATCACAAACAAACTTTTATTTTTTGAGGAAATAAATTGTGTACTATATCACAAGAAAGTTTTCAACAAATCACAGTTCACTGGCAACATACTATCTCCATCACAATCCAGCTCTATATCTTTGCTAGTATATGAGCCAAATAATAAAAAGAATTAATAGAACATGATATCATCTTGGTCTCATGAATAATACTACCAGCAGAAGAGAAATGCATGATCTTGAATCTGCTCAATTACTCTTTTGCTATCCCCTTCAAAAATGACTTCAGTGAGTTGCTTGTCTCTCGTCAATTCCACTGCACAACGGCTGCCAAGGCTTCTCAAACTTCAGGGCAGGTGATAAACGGAACTCTCCGTCGTCTCCAAGCCACCACGTTGCCCCTACTGTTGCAAATGACAGCCCCCAAACCTGCACCAGTTCTGTTACGTGACACACAGTCGCATCAAAATTAACTTTGAATTTCCCATCATCGGGTGGGTCCAGTAATTTCAATGCCAGGTGGTCGAGACTCGAGAGCCTGAGTAAACGGCCTAGGTGGCTTTGTACTTGTGTAAGGATATTGTACGAAAAGAATTGAGTCCAGCGCATCATATGATTCTCATGTACTATTCTATTTTTGTTTCCCCATAGACTCCAACATATGGCCATAAACAGTAACATCTCATCTTTAGAAGCCTTGGATCGAATACAATCAACCCAGTCACACAAAACACATGTATTACAAAGCAAGTAAGATGTTAGACAAGGGAGATACAACCCACAAAAGACGAGCATAGGGACGGACAATCTTTAAAACACATGAATGATAGTTACATTGGCAGAATTACAAGCCGAACAAGACAAGCCAACATCATCCACTCCTCTATGATTTAAAGCACTCGGAACTTGATTTTATTAGGGAGTCTCATTTGCCAAAGCCAATTCCAGTCCATACAAGTCTGGATGTTGCTGCTACCCATGACATTACTACTACCAATACAGTTTATACTGTGGCAGGAATACTCAGAATGTTGTACATCCCTTCCCAAAACAAACTTAAAAAACTGGAAAACAAATATAACACTACAACTGCGAAGTAGTAATACTCCACTATATTTTAGCTAGGCATTTCAGCAAACACTAAAACTGCTATCATCAAAACAAAAGAAAATTCGACAACCAATTGTATGATAATAGCAGCTTATTGGAATTGAATAGTAATAGAGTCAAGTCTTGTGGTGCTCGCTGGAATTGAGGTGACACATCCTCAAACTCCCATTCCAATTTTGAAATCCAGATTCAGTTACGAAATCCTTCTTGGAGTGTGGAAAGTGCTATGCTCTTACCTCTTAAAACATCAAGGAGAAGATGATGGGAAGGCCACAAACCGGCCTAAGGAGGAGTTTGTATCTGGAAAGGAGCTTATGGCGCTTTACATAACCAAATTCTCAAAACTCAATATTTAATGGAAGGGATATGAACGAAAGGGAAAGGCAGAGAACTGAGAAGTCTATTGTTTGTTTGTAGGAGACTGTCATAATGGGCCGACACGCGCTTCTTCGGGTTCTACACGCGCCAATCTTTTGGTTATAAACTACTTCTAATTATAGATTTACATTTATATTATAATCTTTACTATTTAAAAGTAAAATACCTAATGTAGTTGTTACACCATATTAATAGGATTTAAACTAAGTAAAATTGATTTTAACCAATATACAAGAGAAAAATGAAAAGGACAATTTAAACCAATTGTCTCACTCTATCTTTCATACGCGTCAACTTTTCTTATTTCCAAACGTTTACTGCTAATTCAAATACAATTACTGAGATAAAACACAACAATTTAATTTCCTTTTACAAATAACCTCACGTATTTGTTTTGTTTTTACACGTATAACGTTTACAAATGTACTATATATTACTAAAAACAATAAGTAAATTTGTGAAAGTAAAACTTTCTTACAGGAAATGAGAAACCACAATTTAAAAAAAAAATGCATCTACACTTAACAAATGCGAACTAGTTTTGTGTCGGTCACATAACCAGATGAATAGTTCATGTACGCACCACGAAAACAAGTATTTTAGCCTGTGGAGTATACGTTGGTTTTACAAGATATTAACCTATCATCCATATAATGTTATCCAGACGGGCTCGATGCGAATTTATCGAATACGTGAGCCGATAAGAAGTTTTACGAACCCGTGTGGATGAATCCTCTAATTAGCCGATCTATAAGTATCATATCGATAGACAGATGGAGTTCTCCTTAATCCTTTATAGCAATTAATCGTTCAAATGATTATATCGGATCCCTTGCGAAACGCTACTACATTCTCTATGTTCAATATAATCTAAAACTATTAGATCGAGTTATATGTTTACCAGAAACAAGGATCTAATAGATAAAGACAAGGGGAAAAAATCTTTCAAAATGATGTTTAAGAAAACCGAAATGGAGAGTAATCTACATTAACTAAACAAATTCAAGAACTATTCAATCACCATGGTGTAAATGATTATCAAATCGAGAAATATTTCAAACATGTATCTGGAACATATGTGAAATCTTACAAATTACCAAAATGAAAAAGAAAATTATCTCGTGTTGTGGTGGGGAGGGGAACCAGTAGATGATCGACGAAGAGCGGGGAGAGAGAGATGATGATGTGATTTTTAGGGTTTATGCTAGCCAGTATCATTCGATTGAGTATGTCTTTAAATTTATAATTGGAATTTGAGTTGTACCTTGTTGAAAGAGTACAACTCGGTTCGCTTGTTGTTGGAGTACCTGTATGACGTCATTAATTACTCTTTTTGGTCCAACAAAAGATTACTAACTTTCCTTATTTGGAGTACCACTACAAACTTTCTAAGCCAAATTAGAAAACTTTTTTCCCACCTATTAATTCTTTATCATTTCTCTTTTCCACTTTATAATGATCATTTCTTCATTCCCTATCATACTTTATTAACCACTTACTACTTTATGAACATAATACCCAACACAAATTAATATTTTATTATTTTTCTAAATTAAAGAGAAAGTAAGTCCCTATGAACAAATAACACATTTATTTTTTGCACGTAGATTAATGTGCAGTGTAAATGTTAGTGGGAACAAATGGACAAATGTAACCTATGTTCTTCGAAATACGCACATATATGTATCCCATATTCTTGAAATTGCACAAATGTAGCTCATGGTTTTTAAAAGCATGCACACTTGCTCCAATAATGGTGAGTGTTTTACACTCTCCATTTGTGCAAGTGAATTTGCTTTTTTTAAGTATACAAGTGTTAAAAATTCATAATAATTTTTTTTTTGGGAATCAAGAGCAATAAGATTAATTTTAAATTATAAAAAATAATAGAAAATTATAATAAAACGAACAAAAAAAAGAAATATGTGAAAATTAAAAGAAATATAAATATATATTATAGCGTTACTAAATTGAAAAATAATTATATAAATAAAAAATTTATAAAAAATTATTGTAGTGAACATAAATAGTTGACTTGGCATAGATAAAAAATATAAGGTAATTACATAAACCTCCTCCCTATAACACATAGTAAATTACTTTAAAACCCACCCATTTCGACATAATTACATTCTCCCATGCCGTTAGTCAACTTCGCTAGTGAACATAAATAGTTGACTTTGACCAAAAATTAAAAATTAAAAAAAATAAAAAATAAATTTCTGAAATTAAAATTATTTGCAGGGTTTAAAATGTGAAGGGTATATTTAGGAATATTATTTAAATTATTAAATTTATTTACAAATTAATTTTAAATGATTATGACATTTGTTAGAATTTTAATGTTGCAAGCACACTGCAAAGTTGTACTTTCTCCATTCCGAAATAATGTTTTCATTTTGACTTTTTCCGGTCAAATGTCTCCAAATTTGACTACGAATTAATCTTAAACTATAAATATAAAATATCCAATTAAATTATATAATGAAATTTTAGTCCATAAAGTTTTATTATCCGTATAATTTAATTAAACATTTTATATTTACAATTGAATAATAATTTTTAGTCAAAGTTAGAGATGTTGACCGTGAAAAGTTAAAATGAAAACTTTATTTCTATATGGAGTGAGTACTATTTTTAACCTATTCCTACTTTGCATTTGCAAGCAAAATGCAATGTTAAGATGACAAGTGATAAATTAGCTTGTTTGTAGTCAACAGATCGATACATAAAACGCGTTCACGAACACGATGTCTTGTGTAGTTGTGTGTATGTAGAGTCAAGACCGTACTCAATATGAAGTGCTTGTAAATTGTTATACGCCACATTCATCAGTGTATTTGTTGAAATTAGGTTTTGGACTTTGAAATGTTTGCACTTTACAGCCTGGATCAATGGCTTTCTACTTCTGATCTCAGCATTTTCCGATCCTCAGCATTTGTCTCTAGTAGTTAGAAGTATTATATAGTTGTAAATACATGTGTTATGTTAATTTAATTGTAACTTGTACTCCCCGTCCCAGATCAAATGTCATGTTTTGACTTTTTGCAGTCAAAAAAATTCAACTTTGACTACGAATTACTCACAAACCGTAAATGCAAAATGATCAATTAAATTTTATAATGAAACTTTACTTCTAAAATTGTCAATATATAATTTACTTTAACATTTTATTATTACGGTTTAAGATTAATATATAGTCAAAGTTTAAATTTGTTGACCTTAAAAAGTCAAAACAGGACATTTGATCTGGGACGGAGGGAGTAATATATTAATTGTAACACACCCTTTTTTACAAGTCGAGCTTTGGCCCTTTTAGCCATTACAGTTACTCATGGACTGTTCTACGAGCGATATGTTGACCCTAATGTGTCAACACATATTCTTTTCAGCTCATTTTGTCCTCACTCGTGCGCGCAGTGATCGACTTCTAATTAGGTCACAATTCTAAAATTGCTCCAGGGCAAACACGCTAACTTTGGAGTTCTTATTGATGAATTCTCGAAAAGAAAGGTGCACCTTGGAGTTCTGGAATCTTGGGACGTTACATTCACCCGATCTTGCTCTCGGCTGTTTGGGATAAGAATTTATAGTAGTTTTTAACATACCTTATAACAAATGAATAACAATTCAATTTTATGTGAGTGGAATAATGACTTAACAAAGTTACTAGTCTCCTATACTTATGTTCTTCAACACTCTTATCAGATTCAGTATATGTCATTTTGGTTCCAATGCTCATAGGTATCTTGGCATTCTTTTGCTTGCCAAACGGATCAAGTGCTACATCCTCGTCGCACCTTGATCTGACCAACCGCGCATCCACCCCTTGTGGGTTTTAGATCGGCTCGGCTCGTAATCCATTTGTAATGTCTAGCAGCAGTTGAGGGCCGACCTTTAGATTGACACGGTTACTCCTGGACTGCTCTCCTGGTAATATGTTGGGCCCATTATACCAGTGCATGTTCATTCACACGCCATTTGTTCTCACTCGTGCATGGGAGACTTCCTAGTAGGTTACACAGATTGTTTAAGAGAAAGCACACTTAACTTTGAAGTTCCTGAAAAGAAATGTTTATCTTGTTGGTATAATTAGCGTTCGCAACCTTTTAAACTCTTTGAAATTTTGAGGCATTGCATTAACAGTAAGTGTCATGGAGTCCACGCTTTACAGAGAGGGATTAAAATAGAGACATGAAACGTCATAGTCTTATGGTTATAGCAAAGGGCAAATTACATTTGCTCCCCCTAATAAAGATGTTAATAACATTTGGGGCCCTGCATTTGAACAATAACAATTCTTAAAATGTTTGATGAATTAATAACAAATCAGTCCAAAACTCATATTGGAGCCAAACACATCCTTAATTTAAACATTTCATTTTCATTTGGTTGTATTCTTTTCCTTTTATTTATGTGTTTTAGATTTTCATTTGGTTTTATTCTTTTCCTTTTCATTTTTTATTTCTGTGTGTGTGTGTGTATGTATAACAATTTCATTCTTATTATTATTATTATTATTATTATTTTACTATATATTACAAAATTAAATTTCAGATTTTGGAAGCACATTTTGCGAAGCGTTATTTAAAGCAGATGGTTCAGGAAGGGGGATGTTCATCAATTTTCTGGCCTTGGAGTACTCGAGTACCACGATTCTTAAGGTAATAATTTCTCCCTCGCTTTTTCGTTAATTTTATTTCACTAATTTAATAATAATTAGGATACATATAATTCCATACATAAAGAAATGGGAAAATTACACCTGTAAATTAAAAAAAATATTTATATATTTATTTTTTTCAGATTAAGTCAGAATGTGGCGCATGACCTTCCAGGCATTTTTTAATTTTTAAATAAATTTTATTATTATTTTTTTAAATTAATTTATGACATTAAAAGGGAAGCCAACACGCGTCCAGCGCGTAAACTAACCTGGTGCATGAAAATCAATTGCCAAATCCGAGTAAAAAAACAACTTGAGTTTATGGTTTATATTGAAAGTCATTTTTATTTTAATAAAATTACATTTTATTAAAAAATTGTTCCAAGAAATTACTATTACTGCCCATATTTTTTTTCTATTTACCTTAAGTTGGAGGAGGTGATGGTGGTGGATGATGTTTAAATAAAAAGAAAGGTAAGAATTCGAAGAAGGAAACTAGAAAATTCAAAGGTTTAAAATAAGGCCATGTTTGGATGGTAAGCTTTGAAAATAGAAAATTGACCAATCTATTATTGTTGAAATGTCAGGGCCTCCGATGTTATTAAGGTGTTTATGAGGGGGAGCATGTGTAATTTTCCCTATAGCAAAAGAACATGAGAGTTTTTACCAAGGATATTGACATTTTACATTACTGTAAGAATAGTATTTTTTTTATTTAAATTATAGCTAATGTGTTAGGGTGAATTACATAAATTGCGTACCTTTACTGTTTGATCCAATTATATATTAATACCCACACTTTAAACAATTATACATGTTAATCGATATTCAGTGTCCTTATCAATCCAGAATTAAACACCAAAACTAGAATCCGTAAGATCAACAAAAAATCATTAAAAACCCGGGCTGACAGGTGAATAACCTAGGTCGCTTAGTGAGTTCATTAAAAATAATTTAAACTTTAAAATGTTGTGTGTTTTTATTTTATAACAAAATTTTAAGTAGATAGCACTATGTTATTAATCTATCATTACTGGTTGATCGAGAAAATGTATATTTTGATATTTAAGATGTTTAATATATATATATGTATATATTTTTGAAAATTAATATGTATGATATCGTGTATATATTTGTGACGTCACCCGAATCAATATGACAAGTTCATTCGGGTTAAATCCAGGTCACCAGAGAGTTGAGGTCAATTTCGGGTTTGAATTTTCAAAACACATGGGTATATGCTAAAAATGCAGATATAGCTCCGGAAAACGGGGACCAAATGTAAAGTGAAGTTTGCCAACTATTGCAGTTTATATTCAAAATGGACGCTAATTCCCTTGGGAGCATATCCACACCATATCATCATATCTATCGGACAGTGACTCCGTCGGTGGTTTTATTTATTTAGTTGTATACTCCCTCCATTCGTTAATAGTAACTGGGAAGTCATATGTCACGGAAGTGTAAACATGAGTCATAGTCTCGGGATCACCAGCCATGGAATAGCTTCACGAGTCGTACTTGGCCATTTACCTTTGTTTATTATTTATTTTCTACTATTTCTATAATTTCTCCGTCCTACCATAATACTCTCATTTTGACTTCTTTTAATTTAACCGTCTTCACTTTATTAAAGACTAGAATTTGCGTAACGCGCTACGCATGTTACTCTTTCATTTTCCAGTGTAATATAAATGTGTTTACTTCATCTTGTTTTCAATTTACAATCACTCATTAAGAATAACGAAAACGAAATATGAGGAAACGATTTCAAGCAATTTGTACTTTTATAGAAAAAAATAAAGGGGTATCAGAGTCCAATTTCTCCCATAACAATGTCACTTCTCACTGAGAATTCATCAGAATCTAATTTTCACATTGGAGTCTTCCTTCATTCACTTTCATATGCACCTCATCCCTTCTTCTCTATAATTCTACAATTCTTCGAATGATATATACTCGATAATATAATTTTATTCAATATTGTTTCTAAGTAAGTTAACAAACTAGAGTACAAGTGTAGCGCCCCGAATTTTATAAATACGAATCAAGGAAAATATGACTCGCGCTAGTTCGTGATCAGCTTGAAAAATCGGCGAACTTGACTTGTTAAAATATAAAACGTTACTAGACGCATTACGCGTCAAAAGACTTTATATGAAATTCTTGAAAATAATTCGTGAACTAAAAATATAATACAGCGGAACTTGAAAATAGTAAATGCTTTGATACAAAATTCTAAATATACATGAACTTGAAAATGATAAAAAGACTTGCGATAGTAATCACTGCTCCGACAACGCTCCACTCCAAAGCTCAGCTTCATACCTAAAATTGATATTTAGAAAGGGGTCAGCCGTGACCACTGGCTGAACAAGCTCCATGCACGTGCCATGACCTAAGGTTCTATCTTCATGTATTTTAAATCATTTAGTCTTTCTTAATGCAATGCAACCTAAAACCTGACTTGACCTGACACTTAACACTTGAACTTATTCTTCTTGAATACTCTTAACTTGAACTTGAACTTCTTGAAAAGTATTCTTAAACTTTACTCTTAAACATGACTTGAAAATTATCTTGATTCGTGAGCTCACTAGGCGTCGTAAGATACATCCCTAGCCGATGGTGACCGCTTAACATGGATAGCCACGATTTGCTAGTTTCCTAGCCGATGGTGGCCGCTTAACTTGAATAGCCACGATTTGCTAGTTGCCTAGCCGATGGTGACCGCTTAACATGAATAGCCACGATTTGCTAGTTGCCTAGCCGATGGTGACCGCTTAACTTGGTTGGCCACGATTTGCTAGGGAGACCTTACTAGCCCATTCTTGACATGACTTGAAATCTTTCTTGACTTAAAACCTTAAACATCTTGTTAAAGTGAATGTATGCGTCTAAACTCTAACTCAAGAATGAATGAACTAACGTGTGTGCATAACATAACATCAATAGCATGAAATGTAACATTATCTAAAGCAGTAGTCCATAGAACACAATAACCAGACAACAGACAAACTGATTAATGAATTAAACTTGTTACAACTATCATTAATTAGCAGGATACACCAAGATACATGCAAATAACAATCACTAATTAATCTGCTTACTCAAACACATGTAACAACCAGGTATAGCATAACTTAGACACCATATAACAAGCAAGAAGCATACTGCCTTCATAAATCATACCATGAAAGTCCATCTAAGTACATTCTAAAAACAATACTATCGTTAATGACCACAAGTTGCAAATATACAAGTTAATGCCACTAAATCTCAACGAACTGGAAAAGAGTTGTAGCCATACTTGCTCCAATTAGTCACCTACCTTCTAGTCCACTTAAATAAATGAAATCATGTCAATACAGCAAACTATAATTCAACTCCGTACACTCTAACAAACATTGAGTTAACCGGCATATGA
The DNA here is from genome assembly GCA_026545765.1 of Plantago major. Classification (NCBI taxonomy): domain Eukaryota; kingdom Viridiplantae; phylum Streptophyta; class Magnoliopsida; order Lamiales; family Plantaginaceae; genus Plantago; species Plantago major. The sequence goes on from CM048843.1 coordinate 29,644,254, forward strand.
AAAACAAAAACAGATAAACATGCTAACGTAAGAATGGTCTCGAGAACTCCTAAATAGACAATAATCAATTTGCATAAATCATAATCAATATTTGCATAAGTCTCATACCAAAGTATAGATAGCAATCAATCATCGAGACATATAACCATCAATATATGAACGTGAATGTACCCCTAAGAAAATTGGTAACTCATAACATGCACAACGATTAATCACACAAGATTTACATATACATATAAATATTAGTGATGCAAGTCCTAGGGGAACTTGCCTTGAGAGAACAAACGAGAGGGCAAGAATTGAAAACGGTGGGTTGAAAACCAGCCTCTGTTCGACACTTATTCTGGCCGCCTCAGAAATCCAAACAGAAAATCCTCCGGTGACAGTATAAAACGATGTGTTATGAATCAGCTCTCCAAAATTTAGCACGATCCAACGGTTAACGAACCGGGGATCATTTTTTGAAAATGGTTGCGCAGTGCAGAATATTTACGCGCGACACTAAAGTTTGGATGAGGGTTTTTTGTTTTGAAAATAACTAGGGTTTGATTGGGAGATTAGGGTTTTGATACTTGTATAAAAAGGGGCTTGAAGATGGGCTCACTAAAGAAATTTTGGACTCAATCTTTAAGAAAATGGTTTTGGGCCAAAACTAAAGTTTTACGAACTTCGTTTAACGCTCGGTTCGTTCTAAAACGCCTAAGTTCGAAATAATAAATTTTGGGCTGTTACAAACTACCCAACTTCTAAAAAGATTCGTCCTCGAATCTTGCTAAAACTTCACAAACAAAAGAAAAACAAAGCAAATAGGTACATACTTCACATTAACATGCATAGAACATTGCCACAACAAACAACAACTGATTGCACCAAGTAAATAAGTATAATAACATCCAACTACAATCAATCACATAAACACAAAAGTTCTCACAAACAAGTAGGGAACATATTAACATGCACAAGAATCACACATGTACACATAATTACATCCATAGCTAATAAGATCACAAGCTAAAACATGAAAATAAAACTCTGACCGAAGTGGAGAGGTGCCTGACAGTGATCATTATCAAACATGACTCGTAGATGCTAATATGATATGCAATTTTGAAAAACTGAAGTTGAAAAATGCTCAGTCCGGCCAACAGTCCATCCCTTGTGGATTTTGGGTTGGCACGGCTCTGATACCAAGTTGTAGCGCCCCGAATTTTATAAATACGAATTAAGGAAAATATGACTCGCGTTAGTTCGTGAGATTGAAAAAATCGGCGAACTTGACTTGTTAAAATATAAAACGTTATTACTAGACACATTACGCGTCAAAAGACTTGATATGAAATTTTTGAAAATAATTCGTGAACTAAAAATATAATACAGCGGAACTTGAAAATAGTAAATGCTTTGATACAAAATTCTAAATATACATGAACTTGAAAATGATAAAAAGACTTGCGATAGTGATCAATGCTCCGGCAATGCTCCACTCCAAAGCTCAGCTTCATACCTAAAATTGATATTTAGAAAGGGGTTAGCCGTGACCACTGGCTGAACAAGCTCCATGCACGTGCCATGACCTAAGGTTCTATCTTCATGTCTTTTAAATCTTTTAGTCTTTCTTAATGCAATGCAACCTAAAACCTGACTTGACCTGACACTTAACACTTGAACTTATTCTTCTTGAATACTCTTAACTTGAACTTCTTGAAAAGTATTCTTAAACTTTACTCTTAAACATGACTTGAAAATTATCTTGATTCATGAGCTCACTTGGCGTCGTAAGATACATCCCTAGCCGATTGTGACCGCGTAACATGGATAGCCACGATTTGCTAGTTTCCTAGCCGATGGTGGCCGCTTAACTTGAATAGCCACGATTTGCTAGTTGCCTAGCCGATGGTGACCGCTTAACATGAATAGCCACGATTTGCTAGTTGCCTAGCCGATGGTGACCGCTTAACTTGGTTGACCACGATTTGCTAGGGAGACCTTACTAGCCCATTCTTGACATGACTTGAAATCTTTCTTGACTTAAAACCTTAAACATCTTGTTAAAGTGAATGTATGCGTCTAAACTCTAACTCAAGAATGAATGAACTAACGTGTGTGCATAACATAACATCAATAGCATGAAATGTAGCATTATCTAAAGCAGTAGTCCGTAGAACACAATAACCAGACAACAGACAACAGACAACATAATGAATGAATGAACTAACATGTGTTTTGAAAATGGTTGCGCAGTGCAGAATATTTACGCGCGACACTAAAGTTTGGATGAGGGTTTTTTGTTTTGAAAATAACTAGGGTTTGATTGGGAGATTAGGGTTTTGATACTTGTATAAAAAGGGGCTTGAAGATGGGCTCACTAAAGAAATTTTGGGCTCAATCTTTAAGAAAATAGTTTTGGGCCAAAACTAAAGTTTTACGAACTTCGCTTAACGCTCGGTTCGTTCTAAAACGCCTAAGTTCGAAATAATAAATTTTGGGCTGTTACAACAAGATTGTTAGCAAGCTTATAAACTAAAGTTTATTTAATTTATTTACCCCGAATTTATATACTACATAAGGTATTTAATAAAAATTACTCCCTCCGTCCCGTGAATCTGGACCCTTTTCTTTTCGGCACTGTGCTTAAGAAAGTCAATTGTTTATTGTTTGTTGTTGGGGAAAGAAATGATAAAGAATGGAGAAAGTATGAGAGATAAGATATATAATGATAAATAATGAAAAAAGTAAGATAGATAGTTGAGTTAGTGGGAGTTAGTTTGTGTTTACAAATGCTTAAAAAAAGTGTTTTTGTGATTTAAAAGTAGTTTTTTAGTGTTTTATATTACAACTTCTGCTGCAACTTCTTTGGAAAAAAGCAGGTAACCGCCAGAAGTAGAGAAGCAATCCAATAGCTGTTTCTATTTGCTTTAAGTAAGTAGTAGCTTTTTTTCAATTAAAATCAACTAATTAAATTAATTTTTGCAAACACTGAAACTTTTCCTTTTACAATTTTAAACTGCTTTTTATATAATATATCAAACACTAACGACTTTTGTTTAAAATGAACTTTAATCAACTTTTAGTAAAATTAGACAAAAAGGTACCAGTAAAAACATTTGCAAACACACACTTAGTGAGTGTATTTTTTTGCTATTTTTGTAACTGGATTAGATTTGTGGGACGTCCAAAAAGGCATAAGAGTCCAGATTCACGAGACGGAGGGAGTATAGAGTAATCTAATCTATGTATATTATCTTGTTTAAAAATCTCAAAAGTTAATAATAATCTAATCTAACTAATTTATCAAATAATCTCTCGATCCAGAACAAATATACTTATAGACTTGTACTTTCCAAATTAGTTACAGTACATCCTAACTCTATAACTAGAGTTAGTTAGAATAGATTAACTAATCAACTCTTCTTCTTCCAGTTTTTATTTCAAAATTCTCTTTATTTTCTAGAGGAAATTAACTATAGATGGTATACTAACATATAAGGTTAGCTTGATAAAACTCTTATAAAAAAGTCCAATTCATTTTTAGTACCCTGAAATCTAATAAGCTCTTGCAAAAAAATCCAATCTATTTTTGGTGCCCTAAAATCTAATAAGCTCTTACAAAAAAGTCAAATCTATTTTGGGTGTCCTAAAATCTAATAAACTCTTACAAAAGAAGTCCAATCTATTTTTTAGTGCCCTAAATTTTAATCAAGTGGACTTCAAATTCTCACTATATTAGGTTTGATAACATAGTTGACATCCATTAGTATTAATTAATTACTAACTACATATATTTAAATTTTTTTTACATAATACTCGTCTAATTAAAGTGCTAATCAAGTACAAACTAGTTATATTTGAATAATACTTTGACTGCCAATAAAACTAATTGATCACCTGAAACCAATTAAATTAACATTGAATTTAATATCTACCGTTGAAACTAAACTCATGTCGATTATGATGTTGGTTTCAACTGAAACTAATGAAACCAACATTGTTCATGATGTAACTAACTTTTGAAACTAACACAATGGTGCTGAAACTAACATCGATGATGCTGAAAGTAACACAAATTATGCTGAAAAATGTCGAAACGAGTGGTGTTGGTGAAACTAACTGAAACCAATTAACATGTCGATTATGATGTTGGTTTCAACTGAAACTAACACCGTTAATGTTGAAACTAACACCGTTAATGTTGAAACTAACACATTTGGTACTGAAACTAATGAAACTAACACATTTGGTGTTGAAACTAACATCGGTGATGTTGAAACTAATGAAACTAACATTATTATTGATTTTAAAACAAATGCTGAAATTAATGGTGTTGCATGGTGAAACTAACTAAAACCAATTAAAGTAACATTGTAAATAATATTTATCGGTGAAACTAACACTCATGTCGATTATCATGTTGGCTTCAACTGAAACTAGTGAAACCAACATTGTTAATGCTGAAACTAATACACTTGGTGTTGAAACTTATAACACTAACGATGCTAAAACAAATGCCAAAACTAATGGTGTTGGTGAAACTGACTGAAAACAATTAAACTAATATTGAAACCAATGAAACTAAGATTGTTGATGCTGAAACTAACTTTAAAACTAATACTAATTAATGATGTTGAAACAAATATTATGAGTGAAGTATGCCAGAGGGTTATTCAAATTCAGTTGATTGGATTCACCATTTCTCCTAGGATTTTAAAATTATGAGTTCCTGAAACTAATACTATTTTGTTCTGAAACTAGCATTGTTTGGCACTGAAACTAACTATAATGAACCTGAAACTAACTTTCTGAGTTCCTGAAACTAATACTATTTTGTTATGAAAATAATATTTTGGCCCTGAAACTAAATTTAATGAACCTGAAAGTCCAACTAACTTTAATCTGAAACTAATACTAATGAACCTGAAACTAACTTTCCGAGTTCCTGAAACTAATACTAATGATGCTGAAACTAATACAAATGATGATGAAACTAATACTATTTTATTCTGAAACTAACATTCTGAGTTCCTGAAACTAACTTTAATAAACCTGAAACTAATACTAATGAGTATGAAACTAATACTAATGACGAACCTGAAACTAACTTTCTGAGTTCCTGAAATTAACATTCTGAATTGCTGAAACTAACTTTAATGAACCTGAAACTAACTTTCTGAGTTCCTGAAACTAATACTAATGATGTTGAAACTAACACTGATGATGCTAAAATTAATGCCGAAACTAATGGTGTTGGTGAAACTAAATAAAACCAATTAAACTAACACTTATAATGTTGATTTCAATTGAAACTAACATTGTTGATTTCCCTAGGATTTTAGAATTTTAAAGTGTTGGTGAAACTAACTAATGCCGAAACTAATGTTGATTTCCCTAGGATTTTGGAATTTTAAAGTGTTAATTTTGTCATAATATTTGTTTTAGTGTCAAATTCATTATTTTTATTCTTTTTTCAGCAAAAAACAGTGATTTATAATTTTTATAGTGTTAGTTTCCCTATTTTGATGGTATTAGTTTACTATAAATTAGATTTAAGAGTTAATTTAATTATTTTACAGTTGGTTTCAGCATATTTTTTTTCAGTAGTTAGTTTCGGGTGAAAATGACTGAAACCAGCTTAGGAATTTTAAATTGGCCAGTTAATTTAGTTTAGGGTCATATTTGAAGTCCATTAGTGTATATGGACTTTAAATTTGTTTATTAAATATAGTTTAGCTTCCATTTTGAAGTCCACTATTAAAATAGAGGTGATAGACTTCAAAATTGTTAATTAAATAATGTTTAACTTGTTTTTTTGAGTCTACAATTAAAATAGAATAGCCTTAATTGTAAGAGTTATTTGAGTGTGTCTTTTTTTGTCATAGTTCCTTAAGAGTGGTTTATATCCAAAAGTAAACCAACTTTAATATTAAATACATTCAAAAGTAAACCCACTAACTTTACACAAAGTCTTAGGAAAGACCAAGTATATAGAGAGACTATAAAGACGGGTTTGCTTGCAATTTACCACACTTATTTGCATTTTCGCGGGTCATTGGGTCGGTCAGTTCATTTTCGCGGGTCAAATTACCAGCCTTGGTTACAAACATTACTTATATAGTTAAAAACATTACTTAAATATGTAAGAACATTACTTCAATAGATGAAAAGATTTGAAGATTCAATAATATATTATTACACTAATGTCATATTCAATTACTCGATTTGAGTTAATGTTCTTCGTTGATTGGAGAAGTTTTCGACTTAACTGAGTAATGTTCATGATTATTCATGTACGATTACTACTTAACTCAGTAATGCTGTTAACATTACTTTAAATAGTTAAGAACATTACTTAAATATATAAAAATATTGTGTAAATATATAAAATGTCATTTCTGATAACATTATAGAAATTCCTAAGAACATTACACAAATAATTGAGAACATTACTAATATAGTTAAGAACATTATACCTTAGGTCATCACCCATATACCTAATAATATTTTACTTAAATAGTTGAGAACACTGTCAACATAGTTAAGAACATTATACTCTGGACATTACTCATATAAATAAGAATATTACTCAAATAGATAAGAACATTATACAAATTAATACGGAAATACATTTCTCAAAATCATAATATATATGGAGTTTCACACATATATATGAATATGTAAGAACATTGTTTTGATATAAAATGAACAACATAAGTTAATACATGGACTTCTCTTTTTATCACATTTTGAGTTTCCTCACGTTCTTCATTTGCCTCGTCAACTATGTCGTTGGTTGCATTGTTATCTCCATCATTTTTATGATGATCTTCTATGTACAAAGTCTTTCTTCTTCTTTGAAATCCAAGCCTATCATCATTGAAATGAAATAACCTCTGCAATCAGTTGATCCCAAATTTGACGTTGATGAGAACAGCTAAACACATGAACATAGGCTATATAAGTGATAACATTGATTATATAAGCACTAACATCGAGGGTATAACTAACAACATTTATTTCTCAACCTAAATGAGAGGATAATTATAACATTTTGCATACGACATAATTATGAAAACATTACAGGCATTTCCATGAACATTGTAGTCATGACTCAAAACATTTCATACATATTCTATAATAGTAATGGCATGATACTTAACTTTGTTGTCATGCAGTTTCAGAAACATTGTAGCCATATGTTGAGAACATTACAGAAATAACGTAGAACATTTGAACAGTTTTCTACGCGATTTTTTTCAGATCTGTTTTCAATTTTCAACTTCTATTATGAAAAAAAACCATTCTCAATGAATATTTGAATCAAAACATTGTTGAATATTACATACGAACATATTTTGAGTAGATCAGTGGATAAAAAACCAAATCGTAGTAGAAACACCAATTTTTGAGTATATTTTTTTTTTTTGAATAAGCTAATTGTATTACAAGGGCTCAATTACCACTAAGTGTCTTCCGCCTCAACCACCTCCTTTCAATAATTGACGCTGCCAGGGTTCGAACTCTGCACATCCTGCATACAGTTTTTAACTCCTTACCACTAGACCACCTAATGACTCCTTTTCGAATATATTTTCATGTAGTCTGTTCAGTTGTACATCCTGCATAAGCAAGAACATTACCCGAAAATATCAAAACATCACACATATTAGCTAGAAAATTGTTGGAAGAGCATGTGTAATGTTTCTTGTATTCTATTTGAGTAATTCATTAATAATTTATTTTGATGTTTGACAATCTTCGGCTCTTTCTAAAAAAAAAAAAAAATAGCAACGGTAAGTGGTAACGCAATTAATGGTAGATAAACAAGACCAAGCATTTATGTTTCCCTTCTGATACAGACCAGAACTGAATCCAAAACTCTAAATTAATCTATGAGGCAATAAAACTAAACATGGGCTTCTGTCCCATGCCCTACTACTGCTAGTAAATACCAAGTACCAACCCATGCACAATGTTTCAAGAACTCAGATCTAAGTGAATTAAACTATCAAATCTCTACAAAATCCAAACAATTGATTTCATATTTTCAGCCTTGCTATAAATACCCCAACCAATCACCTCTCAAATATCAAACCCCCAATCCCAAAAATGTCAAAATTAATCACACTCCTCCCTCTCTCAGCCCTCCTCCTTTTATTCACATTCTACTCCTTCAATTTCCACTCCCACCCCTTCATTTTGAAAAAGTCCACAAACCCCCCAAGAAAACTCCACACTCTCTCCCACGTCCAACTGGCCGAGTCTTCATGCGAAGACACGCTCTACCCCGACCTCTGCGTCGCCACCGTCGCCTCGTATCAAACCCTCCGTCGTAAAACCCTCCCGGAAGTAATCTCCGCCACCGTAAATGTCACGATGCGAGAAGTTGCTGCGGCATCATCCAACTGCAGCAGTCTCCGTCGTAAACTCATTCGTAAACTCGACCCGATGGACTTGCTCGCCCTCGACGACTGCCTCTACCTATTCTCCGACACCGCCTCCGAGCTCCGCCGTGTCTCGGCCGAGCTCTCGGCTTCCAGCTCGCCGGAGAATTATTATGATAGCCTTTTGACGCTCTTGAGCGGCGGAATGACGAACCAGTACACGTGCCTCGACGGTTTCGCGTATAGTAGGAACAACACGCGCCGGCTCATTGAAGGACGCGTGCGAAGAATATCGAAACATTTTAGTAACGCGCTCGCAATGGTGAAGAAGTTAAAAAAAAAGAGCGCTAAAAGTAAAAGTAATTCGAATGAGGAGTTGTTTCCCGAGTATGGAAAGGTGAATAACGGATATCCGACTTGGATGGAAAGGCATGACAGGAGGCTTTTGCAGCTGGCGGTGAATGAGACGCGCTACAATTTGACTGTGGCAAGTGACGGAAGTGGAAACTTTACGACGATTAATGAGGCACTGGCGGCAGCTCCGAATAACAGTAATGCGCGGTTCGTGATTTATATTAAAGCGGGGGCTTATTATGAATATGTTGAAGTTGAGAGGCGAAAGGCGAATATTATGTTTTTGGGGGACGGGATTGGAAAAACTTGGATCAAGGGGAATAGGAGCGTTGTCGATGGATGGACTACGTTCAGATCTTCTACTGTCAGTAAGTGATGCAGTTTATTATAATTAGTTCGGTTTTACTTGTTTTATTATTATTATTTAGTAATTAATTAATGTGGTAGCTAGTACTAATAATTACTAATAAAACAGCTAAATTGGCATATTAGGATATGAAAATGGAAATCTACAGGCTTTGGGGGCATCGGGAGTAACGTAGATTTGTGTTATGCATGCATTGACTGAGTCTTCTCGTGTCCTTGCATTGATTTGATTATTTGGTACGAGTAGTATGATATTCGTTTATGATTAAATGTCAAGTAATTCATTGTATTTGTGTTTTAATAAAACTATCATAACCGATTTTCGCTTTCAAAACATCATGTGCATTTTATTATCAATTAATGAACTTTGACATTATGATAAGTGAAATTTTGATATTGAGATTGTGATTTGATCATTTGGAACGTACAAGGATTACTTTTACTTTTCCGTGCAATAATGTGGTGTGGAATTAAAGTTCCCCTGCCTTTGTTGGTGGATAAGTGGGCGACATGAAATATTTAGGGATCAATTCTTATAGAATTAAAACCTTGAATTATCTACAAATTCAGGTGTTTTTAATCCAATTTTTAAAACTTTAGTCCTATACCAATCAATCCCTTAAAGTTTTCACTGCATGTATGATTGGTTACTACTATTGTATTTCAAACAAATGTATTATTTTATTTTCACAAAGTCTCATGAGAGTCGGTCTCTAAATAACTTATCTAGAGACGGCCTATGTTATCAATAAAAATATTCATGTTATTAATCAAAACGCCTATGTTGTTACTGAAACAAGTCTTATTGTAATATGAAAAAAAACATTAATGTTAAGAACATAGGTGTTTTGATTGATAACATCAATAATTTTTTTGACAATATAAGTCCGTCTTTAGATAAATTATCTAGAGACCGTTTTTCAGGAGACTTACTCTATAATCAATTTTTTATGCTAAACTACTCTTAAATTATAATGAAAAAATATTCTATAAAATTATTTATGAAAGTACACTTTCTGAATTTTGTTGATATCATTTTATTAAATCTTTCCATGAAATTTCCTATTAATTTATGTTTAAACTAGAATTCGAAAATAAGTTAAGAGTCAAACATGACATTTGTTGTGATGGAATGAATTAAAAAAAAAAAAAAAAAAAAACTACGGAGTTGTCGGTGGGATAGTGGAACAATTGTTTGGGGATATCACATGCGTGCAACATGTCGGGGTTAGTTTGCTTCCCGAGTCAACGACTCAACGTCTCTTTTAAATATCTTAGGGAAGGATTAATTCACTTAATTTTTTTTTTTAATGAGCAAAAATTTATAATATACTGGAATAAGGTTTTACAGTTTACAAGAGCATAAAAAATGATCCGAAATTACATTCTCCAAACCACTTACAACTCAAATTTAAAAGTATATTTAACCAATTTAAGTACAAGTAGGTCAAAGCGTTTGTAGCCTAGTGACAAGCTGAGATACTCCGTACTCAAGAGGTCACGGGTTCGATCCGCGAAATGGGTGATTAATTTCTCTGTATAGAAATGATTGAATTAGTGATTAGAGATTTATTGATGATAAAATTTGTCCAATGCTAGTATTGTAATTTTAATATTATCTCAAAAAAAAGTACAAGTAGTTACATCTTACTTGAAAATGTGATTAGAGATTTATTGATGATAAAATTTGTCCAAAGCTAGTATTGTAATTTTAATATTATATCTCAAAAAAAAAAAAAGTACAGTAGTTACATCTTACTTGAAAATGTGAATCTTGAAACATGAATTCAACTACACGTATGTACATAACACACTATGTGTGTTCAATATTTTTATATAATAAAAACTACATAACTAGAAATAAAACATAAAATTTTAGAAGAGACGTATTAGTGAGTGACCTGAGAGACAGATTGATATGCTTTATATATGTTTTAAACAATATCAGTAATGTTTTAAGAGTGAACATTTGTATTTAGTAAAGACTCTAATATTTTTCGATACAACTGTAATGTTTGTGTATGTGTGTGGAATATTTTTTTTTATTTTCCTATTTAAATATAAGATTTCATAATTTTGATATCATGGAAGACATTCCGAAAATCAAATGGTTTTGAGGGGTGAATAATTAAGGTGTTAAATGCAGGGATTTAATCGCTCAGTTTAAAAATCATAATGCATTAGAAAGTTTATAACATTTTGATGCTAATACACGTGTGGAAGTTCAAATTGAAGATCGTAAACAAGATCCACACTCATGAAATTGTTTGAATAATCATTACGTGATTGAAGTACCTATGTTGATTTCTCACACGCACCACATTGTGTCTCCAATTTGTTATAACAAAACTACAGGACTATATAGCATGTTTTATAATATTACTCTTCTACGCATTTTATTCATTACATCTTATTCTTCAAATTCTTATGAAAAAATCTTTACATTAACTGTGTTTGATGTTTCACTTTCGTACGTTTCTTCTTTTACTTTCCTGTTTGTATTACTTTAATTCATTTAATTGTGTACCCTTTATGCCGTACACCCCTCCCCCCCCCCCCCAACATATCCAATAAATTGGGTCACACTTTTGATTTTAAATTAGAGAAAAGAAAATTTGAAAGAATAAAAACAAATATCGAAGAAGAAAATGAAATAATTACATGATCAGGAAAAAGAACCGTAGGTATCAAACTATACCAGCCCGTTTAGAAAAAGAAAAAGGAAACAAACAAGAATCAATAATAAGCCAAAAGGTCCATTAATACTCTTATTGGAATTGTAATCCCAAAAGTCCATTAATAGTAAGCCCAAAGGTCCATTGATGGTAAGCCCAAGGTTCCATTAATGGTCTGATAGGAATTGTCACTATTTATGCAAATAATTTGGGATGCAATTCAGGTCCGTAACTCATTCGAAAAGTTTAATTATTCCAAAAGCCACCTAATTTTACTACTTCCTTCGTACATGAAATAACTTCCTACCACTTTGACTTTTTGTAGTCAAATTTTTTTAATATTCACTACGAATTAATCTTAAACCGCAAATGTAAAATGTTCATTTTTTTTTATATAATGAAACTTTATGAACTAAATTTTCATTATATAATTTAATTGAACATTTTACATTTGGGGTTTAAAATTAATTCTTAGTCAAAGTTGAAAAAGTTTGACTGTAAAAAGTTAAAGTGGAAAGCTATTTTCGGGACGAAAGAAGTATAATATAGGCTGCGTTGTATTTCTTCAACGTAGATATACAGTCTCGGTTTATAGTTTATACAGTAAAATTGACCCCTTTTTTATTTGATTTCTGTTTACATGGTATTTTTTAGGGATTCATAGATAAATTGGTCATGGCTTGAATTTTTCAATAATTTAACACAGAGTTACATTCCTACCTAATTTTTAAATAAATTTCCCCTAAATATTTGTTTATTTTATGAATGCAATTTTCATATATGTATAATACCGATGTTCTTACTAAAAACCCCTAATGCATGTTTCTGGCTATAACTATAATGTTTGTCGGTTCATTTTAATTTTCATATCATTTTTGTCTGTTTGTATTTGTTTACTTTATAATATCATTTTTTCAGATATGTTTGTGGCATACTATTTTTTCTTTCTTTCTTTCTTTCTTTTTTAAACTTTTTTAATGAAGTTTGTAACTATAGTAAATACTGCTATCTATCGGGTAAGCACGGGATAAATGCCAATAACTCATGCACAATTGCAAATTACATAATATACGATTAAAAGGATATTGCTCCCTATCATTGATCATAATACTCAATTATACTAGTAAAACACTTAATTTCATTAAAACTACATTTATTTTAGACTAAAGGAGCCTTGTATATGTTTACTTTTAGGATATTTAGGGGCAATCCCCATATTCAAACTAAACAGGGAAATAGACTTGATCTCACTCACTTTTACATGATGTTAATGGTGCTTAAACTAACAGTCCTTAATTTCAATTAATCTCCCAAATTGCAGCCATAGTAGGAACTGGATTCATAGCCAAAGGAATTTCAATCGAGAACTATGCCGGTCCAAGCAAGCACCAAGCCGTGGCCTTACGCAGCAGTGCGGATTTCTCCGCCTTCTACCAATGCAGCTTCGTCGCGTACCAGGACACACTCTACGTCCACTCACTCCGACAGTTTTACCGTGAATGTGACATATACGGCACAGTTGACTTCATCTTCGGCAATGCTGCTGTCGTGTTCCAGAATAGCAACATGTACGCTCGTCGGCCTAATCCCAACCAACAAAACATTTTCACCGCACAAGGTAGAGGGGACCCGAACCAAAACACGGGTATCTCGATTATGAACTGCAAAATAGCAGCTGCTGCGGATTTGTTACCTGTACTTTCGCAGTTCAGGACGTATTTGGGAAGGCCGTGGAAGTTGTACTCTAGGACGGTATTCATGTTCTCTAAAATGGAAGAGGTCGTGGACCCGAGAGGGTGGTTGGAGTGGAATGGAGATTTTGCCCTCGACACGCTTTATTATGCGGAGTATTTGAACCGAGGGCCCGGTTCAAATACGAGTGCTAGGGTGACATGGCCGGGTTATCGGGTACTTACAAACACGACGGAGGCTAATCAATTTACGGTGGAGAATTTTATTCAGGGGAATGAATGGTTGAATGATAGCGGGATTCCGTTCTATCCGAATTTGACGAGTGTTGCTGTTATTTGAACGGCGAGTACAATTATTTTGTTTGAATGATTTTGTTGGAATTTTTATACTACAAGGAAGAGCTATTTTTTCTACGTGGATTAGCTTACAAGTTCTTCATTTTCTTCAATTGCTCCAGAGTTAGAGAATGTAATTTGTATTCGTCAATTGTAATATCCTCTCTAAAGTGTAATGAATATTATTGCATTTCTATATGTGTTTCGTTTTCGTCCGTCCCAATCAATTCTATACGTTTCACACCAACTTTATCTCACACATCTATTGTTACGATTAAACCAATCCACACACAATATACAATATGCAATATTTCTAATCAAACTCATTATGGATCAAATGTATATGATTGAATTAGAAGGATGGAGTTCATTTTACAAGTCCTTAATGCTTACGGAGTCAAATTAAAAGAAAAACAGGATTGAGTTCAATCTGTATTTGATCCAGACTCAATCCTTTCTAAATCTACATGGTGAACAAATATTAAATATGTGCTGGACACTTGGACTTGGATAACATAATCTCAATCCGCACAATTGCAAATAGATGTGGATTCGATTTATATGTCAAAATTGACGCTCGATATAATTTACTCTTGTAACCTCTATGCGGACTTCTTCGTCTAATTTCATTATCATGGTGAGACTTGAAGCGAATTGTTGTTGAGAACAAAATTAGCTACTCAATCCCGCTTTATGCTAACGCTAGGTGATCCCATTCGGCCATACCTCAGCAAAAATGGCAAAACATACATGTGGAGTTATGGTTCATGAGTTATGTCATATGTGCCTCTAATAGAAACGGCATCGAAAATTTGTTGGCCCAATAGGAGATCTTTCATAAGCCAGTCTACAAAGTTAAGTGCAAAAATCAGCAAAATCTCCTAATTGCCAGATGGATTGGAATCAAGGCCCATTGGCCCAAGTCTAACCTCTCACATATTTCTCTTGGGCCTGAACCGAATTGAGGTTATGAGCTGGTTATGGACCAATATATGTTCGTTGGGATTCAATTTGGAAGTATGAACGCTTTAGAATTGTTTGATATATAGAGAATGGAGAATGTGAAAGTTTTAGAAAATCATGATTTGAGGAAATACCATATATTCACATAATTTAGACTAATGTAATATGCCCATTCCAATTATATAAGAAAATCAAGTCTTTTATGATACTTCATCTAGAAACATAGTTTTCTTTTTGTTTTTTTTTTAATTAAACATCAATACATTAATAAGCCAATGTCAGGAACATAGTTATGATCATTTATATTGAAATCGTAAAATTTTATTAATAACGAATATTAGTACAAATAACATAAAAAGTACTCCGACAAATACATAGAGCTCTAACACACACTCTTTACAAATACAAGTCCATGCTCTTTTGTTAAGATCCTAGATCAATCTAGCTATCAATTAACGAATCAACCCAAAATATCTTATGTAAGGTATCCAGCTTAAAATACCAGGCTAGGTATTTTACTAGATCAGATCTAGATCTACACGATCACAGCGCTAAACAGACAAGCAACCTATATATCTCTAGACGGAATAGATCAACCAATACACAAGAATACGCTGGCTACCTATCCACGAGACTTTCGGCAACCTAAGAGACATCAACTCTGAAAGTGCAAGTGTTTGAGTCAGTGTTTTCACAACACTAAGACTGCACTTGAGTCAATGTTTTCACAACACTAAGCCTACACTTTGTAATTGCACTTAAGTTACTATATTTTGCCTTTATTCAACTTCACTAGTTTCCAAGTTGAGTTATCTGATTTAGGACATTAAACAGGTTAGAAAGTACAGGTGTTACGACGGTGTTTTCACAACACCTATTCGAACTGCAACTTTAGTACTTGTTCGATATGTTCCTAAATTAACCTTAACCTAAGTTCCACGGTTTTAGGTTAATTGTGCAGGTTCAAAGAAGTCAAGGGATTTAAAATTGAAACCTAGATGGTTGGTTTCTTTTGGATGGGTTCCGTATGGCTTTTCCAGATGTTACTCGCGACATTCTCTCCTATCATCTGGCTCCATCTGGTTCTGATACTCGTATCTGGACTGAATCTCTAGACGGTTCGATTTCTACCAAGCAAGCCTATCACTCTTTGCAGCCGCGTTTCCTTAAGATTGACTGGGGATCTTGGATATGGGCTCCTTTTATCCCACCCCGTCGTTCTATCAAAGTTTGGAAGGCTATTCATGGTGTTCTTCCAACTATTGAGAAACTGCGGGGCTCTGGTTTTGTTGGCCCTTCGGTGTGTGTTTTTTGCTATGCTGCTATGGATTGCCAAGACCATTTACTGGTCTCTTATCCGTTCACTCGGACTATCTGGCATACTCTATTTGATCTTTTCCATGTTCCTTTTCGAGATTGCTTTAGTTTTGGAGAGCTTCTGTTATATGCCATGGGTCAACATTTTAGCTCTCAGATTCTCTCTTTGTGGCGTCTTGCCTTTGTGACGGGCATTTGGGTGCTTTGATCGCCTTAATCGTTGCTTATTTGATGGTGTTCTGTTTCCGGGCATTCTATTTTGCTTCTAATTTGAGTCTCTTGTAGGCTAATTCCCACCCTCTTGGTTCTATGGCTAATAATCAAGTTGATTTACAAGTCCTTCATTCTTTTTATTCAAGGGTGCCCTAAGTCACGAGATATCATTGAGGTCCGATGGTATCCCCTCTCCGGATGGATTAAATGCAACACGGATGGAAGTTCTCTTGCCTCTGGCTCCTCTCTTGTGGGGTTTTAGAGATTCAAATGGTACCGTGATGGGTTGCTTTGTAAATCACCGGTACGCTTTATGCTTTTGAAGCCGAAGTTACTTGCGGTTATGATTGGCATTGAATTGGCTCACACCTGTATTGAAATAAGATTTGGTTGGAGACAGATTCTACTTATGTAGCGAATTTGCTCTCCGCGGGTACTAACTCGGTCCCATGAAAATTCCGGAACCGTTGGCTATTGACTCTCTCTCATATGCGTGACATGGATTTTCGGGTGTCTCATATTTTTCGTGAAGGCAACACGGTCGCTGATGCTCTCTCAAAGTTGGATCTGGAGGGTTTCTGGACTTCTCCTTTGGATGTCATTCAACCTCACATACACAGGGACATGTACGGTTTACCGTAATATAGGTTTCCATACGCTAACGCCAGCACTCTTTTTCCCAAATGGGTTTTTCCCACTGGGTTTTCCATGTCCGGTTTTAACGAGGATCATGTTGCAACCATGGATCACCTTGATCCCGGGTTATGTTATTTTTGTTTCTTTGTTTGTTTCACTTGTTTCGCGTTGTAACCCGCCTGTGGGTTCCTTTGTAATCTCTACTTTTACGCTTTGTACTCTTTTACTTTTATTAATATATGCTCTATTTATGAAAAAAAAAATTGAAACCTAGAAAGAGTTCGAAGCTAAGTGGGAAAGCAAATCTGATCAATGAAGAATTATTTCCTTATTGGAGACCAAGAGAATCTACGACAAAGTTATTGAGGATATATGCTTAGGAAATCGAATATTCAAAGTATATGACTGGCGGCTGAAACAAGAAGGAAATAAATCAAAGATGGAGGAAAGCGTGTAAAGCAAGCATAAAGGAAGAAACAATAAGGAAAGCAAATATGCACTTTCCTTATTGAAGAAGAGAGCAAAGGAAATATTCATAAGAGAAGAATTCAAAGATACAAGTCAAGATCTTCTGCAGCAAACAAAAGTAACTTACCATCTAGCGTCTAGGGTTGTAAACCTATATAAGAAGCTAGTCGTAGTTCACCCAAAGTACGAGTTCATACAGCCGTTCTAAGTGTATTCACTACATGGCCTTGATATTCGTCTAAGCTTCAATCTAGTTGGTGCTAGAGTAGAATTGTGTGTCAATTCAGTAGCTTATTCATCCATAGCTTGGATTTCTATAATTAAGTTGTGGAGCGTCCTTGTAATTCATTATTGTAGTGAGTTACATTTGCCTTTAAGGCTCGGAAGGTTATAATATATTAACCTTCTAGAAAACCCAAACTTGGTGTCTTTACTTTCTGCTGTGTACTTATTTTGTTCAGTAGATTAGTAGTGTGTTAGTGTATTAAATGTTCTAGTTAATACTTTGCTCAATTCAGTATATCGAAGACACTTTGTGATAGTGTTCTTAGGTGTACTGAATACACTAAAGTACTCATAGTATTCTTCTTTGTGTAAGTTTGATTACTGTTGAGTTTTGTTGTCTTGAGTCAACAAAGGTAGTTTTAGTATTATATATACTCTACCTATATTCTGTTGTGCTTATTCTGTTTGTGTGTTTAACTTCTATAGTTAATACACTGTCTATTTCTGTATATCGAGGACACTACTCTATAGTGTTCCGCGGTATACTGAATACACTTGTTCTAGTATTCTACATACTTTACCAGACTTCCGTTGTGCCTAACTGTAAACAAGTATAGCAGTTTGAAGACATCTAGGATCTGCTTTGTCATGTCTAATCCAGTGCATTAGAGACACTAAGTAATAGTGCTCTTTGGTATACTTGATTAGCATTAGTGTTAGTGTGTATTTAACTTGTGGTTATATACACTGTTTAATACAGTATAGCTAAGACACTGTTTAATAGTGTTCTTTGGTGTACTGTATACACTGGTCAACATTATACCAAATCCCGGTCCATACATTCTCATTTGGTATCAGAGCCAAGCACCTAATTCATTGGTGTTTGGATTTGGTATCATGGATATTGCTAATCCTAATGTCAATAGGTTACCTATACTGGATAGCTCCAACTACGATCTGTGGAAAACTCGTATTTGCTCGCATATCAAATCCATTGATATTCGAGTGTGGAGAAGCTTCATTGATGGTTATACTTTGCCTTTGTTACCTCCTGATGAGGATCCTGAAAAAACTAAAAAGAACTCAGTGTCATGCTTGTGAAGGCTTTGGTCATTATTCTTATGAATGTGCTAACACTCTTCGAAAGAAGAGAAATTCGTATTGGGTCTGTTTGGATGATGATGAAAAAGCAGGTATAGAAGAAGAAGTGGTCCTAGTAGATGAAGAAGTTCATACAGCTGCATTACACTCTCAAGTCATCTGGAGTGATGGCAATGTTGGTGATATACAGTGTTGTTCGAACACTGCTGATAACACATTTGTGCAGGAATTATTCGTTGCAGGTGTTGCAGATGATAGAACCAATGAGTGTATTGAACGTGTGTCATTCATTGATGTAGCTAATGAACCTATACAGAACTTCTGTGCTGAAACACCTGAGTCTTCAGTGTTTTGTGATCTGCTAGATCCCCATTGCTTGAGGGGTTCAGTAGACCTTGAAGCTGTTCACTCACCTGAGGATGAGATAAGCCAAGAAGAGTTCGTCAGGGAAGTCAAAGACCTCTATATGGATGTGTTGGAGGCTTGGCGAAAATCTGCTAAGAGTGAGAAGGTCTTGCTCAAAGAATCTAATTGTCTTAAAGAACTGAACAAGTCTCTACAAGACACCATCCTGAATCTAAGTATGTATAACCAGAAAGGAAGCTGAACTAGAAAAGGTAACTGCTAAGCTTAAAACTTTTGAGCTTAATTTGACAAACTTGAAAACAGGAAACTCTACACCTGATGAAATGCTAGGTCTAGGTACACGTGGAAATACAGGTCTAAGTTTACACCAGCTTATACTAGACCCTATTCCCTCTACCAAAGATGATTCTAGTAATTACTCAATTCCAGAGTGTGAGAAATTGTCTGCTAAAAGGAACAAAAAGGTTTTTGTGTGTCAGTTTTGTAATAAACTTGGTCATACTAAACATTACTGCTTCAGATACATGAAATCCTTGAAAGAACACAAGAATAGAGCCTCTCCTGAGGATACTCCCTTGATTAAGTCTAAATCTGTTATTGACTCCTCTAGTGTGATGGTTTCTGATTGCAACAAGTCTAGTGTTGATAGTACCTGTAGTATAGTTTTTGGTACAGTAACAACTCCAGAGGACTCTCTAAATGTTTTGTCTTCTGATTTGGGTGTTGTCACTACACTGTCCAAAAACACTACCACTCTGACAGGTAAAACCAGACTTAGAGGAGTTTGGACATCTAAGACTGATAAGGTTTGCAATGTTGTGTTCTCTGCTGTTAAATCTAATCCTGCAGGTACTTGGTACTTTGATAGTGGGTGTTCTCGTCACATGACAGGTACAAAAGCCTACTTGAAGGAGATAATTTCCCTCACCAAAGGAACTATCACCTATGGTGGATTAAACAAAAGCAGGATAATTAGCAAAGGTGTGTTGAATGTGGAAGGATTTTCGGCACTACGTCATGTACTGTTAGTTGATGGCTTAACTACTAATCTATTTAGTATTAGTCAACAATGTGATGATAACTTGAATGTGTGCTTTGATAAGAAATCATGTGAAGTCTTTGATATATCAAATTGCTTTGTAATGACAGGTATTAGGTCATATAATAACTGTTACAAGTTTATTGATCATGTTATCTGTAATCATGTGTAAGTTGGTAATCTTGATAAGACAGTAAAGTGCAAAAACATCTTTGGACTCTCTCAAACTTACTTGTTCTGGTAAGATCACTTGTAGTAAGTGGTCTATTGAGGAACATTACAGTGTATCCCATACACTTAATAAAGTGTTGTCAGATGATGCATGTACAGGTACGGACAAGTGTTTCCAGCTACTACATATGGATCTTAGGAGTCTAATTGATGTTAGTAGTCTTGATGAAAAGTGTTATGCTTTTGTGACTGTTGATGATTTCTCCAGGTACATGTGGTTTAAAATACTTAATGAGAAATCTGAAACTTGTAATACATTCAGAACGTTGCATGCCTGTATTTTGTACTTGTATAGCTGTTCTGTGAATTGTATTAGGTCTAATCATGGCAAGGATGTTGAGAACCAGAAACTTGCTCAAATTGGTGATACTCATAGTATCTATCTTGAGTTCTCTGCTCCTAAGACATCTCAACAAAATGGGATTGCTGAGTGTACGAACTGCACTTTACAGGATATGGTTAGAGTCATGTTGAACTCTCTACAAGTCTTAAAGAGACACTAGGCTGAAGTTTCGAATACTGTTTATCACATCATTAACAGGATCTATCTGAGATCTGGCATTTCTAATGAAGTGCAAAAGAATAAGAAATTCAACTTGATTTACATTCATATCCTTGGTTGTGTTTGCTATATTCTTAATGATTGTGTTGATCTAGGTATGTTTGACCCCAAGTGTAAAAGGGGGATTTCTGTTGACTACTCCCTAAATTGTCTTGTCCACAGGATTTATGATCCAAGGCTAAAGATCGTTCAGGAGTTAGTCAATGTTGTATTTGATGATTCTACTAGTGTTGCAGGAGAACTTGTTGCTGAAATAGGTACAAGAGAAGTAGAATCTGTTCTTATACCTAGAGCAGTAAACCTAGGAACTTTAGCTCAAGAGCTACAAAGAAGAGAAGTTGATTCTGCCAGTAGTGTTCCACACACACCTGAGAACAATGAAGCAAAAGACGCCAGTGTGCGCACTGCACCTTCCAATGTTCTTCATACACCAGAAAAGTCATATGTTGAATCAGAAGAACTGGTAGGTGATGCAGGAGGTAGACAAGATCCATCTATTAGAAGCAGAAAAGATCTTCCTATCACTCGAGTGATTGGTAATCCAACTGATGGAATACACACCAGGGGCAAGACACGAGTCGATTATCGACACCTGGTGAGACTGTGTGTGTGTATGTCTATCACATCCTCTGAGGTACATGTCTTTTGCTATGTCTCATCCACTGAACCTAAGAATGTTACTGAAGCTCTTAGGGACATCCATTGGATAAATGATATGCAAGATGAGCTACAACAATTCTCAAAAAACATTGTTTGGACTTTGTTTTCTAAGCCCCCAAAGGCTAATGTGATAGGGACTAAGTGGATCTACAAGAACAAAAGTGATGAGAATGGTGTGATTGTTAGAAATAAGGCACGCCTTGTAGCTCAAGGTTTCACATTAGTTGAAGGAATTGACTTTGATGAAACTTTTGCTCATGTTGCTAGGATTGAGTCTATTAGACCTTTATTTGCCATAGCATGTGTTCTGAATATTAAGCCTTTTCAAATGGATGTTAAAACTGCTTTTTTAAATGGATACATAGACAAGGAGACACTTGTAGAACAAACAAAAGGCTTTGTTGACCCTTTTCATCTTGATTATGCTTTCAAGGTTCACAAAGCTTTGTATGGGTTGAAACAAGCTACTAGGGCTTGGTATGACAGATTAACTATGTCTATCTTGCAGTTTGGTTTTGTTCATGGTGATGGTGATCGTACCTTGTTTATTATGAAATAGGACAAAGATGTCTGCATGGCTCTGATATCTGTAGATGATATTTTCTTTGGTTCTACTAATAAATCCATCATGGATAAGTTTGGTAGCTCTATGACAGGTAACCTCAAGATAAGGTGGGTTAGTGAACCAACAGCTGATTCACAAGTGAAACATTTACGTGATGATTTGTTTCCTTCTCTGAAGTGGATTGCTGAGAATATGTCTGCATGGTCTAAGGATGATACTAGAGTTGGTGTTGCACTTACATTTAACAGAAATTTGATTGATAGCCTGTTGTGTCCTTCAGTAACCCATTCTAACCTTATATATGCAGTGTATGCTTGTACCAGGTACCAGACTGATACCCACTTGTTCTAACATAAGCTTGTCAAGAGATTTGGTCTGAAAGGTTCAAAACCTAGCAAAACTCCCATGTCTGCTAGTACTAAACTGTCTAAGAATGATTCTGGAGATAGTGTTGAAAGTACACTGTACAGGTCCATGATTGGAAGCATGTTGTATATTTCAGCGACCCGTCCTGACATTATGTATGCAGTTTGTGTTTGTGCCAGGTACTAGGCAGACCTCGCATCTCTCACCTCAATGCTGTCAAGAAGATCTTGAAGTACATCTCTGGGACAACCAACTTGGGCATATGGTACTCAAGAGATACTAACACCAACTTGGTTGGTTATAGTGATTCTGACTGGGCTGGAGACTTAGCCGACAGAAAATCAACAAGTGGTGGGTGTTTTTATTTAGGTAATAACTTGGTCTCTTGGTACAGTAAGAAACAAAATTGCGTGTCTCTTTCCACTGCTGAATCTGAAAACCTAACAGCAGGAAGTCATGTAAACCTGAGAGCATGGCTAAATCATATGTTACTTGAGTATGGTTTAAAGAGAGACACCCTCCAAATGTTCTGTGACCATGTGAGTGACTCATGCATATATAGAGCTATTCACTTAGAACATATAGTAACCACACATATTACTGCTGATTTATTTACCAAACCATTAAATCATGAGAGATTCGTCAGTCTGAGGAAGTCTCTTTGTATGTGTGTTGTCTGAGGTCTGGAAATTCAAGTGTTGCCATAACACCACTGGCTAACACTGTAGACTGATTGTGGTGTATAAGTCTGCATTAGGTCCTAACTTGTTTTTTCTCTCTCTCTCTCTCTCTCTCTCTCTCTCTCTCTCTCTCTCTCTCTCTCTCTCTCTCTCTCTCTCTCTCTCTCTTGTTCTCTCTCTCTCCCTCCCTCCCGCTCCCTCTCCCTCTCTCTCTCTCTCTGTTGCATTACCTGAGTTTTTATGTGGGTTTCGATAATCCTTGGTGCAGTTGATAGTGGTTTACTCCGAAAGAAATAATAAAAGGTCTCTCCTCGACTAAATAAATGTGCCCATGTTTTGATTGGATGTGATAGCTAGATATAGTCTGGACTAACATTGGGGTGTATGGGGCTCCGGTTGCCTGCATTCAGTGCTTGTTACTTACTTGAGGTTATCTCTATAAAAGTGACACAGTAAATGAGTACGCATTGGAATACTGGGGTGTATGGAGTTCAGGCTGCCTGCATTCAGTCCTATGTGCTCACCTGTGTTGCCGAAGATTTTGTTTTACTACTGGGGTGTATGGGGTTCACGCTGCCTACATTCATTGTGTAATCATATCAAATAATAGTACCACCCTGTTGTTTTTTGCACTAAAAAGGTTGTTGAGTTGTACTATAAAAGTTTTCTGATGAGTCTACTTGAAGCTGTTCACCTGGATGTTCTGATAACACCATTGATTACTCTGTGTATTTGAACACTACTTTCTTTGCATCATGTAAATCACTCTGCATTTGCATCTCATATAGGTTAAGGTCTTGGGAGTCTGGTAAGTGTTTAGGGGGAGCGAAAAAAATCTTTTGGGCGACTTTATTTAAGAAATATGCAGTTTTGAATCAAATTGTTTCATGAGACCTAATTATTTCTTAAATTTAAATTATCTCACCCTTGAAGATTTTGTGTTTTCTAACTCTCCTATATTGTGCAGCTATCTTGTGTACTAACTTGTGGTTCAGGTTGTTGTTCTGGATCGAGTGGACTGATAGATCCATCTTAGACTCATTCCCTCAGATCCTCCACCACACAAGCTCACAAGCCAGGCTAAACTCTCTCAAGCCTATAACCTAACCTACCCTTCCTTCTAAAGATCTTTCTTTCTCTCTATCCTCGTCTTTTCTTGTCTTTTCCTAACTCAAGTACTTGTACATCTGGTTCAGGTCCTTCTGAGACCTTGTAAATGTCATTTTTTTTCTTCGCTCACTGTGTTTTTGCTTTCCTCACAAAAGGGGGAGAAATGCTTACTCTGACTTGTGCACAATCATTTTGTGAATCTATTCTACTAATGTTATTCCAGGTCTGATATTAAGGGGGAGTAACAGTAAGTGAAAGTGAAGTTTTGTAAAAAAAGGCAAAAAGGGGGAGAATGAAAGTGCAAGTGTTTGAGCCAGTGTTTTCACAACACTAAGACTACACTTTGTAATTGCACTTGAGTTACTATATTTTGCCTTTATTCAACTTCACTAGTTTCCAAGTTGATTTATCTGATTTAGGACATTAAACAGGTTAGAAACTACAGGTGTTACGATGGTGTTTTCACAACACCTATTCGAACTGCAGCTTTAGTACTTGTTCGATATGTTCCTAAATTAACCTTAACCTAAGTTCCACGGTTTTAGGTTAAATGTGCAGGTTCAAAGAAGTCAAGGGATTCGAAATTGAAACCTAGAAAGAGTTCGAAGCCAAGTGGGAAAGTAAATCTGATCAAAGAAGAATTATTTCCTTATTGAAGACCAAGAGAATCTGCGACAAAGTTATTGAGGATATATGCTTAGGAAATCTGAATATTCCAAGTATATGACTGGCAGCTGAAACAAGAAGGAAAGAAATCAAAGATGAAGGAAAGCTTGTAAAGCAAGTATAAAGGAAGAAACAATAAGGAAAGCAAATATGCACTTTCCTTATTGAAGAAGAGAGCAAAGGAAATATTCATAAGAGAAGAATTCGAAGATACAAGTCAAGATCTTCTGCATCAAACAAAAGGAACTTACCATCTAGCGTCTAGGGTTGTAAACCTATATAAGAAGCTAGTCGTAGTTCACCCGAAGTACGAGTTCATACAGCCGTTCTGAGTGTATTCACTGCACGGCCTTGATATTCGTCTAAGCTTCAATCTAGTTGGTGCTAGAGTAGAATTGTGTGTCAATTCAGTATCTTATCCATCCATAGCTTGGATTTCTGTAATTAAGCTGTGGAGTGTCCTTGTAATTCATTATTGTAGTGAGTTACATTTGTCTTTAAGGCTCAGAAGGTTATAATATATTAAGCTTCTAGAAAACCCAAACTTGGTGTCTTTACTTTTTGTTGTGTACTTATTTTGTTTAGTAGATTAGTAGTGTGTTAGTGTATTAACTGTTCTAGTTAATACTCTGCTCAATTCTGTATATCGAAGACACTTTGTGATAGTGTTCTTAGGTGTACTGAATACACTAAAGTACTCATAGTATTCTTCTTTGTGTAAGTTTGATTACTGTTGAGTTTTGCTATCTTGAGTCAACAAAGGTAGTTTTAGTATTATATATACTCTACCTATATTCTGTTGTGCTTATTCTGTTTGTGTGTTTAACTTCTATGGTTTAATACACTGTCTGTTTCTGTATATCGAGGACACTACTCTATAGTGTTCCGCGGTATACTGAATACACTTGTTCTAGTATTCTACATACTTTACCACACTTCCGTTGTGCCTAACTGTAAACAAGTATAGCAGTTTGAAGACATCTAGGATCTGCATTGTCATGTCTAATCCAGTGCATTAGAGACACTAAGTAATAGTGCTCTTTGGTATACTTGATTAGCATTAGTGTTAGTGTGTATTTAACTTGTGGTTATATACACTGTTTAATACAGTATAGCTAAGACACTATTCAATAGTGTTCTTTGGTGTACTATATACACTGGTCAACATTATACCAAATTCCGGTCCATACATTCTCATACTCTATAAGATTAACCAGGGATACACTTGAGAACTCATAATACCTACTCTAGGCATCTTCCAAAAAACTCTCAGTACTACTAAACTCTCATCTTATTTCTACATAATGATCAAAAAGGGTGATGGGGGTATTTATAACCTCTACAGAGACTAATGGGCTAGCCCATAAAACATATGTTAGGAATATTCCTTACTCACCTAGTAGGAGTTACTATACTACTAAACTACTACTTACTAACTAAGTAGCTTAGCATTTAAGCACAATAATCCAAACATATCTAACCAATAAATGTTCTAGAATATACCCACGGGCTACAAACCATGGTGCAACTAACATATTAAGTCCAATACATAATAAAATATAGATGCGTAGAAGTCCGTTCGTAACATTACCGTCCCCTGAAAATAGACCTTGTACTCAAGGTTCTCTTTAAATGTCCCTCAAGCGCTTCCTCCATTCATCAAGTGGCATATATCATACATCTTCAACATCTTGAACAAATCTACCCTCCACGACGACTCTAGACACGAGCATTGGCACATGATTCCCATCATTACCGCCTCCTAACAATATCAACCTTGTCTCAAGGCCGTCGAGATCAGCTCTAGCACGTTCTTGCCTAGAATCGAAGACTTGATGCTCAACTATTCTTCAAAAGGCATATTAAATCATCATAGAGCATGCAGAATCCGTAGAGTCATCTTACTCACCTTGAGTCTTTCACAACTTCAAAGATCGTTTCCAACTCGAGCAATAGCTAGGTCCCCTCCATAGTAGTCAACAAAAGTACCAAACCATGTTTCCCCAGAATAATGGCCAACTATAAATACTCATAGTCGGCACCCACGTGAATGCAAACCATATGGTTCCCTTTTTATCAATCTTCTCCTCCACAAGAGGTGCTCATGTAGTTTCAGAACATTCTCTATAGATTCACCACACTCCCAACAATCATGAATGATTGAGAGTGAACATATGTTGTAGTTGACACTACACCTTGGACGAGAATTCTTATATGGATGCATCCTCTGGTATTTCTTCATCCCACAATCATGAACATTATTCCCTCCACCCTTAATTCATCACTACATATAGTCATCGCAACGACCAACTAGGCTTCCATCATAAGATATACTTATATCTCTTCTATAATGAGGGAGTAGATGATTTACCTCTTGTCGGCTTCATATATCTATCTTCACGGCTACTCCTTCCTCCTAGCAGAGTCTTATTGGCTTATTTGATTTAGAATTGCGAGAACCATCATGAATGTTGATCAACTCGACTCCCCTTCTCACAAATCCATCCTCATATCGAATCGCATACTCTCGAAATATTCCACCAATACCCATCACCAAATAACTTCACACGACATATAATTCTCAATATGTAATGAAGACTTATCTACTACAAATTAAACCACATAATTATAGACATGATTAGAAGTATTTACCTCACTAATTTCCAAAATATTTCTCGAGAATATTCGATCCTAGATCTTTGCCAACCATTCACAACCTTCACCAAACCATAAGGTCCTGTTGTAAATTCCCAAGACTCCTCAATTCTTCCATGAAGTACCCAACACATTCATGTTTCTCGGATTCATTATTTCCTGAAGAAATCTTCAGCTGACTTTGATAGTATTTTTGGACAGTTTCCGGTACTTTGAATTGATCCCCAGCATTCAGATTCCAGGTTGGGGAGTCCTGAACCTTCTGTCAAAATTTCTAGAAAATCCACCGGTTAAATTAGTGGGAATTGCTATTTTACTCCGGGTGTGCAGTCCTGAAAATTGTTGACGCAAATTGGCTTCCGGCCACGATTCTCGCCCGATCTATGCGGTGCAGGTCTCCCCAAACCCTAGCACCTTATGTAACTTTGTCCCACCTATTCTCACCGTTATTGGATCCCAATGAACCACCAAAATAAGACCAGGATTAGTTGCATACCAGAAGTTGGTTGGTGTATATTTGTTCATTCTCTTTGCGCGCCTCCCGTCTTCCTCTTTCAGTTTCGATTCGCCCATTTGCCACACCTGGGTGTTGCGGTGACATACTGGGTTACAACAACCGCTAGTCGCACCGAGAAACTAACTTGGTGGAGGTCACTTTACCTCCGCGTCCTCTTCCTGTTAGACTATGTAAATATTAGAATAGAATATTTAGTATAGTTAGTATTATAGTAGAATTCCTAATCCTAGTTTAGTTATACTTAGTGTTGTAGTAGAATTCCTAATCCTAGTTTAGTTATACTCTTGTCTTGTAACTAGTATATATATTGAATGAGATCAATAGAAAGAGTCACGGACTCATATTCTTTCATGGTATCACATTAGGTTCGATTCTCTTCCGCTGCCTAATCAAAAATACCGTGTCTCTATATTCTCTCATTCTTGTTGTTCGATCGCTACAGTACCGCTACAGTATGCTACAGTAATCTGCTATAGTACGCTACATTAATCTGCTACAGTACGCTACAGTAATCTGTTCCGTTTTGTATGTTAGCGATCCTCTCTACAGCTTCCTATAAATCCGTTTATTTGTCTGAAGTCCGCAGATATGACTAACGGTACCTCCTCTCCCCAAACAGCTTCGGCTACCTCCACCTTCCACCCAGCCCTCACGGTTTCAAATATCCGCAACCATGTTCCAATTATCCTTGATATGGAAAATTCGCAATATGGTACCTGGGCTGAGGTCTTCAAGATTCATGCTCGTTCTCACAAAGTTCTACTCCATATCCTCCCTCCTCCTAAGGATACGGTTATTACTCCTCCTACCACGGCGGAAGAAAAAGAACTTTGGGATACCGTTGATGCAACTGTGCTTCAATGGATTTATATGACGATCTCACTAGATTTGCTAAACACCATCATTGAACCCGATGCTACTGCTATGGAAGCTTGGAATCGATTGAAGGATATTTTTCAAGATCACGAGACGTCGCGAGCAATTACTCTTGGACAGGAATTTGCGACTACTCGCATGGAGGATTTTCCTAATGCTAATGCAACTTGTCAACACCTTAAGAGCCTTGATCAATCAAGAATGTTGGGGCTCGGTTGATGATCACCGCTGGTATTACGGTTGGTTTCGATCTTACGAAGCTTACACATGTGTTGGAACGCAGATATGTCATGTGAATCCGCATCGAAGTTCTCTCGAGCTCGTTTCTTCTCTCTCTTGAAGAACGAGAACTCCAAGCTATGGCATCCTCTTCTTCCTCCGTGCACTTTGATTACTTCACCTGTGATATGCATTATGTCAATTCTGCTCAACCCAGTCCACCTGGACAGGGTAACAAACGCAACAAGCAAAGGAAGAACAATTCTGGCGCGCCTACTGCTACGCCAGGCTGGGCTCCACCGCCCAGTCCCTTCCCCTCCATGCCATGGGCCTATGACGCATTTATCCTCGCTCCAACAAGAATATATACGCCTCAAAGATGGAATTTTGGGTTCTCATCCCAATTCGCACGCTTACATGGAGTCGATGTCTTCGCAGGGTCCGTATGCTCCGACCGTGATTGAGTCGGTAATGCATACGATGTCGTTGCAGCAACCGGATCTAACCTGGTACATGGATACTGGAGCTACTTCGCATTTGACATCCGCCAAAGCTTCTGATCCATTGCTATCTGGATTGCTGAATCCAATCCTGAATCCAGTTCCGCATCCAGATTCTGATCCTTCACCCCAACAAGCCCCTCCTCCAGTCCACCCTTCACCCGACCAACACCTTCGTTCCGGTGATAGAAAAACACAACAGGTTGGCATTGATTGTGGCGAGACTTTGAGCCCGGTGGTTCAACCAGCGACGATTCGTACGGTTCTGAGTCTTGCTTTTCTTGCTTTGTCTAAGCATTGGCCTATTCATCAGCTGGTTTTCTTTGAAGATTATAGGGACAGTCTCAACATGTTTCCACCTCCCGTTTCGACTGCGGGGGAGTGTTAGACTATGTAAATATTAGAATAGAATATTTAGTATAGTTAGTATTATAGTAGAATTCCTAATCCTAGTTTAGTTATACTTAGTGTTGTAGTAGAATTCCTAATCCTAGTTTAGTTATACTCTTGTCTTGTAACTAGTATATATATTGAATGAGATCAATAGAAAGAGTCACGGACTCATATTCTTTCACTTCCGTCTCCAATGGCTGTCGATCCATGACTGGGGACCACCTTTCCCTTTATTGGCGCATCAGCTACACATCCTCCTCTCTATTTGGTAGCATAATTAGTCCTCGATTGAGTGATGCTTCATAACTCCACCTTGCTTCTTCACCGGATCCATGGACACATGTCCTCTTTGCTTTCCAAAAGCTCATCTTGTTGGGTATAACTATATCCTACCATCTATCCAAGACCATACAGTTGGACCGGGCTCTGATACCAACTATTAGGATCTTGGATCAATCTGGCTATCAATTAACCAGTCAACCCAAATCTCGTATGTAAAGTATATGACTTAGAACACCATGCTAGGTATTATACTAAATGAGCTCTAGATCTACATGATTGCAGTGGTAAAGAGCACAAGCAACCTCTATTTCTCTAGACGGAGTAGATCAACCAGTACACAAGAATACAAGAATACGATGGCTAACTATCCACGAGACTTCCTACAACCTAAAAGACGTCCACTCTCTAAAATTAGCCAAGGTTACACTTAAGTACTCGGAATACCTACTCTAGTCATCTGCCAAAGAACTCTCAGTTCTACTAAACTCTCATCTTTTTTCTGCATAATAATCAAGGGTGATCAGATACTTGATTATACTGGTTTCATGCAGGGTGATTTTCCTTTTAAATATCCCGGGGTGCCTCTGGACAACATGAAGTTATCTATGCAGAAGTGTATGCCTTCGATCGAGAGAGAATTGCTAGGATGAAGTTGTGGTACGTTTACCAAATTGTTGTGTTATGCTAGTAGAGTCCAATTGATTCAAAGTGTTGTGTTTTCTACGTCATCTTACTGGACGCAGTTTTCCCTATGCCTAAGAAGATCTTGCATCATATTGAATCTCCCTGCAAAAGTTTCCTTTGGAGTTGTAGTGTAGATACCACAAAAAGGCTCCCATAGCTTGGAATACAGTTTGTGAAGCAAAAAAGGTTGGTGGTTTCAATATTATCTTGTTATTTTAATGGAATGTTTCTACGGCCCGGGAAGCTTTTATGGAATATTCAAGCAAAGTCTGATAAGTTGTAGGTGATGTGGGTACATGCCTACTATCTCAAAGGGACTGATGTGATGGAGTATTTACCAGTATCTACATATTCTTGGATTTTGAAGGCGGTTTTTAAATGTAAGAAGGAGGTAATCTGGTAATGCAAATTAATGGCTGGTTTAAGGCTCTAAATAGTGGCAAATACATTTATGGTGGGATACACAAGTTGTACACTGGAGGAGGTTATGTGGCAAGACCCAGGGCTCATTTTTTTTCTTTGAATGGTGTGTCATGGTAGGTTATATACAAAGGACAGGTTACATGAAATTAAATTGGTATAGTTGCGGATGATCTTTGTTGTTTTTGTGGACATATGAAAAGTATAGAGCATCTATTTTTTTGGTTGTGCCTATCCATCCATCAATCCATATATATATATTATGTAGGTGTAAATCTCACCAAATTCATTCAGTCCTACGTAGAATTTTGTGAAATTAGTTACATTTTAGTCAGTATATATTTCAATGTTATTTTTGGTATGTGGACTACATATATAATTTGTATTAAATCTTATATAACTTTATCTAAAAAAAATTCGAAAAATATATGGAACATATATTTGAATTCTTCGTGACAAGACGAATCCATATACACCAATCCTGAATACTATTATTAATTAAATAAATTATTTGATCTATTAAAATAAAATATAAATTTATGAAATAAGATATAATGAAATACTGAAATTTTAAAAATAGAGCAATTATTAAATCAATTCAATCCTACGTGGAATTAGTTGCATTTTCAACCGGTATATACATATTTCACAGTTTATTTTTGGTATGTTGGCTGCATATATAATTTTTATTAAATCTCATATAACTTTGTTTACAAAAATTCGAAAAATATATTGAACATATATTTGAATTCCCCGTGACAAGACGGATCCATAGACACCAATTTTGAATACCATTATTCATTAAATAAATTATATTATTTATTAAAATAAAATATAAATTTATTAAATAAGATAAAATAAAATAATTAAATTTAAAAAACAGAGCATTTATTAAATTAATTCAATCCTACGTAGAATTTTGTAGAATTAGTTGCATTTTCAACCAGTATATATTTCATTGTTTATTTTTTTGTACGTTGGCCGCATATATAGTTTTTATTAAGTCTCATATAAATTTATCTACAGAACTTCGAAAAATATTTATGTTTATATTAATAGATATTTATATTTTCAATTATACATTTTGATTCTACGGTTGAGCAGATTCCGAATAGGGGGAGAGAATTTTGTTGCATAAAGTTTTGCCAGATTAAACGTGAGAAACTGAGGCTAATGTTTTAGCGCTTAGATTATCAGTATGTGTTCTTATATAATACTCCATCCGTTTCTGTAAAAGTGAAACAATTTTGATTTGCACAATTTTTAAGAAAAATATGTGGTCCTCCAAAAGTATATGTGGTTAAGAATTAGTTTGAGATATTAATTGGGTGGAAATGTACACGTGGGGCAAACAATGTGTGGTTGATAATGAATTGTATTATGGAAGTAATTTCCATAAAATGAAATGTAACACTTTTAGTGAAATGCCCAAAACGGAAAATTATTTCACTTTTACAGAAATGGAGGGAGTATAATATAATATATAAAGTTGATGAGTTGAACCCACCAGATTCATTCAAATTCCATCCATCCTATGTGAAATTTTGATTCTACGGTTAAGCAGAGTCTGAATAGGGGAACGTAGTAGTGTTGTTGCTACAAAAATCCAAAAAATATTTTTAACATATATTTGAATTCACCGTGACAAGACGAATATAGACACCAATCTTGAATACTATTATTAATTAAATAAATTGTTTTATCTATTAAAATAAAATATAAATTTATTGAATAAGATAAAATTAAATAATGGAATTTTAAAAATTAAAAATGACTCATTAAAACACATTATAAATAATTAACGTAGCATCAAGCGTTTAAAAAGATACTCATTTTGAATAGTTTAGCATCAAACTAAAATATACGATTATGTTGATTAGCCTCATATATATATATATATATATATATATATATATATATATATATATATATATATATATATATATATATATATATATATATATATATATCCATACGTACGACCATACCATGTGCACATTCGGTTATTCTGGGCAATTTCGTATATTTTTCTACTATATTCTAAAGTTGATGGTTTAGTTTGAAGCACACATGATCCGCATGTGCATAAAATGATACTTGGAGCGCTTTCTAATTACTTGGACATTTTCTAATACAAAATTAATGTAAAAAGAAATTCATTTTAAGTTGTATTAACTCTCTACGTTTCTTTTTATTTTTGAATTTAGGTTTCGACTTTTCTCTAAATACTTATGTATGAAAGATAATGAATAGTAGTAGAATATATTGAATGAAGTAGAAGAGGTAAGAAGGTAAAGAATAAAGTACTAATAAATTAATTTTCAATTTTTAGGCATGTGAAGATGAGATCTATCCATATATTATAAAGACCGATTTTTATTATCAATTCTAGCTATAGAACTTTGGCCTCAATGTGAGAAATTCTTTCCTTTTTTTAGATTAAAAAATTACAAAACAATTATAATCAAGGTAAATTTATTTTTGATGCCAAGTTAATGCGTATTTGGTTCTGTTACCTTTACAATTTTAATCTAATTTTGGTTACATAATTCTGCCAATGATATTCAACCTTTGTAACTATTTATAAATATGATCAATCAAATCTTCTAAATCCCATAATTCTATCAAAATCGCCACCCACACACTAATTTTTTAATGGGCATGAATCCAAGTAGGAGGACCTTTGGATCTATGCTTGACATAGTCCCTTCAACTGATCTTCTAAGAATGTTCTATGAATCGTGTACTAGACGTGCTCTTTTCAGTTCCAGAAGATAGAATAGACACACGTGAGCTAATTGGTGGTGTGTTGATCTTTACATGTCTATCAACAACATTTTACATGTGAAGACTTTCAATTTCCTTTTCTTCATGTATAAGAGGTATAAGGTTTCTCTTCTCTACAATCTCTGGCTGGAAGGACTGGTTCTATCCAACCGAATTTCAACCACGTTCGAAATAATGATGTTCAGGTCTGGTCTGATATATACTCGAACCCGTTCCATACCTTTGTTACCAGATCCGACCGCAATATTTTATGATTAAGTTAGTAAAAACTATATTTTTTCCGAGGGGGGGGGGTGGTCTGCATATAGTCTCTGGGCGGGGAAACTCTCTTCGATCTTCTCTCAACTTTCTTGATACATAACGGGCCTGGGGGGCCTGATACTCTTTAGGTGGGGAAACTCTCTTAGATCTTCTCTCTACTTTCCCTAGGCGGAAAAAATGTCTTCGATCTTCTTTATACTTTCTTGATCTCCATGATGGGCTGGGGGGGGGGGGGGGGTCTGGCAGTTACTCTCTAGGCGGGGAAACTCTCTTATATCTTCTCTTTACTTTCTTCATCCATAACGGCCCGGGGACAACCGTACCATGTGAAATTATGTTCGTAGAATAATAATTTTTGTGTCTTTGGTGGGGTGACGCATACCACCGCGAGGTTGCTGGGAACCGGTGGGTTGAAAAAAAACAACCGTAACATGTGAAATTACGTTTGTATAATATTTGTGTGTGTGTGTGTGGTGGGGTGACCACATATCACCGCGAGATTGTTGGGAACAACCATATTGATTGTATTGTATACTTTTGTATTTTATTTTGGTTCCGTTTAAGGGATAGATTTTTTTGTAAAAAAAAACATGGTCATGTTACTAATTAACAAGTCGGGTACGGTAGGACCCTATTTTTACATTTTCTATAGTTAACATAAATAAACACTCAATGATATAATATTGGATGAAGAATAACTACCGACCGACACCACGATCAACGTTGTCTACAAGGAATTTTGACTATCTTATTTTCTCGATTAATTTATTTAATCATCACATTTCAATTTATTATTAAAATTAAACTATGCCGTGACATCGCCATGTGTTAGTGCTAGTATTTTTGTTATTTGGAAATATGTTCTTAGATGGTTTAGTTGCTCTCATGTGCCGCAATCTAGAATGGCTAAAACAAGTTGTTGCTTGCAAAGCTTGGCGTCCCAAGCTTCTTCGGCTGGCTGTTGCGGAAACCATTTATTATTCGTGGTTATTGAGAAAAAAATAGCAGGGTACTTGGTGGACAACGGACTAGACAAGGTGATGCCCAGGAAATTGTACATGTTCTGATTTCTAGATGTTCCCTTAATACTATTTTGAAAGTTGATGTTTGACTAATTGTTCATATTTCAGCCGTAGTACAAATATGGAACGTCGTAATTTAGCAATATACCATATGGAACCCGTTACCTCTTTGTCACGGGAGACAACATACAAAATGTGTCATATAATATTACTAATCAGGCTAATTGCAATTAGAGGGATAAGATAATTAACGTGATTACTGGAGATGACGGTATACAAAGTGACAGAAGGAGTATTGGAAAAGTTGGTATTATTGGTCAGATGTATCATTCTCATTGCTTTTGTTAACTGTTAACAGATCTCTTCCTTTTCTTTCTGCTGTTTTACAGATCTTCCATTTATTATTAATCGTCTTATTAGATTAGAATTAGATCTCTTTTTTTGTTCTTTTCCTAGCATCTCCTGGCCCATTAATAATTTCAATCCCTCCCGCCAATTTAGCTCCACTAATAAAATCCTTTTTAATTGTTGGCTCCCTCTCAACCGTGTAACCATCATTTTTTACAAATGATCATGCTAATTTTATCGGTCTCACATGCGATTAAAATCTTGAACCAATAGAAAATTTAGATGTTTTAAATCAGGTTTTCTTAATTTTAACCTCATGTCAAACGGTCTTTATTTCTTAATCTTTTGGTCAGGGTACATTGTGAGTGAGTAGAAGGAAGGTTTACTTGTTTAATTGTCTTGGACAAGCCAAGTTATTATGAATCAATGAAGTGCTAGAAGTAATGCCTCGGTGGAGCTTGGATGATTTTGTTGGGTAAACGAATCTGTATTTATAGTAGAAATTAGGGGACAAGATCTCACAATCTCGTCAGCTGGTTCCTGATGAGGATGTGACGACGAGGGTTCCTTGTGCATTCATTCGTTCATGTGCGACCTCTAAGCCTTGGAGGCTAGGTTCTAGGGATACTCTTTTCCAACTACGATGATAAGGAATGCTCCGTACCAAACTATAAATCTAGAACTCTCTTATGACGATCCAACACTTTATCATGTAGTATGAATTATATAACCCGATAATTTGTTTTTAAAGTTCGCTTA
Organism: Plantago major; assembly: GCA_026545765.1. NCBI lineage: Eukaryota > Viridiplantae > Streptophyta > Magnoliopsida > Lamiales > Plantaginaceae > Plantago > Plantago major. Next base: position 29,680,942 of record CM048843.1, read on the forward strand.
TTAATTCTCCAGTACTTTTAAGAATAGTTCCGCTTCCACCGTTCGTTAATTAATGAGTGAAGATGGTTTAATAGAGTATGATTGTACGAAAATGACATGGCAAATGGAACACTATATACGCACTACATGTATTTCATCTAATTCCTGTATCATGCAAATAAAAGTCGTAATCAAAATTTACAACTCTTATTAAGATACTAGGGGTCACAAAAGGGGTGTGTCATATTTTCCGCTTAAGTACAAATTAAGAGTTTAAATTTTATATTACAACTCAAAATTGAGAACCCTTAGAAAATGACCTAAGAGACTAACTTTCATTAAATATACAATCACCCGAAATGAAAGTCTAACTACTAAAACAACCACAACCCAACCGAGGGCCAGAAAGTTGGTCATTGAAATGGGTCAAACTGGGCCACTATATATATATATCCAATTCTGATCAACCTACATTCATAATTTTCCATAAACAAAATACAGATTCCTCCGTCTCAAAACCCAAAACCTCGCGATACCATCGTTTTCAGTTGGAATCTCCGAAAAACCGTCGGAAATCTGGTTATTTGATGATGTTCATCTCGAAATCTGCTTTTCAAGCTCAAATTTGATCCAAATCGACTTAATCAAGCTCGAGATCATTAGAAACAACATCACGAAGGTACGAAGAACTAGATCTCGACATAATTTATGTGAAATCGGTGTTTATTTCACAATTGTAGTTGAAATTTCGAATCAATCGAGTATTTTTTTCAAATGTTCTAGCTAATATGTGTGATGTTTTGGCATTTACCTGCAATGTTCTTGCTTATATGTAAGATGTTCAACTAAACAGAGTACATGAAAGTATGCTCGAAAATTGGTGTTTCTACTACGATTTGATTGTTTATCCACCGATCTACTCAAAATATGCTCATATGTAAGTTTCATCAATGTTTTGATTCAAATATTAATTGATGAATGGTTTTTCCACAATAGAAGTTGAGATTTGGAAACAGATCTGAAAAAATCGCATGGAGAACTGTTCAAATGTTCTAGCTAATCTGTATAATGTTGTGGCTTATGTATGTAATGTTATTCGTGATATGAAAGATGTACCACTTAAACAAAGTATTTGTGTAATAATACGTGTAATGTTGTTAATAATATGTGTAATGTTTCGAATGATTCATTTAATGTTTCTGGTGATGTATGTAATGTTTCCAATGATACATCATATTGCAAATGTCATAATTGTAAACGCTTAGAAATCTTCTATCAAATTAGGGTTAGAAATTGGGGGGCACCAGCAACCTGCAAGGAAACAAGAGCAAACGAAATGTAAGGTTCCAAGGTGACACCGGTGTGGTGCCGACCGTATGGACTCCGACGCTCAAGATAGTATGCCTGTAGAAGATGAATAAAGTAACAGAGATAGAGAGAGTGATGGTGAAGGTCGATTTATCTTGTTGGACAGTTCGGCTGGCGAGAGGCTAGCTGACCTTATTGGAGGAAGCTAGCTGGCAGTCGTCAGATAGTGATGGATGGATACCGGGGAGAGGCCAGCTAACCTTGTTGGAGAAAGCTATCTGGAAGTCGTCGGATAGTAATGGATGGTGGTGGAAGGCGATAGATGGTGATGGACGTTGGTGGAAGGTGATAGACGAAAACGGATGATGGCAGGTGGCCGGAAGCGTCGATCAGATAGCTTGAGAGAGATGGAGGCATTAGAGTGATAGCTAGGGTTTCTCGTAATGTGAATGAGATGCGTTCCTCCTTCCACCTGCCTTCCTATATAGACTCTTCACTCATTAGAGTCCATCCTACCCACCTCTCCTATATTTCGGGTGAGGTAGCTGGAGTCTCTTAGTGAGTTGGACCACGTCATGGTCAGTTGGGAGAGTTGTCTGCTATACCACTTGCCCGTTGAGCTAGCCTCCTATCTAGTCGGTTGGTTGACTAGCCTTCTAACACGTTAGCTGGTTAGTCGACTGCGCTAGGTAAGCTAGCTAACTCGTCTACTAGTTGGAAGGTCGGCGAGGTCAAGTGAGTCAAGTAGCCTGTGGACTACATGGTTGGGTGAGTGACTTAGCTTGGTGGGTTAGCTCATTGACCTTTGGAATCCAATTCGCATATAAAGTCAAAATGGACTCCTTAATGGACCATGGATTGGGCCGTAGCCTTGGTGGGTTAATCAAGTACGAATTTTAACCAATACAGTAATGTTATTGCTTATATCGTCAAGTTCTCACTTATATAGCTTATGTTCCTTAGTTTAACAGTAATGTTCTCATCAACGTCATATTTGGGACCGGGTACTAAGTTTGAAAAACTCTACTGGGAATGAAACATGGCAGCTAGGAGAATTTTTGGAAGATGGATACAACGTCATCTGCTCGCAAAAATCTCAGGTGTTAGATACTATTCATTTAATGTTATGACTTAAATTAGTAATGTTCTTTAATATATGTTCAATGTCTGAGGTGATAAGTATTTCATCAATTCCGTCAATGCCGACAACAAGTAAAAACAACGAAAATCACTGAAACTTCTTGACCCTAACTACACGAAAACTAAAGGCAGAAAAGTAAAGGATTGGAAACAAATTCGAACGGAAAGGGCCGATCACTACTGAGTTTGGAAACAAATCTCCAAACGAGCAACTACTATATAAAATAGTAAATATGACATGATGTAATTGAAAATGACATTAATGTTCATAGGAATTTCTACAATGTTGTCAGAAATGACATTTTTAAGTATTTACACAGTGTTCTTATCTATTTAAGTAGACCCATTTAAATAATATTTTTAACTATTTAAGTAATGTTTATAACAATGCTGAGTTAATTAGAAACCCTACCTGAAACCGTCTGGAAAGGGTCTAATGCAGGGGCGGATCTATGTATGGGCCAGGTGAGGAAAGTGTCTCACCTGGATTTCGGCTACAAAGCATATACGATTCGATTTTCAGATGTTTTTATTGAATATATAGCTATAAGTATAACCTTTCTCTGCGTAACAAGAGAAAGGAAATTCTTTGTCTCCTAGTGGAAAAGTTGACAAGTTCAGAATACTGCATCTTCATGTGGACATGGGTTCGATCTTGCCCCCGTTTCATTTTTCTTCTCTTAATTTCATTTACCCATTACCATTAGCATCTTTTAAACTTTATTTGCCATCACTAAACTTATTTTCTTTTAACATTGTAGAATTATGCTTACTTTAGATTTAATTAATATTTTTTTTCACTTAAACAAAATCATTAATGTTTTAGCGGTGTGAATTTTATGTTTTTTCATTGAGTGTTGTTTTGTATAATTAACCATTTTATGTTTATGTAAAACATTGAGAGTCTAAGTGCACCCTAATGTTTATGGAGATAACATATATGATGTTTGTTCGTCCCTTTGAATCTCTTTATAAGTATGTTTCTGAGGAGACTCAATCCTGTTGTTTTGAGTCTTACAAAATTTTACCCATGCACTTATTAAATTTTTTGATTTGTGCCTTATCTGACTCAAAATCCTGACTCCGTCACTGGTCTAATGTCTAAAAATTGTTTGGTGATTGTGTATATACACGTGCAATAACGATGTATCATCCACACTAGAGCTGTTGTTAGTCGACACCACACTCTAAACCTCTTAGTATTTTTTTTTTTTTGAACAATTAAATTTTTTTTTCATCATAATTATCACAATACAACATCAGACAATACCTCAGTACACAAGAAGTGTTCCACATACTGTTCGATCCAACTAAGCCCAGAAAACAGCAAGTCGTATAGACTAACTAATTACACTCTAAACCTCTTAGTATATTTTTCCCAACTTTTAGTACTATGCTGTTTCTTACTTTTCTCCATGTTCCTAAGCCTGTTGGCTGTTATATAATGCTAATAGTATATAATTTCAAACGGTTGAAGCAATGCAGCTCTAAAGTATCAATTCATGCAATCTTTACATCTGTATAAATAAAAGGCCTTTATGACATAAAATAAAACTACGCCAAACCTGATTGATTCAACTGTAGCTCCACCGATTATCCTCTTAATATAAAGCGTGCAATAACGGAAGAAGATTGTGGATTGTGATTATCACCTTAAAATTACAAAATAATTTTAACATTTACTCACATTTGCAACTCTCATCGTAATGTAACTTAACTCTCTTGTTAGAACTTTTTTTTTTTTTTTTTTTTTCTGACTGGTATCCGCTACATGCGACTAATCCAGCCGAACTTTGCTTATGTTTGAACCTACAAGTCTTTGGAGAGTAAATGTGTGGAAAATAGAATGTAAGTGGTAAACAAAATAAGAATGACACTACAAAGAAATTAGTACTGGAGTCGATTATTGAATATACTAACATTTACATAACATACTACGTATGTTAAGGGTCTTTATATAAATCAATATGAATCCGCGATTGGAAAAAGAGAAAATATTTTTAAATAATAAATAAAAGGGAGAAACTTACGATAATGGAATTCGAACCCTGCACCTTTCCTTTTACTTAAGCAATGACACATGTACGTACCAGATTCAAATTGAATCAGTAATATCAACGGATAAGATTTAAATTGAATTACAAACTTTATGAAACTCTGTGAATTATTATACTACTTTGAATATCTTCATCTTTAGACAATATTATCTCACTCTTTCTGCTTAAGTAATTTTGACAGTTGTCTCACAAGATAAAAAAACTCTAAAAATGTATAAAATTACCCAAAATGCAAGATAGATTATGGAATAAATTAAGAGTGAGCTCAGTCTTAATTTGCAATTGAATTCAATCATCTATTTATCCAAAGTTTTCATGAAATCGTAGTGAACTTTTGAATAAGTTGACATTAATATATAGTGTTACTCAACACTTCAAAATTCATCATAAACATTAGTAAGAAATTAACCATACGTTCGCCAAAAGCAATCAAAATAACCGACCATATGTACGATCATGTGCTTAATTATATCATATGCATAAGAAATTAGTTTAAAGATGATCTATTGTTATGATATTCGTAAAGTTAAATGTCTCTGTATTCAACCATTGTATTAGTGGTATTTATGCCTAATTAGAAACTTATCTTCAACCATTAGTGATATGTATGCCTAATTAGGTTCTTATCTTCAACCATTAGTGATATTATGCTAAATTAGAGAGTTATCCAAGTTTGCGTGAGTAGTGTACTGATGAATTAGATAAGAAGGCATGTGAATATATCAGAATGCACATGATAGAGTTGAAGAGAATTGGAAGTGGCCAAAAGATGACAGATTCTATAAACATGCTTCTAATTAAGGTCTTTTCTTGCCCTCTGATTTTCTTACTGCCCAAAAGTAGAATTTTTAGTATAGATTTTCCAGTTTCATGCTATATATTCATTCTGATCAAGATTGAAGACAAGTTGCTCTTTTATTGATTACAAATTTTATTAATAAATGAATTAATGCTTTTGTTTAATAGGCAATATTCCTTGTTATCTACAAGAAAACAAGCTACTCTTTTCTTGAAAAGGACTAGTTAAATTTTCTTTTAGGCTTCATTTGGTTTTAGGGAAAATGGAGGAAAAGAAAAAAAATGGGGAAAATATTATTTTCCACCATTTGATACTTCCTAGAAAATCCTGAAAAATTTATCAAAATCTATACAAAATACATTTATTTCCACAAAATAAAGAAAGTTGTTTTTCCACTCACATTTTCCAAGAAAATCTTATTTTCCCCAATTTTTTTTTATTTTCCTCCATTTTTCCTCAAACCAAATGAAGTTTTACTGGTGTGATATAATAAATAAAAATAACAGTAGGAGGCAGTAATCATCATACATAAGTTACAGAACATTATCACTACTATGTTAAGCTACTTAGAGATGGGAAATCTGTCCAAGAAATATGTCGTTTTTGTTTGTAACAAGGATGTGTACAACTAATGAATCCATAAAAGAATCTTAATTCCGTACCTTTTTAAAAAAAAATCTCAATTACTCACCCGTCTGATTTAATTTTAGATTCTTTTTAAGAAATATGAACAAATAATGATAAAATTATTTTGTGAGTATTAAACTAGGAGATAGAAATTGATAAAAAAAATGAAAAACGTATAAAAAATATATACGTAATAAAATAGGAAAAAAATACTTAGTGGTGTTTACTCTTTTGCTTGTATGCATAGTATTTATTAACCTTATGTTCTGTTGTGTTTTTAGTAAAACATTTTTATCTCTTCAAAAAAATTTATTAACCTTACATCCATAAAATGAATACATATCTAATTAGGCTATGTTCTCTTCAACTGAAAACTCATTCGCCTAATTCAGCCCATTCTTTCAATTCAATTCACTGCTTTTCGCCTGGAAATTTCGATTTCATTAAATTCATATTATTATTGTTGTTGTTGTTGTTGTTGTTGTTGTTGTTGTTGTTGTTGTTATTATATCATTTATTTACACACCCGATCTTTTGTACGAAGAAAATAAGAAAATTTATCCAATTGAGTTATTTTCAACTTTTTTTCTTTCTTTCTTTTTAATACGACTTTTAGTAGATCAATAAAATAAAGAGTATAGTTACAATTTGAATTACCCTTCCTTTCTACCGTAAAATGTGAGTTAATATAAGAAACTACAGGAACCTGAGAGTACCATACAATCTGGTTCACATACTCTGTACGTACATCTCTAACAAAAAATCTGCATGTTCTTTTGTTGGAAGATATCAAAACAATATAATCAAATATACTTAATTTCTTTTCATAAAAGTTGAAATATGAGTATTGGGACATGAAAGTTGAAGAAGCAGTTTGTAAAATGGAACAAGGCTGGAGGTTCTGGACAAGAAAGAGTGTTGATGTAAAGTTGTTGGCACGAGTTTGTGCATGGTTTATGGACTAGTGATTTTGGTTAAGCTTTTAATTATTTTATTTGCCGAACATTGTCCATGCTCTTGTAAACGTTTTCAAGTTGTAATAAATTTCATCGATTAAAAGAAAAAAAAACTATATAAAGACAGTTTGTACGACGATTAAAATTCGGTTTTAATCGAGTTATCATTCTCATATTGTTTTCCACGCGGTTGGTTTTAAAGTTTGTTATACAATAATAAATAAAAAGGTAAAGTGACAGAAAAAGAGTAGGAAGAGTGTGAGAAAGATGACAAAAATAATATATTTTTTTAATTGTGATTATATATACCATCATATAATTGTTATTATTATTACAAAATAATTTTCTTCAATTCAGTTCAGTTCAGTACAGTTCGTTTCAGTTTCAGTTAAGTTCAGTTAAGTTCAGAAAATTGCAGTTGAAGATAACAGAGCCTTAGTCATATGGAGTAGTATAACTTAATTTTACAAGTTTTATTGTTTTTATTAATTATTTGGTCGGTTTCATTTTGTAGGTAAAGAAAAACTATTTTTAGGTATATTTTTAGCTAAGAAAATGGAGTCACTATGTACATTCGTTGATCAAGGGTCATGTTCATAAGCACAACTGGAGGGCTCGAGCCTAAATGGAATGTTAGAGTCTGGAATGCGAGAAAAGCATCCAAGAATGACTTTCAATGTTTTTGGACGGGCTGAAAGGTTTAAATTCGAGTATAACGGGAGTTATACTTATTCAAATGATGTTGTTTGACCACTCAAATCTCATTGATTTTGCAAGAGTAGGGTAAAATTTATTTTTGGTACTCCACAGTAAGACATTTTCGATTTTGGTACTCCTGAGTGGTTGCATCCAGTTTAGGTACTATTTATCAATAACTATTTACGATTAATGTACTAATTCTAAATTAGATGGTGGGTGTGCAAATCAGTACCAAGTTTTAATTAACCTAACTCTAATTTCACGTGAATTCGATCAATTGAAATTCGATTGAAACAAACATTTCGGCTAATTCAGACATTTTCAAGCCATAAATCCACTTTAAAATGTTTGTTAATGAGTTTGATGCAAGTCATATACTGTCTTGCCATGAGAAAAAGTAGGTTTTGACCTCGTTTTCTCCCTCGCAGAACTTATATCTTTTCATATATAATTCAAGACACAATATTAGATACATTCATAATTTCCTGGGGTTCTGTCTCCTGGCAAAATTATGAGCTAGCTAGGATCTTGTTTTTGTTTTTCCTCAATTGACGAATTGGGAGCTAGCTTATGTTTGATAATTTATGTTTCTTTGTGTTGTTGTTTTGTAATTGACTATTGTTTTACACCGCAATAATATTTAGTGTTAGTATATGATGCATGTTTTTATCCATTGTTGTCGATTATTCTCAAGGAGAGCAAACTTGCCAGAAATGGAAACTTTCTATATAGTAGACTGTTTATTATAAATACTCCTAGGTTACTGATTAATGACAACTTACTATACCTTCTTTTCATTTTTCATTCTTCTGTAATCAGAGAATGTGATTTGTAATTTGCTTTCTCATTAATTCAATATACTTGAATTCATTCAATTCTACATGGTATCATCGAGATATTGAGTTCGATTTTGTTATCAAATCGATTGATTGCTTCCGCGTTGTTTTCTGGTTCTGGTCGATCTTCTCAGAAAAAAAATTTCCGATCAAATTGACGGTTATTTTCAGTTCATTTTTGTTGATTCAGCTCATCAATGGCGAATTCTACTGCTACAATTCCGGTGAATTTGGATCCTGCTGTGAATCCTGTTTCTCCCTATTTCTATCATGCCTCTGATAATCCAGGTGTTCGTATTATTTATGTTGTTTTCAATGGTGATAACTATGTGTCTTGGAGTAAGGAAGTAGAGAGATCTTTGCGAGTAAAGAATAAACTTTGATTGATTGATTGTTCTTTAGAAATTCCTGATGTTACAGATACTGTTCTGTATGATGCTTGGGAGAAAGCTAATTCTCTTGTTTTATCTTGGTTGAATTTGTCCATTGCTGAAGATATTAAGAATAGCATGTTGTATTTCTCAGTAGCTAGAGATGTATGGGTGGAAATTAAGACCAGATATGCAAAATCAGATGGTCCGCGTGTTTTTCAATTAGAAAAATCTTTGAGCACGGTTAGCAAAGGAACCAAAACTGTTACTCAGTACTACAATGCCTTCAAGCCTCTTTGGGATGAGTATCTTAGTTATAGGCCATTTCTCACTTGTTCTTGTGGTATTCTAGCCAAGTGTTCTTGTAAGATATTGCAAAAGCTTACTTCTGTTCAGCAAAAGGATGTTGTTATGAAGTTTTTAGTTGGTTTGGATGAGTCATACTATCCATTGCGCAGTCAGTTGTTGTTGCAGAATCCTATTCCATCTCTGTCTCAAGCGTATGTTGTGCTTTTACAAGAAGAAGCTCAGAGGTCTTTAACTACTCATGTTAGTGAGAATTTTATGGATACAACTGCTATGATGGTTCATAATCAGAACTATACTCAGAATTATAGGCCTCCTCAGATGAGAGATGCAGGTTACAACAAGTTTAGTAATCCACAGAAGGAAAAGAAGCAGGAGAAATGTTCTAATTGTCACATGTTGAATCACACTGTGGATACTTGTTTCCAGCTTATTGGATACCCTCCTGGTTGGAGAGCTACTAAAAACAATCCAAGGAGAGGTGTTTCTGCGAATGCTGCAGCTGTTTATGGTGATAATGAGCAAGTGGTGGATGCTCCTGCTAATAATCCATTGATTGATCGTCAGATGCTTCAACAATTCAATTAATTTGTTGCTTTCACTAAGTATAATCAGTCCACTTTGTCACCAGCTACTCATGCTGCTAATATGGTGGTGAAAAGCTCTCGTGATGCTACAATTCCTCTGCCATCTGGTTTTCCTAATAACCAATCAGGTTCACATTTTTGTTTCAATACTTTTATTGATAAAAATCATGCTACATTGGTTGTTGATACAGGTGCTACTGACCATATGGTGTGTGATATAATTTTTTTTATTAAACCTCCTGTTTCCACTCATATAGTCATTAGTTTACCTAATAATGGTAGTGCCATAGCTACTCATGTAGGAGATATTCAATTAACTAATGGTTTATTGTTAAAATATGTTTTATATGTTCCAATATAATCTTCTATCTATCAGCCATTTAGCTATTCATTCTAAATGTTCGGTGGTGTTTAGTGCCTCACAATGTTTTTCTATGACAGTCAGTCATTGAGAGAGATTGGCTATGCTGAAATGAAGAATGGTTTGTATCACCTGGATACTAAGAAAGTTGATATGCAACATGATAATAGTGTCATTTTCAAACTTGTATTACATGATTCCTCTGTATCTGTGTCCAATAATATGTCAAATTCTGTTGTTTCTGATGTCTGTATCAATTCAGTTGTTTCAAATGTAAAGTTGTGGCATCATAGATTAGGTCATGTGTCTGATCAATGTATTGCTATGATTCCTGTACTGAACATCAAGAAATCTATGAAAAATTTGACTCATTGTGATATTTGTCATCTTGCAAAACAACACATATTACAGTTTCCTGTTAGCAATTCTCTATCTTCTCATATTTTTCAATTGATTCATTGTGATGTGTGGGGACCTTATAGTATGGCTGATCATCAAAGGCATAAGTATTTCTTGACTATTGTTGATGATTATAGTAGGTGTACTTGGATTTACTTGATGAAAAGCAAATCTGAGGTTAGCATTCACATGCACAATTTTTATAAGCTTATTGTTACACAGTTTAATGCTTCTATTAAATGTGTGAGAACTGATAATGGTTCTGAGTTTTTCTTGAAGGCTTTTTATACAGCTAATGGTAGATTACATCAGATTTCTTGTATTGAGACTCCACAGCAGAATGGTGTGGTGGAAAGAAAGCATCAACATCTATTGCAAATAGCCAGGGCACTGATGTTTCAATAAAATGTTTCTCTCTTATATTGGAGTGATTGTGTGCTCACAGTTGCACATATCATAAACATGCTTCCTACTGTTGTTTTAGATCATAAAACACCTTTTGAAATGTTATATAACAAGCCTCCTACTTATGATCATTTCAGGGTTTTTGGATGTTTGTGTTACAGCAGCACTATTAAAGCTCACAGAACAAAGTTCATGCCTAGAGCTACTCAATGTTTGTTTCTTGGTTATCCTGTTGGTAAAAAAGGATATAAGTTGTTAAAATATTGCAACTGGAAAGATTATTGTGTCTAGAGATGTGCATTTTGATGAGCATATCTTTCCTTTTAAAGATCCTGAGTTTCAAACTAAAAATTTTTCTATTAATTTATCAGATTTTGACAGTTTTGATTACTTTTCTATGCATGATCCTGTTTTACAGACTCATGTGCATGATCCAATTTTACAGACTCATGTGCATGATACAGTTTTAGAACCTTCTAATACTGATTCTTCTACCAGATAGTACTAATGACAATCTGAGTCATTCAGATTCTTCACATGCAATTAATCAACCTGATTTGGTTGAAGAAGTCAATAATTTCATTATGCTGGAACCTCCAGGTGTTGAGAATCATATTATGCAAGCAAACAATGATGATGCAATCAAAAGATCTTCTAGAACTAGATCTATACCTTCTCATCTTGGTGTTTATCAACTTGATTTACCACCTTCTTTAAATTCTAATCATACTGCAAATTCTCTTCACACTAAAGTTTTATATCATATTTCCACTTATTTTGGTACTGAAAGATTATCTTCTAATCATCTTGCTTTTACAGCTGCTATAACTAAGGTGGTTGAACCAACAACATATAAGCAAGCTAGCAAGCATAGGGAGTGGCAACAAGCCATGGATACAGAATTGAAAGCTCTTGAGAGGACCAACACTTGATCATTGATTGAGCTGCCTTCTGATAAGCACTGTATAGGGTGCAAATGGGTTTTTAAAGTGAAACATAAAGCTGATGAGTCTATAGAGCGTTATTAAGCTCGTTTAGTTGCTAAGGGTTATACCCAAGAGGAGGGTATAGATTATTTTCACACATTTTCCCCTGTTGCTAAATTAACCACTGTAAGAACTATTTTGGCTCTTGCAACTACTAAAAACTGGTTTTTACATCAATGTGATGTAAACAACATGGTGATTTAGATGAGGAAGTGTTCATGTTACCTCCTCCTGGATATTTACCTGATGGTGATAAGAGGGTGTAAGTTAAACAAAAGTCTTTATGGATTGAAACAAGCCTCAAGACAATGGTTTAACAAGCTCACTACTTGTTTGATTAAATTTGGTTTTGTTCAATCTGTGGCTGATAATTCCTTGTTTACTATGAGTTCTGATAATAGTTTCTTCGCACTTGTATGTTATGTTGATGACATTATTCTTGCAGGAGATAATGAGGCTTTGATTATTAAGGTTAAGCAACATCTGGATAAGCAGTTCACAATCAAGGACCTGGGCATACTTAAGTATATTCTTGGAATTGAAGTGGCACGCACACCAGATGGAATTTCATTGTGCCAACGCAAGTATGCTTTGGACATTCTTGTTGATGTTGGTTATTTGGATAGCAAGCCTTGTGATACTTCTATGGACAGCAAGCAAAAGTTTTCTACTACTAATTCTTCATTGTTGGAAGATGCCACTGTGTATAGACGATTAGTTGGTCACCTATTATACCTGACAATCACCCGTTCGAACATATCTTACTCTCTTCAGACATTAAGCCAATATATGTCCAAGCCTACAGTAGCTCACCTGGGATCTGTACATCGTTTATTGAGATACATCAAGCAAAGTCCAGGACAAGGGATTTTTTACTCAGCTTACAATGATCTAAAGTTTACTGCCTATTCTGATAGTGATTGGGCACGCTGTGTTGAAATTAAGCGCAGTATTACTGGTAATTGTGTCTATCTGGGAGATTCCATGATATCTTGGAAGTCCAAGAAACAGCCGACTGTCAGTCGTTCTTCTGCAGAGACAGAATACAGGGCAATTGCCTATACTACATGTGAAGTTCAATGGTTGTTATATTTATTGAAGGATCTTCACATCACTCATACTTCTCCAGTTACTATTTACACAGACAGCAAGAGTGCCTTGTGTATTGCTCAGAATCCAGTGCTCCATGAGAAGACCAAGCACATTCAACTACACTAACATTTTACAAGGGAGAAGAGACAAGACAATACAAATTGTCTATATTCCAAGTCAAGAAAATGTAGCAGATGTCTTCACCAAACCATTACCCCCTGAGTCTTTCAACCATTTCATTTCCAAGATGCATTTTCTTAACATACATATGCATCCTGAGGGGGGGGGGGGGGGGGGGTTCTCAAGGAGAGCAAACTTGTCAGAAATAGAAACTTTCTTTATATAGAAAGTTTCCTCTTATAGAAAGTTATTAGTAGACTGTTTATTATAAATAGGTAGGTTACTGATTAATGACAACTTACTTTACCTTCTTTTCATTTTTCATTCTTCTATAATCAGAGAATGTGATTTGTAATTTGCTTTCTCAAATGGAGAAACGGTAGACATGTGATTTGCTCAATTAAGGTTCTTAGCCCTTTAATTGTTTTTATGTCCATGTGCATGCATGTTGTTTCAAAGTATGCCAAACCATTTGTTTTAACGACCAGATAGAATTTCATCTCATCTAAATGTTCGCTCTGATACCATATCAAGTTTTCAATCATACCATTAAAAGGTCTTGTTAAGGGGATAAAGTTATCCAACTTATATATTGTTTGCATGATCTTCTCAAAAATGATATATGATATTCTAACACGCCCCTCACGAGTAGGTCACGGTTAGTCGGCTCTACACGTGGAATTATAATAGCCGTCTTTGGGCAAGCCAGAATTATCATCGGTTGGGGGCACCCATCATCAACTTGGGTTTGATCTGATACAATAATAGAATTTCATCTCATCTAAAAGCTCAAGCTTGTAGAAAAATGTGGAACCTAATCATTATATTAATACTCCAATACTATAATATTATTCAAAATGGATTATTTTAACCATGGTTAACTCGCATGATCTTAAGTAACGCTTGCTTGCATGAAACATGATCTAGGCTAATAATACTAACCAACTTATTGGTCCTAATACATATAGCTTTTTTTTTTTTAGAAACCATCAATATTTAATCATATCAGGAGAAAAAAATACACAAGAACATATTGGCTTAGAGTCTTAATTTTACCGAGTTTTAATCCAATAGGTAAAATTATGTTGGAGATAGTATAAGGTCCTACTAGACATATCTTTGTTCAAGTCTTTTTGTCTTACCTGGATAGTTAAAAGTAGTGCATTCATTTTATAGAAATGAATGTCTTGTTTCTGATAAATAGCTTCATTTCTAATTTTCAACATGATCCGGCAAGTGTTCACAGACATGCTTTATGATTCTTTTAAAAAGTTAATTATTATTGAAAATCTTACCAACATGACATCATAATGATAGTTATGACTTTCATATAGAAGATGACAACATGTGCACTGTTCATTCTTCTGCATCAATAATAGCCAATAAACATCTCAGGGACTACATTGACGTTTTATGAAAATAATTAAATTTTTACCATTATAAAAGATAACTACTCAAAGTAGTTATTACACCAATCAATTTAATTTTAACCAATTAATTAATTTTGATTTCAAATTTTACCTATAAAAATAAAGTTGAAAAGGAAAAGAAAAAAAAGAAGGAAGTTGTACATCATCTCCCACTACTTCCACCATTATAATCATCAAAATTTATATTTTTATTAATTACTCATATAATTAACATATATTATGATTGAATTTTTAATTAACTAAGTATAAGTTTAAATATATATTATAATGTTTATGTCATGCATATTTATATTTTAATATGAGACTCATTTATTTGACACGTGAATTTTAACGTGCACAATTTTACTAGTATATGCAAAATGCAATTGCGCAGGAACTTATAAAAACCCATCCCCTCCAAATAAGTCTACTTAGAAATTAAGACCTATATTTTGAACAATCATCATATATAAGCAAATGCAACATTTGGGCAATATAAGAAAGATCACTTCTTGATCCTATTGCTATTGTTTAAAATCATAAAGCGTGTGAAAAATACGTTTTCGCAGTTAATATAAAACTGTTTCCACCTTAATTACTTTTGACTGGTCAATTTACTTTTGAAATTGGAAATTTTATTCACGGCCAACGTAAGAGAGTAAAGTGATACTATAAGTATTCCTCCATCCAAGTACAAAATCCTTACCACAAATCCAAACATTATAGTGATTCCCTAGAATTTGACGAACAAAGAGCATTATCACAATCAGTTGAATCACTTAAATTCTATTTAAAAAAATTATAAATTGGGCAAATTGCATATGGACCCCTGTTAGATTTCGTAATTACAGATAGGTACCCGTTAGTGTAACAATAACATGTGAGTCCAGTTAGATAAAAATCAATTACATATAAGTCCACGAATTTGACTTTTGGCGATTTAAAAGCTGAAAAGTCCATTTTTGTCCCTCGCTCAATTATCGCCTTTTTAGAAATTGCCAAACAAATTTTTAACTTATCATTGCCACGCATGGCACATGTGGACTTCTATGTAATTAAACCTGAACTTCTATATGCTTACATGTAATTGAATTATGACCGTTATTGTTTTTAAAAAAAACTGGTCGTTTGGAAGTTAATTGGAGGCTATTTATACACCAAAACTTGCCATTTTATCATTTTATTTCAAAAAATTTCACTATAAGTATATACATGTTAATATATATTACGTTGGCCGAGTGTCGAGCACTATGTAGTACATTTTATATATAAGTATTGTTTCTAAAAATCATTTTGTACAATAGCTTTTTCATGTATTTTGTTAAACAAATGTACCTATTAGCATTTGAAAATCCTATTAGTATAGCATGTACTTAATTAAATAACAATAATAAAATAAATATTTTTTTATTGATCGGAGCTTCCGCCATGGACTGCCGGAGCTCCGGTGGAAGCTCCGATCTTTTTTTTTTTTTTTATTGAGCGCCCGCCATGGAAGCTCCAGATCGGAGATTCCGGAGATTCCATGGCGGAAGCTCAATAATTAAAAAAAAAAAAAAGAAGATCGGAGCTTCCACCGGAGCTCCGGCAGTGATTTTGGTGGTGGTGTGCGGTGTTGGTGGTGGTGTTGGTGCGGTGGTGGTGGGGATTGGGGAAGGAGAGTTAAAATTTTAATAATTAAATTTTTTTGAAGAAGTTAATAATTTAATAGTTTAAAATAACTAAGGCATGTTTGGTTTGTTTATAATCTTAAGTTGGTCAACCAAAAAATAACTTTTTGGACCTATATGTAATTGTTCCACTAATGGGGATTCAGATGAGCGAGGAGCCACTAAGAGGGTACCCCTATGTAATTTTTCCTTATAAATTTCAATACTTGCATATCGAGTGGTTCGATCACATTCACGTTATTTTAATAACTAAGACTATCCACAACCCTCAAACTCTATGAACTCACTTTCTCCGTCACGTCTGCATTCCACTCACATCAAACCCAACCAAACTCTTCATCGCCAACCCTCAAATCCAAACAAATTCAAATTTCTTTTTTAATTTCTTTTCTCATTTATTTACCAGCTACACTATTCATTTCATTTTCTTTTTCTCATTTTTTCGAAAAATTATACTTCATTTTATTTTAAGTGTCGTTAGTTAAGTATAATAACATCAAGTAAAAATTGAAAAACTACAATACTTGGAAAATTAAAAATACAAAACTTAGAGAATATAAATTTCAATACTTGATAAAAAAATTACAATACTTGAAAAATTAAAAATACAATACTTAGAGAATATAAATTTCAATACTTGATAAAAAAATTACTTCACTTTAGGATATAAATTACAATACTTGAGATAAAAAAAAACGTACACTACATTAAATTAAAAATATATGAAAATAAATGAATAAATACTGGTCACTGCAAAATATAAAATGACAAAGTAAATGAAAAGTAGAGTAAAAAACAAAGAAAAAAAAAAGAGAAGAAGAAAAAAGCGAGACGAGACGCCTCTGGTCGTTCAGACCCGGCGTCTCATGTGTTTGATGCGATTGTGACCATCTCCAACAAGACTAGTTGTTGATTTCAGTAACAATAAGGTTTAAAGTCTAGAGGGGGGGAGTGAGCAAATCCAACAAGGAAGTCCGGAAAGAAAGCGGAACAACGCTTGCCTACGACAAATCAAGATTTTCTGGAATTCTGAAAATGATAGGCTTTAAAACAATCTACGTATGTTTCCAACTTTTTTAGTACACAAATCTTGATAAACCGTGTTGGCAGTTGAGATTCAGAGTAGTGTAAGACTTTTGTTCAGAGTGACGTGATGAGTGTAAGTGAAAAGTGTACAAACAGGCAAGTGCAATTTAGACATATAATGTGCTGAAAGTAAATTGCAGAAAGATAAAGTACTCAGAGAGTATAGCGGTATCTTAAAGTGGCATAATCATTCAAACTAATCCATTTCGCCGAGTTCCGTTACAAAACCTATTGTTATCTAAATCCCTTGACCCCAAAGTTCTCAACTGTGTACTCGAGTTGATTCATTAACTTCCCTAAGTACTTCTAGCAGCACCACCTAGGGGGTTTCCACAATCTCCAAGACTTGTGTAGTTCCTCCCTCACTCCACCGGGTTTCCTTAATCTCCTAGATTAAGTAGTTCCTCCCCTCTTTGTTTCCTTCACGCCTATTTAGTTGGTTGGTTGGTTGATCAGTGTTGAATGATCAAAATCAAGACAGTGCTTAGCAACTTATTTCACTTAAACTAAATCTTTGGTACTTATCTTCAAAGTTCCAAAGATTTGTTCCCATAAACAAGACCTTTTTCAGTGAATGAGAACTAATGAAATCGCAACGGTTCAAGTTCTTTTTTCATGGTAGCTTCTCAAAGCTCTAAGTCTTATCGTAAGGTAAAAGGGTGTTGGGACTTTAGTGAACTTGAGAGTTTAGATCGCAATCTTAATAGTACGAACATCCCAAAAAATAGTGACGAAAAACATCCGTCGCTAAACACCTAAAATCCGTCCCTGAACGTCTCAGTCGACAGATTAGAAACCGGTCGCTAAATTGGGGGGGGGGGGGGATATTAAAAATCAAAGTAGACACGACAGTACGGATTAGACCTTTTTGTTTTCTTTTACATTTTTCATTATTTCAATATTTAGCGATGCATTTAAAAAAATATATTTTCTTTTATTTTTCCATGTATTTCCACCTGATTTAATTCATGAAAGTATGAATTTCTCCCAAACAGATACAAATAAAATATAAAAAAAATTTATTCATATATACCGAAAATTTGAGTTGTTTTACAATTATTCTAATCTTGATCTAAACTAATTGTAATAACAACGAAAAAGAGACTTAAAACAAAATATAAAGCTAAGATGTAACTATTCATTGGAAACTCATAGCGATCCAATATGCCCACGTTTCCTCTAGAGGGTCAGCTTCTCCCTCCAATTCAACCATCATATCAGTATTTATGTTGCACCATCAGCTATAACTCAATCAAAATTAGCTAAACAGTATATAAAATAATCATGTATGTGAACATGCCAACACACTTAAAAATAGTGTTGCCAAATAAGCAAGTAAACCAAGTCGTAGTTAGTAAATACACCCCACATGTACCAATGCCCAACTCGATGTCACGTTTGACCAGACACCACACTTAATAATAGACGACAACTAGCTAACAACACGAATTATAGCACTAAAACTAATTCATCGTATATAAATTATATACATTACAATAGAGTTTGGTGGTCACCTTTACGAAAAGGTTTAGCTACTTATAGAAAGAGTAGTAAACATATCAATCAAAGTAAACGAAAGGAGATTGAGAAAAGATGATGATGGTTGTTTTTCTTCGTTCTTCAATGGTGATGATGACTATAGGGTTCTTCGTTGAATGATTAGGGTTTGGAAAGAGGTTATCCCTTGTATATCATGGTACTACAACATAGTAGTTGTTTGTGGTTTTGAGAGGGCTAAGGGTGGCTTATATAGTGGGTAGTGGCTGAGAATTTCGTGCAAGACATACCATAGAAGGTGGTGGATCATGGGTCAAAGGAAATCTCGCAGGCTGACAGAGGCACTTGGACGGCCGCATGGGCAGCCACATAAGCTGTTCAGCAGGTGCCTTGCTTCGACTATTGCCTCGTTTTTAACGGCAGCTTCTTCTGGGCCTCTTTCTGATGTCTAAACTTCGTTATCTTGAAAAATAATTTTCTACAATGAATTAGTACTTCGAAAAAGCTACGCAATGACGGCTGACACGTCTTCATTGGATTCTTCTAACTCCTTGTACGAATTAATGATCGTCTATCGGTACTTTCTCGGTTCCGCCTTATTTCTTCATTATTTCTCAAATAATCATCATAATCTCTTCCCTTGGATAATTGACCCTGGTAAACCATCAAAACATGTAATAAGCCATTATAATATAACAATAATACTCAAGATCAAGGCTAAAATGGTGGGTAAAAGTGGTCGTAAATTGCGCATTTCAATGGCTCATCATGTCTAAGTCCTCCATTTTCCTAGAGACAAATATTTCTGTTGAAGGGTATATTCGTTGGATAATATCTAATTGTTGGAGCGTATGTTTTTCACTCTTAGAGATAGTACACTATAACCAGTTTGTCTTATTCTACCGTCTTGCAGGAATGCTTTTCGGCAGGTGTACTACTTTATGTTCTGACAATGCATTAACTCTTTGTCTCCCTTGTTTAACAGATAGTTCACTTAGTGATTTTAAAGCTAAGCAAGTTATTGTTTCCAGCATGGCAGTGATGTGACAATGAAATGTGCGATTTTGCATGTTTTTATACCCTCGTTTTTTTGCCTAAGATTCAATATTTACATCATATTATGGCCAATTACCAACTTCTTGTGTATTTTGTAGGGCATAATTGCATTTTCGAGGAATTACACGATTTCCGTTACCAAAACGTCATATTTAGGCTAAATCGAGGAAGATAAGAAAATACGACAATTCTACATGGCGCTAGAGAAGTTCGATGAAGTCGTGCTACCTACCGTTGCGAAGATCTCGTAAAAACATGAAATGCTGAAGAATGACACTTTTCGAGGAAATTAAGTTACGAAGCCCGAAATCGAAGAACGAAGAAAACAGACAGAATCCTGGAGGAAATCGAGCTCTGTGGCCGACAGGAGACCACAGACAGCCAATGGCGGCCGACTATCGACCGCAGTGGCTCGGTAAGGTTCCAGAACGAGGCTTTTTGCTATCCAACAGGCCAGAGCCTGCCATTTAACCTTCCTTAATCATTAAAGGCGGCTGGGGCACGAAAATTATAGTATAAATAAGACCCTAGGGGTCTCATAATCATACACCGCTCACAAATCAGCTCTCCTGAGAGAAAACCAATCATCGGGAAAGTGAAACCCCAAAACCGCTAGCCGCCAGCCACCCAGAAGGAGGAAACCCTAGAAGCAGCACGAAGACATCGGAGACTAAGCTTCCTTTTCTTCTTCTTTCTTCTTCCTAGTTCGATTTATGCCTGTGTTTATTGCCATGAGTAGCTAACTTTCTCTTGTAAAGGCGAACTGCCGAAACTCTACTGTGTTACTTCTTTATATACCGTGATATATTAATGAATTAGTTTTAAAATGTAATTTCGTACTTGCTCTTTATTCGTCCGACTCTCCATGTGGGATTCCTTACTAATCACAATTTGGTAACGGTTTTTACAATATCCTGTGTGACTTGTCTGAAACGTGATGAGATAGTGTGTTGAGTGACACAACACATTGTTGGTTTAGTAAGGGTGTCTGGATTAATTTCGACTTGATCCTCCTGGCATGTTCCTTTGCTGCCTGTAGACGGCTAGTACGTTGTTTGATTCTAAGTAGTTGGAAGTAGCACAGTACGAGCTAGGTTGGGGAACCTTTACGCTTTTTAAACATTGATTACAATAAACCTTCTAATTTACGATTCACTATTACATACGATCCTGCAAGTTAAATTAGAATTGATCCGAAATTAATCGCTTGATAAACTTGTTCACTTTTACGCACTTTAAATTAATCTGTGAGATAATTGTTTGTTCCTATGCTAAGTGTCCGTGGAGAACGACATCCCGAGTCAACTTTTCGCTATAAACTATGGATTTGAGGACTTTCGACATAAAAATAAATTTAATCTTTGATTATATTTAGAATTTGCAGCTACTACAACAAATATAAATTCATAAGTGCACATCAGCTAGTATTTAGTGTGATGTCTAAGTCAACCTAACTTATCCTGCGTGTTGAATGTCACCATGATGTTTGATGTTTTGAGATTTTCACCTATGTTCAACAATCTTTTGCAGTTTGACTATCCTTCTCTTTCTAGTCATCTAGCTGGTGTGGTTGCAAGATCTAGGCCTTCTCCATCTTTGTAAATGAAAATTACATTTTTAAAAAACTAACACCTATACAAATACTGAACTAATTATTCAATAAGATTCCTCTTTTAAAAACTACTAAGGACTAAAAGTACTACTGATATGTTAATTTTCTATAGACATGTGAATTACTCATCAAAAACTAAACAATTGATCTAACACTAGTGTCGGAGATGGTCTGATAAGGCATTAAGAATTGAGAAAAATGAATCAATGAGTATAATATGTAATATTTGGTTCAAAAAATAAGAATTACAACATTGAGGAGGTAAAACTTGATAGTTGGTTTTCCAAAGCAATTTTCAAGAAAATCTTTACAGTTCTGTAGATGGATGGCCCCTTCTCCTCCTGGTAAATATGGTATAAACTCAGTTGATTCTTTTTCTTTTTCTTTTGTAACCCTGGCCATGCTGGAACAGGGCGTCAAATATATTTCAGGACTTTGTACAAATTTGTAAAATTGAGCCCCGAAAAAAAATCTAAAATGAATAAACAATATAAAAACGGCACGTCATACTATAATTGGCTCCGCAAAACTAATATGAAGAAAATCTTATTACTAAGAAAATTAAGAAGTTAAAAAAATACAAAGTAAAAATAATCACAGTTTAAATAATAACATGACGATGAGTAAGGTAATGCAGACCAGACTTGAATTTGAGAAAGTGATTTTTCCGTCAAATTATTCTACCACCAGCCCATTTCTAGATAGTACATAATAATACTACTATAAAATTTGGGACCCCGAAATTTTCGGGGCCCTATACAGGCGGACTTTCCGCGCATGGACTTAGCCACCCTGTGCTGGAATTGGTGTTTTAGTTAGAGATGACAAGGGCATGTTTGTTCGAGCACCAGTGAAGTATTTAGGAATTCCATATAATAACAGGCCGAATTGTGTGCTCTCCGTCGTCTTGGCATCAAGATTTGCGCGCAGCTTGGTATTGTTAACCTGGATCTTCAAACAGGCTCGTTCTATGATGTTAACTGTATTTTTAGGAACCGGACTCCGATGTGGAAGAATCTTCATCTAGTCCAGGAAATTTGGAACCTTTTGTTGGAAGTGGAGGATTGGAAGCTCTATTTTACCTATCGCGGAGCCAAGGTAGGAAGTGGTTTTACCTCCCTTCCTTGAGTAATCAAGTTTCTTTTAGTTTAAACAATGTAATGAAGTTATTCGGGTAAGTTTTATACCACACCAACGAGATACAGTTGAGGTGAATCCTATGAGTTGGGTAAATTATAGTGGATCCGAGATTGAAGAAATCGATGATGGGTATTGATTGGCGAGTTGTAATTATGGCGGGAAAAATCCAGAACCCAAGATATATGATATCTAATCCATTTCAACATCTCCTTGATTAAAGTGCATAGCAGCAGCATGTATTGTAGTATATGGGCTTCCTTTGAAACTTTTTGACCAACTCATTGAACACAACCCAAAAATTAAAAAGAATTCAATAATAAAAGTTTAATAGGAGTGACATTTTCCCTCATGTACTGTAGAATCATATATACCCCATGCTGTTCCTCACACTCCTTTCCCGACAACATTTTTGTATTATGCTGCTCTAATGATCCCTCTCTATGTAACTAGAACTCCGTATATCTTATTCTTGCCTCTACTTTCCTGAAAATCAGGACTAAAGTTTTACTGATCGCAAAATTACCTTTGTATAATGGGTAACCAGGCCGGCCCTGAGGATGCGCATGCAGTCCGCCCGCTCAGGGCCCCCTATTTTGAAGGGTCCCATTTTAAATTTGAGATTATGTATATATCCATTTTCATACAATAGTTAAGCATTAAAATTCATGTCTCCAAGTGGTTAAGTCTATATCTACTTTACGAAAGGTCTTGGGTTCAATTCGTGAAGGTGTAAATATTTTTATTTTATTTATCTTAAATATTTTTTCTTTCATTATATTATTTTTAGGGCCCCAATTAAAATTTCGCACAGGGCCACTTAAATCCCCGGGCCGGCCCTGTGGGTAACTTTTGTGATAGATTGTATATCGTAGAGACCAAATCAAACATTACATATTTTATCACAAATATCGTATGTTAACCTACAAATATTACATGTTAATAAATGTATATAATGTAATTATAATGCAGGTTTATTATACACACATGTTTGTATGTAAATATGTAATGTTGAATTGGTCTTTTCGACAGATGATATCTCGCAAAAGTTTGTGTTGTGTAATTGTATCGCAAAAGTTTGTGTTGTGTAATTGTATCACAACTATAATCCAGTCAGGTTATAGGCTTGTTGTTTGTCATAGGGTTATAGTCCACTCATAGAGTCGATTTATACCTCACCGTAAAATCCAATCATACAATTATCTTCATTCTGGGTAGTACCCAGTGGTGGCCCCTCGACCCGGTTCGGCTTCTATGCACCTCCTAATTAGTAGTGTTACATGACAAATCAAAGAGATGTATTGATAAGTTAATAATTATATAGTAAAACCTCTAATAAAATAATAATGTTGGGATCGAAATATGTTATTAATTTACCGAGATATTATATAATCGATAAATTAATAATTTATTAATTTAAAGAGGTTTTACGTTTATACATAATTGACCAATAACATTTTAAAGTCAAGTATACTAGTTAGAATGTATATCAGTTATAGATGAAAAAAAGGGTGAATTTCATCCAGTACTCCTATTTGAATGGGAACTTGATGAGTCGATCCACCTACACGTCTTGCTTTTACTGCTATCTTGGGAGTTACTCTACGTATTGCTTGACGTAAAACAGATAGTGGCGGCTGCTGGCACAGAGTTAGCCGATGCTTATTCCCCAGATACCGTCATTGCTTCTTCTCTGGGAAAAGAAGTTCACGACCCGTGGGCCTTCTACCTCCACGCGGCATTGTTCACAAGCTTTACCATTGCGGAAAATTCCCAACTGTTGCCTCCGTAGGAGTCCGGCGTGTCTCGGTCCAGTGTGGTGATCATCCTCTCGGACCACCATCGATCATCGCTTGGTAAGCTATTGCCTCACCAACTAGCTAATCGACGCAAGCCCTCCTCAAGTGATTCCTCCTTTGCTCCTCAAATTACGGGTATTTAGCAAATTGCTTCAAATGTTGTTCCCTTCGTTCTAATTACACCTAGGTACCAGTTAGATCAACAATAACATGCAAGTCCTGATCGATATAAATCAATTACATGTAGGTCCACGAATTTGACTTTTTGCGAATTAAAACCAGGAAAAGTCATTTTTACCCCTGCTTAAATACCAGCTTTTAGTTTTAGCCAGACAGGCTTAACTTATTGATGACGTGTGGACTTGGATGTAATTGATTTTTTTACATATAATTTATATTTAAACCTATTATTAATTAACTTGTATATTAAGATACCTTAATTAGTGGTTGTATGTAAATGTTCAGGAGGGTCCCATTTTGATTTTAAACATTTTGGAGGTTTAATTTCAAGTTTCACCTATCAAACGTATAAATATAAAAAGGTTGAAGGATAGTTTACAATTTCTAGAACTTCATACTTGTTTTTAATACTTAATGGCATCTATTTGAATAATGAGAACTTCTAAATTACAGTAGTGATCCCCAAGGCTCATCTAATTCTTAAAGGATAGCCCTTTCAATTTTTTAAAACCCTCAATTAAGTCCCTATAAAATCCCAAAATTTTTAAAAACTTTGTAAAATTCCAAAATAAAATCATTCTTACACGATTAGGAGGGCATGGAGAGAGATCAGTCCAATCATGATTGCTCTTCCTATTTTAAATAATAATATTTATTAATTTTTATTTAACTTTATTGGAAACTCCATGGATGAACTTCCATGGCAGGAAGCACGGAAGCTCCGTCGGAGCTTCCATGAACGTGAAAGTGATAAAAAAAAATTTAAAAACTTAAAATTGAAAATTTGGGTTAATTGATACTGTATTTTTATTTTTTTTCATTATTTTTTAGACAAATTTATGTTTTTTTTTTAATTTTTCAATGCCTTTTCAGTTATCAATTATTTTTCAATACCTTTTTTTAAATAATTTTTCTGTTATTTATTTATTTTTCATAATTTTTTACTTTTTAAATTATTTTTCAGTTTTTTATTTATTTTTCATAATTGATAAAAATTTTAAATTATTAATTAGTTTATATTTATTATTTTTCACTCACATATCTCTAACAAATCACTTTCACCTTCCTGTAATGGATGGAGCTTCCATGGAAGTGAAAGGAAACATGTGTTAATTAATCTTATATTGTTTTTCACATTTGTTTATATTTTTATTTTATTTTTCATAATTTTTTATTTTATAAACATTTTTATGTCATTATTTATTTTTCAATTTTTATTTAGTAATTTCTTTTTTATTTCTTAAAATCATTTTTCTATTTTTCATTTTTATCCAAAAAAAATTATTTTTATATTATTTATTTATTTTCATATTTTTCAAAATAACTTTTCTAATTTTTATTTATTTTTCAAAAAATATTTTTTTCTATTTTTTTATTTATTGTTCATAATTTTTTATTCAACCTAAATTATTTTTCCATTATTTATTTATTTTTTGGACATTATTGTGTATTAAAATCGAAAAGGGGGTAAAATAAACTAAGGACCTGTTTGTTTGTCCACTAAGGAATTTCAACTTATAAGCTGGTCAACAAAAAATCAGCTTTTTGGACTTAGATGTAATTTTTGAACTAACTGGTGCTTATTAGATGCAATGTCCCTATCTAACAAGGGGGTATATGTAATAACCCCTGAAAAAAATTACTTCCTCTGTCCCGTCCCATGTTACCCACTTTGACTTTTTTCCAGTTAACAGTGTCCAACTTTTTCCGTCTCATCATGTTTGTCATGCAATTTTAATCGCGTTGAATTGTACCCGTTTTTAATCCACCAACTATTCATAATTCAATTAAATTTTGTATGTCTACCTACTCTTTTTCAGTCACTTTACTTTTCCATTTATTATAACAACTCTAAACCAATCAAATAATATTAAAACGAATCAAATAATCTTAAAACTTTTACACACCACTTCACTCTTACAAACCCTATATAACAACCCTATAAAACCTATTAAACTTTAATTCCATCTCAAACACAATTTTTCAAAACCCATTTATAATTCAGTTACTATTCACGGTTAAAACTCAATTAAAACTCGGTTCATTTTAGTCGCTTCCCAGACATCCACTCAATAATCATGACCCTTACACCCAACCCAACCTCAAACTACTCTAATAAATAATTAATTAATCTCTCATCCACATAATTATCCTTCCACCTAACTAGCCCATCACCACAACAATATAAATGAAGTTTATCCATTACCACCCAATTCAATTAATATAATTTTTTACTATTATCTTAAATTATTTATAATACTTGGAAATAGTATAATACTTGAATATAATAATTAGATTATGTTTAGCAAAACTAGATAATAAACTAATTGGTAGCTGATGATAGTTGATTAGGTAGCTGGTAGTTGATAATCTATTCGATTTTTACAAAATTATTTGGTAAATTAATTAGCTGATTTGCTAAATTATACTAATAAAAACAAATAAGGTAGTTTTTTTTTCTAAATAGGAATATTACAAATTAGTGTAACTTTCAAAAACTTCTTACACTTTAGTTATACATAAAAAAAAAATTCCTATAAATTGGTGAAAACTTCCTACAAATTAATGATTTTGTTATTTTTAGTAAATTTGAAATTAAATATTACTATTATTGATAAAATCCCTTCATTATTTATAGCATTAATCAAATCATCCGTCTAGAAAACTAATATATTTTCAAATAAAAAAGCATATTGTAACAAACACTAATTCAAAACACACCATTATTTTAATACACGCATGATCATAATAATAATCAACCTTCTTGCTTCCTACATCCTCCATTCTCAGGTATTTTTTCAGTTCATGTTTTCTTATTGGCGTCGTACCTCCTTAATTCTATTGACATGTGTTCAACTAGTGGGTTGTAAGTTGTAACCTTATAATGCCAGCGTCATATAACACAAGCATCCAAAATGAAACAAACATCATATAAGCTATACAACCACCATTTCAACAAATGCATCATATTAGTTACACAAGCACCATTGTACATTAAGGCATCATATTAGTTACTTCAAGCATCATTCTTCAATAAACAAGCATCATCACAAAAAACAGATAACACGTGAAAGCAGTACCTTCGCATGAAGCATCATATAAGTTACACAAGCATCATTGTTCAACAAATGCATCATATTAGTTACACAAGCACCATTGCACAATAAGACATCATATTAGTTATAACTAATCCGTCTCTAAAAAGCTTGTGATGCCACTTTTGGAGACGACCCCATTATACGTCGCTAACGGATTTAGCGACGAATTGGTCGCTGTTTAGCGACAGATAACAACATATTTTTTGTAGTGTTACACAAGCACCATTGTACAGTAAGACATCATATTAGTTACATCAAGCATCATCACAAAAAAAAAAAAAAAAGATAACATGCATAAAAAAGGTGACTGTTGATGTTTGGTGAGATTGGTGAAATCGGTGGTGCTTGGCGGCGATCGGTGATGCTTGTCACGTAGCTCAATGTCGCCGGAGGAATGGAAGAGCGTTGATGTTTATGTGGATGATTATTTAGCTGATGCTTGGCTAAATCAGATTAAACGAAATCTTAACAGATTCGTAGATTATATTAGGATTATATTATTCGAATATGTAAATATACTATATTTAGTTGAGGATATATTTGGAATTAGATAAGTAGACACTAAATTGTAGTAAATATATTATGCACCATTAATATGTAGGAAAGATTTGAGTATGACACAAATTTGTAATTATCCCTTTTTAATAAACTACCTTAAGCTTATCCGATGAGTTTGATTATCAACTACCAGCTAGTTGTTCACGTAAAATAGAATAATATCGGTAATAAGAACCAAAGAACCCTTCCTCTCCTTCTAAATTTTTAATAAGTAAATTGAGTTAATAAACTAACTTATAATTTTGTGCTAAATATATACCTAGATTAATTACGGTAATAGGATAAAAATCACTGATATTTATGTTCAGATTATAGTATACCTCACTGTATTTAGCTAATAGGTTCGTCCGATCACCTGTTGCTATCACATACGCAGGTAATAAATGAAGAGGTAATATTGGAACTGCTGTATGAAGAGAGATGGAACGAAGCCTGTTCACGTGACTAGTCATATTCCTCCCTACCGTTGATGTAACATAATGACAAGCCCTAAAGCAATATCATCCATATCCACCCCACTCTATTCAATGGAATTCAGTAAATAACCCTCTTTGTCACGTTTAAATGCTTCTACCAAATTTATTATGTACCGAGGTACTATAAGATGCATTATTGTAACTCCCAAGTTTTAAGTTAAATTTAAAAGAGCTTAAATGGATTGAGAACGTTATTCATACCAATAAGTTGCACATTTTTTCGCAAATCCATCCATATGAACAGTTTGTTCGGGAGCATATCTTAGGATGGGTGACAAACTGGTAAGTCTTCCGGTTCGTGCACGAGTGATTACAAAGTGTGCGGAAATGGACATGTGTTGGTACAGTGGGGCCAACATATCACCGGCAGAGCTGTCTACGAGTAACCGCACCGACCCAATAGGCTGGGGCTCAATCGAGTTGTGGTCAGGTCGTCACAAATGGTATTAGAGCGGGGCCGTCCCAAAACCTGCGACGGTGCGGATGGTTGGTCCTGGAACATGGGATACCCCCTGCTTCTAGGGTTTCCTCATTCTGGGTGCCGACGGCCAGCGGTTTTGGGGTTTCACTTCCCCGATGACTGGTTCTCTCTCATGAGAGCTGCTTTATGAGTGGTGTAGAATTATGAGACCCTTGAGGTCTTATTTATACTGAAAAATCCGAGCTCTGGCCGCCATTGATCATTAAGGAAGGTTTAGGAAGGCGGGCTCTAGCCTGACAGGCCAGGAAAAAGCGTGGAACAAATCAGACTCTTCACTCCGGTCGCCTGGTGGCCGCCATCTTCAATTTCTGCAGATTCGAATATGTTTTTTCCGTTCTTCGATTTCGGGCTTCGTAACTTCGTTTCCTCGAAAAGTGGTCTTCTACAATGTTGTTGCATCTTCAATTATCTTCGCATTGGTTGGTCGCATGATATGTTTTGACTCCTCAAACTCCGTGCAACGGCCAATCCGGTGTATTTGCTTGACTTTCTCAATTTCGTACAATTATGTCGTTTTCGCACCTGAAATCGTGAAATTCCTTAAAAACTCAATCATGACCTACAAAATACACACGAAGTTGGTAATTGACCATAAAACGATACGTATATTGAATCTAAGGCAAAAAATGAGGGTCTAAAAACATGCTATATCGCACATTTCATTGTCACATCACACCCCCAAATAAGTTTTTTGCTCATCCTTGAGCAAGGCAATAATGATAATCAAGAAGTGACCATGAAATGAGCAACAAGTATAAACCACCACATAGACAAGCAACCAGTTTCTAGGGTTTCAAACTCTACTCACTCGCTTAGTTTCAACTCTAATTTTATGACTCCACAGCAAACAAATAACAAGTAAGCATCACTCACTACAGCCAGCGGTTACAAGTGTAACCCAATTTCCTTCTAGGTGTACTTTCAAAATCATTACCTCGCGGTAACGTTATGTAATCCTACTCCCAAAAGTCAAGGCACAAATCAAAGTAGTACTCAGGTTGGCTTGGTAAGTAAAATAGGTAGGATAATATAGAGGAGTGTTTGGCTAAGTATCATTAAAAGATAGCAAGGTAGAACAAGGGTATTTCAGGGGGACTTATCCTTTCGGACACCGAGTTCCTTCCTTCGACTTCGTCCTCTCTCAATGACAAATCTTCAACTTCTCCTTTATCATCGTAACTACTTCATCGGTTACTTCACACATAGGCTACTTGCTCCTTTATTTTTTCTTTTTTCTTTTTCTTTTGACATACTATTTTTTGCAGTCATTTTACTGACTCGTATGCTTTTGGTTCGATATCATTGGGCTCTTTTAGTCTCTACATTTTTTGTAGTGTATGTTTTACCGAATTCCGCACTTTTATGCGTGCTGGTTTGGTATACATGCCATCAACCCTCACGGACATGTAGCTTTTTAGGGCCACACCGGTATGTGGGTAGTATCTGTAACATGTCCAACACGAAAACGGTGATCACAAGGACCACGGATCCACTCCGAGACTTTTATACCTTTGCTTTTTTGGCTACTTTCTTTTCTATTTTTTCTAGAGAAAGAGCTAGTGATTTTTAGCACCGGTAATATAACAGTAGGGCCAACAAGGTTACTTTCGATGATGTTCATCTTCCACTTCTCCCCCAAACCAATTCTCGATCATGATCAAAACATGATTCTCCTCCATTCTTTGGAACTCGTTGCTTTGTTTCTTCGTTCAAGCTCGGCGGTAGGTTGCTGTCACCGCTTAAGTAAAGCATGTATAGGATATATGGTGGAGTTTCATGGGGGCTTAAAAAAGCTTTCAGCAGGGTTAGCGAAAGGTATAGAAAAGGATTTAGAAAGGTGAGTACTACTGATCATATTCATGTTGCTGACAAATAAGGACTCAAGGGTAGCAGTATTTACATGGTTGCACACAGGACTTCAATTAGAGTAGCAAGTAAACTCACTCATCAAAGTATCATGGGTCGGATTTGGTCAGAGCATATAATCAGCAAGCAGCGAAGCAAGAAAACAAATACACAGCCCCTCATGATCATCTTACTCATGGTTCACACTCGGAACTCTCCCATAGATCAAAACTTTTTTCAAAAAGTAAAAGACCTTAGACGTAACAAATAAGCATAAATTCAAATTCAAACTACTAAGTGTGAGTATTCAAAGTTATTACAGACCGAGCAAGTAATAGTCAAATTCCTCCCCCAAACCTAGTCAAAAGCAGACAGAGAAACTAGGAAAGTAAAGAGAAAAAGAAAAGATACTCCCCTCTCAGTGTTGTTTCTTCCAATCCAGATGGTGGTTTAGGATGAAGATCCTCCAGGAGGCGGTGGAGGATAAAATCCTTGATAGCCTTGATAGTACAACGATGGATCGACCTCGGGCGGTGGATAGAGCTGCGATGGTGGGTAATAAGGTGGATACTCAAAGTGACCATACCCGTCGATGTTTTCTTGCTGGAAAGAGATCTGCTCATAGTTGTGTAGGTAGGTAACATGATTATTCCACTCCGACCTCCGGCCCATTTCGTTCATTTCATCTCACCTTCGCGCACTCCCTTGACTCCCCATCTGATAGTTGTTCACAAATTCGTTGAATGAATTCATGTCAAAAGCTCCTTGCGGTTGATCCGTTACTCCTCTTCTTCTAAGTTCAGCTTTGGCAGCCTTCTCGTGCATCTCAAGGAGGTGGATGGTACTGTCTTCATCAAAAGGTTCTATGAGCCGAGCGAATCCTGACTCACTAGCAGGAACCCCATTCTTCTTGCATATTGCGGTGATAAGACCGGAAAATGGCAGGTTCCTTCTTTTGTTCTCTTTTACCAGTTGCATTTCCTTCATGATAGTTCTTCCAACATCAATGTAGTGACCCTCCATAATCACGTAGACAAGTTTGTCTACGTCATCCTTAAGCCCTTCGTGGTGTAGGGTTGGCTTCAAGTTGGTCTCTACAAAGTGCATCCAAAACCTTGCTCTTCCGTTGAGCGTAGCCCTCGGGATGGATAATCCCACTACATCCTCTCTAAATCTTTCTCTGAGTAATACCCTTGGGATGTTTAGTAGGATGTCTCTGTCCTTCAACTCGTGATATGTCGGTTCCTTGTATTCTCCATGAATGTGCTCCTCGGGTATGTTGAAGAATTCATTGATAGCTCCCGGCCCAAATATTAACTCTACCCTCGTATGGTGATGGGGTGATCTAGAAGTGCATCCTCTGGCTTTTTAATCTTCAGTTAGAAGTACTCCGCGTAGAACTCCCGGACTATCTCTATGTCGTACCCTTGGAGGATGGAAGTGAAGGTTCCCCAAAGAAAGAGATTCAAAACGTCGTGTATCCAATTTAGGGCAGGGTTCATTCCCCATCCGATATCTATGTTCCTCTCGGGAATTACTCCTCGATCGCTATTGACCAATAGCCAACAACGAGATTTGCTTGAAAGGGTCGCCGATGCCACTTTATTTCCTTTCTTTGCTCTCTTAGTGCTTGGTTCACCTACATCTTTTCCTCCTTTGGTTCTTCCCATAGTACCTAGGCGAAAAGTGTGTGAGATAGCATGTTTGGAGTTAAACCAATTCTAAAGCTTACATGAAAATCCAATGGGGTTTCTCCTCCCCCAAACCTAATGTATGGCACAATGCGTATGCAAGATTATAGCTTGTAATAAGATCAATAGCCACTTCAAGATAATGCAAGAACTAGGCATGTAACTCAAGTTTTCAAATTGTGTCAAACAACAAGTTGAAAGGCAAATTGTAATGTAGTCTCCATCCTATGAGCATATGACGATGCAAACATGTTTTCTAAGCATACTTCAACAAGTTAAGACCATGTAAGTAATCAAGAGAGAAAGGGGTCGACAAAGGAGTTTGTTCTATTGAGACATTTTATCGAACACTTGGTAGGTAAGAACAAAAACCTTCAAATTCTCAATCGATTTGTCAAATCTCCACCAAGCAAGTGTTAATGTATTGAATACTAAAAGTAAGCATGTATCCACATATCTCAAACATCAACAAATCAATCAGTTGAAGCACATAATTGCAAAGCACTCAAGAAGCAAGAAGAAAGTGCAAGCAAAGAGTTGTATGATATAAACAATGAATTGAAGATGTAATGAAGATAATAATGAGTAGAAATCACTTACTTGATGTTGATGATGGATGGGTAAGCTGATAATGCAATGGGGATGATAGAATTATAGAGCAAGTGAAGATTTTTGGAAGAGAAATGAGTGGAAAGAGGAAAAAACATTTTGGGATTTAAAAAGGGGAAGGAGTGAGCTGCAAGAAGCTCACTGCGGTCCATTGGCGACCCCAGTGAGGCTGCTACCTCACTGCCCCTCATACGCGATAAATCGTGTGTTTTCGATTCTTTTTTGTTTTTTCGTTTTTTCAAAAAGTAAACATAATAAATAAGAAATTTTGAAAAGTTTTCGAATAATAATTTTGGCACAGAAAACGAGAAAAAGATGAAAATTGAAAATGCGAGTGTAATTGCGTAAAAGTAAACGTAACCTTGGGTTGTCTCCCAAGAAGCGCTTGTTTAAGGTCTTATAGCTCGACTCCTGGTTGATAAACTCAGTTGTTGGGGTGAGTCCCCCGATCTTTATTAAAGTGATTCTCAGAGAGTTGCTCTATTCCTTCTCTTCTCGTGTCGGCTTCATCCCCCTCCTAGTTCGATTTCAATGATCACTGAATCTAGGTCGTATCCTTCCTCCGGGTGCCTCATCCGACCAAATTCACGATCGAATACAGATCTTTCCTGCTGGTTATATGCAAGCTCGTTCATATCCCATCTAACCTCATATGTATGTCTTTCATTTTGTTGAAGACGTTCCTCAATCCTCACGAATCTTTCCCCAGCTCCTCCGAATGTAGTTCCAATCCTACGATGTCTTCTCCTTGTCCTCTTATGGTAACCTCCATCCTCATCATTTCTTTCATTAAGAAGTCAACCTTCCCTTCTAGTTCCGTCAGCTGCTGTTGGACAGGGGAATCTGATGCTCTTCCCGGTATTGGCATTAGGGGTTGGCCCACCGCTTCTCTCGCGGGGTGGTTGATATGATTGACTGGCGGGTTTGTTGCCTGAATATAGTATGCTTCCTCAGTTGAGGTTGTCCTTGAAGGTGCTCTCCTTTTCCCTATTCCTTTATGTTTGGAGTTTTCACTTATGTTTTTGCATACCTCCCAAATCCTCCTTGGCGCTACGTTCAGCAGGTTTCCTTGACATGCCTCATCGATGAGTGCCTGGCTAACAGAGTCAATTCCCCTGTAAAAGTTTGTTGACCTTGTCGAACGTTCCATATGAGTGTGTTGGGCAGTTGTCAAGTAAATCCTTATATCTCTCCCACGCTTCGTGAAAGGTTTCTCCATCAAATTGGTTGAAGTTCTGGATTTGGTTCTTCAGGTCAGATGTCTTCTTAAGTGGGAAGTACCTGAGAATAAACTTATTGACCACTTCGTCCCATATATTCACTGTCTGGTGGTAGTGACGACCATAACCAATCCTTTGCCTTGTCCTTGAGGCAATTAAGGAATGTTCTTCTTCGAAGCTGACATTCTGTGAGCCCACTGAGTGGTATACCCCCAACTACTGTGTAGAACTCCCTAAGAAAGTGCATCGTGTTTTCAGCCGGGTTCCCATAGAAGTGCGGTAGTTGGTTCAGATGAGTGTCCTTTAGGTCATATTCTCTTGCAACTCTCTCAAGATAGATGCTCGGGGTATGTGGTGTAAATCTCGGCATAACATAGTCGCGCATGGGTCTGTCTCCTTCATCCAGTAGTTCCACCCTTGTGTGGTTATCCCTTTTTCTGCTCTCATCTAATCTCAGTCTTTCCTCGGCTATCCTTAGCCTTTCTTGTTCTAGTTCTTCTCTCTCGGTTTTAATCTCGAGATGAACCTTGAGCAGCTCTTCAAGTTTACACATCGGAACGTAACCAGGGTGAGTCTCATTGTCAGTACCTTCCCTGTTTGCGTCACTAGGCGATTCCATATTTTTCCTGTTTAGTAAGAACACTAACAAACGACTATTGCAGATACGAATAGAAAATATTACAAAGATAATAAACAGAAATCTAAAGTTACTTATTTTTGGATTTTTTGATAAGAAAGCAAACTAATTCGGAAAAGAAAATATTTTTGGGTTTTTGCTGTGGAGGTCGATTCCCACAGGTTTTTATAATTTTTTTGGGTTTATGCTATACGAATTAAAGGACAGTGCGTAAATTAAAAAGCAAAAGAAAGATTTCAACTTATCTCGGACGATCGAAACTTGCTTGAGCGGTCAAGTGTCCCCAGCAGCGGCGCCAAATTTTGATATGCACTCAG
The DNA here is from genome assembly GCA_026545765.1 of Plantago major. Lineage (NCBI taxonomy): Eukaryota > Viridiplantae > Streptophyta > Magnoliopsida > Lamiales > Plantaginaceae > Plantago > Plantago major. The sequence goes on from CM048843.1 coordinate 29,716,348, forward strand.
AGATTTTGATTTTCGTTGTAGAACCTGTAATCCCTAAATACAATCAAAGATTAAATTTATATGCCGGAAGTCCTCAAATCCACAGTTTATAGCAGAAAACAGACTCGAGATGTCGTTCTCCACGGACACTTAACATAGGAACAAGCAAATATCGTAATTAAATTATATGCATATAGTAAACAAGATGATTGCAGATAGATTGATTGAAATCGTAGTAAACCCTAATTATTTGAGATGAAATCGTTGGTGAGAAGATGTAAAGGATCCCCGACCTCCCTCTACTATGCTACTCTCAACTACTTAGAATCAAACAACGTACTAGCCGTCTACAGGCAGCAAAGAAACGTGCCAAAAGGATCAAGTCGTAGTTAATCTAGACACCTTCACTTATACCAACAATGTGTTGTGTCACTCAACACACTATCTCGTCACGTTTTCAGACAAATCACACAGGATAATATAAAGTCCATTACTAAGTCGTAGTTAGTAAGGATTTCCCACATAAAGAGTCGGGCGAATAAAGAACAAGTACGAAATTACGTTTTACAACTAATTCATTAATATATCACGGTATATAAAGAAGTAGCAAAAGCAAAGTTACGGCGGTTCGTCTTTACAAGAGAAAATTACCTACTCATAGTATCTAAAGACAGGAATCGAAAATAACAAAGAAAAGAAGAAGAAGAAGCTTAGTCTCTGATGTCTTCGTGCTGCTTCTAGGGTTTCCTTCTTCTGGGTGCCTGACGGCCAGCGATTTTGGGGTTTCACTTCCCCGAGAACTAGTTCTCTCTCAGGAGAGCTGCTTTATGAGCGGTGTAGAATTATGAGACCCCTGAGGTCTTATTTATAATGAAAAATCCGAGCTATGGTCGCCATTGATCATTAAGGAAGGTTTAGGAAGGCGAGCTCTAGCCTGACTGTTGGTCCAGATAACGACAAAGTAAAAGACTAGGAGGGGGGGAGGGGTGAATAATCTTTTAAAACTTTTGACGATAAAACAGTTTTTCAGATACTTGTGAAGGTATCTGATACTTAATCTCAGAGAGCGGAAGTCTTTTCAGATAAGTGCACGTGCTCAGCAAGCTATAATGTGTATAAGTACTCAGCAAGTATAAAGTAATACAGAAAGTAAGTGCAGTAAGTAAATAACATAAAGCTTTATAGTGGTATCTGAGGGTGGCGTAATCCCTCAACTAATCCACTCGCCCTTTCTCAGGACTTGAATCTACTAAGATAAGAAGTTGAGTTTCCCTTACAAAATCCTATCTCTTGATCCCTTTAACACTAGGTTCCCAACCAAGTGTTCCCCCTGAATTATTTTCTGGTTTTCCCAACCAAGTACTTCCTCTACTCAGTTAGGGGTGATCATAAAATCCGAAATCCGATCCAAAAATCCGATCCAATCCGATCCGATCCGATGTATTCAGATCGGATTACGGATTATGATATTTTAGATCCGAAGATTTTCGGATTAATTCGATCCGATCCGTCGGATTAATCCGAAAATCCGAATTAATTAATTAATTAATATATATATATATATATATATATATATATATATATATATATATATATATATATATATATATATATATATATATATATACACACACACACACACACACTATTTTAAAAGAGAACTACCCAAAGGTAGTTGTTACACCAATCAATTTAATTTTGACCAATTAAAGTAATTTTGACTCCGAATTTCATATATAAAAATAATGTTAAAAAGAAAAAGAAAAAGTAAGGGAGTTGTAAATCATCTCCCACTACTCCCACCCATTATAATCACCAAAACTTATATTTTCATTAATAACTCATATAACATAATTCTATATTATAATTGAATTTATAACTAATTATAAGTTTAAATATATATTATATTATTTATGTCATGCATAAATAATTTTACTATGAGACACTCATCTATTTGGCATGGCACGTGAATTTTCATGTGCACAATTTTACTTTTATATATATATATATGTATATATATATATATATACATATATATATATATATACATATATATATATATATATATATAAATATAGATATATATATATACATGTATATATATATATCTATATATACATGTATATATATATAGTTTTTTCAAGGTATCTGAGGACACAATTTTCCTTAGTCTTCAGCAATCTTGTGGAGTCTTCTGATCTTCAATAAAAGAGTTCTTCTGCTGGATGCTTCCTTCTTGGTCTTCTTTAAAAATATAAAAATTACATTCAGAGACCTAACATCCTATACATGATTTGCTAGACTAACATACTCAGTAAGTTTCCTCTTTTACAATGTTCAAGTGAACTAAGAGTACTTGTTATCTTTCTGAGCTAAGTCATTATGGTTTACTGATCAAAATCTAAACATATATTCCTAACACTGACAGGCCAGGAAAAAGCCTGGAACAAATCAGACTCTTCACTGCGGTTGCCTGGTGGCCACAGAGAGGCCTTTTGCGGTCCCCTGGTGGCCGCCATCTTCGATTTCTGCAGATTTGAATCTGTTTTCTTCGTTCTTCGATTTCGGGCTTCGTAACTTCGTTTCCTCGAAAAGTGGTCTTCTACAATGTTGTCGCATCTTCAATTTATGTTCGCATTGGTTGGTCGAATGACATGTTTTGACTCTCCGAACTCCGTGCAACGGCCAATCCGGCGTATTTGCTTAACTTTCTCGATTTCGCACAATTATGTCGTTTTCGCGCCTGAAATGGTGCAATTCCTCAAAAGCGCGATCATGACCTACAAAATACACACGAAGTTGGTAATTGACCATAAAACGATACAAATATTGAATCTAAGGCAAAAAATGAGGGTCTAAAAGCATGTTTTATCGCACATTTCATTGTCACATCACATGCGTAACTGTGTCGGCCCAAAGGGTCGGGCTTGATGGATTAGTGGTGGGTCGTCATACTTTGTCCTCACTCGTTCGTGAACTGGAAGACTTCTCAGTTTGTCACCCATCCTAAGATGAGGTTTTCTACCGTCATTCAACTTATTGCCCTGACTATTGTTAGTCAAGGTGTCGACACGTGATGCGTGTCCATTGATCTCTATCGCCCTCAACCACTGCTCTCCATCGCCTTCAACCGCTACTTGCTACTATATTTAGAAATATACACTTCTCCACTAATTTCTAATAAAAAATATCTAAACACATACTTACATAACATTTATAATTTATAACTATATACATTAAAATTACAATTACAAACAACACAAAGTCTCATAAGAGTAGGTCCGTCTCTAGATAAATTATCTAGACAACGTCTCTCAGGAGACTTACTCTACAAACAAATATGCACATCACCTATTCCTAATCAGTAAAAACATTGAAATTTGATAAACCCTAACTTAAAACTGAAATCCAATTCATACGTATAGTTGATACGGAAATATGTCAAATCCGTTAAGGACGCTTTAAGGGCGTGTCCTATGGCGCACTAAGGTCTCTGAGACCAATTCACAGAAGATCCGGCCCTAAGTGGTCCGACCCCAATGATTCTAGGGTCCGACCCTCTAACGTGATAAGGACACTGGAATGTGGCACAAGGAAGATTATGGTCCGGACCCAACTTGTCCGACCCAGACTCATCACGTGACCCACCACTCGTGCTGAATAAGCAATTAAAGGGAAACCAAACGTCCAACACTAGCCTAGGACCGGATGACCTCCGGGTCGGACGCCTCACCACAGAAGACCAAGTGTACAAGTCCAACAAGATGAGATTCAGACTGGACCATTACCTCAGACCTTCAGACTTGTAGTAGGATAACTTAATCTTTTCTAAGCAACACGATTTGAGGGATCCGGACCCGGACCCCCGACTCGGACAAAGTCCCGAGGACCAGGACACGGAGGATCACATAAGGGCATACACGTATAACACTACAAGAATTTTCGGTTTTAGAGATGGAATTTAGCGACGGATAAATAGCGACGAATCGCTACTTTTAGCGACGGATTAGAGACGGATTGAGCAATTTGCTCAATCCGTCTCTAAATAGGGACGGATTAACTGTCCGTCGCTAATTACAGACGGATAAATTTATCCGTCGTTATCCGTCTCTAATTAAGTTGACCAAAAAAATTAAAAAAAAAAGAAAGAAAATTTAGCGATGGATAGATCTATCCGTCACTAATTAGCGACGGATAAATCTATCCGTCGCTAAAACCCTAATATACCCACCCTTTCACCAGATCCAGATCTGCCTCCATTCTTCCACCATCTCCTTCCTCCCTCTTCCTCCACCACCACCATCTCCCTTCCTCCACCACCTCTCCTTCCACCACCACCACCCGCCTTCCTCTCCTCCACCACCACCCGCCTTCCACCTCCACCACCACTGACTCGCTCTCCTCCACCACCTCCCGCCTTCCACCTCCACCACCACCCGCACACCTCTCCTCCACCACCACTACCCGTCAACCACCACCACTGCCTCCCTCTCCACCACCGCCCGCCTTCCACCTCCACCACCACTGCCTCCACTACCACCCGTCCTCCACCACCACCCACACACCTCTCCTCCACCACCACTACCCGTCAACCACCACCACTGCCTCCACCACCACCACCGTCCACTCCTTCCCCCGACCAGATCTAACGTCCAAGATGCAACAAGATCAAGATCTAGTTTTTTTTTAAAATTTTTTCTTATTAATTTTGTAATTTCTTCTTTGTATTAATTATTAAATGTTGTATATTGTATTATTGAATAATGAATATTGAATATTGTATGAAATTTTCGATTTATTGTATCGTCGGTTTATCCGTATTGTATATTATATAATTGCCGGTTTATCCGTATTGAATATTCGTATAAAATTGTCAGTTTATCCGTATTGAACAAAATTGTCGGTTTATCCGTATTGAACAAAATTATCGGTTTATACTTATTGAACAAAATTGTCGGTTTATCCGTATTGAACATTCGTATAAAATTTTCGGTTTATCCGTATATCCTGCAGATTTTTTTAAAAAAATTTAATTTTTAGCGATAGATAGTTATCCGTCGCTAAATCCCCCCGGCCGAATTAGAGACGGATAACTAATCCGTCTCTAAGTGCACGGCTTAGTCAACGGAATTAACCGTCGCGAATTAGAGACGGATTGTTGTTTATCCGTCTCTAAAAGCTTTGCGACGCCTGTTTTACATACGGGCGTCCTATCCATCGCTACAGATTTAGCGACGAATCAGGAGGCTTTTAACGACGGATAAATCCGTCGCTAAAAGCCTGTTTTTTTTTTTTGTAGTGTAAGGAAAAAGTCTAAAATGCCCCTAAAAGCCCAACATGGAACATGGATCAAACCAATCTATTGGGCCATGTGCCTATCAAGCCTTGGTGGCGCAATCTTGAACGTACACTTGGCACGATCAAATGAGGCACTCCCATTTTGGAGGAAACCTATATATATGGCACAAACTCCCATGCAACGGTAAGTCTCGTTTTAATTTGCGTATGAAGTTTTTCTCCACTTTTTGTATGATCATTAGCATCATTCCCAAGTGCAGAGAGGATTTTCGAAGCTGATCTGGAAAGCTCGAATACACCAGGAAAAGTTTAATTGTGTATGGAGATACAAATGAGTGCTGGTTTTGATTTGATTTTGATTATTGGTCTTTGATTTGATTTTGATTTTAATTAAAAATTTTTAGTAGGGGTATTTTTAATATATGAAAAATGATTTTATTTTGTTTAAATATCTCTTTAAACTAGATAGTTTAAGACGATATACACGATTAGAGCAACATGTGGTGCAACACCTCATACGACACGAGCGACGCCCATGACAATACTTGGTGCGAAAGGTAACAACAGATTACTCGATCTCACATCGTTAAATTTATAATCTAATGGATCAAAATAAGTGACTGATGGTAGTCAGGGAGACACCTCGACTGGCGATAGAAGTCCCCTCCTATGATTGCTCCAAAGCGTAACTCTATATTTCTTATGGATGGATTACTTAAAATAAATGTGCACTTTGTTGATATGGGTAGAGTTCTCAATCCATTTAAGCACTCTTAATTAAGTGTAACTAAACTTTGAAGCGTTACAATTATAATTATATCTGAAATATTAGAGATTTTATTGAAAAAATTGGTAGAGATACACATGAAAAATGATAAAAAAATATCTATTCGTAAAACATTATTATTATTTTTAAAATATTATAATTATATTTAAGAACACAGTTCGTCCCTCATGTACCCCCCCCCCCCATTAATATATGTCTCTTCAATACTCTATTTATCACTAGCTTATAAATTCGATAAACTTATTTTTAAAATAATCATGTTAAATGAACGTCAAATTGGTAGCTTACAAGTTAATTGATCTGATAAGCTTGTTAATGCAGCTTATTTTTTATACGCATGTATTTAGTAAATCAGCTAAATTATCAACTAATTAATTTAATAAACACCTCTATAAAAATCAAGTAGCTAAATCAATTACCAATCATTTTATCGGCTACTAATTGGTTTTGCTAAACATAGTATATAAAGCATTTATGTTACAATATTCAGTAGATGTGATTTATTAAATATAGTTTATAAAACTAAATCAACTAACTTATTTTTTCGACTTTTAACTATTGGTGTTCTATTTAAATAAATCTAAGATGCACTTGTTTAAAAAATAATTAAACTTTTGTGTTAAATGACAATGTTCATATTTAAAAGAGTTTGATGATAAAAATAACATTTATTGGAAGAAAATATAAAATGTTCACTAGGAGTGTCCACAAACACCGATCCGATCCCAACCAATCCGATCTGGTGCGTTCGGATCGGACTTCAGATTATAATTTTTAAAGATTTCAGGTCGGATTTAATCCAAGTTTTTTGGATTAATCCAATCGACCCAAAATATTAAAAAAATTATTTATTTTATCACTATAGTCTACAACACCGACTTAGTCCCAAGGAGATAAAAACGACAATAGTTGTGAATAATGTCTTTTACCTTTAGTCAAATTTGTGATTGTTTATTATTTGTTGGGTGTAGATGAACTTTTTTTTTTTTTAGTAATGTATGAAGTTCCATTCAACGGCTAAAAATGGAAAATGTATGAAGTTTTGCGGAACAGAGGGAGTACTATATTTTTCATTCCTCCTGAACATATGTGCCCAAAACAAAACAAGACATTTGTTACGAAACATGAAGTATAAATTATGTGATAAGTTTGCTCAAAAGAGTGTAAATAAATTACTCGTTAAAAATTGAGATACAGGTCATACTTACTCTATCTGTACATTGTCATAAATGATTCACCCACTGTATTTGAAATGCGACAAACATTTGGAACAACCACACTACCATCTGGCAAATTGATAGATGGACGTTGTTAATTTGAAATAATTTTCCTAATTTTCATGCGGTATAAAATAATTATTTTCACATGGTTTCACCCACAATATTTAAAATACGACAAAAACTTGTAACACGACAAACAATAGAAACAACCACACTATTATCTGACAAATTGCTCGCTGGCCATTCCTAATTTGCAATAATTTTTCTAATTTACACCCGTCTAATACACAACTATTTTCACATAATCACAATTATTTTGTTTCCTTGGTTCATTTACTTCATTACCCCTAGTAAAACAATTGTATGATGAGTAAAAAGAGGTCCGGTAAGAGTAAATTTCTCAATATTAAGCTACAACCCAAACATGTAAAAATGCCAAATTTAGTGGGGGGAGTAATAAGATAAACTTATGCACCAATTTGGTGTATCCAAATCCAATAAATTGTATGTCAAATTGGAACGTTTCAAAATGAAATGCGAGAAGTTGAATTTGGGACAGAGGTAGTATTTTTAAAAAAAATTAAGGTTCGCTAAATTGGGAATTGAAGATTAAGATAAATCGGTAATTGAGGAGTAATTAGGAAAGCAAGCAGGAAGTTAAGAGGCAGCTTTTCCTTTTTGCCTTACAATATTTGTCTATAAATACAGCAGAGAAAGCTCTCTGCTTATTCTGCACCTTGCCAGTTGGTTGATTTCTTTGAGTGTCTTTGCACCATTGTCGTCACCAAATGGCTGCTTCTTCCTCCTCCTCCATTTACTCTTTCATTTTCCTCTGTTTCTTGCTCTTCTCTCCTCAGTTTCTCTGCAATGCCAAACCTGATAATAAGCTAATTGGTAGCTTACAAGTTAGTTGATCTGATAAACTTGTTAATACAACTTATTTAAAAAATAAGCTAGATAATTTATTTTTATATACTATTGTATTTAGCAAAAAAGCTAGATTATCAACTAATTAATTTAATAAACACATTTATAAAAATCAAGCTATGAACTGTTATCAAAATAGTCCCACCCTAAGTACTTTATTATTGTGCACAAATGAATTCTTTTACTATGGCACGTTTCCTTCTCACAATTACTTGGCTAAATAAAGAAAGGGGAACAAAAAAAGTTCGTAAAAAAAACTTCATGATAGACTTTACAAGTTTTCCGCTTTATAAGGGATATTTTCGAAATGAAATGTAAAGGGTGTAAGTAAGGGTTGTTGAGTTTTTATTTTTTTACGCGATTACTTGTAATTACTTGTATATTTTTATTCTTCGTTGTTCATTGTAAATGAGTTAGCTACCAATTGACTTTGCTAAACATAGCATATAAAGCATTTAGGTTACAATATTCAGTAGATGTGATTTATTAAATACTAGCATCTGCGTAACACACTACGTGTGTTAATGTTTTTATATAAATCAATAAATCTGTAATTTTTTAAAATATTTAAAAATAATAAACAAAAGGGAGAAACTTACGCTAATGAAATTCGAACCCTGCACCTTCTACTTAAACAATGACACATGTATGTATCAGATTCAAATTGAATAAGTAAGATTAACGAATAATATTTAAATTGAATTATAAACTTAGTGAATTATTATACTACTTTGAATAGTTTATAAAACTAAATCAACTTACTTATTTTTCCGAATTTTAACTATTGGGGTTCTATTCAAATACATCTAAGATGCACTTGTTTGAAAAATAATTAAACTTTTGCGTTAAATGACCCATGTTCATATTTAAAAGAATTTGATGATAAAAATAACATTTATTGGAAGAAAACATAAAATGTTCACTAGGAGTCTGTAGAAACACCGATCCCAACCAATACGATCTGGTGCGTTCGGATCGAATTTAATCCAATTTTTTTTTGGATTAATCCAATTGACCCAAAATATTAAAAAAATTATTTATTTTATCACTATAGTCTACAACACCGCACTTAGTCCCTAGGAGATAAAAATGCCAATAGTTGTGAATAACGTCTTTTCCCTTGAGTCAAATTTGAGATTGTTTATTATTTATTGGGTGTGGATGAACTTTTTTTAGTAATGTATGAAGTTCCATGTGACGTCTAAAAATGGAAAATGTATAAAGTTTTGCGGAACATAGGAAGTACTATATTTTTCATTTCTCCTGAACATATGTGCCCAAAACAAAACAAGACATTTATTACGAAACAGGGAGTATAAATTATGTGATAAGCTCGCTCTAAAGAGTGTAAATAAATTACTCGTTAAAATTGAGATACAGGTCATACATACTCTATCTGTACATTGTCATAAATGATTCACCCATAGTATTTGAAATGCGATGAACATTCGAAACAACCACACTACCATCTGGCAAATTGATAACTGGATGTTCTTAATTTGAAATAGTTTTCCTAATTTTCACGCGGTATAACATAATTGTTTTCACATGGTTTCACCCACAGTATTTAAAATGCGACAAAAAACTTGTAACACGACAAACTATAGAAACAACCACACTAATATCTGACAAATTGCTCGTTGGCCACTCCTAATTTGCAATAATTTTCCTAATTTACACCCGTCTAAAACACAACTGTTTTCACATAATCACGATTATCTTGTTTCCTTGGTTCATTTACTTCATTACCCCCAGTAAAACAATTGTATGATGAGTAAAAAGAGGTCCGTTAAGAGTAAATTTCTCAATATTAAGCTACAACTCAAACATGTAAAAATCCAAATTTAGTGGGGGCAGTAATAAGATAAGCTTATGCACCAATTTGATGTACACAAATCCAACAAATTGTATGCCAAATTGGAACTTTTATAAAATAAAATGCGAGAAGTTGAATTCGGGAGGAAGGTAGTATTTTTTAAAAAAATTACGGTTCGCTAAATCGGGAATTGAAGTTTAAGATAAATCGGTAATTGAGGAGTAATTAGGAAAGCAAGCAGGAAGTTAAAGAGGCAGCTTTTCCTTTTGCCTCACAATATTTGTCTATAAATACAGCAGAGAAAGCTCTCTGCTTATTCTGCACCTTGCCAGTTGGTTGATTTCTTTGAGTGTCTTTGCACCATTGTCGTCACCAAATGGCTTCTTCTTCTTCCTCCATTTCCTCTTTCATTTTCCTCTGTTTCTTGCTCTTCTCTCCTCAGTTTCTCTGCAATGCCAAACCTGGCAAACATCGCCACCCTAGAGTAGCTTCTCACAACTACAGAGATGCACTCACTAAGTCCATTTTGTTCTTTGAGGGCCAAAGGTCCGGTAAACTCCCTTCTAACCAGAGGCTCAGGTGGAGAAAAGACTCTGGTCTTTCAGATGGCGCTGCTATGCACGTATATTTCTTTCTCCTTTTGCTCCATTTAGTCTCTATTTCTGTTCGGTTTGATTAAAAATTCAAGCTTTGTTAAGTCTTTGTAATGATATGTGAAATCTTGAACTGGGGTTTATTTATTTCCTAGTTTTGATGCAAATGCAGTATTTTTAACTATTTTTTGTGAATAAGCACTTGTAATGGTTAAAAATGCTAGCTTTGTTGTGCATTTGTCATGGAGTCTGAAATCTTTGACTGGGTTTTACTCATTTGGTGTTTAAATGCAAATTTTAGCTTGACTGGTTTAGACAAGACTGCTCAAACATGTTTAATTGCCCTGTTTATTCTTCACATTTTTTGGCCTCAAGATACAAATGTCCGAAGTTGGTCTCTCTTTGTTCTTAGTGGTTTGGTTAAAAATGGTAGCTGTATTGATTTTTGTTGTTACCAAGAGCCAAATCTTTAACTGGGTTAAGCCTTCTTATTTTGGCCTTTCAGTGCAATTGAAGCACTTCTTGCCTGTCTTGAGGTCCGAAGACTCAATTTTTATGCCCGAACTGCAAATGTTTGAAGATGGTTGTACTAATTGGTGTTTAAATCAACAATGTAGGTGGATTTGATTGGAGGTTATTACGATGCAGGTGACAATGTGAAGTTTGGGTTTCCAATGGCTTTCACCACAACAATGCTCTCATGGAGTGTGATTGAGTTTGGTGGTCAAATGAAAGGAGAGTTACAGAATGCAAGAGAAGCCATCAGATGGGCTACTGACTATCTTCTCAAAGCCACTGCTCACCCAGACACCATTTATGTTCAGGTCATTTTTTCTTCCCTTTTTCTTGAAACATGTCCAGTTTAAGCTGAAAAGGGCAACATTGTAAATTGAGTAAAGAAGTGTCACTTGTGGCTAAATGATTTTTGAACGTTGTCTTCAGGTAGGAGATGCGGGAAGGGACCATGCTTGTTGGGAAAGGCCTGAAGATATGGATACTCCAAGAACTGTGGTTAAGATTGACCCAAATACCCCTGGTACTGAGGTTGCTGCTGAGACTGCTTCAGCTCTTGCTGCTGCTTCCTTGGTCTTTAGAAAGAGTGATCCTAACTACTCCAAGGTCTTGGCCAGAAGGGCAATAAGGGTAAGTGGCATACTCTTTTAGGGATTTGATGCACAATTTGAATCAAGAACAATGTAGTATAAGGTTTTGAATTTGTGGTCTTGCTTGGTTTTTAGGTGTTTGAATTTGCTGATAAGCACAGAGGAGCATACAGCTATGGTCTGAGAGAATATGTCTGTCCTTATTACTGTGATTTCTCAGGGTATCAGGTAGAAATCTTAATCTCTATGTTTAATGTTATTCCTGATTTATGTTTTGAAGTAGTGGAATGTGCTAATGGTGATACTTGTTGTAACTTGGATTATTGATTAAAGGATGAGCTGCTATGGGGTGCTGCTTGGTTACACAAAGCTACAAGAAACCCAACTTATCTGAACTACATTCAAGCAAATGGACAGACTCTTGGTGCAGGTGAAACTGATAACACATTTGGATGGGATAACAAGCATATTGGAGCTAGAATCCTTCTTTCCAAGGTTATTTTTTTAAAAACCTTTTTACTAGAGCATTAATTCTCTGCTTATTATCAACTTGAGCTGACATCATTACTTTTGTGATTTGTAGGAATTTCTTGTCCAGAAAGTCCAGCCACTTCATGATTACAAAAGCCATGCTGATAACTTCATCTGTCAACTAATGCCTGGGACTCCATTTACCAGTGCTCAGTTTACCAGGGGTATAAAAACTACACACAGATGGAATTTATAAATAAAGTACAGAGTTATCCTGGTAATTATCAACTGTATTAACAAGAACGCTTTTTATTTATGTCAGGTGGCCTTTTGTTCAAGATGAATGACAGTAACATGCAATATGTGACATCAACCTCTTTTCTACTGGTTACCTATGCCAAGTACTTGACCCAATCCCACAAGGTTGTGAACTGTGGTGGAGCCACTATCTCACCTAAGAAGCTGAGATCCTTTGCCAAGAAACAGGTATGGAATCATCACCATTTTCTATTCTTTGCAAGGATGATAAGTAACTGTACATTCAATCACTATTATTGTTTACCTCAGAAATATTGTTCATACTATGTGACACAAACCACTATGGTTATTACATGTTCCATGTTTCAATTATGAATTATTCCGTCACTTTACATTCAATCACTTTTCAAGCAATAATAGAGCTTTAACCTTTTCTATTGATGCTCATGTGGAATGTGGGCAGGTGGACTATCTACTTGGTGACAATCCGGAAAGAATGTCGTTCATGGTGGGTTACGGCCCGAGGTATCCCCAGAGAATCCACCACAGGGGAGCCTCCGTACCTTCTGTCAGTTCGCATCCAGGGAAGATCCAATGCAGAGCCGGCTTCCATTTCATGAGTTCCCAGTCGCCCAATCCCAACCTCTTGGTCGGAGCTGTTGTCGGTGGTCCAGATCAGAATGACCGTTTCCCAGATGATCGATCGGATTACGAGCAATCGGAACCAGCCACCTACATAAATGCACCTCTTGTTGGAGCATTGACATATCTTGCTCACTCCTTCGGGCAACTCTAAGGAATAGAAAGAATATCTACCCTGGTTGGATTGCCAAACAAGTGTTTATTAGGTGTTTTGGGTCCAATTATGTCGTTTATTATTATGTTACTAGTAGAATCAAAATAGCTTTGCTAGTACTAATTATTATAGTATTGTTGGGGTGCTACATCTACATTTGTGTTGAAGGTCTCTCCAAGTTCATATAGAGATCTCTCATAGTGTAATGATCCCAATTGAAGCTGGCTAAAGTCCATAGATTAAATGCAATATTGTAAGGTAATATGCAACATTGTAAGGAGTAATTATTGTTATCTATATGGAATGAATGCTTGTTTCGTGCCAGAAACGGTGCTCTAGTTTATTGGCTCAAAGAGCTTGCTTTCAATTTAAAGTCTTGCATTGGCTCTTGAGCTGCTGCTTTTTGGGTATGTTGTGTTTTTCTTTGCCTTGGTACTAGTGTTGTGTCCTCTTCTGCTTCAACTAAATCCAAACATCTAAGCTGGGACTATTGCAATTTAATTAGTTTGTTACTCCTTAAATTTGGGTCAATTACAATTTAATTCCTTCTATTCAAACAATTACAGATACATCCAAAATCTAATTTTTGAGTTGACCAGAAATAAAATAAATAGAAAAGAATTAGGTGGACTTGGTTGCAATTTACAATCTTCAGTTTAATACACATTTGACTCTATTGTTTTATAACTTGCAACAATGACTCAATATTATTGTAAATTAAACCCTAATGAAATTTTATTTTTCTAAATATACCAATTTTTCCCCATCTTCTTCCTTCTTCAACCTTCTTCCACCATCTTCCACCACCACCACCACCACCTCCAATCTTTGTCAACTTCTTCCTCCTTCCTCCTCCACCTTCTTCCTCCCTCCCCTTCTTCCTACCTCAAAAAAAGCTCCGATCGGAGCTGTGAATAGCTCCTAACAGCTCCGAATCGGAGTTGTTAACATCTTCGGCGCTCACCAGTTGTTAACATCTCCGGCGCTCACCAGGGCAGTATGTAATAGCTCCGATCGGAGCTATTCATAGATCCGATCAGAGCTTTTTTTGAGGTAGGAAGAAGAGGAGGGAGGAAGAAGAAGATGGAGGAGGAAGGAGGAAGAAGAAGAAGTTGACCAAGATTGGAGGTGGTGGTGGTGGTGGAAGAAGGTTGAAGATGGTAGGTACTTAGATTTGAAAGAAATGAAAATTTTAGGGTTTGTTTGTGAGAGATAGAAACGTTTTGGGTTTTATTTTGCAATAAGGGTTAATTAATGAATTATACAATTATAAAGAAAAAATAAAATAGGGGAAAATGTTGACTTTGGGTCTATTTGTAATTACATTTTTTTTTTGTGTAAAAAATGCATTGATCTGTAATAGTTTGAATAGAAGAGACTAAAGTGACAAGAGGCTATATTGCATTGGTGGTAAATGTAATTTTCCCCATAAGGAGAGGATCAACTTGCAAGGGTAATAAACAATCTTAAAAATAAGCATGTGATATATAACTAGGTATTAAATGCACAATACTTCTAATTATTAAGAGACTTTTTAGTTTAAAAGGTAATGAACTTGGAGTATTATTTTTGTTCAAATGAGACTCACCTTTTATTATATGACACAAAAAGTAGTAACAATTTTTTACAAATGAAACTCTTAACTTTTTATTTTTTGCAAAAAAGGTATTGAACTTCCATAAGTTGTATAAGAAAGGTACTATGCCTTAAATTAACCTTTTCTATTTTGTAAAAATGTTACTCACATTTTACAAAATTCACATAATTAAATATAAAATGTTCAATTTTAGTTATATAACAATTTTATTCAGTTAAATTATTGCTAAATTTTATATAAATTGTACTTGAGACATTATTACATTTTATTTTACGACTAAAGTAATAAGGTTTTACGTACACCACACACAAGATTATGGGTTCACATATTAAGTTAAATGTATTTTGTCTATAAACATGGAAATATAAAAGAGACGAGAGACAAAAAAAATATGGAGGTATTTTACTTTTTGTACCAACCTTTAAATGAGAAAAAGAATTAAACATTTTCTAGTAAAACTTTAAATTATACTATATTTTATAATCCTTTATAAAAATCTTATCCATAAAAATCATAGTAAGTTTTTAAATCATTAACGTGGACACATAATTTTTAAATTAGTTACAATCTAATTTTACAATTGATTTTAGTACGTATTTACTTTTAGAAGTATATATAAAAATCTAATTAATGACACAAGACATGTTCTTTCACAATTTTATAAAGTTTAGCAAATTACATGTAAAAAAATGATACATTAGACCTAGTTTTTTATATGAAATTTTTTCAAAAGTTTTGTAATTGAATTGCTCAAGTGTAAGGTGGAACTTAGATTTATTAACTTTTATGTAATACATGTAAAATTTAGTAATTAAATGTCAAAAATAATGTTGAAGCTCTTATACAAAAATAATATTAAGGTTTAGTAAATTTTGAACTTAGGTACCTTTTGTAAAAAATTGGTAAACCTTTTATACCAAAAATAAAGTTGGAATTGAACTCTTTGTGCAACAATTGTTAAAGTTCAGTATCTTTTGTGTCAAAAATAAAGTTGAGTCTCCATTGTATAAATTCAATACCTTTTGAACAAAAAACCATTATTAAAAAGTGTGTAAAATACTTTAAGTTAACGAATCAGTAATAAATGAATCGTATATTTCAAATTATTTGCTTGTGTTTATTCTGCAATTACATATGAGATTAAGCACTTATACATATATCTAGAAATTCAAGTGATCATCATGCATCCTTCGGTTTATTATACATGTGATGTGTACAATGGATTAGACTTGCAAGGATGATCCTCATTAAACGAGTCAACAACTATATCATATCCTTAGGATTGAGATATGAGGATAAAGTCGTTAGTATATTTCTCGGCCAAATTAGTGCGCTAACTCGGCCTTGACGGTGATCCTGAGTGATCAGACATGAGTTACACTTATATTTCGGGATAAATCATATATATTTGGACACGACGAGAAGTGAGCATTCACTAGCCAATGCCATTGAACAATGTTTAGTAGCTCAATATTATTATCGTCACCGATGATAAAATGCGACGAGTCTTAACTGGTCTTCACGTGGACGAACTAATGCGTGTCGCTATTTATCTTTGAGTTTATAGGGAGTGTTCACTAGCGTGTGAAACCGATCTTTGTTCCTTGGATTACTTAGTTTCACGTAGGCGGGAACGTATGTGAAAGTACTGGATTCACTACTCGGTAAAACAAAGATAAAAGTTAGACTTCCTTGCTAAGTTGGTTTGGGATTACAAGTCGAGGTCCTGAGCTCAAGTTTCCTTAAATGGAAACTGGACCCCTTGTATAGAGTATAGAGCCAATGATATTCATGGATAAAGCGGTAAACGACATAAGGTCAACGGTTTTACCTATATTCGTATTACAAGTCAACTATACTATCATCAGTGGACTATTCGATTGATCGAATAAACTGAAAGTTCACTATTTTGTACATTGTTACATCAACAATTAACTTAACAGCTCTATTGATCTGTTGCAGGGTATTTCAGTAATATTGCCTTCTTCACTAATCTTTAACCTAGTTCGACAGTTGTAGTTTCTTGTGTCAATAGGCCGAAGATTTAGAAGATAAAAAGGAGTCCTGCTTAGCTTGGAGTATTTAGGGAAAAATATCAAAGATTGGATTCTCTAGAGACAATATCTCAAACTGGACTCTTGAAGATTTGGATAAGCTTGGAAAGTAAATCTGGAAGATCTGCTCTTGATCGAAGACCTTTGCTATATATACAAGATCAAGGACGGATTCAAAGTAACAAGACTAGAGTGATCACTTGTATTTATTCATATCGAAGTTGTCGAGTTTCTTTGTGTTTTGCTAATCTGTGTAGCTGTAGTTTGATAGAGATTGTTTCTCGATCATCTAGGTTAGACTAGATCTACAGCTATAGAATAGGTGACACTGTTCTACTTAGTTTAGCTTTGACATTCAAGGTTTCAACTTGTGAAATCTAGAATATTGTTTTGATAAATTCACTCATCAATATAGTGGATATTTACCTTTGGCTCGGCTGGTATATTATATCAGCTAAGAAAAACAACTCTGTGTTCTTTAGTTTATTTCCGTTGTGTTTTGTTTTTCTGTTTGAGTCATTGTTACATCAATAGTTATATCAACATTGATATAAACCGTTGTGTAGTTACAGTTTATTACAAGTTCAGGTCCTTATATTCTTTCAATTGGCATCAAGATCCAGGCACTTAATTAATAAGTGTGTGGATTTTGTACTAATTATGGATTGTGTCAACCCTAATGCGAATAGACTGCCGATACTTGATGGCACGAACTATTTGTATTGGAAAACCAGGCTAAGAACTCACATCAAATCAATTGATCTACGCTCTTGGAAGTCTGTCTTGGAAGGGTACTAGTTTCAGATGCTACCACCAGATGTTGATGGTGATGTAGTACCGAAACCTGAAAGTCAATGGACTGGAGAAGAATGGACTAAATCTGCATATAATGAAAAGGCACTCAATGCTATTTTCAGATATGTAGATACTCATATGTTCATGCTGATCAAGAACTGTACCACAACTAAGAAATATTGGGAAATCCTTCAAACTCACAGTGAGGGAGATCAAAGTGTTAGAGAAAGCAAATGTAGATTTCTTTGGAGCCAATATGAGAGTACATGAGAATGGGTGAAGATGATACCATCACAACCTATTTCGAAAAGCTTAGGACAATCTCTAATGAATGTGAACTACTTGGTGATCCAATCTCTAACAAATAGCTTGTCTATAAAGCTGTTACAACTTTGTCTTCAAAATTTGAAACCAAGCGAATTGTGCTTGAAGATACCAAGCATTTGGCTACCATGTACTTCAATGCTCTAATAAACAACCTCAAGAACTATGAGATGAGTCTAGAGGAACAGAAGAGTAATAAGAACAAAGCCATTTCCTTGTATACTGTTTCTAAGGGAAATAATAATCTAGAAGATGATGAGAGTGATAGTGAGGATTTATCTCTATCTCTTGCAGCTTTTCGAAAGGACTACAACAATATTGTCAGAAAGTTTAATAGAAATAAACCTTTTGCATCTTCTGAAAAACGTGTGTCAAAGTCTTCTACTGATCTTGCTAAAACTGATCCAAAAGCTCTTGAGAAAATTTAGAGTTTTTTTTAGTGTAAAGGATGGGGGCATTACAAACATGAATGTGTGAACGCTATAAGGAAAGCAGGAAAACTCTGCTTTGTGAGTATGAGGATGAGAGTGAAAATGTCGATGAATCCTCAGGTTCTGGAAATCGTCAAGTCATGTCTTTATCCATAATCATATGTGAGGAGAACCAGTATTGGTTCAATAGTGACAACAACAACTCACTGGATCATACTGTCTATCTCAATTATGATGACACTGAATGCATGGATGAGTTCAGAACCAACAGTGACACTTTTTTTTATAACCTCAGATGTTTGCATGGATCTTTTGTTTCATATGGTGACTATCCGTTTGAAGAAGAATTCACCCAGGAACAAATGATCGAGGAATTGAAGAAGATGTATGAAGAACTAGTTGTGAAAATAAAACAGATAAAGAAATCTGTAAAGCCTCTGGAAAGAGAGAATCAACAACTGAAGGACACGATCGTTCACCTGGAAACAAACCTGACCAAGAAAGAAGCTGAGATACAAAAGCTCTTGACAAAGCTACACAGTGCTGAATCAACCATTGCCAAATGGAATTCAAGCCAGTCAGAGCTCAATACGGTAAGTGAACAAGGTAATGAAGGATTAACTGAGTTGGGATTTACAAACTCGACTGATGATGCAACTGTTGAATCAAACAGTACCAAAGTCAAGACAAAATCAACTAGTTTTCTAAAAGAAGCTCATGTCCTTGTAAAAGAAATTGGCGACTAAACCAAGAACTTTAAGAAAATCTTTGTGTGTCAATTTTATCTTAAAACTGGTCATAAAAAACAGTTTTTTTTTCTTTATAGAAAATCTTTGGTTAAGCGTTAGAATTCAAAAACTGATGTAATTTCAAATGAGTTTGAAAACACCTTAGAAACAAGACTCTAGTTCTGAGAATGTTAAATCAACAGTTGTTTCAACACCTCCTGAAAAAATCAGTAAGAAAGGTTGGAAATCCAAGTCAGATCCTGTGTGTCATGTTGCTATGTCTGCTATCAGCACTAACAATGCAGGTTTGTATATGGCATTTCGATATGGATGCTCCAGACATTTGACTGGTACTAAGGATTATCTAAAGGATGTTGTTCCTCAATCGTATGGACTCGTCACATATGGTGGTGGCACACAAGGTAAGGTTCTAGGTAAGGGAGTTTCGAATCTTGATGGAATTCCAAATTTGAAGAATGTGTTACTAATTGAGGGTTGACAGCAAACTAGTTAAGTGCGAGTCATATCTGTGATGATGATCTACGTGTGTACTTTGACAAAAAAATCTTGCATTGTCTTCAATGATAACTATGATTGTGTCATGTTAGGTACTAGGTCTCATGATAACTGTTATGTGATGAGTTCCAGTTTAAAGTGCAATTCTATTCAGCTAAATGAATCTGTAATTTGACATAAGAGATTAGGTCATGTTAATTACAGAAACTTAGAAAAACTGGTTAAAACTGAAGCTGTTTTAGGAATTCCAAAACTAACAAGCCCTGGCAAACTTGTTTGTGGGGATTGTATAAAGGAAAACAAGTTAGTGCTTCTCATCAACTTCTAACAGTTTAAGTCAAAAGAGTGGAACACATGCCTGTTTTGAGTTATTACATATGGACTTAATGGGTCCTATTGAAGTTGCTAGTCTTGGTGGCAAACTACATCTTTGTGATTGTAGACGATTTTTCTCGTTTCACTTGGGTTTCTTTTCTAAAAGAAAAATCTGAAACCTTTGACACTTTCAAAACCCTTTATGTGTGCTTTAAAAATGTACATTATTCCTGTGTGAAAAGGATTCACTCTGATCATGGAAGAGAGTTTGAAAATCAATTTTTCTCTCGATTTTGTGAAAAGAAAGGTATCTCTCAAGAGTTCTCTGCTCCCAAAACTCCCCAACAAAACAGAGTTGCTGAACGAAAGAATAGAACTCTACAGGAAATGGGTCGAGTTATGCTTAGCTCAATGAAGTTGTCTAAAAGATTGTGGGCTGAGACTATTAACACTGCTTATCATATTATCAATCGTGTCTATCTTAGACCAGTGACAAATGCTAACCCCTATGAGCCGTTAAATGGCAAGAAATCCAATACCAAATATATGCATATGTTTGGTTGTATGCGTTATATTCTGGATGATAGAGAATACTTGGGCAAATTTGGTGATAAAAGTGAGAAAGGAATCTTTGTTGGCTATTCTTTGAACAGTCATGCCTATAGAGTTTATAACCCCAGGACCAAGACAATTCAAGAGTCAGTCAATGTCAAATTTGATGCACTACAAAAAAATTGGGCAGTACCAACTTGATATTCAGTTGTTATTCTGTTGGTATTGACCTTTACCAACAGTTTTTTTCCGTTGGATAAACTGTTGGTAATTCAACAACGGAAGAAAATTTCGTTGGTGAGTTTTGCCCCCCTTTTTTTGTCGGTAATTTGTGAAAAAAAGGGAAAATAATATAATAAATTTATGTCGTCCTTGTGACTCGAACCCGCGTCTCTTAGATTATTAACTCCATTTATTCCCACTACACTACATAAAACACTTGATCTTATCTTGTATACATTTTATTAGCAATTGATTATGACATTTGACAAGAATGGTTTGGAGTAACACGTATTCCTTACAATCCTGATTTTCTTCTAACCAATTCGAATGTTTCTCCCAATTTACAACCACTAATAAAACTCATAACATATACACCGAATCTTAGTCTGTCAAAACTTCTCCGAATTTTTTTATTACATTGCTATTGGTTTGGACTTAATTGATTATTATAAAATGCATGTCTTTATAATATCAGAAACAAGTTTGGTATTTTATTTTAGTTTATTGATGTGAAATAGAGAACTTATACATTGAATGAACTATGTTAGAAAACTAAATTTGTTGGTAAATTGTCGCTATTTTTCCGACCATGCTAATTTTTGTTGGTATTTTGTTATAAATTTGTTACAAATAGCAACAAATTATTTACGTTGGAATGTTATGTTGGCGTTGACTGCTTGCTCTAATATTTCCAACAATTTTCCAACAAAAAATTATTGGAACCTAGACCATTTGGTAATTTGTTGGTATACTGTTGATATTTTCTATTATGTTTTTTAAGGATAAATTACCGTTGGTACTTTGTTGCAATTCCGTTGCGAGTGGCAACGAAATTTGTTCCGTTGGAACTTATGCGTTGGTGTTGCAAAGTTTTTTTTGTAGTGATGATTCTGCATATTTTTTACAAGAACAGGATACTTCAGGCTATGAGATGCTGCATTCAGTACCATTGGAGCCAGTAATTCCAGATGTACAGGTTACTGTTGATGCCACTGTTGACCCAACAGTATCAACACCAGACGAATCCAGCTCCTCTGATGAGTCTAATGACAAAGATCCTCTCACACAGTTTGATGAACAGGTAATTGGATCAAACTTGGATGATGTGAGACGAGATCCACCAACAAGAATTCAAAAGGATCATCCCTCCACACAAATCATTGGTAATCTCAATGACAACAGGAATATGAGAGACAAACCTAGAATCAACTACAAAGACATGTTAAAATCAAATGCCTGTACTGAACTCGAAGGTAAAAAGGTTAGCTCTACTTGCTTTGTGTCATTAATAGAACCCAAAAACATCAAAGAAGCCCTAAAAGATGATTTCTGGATCGAAGCTATGCAAGAGGAACTACACCAGTTCAGAACTAATGATGTGTGGACCTTAGTCCCAAGACCATCAGACTTAAATGTTATTGGTACCAAATGGATTTTCAAAAACAAAAGTAATGAACATGGTGTAGTAACTCGAAACAAGGCTCGTTTAGTAGCACAAGGGTTTACCCAAATTGAAGGGGTTGATTTTGATGAGACTTTTGCTCCCGTAGCTAGGCTAGAATCTATTCGATAGCTTCTTGCCATTGCCTGCTTTCTCAAAATTACTCTCCAACAAATGGATGTAGAAGGTGTCTTTTTGAATGGTTTGATTGATAAGGATGTTTTAGTTGAACAACCTAAAGGATTTGAGGATCCTCACTTTCCAAATCATGTCTTCAAACTTAAGAAGGCTCTGTATGGGTTGAAACAGGCATCTCGTGCTTGGTATGATAGGTTAACTACCTTCTTGATTGAACTTGGTTTTACTAGAGGAGAGGCTGATAGAACCTTATTTATCCTTCGCAAAGGCAAGGATATATGTGTGGCACAAATCTATGTTGATGATATATTATTTGGTTCTAATAATCCTTTGTTGGTCAAACAGTTTGTTGAAGCTATGACAGGTACATTTGAGATAAGTTTAATTGGTGAACTTAATTATTTTCTTGGCTTACAAATCAAGCAAAGTAAGGATGGTCTTTTTCTGTCCCAAGAAAAATATGCTCGAAATCTAATCAAGAAGTTTGGCATGGACAGTTCTAAGAGTTCATCCACACCTATGTCTTCTGTCACCAAACTGAGCAAGCTTGAAGTTGGTGAAACTGTTGATTCAACAATGTATCGCTCAATGATAGGCAGTCTTATGTACGTTTCTGCCAGTAGACCAGACATTATGTTTGTTGTCTGTGTGTGTGCCAGGTACCAAGCTAACCCTTTAACAACTCATATGTCTCCAGTTAAACGCATACTCAAATATATCTCTGGTACTGCAAATCTTGGTCTATGGTATACCAAAGAAACAAACACTGATCTCATTGGGTTCAGTGACTCAGATTGGGCAGGTGATGTTGATGATCAAAAGTCCACCAGCGGTGGTTGTTTTTATCTAGGGAGAAACTTAGTATCATGGTACAGTGGAAAACAAAATTGTGTTTCCCTATCTACTGCTGAGTCTGAATATGTGGCTGCAGGTAGTTGTGTCACTAAACTAATTTGGTTAAGAAATATGCTACATCACTATGGTCTTAAGAGTGATACATTGCTCATGTTCTATGATAGCCTTAGTGCCATTAACATTTCTAAGAATCTTGTGCCACACTCTCGAACCAAGCATATAGATATAAGGCTTCATTTTCTTAGGGACTTAGTAAATCTACAAGCTGTTGATATCCAGCATATAGAAACCAATAACCAGCTAGCAGATATATTTACTAAACCCTTAGATTCTGAGAGATTCTTCAGTCTTAGAAGATCTCTTGGTTTGTGCTCAATGTGATCTAAAGTGTTGCATACACTGTTGACTTAACATCACAATCCAACAGTGATTTTTGTTTGTGATATCAGTACTTGCTTATCTGAAATCTTCTTTGTTCTGAGTTCAATGTTTTATGCATCTTGCTGGATGTGAGTACTCGGGAAGTCCTTTGGATCTTTTTACTGGCTTTGGCACATTCTTTCTTTCTCTACCCCTCGCATTGGACTGCAGTTTACTTGTTATGGAAGCAAAAAAGATGGAAAAAGAGCCCAATGTTGGCCAAATGGAAAAAGAGCCCAATGTTGGCCAAATGGAATAAGAGCCCAATGGAGGCATATTTTTTACTTTATATTTGTTGGCAATCTCTAGGTTTCTCTCACTTTCCTTCAAAAATTGGAAGTTTGACTCTCTAAGACTACATTGAGTCCTGGTTTGAAACTTAAACAGAGCCCAACGCTTGCTTCTTGTTTTTACTAAGTTTGTGCCTATTTCTATTCTCTCCTTGAGTGCTCATTCGTTGTTTAAAAATCCAGTGTTTCTAGACCAAGTATTTTTCTCCTCCAGTGAGATACGACATCTTCATTTCTCTCTCAGTTGTGTTTGTTGGTTTCTGAGTTGGTGGGTATCTTTGAGGGGGAGTGGGAATCTGCTTTTTCTGCTTAGAGGATGCATTTGTGTTAGAGTCACTGTTCAGTCAATAGTAGCTCTGGAAACTTGTGTTTGTCTCTCCGGCCATGATACTAGGAGTCTCTTGAAGGTGAAAATTCCTACCACTCTTCGATCTCTAGGTTGTCCTTGTCATTTCTGCAGTTTTTCAATAATTAAAAAAAATTACAAGAGATATATTGTGGGTTACTGTTTAATCGCAAAGATAACAGTTGCTTGGGTAGTTTTCATCACAACAAGGGGGAGAATGTGTTGTTGAGGGGGAGGTACAAAATTTTTCTGGTTAGGTGTTGTGAAGAAAGGCAATAAGGGGGAGATTGAAAGTTCATTGTTTTTTACATTGTTACATCAACGATTAACTTAATAGCTCTATTGATCTGTTGCAGGGTATTTCAGTAATATTGCCTTCTTCACTAATCTTTAACCTAGTTCGACAGTTGTAGTTTCTTGTGTCAACAGGTCGAAGATTTAGAAGATAAAAAGGAGTCCTGCTTAGCTTGGAGTATTTAGGGAAAAATATCAAAGATTGGATTCTCTAGAGACAATATCTCAAACTGGACTCTTGAAGATTTGGATAAGCTTGGAAAGTAAATCTGGAAGATCTGCTCTTGATCGAAGACCTTTGCTATATATACAAGATCTAGGACGGATTCAAAGTAACAAGACTAGAGTGATCACTTGTATTTATTCATATCGAAGTTGTCGAGTTGCTTTTTGTTTTGCTAATCTGTGCAGCTGTAGTTTGATAGAGATTGTTTCTCGATCATCTAGGTTAGACTAGATCTACAACTATAGAATAGGTGACAATGTTCTACTTAGTTTAGCTTTGACATTCAAGGTTTCAACTTGTGAAATCTTGAATATTATTTTGATAAATTCACTCATCAATATAGTGGATAGTTGCCTTTGGCTCGGCTGGTATATTATACCAGCTAAGAAAAACAACTCTGTGTTCTTTAGTCTATTTCCGCTGTGTTTTGTTTTTCTGTTTAAGTCACTGTTACATCAATAGTTATATCGACATTGATATAAACCATTGTGTAGTTACAATTTAGTACAAGTCCAGGTCCTTATATTCTTTCATAAACTATTCTACATCTTAGGGACTGCTGCCTCACTAGTATAGTGGTGACTTGTTGAGGTTTAACATGAGGGTCTTCTAAGTCCCAAGGTCTGGGATGGGTAGAAGATGTACGTGTTAGGATCTCATAGATGGTAGGTCCATTTTCCTTTAGCGCCATACATTACCGTCCAAGTAGAATAACAAATTGCGTTTCTATATTCATTTATATGTGTTGAGGGGTTGAGCCTCAAACACTAACTAAACTACTACAAGTCCCTATTCTAAGATCCGCCTCCAACTTGATTTCCCTCCTGAGAGCTTTGTCCGAGCCAGAGCACCTGAAAGGACTAAGTGGGGGGGGGGGGGGGGGGGGGGGTTTGAAGGGTAACCCCGGTTTGCTAGTGTCAAACTGGGAAGAGACTTTACTCAAGAGAGAGAAGAAAGCTCTCAATGTAGTAATTATGAGGGAAATTATGATATGAGTTGACTTACCTTAATGTGTGTGACCTTGTGCTATATTTATACTTATCATGTACTTATGAAGTGATTCATAAGATGATGCCAAGTGTATGTTCAGGATTTGGACAACAATGCTCCCATGGCCCAATAGTATGTGAAAGTCCAACACCATTAGGTGGGCCTGGGAGGGTGGATTGGTCCTTTTACCTCTCAGAGTACTATTCTCGCTGATGGGTCCGTGTGAGACCTTTAGAATGATCCGATATCTGTCAAGCTGGTCCGTTCGTAGGTAACTCAGTGATGGTTCAAGACATAAGCAGCTCGGAAGTATCTTGGAGGTTCAAATATATACATTTGGTCTTATTGTTAAGGTGGCGTCCGAGTTTATCTCGTCCGGTCCGTTTGGCATCCTGACAATGTAGGATATGTGATCCTTTGTCGAGTTCGGAGGTCGTGCCCCCGACTAGGTCGGACTAGCTGGAAAGGTGTATTGACCTGAGTGTACTGGTTGACCAGGAAGGATATCCTTAAGGCGGACTACCCAAGGTCGGACAGGTACTGAATTGGCCATTTTAGCCTTGATGCGCTCTAGGACACGCTCTATGGCGCCCTTAACGGATTGGACATATATCCGTATCAACATATGTCTCCCTAGTTTCCAAGTATCTTAGTATAAGATAGTTGTGGAACTATAAGTAGAAGAACAAGTGTGTTTTAGGAGCGTGTCCGAATCGTTAAATGTGAGGGAGAAAATCCCTTCTTTCCGTGCTAAAAATCCGTATCCGTGTTTCAGGGATTCAATATATCACTCCCCCCCCCCCTTTCTTTCTACAGCTCGAGATAGAAAAAATCCGGACTGTAGAAGGAAAAGGTATTTGTATCCGAGATATATCGAGATCCGAGTACGGTATTGGGATTTAAAGAAGTCTCTTGTGGAAGAGTGTGTAGGAAGCAATCCGTTGGGCTGGATATGCGAAACGGGTTACCTGGGCCGATGAATAGTGATCCAAGAGGCCCAATAAGTCGTCCGTCAAGCCCATGAGTGAGGATCCTGAGATAGTGTCGAATTTCCAAAATAAATTTAATGGGACGTGATGTAATTTCACCAAATGTAAACTGATGCGACCGTTGGATTGAAATGTTCAAAGGATGGGTATAGAAGCTAAGTGATGCGACACTTCGTCTTCCTCAACTATCCCTCTATAAATAGTTTACCAGATCTGTCACTTTCACACTTTAGCCAAATCGAATCCAGAGCAATCCGAGCAAATAACAAACTTCCGAGCAATCAGAGTTTCCAGTGTGTAATCAGATCTTCCGTGCAAGCCGGTTTCGGAGAGCAAGCAAGGCTTCGTCGTCCGTCAAATCTTCTTTAAACCGCTTTATCAAGTAAGTAAATCTGGCTCTCTCTAAATTTTGACTGGTTATTCTTCTTTCTCGGATGCATGTATGCCTTGTTGAATTTCCAATCTCGTTATGTTGTATAGATAGGCTGTTTCTGGCCAAGCAATGTGCCATATGTTGAATTTTGGTGATTCTAGTATTGCATGCTTTCTGTAGTTGAATTATGGTGTCAATTTGTAGACATGACTTGTAGATTGACCATGTGAATGTGCCATGTATGGTAGATTATAGCGCCA
Organism: Plantago major; assembly: GCA_026545765.1. NCBI lineage: Eukaryota > Viridiplantae > Streptophyta > Magnoliopsida > Lamiales > Plantaginaceae > Plantago > Plantago major. Next base: position 29,743,752 of record CM048843.1, read on the forward strand.
GTAGGCTTGTTGAGATCCTTGTTGCCTTGCCTCGTGTGGTAGATTACAGTGCCAATTGGCACATAGAATTTCCTTGTGGCATGGCCTTGTGTGCCAAGCTAGGTGCCAGTAGGTAGGAAAAAATGACCCATAGGAATGCCCAATAAAGTAGGGTTTCTTCGGACAATGGGACCTAATAAGATACATAAACGACCACTCGGACGACCACAACATCGATTTCTGATCCGTTTCCTTATGCCCTAGGATGTCCGAGAGCGATAGTCAAAACCAACATGAATTTCAAGACTATGATGACAGAATAAACCAAGGGTCCGAGTCTGTTGTGGTAACCTCATCCGTGTCAGACCACCCAGAGTTGGAGATTCCGCAGAACAGACTTCCGGCGGAGGTACGCAATGCGGACGTTGTGGAGGTCGTCTCTTCTGAAGACTCAGATGCTGGGCATGGGGTCCGAGACGCTGTCACTACCAGGAATGAGGCTGTGAGAAGCCAGGCGGATGTTGTGAGAACAAGGGCACGGGTCCAATCCCGGACCATAGGCAGTGGTGGTATGCCTACAGGTAGGAATGTGCCTCGGACAGAATAGGGAGACGACACTGGTCGTGAGACGGATGATGTGGAGATGTTCGAGGCTAGAGAGAGGACCGTGTTGTGATGGAAATAGGTCCGTCCAACCCGAGTACATCCGGTAGAAGAGAAGTTGGAGAAGAAGAAGAAGGAGAGGAAGAGGATGAAGACGAGGAGGAAGCCTCTCAAGCCGCCCTCCTTGGGGAAGATCTGGGCGGAACAATCGACGGATTGTCCTGCACCCTAAAGTGCCCAAGACTTAATCCATTGTTAGCGCTGGTCGCTCGAGCGTGCAGAATTTGAATTTCCTGCATCCGCTGTCGTGACCGCAGACCCTTATGGTGAGCTTAACGCGGATGGCTTGCTTCCCACCTGTCCGTCTGAGGTTAAGCCTATCGAGTACTCCAAAAATCAGCAAGTTAATGATTTTTCATCTTAAATCAAAAGTTTTTCAAAGCGGGGCTAAAAATGTTGAAGGGTTGAGCCTCAAACACTAACTAAACTACTACAAGTCCCTATTCTAAGATCCGCCTCCAACTTGATGTCCGTCCTGAGAGCTTTGTCCGAGCCAGAGCACCTGAAAGGACTAAGTTGGGGGGGGGGGGGAGTTAGAAGGGTAACCCCGGTTTGCTAGTGTCAAACCGGGAAGAGACTTTACTCAAGTGAGAGAAGAAAGCTCTCAATGTAGTAATTATGAGGGAAATTATGATATGAATTGACTTACCTTAATGTGTGTGACCTTGTGCTATATTTATAGTTATCATGTACTTATCAAGTGATTCATAAGATGATGCCAAGTGTATGTTCAGGATTTGGACAACAATGCTCCCTTGGCCCATGTCCCAATAGTATGTGAAAGTCCAACACCATTAGGTGGGCCTGGGAGGGTGGATTGGTCCTTTTACCTCTCAGAGTACTATTCTCGCTAATGGGTCCGTGTGAGACCTTTAGAATTATCCGAGCTCTGTCAAGCTGGTCTGTTCCTAGGTAACTCAGTGACGGTACGAGACAGAAGCAGCTCGGAAGTGTCTTGGAGGTTCCAATATATACGTTTGGTCTTATTGTTATGGTGGCGTCCGAGTTTATCTCGTCCGGTCCGTTTGGCATCCTGACAATGTAGGATATGTGATCCTTTGTCGAGTTCGGAGGTCGTGCCCCCGGCTAGGTCGGACTAGCTGGAAAGGTGTATTGACCTGAGTGTACTGGTTGACCAGGAAGGATATCCTTAAGGCAGACTACCCATGGTCGGACAAGTACTGAATTGGCCATTTTAGCCTTGATACGCTCTAGGACACGCTCTATGGCGCTCTTAACGGATTGGACATATATCCGTATCAACAATATGTTATAAAGTATTAGTCTTTGAATGGTGTTTGATTCATTCACATTTCGACTTTGGAAGACTGGATGTAATTAATCGTAAATTGTGGATAAGTTCTGGTAATTAATTAAAGAACATGGACTCAATTGTAATTTACTGCAATTACGACACTTGAGATATATTATTATGTATAGATTAATCATATAAGTGTCATGTATACTCGAAAAAAGTTTATGATTATTTTCGGTATCATTGTAACACTTTAGAGTTTACTAGAAAGTCCAGGGGCTAATTTGCAAATAATAAAAAGTTTCATAATTTGAAAATGTGAAATATCAAATATTTTATCTAGAAGATATAAAATATATTTGATAAAGAACTTGTATTGAAAAAGTGTAAGGATTGTTGTATAAACTTTCCAGGTCACTGATGTGACCGTGAAATGTGCGTTTTGCACACTTTTAGACCCTCATATTTTGCTGGAGATTCAATATTTACATCATATTATGGTCGATTACCAACTTCTTGTGTATTTTGTAGGTCAATATCTTATTTTTGAGGAATTGCATGATTTTTGGTGCCAAAACGTCATATTTATGAGAAATCGACGAAAATAAGAAAATACACTAATTTGCCTCTGCACGAAGTTCTAAAAGTCCGATTGAGGCTCATGACCTACCGATGCAAAGGTTATTGAAAATTCTAAAATATTGTAGAAGATCACTTTTCGAGAAAACGAGGTTACGAAGCTCGAAATCAGCCCGGAGGATGAAGCAACCAACAGTTGGGCCAGGCAGGCTTTTTTCCGGTCCGTCATGCAACAACATGCCATTTAACCTTCCTTATACATCATAGGCTGCTGGAGCACGAAATTTACACTATAAATAAGTGTCTTGGGGTCTCGTAATTTACACACGACGATAAAAAACAACTCTCTTGAGATAGAAACAATCCTCGGGAAGAGAAACTCTAATTCAACAAAACCCTAGCCATCAGCAACCTGGAGAAGAAAACCCTAGCCGTCAAGAATGAATACTTAAAGACTAAGCTTTTCTTTTCTTACTTTTTCGATTATTCATGTGTTCTGTTTACTGCAATTATGAGTAGCTAAATACTTTCGTAAAGGCGAAACCGCCGATACTCTGATGTGCTACTTATTTATATACCATAATATATTAATGAATTAGTTTTAGACATAATTTTGTACTTGCTCTTTATTTGTCCGAACTTTCCACGTGGGGAATCCCTATTAACCACGACTTGGCAACGGATTTTACAATATCATGTGTGACTTGTTTTGAAAATGAGACGTGATGGTGTGTTGAGTGACACAACATACTATTTGTATAGCACTGAGGATATCTGGACTAACCGAGACTTGATCCTCCTGATATGTACCCTTGCGGCCACTAGACGACAAGTACGTTGTTTGATTCTAAGTAGTTGGGAGTAGCACGGTAACAGGGAAGGTTGGGGTCCTTCACACTTTTTAATCATTGATTACAAAATCACTTTGATTACGTTTTACTGCATGCACAAGAATTCAATTGCTTTCAAAACCTTTCTGTTTGCTATTTGCACACTGAAATACAATCGTTATTTGCTTGTTCCTATGCTAAGTGTCCGTGGAGAACGACACCCCGAGTCAATTTTATGCTATTCTGTGGATTTGTAGGCTTCCGACTGATTATAAGTTTAAATCTTTGCGTGTATTTGGAAATTACAAGAATACAATGATTAGCATATTTCTAGAGTTTTGGGGTCAAAGTGCAGTTTATCATAATTGGGTGATCAATAGTGCTGGACGAAAATTAATACTCCCTCCGTCTCAAACTCAACTTCCCACTTTCCATTTTAGTCTGTCCCAAAGTCAACTTCCCCTTACTAATTGGAAAGATTTATTACACACTATCATATTAACCGAGACATGATCCTCCTGATATGTACCCTTGCGGCCACTAGACGACAAGTAGGTTGTTTGATCCTAAATAGTTGGGAGTAGCATGGTAACAGGGAAGGTTGGGATCCTTTACACTTTTTAATCATTGATTACAAAACCACTTTGCTTACGTTTTACTGTATGCACAATAATTCAATTGCTTTCAAAACCTTTCCGTTTTTTATTTGCACACTGAAATACAATCGTCATTTGCTTGTTCCTATGCTAAGTGTCCATGGAGAACGACATTTCGAGTCAACTTTATGCTATTATGTGGATTTGTAGGCTTCCGACTGATTATAAGTTTAAATCTTTGCGTGTATTTGGAAATTACAAGAATACAACGATTAGCATATTTCTAGAGTTTTGGGGTCAAAGTGCAGTTTACCCTAATTGGGTGATCAATAGCGCTGGACGAAAATTAATACTCCCCTCCATTTCAAACTCAACTTCCCACTTTCCATTTTAGTCCGTCCCAAAGTCAACTTCCCCTTACTAATTGGAAAGATTTAGGGGAATGTTGTAGGAAGTACAACTTTATGACTTTTTATTGATTGTGGACAACCCAAATAAATTTTATTGATTCTAGTACAAATTCATAATTGATTTTCCATCTATGCCCCTGAGCCTAAATTTTGTAAGTCAAACTTACCAAAATCATCTTAATTAAAATATCAATTAATATATTCAACATTTCTTACAACTTTGCTCATTGTCCAGAATGTTTTATTGATACAAAACTTCACACTTCATGTTTTATATGTTGATAAACAAGTCTACAAGTGGAGATTTTGAACATGTCCACATACCACGGACATATGTCAGTATTGCCACTGATGTATATCTGAAATGGTACTGATATGTGTTTACAAGTCTCAGATTCTGAATATGTCCGTTAATGCTATAGACATATGTATGTATTGACACTGACATATGTATGAAAGAATATTGATATTTGTCTACAATTACATTTTACATTTACTCCAGCTTAATTAATGACTTCATAATGAATTTCGTAACTGATATTGGATAAGGGTATGATTGTCTCTTCATAATTGCTAATAATCAATCCTAATCACACATTTAACAATGTCATACCAGGATCAACAACAAAAAAGTTTGTTGTCTCTTAATCAATTATTTTCCCCAAGGTTGTACTACTTTCTAATTTGGCCAAAGATTTATTACGCACTATCATTATTATAACACTATCTCTCTACTTTATTCACTATTTTTTTTACTTTATTCACACTCTTTCCTATTTTATTCTCATCTCTCCTACTTTATTTATTTTCCTGTGTCCGGATCAACGAAAAGTTGAATCCGGGGCGTAGGAGTATCTAATTATTAATTTTAAGTTGGAGAAAAGATATTTTGACATAATGAATATTGTGAAAGTATCTAGGAGTTCTAGTTAGTGTTTGATTGTATTTCTTTGGCCAAAGCAACCTAATTGGACTAGACAAGGGAAAGAGACTCCAAGCTCACCCACTCTCTCTTGTTCGGCAGCCCTGGGAAGGAGGAAGATGGTTTTCATCATCTCCTATAAATATAGGTACTATGTTAAGAAAATATGTTCGCTCATTCGCAATACTCTCAACCCTAGAGAGCTATCGGTTTATTCTCTCTTAACTTGAGAATAAACACGAACCTAATGCTAAACCATATCATATTGATTACTTCGAATATAAAGTTTGTTGGTTCCCCATCACACTACTTGTGATATATTGGAAGCTAAAGAAAGACGAAGGTTTAATCAATTTACACGAAGAAGGAAGACGAATCCCCGAAGGAATCTGCCTTCCTCCTCACTACCGTACGTTGTCCCATAGCCCACTCACGTCGACCAAGTCGACTTGCTGCCCTCCACGTGGCAGCCCCCTTTGGCTTGTGAGATCCGTTTGTGCGTTCGTTGCTTGGAGAATTTCCGACTTGCAGAGAAGTTCAGCTAGCTAGTCAATTCGAGCACAAAGTGATTCTTGAACCGTATTGCATGCTAGGTTCTTGATTATATATGAACATGATTTGTTCAATAATTATATGTCATGTATATTTTATTCCGTTGTGCAAGGTGTTTAATTGTAAGCATGCGAGTTGCTATGAATTAAACACCCCATGTAATTATTTGATTCGAAATATGCAAGTTGCTAAGATTCAAATAACGAACATTTGTGTATTATTATTTCCTTGATCATGCGCAGAGGGGGCTCAACATTTTATGAAGCCTAAAGTGATATATAAATTGAGGCTTTGATTTTGGTTCATGTACTTGTAGGTCTAGGAAAATTTTAAAACTTGGGTGTTTAGTATAGAGTTAAACCTTTAAGTTTAGTAAAAACTTGAGTGTTTTTAATTCGATTTTCTTGGTTTTAGTCGTAAACTAAACACTCTCTCAATTATTCACGGATTATATACGTCGGTATAAACTTATCACAAAGCCGTATTGTGGAAGAACATCTATACTTGAGTTAAACATAGACGGATTTATGTTGTTACTAACAACACCGCCATTTTTAAGCATAACATCTATTTTGTTAACAAGATGCATTTTTTGTTTATGTATACATCAATGCATTTTTTTGTGCCCATTATAATATATTATGTACACAATTAACAACTCATTTTAATTTAATTCAACATATTTTCGTATTTGACCTACCATTTTAATTGAGGTAATAATTATATTTTTTAATCGATGACTACTCAATTAAAACTCACAACACTTAAAAAACCCTATAAAATTTTAATTTTATACCATGTACCAACATAAATTTTTACAACTCTATTAAATTTATGAATTATTCAAGAATTATAACTCAATTAAAATTCCGTAGCAAACAACCATAACTTAAGATTTGAGGATTTCCATGGACTTGGGGCCTAAAGCAAAGGCATTGGCAGCCATATATGCTGAGCCGGCCCTGAGCATACGACTTGCCATGGATTTGATTATGTTTACAATCGTTTTTCAATATGTTCTTCGTGGTTATGATGCGAGTCATAATCACTTAGTTAATGTATGTGATTAAGGTTGTGTGTAATTGAATGAATGTATTAATCAAGTTACATTCGTGACTCGTTTACAAATAATAAACAATTTTAACTTTACACACAAATTATACAATAAGGGTAAACTTTTTTTTAGGTACTCCAGAATGAGACACCACCAATTTAGGTACTCTAAAATACTGTCCAATTTAGGTACTAAACATCAACCCTCACTTCAATTTTCAGACAAAGTTGACCAATTTAATCTGATTTTGACCAAAATAATGACACGTGTCACCTCCTTATTAATTATGGGATTTATCCTTTGAAAATAATGTAAATTTGATTTTAAAAATTATAAAATTAAATAAAAATTCTAAAAAAATTAATAAATATTATAAAAATAATTTAGATAATATTAACAATTATTTATTATAAAAAATGTTAAAAATAATAAAAATAAACATTAAAAAATGTATTAAAACAAATGAAAATATAAACAAATAATAAAAAATTCAAATATATTAAAATCATAAACATAATAAAAATTGGTAAAATTTTCAAAACATTATAAAAATTTATAAAAACAAATAAAACTATAAAAATTTATATAAAATTATGAAAAAATATTTTAAAACATTAAAAAAATAAAAATGATTAAAAGAGTGAAAAGTTTTAAAAACACGCTTATTATGCAGAACATACAAAGGACATTGAAATAATGTTGACGCAATCAGAAAAAATTATTTCCCCCATTGACATCTTCTAAGAACCTTAACATCCCATCAAAATAATTTCGGAAGAATATTGAATCATTTTTATAAATTTAATATTTTTGATTTTTTATTATTTGTTTTACTGCATTTTTGTAATGTTTATATTTTTCATATTTTTTAATTTTTCTTATATAAATAAATTTTAATATTATTTTAATTAGTTCTATAAAATTTATTAATTTTTAATATTATTTTAATTATTTTTTAGAATTTTTACATAATTTTACAAAAAGAAAAATCTCAAAATTAATAAGGAGGTCACACGTATCATTAATTATACTTTTTTTTGTTCAAAATCGGATTAACTGGTCAACTTTGCCTTAAAATTTACTGGAGTACCTAAATTGAAAGGAGGGTTGATGTTTAGTACCTAAATTGGACAACACCATTCTAGAGTATCTAAATTGACAATGTCTTATTCCGGAGTACCAAAAATAAAATTTACCCTATACACTATCCACTAAAATTACATATTTACCTTTTTATTTTTCATCTAAAGCCACGCTCTAGTCCTATCGTATGAAGTTCTCAATAACGGAAGGATTATAGACTAATGTGTCAGGCAATGCCTAACCATGTGTGGCGCTCTAATTAAACGTTTAGGGACAAATTACAAAACCCACATCTCTTAGAAGGGTCCAAATCAAATTAGTATCCTGAACAATTACAAATGGTTAATACTATGTTTTCAAAACTAATTATACATAAGTTCAAAAAATCAATTTGGATGTAATTGCTCAATGTTTTAAGCTAAAGTCTTAGAAAAGGGAAGATTTTCCACAAAACTAGGAAAATCAACTGTTTCTCGCGGTTTTGGTTATTTTCGATCTGACCGGCTTGGTTTTTTCTTAAAACCGCTGTTAGGGTTTTAATAAATAAACATTTTGATTTGCTTAAAACATACACTCAAGCCGTTTCATCTCCATCTCTTCAGTTCTCTCTCTCTCTCTCTCTCTCTCTCTCTCTCTCTCTGCAACTGCAATCGGTTTCTTCTCCTTTCTCTTTCGTTCCGACGCGTGTGAAGCAGTTTTTTCTTCTCTTACAGGTTTTTCCCCTCATCTCTGCTTATAAATTGAAGACATTGTTCAATTTTTTTTCCTTTCGAAATTCGATTAGTGTTTTATGTTCACTTATTCTGGTTTTTTTTCTTCGAATGTTCTTATGATTTTTGAAGTTTAATTAACAATGACGAAGAGGGAAAATACTTCGAAACAAGGTTCCGACATGAATATTCCATTGAAGAAGCTTAAGGTTAATCCGTCGCCGGCGATTGAGGAAGATGTGGTATGTGAGTGTTTTCGTTCTTCTTTTTTCCCTGAACATTCTCTGTTTTCGTCTGCTTTCTTCTATGTTTATGCATGATGTTTTTGTTCGTTTATGTTTTTTGAATTCTTGTTTGCACGCATGTTTGTTGTTATCTGTTGTTTGTTTTGAATCTCCTTTTTAATGTTTTGTTTGGATTTTAGTTGTGTGTACGTTTGATAGCTTTTAGGGTTTTTGTTACGGTGTTTAGTTAGTTTGTTCATGTTTAAGGGTTTGTTAATTTGTGGTCTTTAGTCCTTTTTTTGCTGAAACTTTCATGTTTAATGTGCAAGTTTACTATATGATGTTATGTTTATAATGGATTTTATTATGCTTTTTATCCATTTGTGTTATGGATTTTAATGTGTTCATACTTGTTTTTTTGCCTGTTAAATGTTTTGCTTGATGGTTTTCAGGTGTGTGCAATGTTTTGTAGTTTTAAGTGTTTTTGTTATAGTTTTTAGTTAGTTTATTAATGTTTTAAGGGGGTGTTAACTTTTGATTTTTAGTTTTTTGCTGAAACTTTCATGTTTGTAATGTGTAAGTTGATGTATTATGTTATGTTTATAAGGAATATTGTTATGCTTTTTATCCATTATGTTGTTGTTTTTAAATATGTTTGTAATACTTAATTTTTTAGTTATGTCTGTTTTGATATTTTGAACTTTTTAATTACTGATGTTATGTTTTTAAGGAATGTTGTTGTTATTTTAAGTAATTATGTTATGTTTTTAACTTTTCTTTTGCTGATTTTCTGCAGTAAGTGATGCTGACATTGATGAGTCACAAAGAGATTTGTCTAGCATTGAAGTTATGTGTGCACAACCTAATCCATCTGTTGTTGGTTCTGCCAAATCAACTGAAGTTGTTGGTACTGATACAACTGAGGTTGTTGGTACTGGCTCAACTGAGGTTCTTGGTACCGACAAAACTGAGGTTGTCGGTAATACTGGAACGGGAACTGCGGGTACTGTTTCTCAGGGTACTGAAGCTATGGAGGAGAAAGTTAAGAAAACAAGGAATTGTGCTAAAAAAGAATGTAGTGGTTTTAGACGGTGGTGAAGAGAAGTCTTGTGCTCATTGCATGTCTTTTAACTTTTGCAATTTGAAATTGACTGAGAAGCAAAAGGCAGATGTTAGGGAGATTGGGTTTGGTGGTATACTAAATATGGATATCAAGAGGTTGCCATCTGGTATTGTTCCTTTTTTGGTAAGGAACTTTGACCATAGTGTTTGTGTACAGAGCATTGGGGAGAAGGAGAGGCCAGATAATTATCAAGTAAGCAGCAGGGATGTTCAAGATGTCTTTCTCCTTCCGAGACGCACTGGGAACAAGGTATCAACGTTGGTTGATAGTAAATTGAAGGCTGAGTTCAAGTTGAAGTACCCTGCTGTGGAGGATGGCAAGAAGAAGTTGTGTTTGATGGCACATATGCTGCTTGGTTGGTGTATTACACGGAGAGAATGGTTGATGATGGTGATGATTTCAAACGGTTGTTCGTGTTGTATGCCTGTGCTTGCATTCTGTCTCCGAATGCAAACCATACTGTTGATTATGGCTTGCTTCCAGTGGTACAGGATGTTGCCAAGTTGAAGGATTTTGATTGATGTGATTATATCTTGGATAGACTTTGTAAATGTGTTGAAAGGTTTTTGAGTAACACTAAGGATACTAAGGGGAAGTCTGTTAGTGGTTGTGTGTTGATACTGGTCATTTGCTACCTTCACAGGTATATTCATTTTATAGTTTTAAGATTTTATATTAAGGTTTTAAATTCATATTTTGTGGTTTTAATTTAGTTTTTTTTTTCATTTTATGTTTTAAGGGTTTAATTTAGTTTATTGTCAATAAGCTGGTATTACATGTTTAAGCATGTTTGTTGTTGTTTTAAGTAAATATGTTGTATTTTTAATTTAGTTTTAAACTGTCCTTTTAACTGGTCTATATGTTACAATTTTAAGACTTTTGATTATGTTTTTAGTGGTTTATGTTATGGTTTTAATGATCTTCTTTTCTTTTCAGGTATCCTTTTAAGGGGGAGGAAGAATCAACTGATTTGCCCTTGATCAAACACTGGCCCAATGATAGACTTCTTAGTAGAGTGAATAAAGAAAAGGGTAACTTTGGTAGGGGTATTCGATTGAAGAAAGTTTATCCCATCAGTGTTAGAGAAGAGGCGCGGATGGAAGTTGATACAAAGGTAAAAGTGGAGCAGCCTGCTGGTGTATGTCATGAGCCAAAGAAAGTTGATATTCTGTTGCATGCTAGTGTGCCATTTCTCCACTTGCCCAGCAAGAATCGGTTAAAGCACCGAGTAAAGATGACAATGATGAGAATTATATTGTGTTGAAGCTTCCTATTCCTACTGGTGTTCCAGAGGATAGTGAAATCAAGAACATGGGCTATTCTGTAAGTTTTTTACAAGTTGTTGGCATGATTTTTTTTTAAACTGTTTTTGTTTTTTATTTTTTTAACTGATGATATTGTGTTTTTAACTAACAATGTTATGATTTTAGTTATGATTTTTTTAAATTGCTGGTGTTATGCTTTCAAGGAATTATGTTGTTTTTTTAAGTGCTTATGTTATAGGTTTAAAGAATCATGTTATGGTTTTATGTATGATTTTTTTAATTGATGATGTTGTTTTAGTGGATCTTGTTCTGGATTTAAGTGAAGATTTTGTGGTTTTAAGTTTATATGTTATAGTTTTAAGTTTTGATGTTATAGGTTTAAAGAATCATGTTGTTTTTTCCTAAGACATGATTCTTTATGGGTTTTTTAATTGTTTTTTGTTATGCTAATGTTTGTTTTTGGTGTTTTTGTAGGCTGAAGATGAGAAATTGGCATTTTGGAAGCGTAACTTCACTGTATTTGTGCAATCACAAATTGATCTTCTAACTGGTGCTGGCTCTGATGTGCCTGAATCTTCTAATGTTTCTGAGCCTTTTAAATCTGCTGATGGTGGCATTGTTGAGTCATCTTCTAATGTTTTTTAGCGTAATAAGGAAGTTTTTCATACAGACTGGGACAGGATGCACGGGGCCCCATTATTCGATAGCCAAGAGTTCTTTAGCAATCCTGATGTTCTAGCCGCGCTATATTTCATGGTGGCAGAAACAGAGAAAAAGAGGCGGCAGGTTGTGAAAGCTCCGATGAGAAGAGCCAAGTATTCAATTCATGGTGGCCCTTCGTTTGACCTTGGCTTTGATTTTGGTACTCAAAGTTTATGAGAGGATGTGGAATTGTATGATGGTGTAGTTAATGATCAGGCTAAGGATGCGAAGGAGCTTAATGATATCAACAATCTGCTTGATATAAGCGAGGTCTTGCGCACTATTGATGTTAGTGATGGTATGGGATGCAGCATTCAGTGTGGATTGACTGGGTTCGATTATGATTATGTTTCAGAGTTTATGATATCGAACATGGAGACAGTTAGTGGGATGAAACTCCTGCGAAAGCAGGTTGTTGATTACTTTTTTTCAGATTATGCGAAGAAACTTGATAGGTATATTTCTCTGTTTTTTTTTTCTTCATTTTTTGTCTTATTGTTTTTAGTATATTATGTTACTGTTATAAGAGATCATGTTATGGTTTTATTGTTAGTTTTAAGAAGTTGTTTTATTGGCTTTTATTGTTTTATGATTTGTCATTACTCGTTTAAATGATTATGTTGTGGTTTTTATTTATAATATTAGGCTTTTTAACATTTCTTTTTTGTTTTCTTCAGGTTGGACACCATTGTGATGATGGTTGAAGGTATGAATGTCTTTCTTGAGGACATTATCACTTTGAAAGCGGATGTGTTTGTTAGCACTCCGATAATCGACAGTTGGGCAATTTTGTTGAATTATCTTGAGAAGAAGAAAGGAAAGGTTGAGCGAGTGGTGTTCGGTTCCACTGTTTGTGCTCATTGGCAAAGACCTGTTGCTGATGATTTTGTGAATGCTATTGAAGCATGGTTATCCTTGTGCTGTATTTCAACTTCTCCTCTGGATTTGGAAGAAGTGAATATGGTATTGTTTTTATTTGTTTAATCGTCTTTGTTATGAATTTAAGATATTATTATGTTACATTTTTAAGGTATGTTTTTAATATTTTTTTTTTTTTTGTGTGTTGTGCAGTTTCTGTTTCCTTTTCATGCGAGTGATCACTACACAATTTATGTGGTGAATATGGATGATAATGTTGTCCATCATATGGACAATAAGAACATGTTTGATGTGAAGCTTGAAATTGCCATGGATTGTGCCAAATTTCTGGTTAATAAATTTTCGAAGTTTCTACAGAAAATGGGTCACAGTCGATGGGGGAAGGTTGAATCATTTGCTTTTAAGCATTTGTTGATGCCTTTTGACTTGGAGCAAAATGATGGTAACAATGACTGTGCTCTTTATATAATGCATGAGATGAAAGAATTTCGAGGTACTGCATTTGATAGCGAGACTTTGGGCCAGGTATATTTTTTTCAAGTTTTGTTGTTGTTGTTATAGTTTTAATATTTTGCATTATGGTTTCAATGATATTTGTTATGTGTTTCTTAAGATATTTTTTTGGTTAATGTTTTTTCTCCCCTGTTGTTGTTTTTTTTATTAGAACTAGTGTTATTTTTTTTTTTTTTGGAACTAGAATATATTATCAATCTCCAAAAACAAATACAAAGAGAAAGGCGATCACATCCGATCCAGCCTATAAAAGTCGAAAACAACTATACGTCCTAACTCACCATGAGACGCTCAACATGGGGTCGCAGCCTTGGCACCATCCATGCTCTATAAGTCACTACATCAATAATCTGTTGCGAAATAGATAGATGCCTATCGACAATATTAAAACACATATTATTCCTATGCTTCCACACCTCGTATATTGTCTCCAAAAAGGCAACTTTCAGTAGTTGGTTCCTCCAGTTTTTTCCTTTACAATGTTGTAATATCCATTATAATTCATTTGACCATCTATCAGGGGTGTGTTGGTACTTTAGCCATCGCAGTACATCTTGCCAAATCACCCTTGTTGCCACACATTCGAACAGGAGATGTTCCTGGGTCTCAACCTGCGAACAGAAATAGCATCCCGCATCGGCAATGAGGCCGAACCTGTGTAGACGTTCTCTCGTGGCCAGTCGGCCATGACAAGCTAACCATGTAATCATTTGTGCCCTAGGACGGGCGAGTGTTCCAAGCATTAATGATTTCCAATCCACCTCCGGCATATCACCTTGCAAAGTTTTATACATGATGCTCGTCTTGTACTTAGGTAGTATTTGCATAGTTGCCCAAGCTCTATTATTAGGTACCAGTGATCTGCACTTCAGGATGCCTTTCATGATCCAGGAGCTATTCAGAGGTATTGGATGTGTGAGGATTTAGTCCAGAGGCACATAGTAAGCATGAATCCATTTAACCCATAGGCTATCCTGTTTACTACAAAGATTCCATAGTAATCTGAGTAAATAGGCCTTGCTCCATATCATCAAGTCGATAACCTGCAATCCACCTTGTTTCTTGGGTAAACACACCTTATCCTAAGCCACCGGTGATTTTCTGGTAATTGTGTCACTATTAGACCAGAGGAACGATCTGCAAGTTGATTCAATAGCTTGTAAGATACCCTTAGGCAGGGGAAAACATTGGAGCCAGTAGTTCGTGACAGCAAAAAGAACGCTTTTAATCAATTGGAGTCTTCCTCCATAGCTCAATAGCTTTGCACTCCATTGTCTTATCCTTGCAACAATCTTATCAATCAAAGGTTGACACTGCACGATAGTGAGCTTTTTACTCGTGAGAGGCACACCTAAGTAACAGAAAGGCAGTCTACTTGTGCCGAATCCCGTAACCTGCCGAATGGCCTCCTGGATATCATTCGGGACAGCCCCAGAGAAGATCTGGCATTTTGCTGGATTGACTCTTAATCCATTAGATTTTGAGAAACAGTTGAAAGCATCCATTAACAATTCAACCGATCGCACATCACCCCTAGAAAATAATAATAGGTCATCCGCAAAGCTAAGATTAACAATATTTAGCTTTTCGCACTTGGCATGCTAGTTAAAATCCGGCACATGCTTTACTGCAGCATCCTGTACATATACTCCATCACTAAGACAAATAATAGAGGAGATAATGGGTCCCCCTGTCGTAGACCTCGTCTTGCTCTAAGCAGTTGGGTAGGTTTCCCATTAACCATGTATCTGTAAGATACATTAGTAACACATATCATAATCCATCGGATAAATTACAGAGGAAAATTCAACTCTTGCAAAATACCCTCCAAAGCCGTCCACTCAACTGTATCATATGACTTTTGCAGGTCCATCTGTAACATGCATCTTGGAGTTCCTCCTTTCCTACTATAACCTCGAAGTAACTCATATGCCAACAGAATATGGTTATGTATCTATTGCCCAGGTACGAACGCAGCTTGACTCTAATTGCCCACTTTACCTAATACTTTACTCAAACGATTAGTAAGTATTTTAGATATGATCTTGTAAAGTGTTGTATAGCATGATATCACATCTGCAATCTTAGGGATCAAGGTAACAACACTGCAGTTTTCTGCCATATACATTCGATTATGAATGAAGAATTCTTGCATTGCTTCTATTGTATCCGCCCCGACCACACTCCAAGCTGATTTAAAGAATTTTGCATTGAAACCATCTATGCCTGGAGCTTTCAAATCGCCTATACCCTTTAAAGCCTCCATAATCTCCTTTGTGGTCACAGGTGCAATCAAGGAGTCGGCATCAGTGTGAGCCAGCTGAGCCCCATTGCGCAACACTTGAATATTTAGCCCCTGGAGTCTAGTGGCCGAAACACCAATGAGTTTGGGTGTAGAAGTTGACAACTTCCTGCTCCAACTCGTGTTGTGTGGTGACAAAATTGCCATCAAGCCGTTGTAACTTGGTGATCCCAAAATAGCGATTTTTTGCTTTCAAAGAGGCATGAAAATATGCGTTATTACCATCTCCTACTCGCAACCATTCGATTTTGGATATTTTTGCAACAGTTTTTCTTCCACCTCATTCCAATGCAGTACTTCACTCGTACATTTTTTTAACCCTTTCAATCAAAGTTATATTCATTCTGTCCTGTACGAGGAAAAGTGCCCACAAATATCTACACTCAGATACCTTGGATAAAGATTATGTTTCCGGGAAACAATATATTTTTAACAAGTGGTATCTGGAGTTGTGATAGTCTCTGGAAAAGGACGTGCAAGGCTTCAGAAAGCATGCATAGTTCCGTTGGCACTATAGGACAAAGTATAGTACAGTGCATTAAATGCACGGACAGAAATGTCTGAACAAAAATGGTAGCTTCTGAAGAAGAAGACAAACCTACTACAGTACTATACTCAGATATCAATAGTTTGAAATTGAGTTAAGCCTAACGGATACTATTCAAACGGCACTCAAATTCATCTATAAATATCAACACTTAGACTGCTTGAGAACACACACGCAGAACTTACACCTTAGATCACTGAACTTATATTGAATACTCTCACAAGCTCTCTCAAGCACACTACTTACCTTCAAGCTTTCTGTTGCGACCAAAGCTCTTGATTCTAAGTAGCACAAAAGTTCTAAGTGTCCTGATCCTTAACAAGCATTGTTATTTGTGAAAGAGTTGAACTAAGATTTCTTATCTGAGATTCATTCTCTTGAACACTTATCATAGACTTGGGTAAGTAAAGAATAAGATACCATACATTGCAAAGTTTATTAAGTATACTTGATTCATAGAGCTATCTGAATAACTGAACAAGTTATTAAAGAAGCTCACCTGACAAACTACCTTAACCAACACCTTAATCGGCGTGGAGTACAGGAAGTACTTAGTTTGGGAAACTAAGGAATAACTTCAAGGTTACTGAGCATAGGAAGTACTTAGTTTGGAAAACTAAGGAATAGCTCAAAAGGTTTCTGAGTACAGGAAGTACTTGGCTGTGAAAGCCGGGGAATAACTCAGGGGGAACACTTGGTTGGGAACCTAGTGTATTTAGGAATCTAGAGAAGATACTTGTAAGGTTACTTCAATTATCTGTCTTAGTGGATTCTAGGTCTGAGAAAGCCCGAAGTGGATTAGTTGAAGGATTACGCCACCTTCAGATACCACTATAAAAAGACTTGTGTTATTTACTTTCTGCAGTTTATTACTTGCTTTATTTATCTTGCAAAGTATTTACACTTATCTTGCTGAGCACGTGCACTTATCACAGAAAAGTCTTCCGCTCTGAAATTAAGTATCGATATCTTCACGATATCTCGAAAGCTGTTTATCGACAAAAGTTTTAAAAGACTATTCACCCCGCCTTTTTACTTTGCCGTTATCTGGACCAACAAGTGGTATTAGAGCAGGAGGTTCCCAAGCCTTCTGCACTGAACCTAGATCCCAGCTAAGTGCCCACTAACTGCTTTTCACCTACACTTGATTTGTTTGTTTAGTGTGTTTGCTGCAGGATGTCTTTAAGTGACGCCCCAATTCTCAAGCCAGAGAATTATGAGAAATGGAAGAACAACATGATGCTCCACCTAGAAGCCATCAGTGACGAAATGATCGACGTGATAAAGAATGGCCCCATTGTCATTCAACAACTCAAGCAAGTCATAGAGGTTTCTAATGGTAGAGACAGAGAACAAAGCGATGGGTCTTCACAGACAGATGCGTCGACGATTGGGAGACGCGGTCAAGTTATTCTGAACAAAGCCCAGAGAGCTCTGGACATCGGAAGATGCCAAGAGAAATCGATTGGATGGTTAGGCTCGTAATATCATCATGCGTTCTACTCCAGAGCACATACAGTGTAAACTGTGAGGTGCAAAAACGGCGAAAGTGGCCTGGCAACTGATTGAAGAAATCTGTGCCGGCACTGAGAAAACAAAGGAAAATAACTTCGAAGTTTTGAAGCTCAAATTCCAAAACTTTAAACAAGGTCCCACAGAGACTCTTGAAGAACTAGATTTCCGGTTTACAACACTTATGAGTGACATGGCTGCCCTTGGTGAAAGTAATAGATATACCCAGTCAGAAAAGATTATGACTATTGTGAGAAGTCTAAATCATAACTAGGAGCACACAAAGTTTTTCTACTTTAACCAAGGAATGCCAGATATCACTCCAGTGGAACTTTTCTCTCACCTTGCCACCGTTGACTATGAGACAACTCAAAGAGAACAAACAACTGAAAAGTTGCAGAATGTTGCTCTAGTTGCTCAAGGAACTTCTGAAAAGAAGAAAGGCAAGGAGGTGACTGAGGATTCTCTTGCTGCAAAGCAAATAGGAAAATATGTCAGTCGAGAAATTGAGAGAAGAAAAGTCAAAGAGAAGCTGAAAAAGCATCTAGGCTCAAACTATCACCAGTACAAAAATATGCAAAGCTCGCTGAACAAGCCGGCTCATAAAGCATCAAGTACTAAGGAAGCAGAAATCGGAAATGATATTTGTTTCTATTGTCAGAAACCTGGTCATTTCAAGAAGGATTGTCCTGCCTTCAACAAACTTAAGACATGTGACAAGAAAGATAGAAGAATCTTCAAAAGAAGTCAAAGAGCTATGCTCACTGAAGAAAGGAAAAAGATCCAACTCCAACTAGATGCTCTAGACATTGAGTCTGATTCTGAGGATGAAGACTCAGATGATTCCACAATGCCTTCTCCAGAAATATGCAGTGTTTCTCATGAAGTAATTGACTTTGGACAAAAGAAGAAAGAAGTGTGTGGAATGGCTGAAGAGATCTTTCCAGATATCTACAACATTAAACCTTGTCTAATGGTTGATGAGGTAACACATACTTCCTGTTATACTTATGAAAGTGATGAAGAAGGAATCAAAGATCTGGAAAATCTCAGAAGAGAACTTGATCTCTACAAAAGAGAATTTCTAATGGTCCGAGAAAAGAATTCTCTTCACAAATACTCAAGATATCTGAGAAAAAGGATGCTGAAAATGCATTTCTCAAGGCTCAGATATCTGAGACCGAAAAGTCACATAAAGAAGCATTGGCCAATCTTCAAAAGAAATGTGAAGATCTTCTTTCTGAGAATGAAGAACTCAAAAAGAAAGAATTATCTTTTCAATCTTATGCCAAAGCTAGTGACACTCTTACTGAAGTACAATCTTATTTAAGAGATCCTTCAGAAAAGACAGGACTTGGGCTGGACACACACACATATAGTTCTACCACTCTGAATAAGAGTGATGAAAGTTGAACATTTGTCAGTGCTCAACAAGGTGATTCCCAAACAATCTACAGTATCGGTCAGAAAGCTAAGGTTATTGACAAAGGAAAGGCAGTTGCGACCAAGCCTTTGTGGGAAAAACAAGTCCCAAGGAAAACTGTTGGGAATGTTTCTGAAAAGAAACATAACACTAAAAAGTGCAATCACCCACAGTGCTATGTCTCTCAGAAAGGAAAAATTGCAGGAGCTGACAAATTCTCCTATGTCACATTTTCTGGAAAGAAAATAGATTATCCAGAGACTAGCAAAGCTGCTGAGAAAAGATCTCAGATAGCACCAGGTGCTCGGAATGGTATTGGCTATAAAGCCATCGGAAAACAACTTGCTCGTGAGTACCAACAAGAGCAAGAACGATGGTTAAAGGCTAGAATTGCTCACATCAATTATCAGAAGTGGAAGATGAATCAAGCCACTAAAAATCTGAATGCCAGGGCTAGAAGAAATCTGGCTAGGAAAGCTAAGTTTGCTGAGAAGCAGACTCAGAAACCTAACAGGTATCTGAAAGCACCAAATGGAGCACCAAGGAACACACCAAGGAAGAAAATAGTTCTTATTAACAATGATACTAATCATTTAACTAAAATTCCTCCTTATGTTCCTGTTAGACAAAAGAATGTTCCTAAGAAATTCATTCAAAAATGAATTCCTACAGGAAAATTCTTTAGTCCAGATGGTTCCATTGTTGATATGAGAACCTAATCTCCTGTTTCCTGTTTTGTGCAGAACACTCTAAAGACTAATTCAAAGTGGCATTTTGATAGTGGATGTGGGAAGCACATGACAGTAGACAAAGCAAATCTGATTGACTACAGAAAGTGCAATGATGGACCAATTATCATGTTTGCTGGAGGAGATAAAAATCCAACCATAGGTTTTGGCAATTTGAAGTTTGGAGCCCTTACAATCTCTGAAGTACTTCATGTAAAGGGATTGAAATATAATCTCCTAAGCATGAGTCAACTAGTAGACAAATGGTACACTGTCAAGATCAAGTCAAAACTATGTAAAGTGATTGACAATGAGTCAAAGCAGACAGTCTTGGTTGCAAGGCATAAAGGAAATCTTTATGTTGCTGATTGGGCATCCGCCACAACTGAAGAATGTCTCATGGTGAGTCAATCAGCCACATCAAGAAAATTGGCTATGGCATAAAAGAATGAGTCACTTGAATTTCAAAACTCTGAATAAGCTAGCCAAGAAAGAGATGGTGGTTGGTTTACCCAAAATGGCATATAGAAAAGTAGGTGTATGCTCAGCTTGCCAAATGCGAAAACAATCCAAAACATCTTTCAAGTCTAAAACTAGACATTCCAGTGAAAGGCCACTGCAAATGTTACATATGGATCTTTTTGAATCCTCTGTAACTAGTTATGCAGGAAAGAAGTATGGTCTGGTTGTTGTTGATGATTACTCAAGATTCACTTGGGTTGTCTTTCTCAAACACAAATCTGATGCAAGGGTTGAGATACCCAACTTGCTGAATAAGCTCGAAGTCATGAAAAATGACAAGGTATCTGTAATCATAGCAGACCATGGTACTGAGTTTGTGAACCAGTACATAAAAAGAGTTTTGTACCTGCAAAGGTATACAACATCAACTATCTTCTGTAAGGACACCACAACAAAATGGTGTTGCTGAAAGAAAGAATAGGACCCTGAAAGAAGCAGCAAGAACAATGCTTGCTGACACTGAAATAAGTGAAATCTATTGGGTTGAAACTGTAAACACAACATGCTACACTCAAAATAGATGTCTGATTAACAAACACCATGACAAAATTCCTTACGAGCTTTTCATTGGTAGACCCCCTAGTATCAAACAACTAAGGGTGTTTGGTAGCAGATGTTTCGTTCTTAACAATGGAAAAGAATACTTGAGAACATTTCAACCAAAGGCAGATGAAGGAGTATTTCTTGGTTATTCTCTGAATAGCAAAGCCTATAGAATCTACAACAAAAGAACGCAAAAGATTGAGGAATCTGTTCAAAAAGAGGATGAGTCTGACGATGAAAAGCAACCTATGCTTAGTAACAACCAGATGACTCTAAGACATGATGAAGAATTTCCTATGAGAATTCCAGAAATGGAACAGGTTACTGAGAACCTTCATCATGAAAAGGTATCTGAAAATGAGATTGCTGAAATGCAAGATTCAGATATCTCTAACACTGAAAGAGTGTCAGATATCCATGGCATTTCCCATGTGTCAGATATCTCAGATACTGCACAAGTATCTCATCAAGATTATATTGATTCACATTCAAATCAAAATGATATTGATCCTACTAGTTCAAAACCCATTATGAAATGGATAAGAAATCATCCTGCAAAGGATGTAATTGGTCCCATAGACCAAGGAGTTAGAACTAGAAGAGCAATCGCTGAAAATGCAAATTGTCTCTATGGATGTTTCATCTCAAACATTGAACCAAAAACTATTGAAGAAGCATTAAAGGATCAAGATTGGATCTCTGCAATGCAAGAAGAGTTGGATCATTTGAGAGAAACAAAATCTGGAAACTGGTTCCATTTGTTGATGGAATATCTGTAATCAGAACCAAGTGGGTTTTCAGAAACAAAATGAATGAGTCTGGTGAAATAACCAGAAACAAAGCTAGGTTGGTTGCCAAGGGATTCACCCAGACTGAAGGACTAGATTTTGATGAATCTTATGCACCAGTTGCAAGATTGGATGCAATAAGACTCTTTCTAGCCTTTGCAGCTCATAATGACTTTACAGTTTATCAGATGGATGTCAAGAGTGCATTTCTAAATTGTGAACTTGCTGAGGAAGTCTATGTTGAGCAACCACCAGGTTTTGAAGTTTCCTCAGAAAGTAGGATGGTCTATAAGCTTCAGAAAGCTCTGTATGGGCTGAAACAAGCTCCAAGAGCATGGTATGATACATTGGCCAGATACCTACTAGAAAGTGGTTTCAAGAAAGGAGATGTTGATAAAACACTCTTCACATTGAACCATGATGGGAAACTAATTTTAGTTCAAGTATATGTTGATGACATTATATTTGGATCTAAAGACAAGCAACTTTGTGAAGACTTTGCTGAACTCATGAAATGTAAATTTGAGATGAGCATGATGGGAGAATAGAATTACTTCCTAGGGCTGCAAGTCAAGCAACTCAGTGATGGAATATTCATTAGTCAAACAAAGTATGCAAAGGACATGCTCAATAAGTTTAATCTAACGCCTTCTGAAAAGAATGCTAAGATACCAATGAGCATTGGAACCAAAATGACCTATACTGAATCTGACAAGAGTGTTGAAGAACACAAGTATAGGAAATTGATTGGATCTCTACTGTACCTCACTCCAAGTAGACCTGATATTCAATATGCAGTTGTAGTGTGTGCTAGATTTCAGACAAATCCAATGCAATCACACTACAACATTGCTATGAAAATATTGAGGTATGTAAAAGGTACTGTAGAAGTTGGATTGTGGTATCCAAAAGATAGTGGATTGAGTTTGGTTGGCTATTCAGATGCCGACTATGCTGGATCATTGCTTGATAGAAAAAGCACCTCAGGAACTTGTCAATTTTTTGGTGCTAGATTGATATCTTGGTTCAGCAAGAAACAAAATTCAATTGCCACATCTACCACAGAGGCTGAATATATTGTTGTTGGGTGTTGTGCTTCACAGATATTGTGGATACAACAACAACTCAGAGACTATGGACTCAATGAAGAGAAAACTCCCATTTTATGTGACAACACAAGTGCCATTGCCATAACTCAGAATCCTAAGTTTATGCACGAACAAAGCACATTGATGTTAGACACCACTTCATCAGAGACCATGTTGAAAAAGGTAATATAGAGATACTCAAGATTGGCACTGAAGATCAACTTGCAAATATCTTCACTAAGCCACTACAAGAAAGTAGATTCTTAGCCTTAAGACACAGTCTTGGACTAATGGAGCTACTAAAGAACTGAAAAAGTTCAGATATCTGAAGAAGATATCAAAGGAGCGAGAAAAGGAATCTGGAACGGGTATCCAGAAAAGAGGAATCTGGAACGGGTATCCAGAAACGAAAGGCTAAAGGGTAAAATGGCTATTTGAAGATTTACGAGGCGAATTTTCGGATATCTAGATCACTCAGTAAGGGGGAACACAAAAGAGAATAGTACAACTGTCTACAGTTAACTACTATCTTGAAATTTGTATTATTTCTATCTTTGTGAAAAACTTTGAAAAGACAACAAGTATAAGAAAGAATTAGATACATACAGTGTTCTCATTCACACAGAAACGTGATTCAGATAGCTAATAGCCAACATTCATTAAATGGGCACAATTTCAATTGATGAATGTGATCATTGCTGAAGAAGCAATGGTGACCCTTGATGAAATGGACAATTGATCTTTACGGCAGAGATTAATTCTCGGTAAATAGTGGACTGTTGAAATTCCGACATGGCCCACTATGCATTTAATGCCGAACAAACTTTTACCCACGCCTGTCTACAATTCACAGATACGTATATACAAAACCAATTTGTATGTATATGTTTGTCTGAATTACGTTGCTATATATATAGGATTTTGGCAAAAGAAATTACTTTCGCCTAATCCAACATTTAGACTTGCACAAGAATAGCAAAAACCTTTCTTCAACCTCTGCAAATTTTTGTTAGTCTTTCTGCAAAGAATCACTAATCTCTCATCCAAATCTCTTTCAAACTTTCAAAACACTTGCACTATATAAAGAGATGGCTCCTAAGCGTTCGTCTACTCAGAAACCCCAATCTTCTACCACTGGTACTGCTGAAAAGCAAGCACCAGAGTTGGTTATAGTAAATAATAGATTGGTAGGAGACTTTAATCCTGATCATTGGACTTCAAATCACAGAATGATTTGGGGTGGTGCCATGATTGAGGAATACCTCACGGCTGCTGTTGAAAATCAAGCCGATAGGAAGCTAATTCTTGACATGCTTGAAAAGGCACGAATCAAGGGTTTTCTATCTGCTCTTCCCAGTGGAATTTCTTCACTGGATGTGTTAGAATTCTACAATAACTCCAGGATTATATCATGTGTTTACAAGGCCTTTGCAATAGTGTCTATAAAAACTAAGGTCCAAGGAAAGGAAATCCTTTTGGACTTAACAACTTTCTGTAAGTTGTTTGATCTTCAAAATCTTGGAAAGGATTTTGAAATAGACACCAAGGATGATGATCTCCTTGAAGGTGTAAAAGCAATGTCTGATGATGTGTGTGATCTTGAAAAACCAGATACACCCACTGATTTCAAGCTTGCTGACATCAGAACCAGACATCTGCTGGTTCATTGGGATGTGTTGGCATGCATTCTTCACAGATGCTTTGATGGTCTACAAGGAGGTGCTGACCAGATAAGCCCAGAACGCTGGATGATGATGTTCTTGTTGCAACAACAAGACAAAAGGCTGGAAAACCCTTTCAATTGGGGAAAGTACGCCTTTATGAAGTTTGTGAAGAAGATTCAAGGCTTTGAGCCTAAAATCGCTAAGGGACTTGCTGAGCCAAAGGCCACAATAAGCTATGGTCTAAAGATATGCTACTTGCTGGAGAAGCTTGGCATTGAGCTCAGAGAGA
Source organism: Plantago major (assembly GCA_026545765.1). NCBI lineage: Eukaryota > Viridiplantae > Streptophyta > Magnoliopsida > Lamiales > Plantaginaceae > Plantago > Plantago major. The sequence continues at coordinate 29,768,497 of CM048843.1, forward strand.
AGGCTGACATAGCCAACAGTAACCTACTCTACAAATATGAATATACGAACTTGATGAAAAAGGTTACTGGATCTCAGAAAGGTTCCAAGAAGCCAAAGACAGAAGAGGTATCTGAGGGAAAGGTTGCGACTAAGAAGCCCAGAACTTCACGAAAGAAGTCTGCTGGCAAATCAGTAGACATACCCATTGAGGTTGTCGATTCCTAGATATCTGCCGCCGCTGCAGATGAACTCATCAATGCTGCAAAAGAGGTATCGGCTACTGAACAAGTAGACTCAGCAAGAGAAAGTGCTTTCAGAAATGTTAAGACTACTGCCGAAAGCCTTGCTGATGAACTCATCAATGCTGCTAAAGAAAGTAGTGATAGATACCAAGCCCTATCTACAGAAACCGCAGGGATTATGAACCAATCAGTTTCTAATGCTGATGAGAGCTCTGACGATGAAGATGATGAATTAGTCATCTCTCAAGTCCTAGAAAAATCAAAAAGGGCTAAGGTTACTGAAAAAGTAACTGGTGTAGAGGTATCTGAAGAAGAACCTACACCACAGGTTGTTGAACAAGCACCTGTTTCAAAGGTTGCTGAAGAAGCAACTGTGTCCAAGGTCACTGGACAAATTACACCATCAGAGCAAGAAAGACTGAAACTTATTGAAGATGCTCTGATGAGTGATAGCTTAGTGTTGAAGGATACTGCCATTGTCTCAACACTCAACAGTCTGTCTTAAGCACAACAACCACAACAGCCAGATGTGAATACTGCTGAAATGGTACTTGAGTTACAGAAACCAGCATCTTTCATTGCTGAAGAAAATCCTGCAAAAGAGCAGGTTCCCCAACTCAATGAGAGGGATCAAACTGAGGCATCTGCTCAGAATGATCAATCAGGGGAGGCAACTGAGTTGCATACTCAGGAAAGGTCTGAAGTACCTGAAACTTCAAACAAAGAAGCTGAAATGGAACAACAAGACCAAAATATAGAAGGGTCACAAGTTCCAGAGACCAATCAGCCTGACACTGCTCAGGTAGTTGAATGGTTTAACTCTCTACTTGTGATATTTTGTGTTTATTAATCTTGTTATTTAATAAAATTTCTTTGTTTCAGGCTGAATTAGAAACACAAGAACAAGAGGAAGTTGGAAAGCTTGCCTCAGAGACTGAGAAGGAGGCTACTACAACCTCACCTCTTAAGGAATCTGAGCACATTCTCTGGTGATAGAGAGTTTCTTAAGATATTACTTTTCAGATATATGTTAATACACTTAACTAATTAAGTGGATGTTTCTAATAGGCTCCAACTGAGAAAGAAGAAGATAAGGCAGACATGCCAGAAAAGGACCCAGAAACCGTCAATGTTTCTGAAGAAAATGTCATTGAACCTTCTAGTATGAAGGTATATGAAAATCAGTGATAAACATTCTTCATTATGGGTTAATATAAATTCTTTTCTAATTACTCAATACTTTCTACTTACAGGCTCATTCAGAAGTAGAAGTGCAAGAGGAAAGAGTTGCGACATCCCCTGCACCCATGGAAATTGATGAAGCCCCCAAGGCAACATCACCAGAAAGAACACCAGAAACTGAGAACGTTTCTGCGAAAAATGATTCTGAGCCTCCTGTTGAGGAAGTAAGTGGAAAACTCAGAAATCATTGAAGCTTACACTACAAGAATCCATCCGTAACGGGACGGAAAGGGGCGACGGATAAAATCCGTCGCCCCTGTAGCGACGGATCGCTACTTGGGGCGACGGATTCTATCCGTCGCCCCGTTTGGCGACGGATAAAGGTTATCCGTCGCTCTGTAGCGACGGATAAAATTATCCGTCGCTACAGAGCGTTGACCAAAATTAAAAAAAAAAAAAAAAAAATTTTAGCGACGGATAGATTTATCCGTCGCTAAAATAGCGACGGATAAATCTATCCGTCGCTATGTAGCGACGGATAGATTCATCCGTCGCTACAAGGCCGGAAAAAAAAAAAAATTAGCGACGGATAGATCTAGATCTATCCGTATCTAAAAACCTAAAAAAAATATAATATATCTCCTCCACCACCTCCTTTTCTCCACTACTTCTCCTCTCCTCCTCCTCCCACCACCACCTTTCTCCTCCCACCACCACCATCCTCCACCACCACCATCTCCTCCCACCACCACCATCTCCTCCACCACCTTTCTCCTCCCACCACCACCATCCTCCACCACCACCATCTCCTCCACCACCTCCTTTCCTCCACCACCATCTCACCACCACCACCCTCCACCACCACCATCCTCCACCACCACCATCTCCTCCACCACCTCCTTTCCTCCACCATCCTCCTCCACCACCATCTCCACCACCACCACCTCTCTACTCCCACCACCACCGCACCACCACCCTGCCACCACCACCATCTCCTCCACCACCACCACCTTGCCACCACCCCCATCTCCGCCACCACCACCACCCCCCTTCCACCACCACCACCTCCCACCACCACACACCACCACCACCACCACACCACCATCGCTGGATTAATCCGTGATCTGAATATAAAAATTGTGGATTTTTCCCACAAAAAAAAAATGGGCGACAGATAGATCTATCCGTCGCCCCATAATCATTTTTTTTTTAAAAAAAATCAATCCGTCGTCAATCCGTCGCATGGTGGGACGGATTTTTATCCGTCGCCACAGCTCGGGCGACGGATTTTATCGTCGCCCGATCCATCGCCAGAGGCTGGCGGATAGGCTGCAAGACGGATCTATCCGTCGCTACAGCCCAGATTTTTTGTAGTGTTAATTGCATAAATTCTTTCATGACAATTTCCTAAGTATTGTGATAATTTTAATTCTCAGGATCAAGCAGAAAGAAAGGTTGATGAGGACCAGACTTCGAAGTCTCCACCTCACAACAAGATATCTGAGGCACCCCCTGCCTCAGTAGTACAAGTCTCTGAACCTGATGTACTCATTCAGGTAACTCAGAAACCTAACTACACTCGTACTCAGATATCTACACAAGTTTTGAATCTAACCAAAACTCTTTCTTTCAGGCTCAAACAAGTGCCACTAAGGTCCCTGTTGATGAGAAAGGGGACCTGCTTCCTTTCTTCAAGGAACACACTTTGCCAAAATATCTGAAATGCTTCAAGAAATGGCAAAAGCTCTGATGCTCCGATCTATCTGAAATCTTAATTAAAGGTGACTGATCACCACACAAGGAGAGCACGAGCCCTTGACTTGGAAAACTACGTCCATGCAATGTTCCCCACTGAACAATATTCTTTCGGAATATTGATGGATAAGGATTTTGTCAAGGAAGTGGCCAGAAAGCTGATCCAAGCTTTCAAACAAGAGGATGGTCAGACCAGACTACAGATGGCATTCAAGCCTACTTTGCCCCAAACTCTACAATACATACCCTCTGAACAAGAGGAAGTTAATGGGCAAACGGTCACTATTCCAGAAGTGATCAACCTGGTCTCTGAAGATGAAGAAGAGAAGGAAACTGATGAGAACAATTATGAAGATCCTCCTTCTGACCATCACAAGGATGAGGATAAGAAGGATGATGATGATGCCCCTGCACCAGGGACAGGAGGCATTCCACAAGGAAACAATGCTTCAGCTGCTGAAAAGCACACTGAGAGGACATCACAGCAATCCCCTCCTCCATCTCCTCAGAAATCTAATCATCTAACTCCCCAACACAAAGATACTACTGAACAAGTAGTTGAGCACTCTGAGGAAACAATTCAGAAAATATCAGATGCACAAGCCAGAGTTGCTCAACTCAAACAACTGTTGGAGGAAGAACAACAGCTACATCTTCAACTGGAAGAAAAGATAGCTGAATCCAGAGTCAAGCTAGACAAACTTGAAGAACAAACACGCAAGGAAACGCAAGCTTACTCTGAGATTAAAGAGCTCCGGGAAGCTGTTGACTATATTACTAAGGAGCTAGATGCTGAACAAGCATCTGAATCAAAGCATGATGCTAACGCTGCATCTTCACCAAAGAAACCATCCTCCGAAGGCAAGAAACCCATATCTGAGATGGTTGCCGCCTTTAGAAACCTTGATGAAGAAGTACAAGAGGATGAAGATCATTGGGCTGATGACTCAGATGATGAAGAAGACAGAACCTTGGCAGAACATGCAAATGTTCACTTGGGAGTTTCTCACTTAAAGAGAAAACTGATAGCTCCTCAAAGCTTCAGTAAGAAACCAGATCTCAACTCCCATGATTACATGGCCAGATACCAGGTTCTGGCAACTCTAAGAAAGGAGTTGTCTCAACAAAATGAAGAAGTAATTACATCAGTCCCTGCTGAAATGAAAAAGTTCACTGAGCTAATCACTCAAAGAACAACAAGCTTGGTCATTGCTCAGAGTGACCTAGGCATGGTAAGGGATGATGACAATAATCTTGCTGAAAAATCCCTCAATGAGGCTAGCTATGCTGTTGGAAAAGCAGATGCTACTCAAGGCCCACTGGCAGAGCTCACTGATAAGAATACTGGTCTTATCAAACAAAATCAGGAGCTCAAGGCCACTCTGGAACAGTTGGTTGCTGCTTAAAACTATCTGCAAGGAAACTTTAACTCCCTTTCAGAATCCTTTGTGATTCTTAGTCAGTCAACAATGACTAAGGGGGGAAGGATTTCAAGATGCTCAGAGAGGAAGAGGAAGAGGAAGAGGAAACAAAAGAAAATCTGAACAACCACCTCTCAGAAATAATGAGCCCTCCTCCAGTCAGACTGCTCTACAGATAGTGGCCACCACTCAGCAACTTACTAAAAAAGGAATGACAACAAGGGCCAGAGCACAGAAACCTCCAAGGAGTACCAAGGATCCAAGGAGAAGACAAGTAAGAGGGATTGATGAGTCTTCTGAAGAAGAAGAAGAAGAAGAAGAAGAAGAAGAAGAAGAAGAAGAAGAAGAAGAAGAAGAAGAAGAAGAAGAAGAAGAAGAAGAAGAAGAAGAAGGCCAAATCAAATCCCTGGGCAATGAAGAAGGCTGCAAAAGTCTCACAAGAATTGATATTGATGATGATGAAGAGACTGATGAAGATGAAGCTCCTCTTCACAGAAAAAAGAAAGATTGATAGCCTAACTGAGCCCATAGCTGCAAAGCCTTTGGCAGCTAAAACACCCTCTGGAAATACCAAGTCTATCCAGGGTGGTTCTTCAAGCAATACCCCAAGGGAAAATTCAAGACAAAGGAGGAGCAGTGAGAAATGAACAAAAACTTTAACTACCACCCAGGCCTGAAGAAGCCAAGATTGAGTATGTGAAGACCAACAATGACTCCTCTGTCTACAGGTGCATTAATCAGAAGAATGGCTACTGGATTCTGGAACTCAAGAACTTATTGGTAAATGAAAAATTTCCAGAACCAATCCATAAACAGCTCATGGCATGGAGAAAAGACAAGCCAATCTTGATTAACACCAACCACATCAAAGCCTGGTTGGATTTTGAAGTAATCAAGAGAATAGAAGCCATGAAAAAGGACCTCTTTGATGAATGTCCTTATGGAAAGCCAGATGATGTGCACAGAATTCCCAACATCACTGGAACAGACACAAGAGCAAAACTTGTTGTGGAACCCTATGAGTCCTTCTACTTGACTGAAGATCAATACAAGGGTGACATCAGATATCTGAAGATCATATATGAATACTTCAAGCTATCAGATATCAGAATCGAGCATGCCTGGAAGTGGGGAAAGTATATGTGGGTCAAGCACTTTGCCAAGAAGAATCCTACCAAAACCTACAAGGAAGTCTGTGGATTTGCTAGAGAAACAAAGATGATTGTCAGAACACTTCTCTATGACTACTCTGATGATGTCAAAAGGTTTGGTGATAGGAAATTTGCAGATTGATCCATGGAACTGCTTTTGAAGACTTGAAGTGTTGAAGACTTGAAGACTAGTTTATTAGGATGTATACTTGGAGCTTGGTTACTCCTGTTGTCCTAATTTAAACTATGTATTTTGTATCTTGCTGACTGAGCAGAAATGTTGTTTTATCTTGTATTAAAGTTATCTCTGAACTTTCTTTGTAACTTATCTGATGAACCTACTCTCATATATCAATTTCTATAAAAGATAACTTGTCAGCAAAGATCACACCTTGTGATTTGGTTGATATTTACTTTCTGCACTTAATTATACGAATAGAAAAATCATAAGAAATGATTAAGTGATGGATTGTTTCTTCATCCAGATTGTTAAAAGGTCAGATAGTCATCGTTGACTGATCAAAATGGGGGAAATTTGTTAGGAATATCTGTTTAGATTTTGATCAGCAACCTAATGACTTATCTTAGCTCAGAAAGGTGGTTAGTACTCTTGGTTCACTTGAACACTGCAAAAGAGGAAACTCACTAAGTATGATAGTCTAGCAAATCTTGTATAGGATGTTAGGTCTCTGAATATAATTTTTATTCTCTGAAGAAGACCAAGAAGAAGGCATCCAGCAGGAAAAGTTCAACAAATTTTGAAGATCAAGAGGCGCAAGATTCTTTGAAGACAAAGGTTTTTCAGATACCTATGACCAGATATCTTGAAGACACAAGCATTTTTAAATAAACGGTGTTGCAAAAGATATATGAGAAATAAAAGGTTTCTGAAACGAGGAAAAGTGCCCACAAATATCTACACTCAGATACCTTGGATAAAGATTATGTTTCCGGGAAACAATATATTTTTAACAAGTGGTATCTGGAGTTGTGATAGTCTCTGGAAAAGGACGTGCAAGGCTTCAGAAAGCATGCATAGTTCCGTTGGCACTATAGGACAAAGTATAATACAGTGCATTAAATGCGCGGACAGAAATGTCTGAACAAAAACGGTAGCTTATGAAGAAGAAGGCAAACCTACTACAGTACTATACTCAAATATCAATAGTTTGAAATTGAGTTAAGCCTAACGGATACTATTCAAACGGCACTCAAATTCATCTATAAATATCAACACTTAGACTGCTTGAGAACACACACGCAGAACTTACACCTTAGATCACTGAACTTATATTGAATACTCTCACAAGCTCTCTCAAGCACACTACTTACCTTCAAGCTTTCTGTTGCGACCAAAGCTCTTGATTCTAAGTAGCACAAAAGTTATAAGTGTCTTGATCCTTAACAAGCATTGTTATTTGTGAAAGAGTTGAACTAAGATTTCATATTTGAGATTCATTCTCTTGAACACTTATCATAGACTTGGGTAAGTAAAGAACAAGATACCATACATTGCAAAGTGTATTAATTATAATTGATTCATAGAGCTATCTAAATAACTGAACAAGTTATTAAAGAAGCTCACCTGACAAACTACCTTAACCAACACCTTAATCGGCGTGGAGTACAGGAAGTACTTAGTTTGGGAAACTAAGGAATAACTCCAAGGTTACTGAGCATAGGAAGTACTTAGTTTGGAAAACTAAGGAATAGCTCAAAAGGTTTCTGAGTACAGGAAGTACTTGGTTGTGAAAGCCGGGGAATAACTCAGGGGGAACACTTGGTTGGGAACCTAGTGTATTTAGGAATCTAGAGAAGATACTTGTAAGGTTACCTCAATTATATGTCTTAGTGGATTCTAGGTCTGAGAAAGGCCGAAGTGGATTAGTTGAAGGATTACGCCACCTTCAGATACCACTATAAAAATACTTGTGTTATTTACTTTCTGCAGTTTATTACTTGCTTTATTTATCTTGCAAAGTATTTACACTTATCTTGCTGAGCACGTGCACTTATCACATAAAAGTCTTCTGCTCTCTGAAATTAAGTATCAGATATCTTCACAGATATATGAGAAACTGTGTTTATCGACAAAAGTTTTAAAAGACTATTCACCCCCCCCCCCCTCTAGTCTTTTACTTTGCCGTTATCTGGACCAACAGTTCCTTAATCTCCACCTGCACATGACTATACGCTTGAAACCAGCACATATTACCAAGTACTCGATCAATCCTCGAGTAAATAGGGTCCTATACATGTTTATTGTGCCAAGTAAAATGGTCCCCAATGCTGTCAACCTCATTTAAACCCACTGTATCCATCATGTTCACTAGATCAGAGTATTCAGACGGTTGTACTAATGTTCCTCCAATTCTATCTTGTGCAGTCAAGACATTGTTAAAATCCCCCATTAGTATCCAATTCCCCTGGACTTGCTGATTCATTCTCTCAATAGCCCTCCACAATAGTTTTCGATCCTCTAGCAGATTTAGGGCATACACGGCAGTCAACCATGTGATAAGGCCTCCATTCATGTAAAAAACACCACAATGTAAGAACTGAGAGCTACCAGTAATAAGCTTAACATCAATTTGTTTTGGGTCCCACAGTATCCAGATTCGCCCATTCGAATGATAATCATAATTATCTAGATAGCACCACTTATTTCCCAATTTGCTTATGATATGCTTACTTTTTTCTAATTTCACTCGAGTTTCCACTAGTGTTATTGTTTCAATAGATTATGTTATTTGTGTTTAAGTGATGATGTTATTTTTCTTAAGATGTGATGTGTAATCTTTTATGTTACGTTTTTAAGAACGGTTCTTACTATTTTAAGAGTTTGTTGTATGGTTTTAAGTTATTCATTTGATGTGTTTTAATATGTAGTTTTTGTGGTTTTCAGATTTCAGGTTGTATACTTTTTAGAGCAGAAATTCTAGCTACTCTGGTTCTTGCTGACATCAACATGATGAGATAAGATGTGTTGAAGTTGGTTCGGAAATTCTCAGCTGATAAACATGACATGATTAAGGATTTGGTAGACGGAGATGACAAACCAGATGATGATGATGATGATGATGATGATGAGGACAGAACAGATGCAGATAATAAAAGAGATGAAGGGGAGAAAAGAGATGTAGGGGAGAACAAAGTTGATGAAGAAGGAAAAGACAAAGATGCTGCAGAGAAGAAGTCGAAAGCTGAATAAAGGGCCAAAGCTGCTGCAGAGAAGAAGGAGAAAGCGGCCACAGAAAAGGTTGCCAAAGCTGCTGGAAGGTTGAAGAAGAAACAAGAAAAATAATTGGAGAGACTGGAGAAAGCAAAGGAGAAAGAAAAGGAAAAGCAACAGAAAGAAAATGAAAGGCTAGAAAGAGAGAAAATGTCAAAGAAGAAAAATGACGGTGTTGATACTGAAAATGATAGCACCGTTGATAAAAAGTTGGAGAATCTGCGTATTCGTCTTAGAAAGAAGTAGGGTTCTTAGTTTTAGCATGTTTGTTGTTATCTGAACAATAGTTTATGTTTGTTGTTTTTTGTACAAGTAGGTGAATGCTTTCTTTTTTAATGTAGTATGTTGGATGGTTTTCAAAATTATATTGTGCCTATCTTTTGTCTAAGTTTTATATTATCATTTAAACCCCAATCCTTATTGTTTTTAGGTTTTATGTTATGTTTTTAAAGTGTTTTGTTTAGCATTTTTCATGTAGTTTTAAAGATGTTAATGTTTTTATAAGATATATTACAGATTTAAGATAACCTGTTACAGTTTTGTAAGTATGAATAGAAAATGATAAAACGAGAATCAAACAAGTGATTTTAGTGTAATATTATTTTTTAACTTGATTTGTTGAAGTTTTTAAGGTGGTTTTTTTATTTTTTTTTTCATATAGTGTTGGCGTTGTTACGGTTTTTATGAGATACAATACAGTTTAAGAACACCTGTTACAGTTTTTAAGTTGGAATAGAAAATTATAAAACTAGAAATAAACAAGTGCAATAATGATAATTTAGTCATTACAAGATTGAAAAATTCAAACATTCTGTTGTTTTCAAATAACTATTACCAAAGCATAAAAATTATATTAGATGTTCATTCGGTGTGTCTAATGCAAATGCAAACTGAGCTGTCGAAATGGGCTTTTTTCGATTGAACTTGCTGGTGAACTTTGGCTTCCTTCCCTTTGTATTTGCACGGATTGGATCCAAAAGAAGTTGAGTTTGGTTTGTTTCTTGAGAGACAGTGATTGATTGATTGTTTGTGCTTGTTGCTTCAATACTATCCGTCCGAATACTTTTGCTTGGGGCTTGAATTGAGAGCACAGTTTTTACTTGTATTAGATCCCGGTTGAAACCATATTCAATTATCCTGTAAAAAAAAAGTTTAAAATAAGTTTAAATACACAATAGATGTTCTTAAAACCATGTATAACATGCTTAAATCAATAACTGAAATGTAAATCTTTTAAAACATGTATAAATTATTAAAACACAAACGAACAAGTTTAAAACCTATGTTTTTTCTTACGGACCTCCTTGCATCATGATTGTTTGAGCATGATGTCAGAAAATTATAGAATTTTCTTGACATTATTTGACGCCATGGTAGTGCTTCATCAGTTCGTTGTGGACAATGCTTCTAGACCTTATTCCATTCAGGTTGCTTGACTCCTTTTGTCTACCTCTTGATGTATTTCTCAGGTATCCTACTTTCATTTTGATGTGTTAGAACCTTAAGCGCATGGAAGCATAACCAACCAATTGCCGAGAATTGCTTGCATGAACAATCAATTGTAACATCTTCACCTTTCTTAAGAAAGTGCACCGCATGTGTGTTGAGGGTAAAAGTCCCCCAACCACTTAATGAATTTTTCGTGCTTTCCTTTACGCTAAGTACCTAGACCACCTTTGAGTCAAAACCACCTTGCTTGTAAGAACCAAAGAGTAATAGCCCGTAAGAACCGTCGTACTGGTAAGAGGCGATGCGTTAGAGCCTGAGATCCTAAGCTTGGTAAGAACCTGCACAAGTGACTTGAGGGGGGGGGGGGGGGGGTTAGGACCCAGTTTGCTAAGTGTCAAACCGGTTAGAGACTTTACTCAAGAGAGACTGAAGATCTGCTCTGTATAATGCTCGGGATTAGTTTCGTAAGGGCGACTTGACTTACCTCTTTAACATGGGGAAGTGTGCCATATATATATAGGAATTTCTCAAAGAGGAAGGACTCCTCTGGATCGTCCCAAGTGTAAGGCCTTAATCGAGCCACCAAGGCTTGATTAGGCCCATGGCCCAATAATGACACTTGCCCCATACCACTTTGGGCTTTTAGGGGTAGTTTAGTCATTACCGTGGGAGTTTTAGAGGTTTTGATACAGTCTGCTGCGGGTCAAGGTCCGAAGAGGTTGGTCCGGACGTTTGGTCCGGACCGTATTGGGTTGTCTATGGGGAACTCCCATAAGTTTGTCCCACTCCTCCGATTCGGACCTTGTGGCTCGGACCTCCTTACTCTCTAGTGCCAGTTTACTTGGTTGCTTGTGAGATTGTCATGTTGGATCCGGATGGTCGTCCAGGTCGGATCCCATGGTTACGGACCACTGGAGGGGTCGGACCTATTACCGTTCAAGCCCTCTCTGTCCTTCTCCTCCAGGATGGGTCGGACCTGGATGAGTCGGACCTGAGGGGCCTAGGGTCGGATCATAGTGTCTCGGATCCTCAGACAACTTGGGACGCCTTAGGATTCGTTCCAAATGCGCCTATGACGGATTGGACATATTTTCGTATTAACAATGTGTCTTTTTTGTTGGATCTTTTGGGTGGATATTTAGAACCATATCATTCATGTTGTTGGAAAACAAATCAGAAATATGGGAGCAGGGAACATGTTTAAAACAGTAACCGTAAGGCGTAAACATATAACAAACTGACTTATAACAATCACATACAACACATGCTTAAATCCGTAATTATGCTTCTTAATAGTTAGATAAAGTAACTTAAAATTGTAATGAAGTTTAAAACTACTTATTTGTGTAGGACTGCACACTCTAAGTCGTACCAACAGAGGTATAAAATTCTTCTTTAAAATACTGGAAAACCTCAATTGTGTACACCTCAGCTGCATGGACAAGCAAACCACACTCAATTTCTATTGCAGGTGCCGAATTGTTAGCATCATAGCCCTTTTTTTGTTCAACACTCCTCCACATTTTCACGGTATCTGAGAAAATGTCATAAAACTTTGCTAGAAATGTGGTTTTGTTTGCCTTGAAGCAAATGTCATTGTTTGTGCTTTCGCTTCTTTGAGACGATAAGAATCCAACAAAGAAGAAGTCTTTGCTTAATGACGTGCACTATCACGAATTGCATAAAGTCTCTCAAACCAGCACTGATCTGCAACTCCAAATTTTAAGAGCATATTGGTCCAGCAAGCTTCAAATTCTTCTTCATCAGCACAGCCTTTGAGGCAATAATCCAATGCCTTCTTGAATTCAAAATCAGTTTTAAGTCGTCCAAAATGTGTGATGGCATTCTGTTGAATATGCCACAAACACAGCCTATGCCTAGTTCTTTGACCAAAAACCTGCATTCAATTAGTAAAACCTTGATGTTTAAAACTGTACCAAACCTTCTTATAACAATCACGTTTCCCATTAAAATCATGACAAAGCAGAAACATTCAACAACAACTAAAACTATAACAACATTAGGTAAAACAAGCATTTTTCATATTAAAATCATGACAGACAGAATCATGTAACAAAATATAAACCATAACAATTCTTCTTAAAACATTGTCAAATATGTTTAAAACCTTCAGCAATAAATTAAAATGTATATACCTGATTTATTGCATTAGACATTGCTTTGTCTTGATCAGTAAAGATAGTAATCGGCTTCTTGCCATCCATTGAATCTACGAATTCTTTGAGCAGCCATTCAAATGTTTCCGTTGTTTTCCTTGATAGGAAAGCACGAGCAAACATTACTGTGTTCCAATGGTTGTTCACACCAACAATGGGAGCACAAATAAGATTGTATCTGTCTGTGTTGTAAGTAGTGTCAAATATGACAACATCCCCAAAGTGCTTGTAGTCTTCTTTCATCATTCCATCCCTCCAGAATATGCATTGTAGTCTGGCATCTTCACCATACTTGTAGCGGTGATAAAATTCTGGATCTTCATCCTTTTGTTTCTGAACACAAACAGAAAGCATACATAAAGCATTAATCATTACTTTTTCAAACATGCATAGAACCATAACAATGCTCACTAAACCATACACATGCAATCTTAAATATGCAACAGACAGGCATAAAACATTACTGCATTGTTTTTTGACCTGCATTTTGTTCACCAGTGTTTGTGCATCACCCTGCTCTATACTTTCTATTCTGATTCTGCCAATACAGTTGATGTGGGCTTTCTTTGTATGACCGACAAATTCCTCTCCTCCAACTTGAACCACCAACAAATTAAACGCGTATGTTGGTTTAATATGACACTCTTCAAATTGCCTAATTATTTGTACTTTCCCTGCAGATATAGAACGCTCGGTGCGTTTTAGATGATTCAGCTCCAGTGGTGTCATTTCATGATTGTGCTCAATTTGATGATCTTCTATTCTATATAAGTCATTCTTTCTGTCATATTTCACCCTTGTGTGCCTTACACCCTATTCCAGTAATTGTTATTCTTCCCCTTTATCTCTTGTTTGTTGGTTGCTAATTTTGCACAACAGGTGCAGGAACAACAACCTGGTTAACTGCAACTGGAGATGGATTTCCTATTTCTGGTTTTTTTGCCCTTGAAAATCCTTCGCATGCACATGAAATATATCTCATTAACCTTCGTAACAGATTTAATGTATCTTTTTTAACTCTTCTTGACAGAAAATCCAAGTTCATTTGAGTACCTTTTATAAACCTCTAGTAATTCTTCCCATGTTACTGCAGTGAGACCTTTTAAAGATCTGGGATCATCAGCACCTACTAAAACATCCACTAACTGCGTTAAAATTGTAATAGCTCAAATTAAATCCATACCTTGTTCATTTAAAACTATAAGAAATCAGTAATATCTGAGCAATATTAAAACAGTAACAATGATGCTTAAACAAATAATATACTTTTAAAACCATAATAAGTTCACCGTAATCTACTTGAAAATTCAGTTATTACAATATTGAAATATTTTAGTCATAGAAAATTTAAAAAAAAAAAGACAACAAACTTTCATTTTTTACTTCCTCTGAGTGCATGTGCTTGGTGCTTCAATTGACACCACAGTTGTGCTCAATTTGATGATCTTCTATATTATACAATCCATTCATTTGGTTGTATTTCACTCTGATGTGTACTTTACACCCCTTGCTTTTTAATGGTACATTAGTCAAACGTGAGCACATGAAATATATCTCGTTAATTTTGTTAACAGATTTTATGCATCTTATTGAACCCTTCTTGATTGGGAAGTCAAGTTCATTGGAGTGCCTTTTATGCACTTCTAAGTAGTCCTGTCCATGCTCATGAGCGAACCTCAATTAGAGTTAGTTACAATTTATCTATTACAAAAATCACAACCTCATAAGCAGGAGAGTCAAAAAGAAAGATCCAGCCAAAGCAATAAGCTGCCATTTGTCTCTAGAATTCTTCAAATTGCAGTATCGTAATTTTGTATTCAAGAACACACTGCTCTTGAACAATTTCGCGGGTGTGGCGGTTGAATTGCGGGTTGCACCCAACCAACCTGCCACCCACCGGCCAATTGACGGGTCATAAAACATTTAATCCTCATATTTTTTTTTAGAAAATTAATCAGCGGGTACAGGTGAGATGTGGGCGATTTGTGCGGACGGATCGGTCGGCGGCTTGTTTACACAGCCCTAATGACCGTAATACAAGTCCAATACCAGGATTGTCTTCCGATTAGCAAATTTCTGACCTAGTGTCATATCCAGGTCTTCACATATGTTCACCCCATGTCCAAGTCCCAAGCCATCTCACATGAAACTCACACATTTGAAAGTGTGGAAACATCTCAATTCAGGACAAGGGTGGGTATCAATTATTGTGTCCTCAGTTCAACCATCTCTCCCTCATTTTACCCCCAAGCTTTGAGGCCACAAGCTCGAAAAGAATGTGGAGTCTTAACTTAGAAACCGGTTTGTGACATACAAGTCCATACCCTGAAAATTAAATGGTGGTTGTAGTGTAGATTGCAATGATGAAGGCGGTAGAAGAAGAAATAGGGTGGTTGGCATAGTGGCTGACAGTTGGGAATTAGATAACAATTTGGGAAAAAGATATCTCGTGTAACGTAATGCACACAACACGTGATGTGATTGGATTTGAGGGAGATTCATTATCAAAAACTCCCAGACCAGAGAAGAGAAGAACATGCTGGTCAAGGTCAAAAGCTGCACCCTACTATTATAACTATAATTAATCACTGCAACTGCACCTGTGTCTGTCAGTGCGAAAATAGCAAGACTCGAGCAACCTCCAAAACATATAACCGCACTACCAATTCCCTACTAACTGGAGCTTGGAGGGTGGAATACACAAATGAAATTCGGAGGGTACGAAAAAATATATATAGAAACTTAACAAGCCAAAAATAAACAAATCTACACGTTAGGCTTGCAAACGGGTAGATGCCCGATGTATGCACGAACGGACGGTTGAGTGCGGGAAGAGCACCCTTTTACGGTTTACAGGCCTATCTGCACCCGCACAGTGCACACTAGGGAGCCTTGCTAGGTTAAAGATTTATCTTGGGCTCGTATGCACAACAGGGACAGGCATCTAAAAACAATTGATTTTGGGCCGTTGTGATGTCCAAACCGGAATCACACAAAACTCCCAGTTAACCCAGCTGCCAAGCACCCAGTCAATTGCTAAGAAAAGTTGAACCAAACGAAACCAAACAGGCAAACACCCCTCCCTGGGAATATGGAGCTAGCATAGTTAAGCAAGCAGAGAAAGCTAGAAAATAAACCGACTAGGAAACGAATACTTCGAATTACTAATATGAAGGCTATACAAGAAAGACATTTATTATCAAATTAACAAAATGCGAAGCAAGGCACCTTGCATTTATTGGTACACAACTATTTAACTATACATACCATTACGCTCGATCCTGCTGGAAGGGTAGCCCCCTGTATTATGTTCTAGATTACTTGTAAGTTATATAACATTACATATCCACCTTTATTTATTTACACCATGCACAGAATCGAGGGAAAAACCGATCTCTGTTGACCTCACTAAGTGGTGTTTGGAATATCAAGTGGATCCTTCTCTACAGTCAGAGGAACAGATTTCACCTGAAACAAAGATTTTGTCAAAACAAAGCAAACAACTTTCACAAATATCATACTTCTAGGGAATTCTGGGTACAGTGATCATGACAAGTGACGAAACAAAGATACATAATCAGGATCTCTCTCAAAAGAGTCAGCATAGTGAGATACTTGATCACTTGAGACTGTCACAAGTCTCAGATGTCCAAGGCGCCTGAATGGTATGCAAACAAATTCAAATTGAGCAGACTTACCAAATCACGGAACTTGAGAATGTAAAACATCTCAAGATATCGACGGGTTTCACGCCTCTCAAGTTTTGAAGCATACTTCCAGAAGCTATAAACTCCAGCTAAAGTCAGAAGCCTATCAGAGTAAATTTTCCATGTATATCTACACCAAAAAAAGGACTTATAAAGTCATGAGAATGGGATGCTTTTATACATAAAAAAAACAATGTACAGTCTACTGGACCACTGGTAAGAACTCAAAACAGATATATGGGACTCCAAATCCTCTAACAAACACACAAGTTCTAGAAGAAAAATATCCTATTTTGCTAGTGTTTTTCTTTTCCTTGGATTCTCATCAAGTATCCACTTCAGATGATTTAATTACACCAGATCAAGCATTATCAGACTCCATAAGCCTACTTTGTACTTATATCCTTAGTTTCTCATCCAATGTCATTCACATGACTAAACCAGTCGACAATTGTTTATTTCCATTATCACAAACATGTGGGTGGCCGGTTGGCACTCCTAGTGTATTCACTCCCTGGAGCCTAAGATCTTGCTTAGGTGAACGCACAAACTGTTTTAAGTGTATTGTTTCTCATGTTAACATAAAAAATAATATACCCGGACATCTCCCCACTGACCAGCTAAGCCAATTATTTTAGACGGTTGAACGAGTGGGTAATAAACTAGATCAGTCACATCATCTTTTTCCTTGCACAAGAACTTACTTTTCTTGAATTCTCCGAAAGGAAGCTTCAGATAGTTTCACCCAGTAGTTTGAATCTTCCTTGCATCTTTGAAAGAAATCTGCCATGAGGCTGGCAGCTTTATCAGGATGATATGGATCAATGTGAAACCCGGAAGTACCATCTTCAATAATCTCCAGTGGACCGCCATGGCACGTTGCAAATGTTGGAAGGCCACAGCCCATTGCCTCTACAACTGTCAGCCCAAAAGCTTCATACAGTGCAGGCTACAGAGGGAAAAAGGATTTATTAGAATACCAAAGAGGTGGCAACTGGAGAAACAACAGTAGACTAAAGTTCAACCACACTACCTGGACAAAAATGCCCCTCATGTCAGCTATGTAACGGTAGAGTTCGCCGTTGCGTGCTCTATTCGTCTGTGATTTAATCCAGCGCAACTGGCCATCCAAATTGTATTGCTTGATAAGAGTATGCATCTTCTCAATTTCTGCTATTTCTTCTCTATCACTCGATTGCTTTACATTATTATAACCCGCCACCACGACAATATTAGCCAATTCCCGTAACTTGGCATTTTTGGCATACATCTCTACCAGGCCAGTAATGTTCTTGACCCGGTCAAGCCTCGCCATAGAGAAAATCACAGGCTTTGATGGATCTTTCAATATTCCACTGTAGCCAGTAAAATGGATTATGATTAAACACAAGATATTACTAAGATTCACAGATAATATGGAATCTGTGGCCATTGGCCAAAGGCTCAGAGAGGAGTGATTTGTCTGTTTCTAGACTGTAGGTAAAATAATCTCTTGTGCAATTTCTACTTTAGCAGTAATGTGAAGCCTTGCAGCAGTTCAAGCTAAAAACCAATAAAATCTGTTCATTTGAAAAAATGAAAAAAGATCGACATATCTCATGGCAAAATATATCAACTAAAGTTTACTTTACAATGAAAATGCAATGTTATCGATAAACTTACATGTGTTCATCGTTCTGCTCAGGATCAAAGAGCAACTTGTCAAGGGTTCCATGAAACGAACTTAGTCGTCTCTCCTTGTCTGAATATGGAAAATATATGCTTTCATCTGCTCCTGGTGAAACTATGTTGAACTTGGGATCAAAAACATCAATCCCATGGACAACACGGTATAAACCTGGTAACGTGAAAGCCGTGTGACTTTCATACTGACCAACAGTATCCTTCCTAAAAGCAAGAGTACAACCAGCGAATTACTTGTCGAAATTACCATCTTGTTTAAAAGACAACATACATTAGAATGAATCAAGGATCTTCACAGGAGAACTCCACACCATGACTTAATTTAATTTTCATATTGTGAAACATGGCAAGATTTAGATGAAATACTACAGGTGATATTCTCACAGTACAGAACGCCTTGCGTGACTCTTGGGACTAGGACTCCTGGTGCACTTAGGCCTTCTAAGGCAGGTAACTGGTGTGGTGATCGATCGGAGATGATAATCCTCTCTTTTTTTTCCTCTACTTTTTTGACAGGTAAATCTCAATAGATGCACTTCTGTGGGGTACTAGCTTTTTTCCACTCGAGAAGATAAAAAGTAGATCAATCTAGAAATTCACTTGATGAAAACTTGGCTTACATGCCAACTATAGCAAAATGCTTATGTTTTAAAACATGATAGAAATATGTATTGGATGTGCAATCATGATCCAACCAACTATTAGGAGCACAGTCCACAAAATTACACTTCTCATTTGATTTTTGTTGAGTTTTCTTAACCTTGACTACAAAGTAATCCTAAATCATATGGTAAAATCATTATACTTGCATAATATAATTTTTTTTAATTTATTTTTTCATTATGATTTAGGATTAGTTTATCATCAAACGGAGTTTAAGAAAAGTCCACAAAAATCAAATGGTAACCTTGATGAGGAAGTAGATCAGTGCTGGATCAATTCATAAATTTGAAGTGGTCAAGTGGGCAATTAGAGAATATTAAAAGCAGAAAAGCGACAGGAACTCGGTTACTTACGTTCCAGCAATTTCTTGGTATGTACTCGTAATTATAAAATCTGAATGATTCATAGCCATTATATCAGCAGTGAATTGACATGCGAAATGATATTTATCTTCGAAGTTCTTCCAGTAGGTGTCAGACTCTGGATATTTCGTTTTCTCCAAGGCATGCGCAATTGTACACTGCAAAAGGAAAAGGGTAAGAATTTTTACTTTGTGCAACTAACTTTATCATGACACCGAAATATAAGAGCTATCGATCTTTACTTGAGTGACACCCATCTTGTATGATAATAAGGAAGCGACCAAGTTCCCATCACTGTAGTTGCCAATGATAAAATTTGGTACAGCTTGTAACTCTGCAGAAATTTCACGCGCTGCATCCTAAGTCAAAATAATAGTTCTGCTAAGTTGAAAACATTCCATGACGAACTCAAGTGGCAGGATGCCTCTAAAAGTTGAACCACAGTTTACAAGTAAGAAACGTGGTTGAAAGAATTATACAAGGCATATTATCAGCAATGGATGACTTTGAATTAGATCAGCTAAAATCAGATTTTCAAACTCAATAAAGATAAAAGAAACACACTAAAAACCATAAAACAGTAGCAAGCCTAAAATCAAGTTTTACATCTGGACTGCATCAGAATCAAAATAAGATGCCATAATGATTTCCAAGTCATTAGTAAGAATGTGTGACTACCCTTATACCATTAGGGTGAACACTTGTTTTTCCCCAAGTCTTGCAGTAACACATTTACAAAACAGAGATCCACAGGTTTCAAGGCGACACCCAATGACAATGGATTTTCACAATTTATTCCTAATGTGGTTGGGTGTTCAACACTTGAACGGTTGAACCTGTGGGAGCGTGGGTTTACTCATCCATGGTCCATGCATGAGGCGGTGAGTCGGTGACTTGGTAGTACTCTCTTGAAGGTCCTTGAGCAATTCAGCATTGTCCAGGAATAGTCAGCTAGCTCATTAAGTAAACAGATGGAGAACTGGGATAGGTGCAAAGCACCCGAGTTATCAATGATGTGCACAAAACCCCGAGTGAACAAATTAGTACCGAACCCCGGCGCAAAACCCCTTGGATGTTATTTGGCACGTGACGGAAACGTGCGTGGCATGTGGTTGGAATAGAAAACGTGTGCGCTGAAATCCATGACCGTTGTGTGCTAGAGTTTTTTGTCGTGGGATTTAACTAGGAGGTCTCCCACTGACTTTATAAGTGTCTCATGGGGGTTTTGCCCACATTCTTCATAATTGGGGTTTCTTTTATTTTTATTTTATTTTTTTACATTTTATTTCAGAGTAGAAAATACGCATAACGAACAATTCTAGCCGCACACCACGTGTGTTTCTGTCAGGCGCGGTTAGAAATAAAGTCCAGGGGATTGTGTGCCGACTTCATATACAATTCACGGGTTTGGCACTAGTAACTTGGGGGTTTCATGCACATTTTTTATCATTCAGGGGGTATTTTGTATTTAACACATGTAGAACCATGGTAATTTCTTTAATCCATTAGGATCATGACACTAATTTGTTTTTGCACAAGTGATCATAACAGAAACTCTCATAAATCAGATGCTTTTCATGATGTTCAGATGGATTCATACTCCAAACTAATCCAGTAAGGTGCTGTGATAATAACGGTTTGCAGTACTCGAAAATAAGATGAAATGGAATTTAAAAGATCTTGTAAAATAAGCAATTACGTTTAATCGTGAGTTTACCTCCGTAAATTTTTCAAGGTA
The DNA here is from genome assembly GCA_026545765.1 of Plantago major. Taxonomy (NCBI): domain Eukaryota; kingdom Viridiplantae; phylum Streptophyta; class Magnoliopsida; order Lamiales; family Plantaginaceae; genus Plantago; species Plantago major. Next base: position 29,789,240 of record CM048843.1, read on the forward strand.
AGGCCAGACATCAAATCTTGAAATCCACTGACGAAGAACCCCGGTATCTGTTCTGAAGGGAATGCGTAGAATATGTGAATGCTCACATCCAGTTATTTTCTCAAGACGCTGGTTGCATGAGGTGCCCTTTGCATCAGGTATTAAACGAGTGACCTGGAAAAGTGAAACATAATGTCAAGATGACCACATCCCCGTCATCCTTTGTAAGAATAAGAAAATTGATCAAGTTACATGAACTTACAATGAGAATCCGAGGAGCGATATTCAACCCTTGCTTCTTTATTCTTTGAATCATCTCTTTCTCCAAGGCACGTACTTGATCTAGTATATATACGATCTGCAAAAACGAATACCCCTCCAAAGTTCAGAACACGTGGTTACTCAGAATAAATGATATTATGAAATTTATTCTCCATTCTTGCTGCTTTTAGTAGCCACACAGTTATATCAAAACCAGGACATTTGTTATGCTCAGAATTACATTAATTCAGTTAACATGCAAATGCTCTAATAGGATATAGTTTCTGAAATGTGAAAGTCACATATTCTCTCACTGCCAGATTCTAATTTCATTGTGAAATCCAGCCTACAATGTGCAGCTCTTAATGCAACATTAGAGGTTGCCAGAGCTACAGCAAGCATAGTGACAAGTGCAAATGCCCATTCACGGTGGTCAGCAATTATATCTATTGAAAATGTTCAAAAATATTACCTGACCGCCAGTGTCAGGCAAGCCTAAGACATTTGCTTGGCCAAAGTATCCATGCGGGGACAAAATGACAACATTAAACACCATAGGTAGTCTACCAAGAAAGGCCTCCAGAGTGGAAGCATCTGGGGCCTGAAGTATATCCGAAAGGAGGTGCATCATATCCAAAACACAGGCAGCAGTATCACCCCAACCTTTCTCAAAACCCATTTCTTGCAGTCTGTATGCCCAAGAAAATATAGAAGACAAAAACGTAATTACATGGGACTAGTGAGAATGAAAATATGAATTGAAACTCACTTGTACTCAAATTCGGAATAGGGCGTATCTGGTGGTAGTTTGGAAATATAATCTTCAGCCTTTGTCAATGCGGACACAAGCCTGGATGTACTTTGTATCCGATCATTCAACATTAGCACCTAGGCAGTTAAAAGCATAAAAGTTAACAGCCTAACAAGTGCACCGAATTATATTTGCTCGATGATATGTACATCAAACTTAAATATTACGCAGACAAGTTCATAAGGACTGGTTTATTTCCTCCATGTATCAGTTAGCATAAACCAATAACTGCGCAATCAGAAAAATCATGTAAACTTAATTTGGTATGGAAGCAGTGTATGCAATTCTGCATAACGAGCGCACGTACATGCCCTTTATATCTGTGTACTCTGAGGAAATTAAGTAATGGCTCCAAGCATTCCTTGTTACGAAACAAGACAGAAGAGAGATGACGATTGAGAAATTGGACCCCATTGCCGATAGATGAAGACCGGGATGGGCGAGGAAAATTTGCATTGAATGGCTCAAAATCAAGTTCAAGGACATAGGGATCGTTACTCCTAAAACACATTGCAAGGAAAAGCCATCAGGGCTATAAAGTTAGAGTTCTAAATGGGAAAACAGAACTGGTGACATAATTAGACGTCACATACTGCCCATCTACAAGTTCTTCTTTGAATCGTAAATATTCAGACACTGTCAACTCATCAACACTGAGTTCCTCAACATTGACGCGCACATACTCCCAAACACCAGGCCTAGGACGAATAGCCATAGCAACAAATGGTGGTAAAATTATTGCTTCCTGTCATGGAAAAAAAAACCACAAAGCAAGCTCAAACCAATAGTACAATATCCTCAACAGCAGATAAATTACAACACACGTCTGTTTGCCACGTACATTTCCAAAAGCAATAAACCAGAGTACTATGTAATATTAACGCAAAATTAAACAACAAGATCACAGAACATACACACACACTGCATAGGAGAAACCACAACAGTCCTCAAAACACTCACACATTACAGAAATTAGCTAAATATATGAAATGCTTAAACTCCAACAGCAAAATTGAACAAAATGCCAACATTTCCGTAGTAAACAAAAATATAATTAAACATTCACACAGGCACAGGATACACAGAAACTGCTCAAACCACCCCAAAAATAAAATCAGATCATAAGCTATCTTAAATTTTATACTACTACTGTAGTAATAAATAATCTGAAATGGTGTTTCCCTCCGTCCCAATGACTGCATACATTTGGTTTTAGATCGATTTTTAGGAGGTTCTGTGTGTATTATTGGTTTAGTTGTAGTACTACTACTACTACCTCCAATAAACTTGTGAGATGAGATGAGAGTTTACAAGTGAAGCTATACAATTGATTAAGACGTACGAAAATAGAATCCGTACATAATTGATCCGACCGAAGGAATAGAGAATACGAAAACGGAAAATTCACACAGGTTCAGCATACACAGTAAAAAAGTAAACCCCAATACAGAAATCAGATCATATTCATAAGCCATCTAGAATTCTATAGCAGTACTAAAAGGAGTAATCAATGGTAATGAACAAAATAAGAGACAAATAACCTGTGCAGTCTTCAATACTTCACCGAAAGAGCCCTCACTGATGACTTTCATTGCAGAATCATGGCCGCAGATGTTCTCCACCTCCTCGATGAGGTGATGCGGCTGCAACAAGCCCTTACCCTGAGCAACATATCTTCATAACCAAACACATCAATAAACAATCATAATTATGAAGCAAAAAAATCGAAAGAGGTGAAATTGAGAAGGTTATATAGTAGCAGTAGCAGTACCGGGAAAGGAGAGAGACGAGCTGGTTACGGTGAGCGGAGAGAGTGTCTTCAACTCTCTCTCGCATGCTGGGTAATTTCGTCAATTTTGGGGCCGCCATTGATGATGATGCTGATCAATTGCGAGATTCAAAATGATTTTTGCTTTCTGTTTCGTTTTTGGGTCTATTATATCACAAGAGAAGTACGGGAGACTGTAGACAAGCAGTGGAGTGGTTGCTTGGGTTGAGTGACAAGTGCCACCGTTAGCTTTGTTACAGAGTAGCATTTTTTAATGAATTGCCAAAATACCCTTCCATCAAAACATATTTGCCAAACTAACCTTTCACAAAATTTATTTTCTTTTATAACTTCTTTTCACGTCATGTACATTTTAAAGTGTCACTAAAAAAGCCAACTAAGGCTCTGTTATTTTTAACTGAAAACTCATTCAGTTCCGTTCAGTTCAGTTAAGTTCAGTTCAGTTCTGCTTAGTTATATTTCATACTACAATTCAGTTCAGTTCAGTAAATTTCAATTGAAGAGAACAGAGCCTAAGTGCCATAATATTTTCAACAAAACGTATTATCTGTTCATCAAAATATATAAAACTAGTACTAACCCATGGCATCGCCACGGTATATTTTACTTTTAATAATAGATAGAAAAGATGACAAAATATATTAATCGATAAAATAAGATAGTCAAACCTACGTGATGTCGGTGGGTAGTCCTTCTTCAACCAATACTATATCATTGAGTTTTTTTTTATGCTAACTATCGAAAATAAAAATATAACTCATCGTAAAGGATATGTTTTGAAAGGGGTATGATCCTTAACCCATTCGGGACCCGACCGGTATTTTATATAGGGTCCAAAAAAGGAATAGTGACATTTTTTTAACAGGTACATATTTAAAAAAAAATATTTTATCCCTCAAATCCAAACTAAAATAAAATACAAAGTGTGCAACGCATTCAATAAGGTTGGTTCCCAACAACCCCGCGGTAATATGTCGTCACCCCACCACACATACAAAGATTATTTTATCCTACAAACATAATTTCACATGCTACGGGTTTTTTCACCACCCCCGCCCCCGGGTTATGTAGATAAAAAAAAAAAGTAGAGAGAAGATCGAAGAGAGCTTCCCCGCCTAGAGAGTATCTGCCCGAAGGAGGGGGGAGTGTAGTTTTGATTAAACCAGAGCATTACACGTGTCCCTTTATTTAATTTTTCCATTTTTTTGTCAAAATCGCTTAAATACTGTTAATATACTATTTTTTGCGGGAAAATTGGACCTCAGGTTGCCACATCATCAATTTGGCCGATAAATTGATCGGAGTACATAAATTTTGATGGTGGTTGTTGTAGTGTACTGAAATTAGACAAAGCCATTCTATTGTATTAAAAGTGGCACTGTCTCATTATTGTGTATCAAATTTTCTGTGATAGACGGGTTTAGCGAAAATATTAGTTTTGTTTGTTATGTAGGGACTTTTTATGTACGCATTTACTACTAAACTAAATAAGTAAAGTAAAATGAAGCTTACTTTGACGAGTTAGTTTTATTTATTTTATTTGTTATGCTATTTCGGTTTCATTTCAGAAAACAGTAAAATTTAAAATTTTGATTTTCAATATTTTTAATATACCGTTATCGAATTGATCAACACCCCTAATTTTTTTTTTAGAATATCACTATTACAATTATATTACATCAATTGTAATAATATATCATTCGTATCATTCATTACATAATCATCACTCAATCTATCATAACTAGCATACACTAGATTACAAGCCTGCTGTCACGCCCCTGACCTTCTTCACCTCGTAAGCATGTTTAAATATGTTTTTAAGCAAATCTTAATATTTTGATATGTGTTATATACGTGGCCTTATTTGTGAAAAAATAAATTATATAATGTGACATGGTATATTTGTGCTATATGAACTTGATGCTAAAAATTGATATTATGTGACCGTAATTGAATTTTAATTGTTATTGTTGTTTTATATAGTTTTGGACCGGCTTGTTATTAGTTTTAATTTTAATCGTTTTATATCTAAACGAGGGCCTATGTAAGAATGTACACCGTAATATGAACCGTATGAATTTATAGTATTTGTTTTGTGCACCTTTTTGACTTTCGTGTCGTATTTGTCAAAATCGAAATAAACAGGATGATATAAATAATAGGTTTACCAAAATAATATTAAAAAGGTATAAGAGATAACTTTACTGACTTGCACCGCCATTCTACAGTCTTCCTCACCGCCTCATCAACTTGATCATTATCCCCTAATTATTTGGCAACAAAGTCTTGGTTTTCATTAATAACACCATCATTCGCGTCTGCACACAGATTACACCTAATTTACACACACACCACCGATCACACAACTTCGAATAGTGGGCAGAAGAAAAGCAAGAAAATTAAGAATAAACTTATAGTATAAGATAACGAGAAAAGCAACAAAACATAATTAGCGATCTTCCGAACTCGTCAATTTGGTTTAGTACGAGTTATTGTGTTGGGACTCGTAGAGGATGCACCCCCGGCTTTTCTAGTACAGTTGTATTGGTGTGGAGTTCGAATGGATAGCGCTAGTAACACTTTTGCACGGTCAATTGTAAGTGTTTTTAATAACTCATTATTTAGTATCTTTGTAAATAATTTTGGTAACTTGTTATTTAACAAATATGTGTGACTTGAAATTATTACTCTGGTGCTAGCGTACGGACTATGTAGATGTGAATTATATGGTTGAAATTGTTGATATGAAATGTGAAAGTATACTATTGTGTTGTGCTATATATGAAATGTTCCATTCTGAATATGATGAAAAGCTAAAAGTGACTGGCTGATGATATGTATCGATTGTTCCCATGTACGGATGGGACATGTGTGTTGCTGTCTGAAAATATAATTATGCTCAGGTAAGTGTTAGACGTATATATGTATATATTCATGTGAATTGCATTCATAAAAGATGAGAGGATTCTGTTATGGCTGTTGATGACCTTGAGTCATGTGTTATATATGTGAAAATTCTCCAGTATTGACTGGATACAGAGTACCGTACGGCACCCTGAGTTCACTGAACTCCATGTGTTATATGATGAAATTGATGGTAACGCAATGGCCATCATCGTGATCACGAATTACTCCTGGTCGTAACAGAGCCATAGCAGACAAATAAAATGACTAAGCACGTGCATTATTATATAAATGTGAATGATGTTAAGTGTTTATAGCTAATCTGTTGGAATGAGAAGGAAACTGATGTGATTTTGAAACTGTGAAATAAATGGAAGTCATATGCTGATTGTGAATCGATGTGAATATATGTGACTGAAAGTGATGTGTTTACTTGGTGTTAAATAGCTTGTTGCCGGTTATTTTATAGGTTATTAAATAACATGTTACTAATTATACTTATTGAGATCCGCAACTCATTCAAAATGCGATGATGTTTTTATAGATATTGAGAGAAAGAAGGTCTTAGCTGAAAAGAAGTTAAGTCATGCATCAAGGGTCGGTCGGCCGGCTGGTTTCCAATCCTTTTCCCTCGGCTCGTCATTTGCATATCATACATGAAAGACTTTTATTGTAAAATCTGATTTACTGCATAAATCAGGTGAAAATGTATTTTGTTGGCATGCAAATGTAAATTGTGGTCAAAGTACTTCTGTTTAAAGCTTTCGCGCGTCTAAATTATATATAATTGTCGGTAATTATCTGTGAGGGTGATAGGGCGTCACACCCGCTCTCGACGGGAATCGAACCCATAACCTCTGAGATTATGGCACCTCAGCCTAACCAATTGAGCTAGGCCTCATTGGCATCAACACCCCAAATTACTACTAGCTTATAATTTCATCATATTCCTTATAAGAGATTATTACTTTTTCATACCCTGGTATGAAGGGCGTTCTCAAAATTAACCCCCATAGACTGGAAATCACGGATTAGAAACAACTAATGACTTTTGGTACATTTTTAGGTTGACCAAACTCATTTTCCAAAATTCAATTTTGGAAACCAAACATGCCTTAAGTTTTAGGCTCCAGCAGCTTCTCCCTTCTCTTGTAAAGCCTCCAATTTTTTTTTTTAAATAATAATTTAAAATGATATAAAGTCTAATTTTTGTTATTTTACAAATGAAACTAACCAACTTGCTTTCACCTAAAACTAATTAAATTAATATTGAAACTAATGTATTAGTGTATTGTAGCCTAGTGGTGGCAGTTTATTAAGTTCTTGTCCTTTTTTTAATTAACCTAAACCCTACCGATGAAGAAGGCGCCACGAGGCCGTCCACGCAAGAAGGTGGCCTCGCCGCCCCCTCCACGGAGAAGCCCGGTTGTGGAAACTAACGCGGCTAGGGCTTCCGCGCTGAACGGTTTACCGGCTGACGAGTCGTCTGAGCAGCTTGATAAGGGAGAATCGATTGAGCAGGATAACAGAAGCACATCGGAGATGGAAAAGGAACCTGATAACCCAAGCAATCAGGAAGCGCAACAGGTTTTTCCGATCCCACAGGCGACAATTCTGAACAATACAGAGTTGCAGGACAAAAATTTTACCCCTCAGCAGCCTTTGATTGGTGATGCAGTAGGAGGACCGGTCAAACTGTGGACGGACATAATTCGAGGTAACAGAGACAATACGAGAGGACATGCTATCGAATTCTCAGCCCCGAGTATTGTTAATGGAACGGTTGAGGTGGAGATCGAGGCAGAGGATGTTGCATCCGAAATTGATTTCTGGAAAACATCATTGATAATGTATGTCTTAGGAGGTGACCTATCTATGACTGCAGTGAAGACATACATGGAAAAATTCTGGAACTTTGTGACTTTGCCAGAGCTCTTCTATAACGATGCAGGTTACTTTATCTTGAAGTTTAAGACTATGGCAGACAGAGATGCGGTGATGAATAAGGGACCCTATACGATTTATAATATGACAATGTTCTTACGAGAATGGGTAACTGGATTTTCTTTGAAGGATGATATGTTACGAGCTGTACCGATATGGATTAAACTACCGCAACTACCTTGGCACCTTTGGGGAGCAAAAAGTTTGGGTAAGATTGGCAGCGCATTAGGTAAACCATTGTTCACTGATGAATGCACCGTACATAAATTGCGTGTCTCCTATGCTCGAATCTTGGTAGAGGTTGACATCACCAAGAAGCTACAGGATTATATAATGATTAAGGATATTAAGGCAAAGATGATTAAGCAACCGGTGGAGTATGAATGGAAGCCATTATTCTGTGATAAATGTCAGAAGATTGGCCATGTTTGCACCAAGCTGAGTGGTAAAGCTCCAAGTGGTAAAGCACCTAAGAAGCCGCAGCAACAACAGTGGCGCATTCATGCGGATAATCGCGTGGTAGCTCGAGGGAAGGCACAAGCAAGTAATCCAGACCAGAGTACTCAACATGGGCTGACCATTACCAATCAGGTGCGGCATGGTGATGGTTCGCCGCAACATTCTGATTGGCAGATGGTAGTGGGCACGCATCGTGCGAGGAATAATGGTAAGGAGCCTCTGGAGGAACCCCCAGATCGATAGCCCGGAGAAGGTATACATTGTCATAACGGTTTTGAGTCGTTGAGGATTTCGGATGATCCTCCATCGACTTCACAACCGATTCCATGATTCTCTCATGGAATGTGAGGGGGTGCAATAATTTAGCCAAACTTCGTGAGATTAGCTCCCGTCTCTCTGGGTTAAAGTTTGCATTGGCTATTTTGATTGAAACACGAGTCAAGAAGGAAAAAAGTTCGAAAATTAGGAAAAAACTGGGATCTCAATGGTGCTATGTGGACAACTATGATTATCACCCAAATGGCAGGATTTGGATACTTTGGGACCCAAAACAGATTGATATAAAGATCATCACCGGTAGCTCACAATTTTTGCATTGCGGGGTGTATGACATGGCAGGAGGACTTATCACATGGTTAACAGTGATCTATGCCCTCAACCAGCTTGAAGATAGACGTATATTGTGGCGGGATATGGAGAGACTGAACCCGCAAATACACAATAATTGGATACTCATGGGGGACTTTAATAATGTTTTGAAGGCACAGGATCGAGTTGGAGGGACATTAGTTCACCCAGCTGAATATTCTGACCTCGTACAAATGATGGATACAGTAGGTTTGCATGAGTTGGATAGCATAGGGGACCACTTTACCTGGCATAATAAACATTCACGTGACCCTATCTATTCTCGGATTGACATAGTTGTTGGTAATACCAGTTGGTTTCAAAACTTTAGCCAGGTTCCGGTGGAGATTTGCGAGCCTAGTGTCTTTGATCATGCTATGCTAATACTTAGACTCTGGACCACGCCACATAAATTCCGCCCACAATTCCGCTTCATTAATAGTGTGGTGGAAACACCGGAGTTTCTTGAGAAAGTCAAAGCTAGCTGGTGTCAGCCTATGGTAGGGCGACCAATGGTTGTCATATGGAGGAAACTACAACGCTTACAGTCAACGATTAAATTGATGCAAAGACGTTTCTCTGGCATTAAACAAAAAAATTGTGGAGGCTCGCACAAGACTTAGTCTTGCACAGGAGGAACTGGTTCGGGATAGGATGAACATCAACTTAATTGAGAATGTTAAGTCAGCAACGCAGGAACTTCTACACTGGAACGAAACTGATGAGCGAATAATGCAACAAAAGGCAAAGGTCGATTGGCTACGACTAGGAGATGGAAATAATGCTTTCTTCCATGCTACTTTGAAAGCAAAAAATCGGAACCTGGGAATTACTACATTGCAAAATGTGAATGGGCAGATCTTTACTAAGCAATACGACTTGGAAGGAGAAATCATGGAGTTTTACACTTAACTAGTCGGCGTAGCGGAACAGCGAATCCAAGGACTCCAGATTCAGGCGCTGCGGGAAGGAAAACAACTAGCACCATGTGAGGCTGAGTATCTCATTGGCCCGGTGACAAATGGTGAAATTATTGCGGCTCTCAAGGATATAGGGGACTTAAAGGCACCTGGGATTGATGGATACAATGCTAAGTTCTTCAAAGCCACTTGGAGTATCATAGGGGAAGACACAGTACGAGCAGTACAAGAGTTTTTCTTGCATAATAGGATGTACATGGCAGTCAATTGCAGTGTTGTTACTCTGATACCTAAAATTGCGGATGCGACAAAGGTAAAGGATTTTCGACCTATCTCCTGCTGCACTACACTCTATAAGATTATATCCAAGATACTCACCAATCGGCTTAGCAAAGTTATAAACTCAGTGGTCCACCATAGTCAACCTGCGTTTATACCTGGCAGCAGATACATAACCACATCCTCTTAGCTTACGAGCTATTGCGAGGATATAGCAGAAAGGGTGGGACACCAAGATGCATGCTACAAATGGATTTGCAAAAAGCTTATGACACAATAGAGTGGACAGCTCTCGAGGGCATATTACATGAGTTGAACTTCCCACATCAGTTTATTCGATGGATTATGGTTTGTGTGACGACTGTATCGTACCGCTATATGGTCAATGGCAAACCTACACGCATTCTTCGAGCTCGCCGTGGGTTACGACAGGGAGATCCATTATCACCTCTCTTATTTGTTCTGGTAATGGAATATATGCATAGACTAATGCAGGGCTTGATGAAGGTGCCGGATTTCAACTTCCATGCAAAGTGCGAAAAACTCCGCATAGTAAACTTAACGTTTGCTGATGACCTACTACTTTTTGCCAGAGGTGATGCGCAATCTGTAGAGCTCTTAATGGAGGTATTCACTGTCTTTTCTAAGTCAACAGGTCTACGGATTAATCCGGCAAAGTGTCAGGTGTATTTTGGAGCAGTCCCGGCCGAGAGTCAGCAGGCAATTCGGCAAATCACAGGTTTTGGTACGGGGTGCCTGCCCTTCCGTTACCTAGGTGTGCCGCTTACGAGTAAGAAACTTACGATTCTACAATGCCAACCTTTGATTGACAAAATCGTTGCACGCATCAGACATTGGAGTGCAAAACTCTTAAGCTATGGCGGAAGGGTACAATTGATAAAAAGTGTACTGTTTGCGGTCACTCATTATTGGCTCCAGTGTTTCCCCCTACCAAAAGGTGTTCTTTAAACAATTGAAGCTATTTGTCGATCTTTTCTCTGGTCGAATAGTGATACTGTTACTCGTAAGTCACCGGTTGCGTGGGAGAAAGTTTGTGCACCTAAGAAGCAAGGTGGTTTACAGATTATTGATCTCATGGTTTGGAATAAATCTTGCATGATTAAACTACTCTAGAATCTTTGCAATAAGCAAGATAGTTTATGGGTAAAATGGATTCATACTTACTACCTGCCACGAGATCACATACTCACTTCCCCATTACCCGTCACTAGCTCATGGATTATGAGAGGTATTATGAAGTGTAGACCATTGGTGGCAAACAATGGTACTTGGAACTCTATGTAAGGGATACTGACGTTTCTACTGGAATGATGTATAAATCCCTACAAGTACAACAACCGGAGGTCGAATGGAAGCAGCTCATCTTCAGCACTATAGCACGCCCAAGGGCAAGATTGATTACTTGGCTTGCTTGTCATGAGCAACTGGCAACCAAAGAACAACTACATAGATTTGGCATGCTTGACGAAGGTGCTTGCGTATTCTGCCGGCAAGAAGAGACACTACCGCATCTCATGTTTGGATGCACGGAGACCAAAGGCATCTGGCAAGCGGTTCTGACGTGGTTGCGCTACCAACACATACCAGGGACTTGGAATGTTGAACTAAGGTGGGTGCTGCGACATAGCAAAGGAAAAAATTGGAGACATCAGCTACTGAAAGTAGCATTTATAGAAACGATCTACGAGGTTTGGAAACACAGGAACAACATATGTTTTGGGAATGAGACTAGGCATGTATCCATTGCGCAACATATTATTGATGTAGTGATTTATAAAGCTTGGATGGTGCCGCGGCTACGGCCCCATGTTGGGAGCCTTATGCTGAATTGAGTCACCTAGTTTACATTCGAATTTTCAGGCTGGATCGGGATTGATCGCCTTCTGCTTTGTATCTATTTTTGGAGTTTTAATAATATATTCTAGTTCCAAAAAAAAAAAAAAAAATGAAACTAATACTTACCGTTGAATCTAACACACATGTCGATTATGATGTTGGTTTCAACTGAAACTAATGTAACTAACAACGTTAAGGCTGAAGCTAACACATCTGGTGCTAAAACTAACACCGGTGATGCTGAAACTAATGAAACTAACATTATTGGCGGAGGCATGTTCCGCCAATTTCTGGTGGAGCTCCGCTAGAAAGTCTCCAAATTAATTTTTTTCTTGAAATAATAATTTAAAATGATATAGAGTTTAATTTTATTATTTTTTTTTACTTAATGCATGTTTGGTTTAATCTTTTGGTGAGCACACAAATAGAAGTTTGGACCGAAAAGTAGTTGTTAATCTATTGAGGTTTATTATGTAATTAGATACGCTAATAGGGTAGTAAATAGATATCCCCTTCATGATAAAGTTTAAAAAAATAAGAACCACATTATGTTACCATACTTAGTACTTTACATAATGTCGAAAATAAAGAGGAAAAAATATTTTGAAAAAGAGCAACTTTTGAGGTAATAATGAAGTAATAAAACTCACTTGTGAGAAGAGAATTGTATGCTATTATCTTAGGCAAGTCGAATATATGTGATAGGAAGAAAATGAAAATAAATCAAAATTCAACTTGACATCCATGTGTTAAAGAAGAGGTTATAAAGGCAATTATAATTTACATGAGGTTAGATTGGAAAATAATTTTTGCTAGAAGGCTATTTTGGCAATTCATATTCAGCGTTTTTTCCATTTGGTGCTGATTATGAGAAGAAAACAGAAGGTTTTGCTTTATTTTATCTGTGGATTATGATACATTGATACTAACTCCATCTTTCAGTATGTCTCGTGAGAGACGGTCTTTAGAGAATTTATCTATATACGTATCTATATTGTCAAGAAAAATATCGATGTTATTAATCAAAACACATATGTTCTCAACATTGGTGTTTTTTCATATTACAACAAAACTTGTTTCGTTAACAACATAGACGTTTTAATTAATAACATGAATGATTTTATTGATAACATAAGTCGTCTCTAGATAAATTATTTAAAAACCGTCTCTCATAAGACTTTGTGTTCAAAGAAGTTTAGTGACACATCCGAAAATTGAACCTTAAGTTAATGTTGTTCGAATTCAATACAAAATTTTACAAATACGATACATATATTACTGTTGGTCCAGATAACGGCAAACTAAAAGACTGGGGGGGGGTGAATAGTCTTTTACAACTTTTGTCAATAAACACAGTTTCTCAGATATCTGTGAAGATATCTGATACTTATTTCAGAGAGCGGAAGACTTTTCTGTGATAAGTGCACGTGCTCAGCAAGATAAGTGTAAGTACTTTGCAAGATAAGTAAAGCAAGTAATAAACTGCAGAAAGTAAATAACACAAGTCTTTTTATAGTGGTATCTGAAGGTGGCGTAATCCTTCAACTAATCCACTTCGGCCTTTCTCAGACCTAGAATCCACTAAGATAGATAAATGAGGTAACCTTACAAATATCTTCTCTTGATTCCTAAATACACTAGGTTCCCAACCAAGTGTTCCCCCTGAGTTATTCCCCGGCTTTCACAGCCAAGTACTTCCTGTACTCAGAAACCTTTTGAGCTGTTCCTTAGTTTCCCAAACTAAGTACTTCCTGTGCTCAATAACCTTGGAGTTATTCCTTAGTTTCTCAAACTAAGTACTTCTTGTACTCCACGCCGTTTAAGGTGTTGGTTAAGGTAAATTGTCAGGTGAGCTTCTTTAATAACTTGTTCAGTTATTCAGATAGCTCTATGAATCAAGTATACTTAATACACTTTGCAATGTATGGTATCTTGTTCTCTACTGACCCAAGTCTATGAAAAGTGTTCAAGAGAATGAAGCTCAGATATGAAATCTTAGTTCAACTCTTTCACAAATAACAATGCTCGTTAAGGATCAGGACACTTAGAACTTTTGTGCTACTTAGAATCAAGAGCTTTGGTCGCAACAGAAAGCTTGAAGGTAAGTAGTTTGCTTGAGAGAGCTTGTGAGAATATTAAGTAGTAGTTCTGTGTTGTCTAAGGTGTGTTCTCAAGCAGTCTAAGTGTTGATATTTATAGATGAATTTGAGTGCCGTTTGAATAGTATCCGTTAGGCTTAAATCAAATTCAAACTATTGATATCTGAGTATAGTACTGTAGCAGGTTTGTCTTCTTCTTCAGAAGCTACAGCTTTTATTCAGACATTTCTGTCCGCGCATTTAATGCACTGTACTATACTTTGTCCTGTAGTGCCAATGGAACTATGCAAGCTTTCTGAGGCTTTGCACGTTCTCTTCCAGAGATCATCATAGCTCCATATACCACTTGTTTAAACAACTTGTTATAATATATTTCTTTTTCAGAAGCATATTTTATGTCCAAGGTATCTGAGTGTAGATATCTGTGGGCACTTTCCTCGTCTCAGAAACCTTTTATTCTCAGATATCTTTTGCAACACTTGTGTTTCGAAACACTTGTTTCTTCAAGATATCTGGACATAGGTATCTGAAAAACCCTTGTCTTCAGCAATCTTATGCAGTCTTCAAATCTTCAAATCCGTTGAACTTTTCCTGCTGGATGCATTCTTCTTGGTCTTCTTCAGAAAATAAAATTACATTTCGAGACCTAACATCCTATACAAGATTTGCTAGACTATCATACTTAGTGAGTTTCCTCTTTTACAATGTTCAAGTGAACTAAGGGTACTAATCACCTTTCTGAGCTAAGATAAGTCATTAGGTTGCTGATCAAAATCTAAACAGATAATCCTAACAATTACATATGGCAACACAATTAACTGACACGTGTAACTTTACGAACTTAAAATTTTAATGGGTGAAAGTGTAAATAAAGTAATTTTAGTTACTTTAAATTGAACCGCATTTTTACTCGCATAAAAAAAACATTGAACCACATTTTTTATAAACTAACCTCACTTTGTCAGAAAAAAATGCAAAAAAACACACACACACACACAAAGTTAGTAAAAGATAAAGTAAAGAAAATGAAAATACAAGTAGAAGCAAAAATTTAAAAAAGTTTACCATGGCATCATGGTTGTCCGCCAGCTTATTTTCCCATTGAGGCGGATCTGGAAGCTCCATGAGGAGCTTTCATGGACTGCACTTCGCCATGGAAGATCTGCCATGGGAGCTCCATGTCCCATGACGGATCTGGAGACTACAATTCGCCATGGAACTTACACGATCTGTCATGGGAGCTCCTCCATGGAATCCAGCCATGGGAGAAAGCTTCCATCGCTTCAATGGAAGCTTCCACACATGGAGGTTTTTCTTTTAGAAAATAATTTTCATGTTTATTTTACCTTTTGGTATTTTTTAATGGAATGAATGAATTTGCAATATTTTCATGAAAAATGGGTAAGTTTTGAATTCATTTAATAAAATTGGGTTTGTTTGAAATTAATCAAACTATACACAATATTTACATTTCAGTGTACAATATTTCAATATTTTGCAAAGTGACACGTGTCGGTTAATTAAGCCACCATGTCACATTGATACCTAAATTGGACAAGAAAACATCCACACATGTCAACGGGCTTAATCCGCCAAGGCCCGATACAAGAACCAATCAAATTCCATACAAGAAAGCTGGCTGATTTCGGTCTCGGATTTGACCAATCCGTAATAGGATCGACCAATCTGGTTCCTGAGTGGTTCCGTGTGAAGTAACCAGAACCGATCTACTTAACTTTCAGAGCGCGGAAGTCTTTTACAATTAAGTGATTGGGTGTGTGTGCTTTCAATGAGCAATTCTACTTTAACAGATAAGTTGTTGAATGTAAATTGCGCTGAGTAAATAACAATTGTTTATAGTGGTATCTGAAGGTGGCGTAATCCTTCATCTAATCCACTTCTCCCTTTACAAGGACTTGAATTCGCTAAGATAGAAAAATGAGTTTCCTTACAAAATCATATCCTTAGCTAAATTCATTTATACCTTATGTTTCCAACTTAGTAACTTGAACCCCCTTTATTTGACTTCCCAAGCCAAATACTATGGTTCCTGCAAGGGGTTTTCCTTAACTTCTGAAGCTAAGTAGTTCCTCCATTAACCTTGTTCTAAGGGGTTTTCCTTAGTTCTTCTAACTAAGTATTTCCTCCCTTCATCTTAACACGCATGTTTGGTGGTTAAATGTGGTTGGCTTTGTCAAAACATTGTATACCTTAATCACAATGTTTCGGTGACATTGGTACACAAAGAAACTCTACTTTAATTCATATGTTTCAAGGACTAAGTAAGATATTTATGAAAAAAAACAAGACTTCTTCTTGTTTAGAAGAAAGAGCACTTAATTTTATAGTCTGTTAGGAATATCTGTTTAGATTTTGATCAGCAACCTTAATGACTTATCTTAGCTTAGAAAGGTAGTTAGTACTCTTAATTCACTTGAACACTGTAAAAGAGAAATATTACTGAGTATGTTAGTCTAGTTAATCTTGTATAGGATGATAGGTCTTTTGAATGTAATTTTTATATCTTTATTCAAGACCAAGAAGCAAGCATCCAGTAGGAGGACATCAAATTTGAAGAACAAGTCAACTGCACAAGATTGCTGAAGACAAGGAAGGAAAGCTCATTAGATACCTTGGCTCAGATACCTTGAGGAAATAATTGTTGGTTAAAGACAAGTTTCACTCAAAACAGGTTTCTGAAGAACTAAAGGAAACTGATAAAGGATCGTGTAAAGGCTCAGATACCTTGCACATATCCGTTGAGACTATAGGAAAAAATAGTACACTGCATTACGTACGCAGATAGAGATGTTTGAATAAAAGAGGAAAGTCTCTGCAAAGAAACAAAGCTCACTCCAGTACTATTTCAGATATTAATAGTTTGAATCCCATAGTGCCTAACGAATACTATTCAAACGGGAGGATTCTCAACTATAAATATCACCACTTAGAATGTTTGAAGAGACACCAAGAACACTGAGCACAACGAATACAAACTCACAAGCTTACTGTTGCGACTCAAGCTCTAGTTTCTAAGTAGCTCATAAGTTCTAAGTGTCCAGAACTTCAATAAGCATTGCATATTGTGAAGGAGTTGAATCACAAGAACAAAGTTGCGACTTAATTAGTGTTTCATTCTCCTAAACAAGTAACAAACATTGGGTCAGTAAGAACAACTTCTCATACTTTGAGAAAAGTATTAAGGAAGATTGTTTCTCCAAGTTCTAACTAAGTAACTGAAATACGTTACAAAGTTGAACTTACTGTGACAACTCTATAACCTCATAAACACCAACAGGCGTGTTAAGGTAAGGATTTAGCTGAGAAAGTTAAAGTCCTAACATATTTGAGTAGATGAAGTACTTGGCTAAGGAAATTGAGGAATAACTCAAAGGTTACTGATGTGACAATAAAATGTGCGTTTTTACCTACTTTTAGACAATCGTTTTTTGCCAAGATTCAATATTTATATCATATTATGGCCAATTACCAACTTCTTATGAATTTTATAGGGCATGATCGCATTTTTGAGGAATTGTACGATTTTCGGTGCCAAAACGTCATATTTATGCGAAATCGAGGAAAATAAAGAAATACGCTAATTTGACCGTACATGGAGTCCGAGGTGTTCAATCATGGTATGTGACTAACCAATGCGAAGATAATTGAAAATGCCACAACATTGTAGAAGACCACTTTTCGAGGAAACGAAATTACGAAGCCCGAAATTGAAGAACAAGGCAAAATCGACAGAACCTGGGAATATCGAGCTTCTGCGGTCACTTGGTGACCGAGAGCTCATTGCGGTCACTAGTGACCCCAGTCAGCTGAATGTTCTATAAAACAAGCCCTTTTTGATTTCGTCAGGCCAGAGCCTGCCATTCTAACCTTCCTTAATCTCCATGGGCGGCCAGAGCACGAAATTTACAGTATAAATAAGTGCCTTGGGGTATCATAATCACACACCGCAATTAAAGCAACTCTCTTGAGAGAGAACTAGTCCTCGGGGAAGTGAAACTCCAAAACAGCAAAACCCTGGTCGTCAGCAACCTGGAGGAAGAAACTCTAGCAGCAAGCACGAAGACATCAAAGACTAAGCTTTCCTTTCTCTCTTGCTTTTCGATTTTCCTGTGTCTGTTAGCTATGACTATGAGTAGCTAAACACTTTTTATAAAGGCGAACCGCCGAAACTCTAATGTGCTATTTCTTTATATACCATGATATAATACTGGAATGATTATTAGACGTAATTCGTATTTGTACAACTCTATACGCCCGACTCTCTTTATTTACTTGCGTATTTATTGAGATACTAAAGGGGTCCATTATTAAGGCATTAGTTGAGGTAATCAATTTATTGTTTATCTTGGCTGAGAATGAGACGTGATGTACTGTTGAGTGACATGGTAGTTTCATTGAACTGAGTGGGGGGGGGGGGGGGGGAGGGGGGGGGGGGTGCTGGTACTAACCGAGACTTGGTATTTAGCATTATGCCTCGCTGTCATTAGAGGCATTTACGTAGTCTAATATTCAGGAAGTTGGGAGTAGCATAGTACGAGCTAGGCTGGGGATCCTTTACGCCTTCCTACCCATTGATAACAAAACCGTTAGAATTCATCTGCTTTATAATCATATGTCTGCTATCTGCACACAAAATACTACTCGTTAATTGCTTGTTCCTATGCCAAATGTCCGTGGAGAACGACATCACGAGTAACTTTCCGCTATTCTGTGAATTTGTAGGCTTCCGACTAATTATAAATTTAAATTTTTTATTGTACTTTGGAATAACAGGCATACAATGATTAACAAATTCCTGAGTGCACATCAGTTACCGAGTAGAGGAATTACTTAGCTGGGAAAGCTAGGGAATAACTCAAGGGGACACTTGGTTGGGAACCTAGTGTTATAAAGGGATTTAACTAGAGATAGGATTTTGTAAGGAAGTTCATCATCATATCATAGTTAATTCAAGTCCTGTGACAGGGCGAGTAGATTAGTTGAGGGATTACGCCACCCTCAGATACAACTATAAACTTGCGTATCATTTACTTTCTTCACTTACGCTTCAGTTATCTATTTACTATATGTGCTTACATTATTGTTATAGCTAACTGACACTCACACACATCAAGCACTTATCACAAAGACTTCCGCTCTCTGACAACTAAGTACCAGATATCTTATATGTGAATCGACAAAAGTTTGAAAATACTATTCACCCCCACCCCCCCCCCTCTAGTCTTTTACTTTGCCATTTATTTGGACCAACACAGCCCCAACTTAAAAGCTTGTCCTACTTCTTTATAAGTAGCTTCGCAAATCTTGAGTCTTGTAGAAGTTTGAGAGATTTAGAGAGTTGGAAAAAAATTATCGCAATGTAAGCTTATGTACATGTTGTGTCGGTGTGTTTGATGGGTTTTCTGAGCTACTAAGTGTCTCTATTTATAGTGTAAATCTATCTCGTTTTGATTTGAATCCGTTGGATACAAATTCAAACAAGGTACTGAAATGTCGCTATCAAAGTGTACATTGGCTTTGTCTTTAACTTCAGAAGGGAATGCTTTATGGCATATAAATATTTGTCTTAGTCTTGCTAAAAAGTATTGTTCTAAAACTCCTAACATACATAATAGTTAGTTGTCTTGAGACTAAGTGGTCGTTTCCGTCTTGTAAATCTTGGTTTGGTAGAATTGACGACTCTAGCATTTTCAAAGAAAATGATTTATTTTCAATTGTCGCATCTACTTGTTTGCCCAAGCATGACCCATGTACTTACCACCGATATGTGTTTCTATAAAGATATAAAACAAAGCATTCTATGTATGATTGATTCAAGGGGGATTGTGTAGTGTTGATCGATTGAGTTTTTCTTCACAAGCTGAGAGTTCTATTTTGAAACCTAAACTTATTGAAAACCTTTGTCTACTTGCTTTCCAGTCGGATATCAAAACTTGCATTTGCAAACAAAGCTTAGTCAAGTACTTCGAGAACGACACTCGGCGCAACTCATCATTTCACTATGGTTTTCTAGTGATCTTGATTTGTGCATTTGAATTAAACAAATTAAAGACATGATTTGATACTTCAGTTAATTATCAAGCCATTGAATATATATTAGCATGTATGTATGTACACACACACAAAATGTATGATCCGTAAATCTGAAGTGCAATTACAAGCCAAAATAACCAAAAACCAATAGTCTAAGCCAAAGTAGGGTTCTAAGCTTTTTTAGTGTATTTGGAACAAAGTACGAATGGATGAAAGAAAAGGGGAAAAAAACCACTAAGTAAAAAATGGAATATGAACTTATCGAGGCCGACGCATCTCGGATTGGAAAATTAGACGCGCCGGGCTGTAGCATACTGAAATTTCGGATACGTCAGGTGGCTAGAATCAAATGCGTGAGGCCTTGATTGTCACGCCCCAAAACCAAAACTTTGGCACGACCGGCCGTCTACTGTGAGATGGGCTCACGCCAAGATTAAGCCTTACATTAATTCTCAAATACATAAATTATCTCAAAGTGGTACAACAGAGCATCTAAAATCCATTATATAGTAAAATTATAGCAATTACAAATCCTCAAAAGATAACAACAATCTCAATACTACAAGTCATCCTATACAATATAACTCTCAGAGTACGCACTAAACAATCTCCATATAATCCAGCATCTAACTACCGTCACAACTCCAATGTACCATCAATCAATATCACTTCACTAAACACCTGAAAGGGGTGTAAGGGTGAGCTCCTGGCACTTTTATCAAGTACATATAAAAAAGTATACATATATACACTCCGTTTTATATCAAACATAGTCAAAAATCATTTGCATGGAACACATGTCACAATTTTCACAATTCACATTTAAAGTTCGAATCATATATACATTACGGGCACACAAATCGTGGTGGCACACAGGCCGGCTTTCACATAACATATCCCTAACACAATAGGAGTCTCACACATAACACTAGGAGTACTCTAAAGCACGACAATCACTCGAAAGGGCCACACACTTCATAGGCATATCGATGAGCTTAAACGTACTCATAATCCATGCTTTCACAAAATAGCTTTCACAAATCGCACACACAACAAATACATTTTATGGGTACATATACTTGATTTTTTTCGAATAGACTATTATATCAAATCTCATTCCTTGATATAATAACAATAAGTTATTTGTCAATCATAAAACATACATATACAATAATACAAAAATATAAGCAAAATTGTCAAGAGTTCTCCTTACCCGAATTCACAAAACCAAGAGGTAACGAGTTCACACCAGTTCCAATCATCAAAGTAACCTAATCGAATTGTCACTCGGGATTCAGTCCAGACAAATAATCTGTTCTCCAACTATAAATCATAAACGGGGTACTTTAATCATAATCAAGATTATCTATTTGGACACTAATATGATAACCAATAATCTTGTACCTTACGGGAAGTAATTCCAATTCTCACTCCAATAACTCATCAATATATAGCACCCAAGTCTTGATACTTCCGAACCGCAGCTCAAAGAAAATCACATAGATTGACGATTGATGATTCTGGCGCCATTGGAAGAAATAAATACTTATATAACCTAAACGCATTAGTACTAATATTCACAAGCTCGGCCTAATTAGTCCAATAACCCTTTACTCCTTTAGTCGATCAAGTTGGATCCTACCTCGGTCCAAGCCCAATTCAATAAAATTATCATTGTCCGTCTCAACTTAAAGGTCGATAAAAATAATGACTTATAAAATTCCATATAGCAACTCAAATCCAAATAATTTCTCATCTCCAATCTAAATTCAAATAGACGGTTCAATAAAATTTTTGGGATTTTACATTAATCCTTCAAAAATGCCGGATTTGCTAGGATTAGAACTTGTGGCCTTCAAATGGAGTTTTGAGCCTTCGAACGCTCGAATACGACGCTCCAAAGGCATCGTTTTTCCTCCGGTTTTCACCTAAAAACACAACAACCTGTATAACACAACTAAAATACGAAAAACATAAAAATGCACAAGAAACAGTGTAAAATGCTGATAAAGACTAACAAGAATACGGTAAAACAAAGACCAGATTAGACTCTAAATTATCGTCTCATCACGCGTGTGTGTAATTTATTATCACATTCTTTTGGGACCATAAGGGCTTCCTTATTTTTCATTACCTAATACATTTAGAAAGTCTATTATTTTATTACACTAGTTGAGTCGTGACCTAAAGAAATTATTATATTCTGTATATTATTATGTTATTGTTTTACAGAACATTGCCTTATCGATGTTTAAATGTTCAAAGTAGATAAAAAAACTTCAAATGTGGTAACATGCTAAATATATACCTTGCATTTTGCGCGCCCAATAAGGGACAAACAATAGAAATCTAAAAAAAGATATACGACTAAAAAGTAACTGATAATAAAACTAGCGAACATCATTGATTTGTTGAAACAGATTCATGAGTTTAATAACAAATAGTAACAAATCAATGAACAGGAAGCAAGAAGAAATTATGATCACTAAATACACAAATACTTACTAGCCATTGTTGGGAATATAAAACAAGCACCACATGGAGGCTGACTCATAAAAAAGTTTGAAACTCTATCTTCATAACATCAAAAGATAAACTAAAAAATAATAATAAAACTAAAAAAAAAGTAACAAAAAGCTTGTCTTACTAAAGGGCACCATGGGTATTCCAGGAGGATCACGAGAGAATATTAAGGCATGCCTTCTTTTTGGTATTGCTTATTTGTTCGCGATCAACCAGGTCGGTGCCCAAGGTGGTGAGACAGTTTTTGATGTTACGACTTATGGGGCCAAAGGAGATGGAAAATCATTCAATGAAGTTGTAAGAAACATTAATTTTGTTATCATATGCATAATAATCCATAAAATGTTGTCTTTAGCATGAGGCACACATATCCATGCATTATGATATGTGCTAAAATAATTTTGATTTGTAGCCTTACGTTTCATACTAATAAATGACATAATATTCAAAGGCAATTACAAAAGCTTGGAGGGAAGCATGTGACTGCTCAGGACCGGCGAAACTTGTGATCCCACCTGGCGATTTCGTTGCTGGTGAAATCGTGTTTACAGGACCATGTGCCGGTGACAAGACCATGATAGTCGAAATCCAAGGCACTCTCTTGGCCATGGACGACCCTAGCAGTTACACCGGAAAGGCATGGATCAGTATCGAAAGAGTTCAAAATGTACTTGTTACGGGTAAAGGTACCATTAATGGTAGAGGAAAGAATGCATGGAAATATGCAGGTGGTGACGTGCCTCTTCCAGTTGTAAGTGATGCTATTACAATATCTTAATCCTATAAGTACATTATTCGAGGCTCATTGCACTAATTGCATCCGTGTACTTTTGTAGTCCCTTCAATTTCAGACAGTGGGTAACTGCAAAATGGAGAACATAAATTTTGTAGATAGCATGGGATTCCACGCTAAGGTGACAGACAGCCACGATGTTTCCGTTTCACACGTAACAATCACCGCTCCTGGAGATAGTCCAAACACGGATGGAATTCATTTGAGCAATGCTACAAATACAAAGATTACTGATTCCACGATAGGAAGCGGAGATGATTGTATTTCAATCGGTCATGGTAGTGTTGATATTCTCGTTGACAATATCGCTTGTGGCCCTGGACATGGCATTAGGTACACATAATCGGTAACATTTTTTCATTATCATTCAATTTTGTTTAATATTAACCATTTTTCTACATGCTAGTATTGGGAGTTTGGGAAAGAGGCCAGATGAAACAGGTGTTAAAGGAATAACAATCACCAGATGTACACTCAAAGGGACTACAAATGGTGCAAGAATCAAAACATATCATGATTCCCCCGAGATGGAAGCTACTGGTATCACTTTTGAGGATATTGTAATGGAGGATGTTAAAAATCCCATCATCATCGACCAGCATTACCCTACCAAGAAAAAGGCAGGGGTATGGAACATAAATTTTTAAGACACAAATATAAATATTCAATTGCAATTAACAATGTCTATGGTAATTAGTACTAACTTGGCTGTGATCTTTCTTTTGCACATATAATGCATGCAGAATTCCAACGTGAAAATAAGTGATGTCCACTTCAAAAACATAAGGGGCACATCAATATCTGAAGAATCTGTCCAATTCCTATGCAGTTCCACACACCCGTGCGATGGTATTGAACTTGTTGATATTGATTTGAAGCCCGCTACCGGCATACCTGCGCTAAAAGGTGTATGTGAAAATGCCAAATTCACTGGATTGTCCCTCCCTGGACTTGATGCTTGCGCCTAAATTTTGTAATATTGTTACTCTACGGAATATTCATGCGTACAAAGCCATGAAATAAAAATAAAAAATATAATTAAGAGTTAATCTCAATTACAATTTTGTCTAAATACATGTTCATTTTTCAGATTGTAATGCTTGTTTTTTGTCAACAATATTCACCCAATGAAATGCCTAGTTCATGAAGTTAAGATGGGCATGTCTATTGTAGCTTGATCACAAAGTTTCCATTACTTCATGTAAAGTACTAGATGTATAATTTATTACGAGTATTTCTCTCGTTGAATGAATAAAACTAAATAAGCTTAATGTTACATTTTAATAGTGTTTAAGTATATTAGGGCTACTTCATATGCATGTATTTATATTGGGGGAGAAGGGTGTTTGGATATTTTATTAGGTAGAATACTAGATATCTCATAAATATAAGAAGGTTGGCCTAGGTTTAATTTCATCAATCCACTTCTAATAAGACCTCCATTATGGATTCAAGTTGACTAAGTCAAATATACTATAACTCTAAGTGTTTACCCATTTATATGTTTCTTTAATATATAATGTATAATAGTAATACATTACTTCCAAATTTCGTTATAATCTTTCATATTGAAAATTAAAGTAATAAACTAATAAATGATTATTTTGTTAAAATGAATCTTCTTGGGTATGCCCCGCTTCTAACTAGAAATTGGTTGTGGTTCTGACGCCATCGTCCCCATCCGACGAATACCTGATTGCCTTGAAATTTGAATCGAAAAAAGTCACCTTCGGATTTTAATTTATAATAATAATAATAATAATAATAATAATAATAATAATAATAATAATAATAATTCATCATTGTTGTTTTTGTTGTTGTTGTTAACATTGTGGTTTGGCGGATTAAACTGCGAGCATTCATGGTACATTTCAGTATTTGCACAAACTTTCTTTATAAAGAAAAGTCAACAATTAGTCAAATATGATGAATGAGTCAGCCTTGCCATGATTAATTTGTTATATATATATATATATATATATATATATATATATATATATATATATATATATATATATATATATATATATATATATATATATATATATATATATATATATATATATAATCCATAATTGCATATATACCAATTCGTATCTTCAATCAACATGTTATAGTATATGTTAACGTTTTTTCAACCGAACACCATAACCCCTGATGAGTTGATACTTTAACGACTCATTTAGTCTTTTTTTACCGTATTTTGTTATGTCCTTTAGCCCTTTTTTATAGTGCTTTAGTGCATTTTCACGTTTGGGTATTTTGTGTGTTTTTGTACTTTTTCAGGTGTTTTATTGTAAAAGGCAAGGAATTGGAGGAGCGTATGCAAAATCGAAGCTTATACAAGCTTCTAGAAGCACACTAAGGCCAAGTAGTGGGCCATTACTCCAAGGAGGTGACAAGGAGGTTGAGAAAGGGGAGTAAAAATAAGAAGAAGTGGGAAAATGGGAGCTTTTCCGGATGGGAGGCTCACCGCGGTGAGCTCCAGCAACACGGAGGCTCACCATGGTCAGATAAATGTAACATTGAGGAATGTATGTGCATGGCGAGCTATAGGCTATCCAGAGGCTCACCACGGGGACTGTTGATACGGATATATGTCCAATCCATTAAGGGCGCCATAGAGCGTGCCCTAGAGCGCATCAAGGCTAGAATGACCAATTCAGTACTTATCCGACCTTGGCTAGTCCGCCTTAAGGAAATCCTTCCGGGTCAATAAGTACGCTCAGGTCTGTTGTGGGTGAAGGTTCCCCAACCACTTAGAGATTATTCTATCCCACTAGTAATGGCTAAGATATCCTCAAGTAAGAGGCCCTGTAAGGTTTAAGAGCCAACGTGTGAGAGCCTGAGATCCGAAGCTTGATAAGAATATGCACAAGTGACTTGGAGGGGGGGGGGGGGGGGGGGTAGGACCCGGTTTGCTAAGTGTCAAACCAGTTTGAGACTTTACTCAAGAGAGACTGAAGATCTACTCTGTGTGATAGTCAAGGTTCGGAAGTGATTATTGCTTACCATTATCATGGGAGTGTGTGCCCTATTATATAGATTTCTCCCCAATTGGGAGGGTTCCACCAGATCGTGCCAAGTGTAAGGCCTTGATTGAGCCACCAAGGCTTCAATAGGCCCATGGCCCATTAATGACACTTGCCCCATTCCACTTTGGGCTTTCCGGGGTAGTTTAGTCATTAATGTGAGAGTTTTAGAGACTTTGATACAGTCTGCTGTGGGTCAAGGTCCGAAGAGGTTGGTCCGGACATTTGGTTCGGACCGTATTGGGTTGTTTGGTGAACTCCCATAAATTTGTCCGACTCCTCCGATTCGGACCTTATTGCCCGGACCTCCTTACTCTCTAGTGCCAGTTTACTTGGTTGCTTGTGAGATTGTCATGTTGGATCCGGATCGGACCCCAGGGTTATGGACCACTGGAGGGGTCGGACCTACTACCGTTCAAGTCCTTTCTGTCCTTCTCCTTTAGGATGGGTCGGACCTGAGGGGCCTAGGATCGGACCTTAGGGTCGGATTATAGTGTCTCGGATCCTCAGACAACATGGGACGCCTTGCGATTCGTTCCAAAGGCGCCTATGACGGATTGGACATAATTTCGTATCAACATATGTCCCCCTAGTTTCCAAGTATCTTAGTAAAAGATAGTTGTGGAATTATAGTGGAAATTAGAGGATAGTTTGTTTCTCGGTCCAATCCGCCCCTCGTAAGCAGAAAAAAAGTGTAATCCGTGCTTCTTGTTGTCCTTCATATTGATCTCTCTCTCCCCCCCCCCCCCCCCTTTTCTTCCTTTTGTTGCAGTCCGAGGAAGTAGACTCGGGGTGCAACAAAATTAAAGAAAGAAGGGGTATTTGTAAGCGAGATCAAGTGGACAGAGAACGTCGGAGTTGTACCTCCTTGTAGGTGAAGGGATGATCCGAACGGACGAGGGTCCGTTTGATGGTGAGGTAAATCATCCTTCCCTGTAGAAAAAGGGAGGGTTTTATCAACCTTGTCGGGAT
The DNA here is from genome assembly GCA_026545765.1 of Plantago major. Taxonomy (NCBI): domain Eukaryota; kingdom Viridiplantae; phylum Streptophyta; class Magnoliopsida; order Lamiales; family Plantaginaceae; genus Plantago; species Plantago major. Next base: position 29,816,543 of record CM048843.1, read on the forward strand.
GGTCCGGAGAGGGACATCCGAACGGACGAGGGTCCGTGTGATGGTGCGGTAACTTATCCTTCCTTGTAAAAGGGGACACGTATCCAAGGTATAAGATAGATTGGCCCCCCGAGGGTGTAGTAATATCCTCTTCCCGAGCATCATGAAGTTGGTTGTATGTTTTTGTCATCGTAAGGTAAATATTTTGTACCAATGCGTCATTTCACTTGGTATTGTTGTACTATGCCGCTGGATGAATTTCGATCTACGATTGAGATTTAATCCCGAAAAAAGGTGACGGTTGGGCTTCCTGATTTAACCCTCTATAAATAGGGGTTTCACCGACGTCATTTTCAATTCTAGAGAGAAGATTTTTGACTTTTCGAGTACATCCAAAGCAAGTGCAAGCGATCTGAAGCGAGCGAAAAGAAGTCCGTAGCGAGTTATCCTGGCAAAGTTAGCTGCCTTCGATCCAACCATCCGAATATAAGTAAGTTGCTTGTTTTCCTGAATGGTTGTCAAATTTCCTTGTGTTTGTTGTTTCGCGACTGTCGAAAATATGGTCTGTTCGGATGCATGCTTATGTTACGTATTCTATAGTTGGTAATAACCATAGTGTGTCTCGGATATGTTGAGTAGTCAAGACTAATGCCGGACTGACACCTTACTAACTCCGCACTGACTTCGTCCAGTAGGGTCGTTTTATATCCTCCGGACTTAGAATTTTTCCTTATCTTAAGATACATAAACGGCCTCTCGGACTGCCATCTTAAAGCTTACGAAATTGCTTTCTCCTTTCCCTAGGATGTCCGAGAGTGATAGTCAGAACCGATCCGAGGCTGAAGGATATGACTCCGACGCGTTGTCCCTATCGGACAACTCCGAGGAGATTGATATTGTTGGTGGGGATGATTCAGTAGAGCTGGAGCATTCTCCTCGTCCGAGCCGGGAAGAGCCCGAGGTAAGCTCCTTACTTCTGTTAGTTGTTCCGGGTTCAGGGTCTCCAAAGCATCGGGATTACCTGCGAGTCTCTAAGTTCCTTCTTTTGTTCAAACTTTCCTGGACGGGGAAGAGGTTCCTGTCTTGCTTGCTCTTTTCCCTTTTTGGCCCCGACTCTTATTGGGACATTTCTCCTGTATTCTTCTCCATACAAGACTCCTTCGCAGATATCTTCCAAGTACTTCTCAGTTGTGATTTCCTCGTTGGAAAGCTTTCTTCTGAGATCATCGTTGTAAGTGTTAGCATATAGGTGTCGGACCCGTTCTTTGATGCTGTGAGGTTCTACTTGGCGCACTTCGGCATTGAAACGGTCAAGGAAGGTCCTAAGGTCCTCGTGCTCTTTTTGGATTACTCCTGCCAAGTGCTCGACCGATCTCTTTCTCTTCTTTGCTTTCTCAAACCTTTTCAGGAAGAGGGAAGCGATATCTGCATAGGATTTGATGGAGCCGTTGGGTAAAGAGGTCCACCAATCCATTGCTTCTCCAAAGAGTGTAGTAGAGAAGTTGAGAGCTTTCATGTTGTCATTCAGGCCGTTGGTCTCCATCTTACTTTCGTACCTAGTAAGGTGCCCCACGGGACAAGTATCTCCATGATGGTGCTCAAGAGTTGGGATAGTGGAGTCAGGACGTTTCCTTTCCCTCCTTATCTCATCACATAGAGGATTAGGAGCTCTAAGAGTCACCTTCTCATGTGCCTTCACCATCTTGCTCAAAGTGGCAATTTGAGTCTCCAAGGCCTTTTGTTGGACATAAACCGCTTTCGCGCTTAGTTTCTCACCAGTCCTTGGGTTGATGGCCACATCTGGAGGAAGATCGTCAACAGGGACTATCGAGATGCTTTCTGCCACGTGGTCTCTTGGCGCATGCTGTAGAGCCCCATGCCGGCTAGTTCCAGCTTCATCTGCCCGTGGCATTACCGGACTCCTTCCCCGCTGCTCGTGAGAAGCAGCGGCCCTCCTGTTGAGCTGGTTCTCCTAACCTTTGTTGGATTGGGCGATGTTCATTCCTTGATTGTGCGGGTTCAGCTTGTCTTGGAATTGCCAAATGAGGAGTGGGTTGAGGAGGCTGAAGATTGTTTGGTCCAAAACACCCTTGAATGGTGGTGAGTAAGAGGCCAAACTGATTCTCACTCATTCCAAACTTACTTGGACGAATGATCTGCCCATTTGGAAGGGTGAAGTTTCTTCCCGGAGGAGGACCATGTGTTCCTGACGGAGGGACTTGTCCTTCAACTCCGAGTACCTGGGTCGTTATCGGTGGATCAGTGGCTCTTTCCTCCTCTGAAGAGAGGCTAGCGGTGTGGCCATCACTTGGGCAATCCATTGTGTTTCTTGAAGAGGTTCTCGCCACTCTTTCCCTTCGAGTGGCTGGTCTGCCTCTTTGCCTCGGGGCAGGCGTGCCAATCGCAGTAGCGTTGGTTCTTACTGACCTTCTTGTTCTTGCCATTACTGAAGAGAACAGAACTTTTTGTAAAGGTTCCCACAGACGACGCCAAAATGTTGTGGGTGAAGGTTCCCCAACCACTTAGAGATTATTCTATCCCACTGGTAATGGCTAAGATAACCTCAAGTAAGAGGCCTCGTAAGGTTTTAGAGCCAACGTGTGAGAGCCTGAGATCCGAAGCTTGATAAGAACCTGCACAAGTGACTTGGGGGGGGGGGGGGGTTAGGACCCGGTTTGTTAAGTGTCAAACCGGTTTGAGACTTTACTCAAGAGAGACTGAAGATCTACTCTGTGTGATAGTCAAGGTTCAGAAGTGATTATTGCTTACAATTATCATGGGAGTGTGTGCCCTATATATATAGATTTCTCCCCAACTGGGAGGGTTCCACCAGATCGTGCCAAGTGTAAGGCCTGGATTGAGCCACCAAGGCTTCAATAGGCCCATGGCCCATTAATGACACTTGCCCCATTCCACTTTGGGCTTTCCAGGGTAGTTTAGTCATTAATGTGAGAGTTTTAGAGGCTTTGATACAGTCTGCCGTGGGTCAAGGTCCGAAGAGGTTGGTCTGGACGTTTGGTTCGGACCGTATTGGGTTGTTTGGTGAACTCCTATAAATTTGTCCGACTCCTCCGATTCGGACCTTATTGCCCGGACCTCCTTACTCTCTAGTGCCAGTTTACTTGGTTGCTTGTGAGATTGTCATGTTGGATCCGGATCGGACCCCATGGTTACGGACCACTGGAGGGGTCGGACCTACTACCATTCAAGTCCTTTATGTCCTTCTCCTTTAGGATGGGTCGGACCTGAGGGGCCTAGGATCGGACCTTAGGGTCGGATTATAGTGTCTCGGATCCTCAGACAACATGGGACACCTTGGGATTCGTTCCAAAGGCGCCTATGATGGATTGGACACAATTTCGTATCAACAAGGTCAATACACCTGTTCAGCTGGTCCGACCTAGCTAGGTGTACGACTTCCGAACCTGACAAGAGGTCACATGGTCTCACCAAGTACCACACACTGTCAGTCCTGGGATGCCAAACGGACCGGACGAGATAAACTCGGATGCCACTTTAACAATAAGACCAAACGTATAAATTGGAACCTCCAAGATACTTCCGAGCAGCTTATATCTCGGACCGTCACTGAGTTACCTAGGAACAGACCAACTCGACAGAGCTTGGATTATTCTAAAGATCTCACACGTACTCATCAGCGAGAATAGTACTCTGAGAGGTAAAATGACCAATCTACCTTCCAGGCCCATCTAATGGTGTTGGACTTTCACGTACTATTGGGCCATGGGCTAAGGGAGCATTGTTGTCCAAATCCTGAACATACACTTGGCATCATCTTATGAACCACTTCATAAGTACATGATAACTATAAATATAGCACAAGGTCTCATACATTAAGGTAAGTCATAAGTCTAAAAGTGATAAGTCAACTCATATCATAACTTCCCTCATAACTACTACATTGAGAGCTTTCTTCTCTCTCTTGAGTAAAGTCTCCTCCCAGTTTGACAATAGCAAATCGGGTTACCCTTCTAACCCCCCCCCCCCCACTTAGTCCTTTCAGGTGCTCTGGCTCGGACAAAGCTCTCAGGATGGACATCAAGTTGGAGGCGGATCTTAAATTAGGGATTTGTTTGTAGTAGTTTAGTTAGTGTTTGAGGCTCAACCCCTCAACATTTGGCGCCGTCTGTGGGAATCCTTACAAAAGGTTTCGTGTTTCAATCGAGCGGATGGCAAGAACAAGAAGGGCAGCACGGATCAGTACTGCTAGTGTTGGAACTCCACCACCCCGTCCCTGTGGACGTCCACCCAACAGAGGACGGACAACCATTGCAGCGGGAAGGAACTCTAAGGGAAGGAGATATCAGAGCGATGGTCACACAACAAGCCCATCGTCCGATGAAGGAAGGGACGTTTCATCCAGAAGAGTCCGTGATGTTTCTGAGAATGCTGCACCAGAGAATCACGGAGAGGAGGCCGTGCAAGTTCCTCCGGCAAGAACACAAGGTCCTCTTCCAGGTCAGCATTTTACCATGCATGATGGTCGTATAGTCCGCACTAGTGATTTTGGATTAAGTGAGAATCAATTTGGTCGACTACTTACGATAATCCAAGGTTGTCTTGGGTCTAACAATGTCCAACCCCAACAAGTCACTCACTCCACCAGTGGCTAATCCGCGGCAAGCAGAGCCCGCTCTATCAAGGAATGAACATCGTCCGATCCAGCAAAGGTTGGGGAATCATCTACCACAGGAGTAATTGTGGAATCTCCTAGAAAGGAGAGCCTCTGCTTCCCAGGTTCGACGAGAAGGAAGTCCGAATGGGCAGAGAGCAAATCAGGAAGATGGAAACAGGCAGCCTAGAGCTCCGCAACAGGTACCTCCGCGGGCCAGAGATCACGTAGCAGAAACCATTCTTGTGGTCCACTTAGAAGAAATCCCCGCGGATGTAGCAGTTCATCCAAGGACGGGAGAGATGATGAATGCAGAAGAAATCTATGCTCAACAAAAGGCCTTGGAAACTCAGATTCTCAATCTCGGACGCTTGGTGAAAGATCATGAGCAAATAACTACTAGTGCACCAAATCCTTTATGTGATGATATCATGAAAGAAAAGGAAAGAAACAAGAACTTGGATCAAGTGATTCTGAACTTGGAATACTACTACGGAGATACTTGTCTTGTGGGCCACTTGACAAGGTACATCAGCAAGATGGATTCCAAAGGGATGAGTGATAATACAAAAGCTCTCACTTTCTCATCAACTCTCTTTGGAATAGCCATGGATTGGTACACTGTGTTGCCAAACAAGTTAGTAAAGTCCTATGCGGACCTCTCTTCCAAGTTCCTAAGAAGATTTGGAAAGTCGAAAAGAAAGAAACGGACTGTGGAGCACCTGGCGGAAGTTATACAAAAAGAACAGGAGGATCTTAGGACTTTCCTAGATCGTTTCAATACGGAGGTCCTCCGAGTTGAGTCTTATAGTATTAAAGAACGGGTCCGTCACCTGTATGCTAATACTTACAATGGAGAACTCCGAAGGAAACTCTCTAGCCAGGAAGTAAAGAGTGAAAAGCATCTGGATGATATTCGTGAGGAGGTGATGTACGGAGAAGAGTACAGAAGAAACATTCCAGTGAGAGCTGGATACAAGAAAGGGAAGGAGCCAATAAAGCAAGAGCAACGCCACGGAAGGTTCGATCCGAGGAAGGAATACAAAGATAAAGTTTTCAACAGGGAAATGAGTCCGCCAAGAAGGTATTCGGATTATACCCGTCTCAATAGGCTGAGATCCGACATCTTGGCCACCATTATTGAGAAAAAATTGGATGTTCAATGGCCAAAGCCATCTCGCCATCATCGGACGAACAAGAATGCAAAAGGGTATTGCAAATTTCATAAGAGCTCAGGTCATGAGACGGACGATTGCATTCCACTAAAAAAATGAGGTTGAGCACTTAATAAGAGAGGAAAAATTGAAGGAGCACGTCTGTACGGACGAACCTTCTAGGCATGATAGGACGGAGCGGAGGAGGGAAGACAGAACAGCAGAACCGCAACCATGTCCGCTATCCCTGCCCCCTCCGCCAACCAATCATCCATCTCGGACAGATCATCACCAGTACAAGTATGATGATGATATTGAAATGGAGAATCTTCCATACAGTGGAGTGATCAACACCATAGGAGGTCCGACTGGTGGCGATAGCAGGAACTCAAGAGAACGGACGGCTCAGAATCTGCGGAACAATGATAGATCCTACGCTGCTCCGGCGATCCGTGGAACCAACACTATATCCTTTGATGATAGTGAGATTCCCCTTCCTACGGCAGGAGGCGAGGACCTGGATGATCCGGATGTTCCACTGGTGGTTTCCTTAACCATAGCCACCTATCGAGTAAATAAGATCCTGGTAGACACAGGGAGTTCCTCGAACATCATTGCCAAAAGAATGATCGATCAGATGAATTTGGGAGTTCAATATGAGAGAGTTAATACCTCCATATTAGGATTTGGAGGAGGTATTGTCCGTCCTTTAGGAAACATCATGCTTCATGCATCGTTGGGAACACATACCGCGAGAGTGACACGGCTAGTCCGTTTTGTAGTGGTGGATCGGACCTTTGATTACAATGCCATCTTTGGTCGTCCGGGGCTCAATCAGTTCCGAGCTATATCTTCTACCCTCCATAACAGAATGAAGTTTCCAACTCCCTGCGGGATTGGAGAAGAAGTAGGCAACATCCGAGAAGCTTGGGAGTGTTACATCATGTCTACCAGGAGAGCATCCGCTCCTGTGTTAGCAGTCTCTTTGACGTCCAATCTGCAGATTGTTCTCCCTCCGAAAAAGGAGAATCCCAACATTGGAATAGGGAGGGAGTCAGAAGGACAAGTTTTCCAAAACCGCATGGATCGAACCTCATGAAACTCTCAAGGATGTTGAACTTGTCGTTGGAAGCCCGGACAAGAAGACTAGAATCGGAATGGAGATGAATGCAGAAGTAGAGATGAAGTTCATCGCTTGTCTCTGAGATAACAGGGATGTCTTCGCCTGGAGTACTGACGATCTCAAGGGGATAGACCCAAGGGTCGCCGTTCACCGTCTGAACATGGATCCATCGATCATGTATATCCGCCATAAAAGAAAAGACTTTGGTCCAATTAAGGATGCCATCATAGCTGTGGAAGTTGACCGGCTTATGAAGGCCGGACACATTGAAGAAGTCCGTTATTCCGATTGGGTTTGCAACGTTGTCTTAGTCGAGAAATCACCGGGTAAATGGCAGATGTGCAATGATTTTACAAGCCTGAATAAGTTTTGCCCAAAGGATCCATACCCGTTACCACGGATTGACCAATTGGTTGACTCTACAGCCGTATGTGCATTACTAAGTTTTATGGACGCATATCAGGGCTTTTACCAGATTTGGATGGCCAAGGAGGATATTAAGAAAACAACTTTCTTTGCTGCAGGAGGGGTGTATTGCTTTAAAGTGATGCACTTCGGACTGAAAGACGCAGGAGCTACTTACCAACAACTGGTAAATCAAATGTTCAAAGAGGAAATTGGCAAAACCATGGAGGTGTATGTGGATGATATGCTCATTAAAAGCAAGACCGAGGAACAACATATAGAGCACTTGAACAAATGCTTTGCTATCCTTAGGAAGTACGGAATGAAACTTAATCTGGAAAAGTGCACCTTCGGAGTAAAGGGCGGAAAGTTCTTAGGCTACATGGTCACAGAAAGGGGAATAAGTGCTAATCCTGAGAAGATAAAAGCCATCCTAGACCTGCCCCAACCGAAGAACATCAATGAGGTACAACAGCTTATCGGACGTCTCATGTCCTTAAGTCGTTTTATTTCGCGATCCGCGGAGAAGAATCTTCCATTCTTCAAAATCCTCCGGAAAGGAGAGAACTTTGAGTGGACTGCGGAATGTTCCAAGGCTTTTTAAAACTTGAAAAAGTACCTCCATTCCCCTCCACTGCTCTCCAAACCCGTAGAAGGAGAACCACTCTACCTCTACCTAGCCGTTACGGAAGAGGCAATGAGTTCCGTGTTAGGACGGATCCAGGCTAATGATCACATGCCAATTTACTATCTTAGTAAAGCCCTTGCTGGGGCGGAGACAAGATATGTAAAGATTGAGAAACTTGCATATGCTTTGGTTAACACCACAAGGCGGTTAAAACCTTATTTCAAATCTCATAAGATAGTGGTCCTAACTACGGAACCTTTGAAACAGGTCCTTGGAAAGCCCGACCAATCCGGACGACTCTCTAAGTGGGCAATTGAGTTGAGCGAATACGACATTAGCTATCAGGCTCCAACAGCCAAGAAAGCTCAAGTTATTGCTGACTTCCTAGCGGAGTACCCTGAAGCAGGGTCAGGGAAAATCACGGATAAGCAGGCATTCGAGTGCTTGATCACCAGGCAGATCAAACATAAGTCAGTTCCGCCAAAGATCAACCCAGATAACCTTGAAGATGCTCAATTCATCAATCAATCTCGGACTCCATCATGGGAGGAAACTCGGGTCAACCAAATGTTCCTCCTTGATAATATCTCAAACGAATTGAAAACTGATAACTCCGACCAGGATACTCAGAAAGAGGAGGAACAAAGGTTAAAAATTCAGGGGCCCGTAAGAGATCCCCAAACCAAGGAACAACCCACCGATGTTTGGACATTGGAAGTGGATGGTTCATCCACCGGAAGAGTGGGAGGCATTGGAATCTAGCTTAAAAGTCCTGATGGAGCGGAACTCGACTATGCAATATCTTTGGACTTCAAGGTTACAAACAATGAAGCTGAGTATGAAGCGCTGTTGGTTGGACTACGTATAGCTAAGTCTCTACAAATCCGGAAACTCAGAGCTTATACGGATTCACAGTTGGTTGAAGCCCAGTTTTCTGGTACTTTTGCCACAAAAGGCCCAACAATGATCAAGTATCTTGAGCTACTGAAGCAGGAAGTGAGTCTCTTTAAGGAGTTTACCCTGGAGAAATTTGATAGGGAATGGAATGAAAGAGCGGACACTCTAGCAAAATATGCGTCCGCAACAGCAGCTGTAGACACAAGAAGAGTTATTCTACTCACAATTAGGAACTCATCCGTCATGAGCCCTACTCCGACCATTATGGTCATTGGAACAGGAAGAGGAAGAAACTGGATGACTGATATCTTTAATTACCTCAAGGACGGATCATTACCTACTGATCCGAAGGAGTCAAGAAGCGTACAGTGCCGAGCAAACATGTATTTCTTACTTGGAGAGGATTTGTATAAGAAATCCTTCTCTGGATCCCATATGAGATGTGTGGATCCACAAGAAGCAAGGACAGTGCTTGAGGAAATTCACAGTGGAAGCTGCGGAAGTCATTCTGGTGGGCGGACTCTTGATCAAAAGATCATCCGACAAGGTTACTATTGGCCTACCATTGACAAGGATTCCACGAGCTTTGTCCGGAACTGTCCTGATTGTCAGTATTATGCAAACATCCCCCATCGTCCGACACACCCAATGATTCCGTCGGTAATAGCATGTCCGTTTGATCAGTGGGGCATTGATATTGTCGGACCTTTCCCGAGAGGCACTCAACAGAAGAAGTTCTTAATTGTAGCTGTGGAATATTTCACCAAATGGGTAGAGGCAGAGGCCGTTACCACTATCACGGAAAGCTGTGTGCGGACCTTCATTTGGAAGAACATCATCTGTCGCTTTGGCTTACCGAGAATCCTTGTCACGGATAATGGTGCTCAATTTTCGGGCATCAAACTTAAGGAGTGGTTGGCGTCCTTCAAAATTGAGCAATGTTTCACATCTGTCGGATATCCACAGGCTAATGGACAAGTCAATCCACTAACAAAACAATTGTCAAGATCCGGAGAAGCGACTAGGACCTCTCGTGATAGTTGGGCGGATGACCTAGATGGTGTACTCGGGCTCATCGCACCACAAAGACGGATTGCAACTAGGGAGACCCCTTTGCTCGGGGTTTATGGCACTAAGCAGCCATACCAAAGGGAGATTGCACAAACGATGAGGGTCCAAGAGTTTCATGATTCCGCCAATTAGGAAGCTCGGATCTATGACCTAGACATGCTAGATCATAAGAGGACCGAGGCATTAGCTAATATCCATAGATATCAAGCAATTGCAGCCCGGGCCTACAACAAGAATATTCAAGCTAAAGATTTACAGACCTAGTGCTCCGCAGAGCTGACATCTTGAGCAATGTTGGGAAACTCAAACCCAAGTGGAAAGGACCTTACAAGATCATCAGAGCTAGAGTGAATGGGAGTTATGAGTTGGAAGTTGAGCACGGACGCCCACTCAAGCGTACCTGGAATTCTAAGAACCTTCAAAAGTTCTACGATTAGGGCTTATTACACGGAACTCCGTCAGTTATATTTTTGTTGCTATTTTGTCATTGGCCTCGCAGCCTACAAGTTGTAATTGAATTTACAACAAATCAATACAACTCTCATCTTTCGATTCAAAACGAAATCTGATTATTTACATGGCAAAGAGACTCTAACAACAATCCTGTTTGTACAGAGAACAAAAATGCACATAATCCCCTTTGTACATGTTGCGATCCGATGTATATATTCGGATCCATACAACATCTACACTACAACGGAAAAGCCTGTAATATTCTCCGAGATATGCCATAAACTCACCAAGGGATCTCTCAATCAAAGAGACCCTTGGCACCCCAACAGCATCGATCATTCCATAAACAAAAGAGTAGTGGGATGTGCCTGAAACTCGGAAAAATCAAGAATTAGTTTCCGGACATTAAGATTATTCAAAACACCCATTCGTTCGAATCCAAACACGGATCTGACACATTGATCGTATCACGACCCACCCGCCAGCAGCTCCTCGGACAGGACAAGCTCCTACCGGGTGGATCACGCATACGATCGATGGGATCGTCCGTCGGTTTACTCCTCAGATCAGAACATTTTCCAAGATCTATGATTCCTAACAACAGATCTCGAGCAATCCATCCCTCTAGACCCACGCTACTCTCAAACTCAAGGCAACATGTACCGATTTGAGAGTGGACTAGAGTCTCGAGGGGGAGACTGGTCAAGAAATCATCTTCCTATTGGGGCCACTAGGCTCAAACTGCCAGATGAGTCCGAGCCTGAGAAAGAAGAAAGAAACTTTCAACATAATGGAGATTAGAATCAGACTTGTACGATCAATGCAGTGGGGAACTCGGATATTTATAGATAGGACGAACCAATCAGTGTCTGCCACGTAAGAAGATTGACGTCGACGATGGGCTTGGGCCATCCGTATGGGCAAGCAGTATTGGATCATTTGGGCTTACCCCATCTGATCATATTGAGCCCATGTTTTTAACTTTTCTATAAAAGTATCCGAGCATTCACTCATCGACGAGTCCGACAAACTTCATTTGCGAAAACACCTGAAGGTTAAGCCTATCGAGTAGTTCAAAGATCAACAAGTTGTTCAAAGTGATCCGAGCTTGCAAGAGTTGTATATTTGTGCAATCTACTAAAACTACGCATATTGTGACGGATCGAAGAAGTATAGGAAATAAAGCATTGACATATCAAAAAAAATATTATCAGACCGCAATACTATTACAGGACAAGAGAAATTTAATGTACTTGGCATCCGTGCCATCAAAATATATGAATTCAGTGGGTTACAGAGTTTCTACGGGGCATACCCTGGACTTCTCACTAAGGAGGAGGCTGGCTTGGACCGGCTTCATTGGTTCCAGGCGGATTAACGGTGGACGGATTGGCAGTAGGGGCATTCGCGTGGGACTCATCAACATCATCGAAGGATGCCTTTATGCTCTCAAACAGGTTATAGTCCGCGTCACGGCCAACGATCCGGGAGGGCATAAAGTACCAGTTCTTCAAGAAGTTTCGGTAGTTCTTGAAGGGCATGAAGCAGACCTTCTCCAGAGCCTTCGGAACACATTCAGGAAGAAAAGGTCCGCCGTTGTTAATCTCAATGTCACCTTCATCGGTGACCACCTCCGCGAACTCACATGCTGCCAACCGCTCATCCGGCACGACCTCCACTGGAATCTCCACTCCATTATCATCCGCGGACGGATCCAATCCTTCCTTTTTCCAATCAAAGTTCGGAGGCACCAACCCCTTCGCTTGCAATTGGCCGATGGCGGATGAGAACCCCATCAGGCGGAGGGCATCGGCTTTGTCCGCCATGAAGAACTTGAACGAGTCGGACTTCATGAAGTCCTTCACAGCTTGCAGCCGAGCGAATTGGAGATCTTCGAGGAGATCATCCTTAGACTCCAGGAACAACTTCATTGCCCCATCAATGAAGTGGTCCTGCCACTCCAAGTCCGCCTTTGTCTGGTCCCAGTTGGCCTTCAGCTTGGTGATGACCATATCTTTCTTCTTCGATTTGGCCTCCACCTACTTGACCTTGTCCGCCTCCTCCGCCGCTGCAGCCACCGCCTTGTGCAGATCCTCTTCAATGGTGGCCCGTTCGCTGGCCTTCCACTGCATAGCCCTGATCATGCATCCGAGCTACAAGAACTCCGAGTAATTAGAAGTTATATTCTCAAACAACATTAAGAAACTACAGACATAAGGAAATCACTTACCCTTTGATGCAATTCGTGGATCTCTCCGACCCTTTCAACCCCAGGGAGCCCACAACTCCGTTCATACTCCGCATCAATGGCCGCTTGGTCGGATAACGGCAGGACAGCAGAGAAAAGCTGCCTCTTCGATGCAGGAGAGGCATCCCAAAGTTGCGTTCCTTATCCTGCCAGAAACGATGGCATCCCGCATAAGCACGTCCCGAGGAGGTGCGGATGTAGCAGAACCACCAGGCCCAGAGGTCCTCGGAGTAGTAGAAGTTGGTGGCCTCAGAGCAGTAGTACTCCGGGTAACGGGAGCTTTGCCTTTATCAGGCACCTCCAAGGTTTGCAGATCCTCACCCGCCTTCTTCCGCCTTTCCTCCTCCGCAGCAAACAAGGCTGCATTTTTAGGATCCGCCATAGGTAGACCCGCGAAAGTGTTTATAATCTTGGCCCTCTAGCCAGTTGCAAGCTCAAGGGCTTGTTGCTCCCTCTGCTGCTTCTTCTTCTCTCGGAGGGTCGACATAATGTATTTAAACCAGTAAGCTGCGGAAGGAACAAACGATGTCAGATACGGATTTATAAAACTACGAATAGCGGACAACAGTGAAACAATCATGTATGCACTTAAACGAAGAGAAAATACGAGTCCTAATTTAAGAATCCTTACAGAAGTCGGTCTTCCCTCTGACCTCAACGACGTCAGTCAGTCCGCACAAATATGGCAACGGCTGACAGATCAATCCGTGAAACGGATACGTCGGTGGATCGTTTTTCTTATGGATTTCCGCCACCCACGGAGCCACATTTTTGGGAAGAGGGCGCTAGTCTGGAATACTCTCCCTTCAAAACTTTGTGGGCAACCCCCACTGCTCTCGTCTCCTCGCGGACTCTCCAGGCTTCAAAGCCATCTGCACGAAGATGTATTTCTCCCACCATTTCGATCCGAGCGAGGAAATGGGATCGGAAATGAAGTTGTACGACTTCCTATTTACAAACGTATAGAAAAGGGGATTTCCCGGACTAAAAGTTACATTGAACAATTGCCGAAAGTTTTCAAAGTTTACAGGTTGCCCCTTTTCGCACAAAAGACTGCGAAACAAATAAGGTTTCCCAAAGATTTGGGGATAACCTGGCTCGGACCAATCCCGATGTGATTCAAGATATGTTTAAAGTCGGACGCGATGGGAACCTTCCATCCACAGGAGAAGGCCGCTTCATGCACGCACATATACTAGCTGGCGGATTGTAGAAGGCGTGCCCTGGCTCTGGAACCATAATTTCGACGGACTCGGGAATTTCCCACTTCCGCCTCCACTCTGGAATATCTTCAGGCTTCACCTTGGATGGACAGGTGGGAAGCAAACCATCCGCGTTAAGTTCACCATATGGGTCCGCGATTATGACAGCAGACGAAGGACGAGGGAATTTAGTCCGCGCCGCCCCGAGCTCACGCAAAGGGCGGATTAGGTTGAGCGGGCACTCTAGGCTGCAAAACAATCCGGCGATTGTTCCGCCCAGAGCGTCTCCGCATACGGGCAACTTCCTCGTCATCTTCCTCTTCCTCTTCTTCTCCTTCTTCATCTTCTTGTCCAACTTCGTGTCTCCCAGATATACTTAGATTGGTCAGACCTGTTTCCATCACGACACGGTCCTCCTCCCCAGCCTCGAACATCTCTATATCATCCGCCTCACAATAAGTGTCGTCTCCTTGTTATATCCGAAGCACACTCCTACCAAAGCAGTATGCCACCATCGCCAATGGTCCGGATTGAACCTGCACTTGCTCTCGCAACATCCGCCTCGCTTCTCAGCCTCATTATGGGTAGTGACTGCCTCGACCCCATGCCCAAAGATCTCGAGTCTTCGTAAGAGACAACCTCCACAACGTCAAGGCGCATTCGCAGGAAGTCTGCTCATGGAATCTCCAACTCCGGGTGGTTTGATACGGACGAGGTTACCGTACCGGACTCGGCTCCTTGGTTTATTCCATCATTATAGTCGCGAACTTCATGTTGGTTCTGACTATCGCTCCCGGACATCCTAGGGCACAAGGAAACGGATCAGAAAATGATGTTGTTGTCGTCCGAGAGTTCGTTTATGTATCTTATTAAGTCCCATTGTCCGAAGAAACCTTACTTTATTGGGCATTCCTATGGGTCATTGTCTCTACCTACTGGCTCCTAGCTTGGAACACAAGGTCGTGCCACAAGGGAATTCTACGTGCCAATTGGCACTGTTATCTACCACACGAGGCAAGGCAACATGGATCTCAACAAGCCTACTGGCGCTATAATCTACCATACATGGCACATTTACAGGGCCAATCTACAAGTCATATCTACAAATTGGTACAATAATTCAACTACAGAAAGCATGCAATGTCACCAAAACTCAACATACGACACAATACTTGGCAAAAAACACCCTATCTATACAGCATACGAGCATGGAAATTCAACAAAACATACATGCATCCGCGAAAGAAGAAAAATTAGTCAGAATTTAGAAAGAGCCAGATTTACTTACTTGATAAAGTAGCTGGAAAAAGATTAACGGACGACGAAGCCTTGCTTGCTCTCCGACGGCGACTTGCACGGAAGATCTGATTACTCACTGGAAACTTTGATTGCTCGAAAGTTAGTTATTTACTCGGATTGCTTAGGATTGCTCTAGATTCGATTTGGCTAAAGTGTGACAATGACAGATCTGGCGAACTATTTATAGAGGGATAGTTGGGGAAGACGAAGCGTCACATCACTTAGCTTTTAAACCCAGCCGTTGATCACAATCCAACGGTCGCATCGGTTCACAGGTGGTGAAATTACATTGTACCCCATTAAATTTATTATGAAAATTCCCCACTATCTCGGGATCCTCACTCATGGGTTGGACGGACGACTTATTGGGCCTCTTGGATCACTATTCATGGCCCAGGTGAACCATTTCACATATCCAGCCCAACGGATTGCTTCCTACACACTCTTCTACGAGAGACTTCTTTAAATCCTAAATCTGTACTCGGATCTCGATATATCTCGGATACAAATACCTTTTCCATCTACAGTCCGGGATTTTTTCTATCTCGGACTGTAGAAAGGGGGGGGGGGGAGAGAGATATATATATTAAAATCCTGAAACACGGATACGGATTTTTAGCACGGAAAGAAGGGATTTTTTGTCTCACATTTAACGATTAGGACACGCTCCTAAAACACACTTGTTCTTCTACTTATAGTTCCACAACTATCTTATACTAAGATACTTGGAAACTAGGGGGACATATGTTGATACAGATATATGTCCAATCCGTTAAGGGCGCCATAGAGCGTGTCCTAGAGCACATCAAGGCTAGATTGACAAATTCAGTACTTATCCGACCTTGGCTAGTCCGCCTTAAGGAAATCCTTCCGGGTCAATAAGTACGCTCAGGTCAATATACCTGTTCAGCTGGTCCGACCTAGCTAGGTGTACGACTTCCAAACCTGACAAGAGGTCACATGGTCTCACCAAGTACCACACACTGTTAGTCTCCTAGGTTTCCAAACGGACCGGACGAGATAAACTCGGACGCCACTTTAACAATAAGACCAAACGTATAAATTGGAACCTCCAAGATACTTCCGAGCAAACAGGTCTCGGACCGTCACCGAAGTTACCTAGAATGCACTAACTCGACAGAGCTCGGATTATTCTAAAGGTCTCACACGGACTCATCAGCGAGAATAGTACTTTGAGAGGTAAAAGGACCAATCTACCCTCCCAGGCCCATCTAATGGTGTTGGACTTTCACGTACTATTGGGCCATGGGCTAAGGGAGCATTGTTGTCCACTTCATAAGTACATGATAACTATAAATATAGCACAAGGTCCCATACATTAAGGTAAGTCATAAGTCTAAAAGTGATAAGTAAACTCATATCATAACTTCCCTCATAACTACTACATTGAGAGCTTTCTTCTTTCTCTTGAGTAAAGTCTCTTCCCGGTTTGACACTAGCAAACCGGGTTACCCTTCTAACCCCCCCCCCCCTCCCACTTAGTCCTTTCAGGTGCTCTTGCTCGGACAAAGCTCTCAGGACGAACATGAAGTTGGAGGCGGATCTTAGATTTGGGATTTGTAGTAGTTTAGTTAGTGTTTGAGGCTCAACCCCTCAACAGCAACTACTGGTGAGACCAGTTCAACCCACGTTTCCTGGCAGTTTTTCCCCATTATTTTGAATTTCTACTTCCTTGGTTCTATAAATAGGTCACTTGTATTCGGTCTTAGATATATCTTCAGACCTTCTAAGTCTATTTTCTTTCAATTCAAGCATTGTAAACACTCTAGAGATTCAATCTCTCTTGCAATAGAAGCATTATTTCCTTTCGCATCGATCTCACATCGACGTATCCTGGTATCAATCGTGCAACTACTATTTAGGTTATACGTGACAGGTTGTTACCTCTGATTACTGAATCTTGGTGTATCGGTGAACTTGTTAGTATTTAATCATCCATTAAGCTATATCCGTATGGTTGCATAGCTCGTGACATGCTCTTTGTAGTGATTACGTACTTATAGTCCTTATTTAGTTGTACTCTCAATAGAAAGGTGATGAACTACAACTAATGTACCATTAATTAAGTCGTATCAGCACACTTCATGAAAGGATTTATTTAGCTTCATTGTTTGTAGAATTGCATGACCTAGGTTTTACCTTGTTTTGTGCATGTTAGATCTTATTCTAGGGTTGAAGTATCACTATCCACATTATCTGTTTACAACCAACACAAGCGAGTCTATTCTATAGAATTAGCTTAATCAATTCCTCGAGAGAACGACCCTGTGGTTTAAGCCTTGTCTGTCTATAACAATCGCTTTACTACTTGTGTTTTAGAAGTATAAATTTTGGCGCCGCTGCCGGGGAATTGAATCCTACGTTCTTTTAGAGTAGGATCAATTGTGTTAGTTGCGTATCTTTTGTTTTATTTATTTCAATAACCAAAGAAAAAATTTTAAAAAAATCAAAAAACCCAAAAAAATTTATTCTTGTGGATTATGTTTTTGTACTAATGGAAACTAACATTTCATTTAGTTCTGTTGGTATAGAGAAAATTTTTCTGCAGATATATATATATGGCAAGGTTCGGAAAATTTCTATACTTAAGGTCGTGGTAAGAAAGCCACCAATGTTACTTGAGCCTGAGGGTAAGGAGTATGATCTTGATAAAGATTGGAGTGTGCGGACAAGGAAGGTAAGTAATAGGGGTGACAAATGTCCCTACGAATTTGCTAACCCGAAGAAGGAAGAAGTCGATGCTAACGACTATAACAAAAGCACTTTTATCGTTGTGCACTTAGATGTAGGATAGCATATAGCTAGTATCTATGATTTGTAATTTAATTTGCATTGCATTTGAACAATTTACTACTTTCGTAGTGTAGTATTATTATTTAAAAAAAATTAAAATTTTTATGGGGAACAGTGCTCACCGCGGTGAGCAGGCCAAGAAAGTTGGCTCACCACAGTCACCCTTAAACAGAAACTTTTATGTTCAAGAGTGACCGCGGTGAGGTCATTTCAATGAGGCCCTCACAGCGGCAAGCACTGGCGTATAGAGAAGGAGAAGGGCCTTCCTTCTTCATTTTATCTACCTCCATTCCCGTTTTCTTCCCCAATTTTCGAAGTTTTCTCTCAATTCTCCACCAATTCACTTGGGTAATAGACGAATTTGAAGCTAGTGAGTTCCTCTACTTCTTGCAAGCTTTCAATTCCTCTTTGCATCCATCAATTTCTCCGGATTCGAGGTAATTCTTTCTACTCTCTATGCTTTGCACTTTGGATTTTTGTACTTGATTATGATTAATTGAGTATGTGACTATGCTTAGTATCTTCGTAAATATTATGTTAAGTCACAATCCATGTTAGCTTAGTAGAATTTCTGGGGATTGATAAGTGTTTGGTTGATGAAGGTTGCATGTTGAAATGTGTTTGCGTATTCACTTGGTTTTTCATTTGATTATTTCATGTAACTAAGTATGATATGTTTTGCACTATAGAATAAGAGAAAACACTTGTAGTAACAATTTGATTCACTATGGTTTACATGCTTATGTTCTAGGATAAGACATAATTATGACTACTTCCAGAAACTGGTTTGGGGAAGAGTATGTTGTAGATAACACCGAGTGCACTATGGTTTACATTCATATGAGCTAGGACTAGGCATTCGTGTTACTACATGTTGATGAAGGGTGTCGTGGCATATACTAATAGCTTTTATCCAGGTAGTATGGCACCCAAGAAGAAAGTTGTGTCCAACAAGAAGCAAAAAACCGGAGAAGGGAGTTCCCGAGCCTCAGTGGTTGCTCCTTGAGTTAGACCGGATGCATATGGTTTCAGGCTTAGCAAGGAAGGGGAGATCTTCAGGATCCACCACACACCGAAGAAGGGGAGAATCTGACCGACGGGTTTGAGAGGTTGAGTACCCGATTTCAGGAGTGGATGGGGCCCCAATTTGAGCATATCGAGGGGAGGCAAGCCGTGCTTGCTTCCAATTACATGGAGTTGCAGGGGTGCCACCAAGGGCTTACCACATATTACAGGAGCATACATAGAGTATCGCAGTGATTTGGTGAGCATATGGATCAGTGGGACTCATGTTCCATGAGTCTCTCACAGCCTATGGCAATATCGGACACAAAGGCAGCTGAGCGCCTAGCGTGGATGGAGGAGATGCACAAAGCTCACATAGATGATGAGCAGCAGCGTTTTGGTGGAGGATCGTCTTCCGGACCCCAAGGTCCACCCTCTTTCATTGATCATGCCGAACGAGGCATACTATGGGCGGTAACTCTACAACTTACTCTGTTTATATATTCTTTATGCTAGAGTCTAGCTATCGAATAGGTTTGGGGAGGGAAGTTGTATGTTCTTTTGATTAAATGCCTGGGTATGAACTTTTACGCTGCTTTGTACATTTGTATTTATGTGTTTTTCTAGTTTTATTTTGGTGGTGTTGAGCGGTATGTTAGCCACTTTTGCGTAGTCTTGTGTGAGTCGTCTTTTGGCCTAATTTTTTGGCCTATTTCAAATTTTCTTGTGTGTTGAGATTCAAGCATTGTAAACACTCTAGAGATTCAATCTCTCTTGCAATAGAAGCATTATTTCCTTTTAGACGATCTCTTGTCACTGACGTATCCAGGTATCAATCGTGAAACTACTATTTAGCTTGTACGTGATAGTTTGTTACCTCTGATTACTGAATCTTGGTGTATCGGTGTGAACTTGTTAGTATTTAATCATCCATTAGACTATATCCGTATGATTGCATAGGTCGTGACAGGCTCTTTGTAGTGGTTACGTACTTATAGCCCTTATTTGGTTGTACTCTCAATAGCAAGGTGATGAATTGCAACTAATGTATCATTAATTAAGTCGTATCAGCACACTTCATGAAAGGATTTATTTAGCTTCATTGTCTGTAGAATTGCATGACCTAGGTTTTACCTTGTCTTGTGCATGTTAGATCTTATTCTATGGTTGAAGTATCACTATCCAAACTATCTGTTTACAACCAACACAAGCGAGTCTATTCTATAGAACTAGCTTAATCAATTCCTCGAGAGAACGACCATGTGGTTTAAGCCTTGTCTGTCTATAACAATTGCTTTACTACTTGTGCTTTATAAGTATAAATTTTGAGCGCATCAACCCCATTGTTGGTCCAGATAACGGCAAAGTAAAAGACTTGGGGGTGAAAATAGTCTTTTCAAACTTTTGTCGATAAAACAGTTTCTCAGATATCTTTTCAGGTATATGATACTTAGATTCGGAGAGAGGAAGTCTTTTTGTGATAATTGCACATCTCAGCAAACTATAATGTGTGTAAATACTCAGCAAGTAATATAAAGCAATAAATAAAGTGTAGTAAGTAAATAACACAAAGCATTTATAGTGGTATCTGAAGGTGGCGTAATCCATCAACTAATCCACTCGCCCTTTCTCAGGACTTGAATCCACTAAGACAAGATAATGAGTTCTCCTTACAAAATCCTATCTCTTGATCCTTTTACACTAGGTTCCCAACCAAGTGCCCCCCCCCCCCCCGAGTTTTTCCCCGACTGTCTCAGCCAAGTACTTCCTCTACTCAGTAACCTTGTTATCTATTCCTTAGTTTCCCAAACTAAGTACTTTCTGTGCTCAGTTAGGTGAGGACTTTTGTAAGACCCCTAATGAAAATAAGCTAATTGATAATAATTCATAGACGGGCCATTTAGAGAGATACATTAAATATTTTAATGAAGACGTTCGTCGCGTATGAGGCTTTAATGAAATTTAAGGTCGACAAAATCTCACATTCGGGGAACCACGAAGAGCCGATGTAACCTGGAGTCGAGGCGATGCTCATCCGTCCAATATCAACAAATTTTACCTTGATCGAATAAACTTCTCGACTCCTTATCAAACTACTTTTCCGAAGGACCAAAAACTAAAACGCTAACCAAATTAACATTACTAAGAAATCGAGCACAACCGAGCAAGTAAATCACATATGAGCAAGTTAGTTCTTGCTTGTACTTAAAGTAACATAAGTAAGAAGAAACTAATAGTCTAGTTGACTAAGTGAATCTTGTTGACTAAGTCAATATAAGACCTACAATAGTCATCTTCTTCCTCATTCACTCTCTCATTCTCCAACACTTCAACCTCCATTGATAAACCTCCATAGCCAAACCTCTTTAAGCTTCAACTCCCCACTTATCCTCCACCATTTCTCCTATGCAAATACATATTCCTTATCCTCTCAACTTGAGAAAGCTAATAACACAACTCAATTTATGATCAAAACACAATCAAAGAAGTTAGAAGGTAATAAATCCCACTCATTCTTCTTCCTTTCAATTTTATTCCATAATCTCAATTGCCTTCCACACTAACACATCTAATTCCATTCAACACTTGCTAGGAGTTCAATCTGTCAATTCAATTTTGAAGTGGAGAATGAATTCACCCAAAACCCTATGAGAAAAAGTGTTAAGGTGGGTTAAAAGTTGTTCTACCAAAACTAGTTTTTAATCTTGATGCATGCATGTTTTCTTGATAAAATCTTGATGATTTTCCCTTTAAACTAAAGTAAATGAGTATCCTCACAATCAATTGGGTAAGTCATTTAATGAATTGCATGTTGATTTTGAAGTAGTAGAAACTCAAATCTTGATAATTCCCAAATCCCATAAGCAATCTGCCCTGTTTTTGTAAAATATAAAATAAATACTTTCCTTCATTTGTTGATGTTGATAATTTACCTGGACATATAAAACATTATCTTTCATCTCTCAGATTTAGAATGAGGGTAAAATGGATTTTTATAAATTAACTAAAATTCGTGAAAGATTCAACATTTACAATGTTGACAGAACAGAGTACTGTTAGTAAAACCACTATAATACTTCTTTAAAGTGATCAAATTGACCTAAATCTCTAACAAATGAATGACACATGAAATTTTAATATTTCCCAGTAAGAATTATGATATTTGGAGTTGTATAAAATATTTGGTGAATATTTCTCCATCATTGCTCACTGCATGAGCAGTCTAGGTAGAAAATTCCTAGGTGATAGTATATAAAGGTGTTTTTAGACTCAAAAGTATGTTTTAAATAGAAAACACAGTAAGCTAGCATACAAAAAATTAGAAACACGAGAATTGAGAACGTTTATCCACTGAAATGTATTTTATAATGAAGGACTACCAAACTGTCAGGATCGGGATTTTATAAACCAAACTTAAATTCGGAGTTCATCATACGAATAACTTCAAGGACATAACTAAAACTTTATAGCTGACTTAAGATCGCATTGATTTCAAGGTTTAGAGAGTTGGGATTCGTTCGTTTGTTCGGTTTAAGCTCGATTTCGATTCGCCAATAGGATTTGCGGGTGTTAAGTTTTACGAGGTCATCTAAGGTGAGTGTTCTACCCAAAAGTATATGTATATTTGCGAAACTACAAGAAGCTATTTTAATATTATCTATATAGTACTCCATCTCAAATATTGTGAAACTCATGAAATCAAGTTCTGAAAACTGCATCAAATCTTTTTCTCATGCTTCCGCTCTAAATATATATATATATGTATATGATTTATTATGATCTTCGTTTGATTTGATTGATTGATTCGCTTCGACCGATATGTGCGCAATTGTGGTGGGGGTTTCTGAGTGGACATACTTAGGCAGTTGTGTCTGTCGAGTTGTTCATGAAGTACCTCTGCTTACTATCCCGAGACGCGAGGCAGAAGTTGCCGAGGTCTTTGGGAGTAGTAGTGTTTCAGCCCTGTACCATGGCAGGGTCTTCGTCTTCGTTTGATCATACCCTGTCTGGAGTGATAAGGGCTCGGATTGGGGTTATAAGGTTGACTGCACCAACGATAGTTCTTCGCTTCGTTATATGTTTTCTTTGATTATTTTTATATTATGATTCATTTAATTTTAAAAACCATACTTCGTATTAATTAATTCGTTGTTCACTTAGCACAGAACCTCACTGAGTTTTATCTCACACTTGATTTGTTACCTTCTTGTAGATTCTGCTACTCAGGATGCCTCAGAGACTTAGATGTTCAGCAGCAGAGAGTGGGGGGTGTTCTTTTAGTATTTTGGGATTTGTTAGAAACTTTTCACCACTTGAACTTGTTGAGGGTAAAAGTTCCCCAACCACTTAGAGATTATTCTATCCCACTGGTAATGGCCAAGACAACCTCAAGTAAGAAGCCCCGTACAGCTTAAGAGCCAACGTGTGAGAGCCTGAGATCCGAAGCTTGGTAAGAACCTGGAAAAGTGACTTAGAGGGGGGGGGGGTTGGGACCCGGTTTACTAAGTGTCAAACCGATTTGAGACTTTACTCAAGAGGGACTGAAGATCTACTCTGTATGATAGTCAAAGTTCGGAAGAGATTCTTGCTTACCATTATCATGGGAGTGTGTGCCCTATATATAGATTTATTCCCAATTGGGAGGGTTCCACCAGATCATGCCAAGTTTAAGGCCTAGATTGAGCCACCAAGGCTTCAATAGGCCCATGGCCCATTAATGACACTTGGCCCATTCCACTTTGGCTTTTAGGGGTAGTTTAGTCATTAATGTGAGAAGAGGTTGGTCAAGGTCCGAAGAGGTTGGTCCGGATGCTTGGTCCGGACTGTATTAGGTTGTCTATGGGGAGCTTCCATAAGTTTGTCCGACTCCTTTGATTCGGACCTTGTGGCTCGGAACTCCTTACTCTCTAGTGCCAGTTTACTTAGTTGCTTGTGAGATTGTCATGTTGGATCCGGATGGTCGTCCGGGTTGGACCCTATGGTTACGGACCACTGGAGGGGTCGGATCTATTACTTTTCAAGCTCTCTCTGTCCTTCTCCTCCAGGATGGGTCGGACCTGAGGGGCCTAGGGTCGGACCTTAGGGTCGTATCATAGTGTCCCGGATCCTCAGACAATTTGGCACGCCTTAGGATTCGTTCCAAAGGCGCCTATGACGGATTGGACATATTTTCGTATTAACATATGTCCCCCTAGTTTCCAAGTATCTTAGTAGAAGATAGTTGTGGAACTATAGTTGAAAGTGGAGGAGACAGTTTGTTTCTTGGTCCAATCCGTCCCTCGTAAGCAGGAAAAGGGTGTAACTCGTGATTCTCGTCTTCCTTAATCTTGATCTCTCTCACCCCCCCCCCCCCCCCCGTTTTTCTTTCTTTTGTTGTGGTCCGAGGAAGGAGGCTCGGAGTGCAACAAAACTAAAGAAAGAAGGGGTATTTGTAAGCGAGATCAAGTGGACAGAGAACGTCGGAGTTGTACCTCTTTGTGGGTGGAGGGATGATCCGAATGGACGAGAGTCCGTGTGATGATGAGTTGGATCAACCGTCCTTGTAAAAAAGGTAGGGTTTTTATCAACCTTGTCGGGATGGTCCGAAGAGGGACATCCGAACGGACGAGGGTCCGTGTGTTGGTGAGGTAAATCATCCTTCCTTGTAAAAAGGGGACGGATCCGAGGCGAGAGATAGATTGGTCATCCGAGGGTGTAGTAATGTCCTCTTCCCGAGCCTGGTGAAGTTGGTTGTATGTTTTTGTCACTGTAAGGTAAATATTTTGTACCAACGTGTCATTTCACCTGGTATTGTTGTACTATGCCGTTGGATGAATTGTGATCTACGATTGAGATTTAATCCCGAAAAATGGTGACGGTTGGGCTTCCTGATTTAACCTCTATAAATAGGGGTTTCACCGACGTCATTTTCACATTCTAGAGAGAAGATTTTTGACTTTTTCAGTACATCCAAAGCAAGTGCAAGCAATCCGAAGCGAGCGAAGAGAATTCTTTAGCGAGTTATCCAAGCAAAGTTAGCTGCCTTCGATCCAACCATCCGAGTACAAGTAAGTTCTTGTTTTCCTGAATGGTTGTCAAATTTCCTTGTGTTTGTTGTTTCGCTGCTGTTGAAAATATGGTCTGTTCGGATGTATGCTTATGTTACGTATTCCATAGTTGGTAATAACCATAGTGTGTCTCGGGTATGTTGAGTAGTCAAGACTAACGCCGGACTGACGCCTTACTAACTCCGCACTGACTTTGTCCGGTAGAGTCGTTTTATATCCGTCGAACTTAGAATTTTTCCTTTTCTTAATATACATAAACGGCCTCTCAGACTGCCATCTTAAAGCTTACGAAATTGCTTTCTCCTTTCCCTAGGATGTCCGAGAGTGATAGTCAGAACCGATCTGAGGCTGAAGGATATGACTCCGACGCGTTGTCCCTATCGGACAGCTCCGAGGAGATTGATCTTGTTGGTGGGGATGATTCAGTAGAGCTGGAGCATTCTCCTCGTCCAAGCCGTGAAGAGCCCGAGGTAAGCTCCTTACTTCGGTTAGTTGTTCCGGGTTCAGGGTCTCCGAAGCGTTGGGATTACCTACAAGTCTCTAATGTGCAGGGTACTGGTGCTGTTCAAGGGACAAGCTCTAGGACCATAGGGGCTCTCGTCTGCGGTCTTTGGGAAGGAGCCCGAACTCCCGGTAGAGATTCGATCCCTCATTCGCAACCTATGTTATAATTTTAGGAGTAACCCTAACCGAGTGTCGTTCGTTCCGGATCCACAGGAGCCTAACATCGAAGAGGTGCATGATACCTCCGAGGCACCACCGGAGTTGGGTATGTTCGAAGAAGGTGTCGAGGATCGGGTCCAGGTTGTTGTTCCCCTTCGGACGGTGGTAGAGCTGAGTTCAACGTCCGGGGATGACAAAGTGGAGGAGAAGGGCCTGACGACGATGTCGGGCCCGAGGAGGAAGAAGAGGAAGAAATGTTGTATGCCCATGTTTTCCGGAGGGAGTCACCGGCGGCAAGCAGCCAACGGACCGAAGAGGAGTTGCCCGAGGGGCTTAAGAAGGGTGAAGACGTGTTCCAGGTGAAATTCCCTCGGACAAGGGACGATGTAACTCATCCCGATCCGGAGGGTGAACTGAACGAGGAAGGTACATTGCCCACGTGCCCTTCGATTGTGATGGCCGAGGAGGTGGAGGAGCTTCGGAGGAAGTATGAGATTCTGGAGTCCGTGGAGATTCTCATTCCGGATGAGTGGCACGCTTTTTACAATCCGCCTCCGGGGTATATGTGCGTGCTTGAGATAAGTCTTCACTGCGGGTGGCGTTTTCCAGTGGCGTCCGAGTTTTTGGACATTTTGAACGACATGGGGTTAAGTCCTCATCAAATCATCCCCAATTCTCTCGGAAATCTGATGTGCTTAGGGGTGATGTGTAAGTACAAGGGCATCCCGGTTTCTTTTGATAACTTCCGGAAGTTATTTAGTGTTAGTGTAAGTAATAGAAACACTTTGTTCTATACGCTGGTGTGTCGCCAAGCATATACTTTTTTCGTCGATCCGCTCTCCTCCGTGGGAATAAATTGGTGGAAGAGATATATCTTCGTCCGGCCCGCTCTACAGCAGGGTCAATCCGAAGCGGAAAGGACCTGATAGCGTTTTGAGAAGAAGTTTTTCCGAGGCAGGCTGCCGGACTGGAAGCCTCCGGCTCGGAACGTGCCTTTGTGGATGCAAGCTCTCCACCGGAATCAAGATCCGGAGAAATATTTTTTCCGTGGAATGATCTGCCAACCCCTTCCCTATCTAGCTGGCTTTTCGGAGCCAAGTTTTTGTGACGGGAAGAAGGATCTGAGTAAGTTCTTCTTCATTCGGTCACGTGGTCGCTCATCCGAGTCGGTGGTCCCTTTATTGCTTTGTTTGTAGTAGTGGAAAATTTTTTGTTATCATGTATTAACTTATTGTTCTTCGGATGTGCATATTTTTTGTTCGAGTACACCATGTCCACCATGCGGGAGCTGAAGCGGAAACAAAATGCCGCTCAACGGAAGGAGATGGAGGAGGGTACCCGAACCCAAATCATCAAGACATCCACTGTGCTGCCAATGGAAGAGCCTCGGAATGCTGCCACTTTCCGAGTGGAGGAGACTCGGAGGGCCGCGGAAGGCGAGGAGGCCCAGACGATACCCACCCCGTACAAGGGTAAGGTGGCTGGTTCGAAGGGGGCCAAGAAACCTCCAAGGTCTGTGTCTCGGGACCCTCCAGCCAGTGGTTTGAGTGGTACGGCCGGACAAAAGCGTCCATCCGAAGGTCCGATCCCTGCGGCCAAGAAGGGCAAAGGGAAAGCGAGTGGTTAGTCGGACTTGGAGGCGGAAGTGGCTCGGTTGGCTGCTGTTCCGGAGCTGGACCGGATTGCGGAGTTGTCCGCAATTCATCAAAAGGTATATACTGATTTTCTGGGAATCTTTTCTTTGTTCGAAGTCTGTACTAATTTCAGTTTATCGTGTATCGTAGCTTACGGCCGCTATTCGGGCATGTTCAATGGTGGCGAGTCAGAGGGCCACGATGGAAGAGGATCTGGCCAAGGCTGAGGCTCCTCGAGCGGTGGAAACGTCCAAGGTGAATTCCCTGTCTGATAGGCTGAAGAAGGCCCTTGCGGCGAAGAAGGAGTCCGAAGCGGAGGCTGCAAAACTGAAGAGTGCCATTCTGTCGCTGAAAAAGGACCTCAAAGCTCATCAGGAGGGTGTGGATGAGTATGTCAGTGTCTCTCGTACCTTCAAGGATATGATGCTGAATGAGATGTTGAAGGTCCGGACGCAAGCTGTCCAAGATTTCTTGGGGTCGGACGCTTGCAAGTTCATGCTCGAGTCCAAGTATGATGAGGCTCGGCAGGATGGCTTTGATGCGGCTATTGGGCAGCTCCGGCATAGGGGACAGATCCCGAGCGACCTTGACTTGGAGGCTGAAGGCATTACTACTTTCAAAGAAGCCAATGGCTCGGACTTTGCTCCGGAAGGTGTCTCGGATGAGGACTTACTTCAATGTGAGTTTGTAGAGCTTGTCTGCGACGAGACCGAGGATAAGAAGTACAATCATGGCGGTCCGTATCTGCCCTCTTTTGTGCCACGGGTGTGGATGTCTAGTGTTTTCGTTCCGTTGGAAGACCATGAGGAGCATAACCGGGACTGGCTGACTCTGCCCGGTCCTGTTAAGGGTTTCTCTTCCGATCTGGACCTGATGGAGCAATGCCCTGATTTCCTAAAGGAATTAAGGGCCCGAAGGGAGAGAAGGTTGGCGCAGGAGGCCTAAGAGAGAATGGCATCGGATGCACAAGTGTCTCCAGAAAAAGAGGTCGCAGGTCCTTCGGGCGCACAAGCTGGCTCGTCAAGTCGTCAAGGGAGGTGAAGACGGGGTATGCCCCGGAAGCGTGAAACTCTGGTCTTCGGACCTTAAAAACTATGTTGTTTCTTTGTTACCGCTATTTCTGTATGGATAATTTTTGTTGAATTTGCACAATTGATTCGGTATCCATGGCATTGGTCCTGCCCTTGATGGCTCTCGATGCTTCTTATCATTTGCTTGTGTTATTTCCTTTTTTAAATGCATGCTTCTTATTGTGTGTCGAATTTATAAGTTTCGTTGGCTCGGTTTGCTTGGGACAGAGATCCGAGTCCACGAGGCCAAATCTCCCCAAAATAATATAATTCTCAATTTGTTGACTCATGGGTCGGTCGGACAAGACGTTTGTCCAAGTCATGGCTCCAAATGTAAATCGCCCTAAGTAAACAGGAATGATTCGGATGTCATAAATCTTGCCTGATTTGTAACGACACGGTGTACTGGTCCAAGTCGTTTCGGATTTGTGGAAAGTCGGTAAAAAAGAAGACGTTCCAAAAAGGTTGAGTGTGGGCTACGGATCACGTTTGGCACCTCGGGCTGAGGGATCCGAGTAGGTAACAGTTCAAAATTATTCTCCCAACGAGGCTGAAAGTGTGAAAAGACTCCGGGTTGCCCAATAACGGCCCAATTGTTGGTCCGAAGTCCAGGCCCAAGCCCATCGCCAACTGTCATGTGCCACGTGTCGAGTTGTGATTGGCTCGCCACTTCTATATATACCCCTGGATTGTACAGCTTTTCATCAGATCATGGGCGTCTGAAGATGCCATCGAGTCGGACTATGTGAAAGGTAACGGGTATCAGCTTCTCGGAAGGAACCCTTCTCGGATCGTCGTGCCAATCTTCTTTTTGCGGGGCTGTAACGTGTATCGTCAACTGCAGCCCCGGGGAGTTAATTTTTTGGGATATTTGCCCCTTGCAGTATATAAGTTTCAGACATAGTTCTCGGATCAGCGTGCTAGTCTTCTTTCTCTGGGGCTGTAGCGTATCAACCACTTGAGCCCCGGGGAAGTGGACTAGCTCGCCGTTCCCAAGGATCATGGAAGACTTGTTGGCATGGAGAGTCGAATTCTCGTTGTGCTTTTCCACCATTTACCATTTTCTTGTGGTGCCCGAGGGTGCGAACCAGAAAGTGGTTGTGGTGGAAGATGCGGATCGTCTGAGAGGACCGTGGAGCTGCCTTGCCGTACCAGAGTTATCCGGTTCGGATTCAACTTGTCCTTTTGTGCGGAAGTAGGGACTCATTATTTGGAGGTCCATTGGTTCGTGCTGTTCCTGTTTTTCCTCGGACGATTTTCTTCGGAACGGATATGCTTCACTGTTCCAGATGTTGAATATGCCACCAAGAACTGCGTGTTTGTTTTGTACAAAACGATGTAGGTTACCCCCGTGTTACGTGACTCGGACGGGTGTATCCGAAGTTTGTAATTTTGTAATTTGTATTTTTTGAATAATACATGGTCCTTTGAGTGTTTGCACCTTCTTTCTTCGACTCATTATATTACTTCATCCGAACCGGCTGGTATAAGTCAATCCTGACGAGAAATTGATTCCTCAAGTATTTGGTGAATCAATTGGCTTGGACCTTTGTGAATAGTCCGAGGCAATGTGTTTATGTGAATATAGCTTTCTTGCCTTGCAAAAAGTTGTATTGATTTGACGGAAATTCAAGTACAACTGATGGGCTTCGAGGCCGGTCAAAGAAAATGACAAAAACTTCGACAACTGATGTAGTCTATTTTTGAAGTGTTAACCCTAAGCATAAAACTTTTGTAGATTCTTAGCATTCCAGGTTCTCTTCAAGGCTCTTCCTTGGTCGTCTTCTAGCTCGAAGTTCCCATTGATTCTGGCTCCAATAACTTTGTAAGGTCCTTCCCATTTGGGCTTGAGTTTCCCGACATTGCTTAGGATGTCAGCTCTTCTGAGGACTAAGTCTCCGACTTGTATGTCTTTGGGAAAGACATGCTTGTTGTAGGCTCGAGTAGTCATGGCTTGGTATCGAAGTATGCTAGCTAGTGCCTTACTCCGTTTGTTCTCAAGGAGCTCAAGGTCGTAGGTCCTTGCGACTTCATTCTGAGCTGGGTTGTATTGCTGGATCGTTTGGGTTTCCACTACTACTTCCGAGGGGATGACCGCCTCGGAGCCGTAGACAAGGGAGAAGGGCGTCTCCTGTGTGGAAGTCCGAGTCGTCGTCCTGTGTGCCCAAAGGACCGCGTCGAGATCATCTGCCCAACTATCTTGGGAAGTCCTCAACCTTTTCTCCAAAATCTTGACGATGGTCTTGTTGGTGGCTTCTACTTGACCATTGGCTTGGGGGTAGCCCACAGAAGTAAAGCGTTGTTCTATTTTGAAAGAGTGGAGCCATTCTTTCAGTCTGGCCCCGGAGAACTAAGCCCCGTTGTCCGAGACTAGAACCCTCGGAAGTCCGAAGCGGCAGATGATGTTCTTCCAGATGAACGTCCGTACTCTGCTTTCAGTGATGGTCGAAACTGCTTCTGCCTCAACCCACTTGGTGAAATATTCCACTGCCACGATCAGGAACTTCTTCTGATGAGTTCCGCGTGGAAAGGGTCCAACTATGTCTATGCCCCATTGATCAAATGGGCATGCTATGATTGACGGAATCATAGGGTTGGTCGGACGATGTGGTATGTTGGCATAGTATTGGAAGTCTTCACAGGCAAGAGCGAAGTTGGCCGCATCTGCATCAATGGTAGGCCAATAGTATCCCTGCCTTATGATCTTCTGAGCCAAAGTTCATCCCCCGGAGTGACTTCCGCAACATCCCGCATGGATTTCCTCCATAACAGTCTTTGCCTCCTGGGGACCAAGGCATCTCATGTGAGTGCCGGTGAAAGATCTCTTGTAAAGATCCTCTCCCATGATGAAGTATCTGTTGGCTCGGCATATGATCCTCCTTGTTTCTCTAGGATCTGAAGGTAGAGAGCCATCATTGAGATAGTAAAATATGTCAGTCATCCAGCTTCTTTCAGTGCTCAAGAGGAAGACTTGTTCGTTAAGGTTTGCCAGGGAGGAGTCCATGAGAGTCATCAGGATGACACTCGCGTCGGCTTTTTCGTTCCATTCCCTGTGGAATTGCTCAAGAGTGAATACTTCAAAGTGCTCAACCTCTTTCTTGAGGAGTTCCAAGTACTTGATCATGTTGGGTCCTTTAGCAGCGAAGGACCCAGAAAACTGGGACTTTACGAGCTGAGAATCTGTGTAAGCCTTGATTCTTTTCACTTGAAGAGCTCTTGCCATCCTCAAGCCGGTGAGCAGTGCCTCGTACTTGGCCTCGTCGTTTGTTACTTTAAAGTTAAGGGTGATGGCGTATTCCAGCTTGGCTCCTTCAGGGCTTTCAAGAAAGATTCCTATTCCTCCTATTCTTCCGGTAGCGGATCCATCCACTTGTAACAGCCAACATTCCTTGTTCTCAAGTTTGCTTTCTGATTCAGTAGTAGGCATTCTTCCGTCTTCCTGCTTCTTGTTGGAAGATGCAGGTGTCGAAGTGTTGGTTACTTCGTCTAGGAGGAACATATGTCTCACCCTCAGGGAGTCATCCATAGGTTCCTGGTATCTGGACCAGAGCTGAACGTTACTTCTGAACATCTCTTCAGGCTCATTCTCTTTTGCCCTTTCTCCTCCTGGGGTATCCTTTGCTTGGGTGAGGATGAAGTAGCTCACGACCTCCTGTGAGATTTTGGTTCCTTCTTCCATTTCCTCCGGTAATCTACGAAGTCGAAGGACTTGAGCCTTTTTAGCAGAGGGGGCTTGGTACCTGATATCATATTCACTTAGCTCGATCGCCCATTTGGATAAGCGTCCTGATTGATCTGGTTTGCCTAGGACATGTTTGAGTGGTTCATTGGTGAGGACCACGATCCGATGAGATTTGAAGTAAGGCTTCAGTCGCCGGGCAGTGTAGACCAGCGCGAAGGCGAGCTTCTCAATTTTGACATATCTGGCCTCGGAACCCACGAGGGCTTTGCTCAAGTAATAGATCGGCAAGTGGTCGTTTCCTTGTATCCGCACCAATACAGAACTCATGGCCTCATCAGTAGTAGCTAGGTAGAGGTTCACCTTCCACTGGTTTGGACAAGAGAGGTGGCGAGAGGAGGTAGCTTTTTAAGTTATCCAAGGCTTCTTCACACTCCTTTGTCCACTCGAACTTGTCTCCTTTCCTTAGAATTTTGAAGAAAGGCAAGTTTTTCTCAGCGGACTTGGAAATGAAACGGCTCAGGGCCATCACTCTTCCCAAGAGCTTTTGCACCTCATTGATTGTCGTTGGCTGGGGTAAGTCTAAGATTGCCTTTATCTTCTCCGGATTGGCGCTGATACCTCTCTCCGTGACCATGTAACCGAGGAACTTTCCTCCCTTTACTCCAAACGTACACTTTTCAGGGTTCAACTTCATTCCATATTTTCTAAGGATGGAAAAGCACTTATTGAGATACTCGATGTGCTCCTCTTCAGTCTTGCTCTTTACTAGCATGTCATCTACGTAGACTTCCCTAGTTTTGCCCAACTCCTCTTTGAACATCTTATTCACCAGTCGTTGATATGTAGCACCTGCGTTCCTGAGGCCAAATGGCATGACCCTGAAGTAGTAGACCCCTCCTGCCGCAAAGAAGGCCGTCTTCTTGATGTCTTCCTGGCCATCCTGATTTGGTAGAAGCCTTGATATGCATCCATGAAGCTCAGGAGTGCACATCCTGCGGTGGAGTCAACCAGCTGGTCTATGCGAGGTAATGGATAAGGATCCTTTGGGCAAAATTTGTTAAGCCTAGTGAAGTCATTACACATTCTCCACTTTCCTGAAGCTTTTTCAACGAGGACCACGTTACAGACCCAGTCAGAGTACCTGACTTCCTCGATGTGTCCTGCCTTCATCAATTTGTCCACCTCTCCTGCTATGATAGCATCCTCAACAGGCCCAAAGTCCTTCCTCTTTTGTCGGATGTGT
This sequence comes from Plantago major, assembly GCA_026545765.1. Classification (NCBI taxonomy): domain Eukaryota; kingdom Viridiplantae; phylum Streptophyta; class Magnoliopsida; order Lamiales; family Plantaginaceae; genus Plantago; species Plantago major. The sequence continues at coordinate 29,849,793 of CM048843.1, forward strand.
TTTACCGTTGGATCCATGTTCAGGCGGTGAACTGGGATCCTTGGGTCTATCCCCTTAAGATCATCGGTGCTCTAGGCAAAGATATCGTGATTGCCTCGAAGGCATGTGATGAGCTTCATCTCTAATTCCGTGCTCATATCTGTTCTGATCCGAGTTATCTTTTCTGAGTCCCCCTCAATCAACTGAACCTCTTTCAGGGCTTCATGAGGTTCTATCCTGGCAGTCTTGGGAACTTTTCCTTGAGCGACCCAACACCAATTTCTTCCTTTAATGGGGTAAGAGCCACAGGAGGAGGGCTCCTGGGTCTCTTAATGACCGAAAGAACGGGTACTGTGGCTCCTATGGTCGACATGATGTAGCATTCCCAGGCTTCTCTAACATTGCTCACTTCTTCACCCACATCGTTCAGGGTTGGGAACTTTACCCTGTTGTGCAGGGGAGAAGCGACTGCCCTGAATTGGTTAAGTCCTGGGCGACCCAGGATCACGTTATAGTCGAATGTGTTGTCGACCACCACGAAGAGGATCGTCTCAGTCACCCTTGTAGGGAAGGCGCCCATAGAGACTTGTAATGGTATACTTCCAATGGGACGCACTATAGAGCCCCCGAATCCTACCAGAGAGGTTTGTACTCGCCCGTACTGAACGTTACCCAGGCGCATTTGTTCACAATTTTCCTAGATATTACATTGGAGGAACCCTATATCAACAAGTACCTTGTTGACTTTGTAAGTGGCAATGACTAGTGAAATGACCAAAGGTACGTCGGGATCTTTAAGATCTCCTCTACCAGACGTTGGTGGTGGTATCTCACTGTCATCAAAAGTGATGGCGTTCGTTCCTTTCAGAACCGGCGGAGCATAGGTTCTGTCATTGTTTCTCAAATGTTGCGCGGTTCTTTCCCTTGCGTTCCGGCTATCTCCTCCAATTGGACCTCCTGCAATGACATTGATAATCCCGCTATAGGGGAGATTTTCCATTTCCATGTCTTCGTGATACCCATGGTATCTTTGGGTATGGTGTGGTGGGATCTCTATTGGAGGTGGCGGTAAGGATCCTGTCAGAGGTTCTGAACCATGCTCCTCCCTTCTTTGTTCATTTTTCTGGTGTCTGGATGGTTCTTCCTCGTATATTGGTTCCTTCAATTTACCACTCCTTACCAACCTTTCTATTTCTGTTTTCAGCTGGACACAATCTTCAGTAGAATGACCTTTGTGCTTATGAAACCTACAGTATTCCTTTGAAGCTGTGTCTTCTTGTTGCTCCTTGTAGGTCTTGGCCATTGTATATCCAAGTTTTTCTGAACAATAGAGGCCAAGATGTCGGATCTTAGACTATTGAAGCGAGTATACTCGGTGTATCTTCTTGGTGGTGTTCTCTCCCTGCGGAACTCCCTTCTGTCTTAAGTTCCTTCTTTTGTTCAAACTTTCCTGGATGGGGAAGGGGTTCTTGTCTTACTTGCTCTTTTCCCTTTCTGGCCCCGGCTCTTATTGGGACATTTCTCCTGTACTCTTCTCCATACAGGACTCCTTCGCAGATATCCTCCAAGTACTTTTCAGTTGTGATTTCCTCGTTGCAAAGCTTTCTTCTGAGATCATTGTTGTAAGTGTTAGCGTACAGGTGTCAGACCCGGTCTTTGATGCTGTGAGGCTCTACTTGGCGCACTTCGGCATTGAAACGGTCAAGGAAGGTCCTAAGGTCCTCGTGCTCTTTCTGGATTACTCCTGCCAAGTGCTCGACCGATCTCTTTCTCTTCTTTGCTTTCTCAAACCTTTTCAGGAAGAGGGAAGTGATATCTGCATAGAATTTGATGGAGCCGTTGGGTAAAGAGGTCCACCAATCCATTGCTTCTCCAAAGAGTGTAGTGGAGAAGTTGAGAGCTTTCATGTTGTCATTCAGGCCGTTGGTCTCCATCTTACTTTCGTACCTAGTAAGGTGCCCCACGGGACAAGTATCTCCATAATAGTGCTCAAGAGTTGGGATAGTGGAGTCAGGACGTTTCCTTTCCCTCCTTATCTCATCACATAGAGGATTAGGAGCTCTAAGAGTCACCTTCTCATGTGCCTTCACCATCTTGCTCAAAGTGGCGATTTGAGTCTCCAAGGCCTTTTGTTGGACATAAATCTGCTCGGCGGTTAATTTCTCACCAGTCCTTGGGTTGATGGCCACATCTGGAGGAAGATCGTCAACAGGGACTATCGAGATGCTTTATGCCACGTGGTCTCTTGGCGCATGTTGTAGAGCCCCACGTTGGCTAGTTCCAGCTTCATCTACTCGTGGCATCATCGAACTTCTCCCCCGCTGTTCGTGAGAAGCAGCGGCCCTCCTGTTGAGAAGGTTCCTTAGGTCCTCCGATTGAGCTGGTTCTCCTAACCTTTGTTGGATTGGGCGATGTTCATTCCTTGATTGTGCGGGTTCAGCTTGTCTTGGAATTGCCAAAGGAGGAGTGGGTTGAGGAGGCTGAAGATTGTTTGATCCAAAACACCCTTGAATGGTGGTGAGTAAGAGGACAAACTGATTCTCACTCATTCCAAACTCACTTGGATGAATGATCTGCCCATTTGGAAGGGTGAAGTTTCTTCCCGGAGGAGGACCATGTGTTCCTAACTGAGGGACTTGTCCTTCGACTCCGAGTACCTGGGTCCTTATTGGTGGATCAGCGGCTCTTTCTTCCTCTGAAGAGAGGCTAGCGGTGTGGCCATCACTTGGGCAATCCATTGTGTTTCTGGAAGAGGTTCTCGACACCCTTTCCCTCCGAGTGGGAGGTCTGCCTCTTTGCCTCGGGGCAGGCGTACCAATCGCTGTAGTGTTGGTTCTTACTGACCTTCTTGTTCTTTCCATTATTGAAGAGAACGAAACTTTTTGTAAAGATTCCCACAGACGGCGCCAAAATGTTGAGGGTAAAAGTTCCCCAACCACTTAGAGATTATTCTATCCCACTGGTAGTGGCCAAGACAACCTCAAGTAAGAAGCCCCGTACAGCTTAAGAGTCAACGTGTGAGAGCCTGAGATCCGAAGCTTGGTAAGAACCTGCAAAAGTGACTTGAAGGGGGGGGGGGGTTAGGACCCGGTTTGCTAAGTGTCAAACCGGTTTGAGACTTTACTCAAGAGAGACTGAAGATCTACTCTGTATGATAGTCAAAGTTCGGAAGTGATTCTTGCTTACCATTATCATGGGAGTGTGTGCCCTATATATAGATTTATTCCCAATTGGGAGGGTTCCACCAGATCATGCCAAGTGTAAGGCCTAGATTGAGCCACCGAGGCTTCAATAGGCCCATGGCCCATTAATGACACTTGCCCCATTCCACTTTGGGCTTTTAGGGGTAGTTTAGTCATTAATGTGAGAATATTAGAGGCTTTGATACAGTCTGTTGCGGGTCAAGGTCCAAAAAGGTTGGTCCGGATGCTTGGTGGTCCCGGATCGTATTAGTTGTCATGGGAGCTTCCATAAGTTTGTCCGACTCCTCTGATTCGGACCTTGTGGCTCGGACCTCCTTAATCTCTAGTGCCAGTTTACTTGGTTACTTGTGAGATTGTCATGTTGGATCCGGATGGTCGTCCGGGTCGGACCCCATGGTTACGGACCACTGGAGGGGTCAGAGCTATTACTTTTCAAGCTCTCTCTGTCCTTCTCCTCCAGGATGGGTCAGACCTGAGGGGCCTAGGGTCGGACCTTAGGGTCGTATCATAGTGTCTCGGATTCTCAGACAACTTGGGACGCCTTAGGATTCGTTCCAAAGGCGCCTATGACGGATTGGACATATTTTCGTATTAACAGAACTCTTAGTTACTTGTTGCAGATGTCGTTTCCTTTGACTGTTTGACTTTTGTTAGGATTTGACTTCGTTTCTAGACTTTTCCAAATACAGATGCTTATTTCTTTACTCAGATTTTTCGGGTCGTTACAACTTTAGTTTTCTCAACTAAATCCTTTCCCTAAACACGCCTGTTCGTGTTGGTTATTTTAGTTTGTCAGGTGAGCTTTCTCTATAACTTATTCAGTTATCTTTAGAGAGCTCTTTAGAATCAGATTTCCTTAATACTCTTTTAAGTGTATAGGAAGTTGTTCTTTACTGACCCAAGTCTTTGTTGTTTGTTCAAGAGAATGAATCTCAGATATTAGTCGCAACTTTATCCTTGGATTCAACTCCTTCGCAGTTAATAAGTCTTAGGATCAGGACACTTAGAACTTTCGTGCTACTTAGAATCAAAGAGTTTTAGTCGTAACAGTAAGCTAATGAGAGTAAGTAGGCATGAAGGATTGTATGCTTGAAAGTATTTCGCAAGTTCTGTATGTTCAGTGTTTTAAGTTAGTTGAAAATCATGTCGTTTGAATAGTATCCGTTAGGCACATAGAAATCAAACTATTGATAACTTATGATAGTAAAACAGTGAGCTTTGTCTCTTTACAGAGATTTCCTCTTTTGCTCAGACATCTCTGTCTGCGTAATAAATGCACTGTGCTATCTTTTGTCATGTAGTCTCAATGGAACTATGGAAACTATCTGAGGCTTTGCACTTCGTTACTCAGTAACCTTTGGGTGTCAGAAACCTCTTGAAACACATGTCTTCCAAAGACACTTAATTTCTTCAAGATATATAAGCCAAGGTATCTGAGGAGACCTTTCTCCTTAGTCTTCAGCAATCTTGTGCAGTCTCTTGATCTTCAATAAAGTGAGCTCTTCCTGCTAGATGCTTGCTTCATGGTCTTCTTCAAAGATATAAAATTACAATCTCAGACCTAACATTCAATACAAGATATACTAGACTAACATGCTCAGTAAGTGATGTGACAATGGAATGTGCGATATAGCATACTTTTAGACCCTCGTTTTTTTACCCTAGATGTAATATTTATATCTTTTTATGGTCAATTACCAATTTCGCGTGTTTTCTGTAGGTCATGATTGCGTTTTTGAGGATTTGCACGATTTCAGGCACCAAAACGGTATAATTGTACCAAATCGGGATAAGGAAGCGAATACGCCGGATTGACCATTGCACGAAGTTCGAGGAGTCAAAACATGTCATGCGACCAACTGATGCGAAGATAATTGAAAATGGAACAACTTTGTAGAAGACCACTTTACGAGGAAACGACGTTTCGAAGCCCGAAATTGAATAACGAAGAAAACAGATTCGAAGCTGAAGATATCGCACTTGGCGCCACGTGGAACCGTAGTAGGGTCATCGGTCCTGACGACCACAGTGGACTTCTTTGTCACGGCTTTTCTCCGCCTCACAAAGTGAGCCCGCCTTCCTAAACCTTCCTTATACACCAATGGCGGTTTGAGTTCGAGATTTCACCTATAAATAAGACCTCAAGGGTCTCAGAATCAACACAGCTCAAAAAGCAGCTCTCCTGGAGAGAGAGAACCAGTCCTCGGGGAAGTGAAACCCCAACCCGCTGGCCGTCAGGCACCCAGAAGGAGGAAACCCTAGAAGTAGCAGCACGAAGACATCAGAGACATTAGAGACTAAGCTTCTTCTTCCTTTCTTCTTAGATTTCGATTTATGCTCTTTGTTTCTATGAGTAGCTAACTTTCTTTTGTAAAGGCGAACCGCCGTAACTTTGCTTTTGCTACTTCTTTACATACCGTGATATGTTAATGGAATAGTTATTTGACGTATATCGTGGTTATACAACTCTATACATCCTTCGTGGTGTGATGTTCTACTGAGTGACACAGTAGTTTCATTGAACTGAGTAGGGGTACTCGTGCCGACTGCGCCTTGAGCACCATAGTATTATGCCCTGCTGTCATTTGAGGTAACTGCGTAGGATTTTAACTAGGAAGTTGATAGTAGCAAAGCAGAGGGAGGTTGGGGAACCTTTATGCATTTCAATCATTGATTTACAAACAAAGCAATTTAGGGTTTACTGCAATTTAATTATTATGTCTGAAATTAATCTATTTATTTTTCTGCATTCAATCACAAACGTTATTTGCTTGTTCCGATGCTAAGTGACCGTGAAGAACGACATCCCGAGTCAACTTTCCGCTATAAACCGTGGATTTGAGGACTTCCGACCTATAAATTAAATCTTCATTGTATTTGGAGATTACAGGTTCTACAACGGGAAACGAAATCTCTGAGTGCACATCAAAATTTGGCGCCGCTGCCGGAGACACTTGACCACTCAAGCAAGTTTCGATCGACCGAGATAAGTTGAAATCTTTTTTTTGCTTTTTAATTTACGCATTGTCTTTTAAATACGTATAGAATAAACCCAAAAAAAATCATAAAACCTGTGAGAATCTATCTCCACAGCAAAAAATTCAAAAATATTTTCTTTCCCGTATTAGTTTATTTTCTTATCAAAAACCCAAAAACAAGTAACTTTAAATTTCTGTTTATTATCTTTCTAGCAATTTTTATTTGTATCCGCAAAAGTTTGTTTGTTAGTCTTTATGCAAGGCAGGAGAAGTGCAGGAACACCAGTAGTACCGCTTAAATACGACATAGATAAGCTTGAAAGGCAAAGACTATTTACTGCCACAATGGAAGCATCTAGCAACATGGGTGGAGAAGAAAACAGCAACGACAATCCGTCTGGGAACGTCGACACTTCTGAACTTGAACAGCTACTTAAGATTCGACTTGAGAATCAAGCTGAAAGGGAAGAGCAGGAACAAGAAAGGCTAAGGATAGCTGAGGAAAGATTGAGCTTTGATGAGAACCGAAGAAGGGATAACTATGCAAGAGTGGAATTGGTAGACAAAGACGACAGACCCATGCGCGACTATGTTATGCCAAGGCTTACACCGCATATCTCGAGCATCTATCGGCAGAGGATCGCAAGAGAATATGATCTGGAGGGAACTCATCTGAACCAGCTACCACATTTCTACGGGAACCCAACTGAAGACCCGATGCACTTTATGAGAGAATTCTACGCAGTAGTTGGAGGAATACCATTGAACGGGCTCATGGAATGTTAACTCAGAAGGAGAGTCTTCCCAAGCTGCCTTAAGGACAAGGCGAAGAGCTGGCTTATCTCACTACAGCCAGGCAGTTTGACTACATGTGACGAGGTTTACAACAAGTTTATGCTCAGATACTTCCCATTGAAGAAGACATCCGACCTGAAGAGCCAAATCTAAAACTTCAACCAACTGGATGGAGAAACATTCTATGAAGCGTGGGAAAGATATAAGGATTTACTTGACAGGTGCCCGATGCACTCCTACGCACTGTTCGACAAGGTCAACAACTTCTATAAGGGAATTGACTCTATCAGCCAGGCACTTATTGATGGAGCATGTCAAGGAAATCTGCTAGATGTACCCCCACGAAGGATTTGGGAGGTGTGTGAGAACCTCAGCGAAAACTCAATGCAAAAGGGACAAGGAAGGAGTGTCCGATCTAAGGAAGTTCGTGCCGTTGAGGAGGTTCCGTGGAAAATGATCACAATGAGACTGGATGATATAGAGGCCGAACTATCTAGGAGAGAGTCCGAAGGAGAAGATGGACGCAAGGAACCGTCAGAGGAGGCAAACTACATCCAAGATTGTGAACCATCATCAAGCGGAACCCCTCCATCAGACTGAACCTGGCATGAAGTTAGGCAACACCGGAGTCGACCTCTTACCCCTATAACACCAATAAGGGTAACCGCACCAACTCAGCAGGAGTCACCCCTTTTGGAAGGAAAGATCCACTTCATCATTAAGGAGCTAAGGACGGTAAGGGAGTTTATGGAGAAGCAGAAGGAAAGGGACGACAAGGTGGAGGCATTTATTGAAAGAGCGGACGAAGCGCTTTGCAGGATCAATGAGAAGGTAGAAGAAGTAGAAGGGAGCCTGGTAAACATAACAGAAAGGCTGATGATACTTCTAGAGCAACGTGATGAGGAGAAAGAAGAAGACGAGGAATGTGAAGATGAGGAGGAAGCTATAAAGCGGATGGATGCAGAAGACAGACGAACTTCCGAAAAACTCCTCGATAAGCTTTCTAACTCTCGCTTTAACTTTACCTTATCTAGTGAATTGCGTATAGAAGGTGACTCCTTGAGATTATGCAAGTACCTCTACGGGGAAAAGAACCAAATGAAGAATTTCAGGAGGAATAAGAGGAAAGAAACCCCTACTTCCGAACTAATATCCCCAGGAGGGAAATCATCCCATAGAGTTTCAAATTACAGTCAACATAGGGGACGGGATGGTAGTAGAAACTCTAGACCTGTAATCCGATGTGAATGTTATCCCCTTAGAGATGTACAAGAAACTCAGGTTGACTGCAAAGACCGATGCTTGTGGCATGTCCTACGACGTCGGCATGAGCATAGCAAAGAACTACGGCATGGTAAGAAACGTGCTCATCAAAGTAGGTACTCTCATAATCCCGGGGGACCTGCTGGTAGTCGACTACGAGAACGACAACAATAGAAGCTTATATCTGGGAAGGCCCTTTATGATAATTACTAACACCATTATTGATATAATTGGCAGAAAGGTTTCTATGTTTGTTAATGGATTGCAGAGTGACGTGGAATTGTCCATCGGAAGGTCGCACCTCAAGAAGGGGAAGCTTGTAGCTGAAAGATCGCCGAGGAGAAAGAAGGATCAACCACCTGGGGAATTTCATGATGCACTGACGAAGATGAAGGAAATAGATAAGAACTATTTCTATTCGCATGAGATTCACTTCAAGTTTTCGGATACGAGAGACAAGGAGAACAAACCCTATAAGATCTATCTGGACAAGTAGATGACCGGAAGATGGAAATTGGGAAATGAGGGGCTATTCTACGAGAATTTAAAGGATGACAAGGGTTTTAGAAACCGATTCAAGAGTTTACAAGGGAAGGTGACCGATTCAACATGGGAGTGACGGATTGGAATACCGACCCGAGTTTCATAGAAGATTGGTTGACTACTTGCACCGATGGAGAACGGGGGTCCTACCCCGACAACTGAGTCATCAACAACCAGGGGTCGAGCTATAAGACCTAAAACAAGCGCTTCTTGGGAGGCAACCCAAGGTCACGTTTACTTTTACGCATTCGCATTCGCATTTTAAATTTTTGTCTTTTTCTCGTTTTCCGTGCCAAAATTATTTTTCGAAAAAGTTTTCAAAATTTCTTATTTATGTTTGCTTTTTTAAAAATTGAAAAAAACCAAAAAGAATCGGAAATGCGCATTTTGGCGCGTTGGAGGTGCAGTGACGCAGCAGCCTCACTACGGTCGCTAGTGGACCGCTGTGAGCTGCAAGCAGCTCACTCCCTCCCCTTTTAAACCCCAAAATCGTTTTTTCCTCCTTCCCCACTTCATTTTCTTCACAATTTCTTTACTTGCTCTATAATTATATCTTCCACATTGCATTGTTAGCTTGCCCATCCATCATCAACATCAAGTAAGTAATCTATACTCATTTTTATCCTCATTACATCTTCATTTCATTGTCTTTATCATTCAATTCTTTGCTTGCACTTTCTTCTTGCTTCTTTGGTGTTTAACAATTATGTGCTCCAATTGATTGATTTATTGATGTTTGAGATATGTGGATACATGCTTACTTTTAGTATTCACTACTTTATTACTTGCTTGTTAGAGATTTGACAAATCGTTTGAGAATTTGAAGGTTTTTGTTCTTGCATACCAAGTGTCGATAAAATGTCTCAATAGAACAAACTCCTTTGACGACCCCTTTCTCCCTCGATTACTTGCTTACATGGTAGTAACTTGTTGAAGTATGCCTAGAAAACATGTTTGCATCGTCATATGCTCATAGGATGGAGACTTCATTACAATTTGCCTTTCAACTTGATGCTTGACACAACTTGAAAACTTGAGTTACATGCCTAGTTCTTGCATTATTTTGAAGTGGCTATTGATCTTATTACAAGCTATAATTTTGCATACACCTTGTGCCACACATTAGGTTTGGGGGAGAAGAAACCCCATTGGAATTGCATGTTAGTCTTAGAATTGATTTAACTCCAAACATGCTATCTCACACACTTTTTTGGCCTAGGTACAATGGGAAGAAACAAAGGAGGAAAGGATGTGGGTGAACCGAACACTAAGAGAGCAAAGAAAGGGAAGAAGGTGGCATCGACGACCCTCTCAAGCAAGGCTCGGAGTTGGCTATATTGGTTAATAGCGACCGAGGGGTGATTCCCGAGAGGAAAATAGAGATCGAATGGGGGATGAACCCGGCCCTTAATTGGATCCATGATGTTTTGAGCCTCTACGCTTGGGGAACTTTCACTTCCATTCTCCGAGGATATGACATAGAGATAGTCCGAGAGTTATACGCGGTGTACTTCCAACTGAAGGTCAAAAAGCCGGAGGATGCACTTTTAGATCGCCCCGTCATCATTCGAGGGGTAGAGGTCATGTTTGGACCAGGAGCTATCAACGAGTTCTTCGAAATTCCAGAGGAGCACATCCATGGCGAATACAAGGAACTGGCATATGAAGAAATGGAGTACGGAGAGATCCTAGAAAACATTCCACATGTATTACTCGGAGAAGAGTTTAGAGAGGATGCGGTGAGAATGTCTATCCCAAGGGCTACGCTCAACGGAAGAGCAAGATTTTGGATGCACTTTGTAGAGACCAACTTGAAGGCAACCCTGCACCACGAAGGGCTCAAAGGCGACGTAGCTACTCTTGTCTACGCAATTATGGAGGGTCACTACATTGATGTTGGGAGAATCATGGTGAAGGAGATGCAAATGGTTAAGAATAACACAAGAAGGAACCTACCATTCCCCAGTCTCATTACCGCTATAGAATGGGGTTCCCATTAGTGAGTCAGGATTCGCTCGACTCATAGGACCTTTTGATGAAGACAGAACCATCCTCCTCCTTGGGATGCAGAAGAAGACCGCCAAAGCCGAACTTAGAGGAAGAGGAGTAGCGGATTAGCCGCAAGGAGCTTTTGACATGAATTCGTTCAACGAATTTGTGAACAACTATCAGATGGAAAGTCAATGGAGTGCAGAAAGGGGAGATGAGATGAACGGAATGGGCCGGAGGCCGAAGTGGAACAGTCATGTTACCCACCTACACCGTTATGAGCAGATCTCCTTCTGGCAAGAGAATATTGACAGGTATGGTCACTATGAGTATCCACCTTACTATCCACCACCGCAGCTCTATCCACCACCAGATGTCGATCCATCGCTGTACTACCAAGGCTATCAAGGATTTCATCCTCCACCACCTCCTGGAGGATCCCCATCTTCAAGCGCCATCTGGATTGGAAGAAGCAGCACCGAGAGGGGAGTATCTTTTCTTTTTATCTTTACTTTCCTAGTTTTCTATCTGCTCTTAGCTAGGTTTGGGGGAGGAATTTGATTTGTTTGCTACCGGCTAAACTATTCGGTCTGTAATAACTTTAAATACTCGCACTTAGTAATTTACATTTTAAGTTATGTTTAGCCTTATCTGTTACGTCTAAGGTCTTTTACTTGTTAAAAAATGTTTTGATCTGTGGGAGAGTACTGAGTGTGAGCCATAACTGAGATGAGGTATTGTGGATTTGTTTTCCTGCTTTGTTGCTTGCTGAATATATGCTCTGACCGAATCCGACCCATGCTACTTTGATGAGTGTGTTTGATTTCTACTCTAATTGAAGTCCGGTGTGCAACCGTATGAACACTGCTACCCTTGAGTCTTTATTTGTCAGCAGCATGAATATGATTAGTGGTACTCACCTTTCTGAATCCTTTTTCTATATCTTTCGCTAACCCCGCTGAAAGCTTTTTTAGCCCTTATGAAACTCCACCATATGTCCTATACTTGCTTTACTAAAGCGGTGACAACAACCTACTGCCGATCTTGGATGAAGAAACGAGTTCCAAAGATTGGAGGAGAATCATGTTTTGATCATGATCAATAATTGGTTTGGGGGAAAGAAGAGAAGAAAACCCTGACCCCAGTTCGAAAAATTGATTTGGGGGGGGGGGAGTGGAAGATGATCATCATCGAAGGGTAACCTTGTTGGCCCTACTGTTTATTACCAGTGCTGAAAATCACTAGCTCTTTCTCCAGAAAAATAGAAAAGAAAGTACCGAAAAAAGCAAAGGTACCAAAGTCTCGGACCGTTTTCATGTTGGACATGTTACAGATACTACCCACATACCGGCGTGGCCCTAAAAAGCTACATGTCTGTGAGGGTTGATGGCATGTATACCAAACCAGCACGCACAAAAGTTCAGAATTCGGTAAAACAGACACTACCAAAAAATGGAGAGACTAAAAGAGCCCAATTGTTGGTCCAGATAACGGCAAAGTAAAAGACTAGAGGAGGGTGAATAGTCTTTTAAAACTTTTGTCGATAAACACAGTTTCTCAGAAACCTGGGGGTTTCTATACTTAAATTCAGAGCGCGGAAGACTTTAAGATAGGTAAGTGCAGAAACAATAAGCATGTGTGTGTGCTTTGCTAAATGTAAATACAGAAAGGTAAAATGACACAGTAAATATAGTGGTATCTGGAGGTGGCGTAATCCTCCAACTAATCCACTTCGGTCTTTCTGAGACCTAGAATTCACTAGAACAGATAATTGAGTTCACCTTACAATAATCCTATTCTAAGATTCCTAAACAAATGGTTCCCAACCAAATGTCCCCCCTGAGTTATTCCCCAGCTCCTAGAGCTAAGTACTTCCTCTACTTAGATAACTTTGGAGTTATTCCCTGATTTTCCAAATCAAGTACTTCCTCTACTCCACGCCTTGATGATGTTGGTTATAAGGTTTGTCAGAGAGGCTTCTCGTATAACTTTTCAGTTATGTTTTCAGAGAGCCTAATAGAACAAGACTACTTAATACACTTGTTCAGTGGATGGCAATCTGCTCTTTACTGACCCAAGTAATTGATGTCCATTCTGGAGAATGAGCTTCAGAAAGGGTATCTGATAGTTCAACTCTTTTACGAACAACAATCTCTTGTTAAGGTTCAGGACAACTTAGAACTACTAGTGATTCTTCGAGCAACCGAAAGCTTTCAGAAAGGGTAGTAGAGTGCTTGAGAGAATACTTTGCTTGATGATAAGTTTGCAAGATAGAGCGTTCTAAGGTGTGTATTTCTCAGCATCTAATTAAGTGTGTGATATATATAGATGAATTTGAGAGTTGTTGGAATGATATCCGTTAGACACAATTCAAATTCAGTCCATACTTATCTTGAAATGAGTACTCAGAAGTCCTTGTCTCATGTCTCAGAGAGGACTGTGCTTCAGCAGCTTTTCTGCCGATGCAATTAATGCACTTGTACTATTTCTTGTTCTGTAGTCTTCAATGGATACATGAGCCTTTCTGATGGCTTGCATGCTCCATACTCATGATGTCATGTGTCCAGAATCATATTTCAAAAGTAAGTAAATACACTTAAGAAAGGATTAAAGACATAGTCTTTCTGAGTTAGACTAAACCATGATATCTTCAAAAATCTTCTGCAATCTTCAGTCTTCTAATCTTCAGAAAAGCTCCATTGCTAGGATTGATCTTCATGGTCTTCTGGAAATAAAAATTACACTCAGAGACCTATAATCCTAATACAAGATTTACTAGACTAATCATACTCAGTGATTTCCTCTTTTACAATGTTCAAGTGAACCAAGAGTACTTAATCACCTTTCTGGCTAAGATAAGAACGTGTGATGAGTGATCAAAAAACTAACAGATATTCCTAACACCAATGATGGCCAACCAAAAGCATACGAGTCTGTAAAACGACTGCAAAAAATAGTATGCTAAAAAAATTAAAAAAAAGAAAGAGAGAGAGAGAGAGAGAGAGAGAGAGAGAGAATAAAGGAGCAAGTAGTCTATGTGTGAAGCAACCAGTGGAGAAGTTACGGTGATAGAAGAGAAGTTGAAGATTTGTCATTACGAGAAGACGAAGTCGAATGAAGGAGCTCGGTGTCCGAAAGGATAAGTCCCCCTGAAACACCCTTTATTCTACCTTGTTATCTTTTAATGATACTTTGCCTTTCACTCCTATATATATTATCCTACCTGATTTACTTACCAAGACAACCTGAGCGCTACTTTGATTTGTGCCTTGACTTTTGGGAGCAGGATTGCATAACTTTACCGCGAGGTAATGATTTTGAAGTACACCTATAAGGACATTGGGTTACACTTGTAACCGCTGGCTGTAGTGAATGATGCTTACTTGTTATTTGTTTGCTCTGGAGTCATGAAGTTGGAGCTGAAACTAAGCGAGTCAGTAGAGTTTGGAACCCTGAAACTGGCTACTTGTCTATGTGGTGGTTTACTCTTGCTGCTCATTTCATGGTCACTTCTTAATTATCGTTTTTGCCTTGCTCAAAGATGAGCAAGAAACTGGTTTGGGGGTGTGATGTGACAATGAAATGTGCGATATAGCATACTTTTAAACCCTCATTTTTTGCCCTAGATGCAATATTTGTATCGTTTTATGGTCAATTACCAACTTTGCGTGTTTTATGTAGGTCATGATCGCATTTTTGAGGATTTGCATGATTTCAGGCACCAAAACGGCATAATTGTGCCAAATCAGGACAAGGAAGCGAATACGCCGGATTGACCGTTGCACGGAGTTCGAGGAGTCAAAACATGTCATGCGACCAACAGATGCGAAGATAATTGAAGATGGAACAACTTTGTAGAACACCACTTTTCGAGGAAATGACGTTACGAAGCCCGAAATTGAAGAACGAAGAAAACAGATTCGAAGCTGAAGATATCGCACTTGGCGGCCACCAGGGGACCGCAGTAGGGGTCACTGCGGTCCACAGGCGACCGCAGTGGACCTGCTGTTTTCTGCTGGGCTTTTCTCTTAGCCTGTCAGGCTAGAGCCCGCCTTCCTAAACCTTCCTTATACACCAATGGCGGTTTGAGCTCGAGATTTCACCTATAAATAAGACATCAGGAGTCTCAGAATCAACACAGCTCAAAAAGCAGCTCTCCTGGAGAGAGAACCAGTCCTCGGGGAAGTGAAACCCCAACCCGCTGGCCGTCAGGCACCTAGAAGGAGGAAACCCTAGAAGCAGTAGCACGAATACATCAGAGACTAAGCTTCTTCTTCCTTTCTTCTTAGATTTTGATTTATGTTCTTTGTTACTATGAGTAGCTAACTTTCTTTTGTAAAGGCGAACCGCCGTAACTTTGCTTTTGCTACTTCTTTACATACCGTGATATGTTAATGGAATAGTTATTTGACGTAAATCGTGGTTATACAACTCTATACATCCTTCGTGGTGTGATGTTCTGGTGAGTGACACAGTAGTTTCATTGAACTGAGTAGGGGTATTCGTGTCGACTGTGCCTTGAGCACCATAGTATTATGCCCTGTTGTCGTTAGAGGTAACTGCGTAGGATTTTAACTAGTAAGATGGGAGTAGCATAGCAGAGGGAGGTTGGGGGAACCTTTACGCCTTTCCATCATTGATTTACAAACAAAGCAATTTAGGGTTTACTGCAATTAATTATTCTGTCTGAAATTAATCTGTTTACTTTTTTGCATTCAATCACAAATGTTATTTGCTTGTTCCTATGCTAAGTGTCCGTGAAGAACGACATTCCGAGTCAACTTTCTGCTATAAACCGTGGATTTGAGGACTTTCGACTTATAAATTTAATCTTGATTGTATTTGGAGATTACATGTTCTACAACGGAAAACGAAATCTCTGACTGTACATCAGTAAGCTTCCTCTTTTACAATGTTCAAGTGAACTAAGAGTACTAGTTACCTTTCTAAGGTAAGATAAGTCATTAGGGTTTACTAATCAAAATCTAAACAGATATTCCTAACACCCATGTACTTAATAATAACCCTATTTAATTCCACACACTAGTATCCATTGTATCAAATACAAAATGGAGAAGAAATATGAATAAACACATGGGTAAATTTCATATGATACCCCAGATATATTACGTTATTACATCATAGTTGTAACGGTTAAGAACTGGTGCCGTCATTACTTATCCCTGATATCTTCATCCGTTGTTGTATATGTCC
This sequence comes from Plantago major, assembly GCA_026545765.1. Lineage (NCBI taxonomy): Eukaryota > Viridiplantae > Streptophyta > Magnoliopsida > Lamiales > Plantaginaceae > Plantago > Plantago major. The sequence continues at coordinate 29,865,757 of CM048843.1, forward strand.
CTACCGGGATCCTACTAACCAAGGCTTCGAACTCCTTTAAAAGCTCAATTGCATACTCGTTTGCATGCCCATAGAATCTGGGCATGTCGTGAAAGTGATGGTTCTTAATCTACGGATTCCAAGATCTCTGCAAAAGGATATTTGGAGAGCCAGAATCTTCCACGAAAGGTTGCATATATTTTCAAAACTCCTACCTAGTCAGTTTAGCATTTTCTAACTCCATCCTGTTGGGAAATTTCTTGTGAAATTTGTTGGGAAATTTGTTAGGAAATTTCTTGAGAAATTTGTTAGGAATTTTGTTAGATATTTTGTAAAGAATATCTATTTAGTTTTGATCAACAACATGATGACTTATCTTAGTCTCAGAAAGGTGATTAGTACTCTTGGTTCACTTGAACATTGTAAAAGAGGAAAACCACTAAGTATGATAGTCTAGCTAATCTTGTATAGGATGTTAGGTCTCAAATGTAATTTTTATTTTATGAAGAGAAGACCAAGAAGAAGTCATCCAAGCAGAAAGCTCAACGACATTGAAGACTTGAAGAAAACTGCACAAGATTATCGAATCATTGTTCGGATATCTTAGCGGATATCTTAAAGACACGAATAGTTTCAAACAAAGCGTGTCACAAGAGATATCGAGAAATAAGAGACATATCGAAAACAAGGAAAGTGTCACAGATATCTATTCTCAGATACCTTGAGCATTAACCACATTTCTGAAAAAGAAATATATTGCAAACAAAAGTTGTTTCAATAAATACGAGTGGTATCTGAAGATTATAGATAAGGATGTGCAAAGAATCAGACAACACTAGTCTCTAATACAAAGCATAGTTCCGTTGACACTACAGGACAAAAAGTATAGTACAATGCATTTAATGCACGGACAGAGATGTCTGAATAAAAGCAGCGGCTTCGAGAAGAAGACAAAACTCACATACTGATTATACACAGATATCGATAGTTTGAATTTGAGCCTAACAGATACTATTCAAACGGCACTCAAATTCATCTATAAATATCAACACTTAGACTGCTTGAGAAGACACATGAACACGTAACAACGAACACCTTGAATCGCATACTGAGCGTCTTACTCTCTCAAAGCAACTTACTTATCCTCAAAGCTTTCTGTTGCAACTAAAGCTTTTGATCTTGAGTAAACACTGAAGTTCTAAGTGTCCTGATCCTAAACAAGCAAAGCTATCTGTGAAGGAGTTGAATCAAAAGATCAACTATCTGAGATTCATTCTCTTGAACAGATATCATAAGACTTGGGTCAGTAAAATCGAACAAGATACCATACGCTGTAAAGTGTATTAAGTAACAGTTCACGAGCTATCGATTAAGCGAAAAGTTATTAAGACGCTCATCGACAACTCAAACCAAAACCAACACCATAATCGGCGTGCGATGTGAAGTACTTAGTTTGAAAAATCGTGAATAACTCCAAGGTTACCGAGTATAGGAAGTACTTGATTTGGGAAACTAAGGAATAACTCCAAGGTTATTGAGTATAGGAAGTACTTAGCTTGGGAAGCTAGGGAATAACTCAAAGGTTTCTGAGTATAGGAAGTACTTGGCTGTGAAAGCCGGGGAATAACTCAGGGGGAACATTTGGTTGGGAACCAATTGTTAAGAATCTTAGAATAGGATTATTGTAAGGAGATCTCAATTATCTGTTCTAGTGAATTCTAGGTCTTTGATAGACCGAAGTGGATTAGTTGGAGGATTACGCCACCTCCAGATACCACTATACTTGCTGTGTCATTTACCTTTCTGTATTTACATTTCAAAGAACACACACACATATTAACTGTTTCTGCACTTATCTTTATTAAGTCTTCCGCGCTCTGATTCTAAGTATCAGATATCCATTCAGATATCTGAGAAATAGTTGTTATCGACAAAAGTTTTAAAAGACTATTCACCCCCCCCCCCCCTAGTCTTTTACTTTGCCGTTATCTGGACCAACACATCCTAATTCTTTCAAAATTCTCTCTCACTCGATTCCTAAAAAACCTTTCAAGCTCGTTAATATGCTCTGGGAAGGGTGAATCTAACATCTCCTCCTAAGAATAAACCTGAATCACAATCAATGAAACAACTAAACTCAACACAGGATTAGCTCAATCTAGTTTCGAACTATCAATATTATAGTAAAACAAACAATAAAAAAACACAACTAAGCACGATTGAATCATATTCTATCTGAACTTATTAATCAATTTCCGATAGCAGCGCCAAAATTTGATGTGATAAAATTTAATACCCGAAAGTATAAAATATATTTAAAATTTAATTATAATTAATCTATTAGTTACACATAATTTAAACTTAAAGTTTAAAATTTGTCAATTTTGAAAACAGATTTCTTTAATTTTATAATTTTCTCCATATATCATTTAACACTTTTCTTAGTCCAGTAGATCACATAGACCTTCGAGAATAACTAATCATATTATATTAATATAATCAAATAATAAAATAAATAAATAAATAAATAATTCTTATAAATGAAAACATATGTAATGATAGACTATTGAGAGAGAAAAAAATATATATTGAGCAATAAAGAATAATGGTAACAGACAAAATATGTTAATAAGCAACAAAAATATAGAAAGAAAGATAAATTGTTAAAATGTAATAAAATTAAAGTACTACTATGCAATCTATCTATATCTATATTAAAGCAATACAAATTCATGCTTATTAGCATGTCCACATATATAGGCATTTAAAAGTGTGATTTGATTGCTAATGTTAAAGTGTGTTTTGATTGGGTATTGGAATCCATGTAGGCATGTCAAAAAATGTTTTTATTGGATGTTTGAATTCCTCATTTGGAATGTTGAGTTGGGAATATTTAGTTGTGAATGTGCAAAACACCGGATAACTCTCTGATGTGAACATGAAATTTGCATTTTTACCTACTTTTAGACCCTCATTTTTTGTCCAAGATTCAATAGTTACATCATATTATGACCAATTACCAACTTCTTGTGTATTTTGTAAGGCATGCCGCGTTTTTGAATAATTGCACGATTTCCGGTGCCAAAACGTCATATTTATGCGAAATTGAGGAAAATAAAGAAATACGTTGATTTGCCCGTACACGGAATTCGAGGTGTCCAATCAAGACATGTGACCAAGCAATGCGAAGATAATTGAAAATGCCAAAACATTATAGAAGACCACTTTGCGATAAAACGAAGGAGCTAAATCTCGATATGTGCTAGATTTAATCTAACACACTTATTAACTGTTTCTACACTTATCTTTATTAAGTCTTCCGCGCTCTGTTTCTAAGTATCAGATATCCATTCAGATATCTGAGAAATAGTTGTTATCGACAAAAGTTTTAAAAGACTATTCACCCCCCCTCTAGTCTTTTACTTTGCCGTTATCTGGACCAACAAGTGGTATCAGAGCAGGAGGTTCACCAGCCTTCTGCACTGAACCTAGATCCCCAGATAGGTGAAGGAACTTTGTCCACTTTTGAGGACTATTTAATTTGTGTGTTAAGTGTGCAGGTATGTCTCTGAGTGATGCACCCGTTCTCAAACCAGAGAACTACGAGAAATGGAAAAATAACATGATGCTCCACCTTGAAGCCATAAGTGACGAGATGATCGAAGTAATAAAGAATGGCCCAATAGTCATTCAACAACTTAAGCAAGTCATGGAGGTTTCGAGTGGAAGAGACAGAGATCAAAGCGAAGGATCTTCACAAACAGATGCGTCAACTAGTGGAAGATCTACTGGTCAAGTTATTTACGAACCAAAGCCCAGAGAACTCTGGACATCGGAAGATGCCAAGAGGAATCGTCTGGATGGTCAAGCTTGTAACATCATCATCAGATCGACACTGAGCACATACAAAGGTAAAGCGTGGGTGCTAAACGCGAAAGTTGCTGCAACCGATTGAAGAAATCTGTGCCGGAACTGCGAAAACCAAGGAAAACAAGTTCGAAGTTCTAAAGTTGAAATTTCAAAATTTCAAACAAGGTCCCATCAAACTCGAAGAACTTGATTTCAGTTTACCACTCTCATGAGTAATATGGGAGCACTTGGGAAAGCAATAGATACTCTCGATCGAGAAGATTAAGACTATTGTCAAGTCTTAACCACACTGGAGCATACTAAATTCTTTTATTTTAACCAAGGTATGCCAAATATCACTCAAAGGAACTTTTCTCTCATCTTACTCAAGGACTATGAGACAACTCGGAGAGAACAAACAATGAAAAGTTGCGTAATGTTGCTCTAGTTACTCAAGGAACTTCAAAAGAAGAAAAGCAAGGAGGAGGCGAGGATGCTCTTCTGCCAAAGCAAATGAGCAAATTTGTCAGTCGAGAAATTGAGAGAAGAAAAGCCAAAGAGAAGCTGAAAAAGCATCTAGGCTCAAACTATCACCAGTACAAAAATATGCAAAGCTCGCTGAACAAGCCAGCTCAGAAAGCATCATGTACTGAGGAAGCAGAAATTGGAAACGATATCTGTTTCTATTGTCAAAAAATCTGGCCACTTCAAGAAGGATTGTCCTGCCCTCAACAAACTAAGGACAGACGACAAGAAAGATAGAAGAATCTTCAGAAGAAGCCAGAAAGCTTTGTTAACTGAAGAAAGAAAGAAAATCCAAATTCAACTGGATGCTCTAGACGTTGAGACAGATTCTGAAGATGACAATTCAGATGACTCAACCTTACCATCACCAGAATTATGTGGAGTTACTCATGATATAATCGACTTCGGCCTCAAGAAGAATGAAATGTGTGGAGTTGCTGAAATTGACGGTCCAGACATCTCCAACATAGAAAACTGTCTTATGGCTGATGAGGTAACACATACTTCTTGCTACACTTATGAAAGTGATGAAGAGGAAACAAAAAATCTAGAAAATCTCAGGAAAGAACTTGACATCTATGAAAGAGAATTTCTAATGATCCGAGCTAGAGCCGAAAACCTTGAAGAAGAAAAGAATTCTCTTGCAAAGGAAAATTCTCAATTAGTTAAAGTATCTGAGAAAAAGGATGCTGAAAATGCATTTCTCAAAGCTCAGATATCTGAGACCTAAAGTCACATAAAGAAGCAATGGCTAAATTACAAAAGAAATATGAAGATCTTCTTTCTGAGAACAAGGAACTCAAGAAGAAAGAATTATCTTTTCAATCTTATGCCAAAGCTAGTGACACTCTTACTGAAGTACAATCTTACTTAAGAGATCCTTCAGAAAAGAAAGGACTTGGGCTGAATACACAGACAGATTGTTCTATCACTCTGAATAAGAGTAAGGAGAAAAGAACATTTGTAAGTACTCAACAAGACGGTTCCCATGCAATCTATAGTATCGGTGAAAAGACAAAGATTGTCGACAAAGGAAAGGCGATTCTGACTAAACCTTTGTGGGAAAAACAAGTCAAAACAAAAGCTGTTAGTACGTCTCGAAAAGAAACACAACACTAAAAAGTGTAAACACCCACGAGGCTATGTCTCTCAAAAAGGTAGAATTGCAGAGCCGCAAATTCTCCCATGTCACTTTTTCTCGAAAGAAATTGGATCAACCAGAGACTAGCAAAGTCACGAGAAAAGATCTCGAGATAGCTTCAAGTGCTCAAAGCGGTATTGGCTACAAAGGCATCGGAAAACAACTTGCTCATGAGTACAAGCGGGAGCAAGAACGATGGTCGAAAGCTAGAATTGCTCAAAGCAATTATCGAAGTGGAAGTTAAATCAAGCCATCGAAAATCAATGCCGTGGCTAGAAGAAATCTGGCAAGGAAGGCTAAGTTTGCTGAAAAGCAAACTCAGAGACCTGACAGGTATCTGAAAGCATCATATGGAGCACCTAGGAACACACCAAGGAAGAAAATAATTCTTACTAATGATAACATTCATTCAAAAAGAATTCCTCCTTACGGAAAAGCATATTTCAAAGAAACTCATTCAAAATGGATTTCCTTGGAAGAACTTTTGATTCTGACGGTTCCATCAAAGATATGAGAACCTAATCTCCTGTTTCCTGTTGTGTGCAGAATGCTTCCTGGACTAAAGCACAATGGCTATTTGATAGTGGATGCGGAAAGCACATGACAGGAGACAAAGCAAATCTGGTTGATTACAAAGCTTGCAACACAGGACCAGATATCAGATTTGCTGGAGGAGAATTAAATCCCTCTCTGGGATTTGGCAACGTCAAATTGGGGACTTTAACAATCACTGACGTATTACATGTTAAGGATTTGAAATATAATCTATTTAGCATGAGCCAGTTTGCAGACAAGGGTTTTACTATAAAATTCAAAGCTAAATACTGCAAACTAATTGACAATGAGTCAAAGCAGACAGTCTTGGTTGGTCGGCGGAAAGGCAGTCTTTATGTTGCCGATTGGGCATCTGCCACAACTGAAGAATGTCTCATGGTGAGTCAATCTGGTCACACAGAAGAGCACTGGTTATGGCACAAAAGAATGAGTCACTTGAACTTCAAAACTCTGAATAGACTTGCCAAGAAAGAGTTAGTGGTTGGTCTTCCCAGAACATCTTTCAGAAAGGATGGTATCTGCTCACTTTGCGGATGGGGAAACAATCTAAGATCTCTTTCAAGACCAAAATCAGACACTCTAGTGTTAGACCACTGCAACTTTTACACATGGATCTATTTGAATCATCTGTAACTAGTTATGCAGGAAAGAAGTACGGTCTGGTTGTTGTAGATGACTTCTCAAGATTCACTTGGGTTGTCTTTCTGAAACACAAATCTGATGCCAGGGTGGAGATACCAAACTTGCTGAAAAAGCTTGAAGTCATGAAAAATGACAAGGTATCTGCAATCAGAACAGACCATGGTACTGAGTTTGTCAACCAGTACATAAAGGAGTTTTGTACCTGCAAAGGTATACAACACCAACTTTCCTCTGTAAGAACACCTCAACAAAATGGTGTTGCAGAAAGGAAAAACAGAACCCTTAAAGAAGCTGCAAGGACAATGCTAGCTGACACTGAAATAAGTGAAATTTATTGGGTTGAAGCTGTAAACACAGCTTGCTACACTCGTAATGTATGCTTGATAAACAAACACCATGACAGACCCCTATGAAATCTTGGTTGGTAGACCCCTAATATCAAACATCTGAGAGTATTTGGTTGTAGATGTTTTGTTCTAAACAATGGGAAAGATTATCTGAGAACATTTCAACCAAAGGCAGATGAAGGTGTTTTTCTTGGTTATTCCACAAACAGCAAAGCTTACAGAGTATACAACAAAAGAACAAAGAAAATTGAAGAATCAGTTCATGTTGTATTCTATGAAGGAAATAAGAGAACACCTCCTATTGATGAACTCTCAGAAAGGTTCAAAGAATTATTACTGAGGGACTCTAAAGAAGAATCCTCAGAAAGGAGAAACATCACTATGGAAAGTGAGGATGACTCTGACGTAGAAAAGCTTGAAAAGCCTAGTAACAACAAGATGACTCACAGACATGATGAGGAATTTCCTATGAGTTTTCCAGAATTGGAACAGGTTACTGAGAACCTTCATCATGAAGAGGTATCTGAAAATAAAAATGCTGAAATGCATGCTTGGATATCTCTAACACTGAAAAAGTGTCAGATATCAATGACATTTCCCATATGTCAGATATCTCAGATACTGAAAATGTATCAAATCAAAATCTTAGTGATTCACATTCAGATCACCTGGATATTGATCCTACTAGCACTAAACCTATGATGAAATGGATCAAAGATCATCCTACAAAGGATATAATTGGACCAATTAATCAGGGTGTTAGGACTAGGAGAGCAATAGCTGAAAATGCTAACTCTCTCTTTGGATGTTTCATCTCGAATATTGAACCTAAAAATATAGAAGAAGCATTAGGAGACCAAGACTGGATCTCTGCAATGCAAGAAGAGTTGGATCAATTTGAGAGAAACAAAGTCTGGAAACTAGTTCCATTTATAGAAGGAATATCTGTGATTGGAACTAAATGGGTTTTCAGAAACAAGATGAATGAATCTGGTGAAATAACCAGAAACAAAGCAAGATTGGTTGCCAAGGGATTTACTCAGACTGAAGGCTTAGATTTTGACGAGTCATATGCACCAGTTGCCAGATTGGATGCAATAAGACTCTTTCTAGCCTTTGCAGCTCATAAAGATTTCAAAGTTTATCAGATGAATGTCAAAAGTGCATTCTTAAACGGTGAACTTGCAGAAGAAGTTTATGTTGAGCAACCACCTGGCTTTGAAGTTTCCTCAGAAAGTAGAATGGTCTATAAACTACAGAAAGCTCAGATGTATGGGTAAACAGGCTCCAAGAGCATGGTATGACACTTTGGCCAAATACCTTCTGGAAAGTGGTTTCAAGAAAGGTGAAGTTGATAAAACTTTATTTACTTTAAATCATGATGGGAAACTACTCTTAGTAAATCAAGTATATGTTGATGACATCATATTTGGATCTAAGGACAAGCAACTTTGTAATGACTTTGCAAATCTCATGAAAAGCAAGTTTGAGATGAGCATGATGGGAGAAATGAATTATTTCCTAGGATTGCAAGTCAAGCAACTCAATGATGGAATATTCATTAGTCAAACAAAGTATGCAAAAGATATGCTCACAAAATTCAATCTTAAGCCTTCTGAAAAGAATGCTAAGATACCTATGAGCATTGGAACCAAAATGACCTATCTTGAATCGCAAAGAGTGTTGAAGAACATAAGTATAGGAAATTGATAGGTTCACTACTTTACCTCACTGCAAGTAGACCTGATATTCAATATGCCGTTGAGTATGTGCTAGATTTCAGATAAATCCAATGCAAACACACTACAACATTGCTATGAAAATATTAAGGTATGTAGAGGGCGATAGATGTGGGGATGGTATCCTAAAGAAAGTGGATTGAGTTTAGCTGGTACTCGACGGCGATTATGATGGATCATCGCTGATAGGAAAAGCACCTCGTGAACTTGTCGGGTTTGGGCACTAGACTTATCTCATGGTTTAGCAAGAAGCAAAACTCAATTGCAACTTCTACCACAGAGGCTGAATATATTGCTGCTGGTTGTTGTGCAACACAAATTCTGTGGATACAACAACAACTTAAAGACTATGGACTCGATGAGAAGAAAACTCCCATTTTCTGTGATAACACAAGTGCTATTGCGATTACACAGAATCCTAAATTTCATGCCAGAACAAAGCACATTGATGTTAGACATCACTTCATCAGAGACCATGTTGAAAAAGGGAATATAGAGATACTCAAGATTGGCACTGAAGACCAACTTGCAGATATCTTCACTAAGCCACTACAAGAAAGTAGATTCTTAGCCTTAAGACATAGTCTTGGACTAATGGAACTACCAATGAACTGAAAAAGTTCAGATATCTGGAACGGCCAACCAGAGAAGAGGTATCTGGAACGGGAATCCAGAAAAGAGAAAAGAGAAATCTGGAACGGGTATCCAGAAGTCAAAAAGGCTAAAAAGCAAAAAGATAGCTTAAGATCTCTAAGACGGGAACTCAGATATCTGAATCACTCAATAAACGGGGAACACAAAAGAGAATAGTATAACTATCTACAGTCAACTACTCTCTTGAAACTCGCATTATTTCTATCTTGATGAAAAACTTGGAAAGATCCTAAGTGTAAGACAGATTCAGATGCAAACAGTGTCCTTGGTCATACAGAATTGTGATTCAGATAGCAAGTCGCCAAAACTCATTAAATGGGCACAATTACACTTGCTGATTGTGATCATTGCTGAAGAAGCAATGGTGACCCTCGATGAAGTTAAGCGATTGATCTGTACGGTGGAAATTAATTCACAGTAAATAGTGGACTGTTGAAATTCAGACATGGCCCACTAAGCATTTAATGCCGAACTAGCTTTTGCTCACGCCTGTTTGCAAATCACAGATACGTACACACAAAATCAATTTGTATGTATTTGTCTGTTGGGATTCAACTGCTATATATATAGGATTTTGGCAAATGAAATCACTTTTGCCTAATCCAAAATTTCATCTTGCACAAAAATAGCAAATCCTTCTCTTGATTCTCTGCAAACCCTCTACAATCTCTGCAAATCAAGATTAAGTTTTTCTGAAAAGAATCACTGAATCAAATCTCTTTCAAACATCAATTTCAAATCCCTACACTATATAAAGAGATGGCCTCCAAGAACCCTTCAACACAGAAATCCCAATCCTCCACTGGTACTGCTGAAAAGCAAGCACCAGAGTTGGTTATTGTAAACAATCGACTGGTAGGAGTTTTTAATCCTGACCATTGGACTTCAAGTCACAGAATGATTTGGGGTGGTGCCATGGTTGAGGAATACCTCACTGCTGCAATAGAAAACCAAACTGACAGAAAATTGATTCTTGACATGCTTGAAAAGGCACAAATCAAGGGTTTTCTATCTGCTCGCCCAAGTGGAATTTCATCACTCGATGTGTTGGAATTTTACAACAACCTGATTATTTCACTTGTATCCAAGGCACTGAAATAGTGTCTATAAAAACCTCAGTCCAAGGAAAGGAAATCCTTCTGGACTTAACAACTTTCTGTAAGTTGTTTGAGGTTCAAAATCTTGGAAAGGATTTTGAAATAAACACCAAGGATGAGGAACTCCTTGAAGGTGTTAAAGAACTTTACAGTGACGTGTGTGATTTTGAAAAATCAGATACACCCACTGAGTTCAAGCTTGCTGACATCCGAACCAGACATCTGTTGGTTCACTGGGATGTACTGGCTTGCATTCTTCACAGATGCTTTGATGGTCTACAAGGAGATGCTGACCAGATAAGCCAAGAACGATGGATCATGATGTTCTTGCTGAATCAACAAGACAAAAGGCTGGAAAACCCTTTTAATTGGCGAAAGTACGCCTTCATGAAATTCGTGAAGAAGATTCAAGGCTTCGAGCCTAAAATTGTCAAAGGACTAGCTGAGCCAAAGGCCACAGTAGGCTATGGTCTGAGGTTATGCTACTTGCTGGAAAAGCTTGGCATTGAGCTCAGAGAGACGGCAGAAATAGCCAACAGTAACTTACTCTACAAATATGAGTATACAAATCTGATGAAAAAGGTTATTGGGTCTCAGAAAGGTCCTAAGAAGCGAAAATCTGAAAAGATATCTGAAGAAAAGGTTGCGACCAAGAAGCCCAGAACTTCAAGAAAGAAGTCTGCTGGCAAATCAGAAGACACACCCAAAGAGGTTGTCAATTCTCAGATATCTGCAGGCATTGCCGATGAACTGATAATGGCAGATGAACTCATAAATGCTGCCAAGAGTGGTGAAAAGCACCAAGCCCCATCTGCAGAAACCGCAGGAATAATGGACCAATCAGTTCCCAATGCGGATGAGAGCTCTGACGGTGAAGATGATGAACTAGTCATCTCTCAAGTCCTAGAAAGAACAAAGAGAGCTAAGGTTACTGAAAAAGTAACTGGTGATAAGGTATCTGAAGAAGAACCTACACCACAGGTTGCTGAACCTATAGCAAAGGTTGTTGGTGCAAACGCATCATCAGGGAATGTCTCTCTTGCACAACTTCACAAAGCCCAGATGAGTGGTATTTTAGTGCTGGCAGATGCTGATGGAAATGCCACATCTAAAAATCTGGAAAACATTCTACTGATCAATCTTCTGCTTCCAGACAACCACAAGAACCACAAACACAACAACCACAAACACAACAACCACAACAGCCACAAGTGGTTGATGAAATGGTAAATGAACTCCATTTCGAATTACCAGCAATACAGTATGCTGAAGAAAATCCTGTAATTGAGCAGGTTCCCCAACTCACTGAGAGGGATCAAACTGAGACATCTACTCAGAATGATCAACCAGGGGAGGCAACTGAGTTGCATACTCAGGAAAGGTGTGAAGTACCAGAAACTTCAAACAAAGAAAGCTGCCTTTGGACAAGACGACCAATGTATAGAAAGGTCACAAGTTCCAGAGACCAATCAGCCTGAAACTGCTCAGGTAAATGACTGGTTTAACTCTTACCTTGTGAAAAATTTTATACTTATAAATCTTGTTACCTAATATGAGTTTCTTTGTTACAGGCTGAGTTAGAAACGCAGAAACAAGAGGAAGCTAAGAAGCTTACCTCAGATACTGAAAAAGAGGTTCCTTCAACCTCAACTCTTGAGAAATCTGAGCCTGTGCCACAGGTAAATGATTCTTAAAGAGAACTAATTTTTCAATAAAAATGTTTATGTGCTCATTCATGTTAAATGTTTCTAACAGGCTCCAACTGAGATGGAAGAAGATAAGGCAGAAATGCCAGAGACAAACCCAGAAACCAACAAGGTTTCTGAAGAACACATCACTTAGCCTTCAAACTTGAAGGTATATGACAATCAAGTGACATGTATTCTTCATCTTGGGTTATCCTTTATCTCTTCTAAAATCCAATACTTTCTACTTACAGGCTATTTCAGAAGTAGAAATGCAAGGGGATAAAGTTGCGACTACCCCTCCATCAATGGAAATTGATGAAGCCCCCAAGGCAGCATCACTCAAAAGAACACCGAAGCGCACAAGTTTAAGAAAATGAATCTGAGCTTCCTTTTGAGGAAGTAAGTAGCACAAATCAGAATTCATTAAAAGCATATTTATGCATAGATTCTTTCAAACTATTTCCTAAGTATTGTATTCCTCTCAGGTTCAAGAAAGAAAGGTTGCTGAGAACCAGACTTCAAAGTCTCCATCTCACAACAAGATATCTGAGACACCAATTGTCTCAGTAGAACAAGTATCTGAGCCTGAAGTACTTACTCAGGTAACTCAGAAACTAAACTACACTTCTTCTCAGATATCTACAAAAGTTTTGAAGCTCACTCAAAACTCTTTCTTTCAGGCTCAAACAGATGCAAAGCAGGTTCCCATTAAAGAAACAAGGGACCTACTTCACTTCTTCAAAGCTCACACCCTGCCAAAGCACATTCAATGCTTCAAGAAATGGCAGAAGTTAAGGTGCTCTGATCTCTTTGAAATATTGAGAATCATTGATCAACCAACCAAACGAGCACGAGCTCTTGACCTGGAAACTTATGTCCAAGCAATGTTCCCTACAGAACAATATACAGTTGCGACTCTACTACATAAGGACTTTTTCCAGAGAAGTGGCGCATAGTTTGATACATGCCTTTGAACAGGCAGATGGTCAGACAAGATTACAGATGGCATTCAAGCCAGTCCTGCCCCAGACTCTGCAATTTATACCTTCTGAACAAGAAGAAGTTAATGGGCAGAAGATCACTATCCCGGAAGTGATCAATCTTGTATCTGAAGATGATGAGGAGGAAGAAATGAATGAAAATTACTTTGATGAACCTCCCACTGACCATCACCAAGAGGATGATAATGACAAAAAGGATGATGATGATGCCCCTGCACCAGGGACCGGAGGAATTTCACAGAGAAACAATGCCTCAGCTGCTGACAAGCAAACTGAGAAGACATCACAGAAATCTCCGTCTTCATCACCTCAGAAATCTACTCATCCATCTTCTAACCAACACGCAGTTACTACTGAACAAGTAGTTGAGCTTTCTGAAGAAACAAATCAGAAAATACTAAACACTCAAACTAGATCTGCTCAACTCAGACAACTGTTGGAAGAAGAACAACAGCTCCATCTTCAACTGGAAGATCAAATAGCTAAATCCAGAGATAAGATTGATCAACTACAAGATCTATACTTAGAAGAAATGATTGCTTACTCTGAAGTTAAAGAGCTACGGGATGCTGTGCAAGAAATCACTAAAGAACTCGATACTGAAGAAGTATCTGAAGTCAAGCATGATGCTAAGGCTGCATCATCTTCAAAAGAAGTACCATCCTCCTCCCAAAAAGGAAAGAAACCAATCTCTGAGATGGTTGCTGGACTCGATACGATCGATGAAAATGTCCAAGAGGATGAAGATCACTGGGCTGATCACTCAGATGATGAAGAAGACAAGACTTTGGCAGAGCACCGCAATGAACATTTAGCGGTTTCTCACCTGAAAAGGAAGTTGATTGCTCCTACAATATTCAACAAACTGCCAAACGTCCACTCCCATGAATACATGAACAGGTACCAAGTACTGGCTACTCTGAACAAGGAGATGTCTACACAGAACAAGGAAGTAATTGCCTCCGTCCCCCCTAAAATGAGAAAATTCACTGAGCTCATCACTCAGAGAACAACTAGCATAGTCATTGCTCAGAAAGACCTGGGAATGATAAGGGACGATGATGCGTCTTTAGCTGAAAAAGCTTTCCAAGAGGCAAGTTACACTGCTGGAAAAGCAGATGCCATCCTAGGCCCATTGGCAGAGCTCACTGATAAGGACAATGGACTTATCAAGCAAAATCAGGAGCTCAAAGCCGAACTTCAGAAGTTGGTCACTGCCTATAATTATTTACAAAGGCATTTTGACTCTCTCTCAGATTCCTTTATGAGACTGAGTCAGCCAACAATGACTAAGGGGGAAAGAAAGTACAAATCTGGACCTCAAAGTCAGGGGGAATGGGAAGAAGGAGATGAAAACAAGAAGAAATCTGGAGCTGGTGCGGCTCAGAAAGGAAGAAGAAAAACTTCCCAGCCACCACTCAGAATCAATGAACCCTCCTCAAGCCAAGCTGCTTTGCAAATAGTAGCTGCTTCCCAGAAACCCACTGAAGGAACCAAAATGGTAACAAGGGCCATGGCACAGAAACCTCCAAGGAGTACCAAGGCTCCAAGGAGAAGACAAGTTAGAGGGATTGATGAATCTTCTGAAGAAGAAGAAGAAGAAGAAGAAGGTCAAATCAAGTCCCAGGGCAATGAAGAAGGCTGTAAAACTCTCACAAGATTAAATCTTGATGATGATGAGGAAACTGATGAAGATGAAGCTCCTCTTCACAAGAAAAGGAAAATTGAAAGCCTAACTGAGCCCATAGCCTAATTGGCAGCTAAAACTCCCTCTGGAAATACCAAGTCTATCCAGGGTGGTGGTTCTTCAAGCAACAACCCCAAAGAGAATTCAAGACAGAGAAGGAACAGACTGAGAGCTGAGCAAAGACAAAGTCAACTTCCACTCAGGCCAGAAGAAGCCAAAATAGAGTATGTGAAGTATGACAATGATTCCTCTGTCTACAGGTGCATCAATCAAAAGAATGGCTATTGGATTCTGGAACTGAAGCATCTTTTGGTAAATTCAAGATTTCCAGAACCAATCCATAAACAACTCATGGCATGGAGAAAGAATAAACCTACCTTGATCAACACCAATCACATCAAAGCATGGTTGGATTTTGAAGTTGTCAAGAGAACTGAAGCCATGAAGAAGGACCTCTCTGATGATTGTCCATATGGAAAGCCAGATGATGTGCACAAAATTGAATATCACAGAACAGCACAAGACCAAGACTTCTGTGGAACCCATGAGTCGTTCTATCGACGTAAGATCAATACAAGGTGACATCGGATATCCAAGATTATCTACGAATACTTCAAGCTTTCGGATATCGTAATAGAGCATGCCCGGAAGTGGGGAAAGTACCATGGGTCAAGCATTTTGCCAAGAAAAATCCTACCAAAACCTACAAAGAGGTCGTGGATTTGCGGAGACACGTAGATGCTCGTCAGAACTCTTCTCTATGATTATTCTGATGACATCAAAAGGTTTGGAGATAGGAAATTTGCAGACTGATCCATAGAAATACTGTTGAAGACTTGAAGATTGAAGACTTGAAGACTAGTCTATTAGGATGTTTACTTGGAGCTTGGTTACTCCTGTTGTCCTAATTTACTATGTAGTTTTGTATTTTTTCTTTGTTGAGCTAAACTGTCAGATCATGTATTGAAGTTATCGTAATCCTTATTTGTAACTTATCTGAAGAACTTACTCTCAGATAGTATTCTATAAAAGATAACTTGTCAGCAAAGATCACACCTTGTGATTTGGTTGATGTCTACTTTCTGCACTTAATTATATGAATTTGAAGATCTTAAGAAAAGATTAAGTGGTGGATTGTTTCCTCATCCAGATTTGTAATAGGTAAAGATAGTCATCGTTGACTGATCAAAAAGAGGGAAATTTGTTGGGAAATTTCTTGTGAAATTTGTTAGGAAATTTCTTGAGAAATTTGTTAGGAATTTTGTTAGATATTTTGTAAAGAATATCTGTTTAGTTTTGATCAGCAACATGATGACTTATCTTAGTCTCAGAAAGGTGATTAGTACTCTTGGTTCACTTGAACATTGTAAAAGAGGAAAACCACTAAGTATGATAGTCTAGCTAATCTTGTATAGGATGTTAGGTCTCAAAATGTAATTTTTATTTTATGAAGAGAAGACCAAGAAGAAGTCATCCAAGCAGAAAGCTCAACGACATTGAAGACTTGAAGAAAACTGCACAAGATTACTGAATCTGTTGTTCAGATATCTTAGCCAGATATCTTAAAGACACGAATAGTTTCAAACAAACTGTGTCACAAGAGATATCTGAGAAATAAGAGACATATCTGAAAACAAGGAAAGTGTCCACAGATATCTATTCTCAGATACCTTGAGCATTAACCACATTTCTGAAAAAGAAATATATTGCAAACAAAAGTTGTTTCAATAAATACGAGTGGTATCTGAAGATTATAGATGTGCAAAGAATCAGACAACACTAGTCTCTGATACAAAGCATAGTTCCGTTGACACTACAGGACAAAAATTATAGTACAATGCATTTAATGCACATGAGATGTCTCAATAAAAGCAACGACTTCGAGAAGAAGACAAAACACGCTACTGATTATACAGGTATCGATAGTTTGAATTTGAGCCTAACGGATACTATTCAAACGGCACTCAAATTCATCTATAAATATCAACACTTAGACTGCTTGAGAAGACACACAGAAAACAGAACACTGAACACCTTGAACTGCATACAAACGCTGAATGTCTTACTCTCTCAAAGCAACTTACTTATCCTCAAAGCTTTCTGTTGCGACTAAAGCTTTTGATCTTGAGTAAACACTGAAGTTCTAAGTGTCCTGATCCTAAACAAGCAAAGCTATCTGTGAAGGAGTTGAATCAAAAGATCAACTATCTGAGATTCATTCTCTTGAACAGATATCATAAGACTTGGGTCAGTAAAATCGAACAAGATACCATCTGACGTAAAGTGTATTAAGTAACTTGGTTCACAGAGCTATCTGATTAACTGAAAAGTTATTAAGACGCTCATCTGACAACTCAAACCAAAACCAACACCATAACTGGCGTGGAGTACAGGAAGTACTTAGTTTGAAAAATCAGGGAATAACTCCAAGGTTACCCGAGTATAGGAAGTACTTGATTTGGGAAACTAAGGAATAAATCCAAGGTTATTGAGTATAGGAAGTACTTAGCTTGGGAAGCTAGGGAATAACTCAAAGGTTTCTGAGTCTGTGAAAGCCGGTGAACAACTCAGGGGGAACATTTGGTTGGGAACCAATTGTTAAGAATCTTAGAATAGGATTATTGTAAGGAGATCTTAATTATCTGTTCTAGTGAATTCTAGGTCTTTGATAGACCGAAGTGGATTAGTTGGAGGATTACGCCACCTCCAGATACCACTATACTTGCTGTGTCATTTACCTTTCTGTATTTACATTTCAGCAACACACAAAAAAACATTAACTGTTTCTGCACTTATCTTTATTAAGTCTTCCGCGCTCTGATTCTAAGTATCAGATATCCATTCAGATATCTGAGAAATAGTTGTTATCGACAAAAGTTTTAAAAGACTATTCACCCCCCCCCCCCCCCACCCTCTAGTCTTTTACTTTGCCGTTATCTGGACCAACACATCCTAATTCTTTCAAAATTCTCTCTCATCGATTCCTAAAAAACCTTTCAAGCTCGTTAATATGCTCTGGGAAGGGTGAATCTAACATCTCCTCCTAAGAATAAACTTGAATCACAATCAATGAAACAACTAAACTCAACACAGGATTAGCTCAATCTAGTTTCGAACTATCAATATTATAGTAAAACAAACAATAAAAAAACACAACTAAGCACGATTGAATCATATTCTATCTGAACTTATTAATCAATTTCCGATAGCAGCGCCAAAATTTGATGTGCTAAAATTTAATACCCGAAAGTATAAAATATATTTAAAATTTAATTATAATTAATCTATTAGTTACACATAATTTAAACTTAAAGTTTAAAATTTGTCAATTTTGAAAACAGATTTCTTTAATTTTATAATTTTCTCCATATATCATTTAACACTTTTCTTAGTCCAGTAGATCACATAGACCTTCGAGAATAACTAATCATATTATATTAATATAATCAAATAATAAAATAAATAAATAAATAAATAATTCTTATAAATGAAAACATATGTAATGATAGACTATTGAGAGAGAAAAAAATATATATTGAGCAATAAAGAATAATGGTAACAGACAAAATATGTTAATAAGCAACAAAAATATAGAAAGAAAGATAAATTGTTAAAATGTAATAAAATTAAAGTACTACTATGCAATCTATCTATATCTATATTAAAGCAATACAAATTCATGCTTATTAGCATGTCCACATATATAGGCATTTAAAAGTGTGATTTGATTGCTAATGTTAAAGTGTGTTTTGATTGGGTATTGGAATCCATGTAGGCATGTCAAAAAATGTTTTTATTGGATGCTTGAATTCCTCATTTGGAACGTTGAGTTGGGAATATTTAGTTGTGAATGTGCAAAACACCGGATAACTCTCTGATGTGAACATGAAATTTGCATTTTTACCTACTTTTAGACCCTCATTTTTTGTCCAAGATTCAATAGTTACATCATATTATGACCAATTACCAACTTCTTGTGTATTTTGTAAGGCATGCCGCGTTTTTGAATAATTGCACGATTTCCGGTGCCAAAACGTCATATTTATGCGAAATTGAGGAAAATAAAGAAATACGTTGATTTGCCCGTACACGGAATTCGAGGTGTCCAATCAAGACATGTGACCAACCAATGCGAAGATAATTGAAAATGCCAAAACATTATAGAAGACCACTTTGCGATAAAACGAAGTTACGAAGCCCGAAATTGAAGAACAAAATGAAACGAACAAAAGCTGGGGCAGTCGACTGACTGTGGTCACCTAGTGGGCTCAATGCGGTCAAGTGACCGCAGTGAGTCGGAATTTTCAAGAAACAGGTTTTTTTCGGTCCGTCAGGCCAGAGCCCGCCATTCTTATCTTCCTTAATCATCATGGACGGCCAGAGCACGAATTTTACAGTATAAATAAGTGAGTTGGGGTCTCATAAACACACACCGCAATCAAAAGTAGCTCTCTTGAGAGAGAACCAGTCATCAGGGAAGTGAAACCCCAAAACAACAAAACCCTGGACGTCAGCAATCTGGAGAAGGAAACCCTAGCTATCAAGAACGAAGACATCAAGACTAAGCTTTTCTTTCTCTCTAATTTCCATTTAGTTGTGCTCTGTTTACTAAGACTATGAGTAGATAAATACTTTTGTAAAGGCAAACCCCCGAAACTCTACTGTGCTATTTCTTTATATACTGTGATATATTAATGAATTGATTATTAGACGTAATTCGTATTTATATAACTCTATTCGTCCGACTCTCTTTATTTACTTGCATATTTATTGAGGTACTATAGAGGTCATTTTGAAGGTATTGGTAGAGATAATAAATTTATTGTTTGTCTTCTCTGGGAATGTGGCGTGATGTATTGTTGAGTGACACAACAATTGCATTGAATGAGTGGGCATGCTGATACTAACCGTGACTTGGTATTTAGCATTGAACCTTGCTGTCGCTAGAGGCATATACGCAGTCTATTATTCAAGTAGTTGGGAGTAGCACAGTACGAGCTAGGTTAGGGATCCTTTACACCTTACCACCATTGATTACAAAATCGTTTCTAGAATTCAACTTCTTTATAATCCACATGTCTGCTATTTGCACACAAACCACCTTCGTTATTTGCTTGTTCCTATGTTAAGTGTTCGTGGAGAACGACATCCAGAGTCAACTTTCCGCTATTATGTGGATTTGTAGGTTTCCGACTTAATATAATTTTAAATCTTTGATTGTATTTTGAAATTACAGACATACAACGATTAATAAATTTCTAAGTGCACATCAAAATTTTGGCGCCGCTACCAGGGACACTTGACCGCTCAAGCAAATTTCGACCAGAAAAGTTAAATTCCTCCTTTCACTTTATTACTCTCTACACTTGCTTTTCATACGTACAACATAAAACCAAAAAAAAAATATAAAACCATGTAGAAATCGATTTTTACAGATAAAATCCCAAAAATATTTTCTTTTTCGTATTTGTTTGTTCTCTTATCAAAAAAATCCAAAACTATCTTTATATGTTTTATCTATATATATATAGTATATGCGCAAGTTTGTTTGTTTGTAAAATCCTGAAAATTATTTTTGGACCGTCTATATAATTTTATTCGAGCTTAATAAATTATTTGGACGAGTGGGATTTTATAAGTTGTTAATTTACGAATCGATGAATCAAGACGGGCTACGGTGATTGAACTATATTTGAGACGGACCTAGTTTGAAGTAAATCGGATTCGTAAAGCCCAATTATTGAAAAGCCCAAATTCAATTTATGTAAAAGCCAATTAGGTTTTCCTTTTTGGTTATTTTTCCTCCTCTTCTTCTTATCTCTACCCCTCCTTGATCGTCATCATTAAAGCCGCCACCCAGTGGCGGATGGAAATGGGGGCAAGGGGGGTCAGCTGACCCCCCTGAGATTCCGATAAGTATTGTTATATATGTATATGTACTTGAAGTGTAAAAGGAGAGTTGGCTGAGTGGTTTGTTTTGTAGCTTGGTAACATCTGTAAGGTCAATTGTTCGATTCTTGGCACAGCCCTGTCTTTAATTTTCTTTTTATTTTCTAAAACTTATATAAGCATTTCAGATATAAATCATTAAATCCCCTCCTGAATCAATAAGTATCAACACTACTTTTAGATTTTAGGTCATTCCATATTTATTTCTCAACATTTAGTCTTTATTTTTCTTTCTATTTTCTAAACCTTATATAAGCATTTCAGATATAAATCTCCCGATTCCCCTCTCATTAATCAATAAATATCAACACTACTTTTAAATTTTAGGTCATCCCATATTTATTTCTCAACATTTAGTTTTATTTCTTTTTTTAATAAATTTTATTTTCATTTGTAAATCGTATGCTAAGTAAACAATAATAACACTAGCATAGTCATTCGTACGTAGTTGGTATTGATAGAGTTTGAATTATTTGTTACTCTTGTCATAAATGACAAAAATATAACGTTGACATAATATATATTGATAAAATAATAAATATTCTAATATTTATTGTCAAATATAAAAAAGTACATAGTTATGTATAATGCCTTGAAACATAGGTATTTGTAATATTAAAATACTGCAAGAAATTCAATGTTTTATGGTAAGATACTGTAAAAATTTCGACCAGCTGAAATTTACTTCTGGATTCGCCACTGCCGCTGATGTGCTCAAATTAATACTTAGAAAACCAAGTAGTAAGCAGTTGTTATAGACAGACAAAGCTAAACCACAGAGTCGTTCGCTAAGGAATTAATTAAGCTACGTAGCAGTGAGAGTAAACAGATACTTGCCAGTAACAGTTTGACTGATGGTTTTTGTGTACTTCTAACTAGATCGATTAAAGCTAAGATTATGATTAACAATTAGAGGAAGATGAATACAGTAGCAAGATCCAATTATGCTAATTCTAACAAGGGATAACACTCATATTTGTCACATGGTTGTTGTACAACAAATCAATCAATTTGATTCAACCAATTGTTCTTAGAAAATATTATACTGGAGAAATCGTGAGTCGTCAATTCACGATCCTTAAACATGAACAATTTAGAGAATTTAATACGGACTTATCGAATTGAAGGTTTTTACGAAGATTTTATACGAGACTAACCTATATGAGTGCTTTGATAAACCCTAGAACAAATATGCATAATCTTCACATACTACTGTATTCAAAGGTGTTTAGCTACTCATATTTGAGAATTGCACACAAAGATTCATGGTAATAATCATGTGAAACATAGATGAGAAACTCACATGCAATAACATACAATTCAATCGATGAAGATAAAGAACGAACTGTAAAAGATAAAGCAATGGAGAAATCAATACCAATAATCTTGATGAAAAAAATCAATGAATAACCAAGCTCCAAAGATGTCTCAATATCAATGTGTCAATTTAGGAGCTTTTTTTTCAAAAACTAGGTTAAAAGAAGTATGAAAAGAAAGAATCAAAAAATCTAATCTAATTAAGGAAAAGCAGATTACGGACTTGCGCATCTACAATGAAGCTTCCTTTATCGATTATAAATCCATTTCAAATTCTCACCAATGACGTCTTCCTTCAAAACAGGGGAGCCAATCACAAAATCTCGTTGCGGCGGCCCAATTGCCTCGCCGCAGCGAGCCTTCTTTATCGCAATATATATAGCCTTCGCATAATCTCGCCGCGGCGAGCTTCAATCTTCAAATCAGAGGCTCCATTCGCAAAATCTCGGCGCAACGGACCAATTCATTTGCCACGGCAAGTCTTCTTTAATCACAGAAGATGATCACTCGCTAAATCTCGCCAAGCGATCGATTTCCTACATGGCGAGCCTTCTTTCAATTGCGATTCAAGCTCGTAGAAATCTACGCCATGTAGCCATGCTAAGCAGTTTGTTCTCATTTGGCTCAAAAGACATCGATTTCTACAAAATATAAACAAAACACCAAAGCGTAAAAATGAACTAAAAAGACTACAAAACTAAAGACAAAGACTCACAAAGACCGCTAAAAAGTACCAAATGAGACGTTAGAATATTGTCTCATCAAAATCCCCAAACCGAACCTTTGCTCGTCCCCGAGCAACCAAACAAATTAAAGACAACTAGACTTAGACTACGACATATAATAACACACAAACGAGTCAATCTTCCAAGTGACCGAACTCTACCATTGCAAGCCTTAAATTCACAAGATGCAAAAGGTTTGCACTCAACTGGCGTTGACAGAAATAGTGCACAAAAAATCCTGCAAGAGAGTTTTTCAAATAAAGAACACTTAAATCTAACTCTCCAATCCCTCGCAAGGAAATCCTACACTATTCTCTCTCACACTCTGGAAGTGTCCAGTGGGTTAAACACTCAAGAACAATAAGAGAAAAGGAAGGTGACTTTCGTCACAAAGGTGCCTCAAATACCTCATGCAATGTGCTCAATTAGTTAAGTCAGAAGGGACTTTTTCCTTGCGTATAGCAGCTTGCCAAGACATACAACCGACTTCCATAAACCACATATTTGCATCAAATGAATTAAATTCTAATCAATTTGGCCACTATGGACTCTTTTAGTCTCACTTTTTTGGTAGTGTCTGTTTTACCGAAGTCCGCACTTTTGTGCGTGTTAGTTTGGTGTACGTGCCATCAACCCTCACGGACATATGGCTTTTTAGGACCACGCCGGTATATAGGAGTATTTGAAACACGTCCAATACGACTACGGTGATGACAAGCACCATAGATGCACTCCGAGACAATTCAACTAATCAGGGGAATACATATTAGAAAATTTGAACAATAACATCATAACGCAGAAGATTTCTTCTCCCCAAACCGGTTCTTCACAATGCACTGGCTTTCGACAAAATGAAACATGAAGAGCATGCCGTTCGTCATACTTAACTTAACTGAGTACACATGAGAATGAAAAGGCGTAAACAAGAGGGTTTGCACTTCCCGAAAGGATCACACAAGCGCCGGTACAATATTTTTTCATCAGCTTAAAGTTTCTCACCGGATTTTTGGACTAAAGAGTTAAACAAACTTGCTATTTACAGGAAAAACAAACCTTCGAGATCTTAAGTTCACTACACTATCTAAGCTGAGAATCGTGCAAAACGTAAGCAACAAGCAGATTTAACAATCACAATAGAAGTTTTCGTAACTTGGAAGAATGACTCACGAAAGACTCTAGAGAAGAAAAGAAAAAATGACCAAAACAAATAGAAAGTAAAGGACGAAAGACTCTAGAGACTCAGAAAAATAGAGAAAACGTAGACAAGACACTAGAGAGCACATTCCCCCTCCCCAAACCTAAACTCAAGCATGTCCTCAAGCGCAGAGTAAAGAAGAAAAAGAATGGGGTCAACAGTGACTTGCCTGTGATGTACAGTTTGGAGTCATGTACTGGACTCGGAGAGTTCGACCACTTCTTCCGGTCGCTCAGTGTACCCTTGAAAGTATGGTTTAACTCACTGCCCATTGACCTTGAAGGTGGAACCGTCAGCGGAATTCAAGAGTTCAACAGCACCATGCGGTGCCACATGAATTATCGTGTACGGTCGATCCCAACGCGAACGCAACTTTCCTGGAAACAGTTTAAGACGAGAGTTAAAAACTAAAACTTTCATACCTGGGTGCAAGTCCTTGCGGATTATTCCCATGTCATGATACTCTTTTGTCTTCTGCTTGTAAATCTTTGCATTCTCAAAGGCAAGGTGGTGGAGTTCTTCCAGCTCGGAGATCTGCAGCAATCATTCTTCCCCAGCTGCCTGCATATCGAGATTTAGCTCCTTGGTGGCCCATGCCGCTTTGTGCTCCAACTCCACGGGAAGATGACAAGCTTTGCCATAAACCAACCGGTAGGGGGTTGTACCAATAATAGTCTTGTAACAGGTTCTGCAAGCCCACAGTGCATCATCTAGCTTGGTTGACCTATCCTAACGATTTGGTTTTACGACCCTTGTGAGAATGCTCTTGATTTGCCTATTGCTGACTTCCACTTGACCAGAAGTTTGTGGGTGGTATGCAGTTGCGACACGGTGTTGCACTCCATACTTCACTAGAAGGTTCGCAAATGAACGGTTAATAAAATGAGATCCGCCACGCTAATGATTGCTCTGGGTGTACCAAACCTGCTGAAAATATTCTTGGACAA
Source organism: Plantago major (assembly GCA_026545765.1). Lineage (NCBI taxonomy): Eukaryota > Viridiplantae > Streptophyta > Magnoliopsida > Lamiales > Plantaginaceae > Plantago > Plantago major. Next base: position 29,890,794 of record CM048843.1, read on the forward strand.
GAAAGAGAGCACAACTTTGGAATCGTTAGTTCTAGTGGCAATAGCCTCCACCCACTTAGTCACATAGTCCACAACAACAAGAATATATTCATTACCATTGCTTTTGGGAAAGGGTCCCATAAAGTCAATACCCCCACACATCAAAGGGTTCTACCACAAGATTGTTGGTCAAAGGCATCTCATTACGCTTGCTAATGTTACCACTACGCTGACATGCATCACAACTAGCACAAAACTTATGAGCATCTTTAAACAGAGGGGCCAAAAGAAACCTGATTGAAGAACCTTCAGAGCGGTTTTCTTCCTGCTGTAGTGCCCTCCACACTGCATGGTATGACAAAAGGTGAGAACACTGCCTACTTCACTCTCTGGAATGCAGCGCCGTAGGATAGTAGGAAGTCACTTACAGGTTATGTTTTCACATTATATGGTACAACAATCAGCTGGAAGTCAGCGCAACTACCTGTGGTAGCACTCTCAACCACAGAAGCTGAATTTATAGCACTTACTGAAGCTATCAAGGAAGCTATTTGGCTCAAGGGAATCATCAAAGAGTTTGGTATTGTTCAGGAGTGTATATGTATATATTGTGACAGTCAGAGTGCAATACATCTTACTAAACATCAGATGTATCATAAAAGAACCAAGCATATTGATGTAAAGATGTATTTTATCAGAGACATTGTAGAGAAAGGTGAGATTAAAGTGAAAAAGATCTCAACTTTGGACAACCCAGCAGATGCAATGACTAAAGTATTATCATCAGGGAAGTTTGATTATTGTTGCAGATTGATCAACAATTGCAACAATGTCACAGCAACATCAGTTTGATGATGGATGAGGAGGGGGTCTTTTCTAACCTCAGGAACAAGATGAAAGGGGATTGGTTCTAACCTTGAAGGAACTGGATTAAGTGAGAACTGAAGCAAGAAACTCTCTAAATGTGGAGAATTGTGAAGATTAGAGCGTTTATGTGGGAACTAGTACAGATTCTGTGGGTTTTAGTACAGATTATGTGGTTTGTTTCTGCAAGTTTACAGAGTTCAGCGTATTTTGCCAGATTGCACAGGAACCGTTGATCTGATCAATCTAACAGTTGAGATTTAAACTCAGGCGGAGGGAAAATTAGTTGGCAATTTACAGAAACAGAGCATCTAGTTCGTCTCTTCCGAATTCGTTTTAATTGTTGTGTAATTCGTGTATATAAGCTTGTATCTCTGTAATTGATTGGGAGAATCATTCCATTCATCTTTCAATTGTCAGTTATAGTGAGAGAAACACCAGTGAGAGAGAGAATAGAGTGAACAGAGCAAATCGTCATTGTTGATTGCTTGTGAGCTTCTCGGATTCTTGTAATCTTTCATTGATTTGTGAATCGTTCTTGTTGTTCTCCGTGGATGTAGGCTAAGCCGAACCACGTAAATCTTGTGTTGATTTCTTTACGTATTCGATTGATTGTAGTTTCATAATCGTCTTTGTTCGATCGGTTATTTGATCGGAATTGTTCGATTGTTCAACAGATATTCTTCAAATCTTTATATAATTCTCATTCAAATGTCCTTGGGCATGATTGTCACCCTCAGTGTTTGATAAAATCTGCAAACATGTACAAAACATCTATATTAATTTAACAATACTATAATAAGTCTCAGTTTGTTTAACACTTTTTCAAAAGTTTATTTTGCAAATTTTCAGGTAATCGGAATGTCTATGAAATTGGTCACGATTGAATAGTTATATCTGGTGTGAAAATTGTTCTGTCTACTGCCTGGACATTGCTCTCCTGATTTCGCTTTTAGTTAAAAAAATTCTGCTCCAACTCTTTTAATATTTAGCATGTTTTGGTGCTGCAAGATTTATTTCGGATGCATCATTGATATTGGTGTTGTCATTTATATGTTTTGATCGAATGCTGCAATAAGAATGTTATTGAGTTGCCTACCAAGTGTTCGCTAAAATGCTTTGCTTGAGAGATATTGTGTGAATTTGTGGAACTTGTTGTATGAGATTTAATTGCCTATCAAGTGTTCGCTATATGCTACACTCGTACATCTGGAGATGTTGTGTTCATTTTTTGGATTTTCTGTGACTTGGGGAGCCAAAGTGCCTCAAAGTATAGTCTCCTTCCCAAACGACTACGTAGCCTTGAATTATAATTTGCAGCCTCCACTTCATTATGAATGATATGTGTCCTTATCAGTAGCTCATTCGATGAGAGCTCGGGGGTGATCTTAGAATTGTTTGATATCTTCCTATCAAAAAATTGTGCGCTTGTGTTGCCATCTTAGGCTTTACTACGAGGAATATGCTTAGTTTGCCATTGAAAAACTGGTCGAGCGACACATATGCGACTGATGCAGTTTCTGAGAAACGAAGGAGTTTCTTTTCCTACTTGACCATTCGCTGTTCTCCTACAGGTGGTCTTCGGGTGGGACAACAGCTTATTTTCGCAGATTGTGCAACCGAGATCAAACGAGGCGGGACTTGCAATGTTGCACAGTATATGATGAGGTATGAAGGGTAGGGGAGATTTTGTATCTTAAACCCATTTCTCAAATCAAATTATAGGAAATCTGCCCACTCTCTCTCTCTCTGCAAATTGTTGCTTGACGTCCATTTCTCATTAACCCCTACTGGAAAATTTTTGATGCACCGTTTCTAAATATTGAGTGATTATTGTCACTGTAGGAGTGCATTTGCAGTTTATAGGAAATTTCTATATGGTTCTCGGCAATAGGCATGCGAGGCTGAGTTTGAGAGCATCCTCAAAAGAAATTATATATCACATTATAAAAGAAGCAGAAAGACACTAATTCGATTCGATATGTATACAGGTGTCAAAGAAGTTCGGAGTGTCCAGTGTGTTAGCAACCTAGATAAAAGAGATTCCTCTAGGTTAATTTGCTCATCTTACTTGTGTGGTTTTTTGTTCTATCTGTTAATGTACAATAGAAATATTTTTCTTTAATAGCCATGAAAACAGCAGGGTATAATTTTCTAATGTATAAATATGCCGGTGGGTCAGTTAGTAACAACTGAAAATTCCTTGTGCTCCTTTGTTTGTTGTTGGAACTACCATATTTGCTATTAATCAGGCAAAGGACTCAACTGAATCCCAGTTTCTCACCATTTATTTGATTTATGTAGCAATGCAATTTGGTGTGTTTATACTTTATACTCGTTTGAGCATGCTAATATAGCCAGAGTCGGTGCTTGTTTCCTTATAATACCAGTTTGATCAGTGAGATGCTTTCAAGTTTAAATCATATGCACCATAGTTAGGAGTTGATCCATGACAAAAACAATTTATTCTGTTTGATCTATTGTTTTGCTAGCAGAAAGAGTTTCTTATCAAGGATCAGAGCTGCAATGTTTGCACGTATTCTTCACGTGACATTTTCACGGGAAATGATCACAATGTCGGGAGTAGGGACTAACGTTGGTGCTTCAATATCCAGACAAGTAAATGAGCTTCGGTCTTGTGCCAATAAGCTGCTCGTGGCAGTTGAAAAATTTAATGGAAAGGACTGACTAAGGGTTGGCAAGGTTAACTGTTCGCTAAGCTTGTCAAGCTCAGGTTCATTTAGTTATTTGAACCTCTGAATGTACATTTGGAATATACTAGCTTATTCGCTCATTGAGACATTGAAGACAAATGTCAAGTGTAACAAAAACTGACACTAGATATTATGCAAATTATGGAGATACAGATCACTTTCCTCTCATCTCATTTGTCTTTTATCTTATTTTTGTTACAATTGTTGAGTTTGGTGCAGTGCAGTGAACTTTGTGATTCTTGATTGTTAGTTTTTCTTGATGTTTTTTCATTTCGTGATGATTAGAAGAGTACTGTGATACATTAAAGTGCTTGTGTAGGTGGTTTAACTTTTGTTGCACTTTAAGTCTTGGAGGGTGACTGTTGTTCTTATGTGACTACATACATGTTAGTCTTCTAATTCAGATTTTGAGCTTAATTAATTGTTGGATGGAATATGCATAACATGTGTTTGAATATCCATATCGCTGTTAATTTTGATTAATTGTTTTCCACCCGTGTTCATAGCTTTTATTCTCGAATTGGGCATTTCTTTAGGACTTCGATTTTTATTTATGGTGGAACTATAACTCTGCTTTTGTTTGGAAAGTTTTCTCCTTGTTCCATTAAATTTGTGTTATCAACTTTCTATAACAGTTACATTTTGTGAGGCAAACAAAAGCAGCCTTCGTAACCGAGGATGGTCATATGTTTCGCAGTGATGTTTATTGTAGTATCCAGATGGTTTGCTTGCGAGGGCATTAGTTGTGCATTGTGTGTTTGTCCAAGCCTGCATTTTTCATCTTAAATGTGTACACCAATGGAACAATCACTGTGAAAGATTGCGTAGAATGTTAGTTGCTGCTCTTAAAATTCAGTACAGATTCGCTCTTTGAGTATTTCTTGCAATGTGATGCACTGTAGTTTGAGTTTATGCATCTATAGGATTGGGACTCATGTATGGTAGAAGGAATGAAGATATTAACAATACTCAAAAGACCTCTATGCTTGGACTTGTATAACTTCTGTCATGTTAGTGCTAAAGCTGACTTACATGTTACAAGGCAGGTGATTTCTCTGTATTTTTATTTTTTGACGTTCATCAAACATAAAACAAGCACTTACGGCCATCCTCAGGTATGAAGACCTGCATATTAGTGTTGCTTCTTTGATGAATGAATGAGTCAATTTTATTGATACTCTGTGCTACGCTTCTCACAAGTTTACTCGAATGCATATGTTTAACATTCATGTTTAATGTCGTGATGAGATGGTTGCTTGTGAGGGCATTATTTTTGTACTGTGTGTGTATTTTCCACCTTGTCGAACCTCTTGTGGATATTGTGTGAAGGAAAAGTTGTTTAATCATATGTAAGTTTGGATGTGCAACATGTGAAAATAATTTATTACTGCACTTCTTATTATTGCCTGAGCAGTAGATGATGTCTATGTTTTGATTACATGCAGTGATCTTTCTTACAACAATTTCTCTTGGCGAGCCTCAAATAGGGAGGCATCTTGGCAATCAAACATGTCAGAAAGGTCCTAATAGTTTCTCTACTCTTTTGCATAAAATTTCCCTCATTAGGTGAAAAATTAGTGAGCTTTGGCATGCCTTTTCCTTAGCTTTGGAAGGTAGCAACCTGCCTTTACATAAAGAATAGTTAAAAAAACCTGCTTCTTATGAACTATGAAAAGTAAATAGCATCTGAAGCGCAAAGTGTTTGTGGCTCTCACCAAGTACTTCTTAGCAAGAATCCATATTCATTCATGTTATTAATTGCTAAATAAAACCATCCTCTCATTCCTCTAAAGGCCTTGCGCGTAGAGATGAAAGAAGGCCAGTACAAAATTATGAAAGAGAGGACTTTTCTTTGTTGGCTACTAAGAGTTCTTGGGGGCGACTATTCTACTAGCCCTTTTTTTGTGCGATCAAGTTCGCTTTAAAAGAAGAAGAAAAAAGAGCTACGTGGTTTTCAGAAATGCTGAAAAAGTTGCATACCATAAGATGATGAAGGGAACACGAGGATCCTAAGAAAGCAGATAGCTACTTGAACTATCTCTGACTAATAAGTTTTTGAAAATCTGTGGTTGAAAAAAAGGTGTTGCGGTTCTGAAGTACTTGCCCACACGAGATATAGCGGAGTCCTTGGTGTGAGTGGAAGTGATTCCATGGAGGGACTGGAAGTAAGTCTTGCTCAAGGAGGAGCAGTTTTGTCACTTTTACGTAGACGTTGTATAGATTGGACGAACAACTCGATATGATTGACTAGAGGTATCAAAGATCATATAACTCGGCGTTAACTTGTGTCATCTGAAAATTTGATAGTTGTGATGTAGTTTGGGAAGAAAATCAAGGTTATAAAAGTGAGTAGGGAAAGGTCATGCGCTGATTAATACAGGGCATCTAACGCCTCACAGGCAGAAAAGAAAAACATGATTGATGTTGAAGATGTAGAGCTATTTTTTGTTGGTAATTGACCAGAATATTGATTCTTTGAAACGGATTGATGATGACTTCACTCTGTCCGATTCGGTATTCAGTTGTTTCGATATTCAACTTCATTGAATTTGATTTATCCCTCTTATGTAATATTTCAAATCTCAATTTACAGATGTGCCATTATTATTTATATAAGGTGAACTTGTTATTTGATATAGGAAGTAGTGGATATACAGGCTAACGCAATCTCCATTTTCTCATGAGATACTTTAAACCGGAATACCATTGGATGTGGAGAAGCTAAAACCCTTCACTTAAGAGATCTCATGTTTTCCAGATTTCACTTGATTGATAAATCTATCGAGCATTAAGTTAGAACATTTTTGCAGGATGAAATCAGCTCTCCCGTTCTGAAGTAATTTGAATGGGAGGAATATGATTGTTGATACGGCTTGCCCAGTCTGTGAAGCAGAAAATGAAAGTTTGAATCATGTGTTTCATGATAGCCATTATACTACAGTTTACTGGGCTGTTTCTGGAATTCCTAATATTTTTGTAAAGGCAGATGCTGGTAGTTTATGAGTTATGCAATGGATTTTGCTATCGTGTGAGGAACTCCCCTTGGACGAGTTTGAGTTCAAGTGGTGTCTGTGTTGGATCATGTGCACATGACTACATGATAATGTATACTCAAGCTACTTAGATTTTGTTCGAGATTTAAGGAGGTGCATATGCATTTACTTGGATTAGATCGAGACTTGATTAGATTGAATTGTTAAAATAACTAATGGGCACCGCATGCTACAACTCTAAGTATATTATAAAGTCCAGTTTTTATTCTAAATCATTTGTATAGAACATTTGTCAAGATTGAATGAGAGAATTTCTCTTATTTATTTGTATTTTTTTAATTAAAAAATTCAAAACAATTACATACAATGTAAAGAATCAATTTTAATATGTTACTCCACCAATTTCATGGTTGCTAACCTCAATTATTAATGTGAATATGCAATAAAAAGGAAAGATTTGATTTTATTCTTCATTTTACATTAAAACCGGACATTATACAATGTTCTGTTGGACTCCTCCCTAATTGTGGTGATATAAGATAATAAGAATTTGGCATTACGGCTCATGGTCATTGTTGATCAGTTCGGAGTGCCTATAATATTATTTAGCTAGAAGAATGAAAGCTGAGTCTTAGAAATCGAACTGTAAGCAGCAGTATATATGGTGATGATTGGCAACAGGAATTGGGTTTGGGAACTTGGTGTTCCTTCAAAGATAAAGGTTTTTATTTGAAGAGTCTTGAAAAACTCTCTCCCTGTAAAGGAAAAGGAGTGTGGATATGATGTAGATGATTTGTGTCCCGTTTGTCGTTTAATTCCGGAATCTTTGCTGCATATTTTCAGAAATTAATTGTGACTTTGCAAGAATGTTTTGGGCTCTTTCATTATTGCCATTTTCTATTACTTATTCTAATAGTTCCTCTATTGCAGCATGGATTGAACAAGTTCGTGGTGCTATTAGTAAGGAGGAGTTCGATTATTTTGTCCAAACTCAATGACAGATGAAGAAAATCAAATTGGGAAGTAGTCTACACGGGTTGACGATGCTTATGGTGTTATTTTGATCATTTGCAGAATTTTGATTTATGATTTCAATTCATGTCAAAGATGTATAGTTATAATAGAGTGTACATAAATCAAACTTAATTTCATGCCTGTGATTCGGTCTAGATGAATCTCGGTAGAAGCGTCACTAGGAATAGATTGATCCATAGGTGGTGGTGATCGACACCATGCATCATTATATATGCTATGGCAGATCGATTGTTGATGATGATCGATTACGATATGATGATGGTCCACTGATAATGGTGTTTAATTGATCAAACCTGTTCGACTTAGAATTATGGATGATTATCATTTTGCAGTGGGTTTGTGACATTTTTGTCGAATATGTTCCAATTTTGGGGAGAAATGTTAGTTGTGAAGGACTGAAGGTGAAGGGTCATTTTAGAATCTCACAGTACTATTACTTGGCTCATCTAAAGCTATACTCCCTCCATCTTCGACACTAATCTTAAGATTGAAATTATATAAATAAATTAAAATAGTGTAGAAATAAACAAAGTAAAATATTGAGTACAAAAAGTATGAAATAGAGTGAATAAAATATAAGATAGAGTTAATAAGTAGGAGAAAGATTTCAATTTAATATATGAGAAGTTGAGATTGAGGCTGACCAAACAGACTAGGGAAGTTGATATTTAGACGGGGGTATTTAATTTTAAATGCATATATATATATATATATATATATATATATATATATATATATATATATATATATATATATATATATATATATATATATATATATATATATATATATATATATATACACACTAAAAATGATGGCTTACTTAAAAGACCATACATGACACATAAGCAAAAATCATTTGTGAACTCCTATATATTTTTCTTTAAAAAAAGAGCAAGTCTCCTGAGAGACGGTATTATGGAGACATTAAAAGAGACGGACAACCACTACAGTTATATACAAAAACATTAGAGGTTTTACTAAAAATATCGGTAATATTCATATACATAAAAAATAATATAAAATGTCCACTCATAAAACATTACTGATACTATTAAATATTATACATATTCTTAAGAACATCAATCCGTTATTTATTTTAAGTATGTCGACTATACATATATTATATAGTTTTTATTAAATATCATATAAATTTACAAAAGGAAAAATGTTTTGAACATATATTTGGATTCACCGCGACATGATGAATCCATAGACACCGATTATTATTATTAATTAAATAAATCCTTTTATTCATTAAAATAAAAGTAAATTTATTAAATGTGATAAATTGAAATAATTAAATTTAAAAATAGAGAATTTTTAAATATATAATACTCCTCCATCTATTTAGAAGGAAATTAATAGTTATTCAGATGTAGAGTTATAAATTTTGATTATACGGTTGACCAGAGTCTCATAGGGGTGGTATTGGTGGTGTTGCTAGGGATTGTGAGGGCAATCTTATTGCTTTGCGTCAAATTTTCATGTATTATATAGTTGTTGAAATTGACAGTCAAATTAGCAACTAAATTGGTTCGAGATTTTGAGTGGCAACAAGTAGTAATTGAAGTGATTGTTATATGGTAATTAAAGTGAACATGTATCACTTGAAAATATAAATTTCAATACTCGATAAAGGAATTACAATGCTTCAGGGATAGTGCTGAGCTCATGTAGGCATATATGTTACTATACTGGTATTCTGTCGTTCTACTTTTAAACGGGTCGAATTATATCCAACCCAAATGAAACCTGTCCAAAATAATGATGTTCAGGTCCGAGCCAGACATACTCAAACACGTCCCCCCCCCCCCCCCCCCCCACACACACACATGAAAGCTAGGTTTTTATTCAAAAAGCTAGATATAGCACTTGAATCAAGAATGAATGTGAGAATTTCTAGAATTATTTGTGTAATAAATAATATAAAATAATTACATACAAGGATAAAAACATGCAAAATCAGAAACCTCCTTAATTTCAGTTTTTTTGTTTAATTCGTTTGATTCCATCAGCACGCTAAATATAGTAAATATTATGTACATTTAATAAATGGATCCATTCATATCTCCGTGAAAATGATGTGAACTTTCATCTCCAAAAAACAGTCCATTTATATTTAGATATCAGTTTCAATTTTTTATGCGGCTGAGAACCAAATCTCCACCATCGGCGAAGATGAATAACAATCCAGGATTTCTTCCTCCCACCGTAACATCCGCAAGTCGCACTTCACTGAGCGTCCATCATGTCATCATTAGCGCGTCGCTCTCCACTGCCCTACTATGCAGTTCGCTCAATGTTGGTACAGGTCGTCCGATAGTATCTACATTAGTGCAAAATCATCCATGTTATTTACGTTAAGAAGTGGGTGATTCACATCAAGAGGATTACTCACGGGAATATTACCAGTGGTGCATATTTGATTGAAACATTCTGATCTTATGCGATTATGTATTCTATATCTATGTAAACTATATAGCTAAATTATACTCCCTCCATCCCAGCTTCATCTTCCCGCATTCCATTTTGGTCCGTCCCAACTTCATCTTCCCATCACTTAAATGGAAAATCTTTCTCCTACTTTATACACTATCTCTCCTACTTTATTCACTATCTATCCTACTTTATGCACTATATCTCCTACTTTATCACTATTAATCCTACTTTATTCACTTTTCTCTTAAAACCCGTGCCCGGGGCCACGGGAAGATCAACCCGGGACGGAGGGAGTATCAATCTTCTCTTCTTCTTCTTTTTTTTTCTTTTTTTTTTTTTTTGGTTTATTGTTGCTATCTTATTGTGGGATCGATTGATAATGGATTTTGCGACATGGTACAAATTTATTTTCCAACGATGTCCTTTCACAATAAAATTGATAATCAACCCTTTCCTTACAAATAATCCATTTGGCCATGGAGAAAGCTGGACTTCGTAGTGTCGGGATGCAACAAGTTGTTTACCATTTTGTGGTGTTTCAGAGTTCGATTGATGTCGAACACAAAAATTGTGCAAGCATTTATTGCTCTATAAGGCGTTGAATTAGCTATGGAGAAAGGCTGATCGAAGTTAATCTTGAAGGGAGATTGCTTAGTTGTGATAAAGGCTTTTAATTTACAATTGTTGTGCCTCTCATAATTAAGCCGGAGCTGTTTATGAAGGAATTGAGGTTCTGCTGCATGTTTCTTTTCGAATGGCAAATCGACTATAATAACAAGATAAATCTATTTGAAAACTTAATTTGAATGACAAACCAACTATAAGAATATGATAATTCAAACTTGAAAACTTACTTCGAATGGTAAACTCATCCTTTATAATTGAATAGTTCCACCTCGGGAACTCAACTTCAAGGCAAAATGCAAACAAATATTGGAAGAACTGTATATATATAATTCAAACTTAGTAACTCAATCTGAAGAGTAAACTATTAGCAATGAGATTATTTCAACTAGGAAATTGAATTCAAAGGTTAAACTTTAAGAATGGAATAATTCTTAATCAAGAACTCCATTTGAAGGGAAAAACATCTCAAAAAATGATATAATTTTAACTTGGAAATTCTATTGTAAGGATAAACCATGCTATTTAGAAAATAAAATAAAAATGAGATAATTCTGATTTAGTAACTTAATTTGAACGATAAACATATTCTATGAATGAGATCAGTCAGATTTGAAAACTCTATTAGGAGTGTAAACCACATTATATGGAGAAATACTCTAAAAATGTTATAATTAATCTATTTGATAACTCGATTTGGAGGTAAACAAACTTTAAGATTGTGATAATTACAAACTGGGAATTATATTTGAAAACTAATTACCGTACTATATGTAGAATGTACTTTAATGAAGGGATACTTCCAACTCATTGACTCAATTCAAATGTAAACCGGCGATAATGATAAGATCATTTCAATTTTGGAACTAAATTGGTAGGATAAACTCAACTCTAAGACTGTGATAAGTCTAACTTGGAAACCATCGGTGATGTGGTTTACAAGGAGTCAAGGAGATGTTTAACAATGTTTGGGGTAGTATTATATTTGCATTATTATATTATACTCCGTATTATATTTCATTTGCTTGATTTTTAAAGAATTTTATACCGTGGCATCGCCACGGTTTAGTAAAAATTACATTTTCCCCCGCATGGAGGGAGGCGTGGGCAGATACTCTCTAGGCGGGGAAACTCTCTTCGATCTTCTCTCTAATATCATGATCTCCATGACGGGGATGGTTGATGTTGGCGGGAAAAAGACCATAGCATGTGAAACTATGTTTGTAAAATAATAATATTTGTGTGCGTGGTGGGTGATCCGTAATCACATACCACCACGAGGGTTGTTGGGAACCAACCCTATTGATTGTGTTGTACACTTTTGTATTTTATTTTCGTTCGGATACAATTTCTTTTTAAAACATGAATTCGTTACTAATTAACATGTCAAGTACGATAGGACCTAATATAAAATATATGTTATCAACCCGTTGGGTCCCGAACGGATTAAGGTTGGATCCCATCCCAATCAAAGTATATCATTCATGATGAGTCGTATTTTTATTTGCGATAGTTAGCATAAAAAAGACTCAATGATATAGTATTGGATGAAGAAGGACTGCTCACCGACACCACGACCAACGTTGTTTACAAGTAAGTCTGATTATGTTATTTTCTCGATTAATTTATTTTGTCCTCCCCCTTCTATTTATTATTAAAAGTAAACTATATTGTGGCATCGCCACGAATTAGTACTAGTAAAATCTAGAAACAACATGTTTCCATCTACATAGCTACATAAAATCTGCATCATGGATGATTTCAAATTAAAAGCAATTGCAAATTCTATTTAAAAGTGAACAATATTATACTAGTCGGATGTGTGTGATCCAATTCATGTGTAACCACACCGGCTTAAAGTGTTGGGTCTCGATCATTAGTGTTGGGCTCGTTATACACTATTAATATTACTGGCATTGTTAATTGCACTCTTGACGGGTTGAGCAAAACTGTTACGATCACTCATTTTTATACATGAAGTTAATCTCAAGTACCACAATCCACATCCTATATAGAAAGCTTCGCCCAGTCTTCTTAAAATCATGATTAATTAATTAGACACATACACTTTTGAACCAATCAAAACTCACATTTATGTATGTCCAAATTAAATTCATTTATCAAAACTTTAAAAGTCAAACAAATAAAAATTCATGGAGGAACAAATGTACGCAATTCCTAAAGCTCTGAAATCGTAAGTGCCTAGCATTTCTTGAAATTCAAAGCCATCGTGCTAGCAGGTAGTATAAGGTACATAGGGTATACCTACTCAAAGTTAGATAACAAATTAATTAAGAATGCTTATAGTATATAAGAACTCAATTCCAAGAAACAATTGCAATTTTCACAATGTCTCTTAACCTTTTCTTTGGGCTTGTGTTGAGTGCAATTGTGGTAGCTTCTGCTAATTACGGATATGACACTAATCCAGAATCACAGACAGTACCTCAGATTAACCACAGAGAATTTCTTCCGCCAGTTTTTAGTGTCCAAGGAGTCGTCTACTGCAAATTAGGCCCTAAAGCCTACCCAATTAAGGGTGAGTTAATTTCTCTATAAATTTCAACACATACCTTGTTATTCCGGAATGCCCGTAATTACGGGTATAAGTTTTTTGTTGTTACGCACTTACAAAGTTATACTATGTAACATATGTTGTTTAACCTTGTATTTTATTGGATATTATGGTTTCAATCTAATATAGGTGGGGTGGTACGAATAACATGCCTAGGCGTGGACAAGTACGGCTATGAAATGTCTCCATTCTCCATCCTAACGCGTCCAACAGACGCCAATGGCTACTTCTTGGCTAAGCTCTCGACGAAGGAAGATGATGGTTGCAAAATTTCCGAGTGCAAGGCTTTTCTTCATAGCTCTCCTATCAAGACTTGCAAGTTCGCTACAGATACGAATATGGGAGTAAGTGGTGCACCTCTTTCAGTTTATCGACCATTAGGCTCCAACAATATGAGGCTTTACTCTCTTGGTCCGTTCGTATACGATTCCGTGCCCAAGCCAACCCCGAAGTGGTAGTGATTGATAGTTTGTGTTTAATTGTATATGTGCAAGGGTCGTTACTCAGAGAGCTTAATGTACTCAATTAAAAGTTACCTTTTTATTCTCGAATTATATACTTGATTTTCGAAACGTGATAATTATTTTGATTAAAATATACCCTCTTAATTATTATAAAGTTGCACAAAATCTTATAAAATTAACCCTCCGATCCACGCTCATATTATGTACTTGCGTTATTAGGAGGTATTGTAACTAATTTTGTAAAATTTATGGGATTTGATGTAATTTTGATAATCAGATTGATATATGGTGATAGTTGTGGATAATTGGATGCTTTCTAAACCAATAGAATAACCAATGCGTTTTGCATGTGGCATGATGCTTGAGTTGCAAAACGAGTCGTTGTTTTGTTCTATTCAATGTCATGTCACCTCGCGTGACACGAGATTCATGGGCAATGCGATTTGCATATACACCCTTGTCTATTAACACTTACATTTCTCTAAAAAAAAAAAACGCACTTACATAACTACTAATTCTAACAGCCATCAGCCATGTAGTACTGTGACACACTATTTCGTATCTACCCAAGTGTTTTGGAAGATGTACTATATTAGTATAACTTTAACTCAAGTAAAAGAAAATGATAGAGGCTTGTTTCGAACCCAATTAAAATCAATGTTCATGAGTTAAAGCCAAATTTGACAGTAAGACTAACTTTTAAACAACAACTACAATAAATCAATTTCAACTGTACTAAACAGTTATCTTTATAATTCTATATTTTTAAAGCAAAAGAGAACATCTCTCATCAATATATGAAAATGAAAGCAATTACATCATAATGTCAGGGGGTAAAAAACGAATACTCCATCCTCATCAACGCTAACATTGCAAGATAATGAATGATCTATAGTATTACCTAGTTAAAACTTTTTTGTAAACAATCAAAAACACAACAATCATTTCAAATTTCTAACATTTTTATTGGTTTCAAACTTGCACTAACAAAACAGCTAATATAAAAAGCTCGAATACATTGTTTGGAGGTAAAAAATGATAATAACTTATTATGATTTTGGCTTGAATTTAGAGGGGAACATGAAACGTAAAAAATATTGAAAGATGTATACCATTGAAACTTACAAACTTACTCCCAATAAGAAACATCATTAGAATAAGCCAACCTCAAATCGAATAGATAAGTAGTTTGACTTTCGATTACATATTTTCAGAGTTTCATATATTTCAATTGTATTGAAAATATTAAATGCTCCTGCAGTTTTGTACTTGGTGTTCTTCACACTATAGTTTATACGTTAAAAGAATGTTAACAATAATCTTGTATGTTATTTGCAATACTAATTCCGTCCCGCATAACTTCATACATTTGTCATTTATAGTCGTACCACAGAACTTTATACATTACCAAAAATGAAACTACCCCACACCCAATAAATAATAAACAATTTCAACTTTACACTCAAATTACACATTTTGCCACTAAAAGTACACTTTTTTCCACATTTTCTATATTATATTATTACTTTAACTTTTCGCATAAAACTGCGCGTTAACCCTAATGTATGAAGTTATCCGGAACGAAGGGAGTACCATTTATGTTCCCAAAAATATAGTACTACTCCATCTGTCCTATATTACTTCATACATAAAAAAAAAAAACATTTAGCCGTCTCACACAACTTCATACATTGCCCAAAAAAAATTATCACACAGTCGAACAAACAATAAACAATTTTTACTTTACACACATTTTACAACTAAAATGACAAATTTACCACTTTTTAATCTTTCATCATTTATTTTAATGATTCACTTAAAACTACGTGCCAACTCTGATCTATTAAGTTATCCGGGACAAAGACAGTATTACCAAATGGAAGATTAAAAAAAAAAAAAAAAAAAAAAAAAAAAATGGAAAAGCTAGATGAAAAAGTAAATGAAATTGTCAATAAATTGGATAGTTGAAACCAATTGTTAAACCTTTGCAACTACAACACCCCTTCTATACACTTCATTTTTAATTTTAAAGAAGTATGCATTCCGTTATACAAAACGGACACGTGAGTGTTAGACCACTCACTGTGCACGACCAAAAATTGGTCATATCGCCCAGCGACTTCTCACTGCGACCAAAAACTACCACTGTGGTAGTGGTCGTGGCGTTGGTCGTGAGATTTTTTTATTTTTTAAAAAAAAAAATATTACTTATAATAGTTATATTATTAAGAATATTCAAATTTATAGAAGATTTGAAGTTGAAAATGGTGTTTTTTATTTAAATCGAGCAGCAAAATCGAACAACATAAATCACTAATAAAAATGGTGAATTGTGAGGTGTGAGGAAGTATGTCTTCACTGGTCTCTATTTATAAATCTCGAAAAAATATGACCGTCAGGATATAATTTTTATATTTTTTTAAACTCGAAATAAGAAAAAAATTGAAAAAGAAAATAAGCCCAGCACCAAAATTATAACTCAGCGACTTCCTGAGTTGCGCGGGACCGACCGCTCGCCGCGACCGCCCACAGTGGGGCGGTCCAAGGAGTCACGGAGCAGTAGTGAAGTTTATAATCTAACCAATAAATTAGTAGTCAAACAACCTATTTTAGGAGACTTTGTTAACAATTGTTCCCATAACACAATTTTCAATTTTGACAATATGATTACAAATTTCAATCAACATGTGTTTTGTGAATTGCAAATAGAGAATGGAGTAAAACAAAAGTAGAGAAAAATGGAAATGTGTCCCTTGAAAATAGGAAATAGTGTAATAATACGATCCACCAAATGCTCTCTACCAAACCAAACTTTCTCACTCACTCACACATACACTCCAACAACATTGGTAAACTAATTC
Organism: Plantago major; assembly: GCA_026545765.1. Classification (NCBI taxonomy): domain Eukaryota; kingdom Viridiplantae; phylum Streptophyta; class Magnoliopsida; order Lamiales; family Plantaginaceae; genus Plantago; species Plantago major. Next base: position 29,907,345 of record CM048843.1, read on the forward strand.
CAGAATCACAACACAAAGATGCTGCTCTGAATAAAATAAACAACACAAAAGATTCATCTACCCAATCCTGAGTCAAATAACATAAAACAAAATGGACTTGTCATCAAAGAAGCCATGCAATGATCAACCAAAGAAGAGAATGGTCGCCAAGATTGGCACAGGTGGTAGCGTCGGAGCTGTTATTTTCTTGGGCGGGGCCTTTGCCTTGGCTTCGGCCTTTATAGTCGGCAGGAAAGGCCGGAGCTCCACCGTGGAACGCCCTGAGCCGAAGCTACAGAATGACGAGCCGGATGATGAACCGGATAATGAGTTGGATAAGGAACATGTGCAGATTGTTTTAGATGATAAGGTTTCCAGGTCTGTTTGGTTAAAAATTCGTGACTGTTTGGCTAGCCATTAAAATCGCGTAAACCTGGTTAAAAAAAACTAAAAACACTGATTTTCTTGATTTTAATCGTTAACCAAACAACCAATCTTTTAGTGTTTTTTTGTGTTGTATTTGGTTGATGATCGTGTTTCTGGATTTTGGAGTTGCAGCGATGAAGTGACTAAAGAGATTGTTGAATGTGATCATGTCTCCTTGGTATCTCCTCAGGACTTCAAATCGGTAATTTTCCTTTTGCGTTTTATTCAGATCTGATTGATACAGAGTATAAGTTTGCATCAATACATAATATCCATATGGATGTCTGGATGTCTAACAGTTTTACAAACTCTAGAACCAGAATTTAGACCACTAAGTATACGTTGGAATCGGTGTTTGGATAGAGAATGGACTAGCATTGTGTTCTGATTTCAAAGCTTAGATGTGAGTGAAGTAGTGACAAAATGGCCTAGTTTGATGTAGTCTAGTTTAGTTAGTACACTTGAAATCCATTTCATACTTACATGGATTTTAGCAATTTTTTTGTGTGTTTGATTTTGGAGTTCAAAGAATGTTATTTAGACAATACTATGAATGTTGTGTTGAACTGATATATTTCTTCAGGATGCCATTGATGTTGAGGAACCTAGTGAGAAGACCTTTGTGTTCATTAGTCCCAATGGACAGGAAAAGAGATCCTTTTCTGATGGCTCTGTTGTCAAAACAGAGAGTTCTGATTTCTTGGATGATCAGAAATTACCATCTGAGCCAGGAAATGCGATAGCCGAAAAGTTCAGTGATGAGATTTTAAATGAAAGGGAGGATACTGATAATGGTACAAGAGATGGAGAACATAATGATGATGGCAAAATTGAGCAGATGAGTTGTGAAGAGGCTGCTGAGATAACTGAAATGTCGCCTAGAAGTGGAGGAAGTATGGAGGTTTGCTGTGATGAAGACTGTGACGAAGAGTCAAGTGTGTTAACAGAAGTTCATAAAGCTCTTCAGGAATTATGTGATGAAATGTTGGAGGAGAATAATGTAGGAGCGGAAGCGAACGTTAATGGAGACATAGGGGACGTGAAATGTGAGACAATTGACGAAAAGGAGTCTGATTTGGTTGCATATGAGGAAGCTAATCAAGATGAAGAAGGTGAGGTGACAACAGCAATGGCTAGTGCCTCGGAGGGAGTCCATATTGATCGATCGGAGGCCATAAATGACCTATCTAAGGAAGTGAACTTTGAAGATACAATGGAAACCAATTATTCTGATAGCCACGTCGGAGATGTGGAAGAAACTCTCCAGCCCATGATTGACAGTCGTGCTAGTGAAAGCAACAATGTCGAAAATGACAAGAGCTTGAGAGAAGTGATTTCTGGCAGTGAAGAAGTAACTCAAGAGAATAACAGTGATGAGGAAGGCCTTAAAGATCATGTTGATGAAGATATTGCTAAAGAACAGAAGAACGAAACATGCAAGGTAGCAGGACTGGTAGATGAAGCTGATCATATGTTCCCACAATATGGCCTGCATACAGAACCGAATCAGGATGAGTGCAGTTACAAAAACAAAGAAGAAAATGCCACACCAGAAAATCCAGATCTTGGAGATCATGACAAGAATGTCGACATTTTGCCTATGCCAGTGCCTGAGAAAGAAATGATTTCCGCTGAAGGCTTTAAAGTTGAGACAGATGAGGATGCTGAATTAAAGGTCAATGACAAGGAAACCATCTCTGAACCGGCTGTTTGTCAGCAAAAAGACTGTTATGATGGTGTGGAGCAAACCATAGAAGAGGAAGCTGAGGCAGAATCTACTAATGTGACGATGGAAAAGAGTGAAGACGAAGAAATGGGTGATGAAGTTAACAAAATGGAAACTGATGATGATGAAGTGGACGAAATAGATTCATCTGAACTAGAAGAGAGCTCCATAGAAACACGAGATTCTTCAACAGAATCCAACACAGAGCACGTCTGGCCAGCAGATTCATTGCAGACAATGGACCAGGAAGTGGATCGCAAGACATTGGAGGATAAAATTATCGCTGGTCTCAAGAATAGATCCAATGAAATCAAGGAAGAAAGAGATTCTGTAGACAGCCAACAGATAAAGGGGATCAATATTTACAAATCCACTAAGAATTCAATCAAGAAGTACGTCATGGAGTTGACAACGGTCATGGATCACCCTGGAAATGTGAAGGTGCGGATGATGTTGATTGTAACGCTTTCTTTACTAACATCATACATGTGCTCCCGGTTATTTGACTGCTCCTTTGTCAAGCTCTCCCTCGTTATGTTCTTCACCATGGCTCTTTCCAGAATCCGCAGCTATTGAACAGACAGCGTCAGCTTCAAAGAATAGAACCTATACGCTATTAGCTTCCTCCATGTGTTCTGAGAATTTTGATCTTGTAATGAGTGTTACTTTCGTTTGATGTACTGTAATGACCATACGCCTTTAGCATTAGTGATTTATGTCTAGTCAATGGAATAAGAGGAGAGGAAAACAAAGAAAACCTGGGTTTCATGTATTTGTTGTTGAAGAACCAAACCTACACGCTATTGGCATCGCGTGATGAAACACAACTTGATACTATGATCTGTTTCTTTATTTTACCTGGAATATTTCAGATGCAGGTGCTTTCAGGAGATCATTAACAGCCAGATGAAAAACCTAGAAGACCCATAGTTCCAGGGTCCACAGTTTTTACGCGATACCTGTATATGAGGTCAGGAAACAGAAGCACATTCGGCTGAACATCAGCCCTGATATGCTGCAGGGTTTTTGAAACAACAAACCTCCGAAAAACAACTTGATGGACTTCAAGCATGCGAAATTTAGAATGAACTATAAACATAATACTGTGGTCTGTGTAACGCCACAAATTTATGTAATTCCCAATTTACATGTATACCGCATTTCTATTATGGTGCTTCTGCCCTAAAGTCTAAGTATACAGGAGGCACACTGATTCATTGACTTGCTAGTTGCTACTAGCATTTGCCGATGATTTTTTTTGTTTATCAGTATCAAAAGAATTGCTCAGACCGAAAAATGAATTCCCAAAAAGAAGAAAAGAAAAACTCTATTCTCTGGAGGCAAAATTTTATCCCAGCCATTTATAGCAGCTGAGCAAACTATCTAATTAACACTCGAGGTAGTTTTCCTTCGAGCTCCGCCAGCTGCACCCAGTTGACCATCCCAGGACACCGAGTATCATATCCACTTTTGAGCATGCATTTGTCTGCAATATACAAAAATGCATTTTGCATCAGTTGATGAATATGAGAGCGCTTCGGGCAATTTATGGAGGAGAATCCTTACCAAATTATGTGCGCTAGCTTCAACATGAAACAGCATGACACACATTCCTCTCTTTCGATCTACTTCAGCCTGCCAACATGCAATTGAATTATAAAACAATCCATTTCAAGTAAAACTCAAACTTAGATACACTTTATCAGAGTCAACTCACAGCACAAGAACAGATGGTAATATCTGCAGCTGCCAGTGCTGACGTGATATCTGCCATCATTCCTGAAAGTTGATGAAACAAACATAAACTTGGTGATCATTTGAAAAGTGAAAACATATTAAAATAATTTCTAGAATATTGGAGTACTAACTAGTAACTATTACTATTCTCATCTTGATAAAATGATTGCCTATCAGATTTTGAAAACCCAGGGTGGAATTTGAAATGGAATGACAGGAATATTCCCAGGACAAAATGACCCACATACACAATTTAGAATCAGCATGTGTCGAGCATCCCAATTTCGTAAAGATATACCTTTACGGTCTATGCAGACTATGGACAGCCACTGGATAGAATTTCCTTCAAGGTCGTGCCAAGATGTAACTTTGCTGGATTGCCAGCTCTCTAAGCCAGGTAACACATCCCTGTACACAGGCATGTTAGCTCTTATCATTTTGGCAACACCATTTCCTTGTGATAGTGTCTCCCCATTAACTTTCAAGGTCACATGCTGCATACTCTTGTTATGATTTCCATTAACCTTTGGAATCTGAATGCTACCATTATCAAATTGAATTATGTCTTTGCAGCTTTTTGTGTTAAAAGATGTCATTTGTGTGACACTCTTAAAAAAATTCTCCCATGGCTGTTTCGCACCCTTAAAGTGATTTACTTCCACTTGACTGTCCTCTTCAACTTCAGTAGCAAATTCCTTCACTGAATCTGCAGTGATTTCTGTTGCTGACAGTTCCGCTTGCTGCCTCAGAAACTGAAACGATATGTCTCGAGTAAGCACCCTTTGGAAACTATACTATATTGGGCAGGTGTTTAAGCTTTGCGTGTGAGAGAGAGAGAGATACAAGTTTCAGGATAAACTTACTTTCATTATCTTGTGCCGGGCACTGCGTGTTTTTGCATGCTGCAGCCACTGCTTATGTTTCTGGAAGGCAGATTTAGAAGAGAGGCCCTGAAAGAGAAATCATCACTTACATGAAGACCTCATATAATGAACTTTAGTACAAAACGCTAAAATATGGGACTTCAAACAGATGTGTATGTTGCAGAATCTAGAACGATACAGGTAAATGCAGCTCTTTGATTTAGTAAGAGCATAGAATCAACAATTCCTTATCAAGTGTGGATTTTGATGGGTATATTTAGATATTAGTTTTCTTGACTCAGACATACTGAAAACTGATAATAATTTTTATCTTGTGTTACATTTGTTAAGTATATTTATTGATGAACTTACCCCAACAAGACAAAACTGTAAGAGATCATAGTCAAACAACTGTTCAGGATATATTAACTTAAATTCTGGAAGAAGTAAATCCATGCTAACATAAAAAATGAGATAAATAGTGATATCCCGGTCTAACTACGTCGAACCACTGGGAGTAATAATCATAATAAACTCATCTGATAGGATGCCTGACACATGATTGTCCAAGTCTCAGATCTATGCTTCTAAAAAAAATGGGGAAAAAAAAAATCTGGCAAATGAAAATTTGCAGCCGAATAGGCTTCACATGATCTTCCATAATATACAAAATGGACAATGATGGTGTGATGTGACTGAATGGATAACGATGTGAACTGAAACAGTTAAAGGACTAACATCATAGGTTATAATTTCCACAACTTCAGCATTTGCAAGCACATGCATTGGAGAGACACCATTGCCATTGACCTGAAAACACAAATATTGCAACATTGACGCAAGACTCTAAGATTTAGAGTATATATGTACTGAAAACCATATCACAAGGAAAACCTTAGCAGCCACCATCTTGTTGCCAATATCAGTGTGAATCATATACGCATAATCAACGATAGTTGCCCCCTGTGGCAGATTTTTAATCTGTAGGCAGTATCTCAGAGGTTAGAATAAAATATGCACAAAGCAGAATTCATTTTCAAGCAATGTTGACCATAGTTTTATTACCTCTCCCCTGGGTGTAAAAACAAAGACACGGCTTCCTAGTAGATCCCTGGTTATAGTATCAACAAACTCCCTAGAGCTCATGTTTCCAACAAACTCCTCTTGCCATTCCCGTATTGCGTTGAGCCAGCCTATCTGAAGGGAACAGAAGATTCACCACATAATTATTTTTCCAAGCATGATGACTTGAGATAGCCTTAAAGTAAAATTTACAAACATTTCAACAGACCAGAGCAAGATTGTGGATGGAAATGCAGGTAAACGGGGCTAACTTGTTAATTTTTCACATTTTACAACATCATTATTTGATTGTATAGATAATTTTTAAGATTGAAAGATAAAATAGGGGATTGATCAACATATTAGGAGTGAAAACTTAATAACATATCATGTCCTCTATTAAATTTCATTAAAAAGTACTTGGGGCATAACAAATACACATGAGACAATGAAAAAAGAAAAAAGAAATACTCTACCCTGAGTGCAACATTGGCATTGTTAAGGCACACTAGCTTCCCACCGGAGCTTCTACTATATGGCGTGCTACGTCCAATCAAGCCATTTACAAAAAACTTCCCACTATAATGTGTAGCAATCCCCCTATCCGCAATCAGATCCATCTCTTCAGTCCTTATCTATTCCAATCAAACATAAAATAACAATGAACAAGATTATCGCCTACAACAGGCAGCTGTTGCTCTGATTAACCAACAAAATTTACTGCCTAGAGTTGTTATATAAAAGAAAACACAAGGAAACATGAGGATAGAGAAAATGCAATGACACACCTGTACGTCCAACCTAAACATGCTCTCGTAAAGAAAGGGAATAACTGTGGTATGAAGACTCTGATAACCATTAGGTTTTGGAGTTGCAATATAATCCTTCATCTGTCTCCAAAAAAATGAAAATAAGGGCAGAAACAACCATATGCTAATATTAATTCCTTATTTGAGCATCTAGGCCACATGCATGGCCGGGGGTGATTATGACACAAAATCTCAGAATATCAGTATAAAAAGCAACTATATAAACAGGACATACTGCTCGAGGGATTGGGGTCCAGATTCCATGAACCAGACCAAGCACATGATAGCATATCTGAAAAATAAACTTAGGTCAGACTAAATACACTCAACTGAGAGCACAGGTCATGTTTAGAGTTGTAACCAGATAAAAGTTTACCTGTTGAGCGTTACATAAAGGACCGACTCCAACGCATGGCTTCGGTTTTATGATAATACGAAGCTGGAATCAAGAACTGTTTGGGTGAGAAATATATAAACAAAGGCAAATAGACATCCGTACAGAAATGTCAATTACAAACCTGTGCAATCTGGTTAACCTCAGCTATCGAGCTTTTGGATTTAATAACAGCTTTATGAATGCTGAATGTAGCACAACAACAAAAACAAGTTACTAAAAAAGTTTTCGTTCAAGATCAGATAAAGATAAAGAATAATGAGATCAACAAAAATTAGACTCCTGCGACCATATCTAGCATTAAGGTTGAGTAATTCAACGTTGGACATTAATTATAGCACCAAAGCAGAACAAAGATATATGTGGATGGGATAGTCGTATACTCGAGTATTAGTTACCTGTACGGTTCCTTGAATACAGGCCGAACTTCAGTTTTCACAGTCACAAGGTCCAAGAATTGATCATCCTCAATTCTCTTCACCAAAATATTGTTAGCCTAATAGAATGAACAAAAAATAGAAAGTTGATCAGCACGATACCCAATTATAATACACACAAGCATGGAATAGTAAGTTTCTTGCAGCACAGCAGCACTGCCTGCTCAGTTCTGTCATCTAAATAGATGCCTGATATTGTTGCTTGTAACCAAAGTGCTTTTGTGAAAGGTAGAGATATCTTTCAATACATTTTTCTTGCTCAGGAACTTGTTAGAGGGTACAATAGAAGAAACATTTCTCCTCGGTGTATGCTGAAAATTGACTTGCAAAAAGCCTATGACACTATTAGTTGGCAGTTTTTGAATGATGTTTTACCAGGTCTTGGCTTTGATATAAGTTTTGTTAAGCTGGTTATGCTTTGTGTTACTTCTTCTAGATTTTCCTTTTGCATTAATGGTTCCTTGGAAGGTAATATGGAGGGTAAGCAGGGTCTGCGGCAGGGTGATCCTCTTTCTCCTTACCTTTTTGTTTTTTTGCATGGATTACTTGGCTCGATTGTTCAATGCTAGGATTTCTACTTCTCATTTGTTTAAATTTCATCCTAAATACAAAAAGTTGGATCTTTGTCATATGACTTTTGCAGATGATTTACTTCTATTTTGTAGAGGTGATGCTAATTCAATTTCTGTACTTAAGCAGGTGGTTGATGAATTTTCAGCAGTTTCTGGATTGAAAATTAATGAGGGGAAATGTTATCTATTGTGCAGGAATAAGTGAGGCAGTGAAATTGTCAATCAAGCAGATTTGGGATTTTAAGGAGGGTACTTTTCCAGTAAGATACCTTGGCATCCCTCTCAGCCCAAGGAAGTTAAGGGTCTGTGAATATGATCCACTTATTCAAAAAATGGTTCAGAGAATCCATAGTTGGCAAGGCAGACAATTGAGCTATGCAGGTCGGCTACAATTGGTCAAGTCTGTTCTACTCAGCATTCAGAATTTCTGGTCGCATGTTTTTCCTTTCCCTGTTACTGTTGCACAGAAGATTACAAAAGTGTGCAGGTCTTATCTTTGGTCAGGTGATGATACTGACCATAGGTGTCCTGTAGCATGGCAGTCAGTTTGTCAACCATTCCAGGCAGGAGGTTTACAAATTAAAGAAGTATTAGGTTGGAATAAATCTGTGTTGGGATCTCAATTCTTATCTTTTGGCAATACTACTGGGAAGCTGACTTTGTGGCAGAAGTGGGTGGTTTGCGACAAACTGAAGACTGAGAGTATTTGGACTATTCATGCTAAAGCTAGTGATTCTCCTTGGTGGAAAAGTCTCCTTAAAATCAGAGATGATATCGTGAGGATGGATGCTTCTATTCAGAATAATCCTTTGGATGCTGTGGGTATTAAGAACATCAGGTATCGTCCGTATTTGTTCTATTGTCCTACCTTCCCGGAGGTGTCTTGGTGGGAACAGGTTTGTAATTCTTTCTTCTCCTAGAGTCTCTTTCATTAATTGGCTAGCTGTTCAGAATAGAGTAGCTACTAAAGATACGATTTGTAGATTTCTTCAATTGGCTGATAAGAATTGTTGTTTATGTGGAACTGCGCCTGAGTCTATTTCTCATCTCTTTTTCCATTGTCATGTGGCTAAGTAATTACTTTACATTGTTATGAAAGCTATGGGAGTTTTTGTCTCTTGTTTGGATCTAGGCTGGTGGATTTCCTGCTTTGCTATATGTCCTCCAAGAAACAACCGATGGTTTTTCAGGCTAGAGCAGCTGCCATTGGAGAGGTAATCAGTGGTCCGTGGCGGATCCGAAATGAAAAGAATTTCCAGAATTCAGTGCCCAATATCACAGGTTTGTGTAAGGTAATAGCTTCAAATCTTCTTTCTACTTTTCGAGGCAAGAAACGACTACCTGATAATCGGTTTTCTAGAAGTATTATTAGTAGACTGAGTGCTATTTAGTTGGGTGCTGTATGGATCTAATCCTTTGGTCTAGCCTTCTGGTTTGTGGTTTTCTGTTGTGTTTCCAGGTTTCCAGATGTCTGTGAACTCTGGAGAACTTTACCAATCATTGTTTGAAACAGTTGGGTAACTTCTCTCCCCTTGTGACTTGTCTTCATTCCCCCATCGAGAGTCTGATCAATGCTGGAAGACTAATGGCATTGAGAGCGCATTTGCTACATTTTCCGGATCTGGTGATTGGTCACAGGTTGTACCTGGAGCCATGTGAAGAGGATCGGGATTACCTTTAGAATTGTTTCTGGAGCTAGACTAGACATGAACTTTTTGACATTTTTGTCTCCTTTCGAAGTGTAAATTGTTTGAGTGTTGGTTTGTTTCTCTCTAGCTTGTAGCAGGTGTTTAGTACATAGAGTATATCACAGTATTTGTCTGGAGTCTTTCTTGTACTTAGCTTGCCTTTAGGCATTGATTGTGTACATTTGTTGTCGGCTTTTTACAAAGTCGATTGTACTTCCAATTGGGGTATACCCCTCTTATCTGTGTACTACTCTCGTTTGGGCTTCTATAAATTTAACTTTGTGCCAAAAAAAAAAAAAAAAAAAACTAGAATCATCAAATTACCTCTTTGAGATCTTTTTCATGTTTTTTATGAAGTTCTGCAAGTCTGTTCCTGATCTTAGCATGATCTTCAGGATTTGTGTACATAAATGCCAAATTTTCAAGTTCCGACTGCAAATTAAGTTGTAAAATGAGTAACCTGAAACTTTCAGCTAAGAATGTCGCCATAAACATGATGTAATAGGAAGGCTAATGCAATTATAGAGTGGGACTTTCATGTGCATGAAAAGGACAAATAATCATCGTATGTATGTCTTGAGGAACTGGAGATTCAGGGAAGATAAACAAGGATTGAAGTATAGAGTCTGAGAAACATACAAATAAAAAAGAACAAGCACAACACAACTCCTAGATTTCATGTCATACCAAACCACACTATAGTTTTGGAAATTGAACTGTTGGTTTAGTTTTGAGCTACATTAAGCAGCTACAAATGGGCAAGTCATCATTGGCTGATTGACGATCTCTAATACAGGCAGTCACATCTGTCACTTTTAATGAGTTTGACGAACTAATTCCTTAAATATATGTAAATGTAAAAAAAAAACAAAAAAGGAATTCCTTGAAAGGAGGAAATGAGTTTGATGACCTCCAATACAGGCAATCACATAGAAAATAAGAGAATGTAAAAAAAAAAAAAAAAAAAAAAAATTAGTCAAATGCAAAGAGAGATGTGACAGATTCAAGAAACTTCCTATCTTTGTACTCTAGTATGCAGTGATTCAGGTCTAATAAGGAGAGAAATCATAACTAACTCGTAATGTCCAAAAATAAAATACTTCCTTACAATTGAACGATTGGGCACAACTTGTATTTTGCTCACCATAAATGACACCAGACAAGAAAGGATAAGGAAATAAATATTTAAGTCAAACAAAACCATATCAAGACAAACTTTAGCCACTAAAGTATGCAAAGTTGCAAACATGATCTCAAGGATCTAAAGAGAAATGCAAAACGATATGCATCGTAAAAGGTACAATACGGAAAACAGGATGAAAATTCAGGATCCAGTTTCGAGATGGTACTTCATATGATTCAATAACTGAATGTTTGGTCGACGGGAACTGGATATCCAGACGTCGCAGATTTGCAGAATACTTGAAGATGATGGCTTACCTTGATCTGATAAATTCCAAGCAATTTTGCGAGAGGAGCAAAAACCTCAAGTGTCTCCATAGCTATGCTGGCCTGTACATGGTTGTTAAAAATAAGAATTAAGGCAACCTAGAGACTGGCATAAACAGATAAAAATAAACAGACCTGCTTGTGAGGAGGCATGTGTGCAAGAGTCCTCATGTTATGCAGTCTGTCAGCCAATTTGACAATTATTACACGAACCTGAAACATAACTTTTATCATTAGAAGTTCTAATAAAATGTTTAAATCATGCTACGTTCATTACAGATATACTGTAAATCACCTCCTCGGTCATGGCAAGAAACATTTGACGGAGATCATCTGCTTTAACATCCTGAACGGAATGATTATCATCCTTTGCCTTTAGTTTCCCAAGTTTCGATACCTGGATTATCGTTAAAAGCACATTTGGCATCAGCTGATAACTATGATTTCGGCTGGGTGGGTGTTCGGGGGTTGGGACTTGGGACACTTCGTAAAGAATTAAGCTCCAAAACTACCTTTGTCTCCCCTTCAACGATCTGACGTACTGTGGTACCAAACTCTTCCTCTATCCTTTCAAAAGTCACAACATTTGTATCTTCTACTGTGTCATGCAACAAACCAGCAGCTACAGACTCCCAATCCACTTCCTGAATGACAGGAGTAAGAGTTGTGTAAAAAAAAAAAAGCATATAATAAAGAAACCCATATACATTAATACTATATTATTTGGTAATGAACAAATAAAGTGTATAACTCACAAGTTCACCGAGAATTTGAGCAACTGCAACTGGATGAATTATGAAGGGTTCCCCACTGCGCCTTTTTTGACCATCATGTGCCTCAAATGCCAACTTTAAAACATGACAGAAAAAAATATAAAAGCGCAGATACACAGTCAGTTTGTAACATTTGCCGACTAGTTAGTAACTTAGTATAAACATGTAATTTAATAGGAAAATGACTAACACGCAGCCTCAACAACAAAAGATCGCATTTGAAGCACCAAATGTCAAGGAGATTTTATATACTCACATTTAAGGCTCTATGGACCAAGTCCATTTCTTTCGGAGAAAGATATGAAATACTAGGTTTCAGATCCTGCGAGAAACAATATGCAATAAATTTATAATTCAGCCCATCATAACTAAACGCTTCAGCCTTCAGATATGTAAACACCAATTGGTGCAGAGAAAATTATACTGCACGTGCTAGTTAATAAACCTGTAGACTATCTGTCAATCTCTATCTTTCCTGTTGTTTAGCATGACACTCACCCTTACCCTTGTACAATTCTTAAAAAGCATCATTTTTATTCTGATTTCTACATTAAAGCTAGCATCTATAGCATAGTATGTATATACTGAATTAAGGAGACCTGCCTCTTTCGCGAAATGTATTTTTATTTCGTAAACTAGTTTACCAAGTATTTTCTATTCACATACCTCCCACAAGCTGCCGGGAGAGACCTCATCAAATTCTAAGGAAGAAGATGAAGAACAACACAACTTCTGTTCGCTGTGAGGAAAAGATGAAACCCCTGAGAACATGTCCTTCCGCGGCATAGGATGACCTGAGGCCTCTAAAAAGTACCATCTTCTATCATTATGAGCTTCACATCTCTGCCATTGATCATCAAATGGCTAAAATTAGGGATGGCCAAAACCGTACCTCAATGACATGTAAATAACATGAAGGAACGCTATAGTCCACCAACGTGTTTTCACCAGCCTTTGATATAGAAATCTAAATGCATTCATTGCAGTAATTTATTGCCCAAAATCACTGCAACCATGTCATAAAGAAACAAACAAACCAACTGAGCCTTTTATCCCATTAATAATTTGGGTAGGCTACATGAACCAGTAAAAGAGCCACATCATGTCACGTGCAACAATTAATCTTCTCCACGTGCATCTCTACTTTCTCATAAGGAAGAGAGGTGAATAAAAATATCGCCTAACATAAAATGAAAGACTATATGTTCACAACAAACCGTTGATTGTGCATTAAAATTCTTTCACAGGGACAATTTAACATTTCATCTCCGCATATTTAAATTTCTACCAAGGCAAATGCCAAAATCATTGACTATCTTTCTATCTTGATTCTTGGCATACTATGATTTTTACTATACACACTATCTGCCTGCAACACTTTCAATTCATCGAAATTGGCAAATGGAATAGGAAACAATAACCTAAATTGTAGCCGTAAGAAATATATCAGCCGATAAGGCGAAAACCAAGACCCTTGCAATAGATAACAGATTATTAGAACACCTGAACACAGTAAACTCACAAATGCAACGCGATTCCTTCTGAAAATTGGCTCTCCCGCATGAGCAGTGCTGGCGAGAAATCCACTCAACACTCTCGTAGCTCTCGAAGGACAAGAGAGTGTGCTGCAATCATACTTGCTACTCACATCTCCTTTCCAAACCTTACACGCGTTCACGCATTCTACAGACACTGCCAAACGCAAAATTCAGGAACTCAATCAATTACAGAAAAACAAAGCTCAATCGGAAAAATGAATAAAAAAACTCAACCAATCAACTCAACTGAAATAGAAGACAAAAAGGTATGATGAAAGCAGTAGAGTAGTAAATGCACCTGACATAGAAGAAGCAGAAGCCATTTGCTAATAATCGGGAGCATCGGTGAGAAACCTGTACATTGAAACACACGCTAAGCAAGAGCTTGTTCAGAAAACCGATGATTCATGAGCTGAATTAGGTAACTGGTAGAGAGAAATCGAAAATTCTCAGCGAGAATTAGAGAGGATTTAGATTGAACGAAGAAGGTAAGTGAAATGAAAGAATAAGATAATCTAGAGAGAGAAAGCGAGCGAGCGATATAGGAGTACTAAATTATAATGGAGTTTTAGTCGAGGCCACAAAAATTCCGTTTCATAGATATGATATGATGATGATATTCTTTTTGTGTGCTTTTACTATATATATATATATATATATCTGATTATTATGATTTTTAACTATACTATTACTGGTGCCATTTGTGCGTTTTTCATTTACTATTATAATAACTTTGATCAAAATTTAGGGATTTTGTTTGTCTTTGACGTCAAATGACGACATTGTTACGCTTTAATTCTTACCCAAATAAAACAATACCAATTTTTACGTGGGCCTCTAAATTCAATCCATTTATTTTCCTTATTTGACCAAAAAAAATTAACTACTCCAATTACGGATATCGGATAATCAATTTTCTCGGTAAGTTATACTTACGTACATAAATAGTAAAGGCAAATTTGATTTTAGGTAGGGGTGGACCCACCTTAGAACAAGGTGTAGCACGATTTGTACATTAATTTATTTATTTTTTTTATTTTTTTTTAGAATAACAGGTTTCATCAATAGAACCAAAGTGGAGCAGAGCTCAGTACAAGAAATATTCATCAAGGATTACAATAATTCTCAAAACAGCCAAGCAGCACAAACAAAGATACAGCTTAAGCATGCCTAGGTGACTTCGCAAAAGTTGAAAGGAAGGGACAAGTATCCAAACCAGAACAAGACCTATATAGTCACGTGCAACAACAGAGATCCCAGCTCTTCCAGGTGATCTCAGGCACCTCAGCAATTGGTTGGTTAATCTCTGCGTTTCCTGCCATTTCGATTACTGCTAAGTTATGTCTCCTGAGCTGACGAATGTGTCTATCGATCTCGTTCATTGGGGGTTGCAAAGGTGTTCCTTGTGATCTCCTGCCAAGCATAAACCTGTAATGGAGTCTACACAATAAAAAAAACCTCGAAGTACCTTAGTTTCTGTTAGTGTAAAAAACAACAGGCTGAAAAACAAACAAATAAAAATTCGCAATCAACCGCTACAATAGGAATTGACTCCCCGGCAGCGGCGCCAAATTTGATATGCTCAAATTACTACTTAGGAAACAAGTAGAAAGCAGTTGCTGTAAATAGACAATACTAACCACAAGGTCATTCGCTAAGGAATCAATTAGGCTATCGCAACGATTGAAAACAAACAGTTACTTGCGAAACAATGTTGATTTGTTTGAATTCGAGTACTTCTTAAAACTAGAAAACAGAAATTAACAATGTAGTTGTTTGTAAGAATGAGGTAGGAGGAACACAATAGTTACGATCAAGCAATGCTAATTCGCTCTAGGGATACGTTCATACTGTCACCTGCGGTACGTAAAACTATCAATTCAACCTTTACCAAACGAGTTTGAAGATATTTGAACTAGAGTAATCGTGGGTCGTAAATCCACGATCCTTAACCAAAACGGTTTAGAGAATCTTTGAACGAGAGTATTGAATTGAAGGGTTTTTACGAAGATCTTTGAACGAGCCTAACCTATATGAACGATTTCGAACCCTAGAAGTGAATATGCAAAGCTATTATGCAACTACCATGTTCGGAGTGATTTAGATACTCATAATCGAAGCAAGGATGAAAGAATACAAGATATTGCTCATGGTTAAAACAAACAGAATGATAATCGCATGCAAGCTCAAACAATTCGAGAAATAGAGTAAGAACGAATTGAATAAGATAAAACAATAGAGATTTGCCACAGTAATCAGGGATTCGATATCAATCCTTCGATGAATAATAAAAAATCAAGCTCCAAATTGTTATCAATGTCAAAGTATGGATGTGTGGAGCATTTTCTATCAACTAGGTTTAGATCTAGGGCAAAGTGTGTTTTTGACAATCGAATGAATGTCTAAAAACAAAAACGTCTGACTTCTTCTAACTAAAATCGTAGAAAAACGGAAAAGAAGAAACTGGCGTCGCCAGTAATCAAAACTGGTGTCGCCAGTTTGGGCCAAAACCAAACAGAAAGTTACTGGCGTCGCCATTTCTTCTGGAATGACTGTTTTGCCCTTTTGACGCCTTTTGACCCTAATTCTTGGTATTTTGGCCTTCCCGCTCCACTTCTAGCATCCATACGAGGCATTGGAACTCCATATCTTGTAGATGCATATAAAATACACCATTTTGCCTTCAATTAGCACGGTTTGGCCAAATACCTACGAAACACACAAAGAACAAAACAAGTAAAAATACCCTAGGAAGACTAATAAAACTATACTCAAGGATGACAAAAAGGCGGTAAAAAGGACCAAATGAGATGGTATAAAACCGACTCATCAAAATCCGTCGTTGAGGATTTAATGACGGATCACTTGCTTGTAGCGACGGATCTATCCATCGTTATACGCCTGTTTTTTTGCAGTGCTTGGAATACCTTGCAAGACAGATTTGATTAAAACTTCTTTGCCAGCTTTAGCCAGGAATTTTCCATCAAAAGATTTGGTCTTTTTCCACACTTTTTCTCTTAACCAACCAAAGACTTCCCTTTTGTTCTTACCCATAGAGGTAGGGAGACCCAAATATTTCTCGTGTTTGTTAACCACACGAACATTCATAATTTGTTAGATGCTATTTTTTACAACAGAATTTACATTGCGACTAAAAACAACATCAGACTTTTCCAAACTGACCTCTTGGCCCGAGCCACGACTATGAATATTTAAAATGTTAGTAATGGTTGTAGCCTCCTCATTACTAGCGTCACAGAAAATCATGGTATCATCGGCAAAAACGAGGTGAGAAACAGAAGGTGCACTGCTGCTCACCTTCACCCCCTTAAGGTCGCCTCTACCCACAACACCGTCAAACAAGGAACACAAGACAACAAGAAGAGAAAAGGGGAAATAGGATCGCCTTGGCGAATACCCCGCTCAGGACTGAAATGACCAAACTGATTCCCGGTAAAATTTGTATTATGCTTTAGTTAATATTTAAGGTTAAGGAATTCAATAAAATGTTGTAGCTCAGTTGAAATGAAAATCTACTTTGAAATACTTTTGTCAGGGCTGGATTCCATGTAACTCCATTTCTTTTTGCTTTTTTTTTTTTTAATCTTCATTCTTTATCTTGGTTTACTTTTTGTTTCTACTTCTGAACCTAATACCTATTTTTATTTCTTTTTCTTTTTTACTTGTTTTTCTTGCTTAAGTTACTGTTAACTTATTTTTAAATTACACCAAAACCTTTCAAAAAACTTTTACTTGCCACCAGAACCTTTCTATATGATAATTATTATTATTTTTTTTTTGAAAATTTTAAAATTTTATTCCAACCAAAAGAACACCAGAAGTGTTCCGGAAAATAAGGATTACAATGCGAGTCACAAACCAACAACGTCACTTTACTCTACAACCAGAGAAGCTAAACAACAAACCATCATATCCCATATAATTATTGTTGTTATTGTCGTCATCGTTATTGTTATTATAGTTGTTATTGTTATTATTATGCATTGAACTTAATCCCAAAATAAATATCACTTGAGATAATATTAACGAGCATCTATTATACTTATAAGAGAATGATCTATCAACTCTTATCACTCACTCCATAAACATGATACACTAGTGTATTTTGTCTACCAAACACACTTTCTTCCTTTGTTTGCTAAATATAAAAATAATTTTCTTTTATGATAAATATAACAATAAGATACTGCATAATTATCTGGAGAATGTAAAATTCCAGAGTACACGGATAAAAAATGACAAAACTTATTAGTACATTAATTGTACATATATTTTCTTCTATCTATAATATTAAGCGTTCGAACTCTATTAACATTCCATCCCTCTTAGTTGCTTCAATAAAATTACAAAAAAGAAGGCACCAAAAATATATGCTCGTTCCACATATATTAGTAGTTTTGTGTCATTTTTTAGATCCAAACGCAAGAAGATACACAATTGACAGAGGCACATATGCAGTGCCTTAAATCTCTACACTGAACCAACAAATTCTATAAAGAACTTAATTGGAAAAAGCAAAAGTCACGGCGAATATGCTGCATAATCTAACCACCACTAGACCACAATTCATGCGAACAAATATTTTGATAAAACCAATCAAGAAAGGTTCTGGTGTGATTTAAAAAACTGAAAAAAGATTTTGGTAGCGGGTGAAAAAATTTTAAAAGGATTTGGTGTGATTTAAAATACAAACTTAATGGCCGTCAATTTTTGGTGTAACGTCAAAGTTTTGCTAAACGTTTTTGTGTGAAATGAAAAAAATAAAAGGTTGTGGGGTAAGTTCACAAACGGGGCAAAAGTTATTAGTGTTAAAAAAAAAATTCTCTAAAGTTTGAGCAAAAACTATACTAATTGTGATATACCTCATAACTTGTCAAACACCACCTTCTAAAGCACGTTTCATGCGGTCTCAGAAGTCAAATGTCTTACACTCCTAGTCGCAAATCAATATCTTGAGACCCTTCCTGGTTGTGGTGACCCACGATAGTGCGACATACCACTGGTCTTGGATGAATACGTAAGGGGGGGGGGGGGGGGTAGAGGTTGTTGTTCCAACGAGATTGACCCTGACTTTTATTTATTGTCATAACAAAGCACACAAAAATCGGGAACTGCCTCCTATCAAAATTAATGGGGACTTTAGTGAGTGGAATGCTGACGTGGCAGAGAAAATGGGTTGCAGTTGCACGACCACGTATGCTATCCAATATCATATACTTATTTTATTTGAGTTCATACATTATAATGGTGATTTCTGAAGGATTCGAGGTGCAATAGTATAATTACTCATATCTATAATAATTTCACATGAGTTAATTTTATAATTACTGAAAGTTAGTCTTTTAGGTCTCTCTCTTAGCTTGGTCTCTTAAAAAACTCCCTCTAAAGTATACAACGAAAATAAGGAGGGGGGGGGGGGATTGACGGTTTTGTGATATGCATGTATATATTTATTTTTAAATTCATGTTATTTGGCATGCATTATTGTTTGCTTGAAGCTATTCATGTTGATTAATATGAAGAATTGTTTATGATTACGTATCAATACTATTAGTACCCGTATTAATTTTTGTAAGATTAATAATTCATTAAGCATTTTATATATTTTGTTGAATAGATATATTTACGTTTGTTGAAAAGTATTATGACACAGGCCACAGGGGCAATTTACTATCTACATGGCATGTTATGTGGCAAAGGAAGCTATAAAAGAAAATAAATCTTGTGAAAGGCTAGTTTGGGATATATTTTTTAGTAGGAGCCTATTTTGGCAATTCATTCAACGTCAGGGGCAAAACGGCAATTCGAACGGGTCTAAAATAGTACAAAATATGGCTCCAAGGGTTGTCGAACCACATTTTACTATCTACATGGCATGTTATGCGACAAAGGAAGCTATAAAAGAAAATAAATCTTGTGAAAGGCTAGTTTGGGATATTTTTTTAGTACGAGGCTATTTTGGCAATTCATTCAATGTCAGGGGCAAAACGGCAATTTGAACAGGTCTAAAATAGTACTCCCTCCGTTTCTGTAAAAGTGAAATAATTTTTCGTTTTTGGCGTTTCACTAAAAGTGTTACATTTCTTTTTATGGAAATTACTTCCATAATACAATTCATTATCAACCACACATTTTTGGACCCACGTGTACTTTTCCACTCAATTAATATCTCAAACTCATTCTTAACCACATACTTTTGTGGGACCACACATTTTTTCTTAAAAATTGTACAAATCAAAATTGTTTCACTTTTACAGAAACGGAGGGAGTACAAAATATGGCTCCAAGGGTTGTCGAACCACAATTTACTATCTACATGGCGTGTTATGTGACAGAGGAAGCTATAAAAGAAAATAAATCTTGTGAAAGGCTAGTTTGGGATATATTTTTTAGTAGGAGGCTATTTTGGCAATTCATTCAACGTCAGGGGCAAAACGGCAATTTGAACGGATCTAAAATAGTACAAAATATGGCTCCCAAGGGTTGTCGAACCACAAACCTCCCATGTCTCATTTGGTCCTTTTTAGCGGTCTTTGTGAGTCTTTGTCTTTAGTTTTGTAGTCTTTTTAGTTCGTTTTTACGCTTTGGTGTTTTGTTTATATTTTGTAGAAATCGATGTCTTTTGAGCCGAATGAGAACAAGCTGCTTAGCATGGCTCACCACGAGGATTCACTTGTGGCGAGATTTTACTGAGCTTAACCGGTAATTGAAGAAGGCTACTTGTGGCGAAATCGATCTGGCCGAGATTTAGCGAGTGATCATCTTCTGTGATTAAAGAAGACTCGCCGCGGCGAGATTTTGCGAATGGAGCCTCTGATTTGAAGATTGAAGCTCACCGCGGCGAGGCAATTGGGCCGCGGCGGCGAGATTTTGCGATTGGCTCCCCTGTTTTGAAGGAAGACGCTTGCCGCGGCGAGAATTTGCGAGCTGGATTTATAATCGACAAAAGGAAAGCTCGCCGCAGCGAAGCAATTGGCCCGCCGCGGCGAGACGCACAAGTCCAGAATTCGTTTTTCCTTAATTAGATTAGATTTTTTGATTCTTTCTTTTCATACTTCTTTTAACCTAGTTTTTGAAAAAAAAAACTCCTAGATTGACACATTGACATTGAGACATCTCTGGAGCTTGGTTATTCATTGATTTTATTCATCAAGATTATTGGTATTGATATCTCCATTGCTTTATCTTTTACAGTTCATTTTTTATCTTCATCGATTGAATTTTATGTTATTGCATGCGAGTTTCTCATCTATGTTTCACATGATTATTACCATGAATCTTTGTGTGCAATTCTCAAATATGAGTAGCTAAACACCTTTGAATACAGTAGTATGTGAAGATTATGCATATTCGTTCTAGGGTTTATCAAAGCACTCATATAGGTTAGTCTCGTATAAAATCTTCGTAAAAATCTTCAATTCGATAAGTCCGTATTAAATTCTCTAAATTGTTCATGTTTAAGGATCGTGAATTGACGACTCATGATTTCTCCAGTATAATATTTTCTAAGAACAATTGGTTGAATCGAATTGATTGATTTGTTGTACAACAACCGTGTGACAAATATGAGTGTTATCCCTAGTTCGAATTAGCATAATTGGATCTTGCTACTGTATTCATCTTCCTCTCATTGTTAATAGTAATCTTAGCTTTAATCGATCTAGTTAGAAGTACACAAAAACCATCAATCAAACTGTTACTGGCAAGTATCTGTTTACTCTCACTGCTACGTAGCTTAATTAATTCCTTAGCGAACGACTCTGTGGTTTAGCTTTGTCTATCTATAACAACTGCTTACTACTTGGTTTTCTAAGTATTAATTTGAGCACATCAAATTTGGCGCTGGTGCCGGGGAATTAATTCCTATTGTAGCGCTGAGAGCCAGTGGTTACTTGTCGTGATTTCATTTTACTTGGACTAACAAAAACTAAGCATTTGTTGAGTTACTGTTGTTGAGATCCAGGAATGGAGTCCTTTTCTAGCTACTACGCACCTCTGCAAGGGTAGCTGGACCTGCTATTGTGATCGACGAAGCATCAAAGAAATATGAACTGTTATATGCTGAAGATATTGATAGGATTACCAATGAATGGCGACAGAGTGCAGGAGGACCAGCTCCGGAAATGGTGAATAGTGCAAATATTTTACCGGAGAGCAGCTCATTTAGCGAAAGCACATTGGTGGCCTTAATTGCCCATGATGAAAATTTTATGCAAGTTGTTATGAAGGGGCAAGAGAGACAGGACAGCAGATTGAGGGGATGATGGCAGAATAGAGGACTTAGCTGATAGTTTGGCTAACTTCATAGCTGGTCTAGAATTTGGGGATGAAGATGAATTGGAAGAGGAGATTCAAGCAACTACAGTACTGCGTAGTGGTAGGGTTGTTGAGAAGCCAGATATGATGACTAAACAGGAAACTCCACCTACACCAGCTATCGATGTTACTGAGGAGGAAGCTGAGGAGATTATTGAGGACCCAAGAAGCAGCACTGATAATAACCCCTTCCGCCCCAGACACCAAAGGCCAAGCTATTACCATACCACAGGAGTTAAGAAGCCAAAAGACGACAGTAAGTTCAAATCTATTCTGGCAATGCTTTCGAAAGTTAACGTGAACATGCCACTGTTGGAGCTTATCGATAATGTCCCCTCCTATGCTAAGTTCTTCAAGGACCTAAATGCTAATCAGAAGAATCTTTCGTCTACTGAAAAGCTGATTCTTCCAGAAACAGCGAATTCTGTGATCGGATTACCAGTGAAACAACAAGACCCATGGAGTTTCGTGATTGATATACAAATGGAGAATGGGAAGGTAGCAAAAGGTATGCTCGACTTGGGAGCGAGCATTAATATTATTACCCATGACCTTTATCAGGAGCTCGGTTTGGGGAAGTTGGAACCTGTGAATATGACTTTGCAGATGGCTGATTGTAGTATCCAGCGACCACTTGGTATTATACGGGATGCTTTGGTCAAGGTTGACACATACTTGGTACCAGCAGATTTTGTAGTTCTACCTCCCAGAAATGCAGCAACCAGCAGCAAAAATCATGTGATTTTGCTGGGAAGGTCGTTCATGAAAACCGTCAAACTTCAAGTCGATGTTGCAGAAGGGAAGATAGCGATGGATATCGGAGGTAATCGAATCAGCAAGGACGTAGTCCGTCCTGCAGGTAACTCTAATGCCTATTCTGTTACAGATTGTGAAACTGAACATGAGATTGCCAAAGAATTTCATTGCATCATTGATGACTGTGTATATACTGCTTTGCTTGATGATATTGCTAGTGATAAGTTAGAGTCCGCTTTGACACTAGATCCTGATAAGGGAATTGTGAGTGAGGAAAGTCATGAGCTGATATGTACTTTAGATTCAGCTGAAACTGAACCGTCAGGTGAACGTGATCACCCTAGTGAACCATTAGGTGAATTTGACTCCCTCAGTAACAATACTGGGGAAATCAAACCCCCTAGGCCTGACCTTAAGGAACTCCCATCCCACCTTAAGTATGCTTTCCTTGGTGAAAATCGATCCAAACCTGTGATAATCTCTTCGAAATTGCAAAAGGAAGAAGAGAACCAACTTGTTGAGCTTCTTAAGGAGAATTCTGCGGCCATAGGATGGGGAATTGGGGACATTAAGGGCATTAGCGCAACCCGTTGCACACACAGGATAAGTTTAGAAGATGATGCTAAACCTGTTAGGCAACCCCAGCGCAGGCTTAACCCTGTCATGCAAGATGTAGTGAAAACTGAGATCCTTAAGATGCTTGAGCACGACATAATTTACCCCATAGCTGATAGTAGATGGGTGAGTCCTGTGCATGTAGTTCCTAAGAAGTCGGGGGTTACTGTCGAAACAAATGAGAAGGGCATAGAGGTCCCGGTAAGAAAAACCACTGGGTGGCGTGTGTGCATTGACTATAGGAAACTAAACGCAACCACTAAGAAGGACCACTTCCCTCTGCCATTCATTGATGAGATGCTTAACCGCCTTGCTGGCGAGAGTTCTATTGTTTTTTGGATGGCCTATCAGGTTTCTACCAAATACCCATTGCTCAGGAGGATCAGGAGAAGACAACATTTACTTGTCCCTATGGGACTTTTGCCTATCGCCGAATGCCTTTCGGATTGTGCAACGCTCCTGCTACTTTTCAAAGATGCATGCTTTCTATATTTTCTGACATGGTGCAGGATTTTATAGAGGTCTTCATGGATGACTTCTCTCTTTTTGGAGATTCTTTTGCTGATTGCTTATATAAACTTGATAAAGTGCTTAAACGTTGCATTGAGTGTAACTTAACTCTTAGTTGGGAAAAAAGTCACTTTATGGTTAGAGAAGGAATTGTCTTAGGACATGTAGTCTCAAAACGTGGGATAGAAGTTGATAGAGCAAAGCTTGATGTGATTGTTAAACTTCCCCCTCCCACTTGTGTGAAAGAGTTGCAATCTTTTCTTGGGCATGTTGGTTTTCATAGGAGCTTCATTAAGGATTTTTCGAAAATTGCTAAGTGTTTGAGAAACTTGCTTATGAAAGATGTGCCTTTTGTTTTCAATGATGAATGCATGCAGGCTTTTAACATCTTGAAAGAGCAGCTTGTTTCCGCTCCCATTGTTGTTGCCCCTAACTGGTCCTTACCCTTTAAGATTATGTGCGATGCTTCTGATTTCGCTTTAGGTGTTGTTTTAGGACAAATGATAAATGGACATTTTCATGTGATTTACTATGCCAGCAAGACACTTAACCCTGCGTAGGTTAACTACACCACTACTGAGAAAGAATTCCTAGATGTTCTTTTCGCATTGGATAAATTCCGTTCGTATCTGAAAGGGTTCAAAGTGATCATCCACACAGATCACGCTGCGATCCGCCACCTCATGTCCAAGAGTGATTCTAAGCCGCGCCTCATTCGGTGGGTTTTGATGTTACAGGAGTTCGATTGCGAAATAGTTGATAAGTGTGGTAAAGATAATCTTGTTGCTGACCATTTATCTAGGCTTAATCCTAAGACAATCTCCCCTTCTCCACCTATTCCCGATGACCTACCTGACGAGCATCTATTCTCTGTTAGCTTAGAACCTTGGTTTGCAGATATTGTGAATTTTCTTGTTGCAGGTGTTTTCCCCGCTAACATGTCTTCGCAGGAAAGAAGGAACTTTGTGCTCCGAACCAATGGCTACTTTTGGGATGACCCCCACCTTTTCAAGGAGGGACAGCTAACCATGGTCTGAAGTTTATGAAGAATAATATTGCAGATGCAGAAGCTTTGGTGGGATATGTTGATTCAGACTTTGTATCTCAATATCCACTTTACAGCTTCCCAATGTGCTTTCCCTGCACAACTCATGTACCTACTTACCACACTCATGTTGTGAGCAAGGTCTGGTCTGCAACAGACCATTGAGTACATGAGACTTCCAACTGCATTTGCATAAGGAACTCTCTCCATTTCAGCTACCTCCTTTTCATCTTTAGGACATTGATCTAGAGAAAGCTTGATATGTTGACCCAGTGGTGTAGAAACTTCACTGGCTTGATGCATATAGAATCTAGACAAAACTTTGTTAACATAGTGTTGCTGAGACAAGTATAGAGTACTGTGTTTCAGCTCTCTTGTGTATCCATGCCCAAGATTTTACTAGCATTGCCTAAATCTTTCATTTCAAACTCACTTTGCAGTAGTTTCTTCACTGATTGCATCAGTTGAACAATGAAGAATATATGCACAACTGTCATATGAGCTTCTTATAAATCCAATACTTAGCACATAAGTATCAAATCTCTTATACCATTGTCTGGGACTTTGTTTCAGCCCATAAAGAGATTTTAGAAGCAAACACACCTGATTCTTGTCTTTGTCAAATTTCACTCCATCTGGTATAGATATGTAGATATTTTCTTCTAGATTTCCATGAAGAAATGCAGTCTTCACATCTAGCTGCTGCAAAATTAACTCCTGATGAGCAACAACTGCAAGAAGTAACCTGGTAAAACAATGTTTTACCACAGGTGAGAAGATTTCATTGAAATCTATACCTTCTCTCTGTGTAAAACCTTTTGCAACTAATCTAGCTTTGAATCTTATTGATTATCCTGATTCAGTTGTCTCCACCTTCTTCCTGTAGATCCATTTGCAGCCGACAATCTTTGCTTCCTTTGGTTTGTTCACTATCTTCCATGTACCATTCTTGTTCAGAGATAATAGCTCATCATTCATAGCTTTAATCCACTGATTCCTTTCATTACAGCTTACAGCTTCATTGTAATTTCTGGGCTCAATATTATCAATATCTTATGCTACATTCAACACATGAGCTACATAGTTAGCCTAACCAAATCTAGTTGAATGTTTCCCTACACCTTTTCTCTTATTCCTTTGCTATGTCATGTTCCAATTTCTCAACTCATTTGAGGTTGCACCTTGTTGTTGTTCAGACATTTGATCTTCTTCTTCAGAATGTGAGCTGTCCTCATTGTCAATTGAAATGTTCACAGGTGTAGATGGATCAGTGTCATGATTATTCTCCTCATGTATATCTGCAACTAATCTCTCCTGTGTAACATCAGATATCATGACATTTTGTGTTATGTCATCTATAGTGGGATCATTGTTTGCAATCTCCACCTCAGACTGATTACTCTTATCAGTTGTCACAGATTCAGGTATACTGTGTGATTCTTGATTGAATGGCATCACATTTTCATTGAAGATCATATCTCTACTTATGATGCATTTCCTCTCATTTATGCACCCTAACTTGTAGCCTTTCACACCCTTAGGATAACCCAGGAATAAGCATCTCAGAGCTCTAGGCTCAAGCTTGTCCTGTCTCACATGTGCAAATGCTGAGCAACCAAACACTCTCAAGTTCGAGTAGTTAGAGAGCTTTCCTGACCATACCATTTCAGGAGTTTTAAACTTTATTGCACTAGAGGGACACCTGTTGATCAAGAAACATGTTGTGTTCACAGCTTCTCCCCAGAAACATTTAGTTAAACCTGAGCTCAATAGCATGCACCTTACCCTCTCAGTAAAATTTTGTTCATCCTCTCTGCAACTCCATTTTGCTGTGGAGTTCCTGATACAGTCCTATGTCTTTGGATTCCTCTTTCTTTACAGACGTTGTTAAACTCAGTTGAAACAAACTCCATCCCATTGTCAGTCTTTAAACACTTCAGCTTTTTGTTTGTTTGGTTTTCAACTTCAACGAACCACTCTTTAAACTTCTCAAGAGCTTCATCTTTTGATCTGAGAATAAAGACCCACAGCTTCCTTGAATAGTCATCTATTATACTCATGAAGTACCTTCCTCCATTCATAGTTTGCACCCTTGCTGGCCCCCACAAATCTGAATGAACATATTCCAAAATTCCGTGTGTGGTATGCTTGCCAGACTGGAAACTAGCTCTATGAGCTTTACTCACCACACAATGGTCATAGAACTCTAGTTTGCAGATTTTATCATCACCAAACACCTGTAGCTTTGCTAGCTCACTCAGTCCTTTATCACTGACATGTGCCAACCTCCTGTGCCATAACTCAGTGTGGTTCACCTCCTTAGTAACATGACTATGCCCAGTAATGGTTGACCCTTGCAAGTAGTACAGACCATTCTCCTTAATTGCCTGAATAACCACCTTATTCTGCATACTCACTTTCATTACACCATGGTATGAACCATAGCTATACCCCTTACTATCAAACACACCTAATGATAGTAGGTTTCTATTCATACCAGGAACATATCTCACATCTGTAACCTTCCTCACTACTCCATCATACATCTTAATGTATATAGTGCCAATTCCCCTAATTCTGCAAGCATGATCATTCCCCAGTAACACTTCACCACCATTAAATGTCCTTAACTCACTAAACCAAGATTTAACAGGTGAAATATGGAATGAACAACCAGAATCTAACACCCACTGATCACTGATATGAGATTCACAAACAACAAGTGCTTCTGCATTTTCATAAATGTTACCTTCTGCAATATCTGTTGTGTTGTCAGATCAGGTCAGACTTGTTCTTCATGAGTGGACAATCTTTCTTGAGATGTCCAGCTTTCTTGCAATGATAGCACTTTCTCTTCTCCACATTATCAGCTCCACCTCTCTCAGGTAGCTTGGCAGTTCTCCTGGTGTTATTGAATGGTTTATTCCTCAGATTGTGATTCTTGTTCCATGGTTGCTTCACAGAGAAGCTCTCTGCAACTGTGTCATGTTGATTACTAACACCTTTTTGATCCAGCTTGTTTCTCAAGGCTAACTCCACATCCTTAGCTATCAGATCATCTGGCTTAGACATGACAATTGCATCTACAAAATGTTCATATCTCTGAGGTAATGAGCTGAGCAATATAACTACTTTATCATCCTCACCGACTGTTATCTCTCTTGACTCCATATCAGAACACAGCTTATTAAATTCATCAATATGTCAATAATTGACTTATCAGATTTCATTTTGAATGAGAAGATCATCTGCTTGAGCTTGATCTTGCTTGCCACAGTCTTGACATGATACAACTCCTCAAGCTTATCCCATACACCCTTTGCAGTCTTCTCTTTGATTACTTCTCTCAGAGCTTTGTCACCAAGAGACAAAATCAGGGTGCTACGAGCCTTCCCAATGATTCTACTCTTCTCAGCTTCATCGAAATCTTTGTCAAAACCATCATTGCCTAACAGAGCTTGCTCTACACCTTGTTGTACCAGAAGTGCTTCCATTTTCGCCTTCCAAAAAGTGAAATCCACCTTCTCAGTTAACTTCTCTGTATCAAATCTTGTTGTAGACGCCACTGATCACCAGTTTCAAGCTCGACTTCCCACAGACGGCGCCAATTGTTGAACAATCGAACAATTCCGATCAAATAACCGATCGAACAAAGACGATTATGAAACTACAATCAATCGAATGCATAAAGAAATCAACACAAGATTTACGTGGTTCGGCTTAGCCTACATCCACGGAAAACAACAAGAACGATTCACTAATCAATGAAAGATTACAAGAATCCGAGAAGCTCACAAGCAATCAACAATTGCGATTTGCTATCTTCTCTCTATTCTCTCTCTCACTAGTGTTTCTCTCACTATAACTGACAATTGAAAGAAGAATGGAATGATTCTCCCAATCAATTACAGAGATACAAGCTTATATACACGAATTACACAACAATTGAAACTAATTCGGAAGAGACGAACTAGATGCTCTGTTTCTGTACACTACAAAAAATACACTGTTTAGCGAGCTGGGGCGACGGATAGGAATTTGACGTGACAATGAAATGTGCGATTTAACACACTTTTAGACCCTCATTTTTCGTGCAATATTGAATATTATTGTCATATTATGCCTAATTACCTGTTTTGGTGTTTCACAAGGTACAAATATGTCAACTAAGAGGATTATGATGATTATTGAGGGAAATACGATGAATTTACACTTAATCCGAGGAAAAACCGATTGACAATTATCAAGGCGTACGAGGAGTTAGAAGAATCCAATGAAGAACAATTGTGAAACTTTTTCAAAGTACTAAAACACCACTTTTCAAGATATCGAGGTTTCAGAGGTAAAAAGGAATACGGAGGAGCTGCAGATCAAAGCATCATGTACTGGCCGCAGTAAGGTTGTTGCACTCTAGAAGTTTCCTGGACCAAGTCGGTATCATCTGGCCTACGACCCACCACCTCCTTTGAACTGCTATGCACGAAATTTCTAGGCTTTCTACATAAGCAATGCCTAGGTCACTCGAAGGCTATGTTTTGCAAAGTTAGCTGGTAGCTGATTGGCTAGTTGGTTTCTATAAAAAGTGTTTGGTAAATCAATTAGATGATAAGCTAGTTGATTTGTTAAATATGATATGTAAAATCAAATCACCAATTTTATTTTTATAAGCTCCTAACGTTTTATCGATAAGTTCGCTTATCACTGGCCAGTGTTCACGAATAACGTTTATTATTACGAAAATAAATTCATTGAGTTGATACGTTAGCTAATAAGCTTGAGCTAAACAGAGCCAAAATCAGAACCCTACTTGTGTTGAGGTGCAACAAGATACTACAAGAGAAGAATCACCTCCCGAGACCCTAATTTTACGGAGGGACTAGTGAACCATTAGCATAAAGCCCAACCTCACCACTGCACGCTAGGCCAGCTAAAACTCAGCCTGAAAACCCTAGGAGCAATATATCCATCCTATCAAACTAGTATCTATCGTATCAAAAGAAGGCGGAGAAGAAGATCGCCATGGTGTCTTTGAAGTTACAGAAGCGGCTCTCGGCCAGTGTCCTCAACTGCGGGAATGGCAAGGTTTGGCTCGACCCTGATGAAACCAATGAAATCCCCATGGTGGCTTTGAAGATACAGAAGCGGCTCTCGGCCAGTGTCCTCAAGTGCGGGAAGGGCAAGGTTTGGCTCGACCCTAATGAAATCTCCATGGTGGGTTCTTTTTTTTTTTTTTTTTTTGCTGGGGTTTGGGGGTTGTGCTACTCAGTAAATATCATCCCTTTGTTCTTCGGGCAGGATTAGTTTATTGTTAATACATAAGCCGATTAGCAGAGCAAGGCCGCCTTGTGTTATTCATCATTGGCGTATAACTTGCATTGAAGGTTGGCAATATTCCAGCGATTCTCCGTGCCTTTCGACATTATTTTGTTTTGATTACGGCCTCGAACAAATCGCTGTATCTTCCAAAAACATTCGTAAAATAAATATAGCTAGTATTGATGAGATTTATGTTAACAGTTGTAGTTTACTCTGTATGGCATAATCCTTTTCTCGGCGTAATAATGTATTTGCTGCTCTTACAACGATTATATTTGTTCTTCTTTGTGAAATTTAGAATCTTTGGTTTCTTTTTGCAACACCAGGGACCACCTGGAGAGAAGAAGGCTGCCCCTCCAGCAGCAGCAACCCCTGCACCTACAGCCCAGCCAGCTCAGTGAGTCTCTCGAGTTATCTGCTTAACTTTATACTGTATATTTTACTGAGTGGTAATTTATCTGAACTCGGTTCTGTTATTTATTGTTCAGGGCAACCAAGAAGTAAATTCTAGAAAGATGACCAGTTTCAGCAATTGGTGCCTCTCTATAATTTCTTCCTTTTTGGTAGTAGTGCAATATCATTTTGACAATACTTTTTTTATGTATCTCAAGGAGTAAGAAGATATTTAACTTATTTGTTTCAGCTATAGTTTGTTCCGCCACAACTTGGTTAAATGAGAGTTCACCATTTACTTGTGCTCTGTGGTTTAGATTTGTCCAATTAATTGGCCAAATCTGGGTTCCTACTTCCTAGTCCATTCCACTGCCAGCCAAGATTGGCTAATTCATCGGCGCAAGTGGTTGCAGTGTAGCTCATGCTGTCATCTGATTTCCCATGCCTGCTGGCTTTGGCATTTGTTGATTCCTTGGTGGATGGGATGGTGTTGAATTCATCTCCTATTCACCATTTCCCAATTGTGAATACTATCCGATCGAACTCTCAACTTTGTATGCAATGTTCCCAGGCTATTTAAAGTCATTGGATAGAAAAAAACCCTGGGTTTCATCAACAACCAGTTTCTATGTTCAGTAAAATCCTTGTCTGAATCATTACTCGAACTTACCTTTTGATTTAAAATTTACCCAATTTGGCCTCGTACTATTAGAGCCAACAGTGTCTCTTGCTAACAAAATCTGAGCTCACTTGTTTGTCCAGAAGCAAGACCTTATTATGTGATGACATTGGTGATAAAGGTACAATCAAATGTACTAATTAATTTGCAAAAGTTTGTTCAACACAAATATGTTCATTTATGAGTTCTAAATTTTAGTTAACTTAAAGACAGTTTATCAGCTTCGCAGCTACTTCATTCCAGGTCTCGTCCCCGCAGGATGAAGTAATATTTTACCAAATACATGTTTCCGATTTCATTGTCAAGTACTTGACTTCATTTAATTCGAGTTTGGTTGATGTGTAAGGTTATATGTTCTCTTCATCTGAAAAATCATTAATTTCAGTTCAGTTTAGATTTGCTTAATTGTTTTTCATACTATAAATAAGTTCAGTTGAGACGAATAGAACAGAGCCTAAACCAAGTGATGATGTGTTTAAATGGATACAAGGCATTTACTCCAATTGCCTATGAAGAGAGCATATTAAGTAGGCCAAATTAGAAAGTAGTACAACTTTGGGGAAAAGAATTGATTAAGAGACAACACACTTTTTTGTTGTTGATCCTAGTACAACATTGTTAAATGTGTGGTTGGGATTGATTATTGGCAATTATGAAGAGACAATCATACCCTTATCCCATATCAGTTACGAAATTCATTATAAAGGCATTAATTAAGTTGGAGTAAATATAAAATGTAACTGTAGACACATATCAATATTTTTTCATACATGTCAGTGTCAATTGATGAGCTCAAATTATACTCTAAATAACTTAAGAGAATAAGTTGTAGTTGTAGACTATGCTTAACTCGGTAATGTTCTCTAGGGAATTAATCAGGCTACCACAACGAATGAGAGTAAACAGTTTGTTTGTAAGTAACATATTGATTGATGGTTCTGTATACTTCTAACTAGATTGACTAAAGCTAAGATTACGATCAACAATGAGAGAAAGATGGATACAATAGCAAGATCCAATTATGTTAATTCGAACTAGGGATAACACTCATATTTATCACACGGTTGTTGTACAGTAAATCAATCAATTCGATTCAACCAATTGTTCTTAGAATATATTATACTGGAGAAATCGTGAGTCGTCAATTCACGATCCTTAAACATGAACAATTTAGAGAATTTAATACGGACTTATCGAATTGAAGGTTTTTACGAAGATTTTATACGAGACTAACCTATATGAGTGATTTGATAAACCCTAGAACGGATATGCATAATCTTCACATCCTACCGTATTCAAAGGTGTTTAGCTACTCATACTTGAGAATTGCATAAAGAGATTCATGGTAATAATCATATGAAACATAGATGAGAAACTAGCATGCAATAACATACAATTCAATCGATAGAGATAAAGAACGAATTGTAAAGAAGAAAGCAATAGAGAAATCAATACCAATAATCATGAGAATAAAATCAATGAATAACCAAGCTCCAAAGATGTCTCAATGTTCATGTTTGAATCTAGGAGCTCTCCTATTCATATCTAGGGTAAAAGGAGTTATATCTGAAGTTATGGTGAAAGAAATCTATTTAAAGAAGAAAAAACGAGTAGAATCCTAGCAGAATTCGACCAGAAAATCGCCCAGCAAATAAGCTCTCGGGAACTCTCGCCGCGGCGCGCCTAAATGTCTCGCCGCGGCGAAGATGCTTTCTGACAGTCAACTTGCGATGTCTGTATCTTTTTATTCAGGAAGAATTTGGCTACGATTTTCGCACAAAAGTTGTAGCCCTTTGAATTATCTTTCCATGGTCACCGAGATCAGGTAAATCGGACTTCATATGAGAGAGTTATGTCCAAAATGGCTAGACTGCTCCGTAAATCATCACTTTTGCAAGTCACGCTAAAACGCCTCTCAATTCTTCGTCCGAACTCCGAATCCACTTCCGTCTTCGCCCAATTACTCTTCATTCAGAGATATATAACCAATGTCTTCACTCCGATTTTCACCTTCGGGACCAAATAACACAAAAAATCCTACAAAACACAAACAAAGTACCAAAGCATAAAAACGTACAAAAACACTATAAAACTAAGGTCAAAGACTAACAAGAGATCGCTAAAAAGGACCAAATGAGACGTTAGAATATTGTCTCATCATCAATACATACATATGGCTATAGCATTAACAGACATGTTCATAATTTGAGACTTGTAGAGACATATCAGTACCATTTTGGATATATGTTAGTGGCGATATTGACATATATCCGTGGTATGTGGACTTGTTCAGAATCTCCACTTGTAGACTTGTTTATCAACATATTAAACATGAAGTGTGAAGTTTTGTATCAACAAAACATTCTGGACAATGAGCAGTTGTAGGAAATGTTTTTTTTTATATTTTTTTAAGTTGTAGGAAATGTTGAATATATTAATTGATGTTTTAATTAAGATGGTTTTGGTAAGTTTGAATTGCAAAATTTAGGATCAAGGGCATAGATGGAAAATCAATTATGAGTTTGTACTAGAATCACTACAAAAATCTGTTGTTTTAGCGACGGATCATCGCTAAGTCCTTAGCGACGACGGATAAAAAAGTCGTCGTCCCACGGGAAGTTTAACGACGGATAGTTTATCCGTCGCTAAATCGCGACGGATAAACCATTGACTTTTTAGCGACGGATCGCTAAAAAGCTGATTTTTCATTTAAAAAAAAAACAAAAAATGCGATATTTAGCGACGGATACTTTATCCGTCGCTAAATTGAGCAGATTTTGAATTTTTTTTTAAAAATTTTGATGCATGTTTTCATATTTCACCTGTTTCACAAATATAATATCCGATAGTAAATTCAGAATAATGAAATTATTTTAATTAAACAAAAATCATTCGACAAAATACAAATTATCCGTAATAAAATGAAATATCCGTACATAAGCTAAAACAAGAGGTCAAGTGGCAGAAAAACAGAAGTTCAAAACGAAATATCTAGGAGAAGCATAACAGCAATGTATCAAGGCTAAGAAGATGTCATTTTCTTCTTGAATTGACAGCTCCCTAATGTCGATCCTCCTCACCACCTCACCCTGAAATCGTAAAATGCATACCATGAGTTATGGATGAAAAAATACGCATACTACACAAATGGTGACTAACATATCACCCACATATAGTGGCTAACATACCACTCATATTGTCCTAAAAGCAGCTAAGACAATGGTGACTAACATATCATCCAAGTTCAGTCTCACATATAGTGGCTAACATACCACTCACAAATAAAGCACAAACAAATAAAAAGGAATGATCATATTATCACAAATAAGATAAGAATATATACACTAACCTAGAGATGATTCCGTCTATATTCAAGCATGTGATATATACTTTCAAATAATCGAAAGTTATCATCCTCTCAATGGCCATGTTAAAATTCTCATCATCTTCATCATTCATTTATTTCCCAGCATTGGTTTTAGCCATGTTTGCATCTTCATCGGCCTTCATTTCTGCCTCCAATGCTCTATCGAAAGCAGAAAAACCTGTCCACATGTCTGCATAGGAGAGCGTACGCAATTTCTACATACATAAAAAAATCGAGGTTAAATATTAATTGTGCTAAATTAACTACAAAATACAGTTTACATGTAAGAAATGAAATCACTACTAAGAAAAACGAAGTATACTTACTCGGCAGAACTCCAATGAATCGGGTGGAGGCGGCAATGGTGTAGGCGACGGTGGAGGAGGCGACGAAGGTGGAGAAGTCATCCTTGAAGAATCCAATAATAACTTTCATATTGTAGATTAAAATAGTAGTAATTCACAACAAGTCAATACGAGCAAATATACTACAACATGCATTTTACATTAAATTTTTTTTTTATGAATTTCAAAATTCCATTACAATTACGAATTATAAATTAAAACATTAGTAATTCTTTCTAAGTTAATACGAGCCAATTATACTACAACCACCAAAATCACTAAATCTAAATGGTCTCAAAAAACTCAACCAAATCTCACTAATCCTACTACATATACAAAAACATCAAATTAAATACCATAAATACTTACAAACATCCTAACATGATACTAACAATTCCAAAAACATACAATTGCTCAAAATTGAACTAAATCTATCAATTAAACAACCTCAAGCTTAACCCACTACTTAATATAAGCTAAACTAGCTAGTGCAAACTTCTAAAAACATACAATTGCTCAAAATTAGCAAAACTCCCAAATTTAACAAAGTAAGAGTTTTAGACTAATACCTTCAATTACGTGTAACACTCTTTTTCCCTTTTTTAAGAAAAAGAAAATGTAAATAAGGCCTTGAAGGGTATATTTGCATAGATATCATTTCTTAGTTATTTGTTAATTAAGAAAATAAAATATATATTCGTAAGCAACTCGGTAAAAGCTTCGAATCGATATATTGTACGCCCAAACGGACCTTGGGTTAGTGAGGAATAAAGTGCTTAAAGTTAGAAGGTGTAGTGGTTTTATACCACATTGCTTGAGAGCAAGTATAGTCTCTAGTTTATAATCTACTAGTTCCTACTTGGTGTCCAAGTTGTGTAGCTAGGTGAGTTGAGTACAAATCCTGGCTAGATTTGTACACGAAACTGGTTGACTAGTCTGTCAGTGGGTGCGCGCGACCCTTAGACACGATTGTTGAACCGAACTAAGCTCAAATGGGTTAGCCCTTGTGAGCTAAGCTTTTGTTGGTTCAACTTCTTCAACCTTCTAGAAGCTTTTGCTTCAAATTAAAATTTGTAACTCATATATGTTACAAATAGTTAATTTGATATTCGTTGCTCCATAAGTTACAAAATTACTCTTGCAATATATTGGGGTAATGGAGCATAAGTTACAAATATTTTGTAATGAATTGGTGTAATGAAGAATGAAGTTACATTCTCATTTCCTCACCTATAAAAGGGTCTCATTTGCTGGGGAAAAGAGTAGAAGAAAAACCCACCCTTTTTTCTTCTCTCTTTGTGGCTTTTCTTCTCCTCTCCCCTCTCGTATAATCCGGGCTTCAGTTTAGTTCGCCAGGAACAGCTAGCGTGTGCAGCTAGTTGTAAAGGTTTAACCGTTGTATCCTGGGAAACAAGCGTTCAATGATACCTCAAGCACCGTAGTGAGGGGACGTAATTGTTTTAAGGGAAATGTGCAAGCACATGCCTCGGTTTTATGTTTGGTTAAAGGATGATTCAATTATTGTTTTTCTCTACACATTTTAATTCATTTTTTATACTAATATCTTCAATTTCATCTTATCTGGTGCAACAATCTTAAACCAATTATGGAGTGTATTCTCTTATCATTTTGGATTCGAGTTTATACTCATTTTGATATTGGAGATATTAATTTTATGAGTTTCTTGTGTAGGAAAAGAGAGAGAGAATTGGTAATCGTTTGATTTCCAACAACAAGTTGTCCTCGGTGGTCTTCCTCATTTTTGTAACACCAATTGGAGAAAAAATGATGGATGTTTAAAACCATTTTTCAACATGGTGAGTTATGGAGTTGTTGGAGATGGAGTTGGTAATTTTCAAATTGCCACACTTATCTTGTTGGATTACAATCTTGATGGTATTTGTTACATTTTCTTTAATATGATTTTTAACATTGGATTTAAAGTTCTTGTGAAACATAAATCTTTCATTTGGGACTGAGAAACAGAAGTATGCATGTGGTAATTGCCATGTAAATGGATTTTGGTATTGATTTTTGTCGGTCGTTATTGATGAAATCATTTACTTATATTCAAAATCCTTTTGGAATTACAAGGCATGGGACTACTTTTTAGTAGACCAATAATATTGTCACTTATTGGGATGTTTCAAAATGAACTTTAATTCAATTTTTTTTGTGATGGAATTATTGGGAAATTCATTTGTGTGATTTTGAGTTCCAAGTATAAAGGGCCAATGTGTTTATGTTGATGGTTACATCACCAAAAAAAATAAAAAAAATAAAAAAATAAAAAATTGTTGATACATCATGATTAATTGTGAATCCTTCACAAAATATGATCTTTTGACCATGTTGGGTCTTGTGGGTTATCTCACCGTGGAGGCTTGTGTAGCTCTTGAGGATGAGTTTAGCATTGGAATGGTGAGTGTCATTGGATTATAAACCTCCAATGTACTGTCTTATATGAGGTGAACCTTTTTGGTTTAAACACGAAAAGAGTGGTTAAATGATACTAGTGCTACCAGTCACGTGCGCTTTGTCATGATATTTTTTCTCAGTTGGATGAAAATGAGATAGTTGAAAAAATTGTACATGGAGAATTCTGATTCCTATGACATTAAGGTCATGGGAAGGTGATTTTGAAATGACATCTTGGCATAAGTTTTTTTTAACAAAGTGTTGTATGTCTATAAGATTAGGAAGAATCTAATTTGTTTTATTCTTTCCTAATCAAGTATGACATATGTATTTTGGTTGAGTCTATTAAGGTTACTTTGACCATGAATGATGTCTATTATGGCCAATGGTATGTTACCGAATGCATGTTCAAAATCAATGTAATGCTTGTTAACACCAATACTAATGGAAAAGCTATGAATTCTACGTACTTGTGTGAGTCTTTTGACACATGAAACGGTATACTTGGACATGTTGATTATGATACTTTGAGTAAATTAATTAACATGAAATGTTTACCAACGTTTCACATAGATGCCTCATCCAAGAGTGAAGTATGTGACAAAGCAAAGTTGAAAAAAAAAATTTCGCATGTTGAAAGGAAAACTGGACCACTTGATTTAATTCATACATGTGTGTATGATTTCAAATTAAATCCAATGTGTATGGTTAAAATGTAATCCAACACGTGGGGTTACAAGTTCTTCATTACTTTTATAGATGATTGCAATAAGTTTTGTTATGTGTATTTTCTTAAAAGTAAAGATGAAGAAATAGAGAAGTTGGATCTCTGTAAGAATGAAGTTGAAAATCAGCTCGACAAAAGAGTTAAAGTGATGAGGAGTAAATGTGTGGGGAATTTCTTTCACCACATGAAGATTTGTGTGCTTTTAGTGGCATAATATATAAGAGTAATGCTCCTTACTCACTTCAACCAAACATGGCATAACCGGTACTTTCGAGCCCATACCAACTACCTATGTATCAGCCCCATCCTCTAACCCAATACTACGCATTAGCCACACTACAAGAATAACCGGATTTAGGGACGGATTTTATCCGTCCCTAACTTAGGGACGAATCGGTGGTGTTTAGGGACGGACTAGGGACGGATAGGCCTATCCGTCCCTAGTCCATCGCTAGTCCGTCCCTAAATAGGGACGGATGAGTAATCCGTCCTTATTTAGGGACGGATAGAATTATCCGTCTCTAAATTTAGAGACGGATAATTCTATCCGTCTCTAATTCATTGACCAAAAAAAAAAAAAAAATTTAGGGACGGATAGATCTATCCGTCCCTAATACTATCAGAAACCCTAATAAACTCTCTTCCTCCCACACTCACTAATCACTCCTTCTCCTTCTCTCCTTCTCTCCCACTCCACCACCACCACTCCGGCCGTCCACCACCGTTCGACCACCACTCCACCACCACGGGCTCTCCGTCCTCCACCACTCCACCACCTCCACCACCACTCCACCACCTCACCACCACTGCCTCCGTCCACAACCACTCCACCACCCTTCCTCCACCACCACCCACCCAACAACCACCTCCCTCCTTCCTCCACCACCACTCCACTGCCTCTCTGCCACCTCCTCCACCGCCCGCCTCGCCACCACCACCACTCCACTGCCGTATCACTGCCTCCGAACCTCCACTGTCCACCACTGCCTCCGTCCATATCTCATCACCACCACTGTCGTGTCGTCCACCACCAGATTCGACTTCCTCCGTTCAAGATGCAAAGATCCAGATCTAGTTTTTTTTAATTTTCTCTTATTAATTTTGTAATTTCATCTTTGTATTAATTATTAAATTGTATATTGTATTATTGTATTATTGAATAATGAATATTGAATATTGTATGAAATTTTCGATTTAGTGTATCATTGTTGGTTTATTTGTATTGTATATTTGTATAAAATTGTCGGTTTATCCGTATTGAATATTCGTATATAATTATCGGTTTATTTGTATTGAATAAAATTATCGGTTTATCCGTATTGAATATTCGTATAAAATTGTCGAAATATTCGTATTAAAAATAAAAATAAAAAAATAAAAAAAAAACTATTTAGGGACGGATATTTATCCGTCCCTAAAGGGTCTTTGACCATTAGGGACGGATATTATCCGTCCCTATTTGGTTAGAGACGCCCGTTTTAAGGACGGGCGTCTCTATCCGTCCCTAACGGCTTAGGGACGAATCGGCAGGGGTTTAGGGACGGATAAATCCGTCCCTAAACCCGATTTTTTTT
Organism: Plantago major; assembly: GCA_026545765.1. Classification (NCBI taxonomy): domain Eukaryota; kingdom Viridiplantae; phylum Streptophyta; class Magnoliopsida; order Lamiales; family Plantaginaceae; genus Plantago; species Plantago major. The sequence continues at coordinate 29,946,879 of CM048843.1, forward strand.
GTAGTGCCAAGAAGCCCATAACGTTTTCCTTACCCAGTTTAGGAATACCAAGCCCAAATCCTCCATGAAGCCAAAACTTAAACACAAAATTCGAACCAGGCCCGAAAAGCAACCCAGCTCGCCACTACAGCCTACTCCCTTAACCAAGTCTGATCTGCCTAATCCTCTAAACCAGAAAAAACGGGGGAGGCCAGTAGGTAGTAAGAATAAGAATAACAAGGAGGATACTATGGAGGTAAGTGACAAGGAAAACGACTTGGAATTGCAGTTCTCATAGAAGTTACGTGGTGATTTTCTTGAGTTTGTACCAGAGGCGGAGGTTGTTGAGCAACCCCGCCTAGGCCAATGAGTTGCTTAGTGAACTGCCAGGATGGGCACCTCAGGCGATTCGTGCCCTACAAGATCTTATTAAAGATCTTCACCCCAAGGTGATCTTTCTTATGGAAACGAAACTGGATGACCATGGGTTTGATCGGTTACGAGGAAAGCTAAATTTGTTTGGTTTAGGAGTGTCTGCTATTGGTAGATCAGGGGGCTTAGCGTTACTTTGGGATAAACAGGTGTCACTGACAATCGTGAGCTATAGCAAATATCACATTGACGCTAACATACAACTTGAGGAAAGTTCTAGTATATGGAGATTTACTGGTTTCTATGGGGAGCCTGAGACGTCCAAGAGGAAAAGAACATGGCAATTATTAAAATCTCTTAAACAATATTCATCTCGAGAATAGTTGGTCATGGGTGATTTCAATGAAATACTTAGACATAGTGACAAATTAGAAGGAGCCCCAACACCAGAATGGAGATTACGGGACTTTCGTGAGGCGTTAACACACAATGATTTGATAGACTTGGGTTTTTCGGGTTATCTGTACACTTGGAATAATAGGAGGGGTATTCCAAATAATACAAAGGAAAGGCTAGATCGTACAGTAGCCACAAGTGATTGGAAATTACTTTTCCCCCAAACCCAAGTCAAACACGTTGCTGTTAGGAGATCAGATCATCTAGTACTTTTGGCTGAGTTATTCAATAATTCTGCTCCTGCTCAGAGTTGTCGGAAACCCAGCTTCAGGTTTGAATCTATTTGGCTTAGATCAGATGCGTGTTAGAGGGTAATTACTGAGTCTTGGAATGGCGATATGGAGTTCACAATGAATCTGCAGCAGTGTTCGATTGGGCTCCTAAACTGGAGCAAAGCTCATTATCCAAACATACAGAAGGAAATTCGGAAGCTAAATGAGCAGCTTGAATCTCTTAATTCGCTGCCATTCTCTTCTACTGTTAAAGAACACGAATTGGAGCTAAAGCAAAATCTAGAGGAGATGTTGGATCGGGAGGAATCATTATGGAAACAGAGAGCCAAGACACAATGGCTAGCGGAGGGGACAGGAATACTAGGTTCTTTCATGCTCAAGCGTCGAAGAGAGCTAGTCAGAATGAAATTCGGGGTTTACAAGATCAGAATGGGATTTTACAGACAGATTTGGGATTAATGGGGGATGTGGCTGTGAACTATTTTACAGATATCTTTTCCAGCATAAACCCAGGAACGCAGGAGATTGAATCTGTGGTTGAGACTATGAGACCGAAGCTTAATCACGCTATCAGCCGAGATCTATCCCGCCAGTTCACTCCCAAAGAGGTACGTTCTGCACTTTTTGATATGTATCCTACCAAATCGCCTGGCCCAGATGGGATGCCTGCGCTTTTTTATCAAAAATTTTGGCATGTTATTGGTAAAAATGTTACAGACTGTATTTTGGATATCTTAAATAAGCGCAACTTAAATCCCACTTTAAATTATACCCATATTATTCTTATTCCCAAAGTCAAAACACCAGAGCTAATTACCCAATTTAGGCCTATTAGTCTAAGTAACGTCGTGTTTAAAATAGCTTCTAAGGCTATTACTAATCGACTTAAGCCTCATATGAACCACAACATAGCCGAGACTCAATCTGCCTTTGTACCTAATAGACTGATCACTGATAATGTGTTAGTTTCTTATGAAATAAATCATTTTCTTAAACGAAAAACAAAGGGCAAAGATATGTTTATGGCTTTGAAACTGGATATGAGTAAAGCTTACGACCGAGTGGAATGGCCTTTCCTTGAGCGTGTGTTGTCTAGATTAGGATTTGAGCAAGCTTTTATTCAGTTGATTATGCTATGTGTGCGCTCTGTTACCTACTTTGTAAAACTTAATGGAGAAACTTTTGGTGCTATTCGGCCTAAGAGAGGATTACGTCAAGGAGACCCTCTGTCTCCTTATTTGTTCCTGTTCTGTACTGAAGCTTTTAGTTCTTTACTTGTTGATGCTGAGTATAGGGGAGCGATAAGGGGGTAGCTGTTAGTCCTTCTGCACCTCGGGTTTCACATCTTTTATTTGCTGATGACACTCTCATTTTCTGTGAAGCTTCTAGAGATTCTGCTGTAGAGATAAATTCTATCCTTTATAGATATAGTGTGTCCTCTGGTCAACAAATTAACTTGAAGAAGTCGACGGTTGTCTTTAGCAGAAATATTGTGAGGGAGCGGGTAGAGGAAGTTAGGAGTATTTTGCCGGTAAAGGTAGTTGAGAAACATGAAAAATATCTTGGCCTACCGACGGAAATGGGGAAGTCGAAGAGGGAGGTGTTTGGGTGGCTTAGAGATAGACTTTGGGCTAAGACACAAGGGTTTGGGGAAAAACATTTATCGAAAGCCGGTAAGGAAGTAATGATTAAGTCAGTACTTCAATCCATCCCAACCTATGTCATGAGTTGTTTTAAATTACCGGAGTATCTCTTGCATGAATTAGAGTCTATGATTTCGAATTTCTGGTGGGGTGAGGGAGATTTTAAGAAAATCCATTGGACTAAATGGGATACTTTATGTGAAAGTAAGCGCGATGGGGGTATGAGGTTTAGAAATCTTAGCTCTTTTAATTTGTCAATGTTGGGAAAACAAGTTTGGCGAGTAATACAAAACCCGGATTCCCTACTTAGTAAAGTCTTGAAAGCGAAATACTTTCCGGAGTGTGACATTTTGGATGCTACTTGTAATTCAAATGCTTCCTTTACTTGGCGTAGTATTTTTTCATGCTATTGGTGTGGTGAAGGCTAGTTTGGTGTGGAGGATTGGGGACGAGGCTACGGTAAGTGTATGTGATGATGATTGGATTCCGCGAAACTCTTGTCGGAAATCATTTACACCAGTCTTATATAAGATGGGACCCATAGCTGTTGCAAATTTCCTGAAACGGAATTCTAAGGCCTGGAAGATAGAGATGCTGAGATGTGTGTTTTGGGATGAAGATGTAGACGATATTTTGAATATACCTGTGGGCTGTCCCGGGGCGGTGGATGTTCGTCGCTGGTACTTTACTTCACATGGTCACTACTCCGTCAAGTCAGCGTATCGATTGGCTAGGGAAATAAAACACCAGCAAAGAGGAGCCCCTTTGGCTGCTCATACCTCCAACCCCTCTCCTAAAGATTGGTCTTTTGTGTGGAAAGTGAACGTACCTAATAAAATTCGTGTTTTCTTGTGGAGACTTCTGTCCAATGGTTTGTCGGTACTTGAGAATTTGGTGAAACGTAACATGACACTCAATCCTGTTTGTCCTGTTTGCTTGGAGTGTTCTGAATCGACTATACATATTTTTAAATGTTGCCATTTTGCGAGGCTTACTTGGGCAATATCTGGATTGCCAGCAACTATTCTTAATGGTGATATTGTTGACATTTGGGATTGGATTTCTTTTGTTCGACAGGTGCTTACGAAGGACCAATTTGCATCCTTCGTTTGTATTTGTTGGCGTATTTGGTTTCACAGGAATTGCTTAGTGCATGATCGGCAACCTGAGCAAGCACATGAGTTGATCGACTTTGCAGCAGATTACCTGTTCAGATTCGTACAGGCTAAGCAGCACTTTGCTCTGCCCAGGCCTCCGGAGTCTATCTCAGTATGGGAACCACCACCTGACCGCATTGTCAAAATAAATGTGGATGCATCGTTGATACAACAAGGCAGTGCAGCAGGTATTGGTATCGTTGCACGCAACAACACATGAAGGATTCTGACTTGGCGTCAACGAATTCTCAGCCACACTTGCCATCCGGAAATAGCAGAGATCAGAGCCATCCTTTGCAGATTGGAATTGGCAGAAGAAAAGGGATGGTTGGAGGTCATTTTAGAAAGTGATTGCTTGGTGGTAGTGGAAGCTATAAACTCATCCGCTCCATGTCTCCTTGCTGGTGGTCATTTCATAGATGCCATTAAGTTTAAACTTACTTCTTTTCACTTCATTTGTGTCAAACATGTTTACCGTACTACGAATAATGTTGCACACGACTTGTCTAAGTGTGCCATGAATGATTGTGATGGTCTTGAGGATTTACCTATCTGATGTAAAGGTGATCCTTGTACTTGTTTCAAGTTTGATTGAAAGTATCTTTGTTCTCAAAAAAAAAATCACTTTTGAGACGAACCAAGAAATGTGGGAGAGAGAAGCTATTCTAAAAGCTAACCACATTTTTAACAAGGTTCTAAAAGCGGAATATAAGTGGCCTTTTGTGCTGTGGCAAGAAAGCTTGTCTCACATTTTTAACACTTGTGAGTGTTGGGGTGTTTTGCTATGATGGTCCTTCACCTAAGAATTTTAAGGTAGGACCTAAAGACTGTTGGTTGCATTTTTTGGTTATGCACATAACAGTGGTGCTTTTCAATTCTTGGTGGTGAAATCTGAAATTTCTAATATACACAAGAACATGATAATGGAATCACGAATGCTTTATTTTTTTGATGATGTGTTTCCCTGTAAAAGGTTAGAAGATGTTGCTAGCAGCTCTTCTAAACTGACACATGAGGAAATGCAAGAAAAAGAATGAAGAGAGTGAAAAAGAAGATTTTGAACCCATACGAGGCAAACGTGTAAGAATTGCAAAAGATTGGGATCCTGACTACTTTCATGCTTGAAACTGAACTAATGAGATGATAATTTAGAGTCTCATTTAGTCCTTTTTAGCGGTCTTTGTTAGTCTTTGTTCTTAGTTTTATAGTAGTTTTTGTACAATTTTATGCTTTCGTGTTTTGGTTTTGTTTTGTAGGAATTCAGGTATTTTAGCACAAATGGAGAAAACAAAGTCACCTAAGCTCGCCGCGGTGAGATTTTACGAAGCTGCTCAAGGATTTGCAAAACGAGCTCGCCGCGGCGAAGGAATTTGCTCGACGCGGCGAGATTTTCCGAGGCTGCCTTTGTCATCAAGATCGAAGCTCGCCGCGGAGAGGAATTTGGCCCGACGCGGCGAGATTAAGCGAGCTGATATATAATGCGACAACAGAAGACTCGCCGTGGCGAGGGAAATAGCCCGCCGCGGCGAGACGTGCAGAATCAGACATCGTTTTTTCCTTATTAGTTGAGATTTTGGATTCTTTCTTTCATACTTCTTTTAACCTAGTTCTTAGAAAAAAGTTCCAGATTGATACTTTGACATTGAGACATAATTGGAGCTTGGTTTTCATTATTGTTGAAGAATTGATATCGAATTCCTGGTAATATTTGATATTTCTCCATCGTTTATCTCTTCAATTCGTGTTGCTATTATTTATCGATTTGTATGAGTTTGCGTGCGATTATCAATATGCCTATGTTTATCATATCCAATACCTTGAATTCTTTGATCTTTGCTTCTACTATGAGTAGCTAAATCACTCCGGACACAGTAGTAATTATGTGACGGTTTTGCATGTTCGATTCTAGGGTTAGGATTCGTTCATATAGGTTCGTCTAGTTCAAAATCTTCGTAAAAACTATCAATCCAATTCGCTAGTTCAAGATTTTCTAAATCATTTTCGGTTAAGGATCGTAAATTGACGACCCACGATTACTCTAGTTCAAAACATTCAAATGACGATTGGTTAAGGTTGGATTGATCGATTTTTTGTACACCGACCGTGTGACAAGTATGAACGATTTCCCTAGAGCGAATTTGCATTACTCGATCCTAACTGTTGTGTTCTCTCTGTCTCATTGATTTTAAACTTTACATCGCTTTTCTGTTTTCTAGTTATTAGAAGTAATCAAAACCAAACAAATCAAGTTATCTTCACAAGCGACTGTTTACTTTCAACCGCTTGGTAGCTTAATTGATTCCTTAGCGAACGATTCTGTGGTTTGCATTGTCTGTCTACAACAACTGCTTACTACTTGTTTCCTAAGTATTAATTTGAGCACATCAAATTTGGCGCCGCTGCCGGGGGAACCAATTCCTACTGTAGCGCTTGATTGTGAATTTTTACTTGTTTTCTATTTACCTGAAGTTTAGTGCACTAACAGAAACTAAGGATATTTTGAGGTTTTCGTGTTGTGTAGTTTTGACAACAGGTTGATCATAAAGGATATTTCAATGGCTCAGTTAACCTATGGAGCCTACATGCAGCCCGACGAGGTTAAGGTCGGGAAAGCGGCAATCGTGTTGTCTAATGAGGCAAGAAATTTGGAACTCAAAGCTTACCACTTCCATAATCTCCCCAAGTTCTACGGAATTTCCAATGAGGATGTGACAAGGTTCCTCAAGGAGTTCGAAGTACTGATTGCAGGGATTCCGTTGACAGCCGGAGGAGTAACAGTTTCAGATAGAGAGATAAGGAAGAAGGTTTTTCCGATGTGCCTGCAGGATAAAGCTAGGAACTGGCTGTTAAACCAGCCTGGGGGTTCTCTACCTACTTGGGATTCTCTTTATAAAGCCTTTGTGAATAAATTTTACCCTCCCGAGAACATGCAACACCTTCGTACTCAGATAATGCAGTTTCAGCAGATGTACGATGAGACTTTCTATGAAGCTCGCGAACGCTTCTTACAGTTGCTATCACAATGCCCGCACCACAGGATCGACGATATGCATCTGTGCATCAGATTTTAGGAGGGTCTGAATTGGGAGTGTCAGAACATGGTTGATATGACGTGTAAAAATTCATTCCTGGAAGCATCCTCTGACGAATTAAATGGTGTTTTCGTGAAACTGGCAGCAGTGTCTCAGCTCAAGGGTGCGAGAAATAAATCTAGGAGAGCGGGATACCGAGCAGTTGAAGGGACTCCAGGGGCACGTACTACTGAGTTGGACAAGCAAATCGAGTAGATAAGGTCAGCAAGTATAGGTGTGGTTCCCAACACTCTATTGAGTGAGCGGTGCAATCTCTACGGTAACTTTGGGCGTGGAACTAGCATGTGTAGGCTCCCAGAGATTATGAACGAGAACCCAACTCCTGAGATAGTGAATTGGGTGCAGACCAGACAGCGTGGTAATTGGCAGGGTAACCAAGGTGGCAACAACTTCTATGAGAATGCACCACAGGCGCAATCAGTTCTAGCTCAGCCAGTTCAGTTTCAGAGTACAAAAGCGCCGAGAAGTTCTGATCAGGCAATCATGAACCACATGGAGCATTCCGAGAGGTTCTGGGCTGAAGCACAGGAAAATCAGAGCAGGAATTATCAGCGGTTCGACAACATTGAGCAGGCGCAGAAGCAGTTAGAGAAGACTTTGGGGGATCTAGTTGGTCGATTTCAGCAAAGAGAGAGGGGTAAGTTCCCGGCGATCGCAGAAATGCACAGAGTTCTAGCCGTTGAGGTGACATTTGATGAGCCAGTAAAGGTGAAGTCTGTTCTTGCTAACTGCACTTGCCAGCTCGAGAATACGGTGGCCCAGGCTAAGACACCGGAGGTAGTTGAGGTAGTACCTACACCGGCACTTGAGAAGCCGGTAGAAGTGAGAGTCGAGGTACAGGAAAAGGAGGTAGCCACACCCAGTATTGCGACTCCAGTAGAGGAGGCGAGTGCAAAACTGGCTATCCTTGAGGTAAGTCCCACCGCTAGGGTGATCCCGGCAGCAGATAAGAGCATCAGTGATGCCAATAGCTTCAATCTGGTGGTTGGGATAGGAAATTCTTCCGAGGTAACTGGCATCGTAGATACAGGAGCAGCGGTTAATCTGATGACCTTTGCGACCTATGAGGAGCTGGATTTGAAGGGTTTGGAACCCCGGAAATGCTTCGTCACGATGGCCAATGGAACGAGAAGTAGGTGCATGGGTGTGATTGAGGATGTTCCGGTTACACTGGATGGGGACACTTTTATGGCTGATTTTGTGGTTGTGGAGTCGACACGGGTTAAAGGCAAGGAGATGGAGAAGGATATGTTGCTGATTGGGCGACCGTTCATCAAAACCACTCGCATGATTGTCAACCTCCACGCTCGTACCTACATTATAGAGGTACATGGCAAGCAACGTGAGTTGCAAGCCACCACTACACCATACTCACCCCAGCAGGTTGACACCAGGAACTATATAGGCGCTGCTGGACCAGATATACACACTTATCTGAAGGGGAGAAAAGGAGCTGCAACAACCGGAAGAACCAAGAACTTCCAGAGTACCCGTTAGCCAACGCGGAAGAGTCTTGTACATGACTGTAAAGGTACACCTACATGCAAGTCACTGTTGATCCCATCCTCTTTTCTTTTTCACTCTACGCTTGAGGACATGCTTGAGTTTAGGTTTGGGGAGGGGGAATGTGCTCTCTAGTGCCTTGTCTGCATTTTTCTCTATTACCTGAGTTTCTAGAGTCTTTCGTCCTTTACTTTCTGTCTGTTTTGGTCATTTTTCTTTTTCTTCTTTTCCCTTCTAGAGTCTTTCGTGAGTCGTTCTTCCAAGTTATGAAAGCTCCTATTGCGATTGTTAAATTTGCTAGCTGCTTACGTTTTGCATGATATTTAACTAAGGTGGCGTAGTGGATTTAAAATTTCGTAAGGTTGTTTTTCTTGTAAATAGCAAGTCTGTTTAACTCTTTGGTCCAAAAGCCGGTGAGAAACTTTAAATCCGATGAAAAAATCATTGTACCGGCGCCTGTGTGATTCTTTCGGGAAGTGCAAACTCCCTTGTTTGCGCCTCTCCATGCTCATGTGTATTCTGTTAAGTATGATGAACGTCATGCTCTTTATGGTCTATTTTATCAAAGGCAGTGCATTACAAAGAACTGGTTTGAGGAGAAGAATTCTGATGTGCTGTTATGTTTATATATTCTTGTAATCTGTATTCACTACAAAAAAAAATCGGGTTTAGAAATCCGTCCCTAAACCCCTGCCGATTCGTCCCTAAACCGTTAGGGACGGATAGAGACGCCCGTCCTTAAAACGGGCGTCTCTAACCAAATAGGGACGGATATTTTATCCGTCCCTAATGGTCAAAGACCTTCAGGGACGGATAAATATCCGTCCCTAAATAGTATTTTTTATTTTTTTTTAATTTTTGTTTTTAATACATATTTCGACAATTTTATACGAATATTCAATACGGATAAATCGATAATTTTATTCAATTCGGATAAACCAACAATTATATACGAATTTCAATAGGGATAAACCGAAAATTGTATACGATTATTCAATACGCACAAACTGATAATTTTATTCAATACGAATAAATCGACAATTTCATACAATATTCAATAATATAATATACAACATTTAATAATAATTAATACAAATAAGAAATTACAATAATACAATATAAAAAATCTAGATCTGGATCTGGGTCTTGTTGGACTGGCCGGAGATAGTGGTGGACGGATCTCGTGGTGGGGTGGCAGTATAGATGTCGTGGTGGTGGATCTGGGAGCGTGGTTGTGGTGGTGGACGGAGAGGCAGTGTTGGAGTGGTGGTTGACGTAGGGGCCGTGGTGGACGAAGAGGCAGTGGTGGTGAGGTGGTGAGGTGGTGGAGTGGTGGTGGAGGTGGTGGAGTGGTGGTGGAGTGGTGGTGGAGGTGGTGGTACGGTGGGGGTGGTGGAGGTGGTGGAGTGGTGGTCGAACGGCGGTGGAGTGGTGGTCGAACGACGGTGGAGTGGTGGTGGAGTGGTGGTCGAACGGTGGTGGAGTGGTGGTGGTGGAGTGGGAGAGAAGGAGAGAAGGAGAAGGAGTGGTTAGTAAGTGTGGGAGGAAGAGAGTTATAAATTAGGGTTTCTGATAGTTTAGGGACGGATAGATCTATCCGTCCCTAAATTAGGGACGGATAAATCTATCCGTCCCTAAATTTTTTTTTTTTTAGTCAACGAATTAGAGACGGATAGAATTATCCGTCTCTAAACTTAGAGACGGATAATTCTATCTGTCCCTGAATAGGGACGGATTACTAATCCGTCCCTATTTAGGGACGGACTAGAGACGGACTAGGGACGGATAGGCCTATCCGTCCCTAGTCCGTCTCTAGCACCACCGATTCGTCCCTAACTTAGGGACGGATTTTATCCGTCCCTAAATCCGGTTATTCTTGTAGTGATTTCTTCCCCTGATTAGTTGATTCATCTCGGAGTGTATCTGTGGTGCTTGTCATCACCGTTGTCGTGTTGGGCGTGTTTCAGATACTACCTATATACCGGCGTGGTCTTAAAAAGCCATATGACCGTGAAGGTTGATGGCACGTATACCAAACTGACACGCACAAAAGTGCAGACTTCGATAAAACAGACACTACCAAAAAATTGAGACTAAAAGAGTCCATAGTGGCCAAATTGATTAGCATGTAATTCATTGTATGCAAAAATGTGGTGATATGGAAGTTTGGGTTCTGACAAGCTGCTGCACGTGAAGAAAAAGTCCCTTCCGACTTAACTGACTGAGTATTTTGCATGAGGTATTTGAGGCACCTTTGTGACGAAAGTCACCTTTCCTTTCTCTTGCCATTTCTTGAGTGATTACCCACTGGACACTTCCAGAGTATGAGAGAGAGTTATGTAGGATTCCTTGTGAGAGATTGAAGAGTTAGACTTAAATGTTATTTACCTGAGAAACTGTCTTGCTTGATTTTTTGTGCACTATTCTGTCGAGGTTAGTTGAGTGCAAACCCCTTGCATCTTGTGAACTTAATGCTTACAGTGGTAGAATTCGGTCACTTGGAAGTCTGACTCGTTTGTGTGTTTTTCGTTTGTCATTGTCTAGAGTCTAGTTTGTTTTTAGTTTGTTTGTTTGATTGAGGACGAGCAAAGATTCGGTTTGGGGAGTTTGATGAGACGATAATTTAGAGTCTCATTTAGTCCTTTTTAGCGGTCTTTGTTAGTCTTTGTTCTTAGTTTTATAGTAGTTTTTGTACAATTTTATGCTTTGGTGTTTTGGTTTTGGTTTTGTTTTGTTGGAATTCAGGTTTTTTTAGCTCAACTGGAGAAAACAAAGTCGCCTAAGCTCGCCGCGACGAAGGATTTGGCCCGCCGCGGCAAGATTTTACGAAGCTGCTCAAGAATTTGCAAAACGAGCTCACCACGGCGAAGGAATTTGCTCGTCGCGGCGAGATTTTACGAGGTTGCCTTTGTCATCAAGATCGAAGCTCGCCGCGGCGAGGCATTTGGCCCGCCGCGGCGAGATTAAGGGAGCCGATATATAATGCGACAACAGAAGACTCGCCGCGGCGAGACGTGCAAAATCAAAAATCGTTTTTTCCTTATTAGTTGAGATTTTGGATTCTTTCTTTCATACTTCTTTTAACATAGTTCTTAGAAAAAAAGTCCCAGATTGATACTTTGACATTGAGACATAATTGGAGCTTGGTTTTCATTATTGTTGAAGAATTGATATCGAATTCCTGGTAATATTTGATATTTCTCCATCGTTTATCTCTTCGATTCGTGTTGCTATTGTTTATCGATTTGTATGAGCTTGCGTGCGATTATCAATATGCCTATGTTTATCATAACCAATACCTTGAATTCTTTGAACTTTGCTTCTACTATGAGTAGCTAAATCACTCCGAACACAGTAGTTATGTGACGATTTTGCATGTTCGATTCTAGGGTTAGGATTCGTTCATATAGGTTCGTCTAGTTCAAAATATTCGTAAAAACTATCAATCCAATTCGCTAGTTCAAGATTTTCTAAATCGTTTTCGGTTAAGGATCGTGAATTGACGATCCACGATTACTCTAGTTCAAAACATTCAAATGACGATTGGTTGAGGTTGGATTAATCGATTTTCTGTACACCGACCGTGTGACAAGTATGAACGATTTTCCTAGAGCGAATTTGCATTACTCGATCATAACTGCTGTGTTCTATCTGTTTCATTGATTTTAAACTTTACATCGCTTTTCTGTTTTCTAGTTATTAGAAGCAATCAAAACCAAACAAATCAAATTATCTTCACAAGCGACTGTTTGCTTTCAACCACTTGGTAGCTTAATTGGTTCCTTAGCGAACGATTTTGTGGTTTGCATTGTCTATCTACAACAACTGCTTACTACTTGTTTCCTAAGTATCATCATGAACCTCAAAGTTACCAAGAGGTTTTGACCTCAACGAAAGGACCCATGTGGAAAGAAGCTATCAATAGTGATATTCAATCTATTTTCCAAAATTATACTTGAGAATTAGTGGATCTTCCTTAGGAAGTAAACCACTAGGTTACAAGTGGATTTTCAAGAGAAAATTGAAGTTTGATGGAACTATTGATAAGTATAAAGTCAAGACTATTTTGAGACAGATTATCATGTGTCGAGATTAACATCATTTAGGATGATAATTGTGTTTGCTTCTTTGCGCAATCTTGAAGTTCATCATATGGATGAAAAGACTACTTTTTCTAAATGGTGATTTATAAGAAGAGATTTATATGGAACAACCTGAAGGTTTTTCTACACCTAATAAGGTTTGTAAATTGGTGAAGTCTCTGTATGGCTTGAAACAAGCACCCAAGCAGTGGCATGAGAAATTTGATAATGCCATGATGGAAAATGGGTTTGTCATTAACGAAATTGACAAATGTGTGTACATAAAGGAAACAAAAATGGCTATGTCATTTGACGTCTTTATGTATATGACATGCTTATCATTGGAAGTGATGATAAAATGGTCAAATCTACGAAGGATATGTTGAAATCCAGATTTGATATGAAAGACATGGGCCTAGCTGATGTAATCCTTGGGATTCAAATTGTTAGAACACCGAATGGGTTGATGTTGAATCCGTCTCACTATGTGGACAAGATTCTTGAGAAATTCAACAAAGATGGTGTTGAAACAGCTAGAACTCCATTGGGCATCACTGTTCACCTTGTAAAGAACAGTGGCTTGGGAGTGTCTCAAGTTGAGTACTCTAGGATAATCAAAAGCCTAATGTACTTGATGAACTGCACAAGGCCTGATCTTGCCTTTGTTGTAAGGACACTGAGCTGCTACACAAAAAATCTAGGAGTTAATCATTGAAGGCTATAATGCATGTGAGTATTGAAGTACTTGAGATTTGCTTGTGATTGTGGGCTGCAGTATACTAGATATCGTGTTGTGTTAGAAGGGTATGCGGATGCAAATTGGATCTCTAATTTCAAGAATGTTAAATCCACTAGTGGATATTGTCCTCAATTTTGTGGGGTGCGACAATTTCTTGGAAATTTTCTAAACAAATTATTATTACGAGATCCATGATGGAAGCAAAGTTTATTGCGTTGAACTCATGTGTAGAGGAAGCCGGGTGGCTACGCATATTTTTAAAAGTCTTCCATATTGGCCCGAACTTGTGCCAAGCAATATGTTTGCATTATTTTAGCCAATCTGTAATTGGTAGAGCACAAAGTTATTTGAATAACGGTAAGTCTAGACATATTTGTCGAAGGCATAAGCCCGTTAGACAACTTCTCACAACTAGTATTATCTTGACAGACTTTGTGATGTCTAAAGATAATTTAGCGGATCCATTAACCAGAGGGTATGTCGTGAGATGATAGCAAAGTCTTCCGTTGGAATGGGATTGAAGACTTGGACTTATGGTTGTTGCGAAGGAAAACCCAACCTAGTTGACTGGAGATCCCAAGATCTAGGTTCAAAGGGACAACCTAATTGTATCGACGTAGAGTTCACTGTGGGGGTTTACCAATACAGTGATGAGAGTTAAAGAGGTTAAACATGTGGTTTTTAATGATTCTTACTAGTAACTTTGACGGGGTACAAGATCACCTATGTGAGAGTGAAGTGTGGGCCGCTTCAACAAGAATTAAAATCCCAAATTCTTGCATGCTCTTGCAGAACCAGGAAAGGTGTTCATGGCCTAAACGAACACAACCATGAGAACAAAACTATGCCAGAGAGAAATCTGTGCGGAATACACCGTCGTTTACATAAACGGCGGAATAGTTCAAGGACATCATGTCTACTGGTCAGCCAGTAAAGAAGGTGCATTCTTACGAGGGAGGATTCAAGGGTGGTAACACCTACCTATCCTATGCAGGTATTCGATCGTAGGATTATATGACCTGAAGATGAAGTTTTTCTTCATGTGGGGGATTATTGGAAATAATGAAGAAAAAGAAAATGTAAATAATGCCTTGAAGGGTATATTTGCATAGAGACCATTTCTTAGTTATTTATTAATTAAGAAAATAAAAAAAAAAAAATATATATATATATATATATATATATATATATATATATATATATATATATATATATATATATATATTCGTAAGCAACTCGGTAAAAGCTTCGAATCGATATATTGTACGCCCAAAACGGATCTTGGGTTAGTGATGAATAAGTGGTTAAAGTTAGAAGGTGTAGTGGTTTTATACCACATTGCTTGAGAGCAAGTATAGTCTCTAGTTTATAATCTACTAGTTCCTACTAGGTGTCCAAGTTGTGTAGTTAGGTGAGTCGAATGCAAATCCTGGCCAGATTTGTACACGGAACTAGTTGACTAGTCTGTTAGTGGGTGCGCGCGACCCTTAGACACGATTGTTGAAACGAACCAAGCTCAAATGGGTTAGCCCTTGTGAGCTAAGCTTTTGTTGGTTCAACTTATTCAACCTTCTAGAAGGTTTTGCTTCAAATTAAAATTTGTAACTCATATATGTTACACATAGTTAATTTGATATTTGTTGCTCCATAAGTTACAAAATTACTCTTGTAATATATTGGGGTAATGGAGCATAAGTTACAAATACTTTTGTAATGAATTGGTGTAATGAAGAATGAAGTTACATTCTCATTTCCTCACCTATAAAAGGGTCTCATTTGCTTGGGAAAAGAGTAGAAGGAAAACCCACCCTTTTCTCTTCTCTCTTTGTGGCTTTTCTTCTCCTCTCCATCTCGTATAATCTAGGATCCAGTTTAGTTCGCCAGGAACAACTCTTGTGTGTAGTTAGTTGTTAAGGTTTAACCGTTGTATCCTGGGAAACAAGCGTTCAATGATACCTCAAGCACCGTAGTGAGGGAACGTAATTGTTTTTAGGGAAATGTGCAAGCACATGCCTCGGTTTTATGTTTGGATAAAGGATGATTCAATTATTGTTTTTCTCTACACATTTTAATTCATTTTTTTATACTAATATATTCAATTTCCTCTTATCAGGTGCAACAAGGAGAACAATGAATGGTCAAGTAGGAAAAAAAAACTCCTTCGTTTCTCAGAAACTGCACCAGTCACATATGTGTCGCTCGACCAATTTTTCAATGGCAAACTAAGCATATTCTTCGTAGTAAAGCCTAAGATGGCAACACAAGCGCACAATTTTTTTATAGGAAGATATCAAACAATTCTAAGATCACCCCCGAGCTCTCATCGAATGAGCTGCTGATACGGACACATATCATTCATAATGAGGTGGAGGCTGCAAATTAT
Source organism: Plantago major (assembly GCA_026545765.1). Lineage (NCBI taxonomy): Eukaryota > Viridiplantae > Streptophyta > Magnoliopsida > Lamiales > Plantaginaceae > Plantago > Plantago major. The sequence goes on from CM048843.1 coordinate 29,962,518, forward strand.
AATTCAAGGCTACGTAGTCGTTTGGGAAGGAGACTATACTTTGAGGCACCTTGGCTCCCCAAGTCATAGAAAATCCAAAAAATTAACACAACATCTCCAGATGTACGAGTGTAGCATATAGCGAACACTAGATAGGCAATTAAATCTCATACAACAAATTCCTCAAATTCACACAATATCTCTCAAGCAAAGCATTTTAGCGAACACTTGGTAGGCAACTCAATAACATTCTTATTGCAGCATTCGATCAAAATATATAAATGACAGCGCCAATATCAATAATGCATCCGAAATAAATCTTGCAGCAGTAAAAATTGCAGCACCAAAACATGCTAAATATTAAAAGAGTTGAAGCGGAATTTTTTTAACTAAAAGCGAAATCAGGAGAGCAATGTCCAGGCAGTAGACAGAACAATTTTCACACCAAATATAACTATTCAATCGTGACCAATTTGATAGACATCCCGATTACCTGAAAATTTGCAAAATACGCTTTTGAAAAAGTGTTAAACAAACTGAGACTTATTATAGTATTGTTTAATTAATATAGATGTTTTGTACATGTTTGCAGATTTTATCAAGCACTGAGGGTGACAATCATGCCGAAGGACATTTGAATGAGAATTATATAAAGATTTGAAGAATATCATTAGTTCATTTCAAAAGGTGAACCGGCGGCGGGTTATAATGTTGACCTAACTACTAAGAGTATTGTCATTCTCAATGATACGCACGTATCCTTTTTATTGGTAGCACCTGCCAACGTGGATTCAATTTATTGGTACCACCTGTTAGACTATGTAAATATTAGAATAGAATATTTAGTATAGTTAGTATTATAGTAGAATTCCTAATTCTAGTTTAGTTATGCTTAGTGTTGTAGTAGAATTCCTAATCCTAGTTGAGTTATACTCTTGTCTTGTAACTAGTATATATATTGAATGAGATCGATAGAAAGGGTCACGGACTCATATTCTTTCATGGTATCAGAGCCATGTAAGACTCTAACGAGCATTGGTCCTCTCTTCCGCTGCCATATTATTTTCCGTCTTTCTCTTCTTCTTCTCTTCTTCTTTCTCCTGCTTGCTTCCTTTCTTTTTCTCCTGCTTCCTTCTTTTTCTCCTCCTTCTTTTTCTGCTGCTTGCTTGCCGCTTTTTTTTCTTTCTCAGCTGCTTGCTTGCCCTTTTTTTTTCTTTTTTTCTTCTTTTTTTTTTCTCTCAATATGACTAACGGTACCTCCTCTCCCCAAACAGCTTCGGCTACCTCCACCTTCCACTCAGCCCTCACGGTTTCAAATATCCGCAACCATGTTCCAATTATCCTTGATATGGAAAATTCGCAATATGGTACCTGGGCTGAGGTCTTCAAGATTCATGCTCGTTCTCACAAAGTTCTACTCCATATCCTCCCTCCTCCTAAGGATACGGTTTTTACTCCTCCTACCACGGCGGAAGAAAAAGAACTTTGGGATACCGTTGATGCAACTGTGCTTCAATGGATTTATATGACGATCTCACTAGATTTGCTAAACACCATCATTGAACCCGATGCTACTGCTATGGAAGCTTGGAATCGATTGAAGGATATTTTTCAAGATCACGAGACATCGCGAGCAATTACTCTTGGACAGGAATTTGCGACTACTCGCATGGAGGATTTTCCTAATGCTAATGCAACTTGTCAACACCTTAAGAGCCTTGCTGATCAACTGAAGAATGTTGGGGCTCCGGTTGATGATCACCGCTTGGTTGGTTTCTGATCTTACGGAAGCTTACACATGTGTTGGAACGCAGATATGTCATGCGAATCCGTTACCGAAGTTCTCTCATGCTCGTTCTTCTCTCTGTCTTGAGGAACGAGAACTCCAAGCTATGGCATCCTCTTCTTCCTCCGATGCAGCTTTGATTACTTCGACCCAGGATATGCATTATGTCAATTCTGCTCAACCCAGTCCACCTGGACAGGGTAACAAACACAACAAGCAAAGGAAGAACAATTACAGCGCTCTTACGCCAGGCTGGGCTCCACCGCCCAGTCCCTTCCCGACCATGCCATGGGCCTATGACGCAGCCCATCCTGCTCCAGCTGCGCAATATATACGCCCTCAACATGGAATTTTGGGTTCTCATCCCAATTTGCACGCTTACATGGAGTCGATGTCTTCGCAGGGTCCGTATGCTCCGACCGTGATTGAGTCGGTAATGCATACGATGTCGTTGCAGCAACCGGATCCAACTTGGTACATGGATACTAGAGCTACAAGATCCGACATCCGCCAAAGCTTCTGATCCATTGCAATCTGGATTGCGTAATCGATCTGAATCAGCTTTGCATCCAAATGTAATCCAGTTTCCTATCCAGTTTCTGATCCTTTGCAATCTGGATCACCGAATCCAGTTCCGCATCCAGATTCTGATCCTTCACCCCAACAAGCCCCTCCTCCAGTCCACCCTTCACTCGACCAACACCTTCGTTCCGGTGATAGAAAAATACAGCAGGTTGGCATTGATTGTGGCGAGACTTTAGCCCGGTGGTTCAACCAGCGACGATTCGTACAGTTCTGAGTCTTGCTTTTCTTGCTTTGTCTAAGCATTGGCCTATTCATCAGCTGGTTTTCTTTGAAAATTATAGGGACAGTCTCAACATGTTTCCACCTCCCGTTTCGACTGCGGGGGAGTGTTAGACTATGTAAATATTAGAATAGAATATTTAGTATAATTAGTATTATAGTAGAATTCCTAATCCTAGTTTAGTTATGCTTAGTGTTGTAGTAGAATTCCTAATCCTAGTTGAGTTATACTCTTGTCTTGTAACTAGTATATATATTGAATGAGATCGATAGAAAGGGTCACGGACTCATATTCTTTCACCACCACCCAATGGTTATTTATCCCAGTTGATTTCGGCCGGGTATACACAGTTCTATTATGCCGAGTATATTTATTGCATACGCTTACTCACTCAACCCATACATGCTCAGTATACCCGTCTAACTGAACTCTATAGTCAGCCTGGTGGTAACATTTCCTGTCAGTATAAGTATAAACTTGCCTCTGAGTTCTGATGGTTATGCTTATTTGTTATAACTTTGATGAATCTATAACAGAAATGACCAGCATTTAACTTCTATTTGCATAGTGCACTGTATGAAAATTGTTTTGTGTAACGATACAAGACAGCGAGTGTGGGGAGGCATGCTTAATGCCCTATATCAGTTCAGTACTTCCTCTAGGTAAATAGTGTGGGAAGGCATGTCTAATGCCCTTGCAAGTTTTGGATTGCAATTGGTTTCCGTACTCATTTCATTGTCCATTTTTATCTGTCGCTCTGAGCCTTGCTCGAGGACGAGCAAAGAACTGGTTTGGGGGAATTTGACGTGACAATGAAATGTGCGATTTAACACACTTTTAGACCCTCATTTTTCGTGCAATATTGAATATTATTATCATATTATGCCTAATTACCTGTTTTGGTGTTTCACAAGGTACAAATATGTCAACTAAGAGGATTATGACGATTATTGAGGGAAATACGATGAATTTACACTTAATCCGAGGAAAAACCGATTGACAATTATCAAGGCGTACAAGGAGTTAGAAGAATCCAATGAAGAACAATTGTGAAACTTTTTCAAAGTACTAAAACACCACTTTTCAAGATATCGAGGTTTCAGAGGTAAAAAGGCATACGGAGGAGCTGCAGATCAAAGCACCATGTACGTGGCTGCGGTAAGGCTGTTGCACTCTAGAAGTTTCCTGGACCAAGTTGGTATCTTCTGGCCTGCGACCCACCACCCCCTTTGAACGGCTATGCACGAAATTTCCAGTCTTTCTACATAAGCAATGCCTACGTCACTTGAAGGCTATATTTAGCAATGTTAGCTGGTAGCTGATTGGCTAGGTGGTTTCTATAAAAGTGTTTGGTAAATCAATTAGATGATAAGCTAGCTGATTTGCTAAATATGGTACGTAAAAATAAATCAGCTAACTTATTTTTTTATAAGCTTCCGGAACAAGCTTATCAGATCAGCTCGCTTATCAGTTACCAATTAGACATTTACGTAACATGCTTATTACGAAAATAAGCTCATCGAGTTGATACGTTAGCTAATAAACTTGTGCTAAACAGAGTCAAAATCAAAACCCTACTTCTGTTGAGGTGCAACAAGATACTACAAGAGAAGAATCACCTCCCGAGACCCTAATTTTACGGAGGGACTAGTGAGCCATTTGCATAAAGCCCAACCTCATCACTGCACGCTAGGCCAGCCAAAACTCAGCCTGAATAGAGCCCATTAGTATCCCTGGCCCATAAACGAAAACCCTAGGAGCAATATATCCATCCTATCAAACTAGTATCTATCGTATCTCAAAAGAAGGCGGAGAAGAAGATCGCCATGGTGGCTTTGAAGTTACAGAAGCGGCTCTCGGCCAGTGTCCTCAAGTGCGGGAAGCGCAAGGCTTGGCTCGACCCTAATGAAACCAATGAAATCTCCATGGCTAACTCCCGTATGTTCTTCTTCTCCTTTTTTTTCCTTTGGCTTTTGTTCTTACCAATAAGACTCGATGTAGTTTTAAATTTCGATCCATTTCTGGTTTGTTCCATTCGATAAATATTGAGTTAGTTTTGGGGTTTGGATCCATTTCTGTCTGTGTTAAATGTTGTCTCTGTTAAGAGTCATTTTGAATTGTGTACTCGATCGTTATTTGGTCTGATGATGTGTTTTTTGACTTGATTGTGGACTTAGTTGTTAAAGAATTAGCTCCTTTAGGAATTTACATTGGAAAAAATTGGGCTTTCAGCACACATTTTAGCTAGAGTTGCTCTTTATAACTGTGAGGCGTTGCATTTTCATCTGAATGCTCTTTGGTTGTTTTCTTGATGTGGATGTCACATTATTCTCCCAAAAAAAAGATATTTTGATTCTTTCTTTAATTGGGTCATTTCAATTCCTATCTTTTGTAGCTGAAGATTAGGTATTTTGAAGTTTTGGGATATTAAAGTTGTCATGTATTAGTTCAAGTATATAAAACTTGCCCATGGATACATCTTAGGGGTTTACAGTATTAGTTTGACATGCTTGTGGCACTCAGAATATGCTTTTAATTAGGTGATATCATTATCTAGCTTCTGTCTGTCGAAATCTGTTGAGCTTGAAGATTAAATGTTTTGAATTGGTTTCTACTTTAATGTGTAAAGATTGAATTTTTATATGTTTATTGGATAGTAGTTACTCCTAGGAGCCATGTTGTGGTTGGATACTGATAATCAGATATTATGCAGGACAAAATATTAGGAAGTTGATCAAGGATGGTTTCATTATTAGGAAGCCAACCAAGATTCATTCCAGGTCTCGTGCCCGCAGAATGAAGGAGGCTAAGAGGAAGGGCCGTCACTCTGGATATGGTATTTTAATCTCCCTTTTGAATTTTCTGTGATAATTATGCTATTGGATATACTTTCTTAGCTTGAAATGAGTTTTCATCTGCCCTGTTTATTAACATAACAGTTTAGCTTCTCTTTTGGTAGAAATGTGGCTTGTAAATCTAACTGGAAGAGGTTTTTCTTCTAATTCAATCCAGGTAAGCGCAAGGGTACAAGGGAGGCAAGATTGCCCACCAAGATTCTCTGGATGCGGAGGATGAGGGTGCTCAGGCGCTTGCTTCGTAAGTATCGTGAGGCTAAGAAAATTGACAAGCACATGTATCATGATATGTATATGAAGGTTAAAGGTAATGTTTTCAAGAATAAGCGTGTTTTGATGGAGAGCATTCACAAGTCCAAGGCTGAAAAGGCTAGGGAGAAGACTCTTTCTGACCAGTTTGAGGCCAAGAGAGCTAAAAACAAGGCTAGCCGTGAGAGGAAGCATGCTAGAAGGGAGGAAAGACTTGCTCAGGTATTACCTGTTTAAAATCTTTTACATTGGTCATAAGCTTATGATGTGATGTGTTTCTTGTTTCATGCCTGGGTATGTGTTTGTATCCCCGTGCATTCAAATATTTAATAGCAGAGCTATTCAAAATGAACTCAATGCAAATGCTTTGAGCTTTGATATCAATGATTTCAATCAAAATCTCGGCCTTTGGGTGACGGCGTGGGTTATGTTTTTTTTTTGGTGTTGGTTGTGCTATTCCAGTAAATTTCATCCCTTTGTTGTTCGGGCAGGATTAGTTTGTTGTTAATACATAAACCGATTAGCAGAGCAAGGCCGCCTGGTGTTATTCATCATTGGCGTATAACTTGCATTGAAGGTTGGCAATATTCCAGCGATTCTCCGTGCCTTTCAACATTATTTTGTTTTGATTACGGCCTCAAACAAATCGCTATATCTTCCAAAAACATTCGTAAAATAAATATAGCTAGTATTGATGAGATTTATGTTAACTGTTGTAGTTTACTCTGTATGGCATAATCCTTTTCTCGGCGTAATAATGTATCTGCTGCTCTTACAACGATTATATTTGTTCTTTGTGAAATTTAGAATCTTTGGTTTCTTTTTGCAACACCAGGGACCACCTGGAGAGAAGAAGGCTGCCCCTCCAGCAGCAGCAACCCCTGCACCTACAGCCCAGCCAGCTCCGTGAGTCTCTCGAGTTATCTGCTTAACTTTATACTGTATATTTTACTGAGTGGTAATTTATCTGAACTCGGTTCTGTTATTTATTGTTCAGGGCAACCAAGAAGTCCAAGAAGTAAATTCTAGAAAGATGACCAGTTTCAGCAATTGGTGGCTCTCTATAATTTCTTCCTTTTTGGTAGTAGTGCAATATCATTTTGACAATACTTTTTTATGTATCTCAAGGAGTAAGAAGATATTGAACTTATTTGTTTCAGCTATAGTTTGTTCCGCCACAACTTGGTTAAATGACGTTATAAAGTTCACCGTGTTTTTTGTTAAATCTGGGTTAAGATTCTGTGGTTAAGATTTGGCCAAATCTGGGTTCCTACTTCCTAGTCCATTCCACTGCCAGCAAAGATCGGCTAATTCATCGGCGCAAGTGGTTGCAGTGTAGCTCATGCTGTCATCTGATTTACCATGCCTGCTGGCTTTGGCATTTGTTGATTCCTTGGTGGATGGGGATGATGTTGAATTCATCTCCTATTCACCATTTCCCATGCCTGCTGGCTTTGGCATTTGTTGATTCCTTGGTGGATGGGATGATGTTGAATTCATCTCCTATTCACCATTTCCCAATTGTGAATACTATCCGATCAAACTCTCAACTTTGCCATGCAATGTTCTCAGGCTATTTAAAGTCATTGGATAGAAAAAACCTTGGGTTTCATCAACAACCAGTTTCTATGTTCAGTAATCCCCCAAATAACACCTTGTCTGAATCATTACTCGAACTTCCATTAAATCTTGGCCCATCTAAATATATAATAAAATTGGTGATCTATATTAATAAAGAGGTCTGTCACATGTGTAAAATTTTATATGGCATGTCTCTTTGAATTTGAATTTAATGGAGTTCCATTCACAAAATTAAAGCAAAATGAAAATAGTAATTTAGAAGTGTAATATTTATTTTTGGTATGTTAACTGCATATATAGTTTTATTAAATTGCATATAACTTTATCTGTATAACTCGAAAAAATATTTTGAACATATATTTGAATTCAGTGCGACAAGACAAATCCATAGACACCAGTCTTGAATAATATTATTAATTAAATAAATTATTTATTCTTTAAAATAAAATAGCAAAAATAAAATAGTAATTTTGTAGCGCCCAGATTTTTTTTTTTGGAACTGAACTTATACTTTTCATATCCAAAACGAGGTACGTACAAAAAAGCAACCCGAAAGTGGTCCAGCCGGAATCATAAAAACCATATAAGTAATAAAAATATGGGTTCAACCTATCATCAAATGTCCGACATGGACTTTGAGTCGAGGGACTTGCCAAGATCTATATACAATCATGTCAACTATGTTATGTTTCACTTGATCAGCATTCAGTTTCACTTGATCAGAGCCCAGATTTTTAATTAACAAACTATGAAAAATAGTATATTATGTAAAGTAGAAGAGTCCGTCTCCTGAGAGTCCACAATATAATGAGAGTCCTACATAATAGACAAATATATACAATTTATACATAAAACTATACAATATGATTTTTCATGGGGTTGACTAAATTGGTCCACATTTTTCCCTTATAATACACAACCCGCTTTCATGTGTCCATCCAATCATATTGATACTTTGGGACAAATTGCTTATATTTGGTATATAATTGTCTATGTTTAATGTAAAATTATTGATGACAAACTATTTATCTCAAAAAACTCAATATTTATAAAATAAATATAGAAATCAATTTCATTCATCAATCAATAAAATGTCATTACATAAAAAACAATACAAAAAATTTAAAATCACTATATCCAAACTAAATTTATCCTCGCAAAAAAAAAAAAAAAAAACCCTTGACTTGTTTGTCAACTCCTCCATCCACGCCTCCATCTTTATCATCAATCATTCAACCACCATTTTTACGAAAACCTACTATATGCAACCAAAAAAAAAAAAATCAACCAACATCAACAATTTACATATAGACATACACAATTTACATAAAAACCTAAATAATTTTTTTTTTCAAAAGATGAAATAAAATACCTATATTCAAGCATCACCAATTTACCCTTAACAATCAACAATTACAGTATAAACATAGACTATTCATAGATAATAATCGAAGGAAAAAAATGAAGCATAATAACCGAAGCAAAAATGAAGCATAAACATAGACATCACCAATTTACCCTTAACAATCAACAATTACAGTATAAACATAGGCATCACCAATTTACCCATAACAATCAACAATTACAGTATAAACATATGCTATTCATACATAATAATCGAAGCAAAAAAGAAGCATAATAACCGAAGAAAAAATGAAGCATAAACATAGGCATCACCAATTTACCCTTAACAATCAACAATTACAGTATAAACATAGGCTATTCATACATAATAATCGAAGTAAAAATGAAGCATAATAACCGAAGCAAAAATGAAGCATAAACATATGCATCACCAATTTACCCTTAACAATCAACAATTACAGTACAAACATAGGCTATTCATACATAATAATCGAAACAAAAATGAAGCATAATAACCGCAGCAAAAATGAAGCATAAACATAGGCATCACCAATTTACCCTTAACAATCAACAGTTACAACCAAAACAACAGAAAACGAAGCATATCATGCACAACAACAATCACTTCAACATTATCAATAGAGTTCAAACACGCAAACATCAACAATTACAGGTCAAGCATGCACAATTAAGGTTAAAACATCAACAATTACACATGAAATATAAAGTTACGCGAAATCAATAAAAATCACCAAAACCAAACAAAAAATGAAAAAAAAACTGAAGAATCGAGAGAAGAAACCTGAAAATCGAGGAAACGGCAAGGTTATGACTTATACGTGTTGTGTAGTCGGAGATCCACCGGAGAAGATAACCGAAAAAGCTTCGAATTCCGACCAACCGTTTCAAAAGTCGACCAAATGAAAAAACAAAACCGGTAGAAAGGTAGATCGGGTGATGGGCTACTCAAATATGCTATCGGATTTAAGATTGGTGGCCGGACGACGGAGATATCGCCGGAAAAGACTTCGAATTCCGGCCAACCGTTTCAAAAGTCGACCAAATAAAAAAACGAAACCGGTAGAAATGTAGATCGGGCCATGGGCTACTCAAATATGCGATCGGATTGAAGATTGGTGGTCGGACGGCCGAGATATCGCCGGAAATGTGATAGGAAAAGAAAGAGAGAAAGGAAGAGGAGAGGAGAGGGTAGAGAGAGAGAGAGAAGAAAGAAGGAAATGAAAGAAAAAAATAAAAATAAGGTATTTATATTAATCTGACAACCCGTTTTTAGATCCATATTATCGAACCCGCAACCCAGGATCCGCAAATTGACCCGCGAATTTGAATAGAAACCAAATCATCCCCAAATTGTGTATTTGTTCAGGACTCTTATAGTATATAGGACTCTTTTAAGTTTTGGTAAAAGTAGAATGGACTAAACCTCACTAGATACATTCCGTTCTACATAGAATTTTGTAGAATTAGTGCATTTTAGCCAGTATATATTTCACTGTTATTTTTATATAAAGTTTATTAAATCTCTTATAACTTTATCTACAAAAATCAGAAAAATATTTTGAATATATATTTGAATTCGCCTTGACAAGACAAATCCAAAGTATAATTGTTATTAAGATAAAATGAAATAATAGAATATTAAGAATAGAGCATTTATTAAATTAATTCAATCCTACGTGGTATTTTATAAAATTAGTTGCATTTTCAACCATTATATATTTCACTGTTTATTTTTTGTATGTTGGGTGCATATATAGTTTTCATTAAATTTCATATAAATTTATCTTAAAATATCCGAAAAATATTTTGAACATATATTTGAATTCACCGTGACAAGACGAATCCAACCATTATATATATTTCACTGTTTATTTTTTGTATTTTGGTGCATATATAGTTTTCATTAAATCTCATATAAATTTATAAACAAAACTCCGAAAAATATTTTGACCATACATTTGAATTCACCGAGACAAGATGAATCCATAGACACCAATCTAGAATATTATTATTAATTAAATAAATCATTTTATTCACTAAAATAAAATATAAATTTATGAAATAAGATAAAATGAAATATTGAAATTTTAAAAATAGAGCATTTATTAAATATTCAATACTCCCCCATCTATTTAACAAGAAATTAATAGATATTTAAATTCTCAATTATAAATTTTTATTTTACAGTTGAGTAGAGTCTGAATAGGGAGACGATAATTTTGTTCCATGAAGTTTTGCCAACTTAAACTTGAGGCTAATGTTTTAGCGCACGGATTATCAGTTAGGTGTTCTTATATAATATAATATAATATAATATATAAAGTTGATGGGCTAAACCCCACCAGATTCATTCAAATTTCAGCCATCCTAAGTGAAATTTTAATTCTATGGTTGAGCAGAGTCCGAATAGGAGGACGTATTAGTATTCTTGCTAAAGATCATGAAGGCAATGTTATTACTTGGTGACCAAATTTTTTATTTCTTATGCTTGCTGAAAATGCGGAAGGTTAATTTGCCAGGCAAATTAAGAATATGGGGCGAGAAATTTGTTCCATAAAGTTTTGCCAGGTTAAATGTGAGCCTAATATAATATATAAAGTGGATGGGAACCCCCACCAGATTCATTCAAATTCCAGCTATCCTACGTGAAATTTTGATACGGTTGAGCAGAGTCCGAACCGGGGGGGGGGGGGGGGGGGGGGGGGATTAGTGTTGTTGATAGGAATCATGAGGGCAAAGTTATTGTTTAGTGACAAAATTTTATGTCTTATAGTATTTGAAAATGCGGAAGGTTGGCCAGCCAAACTAAGAACTAAATTTCTTCGAGATTTTGGGTGGCAACATGTAGTAATTGAAAGGGATTGTTCTTTGGCGATTAAATCTCTTAAATCGACAAATTTTAGCTTTTCCCTTTTGTTTCACTTTTCAAAGAAATTTAGGTATTTGATGGGGAATTTTATTCCATGAAGTTTTGCCAAGTCAAATGTGAGACTAACGTTTTAGCACATGGATTATCAGTTGGGTGTTCTTATGATGATGTTTGTTTGGTAGATTTGTTTTCCATACCAAGATCGTTATGTGGGGGAGCACATACCACCCCAGGGGTTGTTTCGATTAATTTATTTTGTCCTCACATTTTTATTATTATTAAGCGTAAACCATATCGCGGCATGGCGATGGGGATTTTGTGGAATTAATTGCATTTTAGCCAGTAAATTTTCACTGTTTATCGTGTGTATATTGGCTATATACAAAATTTTGAAAATATTTTAAACATATATTTAAATTTGTCGTACCAAGACGAATTTATCTAAAACTTTTAGACTTTATGACTCGCATGTTTTCATAAAGTCGACTAACAACAATATTATCTACTATATTGGCGTACTTAAATACAATTCTATGCATATTCTTCTCGAGTTATTATTTTTTATTTAATATAGATCAAGATGAATTTGATGTTTCTATTTTGGACAACAGGCTCCATCAGATGGGGTTGGAGTGGTTGTAAAATATTATTCGTTACATATTTGACTTGGATACGAGAGGAATACCCTTTATTTGTGATTCTTAAATGCATAGCGTGCAGAGGTTAATGTGGAAAAATGCGGAGTCGAACTTTACACTGCACGACTGGGATAAGGAAGAATAGCCTTGGGCACGTGTTCGTTCTCCACCATCACGTAATTAGCTTAGTTATTGTTATCATTGGGAAATGTGGCTACCTATATACAAATCATTTATCATTTATCTCCACATTCATGCCCGATATTGATTGTCTCTTTGTATTAATAAAATAAAATTCAGTTTACCGTATTTTTTTCTGATTTATCTTTTTGCGTTTCAATTAGTGTTTCTCCAATATGGAGGATGGTCCAAACATAAAAGAAGTAGAACAATACTAATAATATACTTATTTAAGTCAGTTATCATGAGAACAAGTTTGAGTGTACTCCTACAAAATTAAAACATTTTAATATGATAGATATAGATGTTGATGAAGTATATTATATACCCTAAGGACAATACTAAGCTAATCCAAGCTTACAAGAATGAAACCCATACAACCTTATGTAGTGTAACATTAATGAACACATTTGTGTTAATTTGTATTATGTGGGTGAAATTTGAATTAAGGGATTTGCACTTTGATACATCTTCATGTACCATCAACCTTTGCTAGAAAAATTCTAAGTTATGACAATTAACAAGAGTGAGGAACACTCTACACTGGTATTCCATCATTATACTTATAAACGGGTTGTGTTATATCCAAACTGAATTCAAACCCATTTGAATAATGTTGTTCAGGTCCTGGTCGGACATATACTCAAACCCGTTCCAAACCCGAACTGCAACATTTTATGGTTATGTTAGTAAAAAAGTTCAAAAGTGGGCGTGCGTATGTTGGGGTGGGTGAAAAAAAAAAGCCATTGTAATGGTGGGGGAGCACATACCACCACAGAGGTTGTTGGGAACCAACCCTGTTAACTGTGTTATACGATTTTGTATTTTATTTTGTTTCAGATTGAAGTATAAGTTATTAATTAACATATTAGCTACAAGTAGAGGACCCGATATAAAATACTACTCCCTCCGTCCCAGACCAAACATATACTTCCAAACCTTTAATTATATAATTTACTTGGACATTTTACATTTACGGTTTAAGATTAAATCGTAGTCAAAGTTTAAACCTGTCGTCCCAGTCAAAGTTTATAAACTTTGACATTTGGTCTGGGACGGAGGGAGTATATGTTTTTAACCTGTCGGGTCCTGAACGGGTTCGAGTTGGATCCTACCCCTTTCAAAGTATATACGCCATGATGAGTCGTATTTTACATTTTATATAGTTACCATAAACAAAGACACAGTAATATAGTATTTGACGAAGGACTACATGTTGGGGAATTGGTTGCAAGAGGAACCTAAGTGTGGTTGCAAGAGGCAATCAAGAGAGAGCCAAAATTGTTATGTGTTATAATAATGTGTTAAGTGGGTAACTTTGAGCAATTAATTATCTAAGTTCCACCACTCGATTTTGCGTGTTCTTTAGCTCGTTGCGAAGTGGGATGCGCAAGCTTCGTAACGGTATAAGATACGGGAGGTAACCAATTCTAGGTGTGAATGATAAATTGGCTTAAAGTGAGCTAGTTGTGACTTGCCTTTTGCAATTGTCCCACATTGAAAACATATGGAAGGAAAGAGTAGTATAAAGGTATGCTTGTGTTTACTCATGGTCACAAGTGTGTGTTGTGGTTGTACTTCAAGTTTTGTTGATGTGGAAGTCTATGTTATCTTTATTTGAAAAATCATTAATTTCAGTTCAGTTTAGATTTGATTAATTGTTTTTCATACTATAAATAAGTTCAGTTGAGACGAATAGAACAAAGCCTAAACCGATGATGTGTTTAGAAGGATACAAGGCATTTACTCCAATTGCCTATGAAGAGAGCATATTAAGTAGGCCAAATTAGAAAGTAGTACAACCTTGGGGAAAAGAATTGATTATGAGACAATACACTTTTTTGTTGTTGATCCTAGTACAACATTATTAAATGTGTGGTTAGGATTTATTATTGACAATTATGAAGAGACAATCATACCCTTACCCCATATAATTTACGAAATTCATTATGAAGGCATTAATTAAACTGGAGTAAATATAAAATGTAACTGTAGACACATATCAATATTTTTTCATACATATGTCTATAGCATTAACAGACATATTCAGATGTTGAGACTTGTAGATACATATCGGTACCATTTCAGATATATGTTAGTGGCGATATTGACATATATCCGTGGTATGTGGACATGTTCAAAATCTCCACTTGTAGACTTGTTTATCAACAGATTAAACATGAAGTGTGAAGTTTTGTATCAACAAAACATTCTGGACAATGAGTAAAGTTGTAGGAAATGTTGAATATATCAATTGATGTTTTAATTAAGATGGTTTTAGTAAGTTTGAATTGCAAAATTTAGGATCAAAAGCATAAATGGAAAATCAATTATGAGTTTTTACTAGAATCAATAAATTTTATTTGGGTTGTTCACAATCAATAAAAAGTCATATAGTTGTACTTCATACAACATTCCCCCAAGTAGTATTCCATGGTTATTTAGCGTCCTTTTAAGCCATCTACAGCAGTTGCAACTCTCTGCAACCCACTCTCTCCGCCACGTCAGCATTCCACTCACTGCAACTCACTTTGCAACTCTTCACAATTCTCTACTCCAACAGTGAGATCCAAAATCTATTTTCTTTTAACATTTCTTTCAAACTTAATTATTCATTTCATTTTTTTTTCTCATTTCCTTTTAAACTTTATTCTTGACTTTATTTTAAATGTAGTTAATTAATTATAACAAAATCACATTAATTTTTTTAAAATACATTACTTGAAAATAAAAATTACATTACTTAAAAAAAATTACAATACTTAAAATTGAAAATTACAATACTTGAAATTGAAAATTAAAATAATTGAAAATAAAAATTACAACAATTAAAATACTACATTTTACAAATGTGATTTTAATATGTATTTTAAATTTTAGAAATAATGTATAAGTATATTTCTATTGCTACATATAATTATTATCATATAGAGACCGTCATTAGGTAAGTTATGTAGAGACCGTCGCTTATTAGACTTTACGGTGATATTTTATATGTAAGTGTGTTTCAATTGTTTCAAATATTATTATTAAATTTAAATTATGTAAACAAAATGAGAAAATTGAAACAAGAAAACTGAATAAAAAGAAAGAACAAAACAGCAAAAGAACTAAACCAAAATAAAAATGGCATCATGAAACAATTGAAGAAACAAAAAGAACAAGAGTGCAAACAAATAAAGAATGCAACAAAGAAAGAAAGAAACCACAATAATTTAAAAAAAGGGGGTGGGGGGAGGGGGGAGTGATGGTGCAACTCGTCCCAAAATTTCGGACGAGTTGCACCGTCCCAAATTTGGGACAGCAACTGCAACGCTGCTGGAGCGTCCCAACAGAGTTGGAGATGGCCTTAAGTTTTACTACCCTATAGCAGCAAGACCAAGCTTGCACTACCTGTAAGTTGAATCTCATTTCAGTGGATTTGAGTTCACATCTTTAAACCCAAAGACACTATTTCATTATATTCCACATTCCTAACCCAATTCCATTCACACAGAAACTCAAAACTCAACTAGGACGAAGAATCACAGGCAAAGGCCAAAGTGAAACCCAAGTCCAAGCAGAGTTCAGGATCCACTTCAGACCACTTGTTCAGATAAGCTATAATCGCATGTTTTTAGGTTAGAATCACGTTATTTTCAGGGGTTCGTACAGTTCCCTAGGCTTAGGTGCATCAAATGATGAGAAACGGCCTATTGCTGATTCTCTATAAAACACCGGGTGGCCATTACTCTTTGTAAGACCTCATCTAAACTCTAAGAGCTATCAGCTCTTTCACAACTTGTCACTGCTGGAACTCAATACAGCAGTCTTATGGAGATAACATCAAGATCTCAATGAAATTGTCCATGGCTAAAGAGATCGTCTACTATCTGGTTTGATCTGTCTGCAACAGCTGCTCCCATTGTCGGTTCATTTGAGCTATCGCAAAGGCCAAGTTTCACAACAAAGGTTAATGTACTGCCCTTTCCCAGACCCTCACTCTCAATCCAAATGTGACCTCCCATGAGATTTACAAACCTGAGTAGATAAGTTTACCAGTAAATTCCAACGAGTATGAGAGCAAAACCTTAAAATTATAGGGTCGCGGGAATTTTTATCCAAATTAACACAATACACTTCTAGATTGTATAAGCGGTACCTTTTGCAAATGGCAAGACCAAGACCAGCACCACGTGTGTTCCGGTTTGATGAGTTACGCAGCTCAGCAAATTTGGTAAATACATGTGGGATATCATTTGGGATGATACCGCAGCCAGAATCCGTTACCTTCATATAGGTGATTGGTAACAGATAAGTTATTACCCAGCACCAGATAAGCAAGAGATGTACAGCATAATACACAGTGCAGCAAATGGTATAAATACTGAGCAAGATAGAAATGGTTTGACCTGAACTCTCAAGTAGAAGTGAGCATCACTTGATGAATGGGATTCTGAAGGTTGCCAACCTCTTATGTAGTCTGACCTTGCAACAGAAACCTCTACTGTGACAAAACCTTCCTTGGTGAACTTCACAGCATTTCCCACAACAATCAGTATGATTTGCATTAGCCGTTTCTCATCTCCAGCAGCATAAGCAGGAACATCAGCAGCCAATGCCAAATTTACAGACAACTTTTTCACAGACGCAATAGGATTTATCAAGCTAATGACCTACGGTTTAAGAACTTTGGTGAGAAAAACATAAATAATGACAGGAGTCAGATATGTTCTGTTTCCCAAAATTTACCTCTTTGAAAACTGTTTGAAGATTAAAAATCTCAATATCTAGTTTAAGACTGCCATCTTCAAGTTTAGAAAGATCCAACACATCATTGGTTAGTGTTGCTAAGACGTGACTACTTTTGAGTATGGTCTCTACCATAACCCGGTGTTCTGGTGGTAGCTCAGCTTCTAAGAGCACTGAACAGAGAGAGATCATTGCGTGCATTGGTGTTCTCATCTCATGATTCATCACGGCCAAAAAGTCATTCCGAGCATGTATAGCCGTTTCCGCTTCTCGACGCGCTACATCCAGTGATATATTTTGCTGAACAAGTTGATCACGTGCATGCATAGATTCTTCCAAGATTGCTGCATGAGAAAGAGCTACAGCAACCTACAAGCAAGTAGTGTTAGATTCTAACAAATGTATACATACTGAATTTCAAAGTTCTCCCATGGCCATGGTGTGCTTTTTCAGAAAACAAGTGGATGTCGATACTGCATCCATGATAACTTTGCATTGTAACGAAACCAAGTTCTTGCTCCCCTCCCATATTTTCTAATAATGGTTCATCGAATCTTGAATTTAGACCTCCATTCAAAGTTCAATATACCATATTTGTATCAAATGAAACATGGAGAATAGCTACTTTTCTTTTTATGCACATAACTTATGTGACATGACCTTGGCACATTATTTAACATTTAAGTTAAGAAGCGTGTAACATATCCGACAGTAGAAGCAATGATTAAGCTAACTGTGTACAATTAGAGAGTACTCCACCATAAGGGAAAATAAGATTTTCCTGGAAAATGTGAGGGAAAAACAACTTTCCTTATTTTGTGGAGATAGATGTATTTTATATAGATTTTCATAAATTTTCCAGGATTTCTTGGGAACTACCAAATGGTGGAAAATAAAATTTTCCCCTATTTTTTTTATTTTCCCCCATTTTCCCTCGAAACAAATGAAGCCTAAGCATATAGGCAAGAGAATTCCTACATTAATGAAATGGGACTATAGATCAGAAAATTTTCACAAGTGAGGAATTTTACAGACCTGGTCTGCAACAACTTCCACAAGATCTAGCTCATGGTCGCGCCACTTTCTAATGCCGTTGAGAATGAGAACCATCACAGCATAGTTTTTTGCTGAAAGATCAGACCAGTTGCTAACATGGAAATTAGATAGGTGCAAGAGCGGCACGCGCACAGCAACAGCTTCAGGAGGAGCATATCTACCAATTACAGGCCTAATTTGTGCCAGAGGGCACGTATGTGGAATCTTCATTGCTTCGTCACTACTGAATACTTCATTTATTATAGACAGGTTGCTTGGCACTGTGGATCCCACAGGTATCAAATTGTTCAAGGTATGAGAAATTTGCAAATTCTGACCTCTTTGAGCTGGCATCCAAAGTGCACATTCTTCCAACTCTAAGGTTCTTCCTAGCTCAACAAGAGTCGTCCTTAATATTGTGTGCCTGTCAAGTGTGCTTCTGATTTCATGAGTAAGCATGCGGACATGTCTTCCAGTTTCTTCTTGTTTAATGATAAGCCCCATTTCCTTATCCAATTCTTCGGCCTTGTGTCTGAGAAACATTTCTCTTGTTTTCACACTAAGCAGATCAGGAATGATGTGAACAAGCATTAAAGCTGTTACACAAGATACAGCAGCCGTTGAAATTTTCGCTATAGCCATTACTACGGCAACAGTTTTAGAATGTACAGAGAAGGTCCAGAGATTAATGAAGTGGGTCGCTCCACAAAGAATAATAAAAGCACCAAACTGTATTAGCACCCATCTATAGGGAAAGAAGGATGATCTGTGGACGAAGTAAATAAGCTCCAGGGGAATAGAGAAGTAGGCAACCGCGATAAGAAAATCTGATATATACTGATATTTCACCAGAAGATCATCAGCTGGCCAGTGACTATCGACACAGTCACAAGAATCCATTTAAAGGATCTGAAATTCAAGACAACTATATCAGATTCCGCATCCCACTCACGATAACTTCTATAATTCACATTCAACTTCTTCAAGTAAACACAATTACATATCAATTTACATCTGTTTTCCCTGCATAGCATATAGCTCTCCATGTTAATCATCAAGTATTACACATGCTGAAAGAGAAACAAGTATTACACATTTACGCATATTCTATTAATTAATGCCATATGACCATGTATATCTAGATCCAAATTTTGACAGTTGCCATATGACCTGCGAATCGTGTTCGGAATATTCAGCTACTAAATTTCTTTGCAATTGACAATCTAGATCCTTCAAGTATGTTATGCCTCAATTGACAATAATGCTTTCATTTTCTATCAGATCAGTCAATTAGCCCCAATTTTTACAACCATCACTTGAGCAAATAAGCAACTACTAAAATAAGTAAAAACAATTAGCCAGATTTGCATACATACATTATCCACTAAATTGAAGGAAAAGAAAGGAGAATTAGCCAAATTCGCATAAACCCTACGTGTTCGATTCATCAACAGATCGAAAAATTGACAATGAGCAATCAACTAGTTGTTAATCCGTAAAACTACTACAGGTACATAAAAATCATAAAATTCTGAAAGTACCTGAAGAGCAGAAGGTTTAGGTAGCTTGATACTGAAAACTCCTTTCACAAAGCAATTTGGGTTGATATATTGAAGAAAAAGTGAGAAGTGAATTTGTCGTTTTCATCTGAGCTGCTTTATGTGATACAGAAACGAAAATGGAAAGAAAATGTGAGGCAGGAAAAGGTTTTGAAAGAGAAATAACCATTTATATAGCAGGCAGCGTACTTTGTTTGAGTGAGTCACGGATGAATGAATGTGATTCAGGAGAAGTTGCTCTGGTTCAATGTATCAATTGAGTTCACAAGCGTGTCAAGTACTATTATTTTTTGATCCGTTTCTCTTGCCACGTGCTAATGTTATACCCGATTGGTTACCCGGTTAGCGCGAAAGTAATTATAACAATTGTTTCATGGATGGATGGATGGAAGAATAGTCAAATCAAAATTGGGCCACGTCTCTCGATCAAGCCCTTTTTCGTTGGCCCAAACAATTGGGCTAGGTTTTTTCATTTCTACACAAACTCTGTTGGGTTCCATCACTCCACGGAAGCTTGAGTTTATATATATTAACTAGTACTAACCCGTGGCGATGCCACGGTATAGTTTACTTTTAATAATAAATAAATATGTGATGATTAAATAAATTAATCGAGAAAATAAGATAGTCAAAATTCCTTGTAGACAACGTTGGTGGTGTTGTCGGTCGGTAGTCATTCTTCATCCAATATTATATCATTGAGTGTTTATTTATGTTAATTATAGAGAATGTAAAAATAGGGTCCTATCATACCTGACTTGTTAATTAATAATAGGTATATATTTTTTTACAAAAAAATCTATCCCTCAAACGGAATCAAAATAAAATACAAAAGTATACAACACAATCAATAGGGTTGTTCCCAACAATCTCACGGTGATATGTGATCACCCCACCACACACACAAAAATATTATACAAACATAATTTTACATGTTACGATTGTTTTTTCCAACCCACCGGTTCCCAGCAACCCCGCGGTGGTATGCATCACCCCACCAAAGACACAAAAATTACCCGTTATGGATGAAGAAAGTAAAGAGAAGATAGAACAGAGTTTCACCCAGAGTAATCGCCCAATCCGGCCCGTCATGGAGATCAAGACAGTACAAAGAAGATCGAAGACATTGTCCCCGCCTAAAGAGTATCACCGATCCCTCCCTCCTCGTTATTGAGATCAGAAAATAGAGAAGATCTATGAGAGTCCCCACCTAGAGAGTATCGATCCCCAGTTATGTATCAAGAAAGTAGAGAAAGATCAAGAGAGTTTCCGCCTGAGAGTATATGCAGACCCCGGGAAAAAATGTAGTTTTTACTAACTTAATCATAAAATGTTGCGGTCGAGTCTTGTAACAAAGCTATGGTACGGGTTCGAGTACCAGACCGGACCTGAACATCATTATTTCGATCGTAGAGAAGAAAAACCTTATACCTCATCCTACCGATCGAATCTTATACATAAAGAAAATGAAATTGAAAGTCTTCACATGTAAAATGTTGTTGATAGACATGTAAAGATCAACACACCACCAATTAGCTCACGTGTGTCTCTTCTATCTTCTGGAACTGAAAAGAGCACGCCTAGTACACGATTCATAGAACATTCTTAGAAGATCAGTTGAAGGGACTAAGATCCAAAGGTCCTCCTATCTAGATTCATGCGCAAGTAACACAACCTTGATACGCATTAACATGGCATAAAAATAAATTTACCCTATATTGTTTTGTAATTTTATAATCTAAAAAACTGAAATCAAAAAAGTAGAGAGAAGATCAGATTGAGTTTCCCCACCTAGAGAGTATTAGATCCCCAGGCCCGTTATGGATCAAGAAAGTAGAGCGAAGATCGAATGGAGTTTCTATGCAGACTACCCCTCCCCCCCCCCCCCCCTCCCGAGAAAAATGTACTTTTTACTAACTTAATCATAAAATATTGCGCTCGGGTCTTGTAACAAAAGTGTGGAACAGGTTCGAGTATATGCTAGACCGGACCTGAACATCATTATTTCAAGACGGGTTGAATTGGTCAGAACCAAATTCTTCCGGACAGAGACCGTAGATAAGAGAACCCTTATACCTCATCCTACCGATCAAATCTTATACATAAAGAAAAGGAACTTGAAAGTCTTCACGTGTAAAATGTTGTTGATAGACATGTAAAGATCAACACACCACCAATTAGCTCATGTGTATCTCTTCTATATCCTGGAACTGAAAAAAGCATGTCTAGTAACATATATACCACTATAACAATATATGCTAAAACGATCTTGGTGTGGATAATACAAATATACCAAACCAACATCATCATAAGAACACCGATAATATATGTGCTAAAACGTTACCCTCACGTTTAACTTGGCAAATCTTAATTCTCCATCAAATACCTGAATTTCTTTGAAAAGTGAAATAAAGGGGCAAAGATAAAATTTGTCGATTTAAGATATCTAATCACCAAAGAACAATCTGTTGGTCCAGATAACGGCAAAGTAAAAGACTAGAGGGGGGGGGGGGGGGGGGTGAATAGTCTTTTAAAACTTTTGTCGATAAAAACTATTTCTCAAATATCTGAATAGATATCTGATACTTAGAATCAGAGCGCGGAAGACTTAATAAAGATAAGTGCGAAAGCTTAAAGTGTGTGTGTTGCAGAAATGTAAATACAGAAAGGTAAATAACACAGCAAGTATAGTGGTATATGGAGGTGGCGTAATCCTCCAACTAATCCACTTCGGTCTTCCAGAGACCTAGAATTCACCAGAATAGATAATTGAGTTCTCCTTACAAAAATCCTATTCTAAGATTCCTTTAAACAAATGGTTCCCAACCAAATGTTCCCTCTGAGTTGTTCCCTGGCTTTCACAGCCAAGTACTTCCTGTACTCAAAAACCTTTTTAAGTTATTCCCTAGCTTCCCAAGTTAAGTACTTCCTATACTCAATAACCTTGGAGTTATTCCTTAGTTTCCCAAATCAAGTACTTCCTATACTCCGGTAACCTTGGAGTTATTCCCTGATTTTTCAAACTAAGTACTTCCTGTACACCACGCCAAAGATGGTGTTGGTTTTGTTTGAGTTGTCGATGAGCTTCTTTAATAACTTATTCAGTTATTCAGATAGCTCTGTGAATCAAGTATGCTTAATACACTTTTCAATGTATGGTATCTTGTTCTTTTTACTGACCCAAGTCTTAGATAAATGTTCAAGAGAATGAATCTCAGATACTTGATCTTTCGTTTCAACTCTTTCATAGATAGCTGTGCTTGTTTAGGATCAGGACACTTAGAACTTCAGTGTTACTCAAGATCAAAAGCTTTGGTCGCAACAGAAAGCTTTGAGAATAAGTAAGTTGCTTTGAGAGAGTAAGGTGTTCAGTAAGTTTTGTGTTTCAGCGTCGTGTCTGTGTGTCTCTTCAAGCAATCTAAGTGTTGATATTTATAGATGAATTTGAGTGCCGTTTGAATAGTATCCGTTAGGCTCAAATTCAAACTATTGATATCTGTGTATAGATCAGAAAGGTGTTTTGTCTTCTTCTTCAAAAGTCATTGCTTTTATTCGTACATCTCGTCTGCATTAAATGCATTGTACTATTCTTTTGTCCTCAGAGTGCCAATCGAACTATGCTTTGTATCAGAGACTAGTGTTATCTGATTCTTTGCACGTCCTTATCTTCAATCTTCAGATACCACTTTTATTGAAACAACTTTGTTTGCAATATATATATTTCTTTTTCAGAAATGTGGTTAATGCTCAAGGTATCTGATAATAGATATCTGTGGACACTTTCCTTGTTTTCAGATAGGCCTTTTATTTCTCAGATATCTCTTGTGACACAATTTCTTTAAAACTATTCGTGTCTTCAAGATATCTGGCTAAGGTATCTAAAAAACAGTTTCAGTAATCTTGTACAGTTTCTTCAAGTCTTCAATGTCATTGAGCTTGTTCTGCTTGGATGTCTTCTTCTTGGTCTTCTCTTCATGAAATAAAAATTACATTTTGAGACCTAACATCCTATACAAGATTAGCTAGACTATCATACTTAGTGAGTTTCCTCTTTTACAATGTTCAAGTGAACCAAGAGTACTAATCACCTTTCTGAGACTAAGATAAGTCATCATGTTGCTGATCAAAATCTAAACAGATATTTCTAACAAAATATCTAACAAATTTCCCAACAAATTTCCCAACAAATTTCCCCCTTTTTGATCAGTCAATGATGACTATCTTACCTATTACAAATCTAGATGAGTGAACAATCCAACACTTAATCTTTTCTTAAGATCTTCAATTTATTTAATTAAGTGCAGAAAGTAAACATCAACCAAATCACAAGGTGTGATCTTTGCTGACAAATTATCTTTTATAGAATAATATCTGAGAGTAAGTTCTTCAGATAAGTTATAAAGAGAGATTACAGATAACTTCAATACATAGAACAAGTTTGGCTCCAAATGAAAATACAAAAACTACATAGTAAATTAGGACAACAGGAGTAACCAAGCTCCAAGTAGACATCCTAATAAACTAGTCTTCAAGTCTTCAATCTCTTCAAGTCTTCAACAGTATTTCTGTGGATCAGTCTGCAAATTTCCTATCTCCAAACCTTTTGATGTCATCAGAATAATCATAGAGAAGTGTTCTGACGAGCATCTCAAATGTCTCGCAAATCCAAAGACCTCTTTATAGGTTTTGGTAGGATTTTTCGACAAAATGTTTGACCCACGATACTTTCCCCACTTCCGTGCATGCTCTATTCTCGATATCCAAAGCTTGAAGTATTCGTAGATAATCCTCAGATATCTGATGTCACCCTTGTATTGATCTTCAGTTAGATAGAACGATTCATAGGGTTCTACAGCGAGTCTTGATCTTGTGCTTGTTCCTGTGATATTCAGAATTCTGTGCACATCATCTGGCTTTCCATATGGACATTCATCAGAGAGGTCCTTTCTCATGGCTTCAGTTCTTTTGACAACTTCAAAATCCAACCAGGCTTTAATGTGATTGGTGTTGATCAAGGTTGGCTTATCTTTTCTCCATGCCATAAGTTGTTTATGGATTGGTTCTGGAAATTTTGAATTTACCAATAGATGCTTAAGTTCCAGAATCCAATAGCCATTTTTCTGATTGATGCACCTGTAGACAGAGGAATCATTGTCATACTTCACATACTCTATTTTGGCTTCTTCTGGCCTGAGTGGAAGTTGACTTTGTTTTTGCTCAGCTCTCAGTCTGTTCCTTCTTTGTCTTGAATTCTCTTTGGGGTTGTTGCTTGAAGAACCACCCTGGATAGACTTGGTATTTCCAGAGAGTGTTTTAGTTGCTAGGGGCTTTGCAGCTATGGGCTCAGTTAGGCTTTTAATTTTCCTTTTCTTGTGAAGAGGAGCTTCATCTTCATCAGTTTCCTCATCATCATCAAGATTAAATCTTGTGTGAGTTTTACAGCCTTCTTCATTGCCCACGGACTTGATTTGACCTTCTTCTTCTTCTTCAGAAGATTCATCAATCCCTTTAACTTGTCTCCTCCTTGGAGCCTTGGTACTCCTTGGAGGTTTCTGTGCCATGGCCCTTGTTATCATTTTAGTTCCTTCAAGAGTTTCGGGAAGCGGCTACTATTTGCAAAGCGATTGGCTTGAGGAGAGTTCATTGATTCGAGTGGTGGTGGAAGTTTTCATGTTTCTTCCTTTCTCGAGCCGCACTACCCGATTTCTTCTTGTTTTCTTCTCCTTCTTTCCATTCCCCGACTATGAGGTCCAGATTTGTACACTCTTTCCCCTTAGTCATCGTCATCGACTCCCTCATAAAGGAATCTGAGAGGGAGTTAAAGTGCCCTTGTAAATAATTATAGGCAGTGACCAACTTCTGAAGTTCGGCTTTGAGCTCCTGATTTTGCTTGATAAGTCCATTGTCCTTATCAGTGAGCTCTGCCAATGGGCCTAGGATGGCATCTGCTTTTCCAGCAGTGTAACTTGCCTCTTGGAAAGCTTTTTCAGCTAAAGACGCATCATCGTCCCTTATCATTCCCAGATCTTTCTGAGCAATGACTATGCTAGTTGTTCTCTAAGTGATGAGCTCAGTGAACTTTTTCATTTCAGAGGGGATGGAGGCAATTACTTCCTTGTTCTGTGAAGACATCTCCTTGCTCAGATGAGCTAGTACTTGGTACCTGTTCATGTATCCATTGGAGTGAACATTTGGCAGATTGCTGAATATTGTAGGAGCAATCAGCTTCCTTTCAAGTGAGAAACCGCTAAATGTTCATTGCGGTGCTCTGCCAAAGTCTTGTCTTCTTCATCATCTGAGTAATCAGCCCAGTGATCTTCATCCTCTTGGACATTTTCATCGATTGTATCGAGTCCAACAACCATCTCAGAGATTGGTTTCTTCCCTTTCTGGGAGGAGGATGATACTTCTTTTGAAGATGATGCAGCCTTAGCATCATGCTTGACTTCAGATACTTCTTCAGTATCGAGTTCTTTGGTGATATCATGCACAACATACCATAGCTCTTTAACCTCAGAGTAAGCAATCATTTCTTGTAAGTATTGATCTTGTAGTTGATCAAGCTTGTCTCTGGATTTAGCTATTTGATCTTCCAGTTGAAGATGGAGCTGTTGTTCTTCTTCCAACAATTGTCTGAGTTGAGCAGATCTGGTTTGAGTGTTTAATATTATTTGATTGGTTTCTTCAGAAATCTCAACTACTTGTTCAGTAGTAACTGGGTGTTGGTTAGAAGATGGATGAGTAGATTTCTGAGGAGATGGAGACGGAGATTTCTGTGAAGTCTTCTCAGTGTGCTTTTCAGCAGCTGAGGCATCATTTCTTAGCGAAATTCCTCTGGTCCATGGTGCAGGGGCATCATCATCATCCTTTTTGTCTGTGTCATCCTTTTGGTGATGGTCAGTGGGAGGTTCATCGAAGCCATTTTCGTTTATCTCTTCCTCCTCATCATCTTCAGATACAAGATTGATCACTTCAGGAATAGTGATCTTCTACCCATTAACCTCTTCTTGTTCAGAAGGTATAAATTGCAGAGTTTGGGGCAGGACTGGCTTAAATGCCATTTGTAATCTTGTCTGACCATCTGCCTGTTCAAAGGCTTGTATCAAACTGTGCGCCACTTCTCTGGAGAAATCCTTATGCAATAGAGTCGAATCGTAATCGCTCGGTAGGGAACATTGCATGGATGTATGTCTCCAAGTCAAGAGCTCGTGCTCGTCATTGGTTGATCTGTGATTCTCAATATTTCGTAGAGATCGAGCACCTTAACCTTTGCCATTTCTTGAAGCATTTAATGTGCTTTGGCGGTGTGAGCTTTGAAGAAGGAAGTAGGTCCTTGTCTCAACATTGGGAGCCCGCTTCGGCACTTGTTGAGCTCGAAAGAAAGAGTTTGAGTGAGCTTCAAAACTTTTATAGATATCTGAGGAGAAGTGCGCTTTAGTTTCGAGTTACCGAGTAAGTACTTCTGTGCTCAGAGACTTGTTCTACTGAGACAATTGGTGTCTCAGATATCTTGTTGTGAGGCGGAGACTTGGAAGTCTGGTCTTCATCAACCTTTCTTTCTTGAACCTGAGAATTAACATTATCACAATACTTAGGAAATTTTGTCAAGAAAACTTTAAGTGACAAGTCAGATATCTGAGAGGTCAATTACCTCCATGGGAGGCTCAGATACTTGTCTCTCAGAGACTTGTGCGCCTCGAATCTTTTCTTGTGATGAAGGCCTTGATGCCTCATCAATTTCCATAAAAGTGTGGGATGTCGCAACTCTGTCCCCTTGCACTTCTACTTCTGAGTGAGCCTGTGAGTAGAAAGCATTGAATAATTTAGAGAAGATTTTAGTAAACCCAAGGTGAAGAATATTTATCATTGATTTTCATATACCTTCACACTGGAAGGCTCAATGATCTGTTCTTCAGAAACCTTGTCGGTTTCTGGGTTTTCTTCTGGCATTTCTGCCTTATCTTCCTCTTTCTCAGTTGGAGCCTGTTAGAAACATTTATTTTAATGATTAAGAACATAAACTTATAACTGAAGAAGTGTTATCCTAAGAATCAATTATTACCTGTGGCACAGGCTCAGATATCTTAAGAGGCGAGGTTGAGGGAACCTCCTTCTCAGTTTCTGAGGTAAGCTTTTCAGCTTCCTCGTGTTTTTGTGTTTCTAACTCAGCCTGTAACAAAGAAATTTTATGAGTAACAAGATGTGTGAGCATAAAAATTTTCACAAGATAAGAGTTAAACCGATCAGCTACCTGAGTAGTTTCAGGCTGATTGGTCTCTGGAACTTGTGACCTTTCTATACTTTGGTCTTCTTGTCCCTGTGCAGTTTCTTTGCTTGAAGTTTCTGGTACTTCACACCTTTCCTGAGTATGCAACTCAGTTGCCTCCCCTGGTTGATCATTCTGAGTAGATGTCTCAGTTTGATCCCTCTCATTGAGTTGGAGAACCTACTCTTTTGCAGGATTTTCTTCAGCATATTGTATTGCTGGTAATTCGAAATGGAGTTCATTTACCATTTCATCAACCACTTGTGGCTGTTGTGGTTGTTGTGGTTGTCTGGAAGCAGAGGATTGATCAGTGGAGTGTTCTTCCAGATTTTTAGATGTGGCATTCTCATCATCATCAGCCAGTACTAAACTACCACTCATCAGGGCTTCTTGAAGTTGTGCATAAGAAACATTCCCTGATGATGTGTTTACACCAACAACCTTTGCTATAGGTTCAGCAATCTGTGGTGTAGGTTCTTCTTCATAAATCTTATCACCAGTTACTGTTTCAGTAACCTTAGCCCTCTTTGTTCTTTCTAGGACTTGAGAGATGACTAGTTCATCATCTTCATCGTCAGAGCTCTCATCAGCATTAGGAACTGATTGGTCCATTATTCCTGCGGTTTCTGCAGATAGGGCTTGGTGTTTTTCACCACTTTGGCAAGATTTATGAGTTCATCGCAAGGCCTTCCGAATAGTCTTCACATTTCGAAGCACTTTCTCTTGCCGAGTCTACTTGTTCAAGAGTTGATAACTCTTTGCGGATTGATGATTTCATCCGCCTTCATCGATTCATCGGCAATGCCCGCAGATATCCGAGAATCGACAACCTCTTTGGGTGTGTCTTCCGATTTGCCAGACTTCTTTCTTGAAGTTCGTGCTTCTTGTCGCAACCTTTTCTTCGATACCTTTTCGCATTTTCTTCTTAGAACCTTTCCGAGACCCAAGAACCTTTTTCATCAAGTTTGTATACTCATATTTGTAGAGTAGTTATCGTGGCTATTTCAAATTGCCTCTCGAGCTTGATGCCAAGCTTCTCCAAAGAAGTAGCATATCTTCGCACCATAGCCTCGTGGCCTTTAGCTAGTCCTTTGAAATCTTAGGCTCAAGCCTTGAATCTTCTTCACAAACTTCATGAAGGCGTATTTTCCCGCTTAAAAGGGTTTTCCACTTTTGTCTTGTTGATTCAAAGAAGAACATCATGATCCATCGTTTCGCTTATCCGTCAAGACCTCCTTGTAGACCATCAAAGCATCTGTGAAGAATGCAAGCCAAGACATCCCAAAGGAACCATCAGATGTCTGGTTCGGATGTCAGCAAGCTTGAACTCAGTGGGTGTATCTGATTTTTCAAGATCACACACGTCACTGTACAATTCTTTAACACCTTCAAGGAGTTCATCATCCTTGGTGTTTATTTCAAAATCCTTTCCAAGATTTTGAAACTCAAACAACTTACAGAAAGTTGTTAAGTCCGTATGATTTCCTTTCCTCGATCGAGGTTTTGATGCACTATTTCAAAGGCCTTCGTAAACACAGAAATAATCTCGAGTTGTTGTAGAATTCCAACACATCGAGTGATGAAATTCCACTAGGGCGAGCAGATAGAAAGCCCTTGATTTGTACCTTTTCAAGCATGTCAAGAATTAGCTCATCGGCCGGTTCTCTATTCCACCGTGAGGTATTCCTCAACCATGGCACCACCCCAAATCATTCTGTGATTTGAAGTCCAATGGTCAGGATTAAAATCTCCTACCAGTCGGTTGTTCACAATAACCAACTCTGGTGCTTGCTTTTCAGCAGCATCAAGGAGGATTGAGATTTCGGTGTGGTTGAACTTTAGGGCCATCTCTTTATATAGCGTAGGATTTGAAATTGGTGTTTGAAAGAGATTTGATTCAAGAATTCTTTGCGTAAAAACTTAATCTTGATTTGCGAGATTGTAGAAGTTTTGCGGAGAATCAAGAGAAGGATTTGCAATTTTGTGCAAGATGAGTTTTCGGATTAGGCAAAAGTGATTTCCTATGCCAAAATCCTATATATATAGCTTGAATCTCAATGCACAAATACATTCAAATTGATTTTGTGTACGATTCGTGATTTGCAAGTGGCGTGAGCAAAAGCTAGTTGGCATTAAATGCTTAGTGGGCCATGTCCAATTTCAACAATCCACTATTTATCGTGAATTAATTTCCACCGCATGATCAATCGCTTAATTTCATCAAGGGTCATCGCTTCTTTCAAAGAATGATCACAATCAACAAGTGTAATTGTGCCCATTTAATGAATTTTGGCTCATAGCTTTCTGAATCACGTTTTTGTATGACCAAGAACACTGTTTGCATCTGAATCTGTCTTATACTTAGGATTTTTCCAAGTTTTTCATCAAGATAGAAATAATGCGAGTTTCAAGAGAGCAGTTGACTGCAGATAGTTATACTATTCTCTTTTGTGTTCCCCGTTTATAGAGTGATTCAGATATCTGAGTTCCCGTCTCAGAGATCTTAAGCTATCTTTTTGCTTTTTAGCCTTTTTGACTTCTGGATACCCGTTCCAGATTTCTCTTTTCTCTTCTCTGGATGCCCGTTCCAGATACCTCTTATCTGGATGCCCGTTCCAGATTCCTGAACTCTTTCAATTCATTGGTAGTTTCATTAGTCCAAGACTATGTCTTAAGGCTAAGAATCTACTTTCTTGTAGTGGCTTAGTGAAGATATCTGCAAGTTGGTCTTCAGTGCCAATCTTGAGTATCTCTATATTGCCCTTTTCAACATGGTCTCTGATGAAGTGATGTCTAACATCAATGTGCTTTGTTCTGGCATGAAATTTAGGATTCTGTGTAATCGCAATAGCACTTGTGTTGTCACAGAAAATGGGAGTTTTCTTCTCATCGAGTCCATAGTCTTTAAGTTGTTCTTGTATCCACAGAATTTGTGTTGCACAACAACCAAAGATATATATATATTCATAGAAGTTGCAATTGAATTTTGCTTCTTGCTAAACCATGAGATAAGTCTAGTACCCGAAACCGTACAAGTTCCAGGTGCTTTTCCTATCAAGCATGATCGATAATCGTCGAGTACCCAAATTTAAACTCAATCCGCTTTCTTTAGGATACCACAATCCTACATCTACTGTACCCTTTACATACCTTAATATTTTCATAGCAATGTTGTAGTGTGTTTGCATTGGATTTGTCTGAAATTCAGCACATACTCCAACGTATTGAATATCGTGTCTACTCATAGGAGGTAAAGTAGTGAACCTATCAATTTCCTATACTTATGTTCTTCAACACTCTTATCTGATTCAGTATAGGTCATTTTGGTTCCAATGCTCATAGGTATCTTAGCATTCTTTTCAGAAGGCTTAAGATTGAATTTTGTGAGCATATATTTTGCATACTTTGTTTGACTAATGAATATTCCATCATTGAGTTGCTTGACTTGCAATCCTAGAAAATAATTCATTTCTCCCATCATCTCATCTCAAACTTGCTTTTCATGAGATTTGCAAAGTCTTTACAAAGTTGCTTGTCCTTAGATCCAAATATGATGTCATCAACATATACTTGAACTAAGAGTAGTTTTCCCTCATGATTTAAGGTAAATAAAGTTTTATCAACTTCACCTTTCTTGAAACCACTTTCCAGAAGGTACTTGGCCAAAGTGTCATACCATGCTCTTGGAGCCTGTTTCAGTCCATACAGAGCTTTCTGTAGTTTATAGACCTTTCTACTTTCTGAGGAAACTTCAAAGCCAGGTGGTTGCTCAACATAAACTTCTTCTGCAAGTTCACCGTTTAAGAATGCACTTTTGACATCCATCTGATAAACTTTGAAATCTTTATGAGTCAAAAGGCTAGAAAGAGTCTTATTGCATCCAATCTGCAACCGTGCATATGACTCGTCAAAATCTAAGCCTTCATGCGGTAAATCCTCGCAACCAATCTTGCTTGCTTTCAAGTTATTTCACCAGATTCATTCATCTTGTTTCGAAAACCCATTTAGTTCCAATCACGTATATTCCTTCTATAAATGGAACTAGTTTCGACTTTGTTTCTCTCAAATTGATCCAACTCTTCTTGCATTGCATAGATCCAGTCTTGGTCTCCTAATGCTTCTTCTATATTTTAGGTTCAATATTCGAGATGAAACATCCAAAGAGAGAATTAGCATTTTCAGCTATTGCTCTCCTAGTCCTAACACCTTGATTAATTGGTCCAATTACATCCTTTGCAGGATGATCTTTGATCCATCTCATCATAGGTTTAGTGCTAGTAGGATCAATATCCAAGTGATTTGAATGTGACTCACTAAGATTATGATTTGATACTTTTCAAGATTCGAGATATCCGATATATGGGAAATGTCATGGATATCCGACACTTTTCAAAGTTGTTAGAGATATCTCGAACTTGCATTTTAGCAGCTCATTTTCGTACATCTTCATGATGAAGGTTCTCAAGAACTGCTCCATTTCGAAAACTCATAGGAAATTCCTCATCATGTCTGTGAGTCATCTTGTTGTTACTAGGCATTTCAAGCTTTTCTACGTCAGAGTCATCCTCACTTTCCATAATGATGTTTCTCCTTTCTGAGAATTCTTCTTTAGAATCCTCAAGAATAGTTCTTTGAACCTTTCTCGAGAGTTCATCATTAGGAGGTGTTTTCTTATTTCCTTCATAGAATACAACATGAATTGATTCTTCAATTTTCTTTGTTTTTTTGTTGTAAACTCTGTAGGCTTTGCTATTTGTGGAATAACCAAGAAATACACCTTCATCTGCCTTTGGTTGAAATGTTCTCAGATAATCTTTCCCATTGTTTAGAACAAAACATTTACAACCAAATACTCTCAGATGTTTGATATTAGGGGGTCTACCAACCAAGATTTCATAGGGGGTCTTGTCATGGTGTTTGTTTATCAAACATCTGTTACGAGTGTAGCAAGTCGTGTTTACGCCTTCAACCCAATAAATTTCACTTATTTCAAAGGTCGCCTAGCATTGTCCTTGCGGCTTCTTTAAGGTTCTGCTTTTCCTTTCTACAACACCATTTTGTTGAGGTGTTCTTACAGAGGAAAGTTGGTGTTGTATACCTTGCAGTACAAAACTCCTTTATGTAATCGGGTTGACAAACTCAAGACCATGGTCCGCTCGATTGCAGACCTTGTCATTTTTCATGACTTCAAGCTTTTTCAAAGAAGTTTGGTATCTCCACCTCGCATCGATTTGTGTTTCGTAAAGACAACCCAAGTGAATCTTGAGAAGTCATCTACAACAACCGTATTCATACTTCTTTCCCGCATAACTAGTTACGATGATTCAAAAGATCCATGTGTAATAGTTGCGTTGGTCTAACACTAGAGTGTCCGATTTTGGACTTGAAAGAGATCTTAGATTGTTTCCCCATCCGACAAAGTGTATACCATTCTTTCCGAAGATGTTCGGTAGGCCAACCACTAACTCTTTCTTGGCAAGTCTGCTCGTAGTTTTGAAGTTCAAGTGACTCATTCTTTTGTGCCATAACCAGTGCTCTTCTGTGTGACCAGATTGACTCACCATGAGACATTCTTCAGTTGTGGCAGATGCCCAATCGGCAACATAAAGACTGCCTTTCCGCCGACCAACTAAGACTGTCTACTTTGACTCATTGTCAATTAGTTTGCAGTATTTAGCTTTGAATTTTATAGTAAAACCCTTGTCTGCAAACTGGCTTATGCTAAATAGATTATATTTCAAATCCTTAACATGTAATACGTCAGTGATTGTTAAAGTCCCCAATTTGACGTTGCCAAATCCCAGAGAGGGATTTAATTCTCCTCCAGCAAATCTGATATCTGGTCCTGTGTTGCAAGCTTTGTAATCGACCAGATTTGCTTTGTCTCCTGTCATGTGCTTTCCGCATCCACTATCAAATAGCCATTGTGCTTTAGTCCAGGAAGCATTCTCATCAGCCATAAGACAGATTTCTATGTTGGAGATGTCTGGACCGTCAATTTCAGCAACTCCACACATTTCATTCTTCTTGAGGCCGAAGTCGATTATATCATGAGTAACTCCACATAATTCTGGTGATGGTAAGGTTGAGTCATCTGAATTGTCATCTTCGTAATCATCTCAACGTCTAGAGCATCCAGTTGAATTTGGATTTTCTTTCTTTGATTAACAAAGCTTTCGCTTCTTCAAGATTCTCCTATCTTTCTTGTCACCGTCCTTAGTTTGTTGAGGCGGGACAATCCTTCTTGAAGTGGCTGTTTACGACAATAGAAAGCAGATATCGTTTCAATTTACCTTCCTCAAGACATGATGCTTTCGAAATGGCTTGTTCAATGAGCTTTGCATATTTTTGTCTGGTGATAGTTTGAGCTAGATGCTTTTTCTTCTCTTTGGCTTTCCTTCTTTCAATTTCTCGACCGATATATTTGCTCATTTGCTTTTGCAGCAAGAGCATCCTCGCTTTCTTCCTTGCTTTTCTTTTTTGAAGTTCCTTGGTGACTAGAGCAACGTTTTGCAACTTTTCAGTTGTTTGTTCTCTTTGAGTTGTCTCATAATCAACGAGTAAGATGAGAGAAAAGTTCCACCGGAGTGATATTTGGCATTCCTTGGTTAAAATAAAAGAATTTGGTATGCTCCGGTTGTGGTTAAGACTTCCGACAATAGTCTTAATCTTTTCCGACCGAGTATCTGCTTTCCCAAGAGTCGCCATGTCACTCATGAGAGTGGTAAATCAAATCAAGTTCTTCCGTAGTTTCATGGGTCCTTCTTTGAAATTTTGAAATTTCAACTTGAGAACTTCTTGAACTTGTTTTCTTTGGTTTTCTCGGTTCAAGACAGATTTCTTCAATCGATTCAGTAACTTTCGCTTTTAGCACCCCACAGTTTACACTGTATGTGCTCAGGTGTCGATCTGATGATGATATTACGAGCTTGACCATCCAGACGATTTCTCTTGGCATCTTCCGATGTCCAGAGTTGTCTGTGCTTTGGTTCGTAAATGACTTGACTAGTACATCTCCCACTTGTTGACGCCGGTTTGTGAAGATCCTTCGCTTTGATCTCTCTACCATTAGAAACCTCAATGACTTGTTTGAGTTGTTGAATGACTATTGGGCCATTCTTTATCACTTGATCATTTCGTCACTTATGGCTTCAAGGTGGAGCATCATGTTATTTTTCCATTTCTCGTAATTCTCTGGTTTGAGACTGGGTGCATCACTCAGGTACATACCTGCACACTTAACACACAAATTATATAGTCCTCTAACATGGACAAAGTTCCTTCACCTCTCTGGGGATCTCGGTTCAAGGTATAGGCTTGTGAACCTCCCGCTCGATACCACTTGTTGGTCCAGATAACGGCAAAGTAAAAGACCTGGGGTGAATAGTCTTTTAAAACTTTTGTCGATAAAAACTATTTCTCAGATATCTGAATAGATATCGATACTTAGAATCGAGCGGAAGACTTAATAAAGATAAGTGCGAAAGCAGGTTAAAGTGTGTGTGTGTGTGTCAAATGTAAATACAGAGAGGTAAATAACACAGCAAGTATAGTGGTATCTGGAGGTGGCGTAATCCTCCAACTAATCCACTTCGGTCTTCCAGAGACCTAGAATTCACTAGAATAGATAATTGAGTTCTCCTTACAAAATCCTATTCTAAGATTCCTTTAAACAAATGGTTCCCAACCAAATGTTCCCCTGAGTTGTTCCCCGCTTTCACGTACCAAGTACTTCTGCATCGTAAACCTTTTGAGTTATTCCTAGCTTCCCAAGCTAAGTACTTCCTATACTCAATAACCTTGAGTTATTCCTTAGTTTCCCAAATCAAGTACTTCCTATACTCGGTAACCTTGGAGTTATTCCCATTTTTCAAACTAAGTATTTCACTGTACTCCATGATTATGGTGTTGGTTTTGGTTTGAGTTGTCAGATGAGCTTCTTTAATAACTTATTCAATTATTCAGATAGCTCTGTGAATCAAGTATACTTAATACACTTTTCAATGTATGGTATCTTGTTCTTTTTACTGACCCAAGTCTTAGATAAATGTTCAAGAGAATGAATCTCAGATACTTGATCTTTCGTTTCAACTCTTTCATAGATAGCTGTGCTTGTTTAGGATCAGGACACTTAGAACTTCAGTGTTACTCAAGATCAAAAGCTTTGGTCGCAACAGAAAGCTTTGAGGATAAGTAAGTTGCTTTGAGAGAGTAAGGTGTTCAGTAAGTTTTGTGTTTCAGCGTCGTGTCTGTGTGTCTCTTCAAGCAATCTAAGTGTTGATATTTATAGATGAATTTGAGTGCCGTTTGAATAGTATCCGTTAGGCTCAAATTCAAACTATTGATATCTGTATAAATCTTGTGAGTTTTGTCTTCTTCTTGAGTCGTTGCTTTTATTTAGACATCTCTGTCCGTGCATTAAATGCATTGTACTATTCTTTTTGTCCTGTAGTGCCAACGGAACTATGCTTTGTATCAGAGACTAGTGTTATCTGATTCTTTGCACGTCCTTATCTTCAATCTTCAGATACCACTTTTATTGAAACAACTTTGTTTGCAATATATATATTTCTTTTTCAGAAATGTGGTTAATGCTCAAGGTATCTGAGAATAGATATCTGTGGACACTTTCCTTGTTTTCAGATAGGCCTTTTATTTCTCAGATATCTCTTGTGACACAGTTTGTTTAAAACTATTCATGTCTTCAAGATATCTGGCTAAGGTATCTGAAAAAAGCTTCGATAATCTTGTGCAGTTTCTTCAAGTCTTCAATGTCGTTGAGCTTGTTCTGCTTGGATGTCTTCTTCTTGGTCTTCTCTTCATAAAATAAAAATTACATTTTGAGACCTAACATCCTATACAAGATTAGCTAGACTATCATACTTAGTGAGTTTCCTCTTTTACAATGTTCAAGTGAACCAAGAGTACTAATCACCTTTCTGAGACTAAGATAAGTCATCATGTTGCTGATCAAAATCTAAACAGATATTTCTAACAAAATATCTAACAAATTTCCCAAGAAATTTCCCAACAAATTTCCCAACACAATCCCTTTCAATTACTACATGTTGCCACTCAAAATCTCGAACAAATTTTGTTCTTAATTTGGCTGGCCAACCTTCCGCATTTTCAGAAACCATAAGACATAAAAAAAAAATCACCAAGCAGCAATAACATTGCCCTCATGATCCCTAGCAACAACACTAATACGCCCCCTATTCGGACTCTGCTCAACCGTATTAACATTTCACGTAGGATGGCTGGAATTTGAATGAATCTGGTGGATTTAGCCCATCAACTTTATATATTACAGTATATTCAAAGTAGTATAATAATTCAAAAAGTTTCACTAAATTTGTAATTCAAATTAAAATCTTACTAATTCAATTTGAATCTGGTACGTACATGTGTCATTGTTTCAGTAGAAGGTGCAGGGTTCGAATCCCATTAGCGTAAGTTTCACCCTTTTATTTATTATTTTTCAATATTTTCTGTTTTTTTTTCAATCACATATTCATTGGTTTATATAAAAACATCTAACACACGTAGTGTGTTACGTAAATGCTAGTATTTATTTATTATATATATAAGTGCACAACTATTAGAGTTGTGCAATTGAATTCTTAATTTAAGTTAAATTGAATCGATTTGTGATATGCATGTAAATTAGACTTTAATTACATAAAACCAATATGTGTTATTCATTCTAATTCTAAGCCCTAACGTAACTCCAACAAAATCAATTCATCATTAGAAAAACTCAATTTTTCTTCTCTAATTAAATTTCAAGCCCTAAATCAACCCCAACAGAATCAATTCATCATTAAAAAATCTCAATATGTCATCTACAATAAATTCAAAACCCTAATCGAACTCCAACAAAATCAATTCATCACTGAAGAAAAAAAAACAACGATAACCAATATTTCTTCTCCATCTTCTTTAATCAATTTGGAACAGATCAACTCGCACTATCCAAAATCTTAATTCAACTAAAAAAAACAATTCGTTATTAGAAACAACGATTGCACTTACCTTCATATATTGTTATTATTATTTGTAATTAAATGCCACAATGACATGCTCACGTTCTAGTTATATTATATAAGAACACCCAGCTGATAATCTGAGCGCTAAAGCATTAGTCTCACGTTTAACCTGGTAAAACATCATGGATCAAAATTCTCGCCCCCTATTCGGACTTTGCTCAATCGTAGAATCAAAATTTATAATTGAAAATCTAAATATCTATTAATTTCTTGTTAAATAGATGGGTGGAGTATTAAATATTTAATAAATGCTATATTTTTAAAATTACATTATTTCATTTTATCTTCTTTAATAAATATATATTTTATTTTAGTGAATAAAATAATTTATTTAATTAATAATAATCATCTAGATTGGTGTTTATATATTCGTCTTGTCACGGTGAATTCAAATATATGTTCACAATATTTTTCAGAGTTTTGTAGAATAAATTTATATTAGATTTAATAGAAACTATATTTGCAGCCAACATACAAAAAATAAATAGTGGAAGATATACTGGTTGAAAATGCAACTAATTCCAAAAAAAAATTCACGTAGATTGAATTTATTTAATAAATACTCTATTTTTAAATTTCCATTAATTTATTTTATCTTATTTAATAAATTTATATTTTATTTTAATGAATAAAATGATTTCTTGAAATAATACTACTCAAGATTGGTGTCTATGGATTCGTCTTGTCACGACGAATTCAAATATATGTTCAAAATATTTTTCGGATTTTTGTAGATAAAGTTATATGAAATTTAATAAAAACTATATATGTAGACAACATACAAAAAATAACAATGAAATATATACTGACTAAAATACAACTAATTCCACAAAATTCCACGTAGGATTGAATTAATCTGGTGGGGTTTAGTCCCTTGTGCTTTACATAATATATGGATGGATTTGTGATTGGTAGTATATTGATATGGTTGTAAGTGGAAATTTAAGTAAGTGAGATAGTGAATAAAATGATGATAAAGTAGGAAAGATAAATAATAAAGAATTAACTAGTGGGATAAAGACTTTTCTTTTTTGAGTTTAGAAGTTTCTAATGAAACACCACGAATGAAAACTTATGAAATTTTTAATGGAATGGCAGAGTAACAAATAAATGGAAGTGAAAATAATCTTTAATTCAGGTAGATAGTTCCTTCGAGATTAATCTTCATTTTTACTTTGACTTTTTTTCTTTTATTAATTTAAATAATTTTTTAATTTGTTATGATTTAAAAAACTATTTTAAATTTTTATTTACAAATTATAACCAGATTAAATGTGAATGAGACACATGTCCAGTCATTTGTTTTGTTTTTCTTTTTTTGTCAAAATTGAGTCAAACGGCATTTGGAAGGGAAATCAATGTTTCAGTTGGCGTATATTTGTATTCCTATCTACCAGGCTATTGATGTGCTCAAATTAGTATTTCTTTAGAAAGTAAAAGTAATTAAAGCAGTGTTGTGTCACAAGCTTTAACTACGAGATCGTTCTTAAGGAGTTAACAAATCAACCTAGCGTTTGAGAGTGCAAAATCGTGAGTGTTTGTGCAATAATATCGAGTGATTTGTGATTTTTGTGAGAGAAATTAAACTAAAGTAAACATAAGAAAAAAATTTAGGTAATAAACGATGGGAAAACAATCAACACAGTAGCAATGTAGGTAAATCATACACTGGTTTAGCTAATCGTTCGTATGCTTATCACAGTTATTTGTCCATAAACCGTGAATTCAACCTAAACCAATATATTTTCGAATATTTTGAACTAGAGAAATTATTCGATTGTCAGACGAATAATTCTTAACCTAATGATTTGAAGATCTCTTGAACTGGAGAATTGAATTCTACGCGCTTTACAAAAGTTTTAGACTAGCTTGACACATACGAACGAATTGATGGTTTTGGAACCCTAGAAAGATTGATCATACATCACTACCGCATTCACTACACAATTAGTTAATCATAATTAATGCAACAATATACGAATTTATAGTTACAATTGAATAAGGCATAAGATTGATAGAAGAAATCAAGAACGAATCCAATCACAAGATGTCAATTTGCAAAAGAAAAGATATATTAATGAAGATTTCTAACCTCCAAATTTGAATTCGATGATAACATAAGTGATTATAATTAACTGTGATGAATTCCAAAGTCTATGACAAAAAAAACTAGGGTTTATTGAATGCTTGGAGAGGGAAAAGACGAAATAGAATATGAAAGAATATGTTTAAAATCGTCCTAAGTCGAATATTACAAGGTTGGAAAAACCGACTTGTCACGACAAGAAATAAAACTTGTCGCGACTAGTCCTTAGTACAGGCCGGATTGAAATGTTACTTTGATGGTTAAGAGAGCACATTCCATCCGCTCGTGCAGCATTCCAATCCCAACACGTGTTTGAATAAAGTTGCCAACTTCATGTTCGTTCTATTTATGGTATCTTCATTCACCTGCATGAAATGTGTGATTAGTGTAAGATCTTTTGCTTTTGTAAATAAACTTTTGTGTACCCTTCTTGGCCCCGTCTTCTCGAGTGGCTTTTGGTGGTGACACCTTCTTTCCTTTGCCTTTTTCCTTCCCAACCACCGGAGGCGTTGGTTGGGTTTCTGGCACAAACGATTGTGTAGTCTGAAAATTTGTAGGCGTAAACGTCCCAGGTGGGGAATATGGATCGTAGGGAGATTTGGTTATTGTTCGGGTTGTGGTGTTTGAGATTGACTACTTTGGGATTGACTTTGCAAGAATTGTTGAAACTGGCCTGGATCGCTCTCCATTAACCAATATATGAGTTGGTTATTTGGATCGTTCATGTCGGAAATGGAGAAATTGGGAGGATTTTTAGAGTGTTTTGAATATAAAAGAGAGAAGGAGGGGGGGTTGAATTGTGAGTTGTTTTGACGTAAGCAAAGACTAGTCTTTAATAGAGTTCGGGTTGGGCCCACCCAAGGACCGGCCGAATTGCAGTCTAATGTTCGGTCGCAACATCTCCATGATGGAATGACAGCGCGATGCAGCCATTCCAGTGACAGTCGGTTATGTCAACAGGTAGCACTGGGCTCATCATCCATGTTCTTTAATAACGTAAATGGAACGACTTAAGAATATATACATCAATCTGTTAGCAACTTTTCATGGACACTTCAAGGAAGACCTGATTCAATACATGAAAGAGTTTGATTCAACTATGACTAACAAAAGTTTAGAACTTTAGATTGATAAATAAAATGACGGACCTTATTAGACTATTTGTTGGTAAATATGCAATAGAAACCCTAGGTTAACGCATTGGAATTCGAAAATTTTATTGCATATTAAATTTGATCTAATGACTATATAATGTAAAACAAGCAAATCAATACTTACTTGTCGCACTAGCTTTCCAGACAATAGCTTTAAAATTTTAAAGCTCTTATGCGAATCTGTTCGTCAAGTACTTCAAATCTGTTCGACATGTATGATATGTTGAAACCCAATATATCATGATTAGCTTCATCGACCTCGGTATCCACGGGCATTTTATTTCTACCGAAGAACGCTAGGAGGTTCCCGTTCGAAACTAGACTAAACTATTTAGTGAGTAGAGTTATGGAGAATTGAACCACGAAGAAAGATATCATGGCCAAGCTTTGCAAGAGGAGAAAACGTCTGTTTTTCAATATCAAATTCGGCCAGGTCTTGTGTACTTATATACTCTTCAGTATCTTAGTACACAATGGACTCTTAGCCCAGTTGGTTTGGCTTGAATCCATCAAGCATCAAGTCATGGGTTTGAAACTCACCAAGCACAACTTATTTTCCTTCATCTTTTTTAGGCTTTTTACATTTGGACTTCATTCCAATTTGGTCCAAATAAACTTTCTTGCTTTAATTAATTAAATCCAATTTAATCTAATTAATCTTTCTTCACATATAAATTAAATCCAATTTAATTAGTTTACTTTCTAAAAATATAACAATTAATTAAGTCCGATAAATCCAATTTTAACTTATTAATTGTTTCTATCAAATAAATCAATTCTCAATAACAGTAAATTAAATATTTATTAATTCAATTAATGTTTAATTCACTCTAATACTCAGTTGGAGAACAATCACCACAAAGTGTGACCCATAGAGCCTTATGTAAGTAAGCACTAATCTAATTAAGGTTTGGTGAAACTCCTAGACAATTTACCAAACATTCTCAATACATAAGGAACGTTTGAAAGGATTGCAAACCAACTGTAATGTAGAGCTTATGATGATACGGTCCCTTCATTCGCGAACACTTGATTAAGTCTAGAACTTGATTTCGTGTCTGTTCCAATAACTTAATCACTTTATCTCATTCTACTAATTGATCCATAATATTTGAAACACCATTCCAAACATATCTTGTGTTGGCCAACGACTTTGATCAAACTAGTAATGAGAAGTTAAGTGTTCTCTCCAAGTCTATTTTGGGGAATGAATCATGTCTTGGTTCAACTACTATTAACATGTGTTTCGTGATGTGCCCAACACATGCCGTATTTACCCCTACAAGGAGTGCTAGCATTGGTCATGGTCAAAGCACACGAGTCCACACATGTAGTAAGTATTAACCTCAAGTCAAAGGACTATTACACCACCCGACAAACCGTTATTTCCGTAGACACGTAAATAGAGTACATCAAACGGTTTCTCGGCTGGGTATACCAACACTCTCTAAAGTGTCCATGTGTCCATCACGGATTACCAAGTAATTTGTAGTCGTGAGAACTACTACATCCTCAAAGGATATGATGCAGACCACATGCCAATCTCCAATGCATCATCGATATCCCATTCTCGATGATCATTGACTGGGGGCTACTTTTAGAGCTATGTTATGTCACTCAAGATCTCACATTCTTAGTGATAACATAAAGCTCATGGGAACACATATGTAAACAATTACAGACAAACAGATAATAATATTTACATACTGTAATGCCTATTTATAGATGAACAATAATCATAAATAAGGGTCAATTACATATAGACCCCCTGCATTTTGCTCCAATTACAAATTCATACCCACTGTTTGAACAATTACATATAAACCCAATTTCGAATTCCGGGCGTTGACTCCGGCTCCAATGTGGCAATTATGGATGATGTGGATATGATTTGGACTGCCATGTCACTAGTTTTGCCAAATCGGATGGGTTTGTATGTAATTTACGCCAAATCAGATGAGTTTGTATGTAATTGATTTTAATATCAATTTACAAATTTGATCTCTATATTTATATACTTTACTAAATTGACCCACTCTTTTTTTGAAAGATTCAAATGTAAATTTTACTTTGCTAAATCAACCCAACCATTTTACAACACACTCCTCCACAAATCTAATTCTTGAAACTCAAACTCAAAACTTTTCAAAAAAAGAAAAAAAGCGTAAAAATCGATTCACCATTGGAGGCCAACAAAGCTCCGGTTGGGACTGAAAACAGCCCCAATCGGAGCACCAAACAGGAATATTCTATTATGACCAATATTTGGATTAGTAAATCATTTATTCTATAAAAAAGGCGAGATTGAATCTACGGCTATGTTATGGACTATAAGCTTGATTCTTTTTGTCTTGTCTATGGTTTTATACTTGTCTATGCTTTTCTATTTTATACTTGTGTTCTCTTCTATTTCGATATTTCAATCTTGAGTCTCCTCTCCTTTATTATTTCGCCAAGAAAGAAGTACCTAAATTCAAAAACTTAAGTAGGAAGTACATTGCTCAAATAAACCAAAACGTCATCTACCATCGAGGCATGTCTTGTCCCATTCATGCTACCATTAAGAATTTCTACTACAAAGTAAGGAATATGTATAAAATCTAATTTATGTAAATCTATATGATAAATTATTAGGAGAGAGTATGTATTACTAGACTAGATTTTCCACTGAGCCTAACTTTTCGGTATATTTCACTACTTGTGAGGAATAGGAATAGTAAACTAACACGTAGCTTAGAGTAAGAGTTGCAGTTGAAAAGTATAAGTTTGGGATATTGCACCTAAAAGAAATGTGTTTCGCTTTCTCCTGTCTATTGTAATGAAAAATTTATCTGCGGAGTCTTCTTTTTTATTTATTCCCTACATCTGATAGAAATCGTGAGTCATAAAACGAGACAAATACACTTACAAACAGACTAAAAACATAAATAAATTGATCGGTCTTTATATATGTACCAAGAAAAGAGGGTTAACACCCAAAAATGTACAATAATTTCAAAAAGCAAAACTCGATGATATTAATTAAAGAACTACGTACACTTTTCTGTTCCGCTTTTATTAGAGAATTGATTAGAAGGATAAATTCTACGAATAGAGGAATAATAAAGTTTATATAATTTTTTTGAATCTTTTTTTTATGTTTGAATGA
Organism: Plantago major; assembly: GCA_026545765.1. Classification (NCBI taxonomy): domain Eukaryota; kingdom Viridiplantae; phylum Streptophyta; class Magnoliopsida; order Lamiales; family Plantaginaceae; genus Plantago; species Plantago major. The sequence goes on from CM048843.1 coordinate 30,006,874, forward strand.
AAATAGCTTAACCGTACAAAGCAATAATTAAATTTAAAAAAAGAAGAAGAAACAATTGAAAGGAAAGGAAGTTGAGAAATAATTGGGCACGGAGCAGCACAAGAACGTAAGCAAGAATTACTAATGGGTAAAGGGGGATGTACCAACTTAAACCTTTCGTACTTTATGGCAGTATTGTGAAGTAATATTTCTAGTACTAGTTCCATAAGAGAATATAGGCAGCTCATTAATGTAAAAGTCTAAAACGAAGACTATTCCCAAGTGGTACTAGTTCCATAAGAGAATATAGGCAGCTCATTAATGTTATGTGTGTGACCCCTATGGTAGGGGATATGTTATGTGAAAGTCGGTCTGTGTGCCACCACGTTTTGTGTGGTCATAGTGTATATCTGATTCGAGCTAAATGTGAATTGTGATTATTGTGACATGTTCCATGCAAATGATACCCTCCTATATCACTCGAACTTGAAGCATTGTTTGCCATTGACAATATGTGCAACAATGAGGTAAGATGGGATGAAGAAGAGTGGTTAAAAATGGGAGAAGAAGCCTTATTTAAAAGTAAAAAACCCTAAAAAAAATGGCTAGTAACGGCTAGTTTTTTTCAAAAAAAAAAAAAAAAAAAAACAATTACATATAAACCCAGACAATAACTATCAAATTACATGTAGTCCGCGCGTGTGTGTCAATCTCTAGTTACAACACTCATCAAATAGATATTCAAATCAATTACATATAAACCCAGCTTATTTGGCAAATATAATGACATGGCAGTCCATGTCATCATGAGGAGTGTGCCTCCGGCCATGGTCCGAGCTGACTGTGCCTCTGGCGTTGACTAATGGGTTTATATGTAATTAGATCTAACACTTAGTTCATTTTCTGGAATCATTTGTAATTGTTCAAATAGCGGGTACTAATTTGTAAATAGGCCATCTAGCAGGGGTGGGTTTTGTAATTATCTGTCATAAATAAATACTGAATCGAATATGTATATTTGTCCTCAATTTAATTGTCTCTAGGACATATATACTTTCACTATTACCATACACAAAGTCTCTTGAGATACGGTATTTATATAACTTTGATAGAGATCGACCTATATTATTAATAAAATCATTAATGTTATTAATCAAAACGTCTATATTGTTAACGCAATGAATTTTTTTGTAATATGAAAAAATACATGTGTAGAGAATATAAACGTTTTAATTAATAACATCGATGATTTTATCGACAATATATGTCCGTATCTAAATAAATTATTTAAATACCTTACCTTAGTATACTTACTCATTATTATAAACTTTTTAAATTGTATAATTGGATCGAGTGTTGTTACACTTACACATATGTTTAACGTTCCCCTCAAAGAAAATAATTAAAACGGCCCACCGAAAAGACGTCACGGGTAGAAAGTTTGGAACTAGAGTGCTTGTAATTTGTAATTATGATGCTTGAAAATGCCTCTGGATTAAATGACCAGATAACCGTTCTGGTTGAAGTTTCTGCGCCTAATAATCATTAGCAAGCGTGTTAACAAGTGATTAGAGGATAGACCGGTATTAACAAAAATTAAACAACTGGCTACCGGTTCCTGATCACTGTCAGATCATCAAAACAACTTTTAGAACTAAATTACACGATCAACAAATTGAATAGCAAACTGAAGTTTATTTTTTTTAAACCGCTAAAGAATTATATTAAAGCTCCAGCCAAATTAATATTTACAATATCATAATAAGTGCTCGAACTAAAATCTTAACATTACATCATTAACAAAAAACAAGCATGAGATGGACTTCTATACTCAATATCAACAATATCAAGCATGAAAACAAGGATTGACCCAGGCCAGATCGTAGACTTGAATACTTCAAATTTTTGAACCGGTAAACATATGCATGCTGTTAGATATCCCATATTGTTGAGAATATCCTGGACATTCTCTATAAGAGTTGAGACAACCCTCTCCCCTTACAATGCCTTTTAAGGGGTAGATGAACCATTTTCTACACATGTCGTTGAAAATTATATTTTACTATATTTTATTTATGATTTGAATTACTTTAAGTTCTCATAATTAAGTATATTAAGTCACAGTAAGTACTTTGGAGTATCGTCTATTGACGGACTAAAATAGGCGAACAAAAATTAACATCTTATCTGAACGTACTAATGAACAGTTGAGATACTTAAAATTGAAGTGGGATTGAGGGACTATAAAGTAAAGAAAAATGTTTAGGGGGACAATTTGCATTTAACTTTCTTAAGGTTGAGAAGTAGAAGGCAGTAGGAATAATTAAAGAAGGGGAGAGTACAAGACAACAATGGACCAACAAAAAGACTCCATCACGGCATCACCGGAGCTGCCTCGACTTGGAATAATAGGCTCCAAAGTGGTCCCAACGACCAAATAATATTCACTATATGATTTGAATCATTTATACCCCATGGCATCTCAATATCTCATACTACTACGTTAGTATACTGTACAGTCTACACAATGCACATACTACATCTATATGTTATGTCCGATTGCACTTTTGGATGTTTATCCTTCAAAATATGCTATTCCAAATGCAGGCCTCCACCAATGGACGTGCCCATAGGCCATAGTTATGGCCATTTTTATGGCTGAATCCTAAAAAATTACTATCAGTAGACCGTGGCACAAATGTGGACATCAATTTTTTATTTTATTTTTAATTATTTTATATATTAAATATATTATAAGAATATTAAAAGTTAAAATTAATGAAATCGTACTTAAAAATACTTTTTCATAATTTAAGAAAGTATAATAGCAAGGTTGTCATCATGTGAATACTTCCTCATGATCATGTCTGGCTGACCTGGTCGGCGGGTTCTTCTTTCTGCTCTTGCGGACTTTCTTTCCCTTCGGGTCCTCATGAGTCTCTAGCACAGACTCTAGAGTCCAGAGTACTCTGGGTATAGGGTGGACTGGTGGAGGATAGGAGTTGTCTAGGTCGAATGGGTTGTAGCAATTGGTTGAGTCGTAGTAGGTGTGATAAGATACCAAGGATGGATTATTTTGGTAGTAGTCGTCAAGGGCGGGGGGCATGGGGTGTCCTGGTAGTCGTGCAACCATTTTGCGGAGGCTTCCGGTTGGTTATCACTCTAGGGATCTGGTGGAGTGGTGTACGAGTGTGTCCGTCCATAATGTCGGAACAAACACAAGAGTAGTTTTGACGAGAGCGTTTTGACTTTTGAGTTTAAGAATGGAAACGGGAGAAAATTGAGGTGTGATGAAATGAGTTGCAACCGGTGTCAATTTATAGATTTCGGAAAATATGACCATTGGTATAAATTTTATATTTCAATATTATATATTTAATTTTTTAAACTGAAAAACACTAAAAAAATGAAAGTCCAGCCATTGGAATGGGTCCCACTCCCACCAGCCCCACGACTGGTAGATGTAGCAGTCGTGAATGAATTAGTGTTAGCCCTGAAACTGCTGAAAATTGGGGTTCCGGCTGGCTCATGGACACTCCCATAAGCAATGGCCTCACTCATTGTGAAAACGGTAATATAACCACGTACTAGTTTAAAATGAAAACTTCAAGAGTAGCAAAACGGATGCCACCCTCACTGTTGCGTAAGTAGCATTAATGCGTGTTGTAGGACGCGACTTGCTGGATAGGAAAATAGCAATGTTTTGTCAAACTCTAGGTGACTATCCTATATAGTATAGTTGTTTGTAGATGTTGGTTCTGAGATCTTGTTTTATGTTTCTGTGTTTAGTACTTTTGTATTTGAGACGATTGCGCTTTTATGCATGTGGAATGAAGCTATCTTCTTTCCAAAAAAAGTTAACCTCATCGAAAAAAGTACATTATACGAAATATTATTAGAAAATTTTCTTATTACTCAACGTGGCGATAAATTACTCATTAGTATTTTTTTTAAATATCAAAATATTCTAATATAATATATAATATCAATTCAACCAATATATTATACATATCAATCATTACAAAGTCATCGTCACAAACAATCTATCAAATCTAGTATACATAGAATACAAATTCGTACTCAACGGGAATTGACATCATAACCTCTAAGTCATAGCACTTAAAAGGTGTTCTATGTAGGGATGCTAATGGGTTGGGCTTCTGAAAGCCCAATCTGGACCATGGCTCGATAGAACTTATATTTTGAGCCGCCGGCCTACCCGTTAAAATTGTACGTCACTGCGAAAAATAATTTTTTTTTTATTTTAAATTATATAATTGTAAATTAAATACACTTCAAATAAATGCTAATATAATCAGCACACATGGTACACATTTATAAAATTGCTTATTTTCCTATACAGTAATAAAAATCATATTATATTAATGTAAATTATGTGATTATGTCAAACACTTATGTAATAAGAATATCATCTTTCCTCAATTTTAGGAAACTTAGAAATTTCCTCACTTGTAACACAAAAATGTCTGAAACAACTTAACATATAATTTTAGTAAGCCCATGCCATTTAAACCATGTTCAAAGTAACTTAAACCCACTAACCCAATTATTTTCTCATTCTGAAAATTAAGCAACGTAATTATACGGAGTAAAGGTTAATTATTTTTTTTTTTTTTTTTTTTTTTTTTTTTTTGTAGAATATCAATATTACAATCATATTACATCAAGTCAATCAACCAATAATATCATTCGATCTATTAACCATTACAAATGCATCAACCATCACAATAACAATACAGTAGAATACAATTCGTATTTGACGGGACTTGAAGTCTTGAACCGTAACCTTTAGATTATGACACCTTAATTTAATCAATTATTAAAACACTGTGAAAATAGAACTTTCATTAAGGAAACATTTATGAACTTGTTGAGTTAGCTTGATTCGTAACATTTATTTGGGTGTGATCGAAGGAGCTGAGTGGTGTCGTGGACAAGTGTTTTAGCCGATACGTCATTGTTGATTGCCCAAGTTTCGAACTGTGAGTAGTATTTTTATTCAAATAAAACATATTATTGGTGTGTAATTGAGCGCAACTAATTCTTCTATGTTTCCATGAAACCGTTAAACTCATAGTATGTCACAGGTTGTCAGAGACGCCAGACATCACGCACGTACGATTCATGTATTTTCAAGTTTCACAGTTTCACTTCATACGCATAATTCACTTTTAACACTTCCCACCGTTAGATATAGAGACAAAAGATGAAGTTGAGTTAAGATTAATTATAGAAAATTGTGTTTACAATAGTGTTAAAATTTTATAAGATAGAATTATAGAGTTGTTATGTAGATTGTGTAAGAAAGAATCAATGTCGACCAAACATGTTTCGTCCTATCCAATACATATAATTAGATTTTTTTATTTAATGATCCATATCAAATCCTCAAATGTTAAAATATGATCGCACTATGAATATTAAATTAGAAAATACAAATATTAATAAAAAATACCAAAATTTACACTCTAAAATTAAAAAGAAATATAATAATATTTTTTTTTAGAATTACCTATTTTTTAATTTCAATATTTTAATATTTAATGGAATAAAGGTGTCAATTTTTTAGTATGACCGTAGAAAAGCTTGTTTTTAATGTAGTTTTAATGTTTTAAGATTGCTTTAGTTGAAAAAAGTAGAGGGGGAAAGAGTATAGTAGAAATAGTAGGGTAGAAAAATAAAGATAATTGTTGATTGAAAAAAATTAAGTTAAAATTTTAAGTGTAAAAACTACAAGTCAAAATGTCTTGAAACTTTTTAACGGATTAAATATTAGGTTGTTTGACACGCCATTAAGTGTCAGTTTAAATCGAGTCTTTCGTTTTTTTTTTTTGTTTGGATTGCAATTTTACTTTAGTTGTACAATTACCAATTATTAAAATTTTTAAACCTATAACAAACCTACAAAAACCGATAAAATTTTAACTATATATATCTCAAATATAATATTTTCACAGTTTAATTAAAATTTAATTACTATTCATCCGTTAAAATTCGGTACAAGTAAAATTGCTTGGGAAACCAATGTAGTGTTATGTCCAATAGCTGGTTGATTAAAAAGTGTGGATGCTACACTAACAACATTTATTCCATTAAGATACTACCATAATTTTATAATTAATCAAATATCCAAACCTACACCTGCAAATAATTATAAAACAATGTATTCAAACTAACTCCACCCAACTTATATAATCAGTTTATATAATATGTGCCCAGTTTTTACTCCTCCTAGTTGAGTATGACTATGAAGTCCAAACAGATCCTTATTAGTTATGCTTATGTTAGAAAAGTTCTCGATTCTTAAACATAATGGCAAATTGGCAATCATTGTAATGTATATTTCTAAGATTTAATAGTACAAACTACACAATGATTGACATCGAATATTACCTGTTAATTTTTATTAAACATTTTTGTTTTGAATTATATATTCTTGACATGTTAGATATTTGTACGACAAACAAATTAGTACTCCCTTCGTCCCATGAATCTGTACCCTCATTCTTTTTATGTACATCGTACGAATCTATTCCCATTACAAAAATATCAAAAATTACACTCACTAACTCCCACTAACTCAACTCTTTCTCTTACTTTTTTCATTCTTTATCATTATATATCTTATCTTTCATACTTTTTATATTTTTTATCATTTCTCACCCCAACAACAAACAATAAACAATTGGCTTTCTTAAAACAGTGTCGAAAAGAAATTGGTACATATTCGCGGGACGGAGGGAGTAATAAATAATAACTCCATCTCAATCTCAAATTTCCAGTCTGAATTGTCCAAATCTCGACTTAAGCTCTGTTCTCTTCGTCTGCAAAGTCGTTCAGTTCAATTTAGTTCTGCTTAGTTATATTTATACTATAATTCACTTCAATTCAGTTCAATTCAATTCAGTTCAGTTTAGATGAAAAAAACAGAGCCTTAATATGTACTTTAAATAAAAAATATCTCTCGTACTAAATTCAGTATCTATCGTATTTTATTCACTATTTCTCATACATTTATTCATTCAATCTATAATTCATAAATTATTATAATTATTTATATAGTTTAGTCTTAAAAATTGTGACACGCGGGAAGTTGAATATCGGACTGGATACTTAAATACAGTATTGATAATAATTTTAGTTTCTTCTTCAACTAGAGTTGTCTTGGGGGCCTGATCTGGCAAACTCAGTGATGCCAGCCTAGCACTTGCCATACATCATTGAGCCGTGGGTTCCACCTTCCACAAAGCACATGCCACCCTTCTCATGCATACAACAATATTATTTTGCATTATAAAAATTAAGAAAAACTATGCCCCATTTGTCTCTTTGTTCTTGATTTTCATTATCATAATTTCGCCTAACAACCATATAATTTATGATAATATTTGTTAGATTGATTCCCCTGGTCCATGTTTACAGATGAACTACTCACAAACATAATAATCATAGATATACGTTATAGATTTTGCTAAAAACATCGTTATCGTTATTATACATATGTATAAAAAATGTAGTTTTGTTAAATAATATTTAAGTTGTGTTTAATAATAAATATAAGTTCGATGTAAATAAGAGTTAACTGAACGAATAACTTATAAGCTAATTAATCTCAAGTTTTATAAACTTGTTCAGGCAGCTATTGACAAAGTAATCTAGCCGATCCATTTTATATACTATGTTTAACAATTAAGTTAGCTTATTACCTAATTAATTTATTAAACACCATAAAAATCAATTAGTTTATCAGATAATTTATTAGATATATTTTATCATTTACCAGTTACCTTATCGGAGTAGGTCTTCTGAGAGACAGTTTCTAGGTAATTTATCTAGAGATAGACCTATATTGTCAAGAAAATCATCGATCTTATTAATCAAAACACATATATTCTCAACATTGGTATTTTTTCATATTACAACAAGACTCATTTTGTTAACAACATAGACGTTTTGATTTATAATATGAATGATTTTATTGATTTAGCGACCGTCTCTCATGACACTTTGTAACCTTATTGTCTAGATTTGATGAACAAAACACTCATGCTTTTTGTTAAAATAATGATGTTGCATGTACAACAGTTGATGATACAAAATACGGATTACAAGACATAACAACGTATCCCCTGATAAAAGAAATTATTAATATTATTTAAAACATTATACTTATATTTAATATCATCGCTCCATTCCTAATTCGCTTGTAAACTAATGTTGCTTACAATACTTGTGTTACTTTTATGGTACAATAATTTATTAAAAATATGATTAATGGAATATATCTAACGAGTTGCATATGTTAATATAGTCCTGGAATAAAAATTTAAGTATGTATAAAAATTAGAAAATCCTTTTTTATTAATAGATCGATAGTGCTGTCGCGGTGCAGTTATTGTTATTATCTAAGTTATCCAACTGTTGTATCGTTTGATATAAATTTTTATTGCAAGTTATATACAAAATCCATATAAACTGAATTAAGAAAAAAGCCACATACCTTATTTTCACAGTTAGGTTGAATCCGATCATGCCCTTGAGGTCGATTGCATTGTTAACAAGTGACGTAATTTGAGATTTTGACTTATTCTTATTCGTTATCGAACAGTTACAGTGTAGTTATTATGCAAGATTTTGTATCGATTCAACCAATGATTAATGTCCGTTATGATGAATGTCGGATGATGACGTATAACTAATTGTACGGATTATTATCCAACTAAATTAACTGAAAAATGGTTCACTCTCATTTGTCGGATTATAAACCTCGTACTGAATATTCGATATTAACTCGTATTGAGAATAAGGTATTTGTTTTGAGTGGTAGTTCATCTTTGGATTTTGTCCTTTACATTACATTGATCATATTTTGCGGATTATCTTTTTATATCATCGTGCATTTGTAAATAACTAGTTAACACATGATATTAGCTAAAATATTGTTACTAAGCATGCTTAATTGAGGTGAAATGACATGATTAGCCCCACTCTCCCACTAGGTAAAAAGAAAAACACAATGAAGAATAATTTCCGTTATAGTTACTACTAATGTATAAGTGTCGGCAAAAATACCCGTTAGAGGAGAAATTTGGGGAGTGATGAATGGGTCATAATTAGAAAATTAATATCGGATTTATTGTGATTTTCACACCCACTTTGTAATTATATTTGTTTTTCCACAGAAAAGAAAATAGAATAGAATAGAATAGAATAGAATAGAATTGAATTGAATTGATTATCGGCTAATTGTTTTCGAAAATACATACATCCCACAGGAGCTAGTGAGTTAGACGAAGGGCTGTCTTTTTCTCATTCTGTGCTGTCGCTTTCACTTACCCTCCGAATTTCATTTCACATTTTTTCTCCTTCTTTTTGTTCGTATTAATTTGTTCTTCTTCTCCTTAATTGCCACTCATCATCATTCAATCACACCCCCTTTTCTCTTTCTCCTTCTTCTTCTCCTTCTTCCTCTTCTTGCTCCTGGTCTAACAGTCAAAAGGGATTGTCGTTGAATGAGTTCTTGAAGAAGGGAGAAGAAGAAACAAATGAAGGGGCTAGTAAGTACGTTAGATTTTACTAATTTCATTAATAATTGCCTGCCCAATGTGAATTTGCTCTCCTTGGATCAAGAACTACTGCTTATTCCTACTGGGTATCTGTGTTTTCTGCAAAGATGCAGTCTTTTAGATTCTTTTGTTAGCTTTGCTGTTTTCATCTTGGAATTGTCGCATTTCGTTTTTTTGATCGTGTGGAAATGTTACTTCTGCTACTGAGAATTTGGCAATGATGAGGAGTTGTTGATGTTGTTCAGGTTGAATTGGGTCTGTTCTTCATTTGCTTTATGCTTCGGTGTCAGTAAATCTGTCTGCATTGTCACTAGATTCCAACTGATTTCTGCAGTGGGTTCTAGATCTGAAAAAATGTATTCTTTTTGTATTCTAGACTCGCATTCATTAGGCTATACAAAAAATGATCTTTTATTAAGTAGCTTAGATCTGCTGTGAGCTCATTTCCTGAAATTGTAGCCCAATTTATGCCTAATGTGTTCTAAAGTACTTGAATTGTATAAATTAAACTTGGAATTGTTTCAAATTCATAGCTTTGTTGATTGATACTACTAAAATTGAGCATTGGTTCTGATTATGATTTTGCATCAGTTTGTGTCATGATGTTCTTTTTCTGTTTTCCACCCTCTGTCCTCATTGCACAGGTGGTTTTGCTTTTGCTCCTGGTTTCGAGCAATGCTATGGCAGATTATGGTGGAGTGTGCAAGTCTTCTTGGCCGTTAACTCCAAGGCCTCACAGTGTGTCCGTCTCAGAATTCGGGGCTGTTGGAGATGGAAAAACTATGAATACTGTGGCGTTCCAGAATGCGATTTTCTATTTAAAGTCATTCGTTGACAAGGGTGGCGCCCAGCTCTATGTGCCAGCCGGCAAGTGGCTAACCGGATGCATCAACCTAACGAGCCATCTCACTCTTTTCCTTGAAAAGGATGCTGTTATACTTGGCTCAGAGGTTAAAACTCATGCTCACGTAAAATTATATACTTAATTTGTTTGTGTCTAATACGTAGACCTTCTGAATGCACTCTATCGGTATCCAGTGAAAATTAACATGTGTATGCATTTATTTCATCTTCATCAAGTAACGCATTTCCTGCCACAATGTGTAATGGACTTTGTCTATCTGATAATTTACAGACAATCTCAGTGTCATTTTGCATCATTATAGTTTTCTTACCTAAATCTGTGAAATTGTGAATTTTTATGTTGATTGATGAACCTCATACAAACAGACAATAATCTTGAAGCTATTGGTTTCTTGTTATTGAAAAATGATAATGATGTTTTATGCGTTGTCTTTCAGTATAAGGTCTAAATAACCCTTTGCTCTTGCAGGATTATAGCCATTGGGATGTAGTAGAGCCCCTGCCGTCTTATGGCCGGCCCCTTGAGATATCTGGGAGAAGATATCGTAGTCTGATTAGTGGACAAAATTTAACCGATGTTGTCATTACAGGTATGTCCACTCTAGCGGTTTTCTCATTTTACTTTATTCTATTCTTTTGCCTTCAGAAAGTGCCTTTCTCATGAGATTGTTCTACTTGCTATGCAGGAAACAATGGAACCATTGACGGGCAAGGTTCCGTTTGGTGGGAACAAGCAAATAATCATTCTTTAAATTACAGCCGTCCACATCTTGTCGAATTTATCGGTTCAGACAACATTGTGATATCAAACTTGACATTTTTAAATGCACCCTCTTGGAATATACGCCCGATTTATTGCAGGTAGCCTTTTTAACTCTCTCTATGGGATCTTGTGGGATGGTGTTTGCACATTTGGCTTAATTCAGAAATGGATACTTTTTTGTTATAAGACATGGAAATAGACCGATAACCATTTTGCTTCGTGGTTTTCATTTTTTTAAACATTTAATGTTTTAGTTTCCTCTAAGAATGTTTATACATCCTCTTCACTCTTTCGACACCAATGTTCTGTTGCACTAACTAAGCAACCAAAATCATCCAATTGAGATGTATGCTAATATATTGAATAATCAACAATATATGTTTGATTATGACAACTTTATTCTTTATGTGATGCAGTAAACTCTTAGTACAGAACATAACCGCGTATGCTCCACCTGACTCTCCATACACAAGCGGGATAGTCCCAGGTTCGTTATTATATTACTGCATTTGATTGAAACCTTGCTATGTCAGCTGATATAACTTATTTGTATAGTAGTATATTTACCAATACATGGTACTGTCATTTACCCATATATACAATTTCAGATTCTTCGGACCATGTTTGCATAGAGAACAGCAATATTACAGTGGGGTATGATGCCATGGTACTTAAAAGCGGTTGGGACGAATATGGAATTTCATATAACAAATCGACGAACAACGTACATATCCGAAGGGTTCACCTTCAATCTTCTTCAGGGTCGGGCATTGCTTTTGGCAGTGAAATGTCAGGTGGCATTTCTAATATATTAATAGAACACATTCATGTGCGCGACTCAATGGTTGGGATTGAGATTAAGACAGGCAAAGGTAGAGGCGGTTATATCAAAGACATTCTTCTATCGGACATCCATATGAAAAATGTACTCGAAGGAATCAAAGCAACAGGTCAGTGGAACTCTCATCCGGACGACAAATATGATCCCAATGCATTACCAGTGGTTACGGACATTACAGTAACAGATGTTATTGGTTTGAATATCAGTATGGCTGGGAATTTTTCAGGACTTGTCGAATCACCCTTCACTTCAATATGTCTTTCAAACATATCACTCTCCACCAATTCTGAACCATCAACACCATCGTGGATATGTGAGAACGTCTCAGGTTCGTCTACAGATGTTTCACCTGAACCATGCCCTGAACTCCAAACCTCGTCAACATGTAACTCCTACATGTCCTCACCGTACCTAAATAGTGGAGTGGCAGTGTTATGACAATCCTCGAGTCTCAGATATTTCATTGATTGATCTGTACAATGATATACAAAAATTTCCCTGTTGGTTCTGGTGATAATCCTCCGATCATGTGCGAAAACTCTAGCCAGAGAGTTGCTTGAAGTGATGTCGGGTCAAGTTTCGTCTGTGTACAGTTGTCAGTTTTTTTAATGTTGATTCATGTGTAAGAAAAGTTTTGGTAGTGCAGAAGGAACGGGATACCTGTTGTTGCGTTGAGTAAGTACTCTCTCTCTTTCAATTCATTTTCTTGCTGTTCAGTTACATTTCATTTTACATATAATTATATTGTACATTCTTCTTCTTCTTCAACTGGAGATTTGTTGCAAGATTGGTTGGTTGATTATGGGAGATAATGAGAGATGTCTTAGTTTTGGCCTGGCCCCAATATAGTAAGTATATGAGTCGCAAGTTGCAATAAAAAAGGAAGCTTTTTTTTACCTTGTCCATTTGGTTTTGGTAAAACCGTTAGTAGTACTATGGTTGCTCTTAATGCAGCCTTTTGCACTTTTTACCCGGGGAAAAATCCAAAAATGGTACCCTAAATTGTACCATTTCACGTTTTGGTACTTTAGTTTGACGCTGTCCAATTTCTATACCTTTCATTAACCTGCCGTCCAATTTTTATACTATGTTAGTCAAAATTGACGGAAACGTCAATTTTGACCGAACTAAAGCGAATTAGAGTGAATTCGTCCAATTTGCCATAAAAAGAAACTGAAATACCAAAATTACCCTTGATGCTATCTTCTCCAAATCCAAACCGAAATGATAAACAGAAATAGGAACGATTCTTCTGCCTCACATATATCTGTTTACACATCATAGATCATCACATCAGGATCAGATTAAGATGCTAATAATTTGAAACTGAATCTCTCAACTAAAACATAGCATTTCAACTCAGTCCATTCCCCAGATTCCTTAAACTCTTCGGTAATCTTCACTTGCCTTTCATCTCCTCCTCTCTTTACACCTCCACTCCGATCCCAATCACCACCACTCCACGCGCCACGCGCCACCACGATCTCACCGGAGCAAAAATGTCTCACATCGACACGATCCCTCTCCATCCGAGCTCCCAATCGGACATCGACGAGATCGAGAACCTAATGAACTCCAGCTACCCAACTTCCGTCCTTCCAGCTCGCCCCTCTTCTCCTCCACGCGCAGAAGCATCACATACAGCAAAAAGGAAAGCAGGAGATGGCATCATATATGGTCACTATTTGCCTCAATACATTTGTAGAAGCTCAATTATATATCCTTGAAAGCAAAGGGAAGAAAAAATCATATCACCAGAGCAGTAAGCACCAAGTACAACACTTGGTCTTTATAGGAAGCACTGTAAACAAGAATTTTGAAGAAGAATGAAGCATCAAGGGTAATTTTGGTATTTCAGTTTATTTTTATGGCAAATTGGACGAATTCACTCTAATTCGCATGGCAAATTGGACGAATTCACTCTAATTCGCTTTAGTTCGGTCAAAATTGACGTCTCCGTCAATTTTGACTAACAGAGTATAAAAATTGGACGGCAGGTTAATGAAAGGTATAGAAATTGGACAGCGTCAAACTAAAGTACCAAAACGTGAAATGGTACAATTTAGGGTACCAGTTTTGGATTTTTCCCCTTTTTACCCGTGTGTTTGTCTGTGTTATTACAGACCTTTTAAGGTGAAAATTTTCATTAATGTGATATGCTTGTTAGAGATTTTTCCCATTTTTAGTGGTGAATTCCTAGTTCACAATTTCACATACCAACCTTTGTTTTACCACTTTTTAGAACACTGAAAGAACAATGTCTGATAAATATGCTTGAGAAGTATCAATTGGGGTGTTCGGCAGGAACTTCAGTTGAGGCACTTTTAATCGAGATATAATTAAAATTTATAGGGTTTTGTAAGTGTTGTGAGTTTTAATTACGTAGTGGCTTAATTAAAAAAGATAACCATTACCTCAACTAAATTGGTAATGTCAAATATAAAAATATGTTCGACTCGATTAAAATGAATTGTTAATTATGTGCCGAACTGCATGAAAATGTCAAGTACATTTTTTCTGCTCATCTAGATGAATTTAATAGAGGATTTCAGAACTTTCTATACATACTTAAATCTCCCTTATAATTTTTTTCCTGCTATCCTGGAAATATTACTTATCTAGTAGTAATTTTTTAAAGAATACGATTCATATCGCTAAACTGAAATTTTAAAGAATGTAAAGGGAGAATGGTGACTGACCATTAAACCAGTTTAGTAGCATTTGAAGTTATAATAAAACTGGCATAATCATCATAGCTTGTACTATTTGTAATTTTGTATAGAAGATTAGCAGTATACATTATAATGTGTAGCAAAAACTGAAACATTGATGGACAAATAGAAAAGCAAATGGTGATTAAAAGTAGAAATGTGGGTACCTTGCACGTAACTGCTGCACCACACCTGCAGCTAACAACCACCTCAATCAAAATTAAACAACTCGTGCTTCAACTATGGTCCCCTCACTAATCATTCCAACTATCATTGAACATTTCTATCTAATGCTTGGTCAACTACTATATCATCTATACTTATGCATCACAAAGTAAGTATCGCGAAGAACCATTTCACACTTAATAAGTTGGATGAGTGTGTCGAACACTTTAGGTGAATTTAGTTTGGTTTATACTAATATTATGGAGAAAACATGTTTCTTTTAAGGAATTTCACAGTAGTGTATTTGACATATTGGTGAGTCAAAGTGGATAGAAAAATGAGTTGATGGGTGATAGCTAGCTATTTTGCCCATTTGTAGATACATATACAATGACTAAATCAAGATTTCACATCTGAAAAGTTGATGTTAATATATACTATTATCAATTTATGATTAGAGGGTAGACATCAAACAAAATCCAAGCATATGAAAGTGGCAGTCACTCCATAAATAAGAGAACAAATATGTCACCCAATAAACATGGAAAGTGGAATACTACACAACATATGGCCACAGATCAATTCATGAGTTGTAGTTGTTGGTCACTCTCATTAATTAGTCATTTTCTTAGCTTAATATTTTACTCAAAACTTTTTAGTGCACATGAGAGACTATTTTATCTCTCGTATATTTGAAACCTATTATTCCAAATCTTATAAAACCTAGCTGCCCAAAAGCTACACTAAAACAATGCCAGAAAAACAAATGAATAATCTCGAACATTTTACATTTTCAGTTTAATAAATAGTCAAAGTTAGAGACAGTTGACCTAAAAAAATTAAAAGTGACCCACATTAGCAGGGTAGATGGAGTATATGTTAGTTGTAACTTGGACGCACAATCAAAATCTTGTTTTTCAAGTCCATTTATGAATAAATGATCTCTATGAGATCTTACTTCAAATAGATAATATTATTTTCATACTTTTTTTTTAGAATTTCAAACTTATTAAAATTAGTAATGGATACGTTGTTCCTCATGTAAAGGAATACGTACCATACGAACTGAAGTACAATCTTGTCTTGTATTACATCACAAAGTAATTAAGGTGGGCAAAAGTCTCTCTTTTGCAACAAAGGAAACATTGGGTGGGGTGGGGAAAACTAGATTATAAGTGCGAATCTAGGTCATTAAAAAAAAAAAAAAAAAGAAAGCTTTTTAGCGACGGATTTATCCGTCGCTAAAAAGCTGCCGATCTGTCGCTAAATCCGTAGCGACGGATAAATGCCCCGTCTCTGTTTTGCGCGTCGCTAGCCATTTAACGACGGATAAACTATCCGTCGCCAATTAGCGACGGATTAGTGACGGGCTAATCCGTTGACCAATCCGTTGCATTTAGCGACGGATAGGTTTATCCGTCGCTAATTTAGGTTTTTTTTTTTTGTTTTTTTATTAATCTGCAGATCGATAATACAATCGACAAATCGAAAATTTTATACGGATATACAATAAATCGACAAATCGACAATTTGGAGACGAATCAGATAAATCGACAATTTTATATGGATATACAATAAATCGACAATTTTATATAATATTTAATACGGATATACAATATTCAATACGTACTTACATAAATCTACAATTTTATCCAATAATACAATATTAATTCAATATCCAATAATACAAAGAATTTATACAAAATTAATAAGAAAAAATGAAAAACGGGATCTTGGTGGATCTTGACGAATCGAACGAGATCTTGAAAAATCGGATGAATCGGAGTGAGGAGGTGGTGGTGGTGGCATGGTGGCAGTGGTGGGTGGAAGGAAAGGGTGGTGGTGCGGAGGTGGTGGCTGTGGTGGTGGCTGTGTGGTGGTGGTGGGAGGAAGGTGGTGACAGTGTGGTGGTGGCGGTGGCAGTGTGGTGGTGGGAGGAAGGTGGTGGTGGTGGTGGTGGTGGTGGTTGGAAGGGTGGTGGTGGAAGGAGAGAAGGGGGGAGTTGTGTGGAGGCTGAGAAAGGGGGAAGGAGTATTTAGGGTTTCGGTTAGGGTTTTAGCGACGGATAGTTTTATCCGTCGCTAAATAGCGACGGATAAACCTATCCGTCACTTTTTTTTTTTTTTTTGGTCAACGAATTATAGACGGATAGATTTTCGTCTCTAATCCTGCCGATTCGTCGCTAATATCCGTCGCTATTTAGCAATTTTTTTTTTATAGTGGGTTGTGCTCCCTTTATTCGCCAAAATATCTGCAATATAATGACGTTCGATTTCCGATAAACAAAAGATACCTTTCCACTCCCCACAACATTCATTAGGTCAATTAACGGCATAAAGAGAGTCAGATTGGATAAGCAAATCATGCATGCCACAGTTTATCATAGGACTTCTTTATTGCATACTAAAAATAATAATGTCTACTGTTAGGAATAAATAATTAATGTTATCGAAGACGTTTATCTCTATGTGAATTACTTCCTAGAAGTTATACATTATTATCTCAATATACAATTTTGCTTATCCCAAAATTGCAAGCATCAATTGCTTTATATTTGAGGAACTACATACCTTGCACCATGTCATGTCTCTATTGACACCATGATCTCAATAGAACTATTATTCTAATTCGTTAAGTAAATCAATCGTTATCATTACTATCATATTTGTAAATCACAATGATTTTAATACGACTTATGGAATCATAGAAGCATGCAATATATTGAGATATCCTTGTCGAGCAAAATGAGAATTTGATTTCTCAATTAACCAAGTCATCTTCCAACATTTTAGATTGTGAGAGAATGCCAAATCCAACATAGTAGAAAGTATGTCTATTCTATGTACTCCACTGGCTCTGTTAAGTTACCACTAGATATTCTTTAAGATAGCTACCTCTTACACTTTTAATGTGTTTACACCTATATAATTTGACAATTTAACAACAGTCCTAACAGAAAAACTTATTTACCATGTAACGGGAATATCCTTTCTTTCCCCTTTAAACTTGTAGTACCAAAATTTTCTTTACTTCTTAGAATACAATCATTTCTATTTAAGAACCCAAACCTCCTAAATATCAACCGAGTGACGACTATTATATTTGACTGCGAATTAATCTCAAACTGTAATGGTAAAATCTTCAAGCAATACAAGAAACTGCCGGAATCGTGACGGAATTAGTGACGAAAAATAGCTCAGTCGACGGAATTTGTGACGGAAATATGATCGCCGCGTATGACTCCGTCTCAAATTAGTACAATTCCGTCACACTTTCGTGACGAAATTTGTGACAGAACAAAGCAGGCGTCACTCTAAAGAGTGACAACCAATACGACCGAATTCTGGTCGAACCGGAAACCAATTTAGTGACGGAATTAGATTTCTAAAAAATTATGTCATGAGCTCGTCACTAATTCAGTCACCATTATGTGACAACCTGAATTCCGTCACTAAATTTCGTCACTATTTCGATAGTTTCTTGTAGTGGAGTGAATTATACAATGAAAATCTAAGACTTTTTGTTGCAAATGTTATGTGCCATTTTCATGTGTCATTTTTTATACGTATCAAATTCTTTTGAGCAGTATCAAATCCCTTCGCGATAACTACAATTTTGTTTTAAAAAAGGTGATTGTTTGTGGTTTAGCAAGATTGTAATGGTACGTTTAAAATGTTTGAAGTTCATTTTATAAGCATAATAGTTTAAGGTCTTATAGTCTTAACATTATTTGCTTAAGAGTTGGAGTATGAAGATGAGGCATCATATATGTAAAACAAAGGAAACTTATACTCCTTTGTTCAAGAGTTGAAGTTAGAGTATATATTTGTCGGGTTAAAAAATCGTTTGTCATGCATAGCTTGACACGTGCAACGTATCATCATTATAATACGGTCCTTGTGTTTAATCGTTTCAATATTTGTTTCGGTTGCATTCTGATGGTTTTGTATTTTGTTAGATGAATAAATTTATTAATTAAGCTGCTTTGCCTAAATGGTATTGAGGAAATCAAATAATCCCTTTGACTGTTTTTTGAATTCTCGCGTAGACTCGGCGTGAAAAGATTGGTGGAAGCTGTAATTTCTTGGGAGCATGAAGTATACGGGGAAGTCTCCATGAAGCCAAGAATTGGGAGAATCAAAGAGAAAATAACTTTGGAGAAACAACAAATTTTTATATGAATAATGAGAGAGGTTGTGGTGTTTCTGCAATTTTATTAAGACTACAATAGTGATGGCTTTGACCATTTCATTGTCCCAGTGCATTAACTCCTTAAATTGACCGTATGACTGCAATTATTTTTAACTTTACAATGACCTAATTGTACGGACAGTGTCTTAGTTGTTGTGGGCAATTTTACACGCACCGACGTTGTTTTCTTTTTCCGATGGCCAGAGGATGCAAACCAAAGCCTAAGGTGGCTAGTCTGGCGCCGGTAAGAGATAGATCTATGGGGTCGATAAGTTATTCTCGTGGTGTGGTGGGAATTCCTTCAGTTTCGTGATGCTTGGGCAAGGGATTAGGGTCGCCATCTACTTTTTTAGGGGTTTTGCCTGTGGATGCTGGTCGGAGTGTATCTCCGGTGCCGGAGGGGTGATGCTACTGCAGAAACTCCATCTATTGAACTAATTTTGGAGCCAACTGATTCCGTACCTCCGATTTATACATAGTTGACTACTCTGCCTGATGGGGACTCTGAATGACAGCCTTGGGTGGACATCATTCGAGGTAATCGACTGCCTGCTAAAGGCCTTACTATGAAATATAGTGCTACTATGTTGATTGAGTATGAACTGGAGGTTGAGCTTACTGAGGAAGATGTTAGTACAGAGGAGGAATATTGACAAAATTCACTGGTCGTGTTTGCTTTGGGTGAGGAACTTTTGATGAAAGCTCAAACAGTTTATGACAAAGCTATGGAATTTCGTTTCTTTGCCGGAGTTGTATTACCGGGATGAAGGATATTCATCATACTTTTTTTCCATCAAGGAAGACAGGGTTGCATTGATGGTAAAAGGGCCTTATACGATTTATAATATGCCAATGTCTCTGAATGAGTGGGCTCCTGACTTTGAGCTTAAGGGAGATTTGCTGAAAGTGATGCCAATATGGGTAACATTTCCGCACTTTCCTCTGAATTATTGGAGAGAAAATAGTCTTGGTAATATTGCAAGTGCGATAGGTAAGTCCGTAGTAACCGATGAATGTACTGCGCGAAAACTCCGAGTATATTATGCTCGTGTGCTTATTGAAGTCGACATCACGCAGAAATGTAGGGAACACGTAGTAATTAAAGATACTCATGGTCGACGACGTGTGCAGGCTGTTTCCTATAATTGGAAACCACTGTTTTGTATAAAATGCCAATTGATTGGGCATGATTGTGCTGTGAAAGCAAAACCTGCTGGAGTTCCTACTAAACCACCTGCAAAACGTCCTGTGAAACACTAGAAAGAGAGGCCTGCGCAGGTTGATGGAGTGCAGGTGATTTCTACTGCTGCTGGAACATTTACTGGTATATCAAGGGGTAATGAGAATTCTAGGAATCTAGATAAAGGAAAGGCAGTAATGCAATATGATACTATTGCTCCACCTGTTCGGGCAAGGCAAGTTTTGTGTATTAATCACTTCCAACCGTTACAGACTGCGAATGGTTTGTCCGGAGGAACCTATAAGGTCCATGATCCTCACATGGAACATACGGGGACTGAATAAAATTGCACGACACATTGAGGTTAGCTCCCGCCTCAAAAGTTTGAATGTTGCTTGTGCCGCTTTATTTGAGACTAGGGTGAAACCTTCTCATGCAGTTCAGATTAGAAGGAAGATGAGTATTAAATGGTATGTGCTCGATAATTATGCCTACCATTACAATGGCATAATATGGTTATTGTGGGATCCTTCACGGCTTGATGTGAGTTTTGTAAAGGCTATCGATCAGTTGATTCATTGTAGTGTATATGGGATGGATGGGAAGTTTATGATGTGGCTCGCTGTTTTATATGGACATAATCGACTGGTGCATATGAGGAAGTTATGGGATGATATAGGTGATATTGCAGCTTTTGTGTCTGGACCTTGGGCTTTAGTGGGTCATATGAATAATGTACTGTCTGTAAATGATAGAGTTGGTGGACACCAAGTTATGCTACATGAGTACCAAGATTTGGAAGATATGATGACGAGGGTGGGGCTATGTGAGATTCCTACTGTTGGAGACCACGTTACTTGGTCTAACAAGCATAGAAATGATATGATATACTCAAGGATAGATCATGCTTTAAGAAATGTGGATTGGTTTCTTCAGTTCTCTAACTGTTCAGTGGAGGTACTGGCACCAACTATATTTGATCATTGTCCTTTGAGAATTATTGTTCATTGCCCTAGTCCTCGGAAAGGGAATCTATTTAAGTTCTTAAATTGCATCGCTGAGACAGAGGAGTTCCTTCAAGTGGTACAACGACAATGGTCTTCTAATCTGGATGGTAGACCTATGTTTGTACTATGGATGAAACTTCATTTACTTCAACCACATATGAGGAAAATTAACCATAAATTTTTCAATCTCCCTAAGAAGATTGAAGTTGCTCGATCCAGACTTGTAGATATGCGGCAGCAGCTTATCCAAGATAAGTTCAATATTGAGCTATTGGAGGAGGAAAAGGTCAGTAATGTTGAGCTGATCAAATGGTTAGAAGTTGATGAAAGAATTATGTCTCAGAGAGCGAAGATCAAGTGGTTAAAGCTAGGTGATGACAATAATGCCTATTTCCATGCTTCTGTGAAAGAATGGAACCAAGCTGCCGATATTTATAAAATGGAAAATGTTGATGGTCGAGTGTTAACTACGCAACAAGACATCTCCATGGAGGTGTGAAACTAGAAATATTGCTTAAAAAGTTTGAAAAACAAAGGAAAAGTTACTTGGATGGTTCCTTGGTAAACGCATTCTTACTTAAAAAGAGATTGTCTTAGTCTTCATTTGCTTGCTGGTTAGTTCTTTTAGATTATTTTTGTGAGTTTCTATAAGGGGTTAGTAGGCCAGTCTTCTTCCAGATTGCAGTGTATTGATATTGAGGCCATGAGAACTAGTCCTAGACTGAGCTTTGAAGATGGCAGGGCTTTGATTGGGCCGGTTACTGATGCAGAAATATGGGGGGTGGTACAAGGAATTGGTGACTCAAAGGCACCAGGCATATTTCTCAATGCCAAATTTTTCAAGATGGCTTGGCATATTTCCAAACATGATGTGTAGCGAGCAATGAGAGAGTTCTTCCAACATGGAAGAATATATTTGGCTGTTAACTGTACCTTGGTGACCTTGATTCCTAAGACATTAATGCTAAAACTATGAAGGAGATGAGTCCTATTTCCAGTTGGACCACCATTTATAAGATTATCTCTAAGATACTTACTTTGAGATTGGGCTCCATCATTAATAAGGTTGTAGATGATAGCCAGTCTGATTTCCATCCTGGTAAAGTAATCCATGATAACATTTTGATGGCGTCTGAGCTGGTTAAAGGATATGAGAGACATGGTATATCTCCAAGATGTATGATTCAGATGGATGTGCAGAAGGCGTATGATACTGTGGAATGGATTTCTTTGGAACAAATTCTGCAACACTTAGGCTTTCCTGCTCAGTTATCACTTGTATAATGATTTGTGTTTCCACAGTGTCTTACATATACTCTATCAA
The DNA here is from genome assembly GCA_026545765.1 of Plantago major. Taxonomy (NCBI): domain Eukaryota; kingdom Viridiplantae; phylum Streptophyta; class Magnoliopsida; order Lamiales; family Plantaginaceae; genus Plantago; species Plantago major. The sequence goes on from CM048843.1 coordinate 30,029,486, forward strand.
TGGGTGTCCTACTGATTTTCTACTGGCCAAACGAGGATTGCGACAAGGTGATCCTATTTCACCATTGTTGTTTGTCTTGGTTATGGAGTATCTTCATTGATGTCTCCAAAACCTTAGGATTGTTCCTGATTTTAATTTTCATCCTAAGTGTGAGAGGCTTTGGATAATAAATTTGTGCTTTGCGGATGATTTACTGCTGTTCACTAGGGGAGATCATGTATCTATGGTAATTCTTATGCAGCAGTTTCACAGTTTCAGTGCTTCTACAGGCTTGATTGCTAATAATGCAAAGTGCAAGGTCTATTTTGGTGGTGTGGATTTGTATACTCAGCAAGAGATTCTGAATAAAACTGGGTTTGGTCTTGGTATGTTGCCTTTCAAGTACTTAGGTGTGCCTTTAGATAGTAAAAAGCTTACTATCCAAAGGTGTCTTCCTCTTTTGGAAAAGATTGTGGTTGGATTTAAGCATTGGTCTGCCAAGCTCCTCAACTATTCTGGGAGATTACAACTTATCAAGAGTGTCATTTTTTCTATGATATCTATTGGCTTCAGGTTTTTTCAATGCCAAAGAAGGTGCTAAGCTAAGATACATTGAAGCTCACTGTAGGAGTTTCCTATGGAGTGGGACAAATTCTATTAGACGCAGAGCTCCTATAGCTTGGAATATCGTATGTGAGCCTAAGAAGAAAGGGGGGCAGCAATTGATTTCACTAATTGAGTGGAATGTTGCTACTTTGGGTAAACTGTTGTGGAACATCAATGCTAAGGATGATAAGATGTGGGTTTGCTGGATACATAGTTACTACATAAATTAGAGGGATGTGATGGAGTATCAACCGGCTACTAATTGCTCTTGGGTTGTAAAAGCCATTTTTAAGTATAGAGATGTCCTTATACAAACTAATGGCTGGAGAGATGCTCAGATTAATATGAAGTATTCCACTTCTGTTGTTTACCGTGATTTGCGGGTGTTAGGTATAGATATGACATGGAGGAAAGTGTTTTATCATAATCTTGCTAGGCCTAGAGCGTTATTCTTGTAATGGATGGTTTGCCAAGGTAAACTTGCTACCAAGGATAGATTGCGGATTTGGGGGGGGGGGGGGGGTCAATATAGATGGCTTGTGCAGTTTCTGTGTTCAGGATGAGAGTATTGAACATTTGTCTTTGTCTGCTCTTATACGTCTAACATTTGGCAACAGGTTCTCCAATGGTTTGGATGTACTCATATACCTTTGAGTTGGAGTAACGAACTTACCTGGATTATGCGGATGGGAACTTGTAAAGGTTGGAAATCGAAGATGTTGTGTATGTGTTTTGCGGAAACAATGTACTACCCGTGGCGCATACGATATGAGAGGATCTTCGGTACTGACTCTGGCCGGCTGGCAGAGGCCAAGGATATTTTGCAAATATTGATTTTTAGAAGACGTCTAGATCCCTTATTGAATGATAGAATTAGATTAGCTATGAGAACAGTTGTTTTGTCTAGATAGACTGGTTTCTTTTCGTTTCTATAGCCGGATCCTTTTGGATCAATTTTGTATTGTCATTTGTTTTGAATAAAAGTACGCACTTGGTTTAAATATAGATTATTCATTCTTTTACGAAACATTGTAGACGAATGCACCTAGCATCTTACGATCCTTGCCTTATATCTGAAAAGGAATGCATAATTAATTTTTCTATACAATGTTAACTAAAACTCTATAAATCAATTTGTTCATGAAAAGAATACGGTTCCTCTTCGCATTCATCAATGACATATATATATATATATATATATATATATATATATATATATATATATATATATATATATATATATATATATATATATATATATTAGTCATGTAGCGCAAAGGGAATTGCTTGCCAGGGCTAAGTATAGCATAACGAAACCACGAATTAAAAACGTACCACTTGAACAAATGCTTGTCACGCGTACATAACACGCGCATTCGATCTAGTATACATATTCCTAGCAAATATGGATATGTTAATTATTTATGCTCTCACGAATAAACTATTAAATATTTTATTTTGCTAAAGACAATACATTTTACATACCAAATACCAAAAATATACTTTTGAATAAGGGGAATTTTCACATATCACCCTTTTAAGATGGTCATTGAACGTTTAGGTCCCTAATGTTTGAAATATTACATTGAAGGACAACTTTTGGTTTTTGGTTGACTTTTGTTGAAAAAGTTTTATTTACCCCTTTTTTCCATAATTAAACCATTTATTTTGAAATGCTAATTTCATTTAATTACATATTTGACTCAGACCTTTCAAAATCTATTAATTAACCCCAAAACTTTTATCCTACCTAACTCGTATATTTTTCTTTCTTTATTAAACTAATAATTTTTTTAAATAATAAGGAGCTTCCATAAATTCCATTGGAGCTCCGGTAATCGAGCTCCAGGAAGCTGTAAAACCGAAGCTTCCATATAATATCTAGTTTTTATTGTAACGATAAATTTAAATCTTTTATTTTAGGGTTTAGTTAAACACGAAAAAAGTTAGAAATATGAAAAAAGAAAATTTTGGTGGTCATATATCAAAATTTAAAAGTTTTGGAGTTGATTGTAATAAGATGAATTAACATATAGAAAATAAAATGAGAAATTAAAGGGTAAAATTATGTTATCAATAATGAGGGTTGACTTTTGTCCTTCATTGTAATTATTTTTATTTCATAAGTTACATTTTGTCCTTCAATGTAATTTTTCAAACATTGGGGACCTAAACGTTTAGTGGCCATCTTAAAATGGTGTCAGACGAAAATCGCCCTTTGAATAATACTGAAAACTTGGGATGTATATTCTCCCTTAAAAACATATTTGCATTTATTGCATTATTATCTTTATTTATCTTTGAGGGATGGGTGATGTGGATTACACCATATTTAAACAACTTTGACTGTTGTTCATAATTTATTTTCATTAATAAACAATGAAAAGAAAAGGAGGGAAAAAAGAAGAAGAAGGAAAGGATGTAAATTGTAAAGATTGCTTGCAATAAATTAATTTTAATCTATTTTTATGAATATATATATATATATATATATATATATATATATATATATATATATATATATATATATATATATATATATATATATATATATATCATCATATCAATAATTCCTAATGGAACTCGTATATAATTGGAAGCAAATATGAATATGTTAATTATTTATACTCTCACGAATAAACTATTAAATATTTTATTTTGCTAAAGACAATACATTTTACATATCATATTCCAAAAAGAGATACTTTTGAATAATATTGAAAACTTGGGATTTATTTCCCCCCTTAAAAGTATATTTGCATTTATTGCATTCTTATCTTTATTTACCTTTCAGGGATGGACGATGTGGATTACACCAAATTTAAACAACTTTGACTATTGTTCATAATTTATTTTCTTTAAGAAACAATGAATAGAAAAGGAGGAAAAAAGGAGGAGGAAATGATGTAAATTAGAAAGATTGCTTGCAATGATAAATTAATGTTAATCTACTTTCATCATTTTCATGAAAATATTATCATATCAATAATTCTTAATGGAACTAGTATATAATTGGAAGCAAATAAGTATATGTTAATAATTTTTTATGCTCTCACGAATACTATTAAATATTTTATTTGCTAAAGACAATACATTTTACATACCGAATACCAAAAATATACTTTTGAATAATACTGAAAACTTGGGATGTATTTCCCCCCTTAAAAGCATATTTGCATTTATTGTATTCTTATCTTCATTGTTACCTTCCAGAGATGGGTGGTGTGGATTACATTAAATTTAAACAATTTTGACCGTTGCTCATAATTTATTTTCTTTAAAAAACTATGAAAAGAAAATGAGGAAAATATAGAAGGAAAGGATGTAAATTGGAAAGATTGTTTGCAATGATTAATTAAATTTTTTCTACTTTCATCATTGTCATGAAGATATCATCATATCAATAATTCTTAATGGAACTGGTATATAATTGGAATTTTCTTTATAGTCTTTTACACAGATAACCCATACAGTCGAGATTTATTTTAATTAAACTGAGGAAATCACGCTTATATTGTGATTGATTGACAAACTCAATAAATACTATTGCTCTAAAACATAAAATAGTTGCTCTCAATTTTACACCACTTTGATATTTGTGCTCCATATTACCCTTAACTTGTAATGCTCATTGTAGCCTAAAGATAATTCAAGTAAGCACATAGTATGGAATTGATGGACTAAGGATATATGGATAAAATATGAAAATTGTGTATAATATGTATGAACGTAATTCATTTAGTAAATTTTCGAAAACCCTAACATCATTTTTTGAGAAAAGTCGCCGTGTATTTAGAAAGTGACAATGTACGACATGTTTGTGATCGTGTCGTGACTTGCACGTAATGAGTAGTAACAAATGAAAGAAAGATATGTACTAAATGTGACGTAGTTATTACAACACGACTTATTATAATAATTTTTTTATGTATAGAAAGAAAAAAGCACAAACATCCCGATCACTAACTGATCAATACTCAATCTTTTGGGATAGTGGGTTACTGATATATTGTTCATCAGGCGATGTATTGGTCCCATGAATAAAAATATGTCACTTTCAACACACTTTTCCTCACTTTTTAGTGGAATAAATGTTAAGACTGTCTCGTAACAAGCTTTCTGAGCTATACAATTCTTATAGATGAATTTCTGAAAATGAAGATAACACTTTGTTGGTATCTGTATCATTCTTAAACCCTCTAAACTTTAGGACGGTATGATTACGATTATTTTGAAAAGTGTTTAAAATGGAAGTTCCTAAAATGATAATAACACTTTCAACTTTATTTTCAAAATTACTCAATTATTTAGTAACACTGAAAAAAAGTATTTTCCATTAAAAACTAACCAAATATTTTTCACTAGTCAAACTATTAACAAGAAACTAGAAAAGAAAAGAGAAAAGCATTTAATAATTACATATATTTTTTAAAAGAATAATATTACAATAAATTAAGTTTTCCCATCTGCATTTTTTGGCAAGTAGTGGATGAGAAAAGGCTAATCCGGATTTTAAGTGAAATTCACCAAACAGTAAGGGCAAATTGGTAAAAAGGCGTGACTAGAAATGAAGGGGACCTGTACACATATCTACAGGTGGAGGCAATTCAAATATTTGTCACTTAAAACCAGCCTTCGTTTTGATTGCCCATTTCCAATACCAACCATGGATTGAGCTCGATGTCCAAAATACCCTTGTTAGTCAGAAACAATCCAAAAAGTTCAACCACCACCAAAAAAGCACACACAAGAGTGAATATAAGTGAGTCAGTCACAATTTGATTTTCTCCACCTCCTCAAAAACATTCAACAAACCCCTTTCAAAAACCTCTATGCAATTTTCAATTTCCCAAATTCGCTCTCAATTCGATCTGATTTCCTCCACCTCAATTTCATTCTTCCTCAATTTCTCTATAAAAACCGAGACATACATTTCCTTTCTCCATTCACTCCACTCCACTTGCTAGATATGTCTAGTAAGGGAGGCTATGCGGCGCCACCTGGTCCTCCATCGAGGAATGCCGGAGATAGATTTTACAACGCTGCTGCTGTCAGACGTCACCAACATCAACAACAACATGCCATTTTTCAGCAGCAAATGATGCAGATGCATCTGCTCCAGCAGCAACAACAACAAGAGTTTCAGCTGCAGGAGAGGCGAATGCGGCGGAGACAGGGGGTGGAGAAGGCGGAGAGCTCGTCGGACAAGCGGAGAGGAGAGCAGCAAGGTGATGGTTCTTCCAGGGAAGCTGGTGTGGCATTGGCTCTGCCGCCTTCTGTTGGCGGTTACAACGCAAAATTGACCAACTTGGATAGTTTGATGAAGTCGCTCACTCCGTGCATTCCGGTGCAGTACTTGTCATCAGAGGTATAAATGATTCAACTTTTGATTCTGTTTTCCCTTTTTTTTTTTAACCTTTCAGTTTATATATTTTTAAATTATTTGTATGATTTTGTTGGATAAAGCTATACCTTTATTCTTTTTATTGGGATTGAGTGTCCATGTAGCAATTGATAGTGTAATTTGTTTTTATCCTGATTGAATTTCGTGCTTATGCCGATCAACAGAGCATTTTACATTCTACGGCTAATCTTTGAGATGTGAATTGTTCATTTTTAGGTTCTATGTGAATCTTGACATAATATGTCTAGATCAGCGTCTGCACACCACAATGAAATAATCGAATGTCCTCAAGGTTATAAGTCCTTGGGTTTGATTTTTTGTTGTGATGTCTGGATATCTTCTTAGGAAAAGATTGAAGGAAGTTCTCTAATAAGTGGTTGATTTGAGGTTTTCTTGAATATTTTGTGAAAAACAAGATTTGATTTTGAGTGGATTCACTCTTGGTTTCAGAGCCTTTCAACTATCACTCTTATGGAGAATGTATTGATTTTGGCTATGTTAAATTTCTTTTTTGTACCAATGTATTCCAATATGCATGGATTTTGACGATTATTAAAAATTACTACACACGTAAATTTAAAAAACCGTTAATTGACCGTTACTCATCATCGTTAATTTATGGTTAGAGATTCCCTCGGCGTGACATTATTTAGAAGACGTGTTAAGTAATTATTGAAAAGTTGTTGAATTTCTATTATATTCAGAAGATTCTCATAATCTCTTGTCGGAAATCGTTATAAATACGAAGTCTTTTAGATAGACAATCATCAAATCATTATGGTAATTGGTGATCCTTGACCGTTTGAAATCTATATGTACGGTTTTAAAAATTCGTTACTTTCTTCATTTTAAGAAGATACGAAGCATTGTGGTAGTTTCATTGATTTCGGTTGTTAATTTCTCAAAGTTTCAATTAATAAACAACCTTTGTTTTGTTGACACATGTCAGTCTAACGGCAGGGGACGGAAAACGCGGGAAGTGGAGACATATCCCTTTTTCTGCTTGGAAGCTCTATGGGAATCTTTTTATGAGTGGAGTGTATATGGAGCCGGAGTACCTTTCTTGTTGAACGGGATAGACCCAGTTGAACAGTATTATGTCCCATATTTGTCGGGCATACAACTGTACATGGACCCATCCAAGGCTTCTTCTCAACTCAAGTGAGTTGATTGTACATGTTTTTAATTCAGTAATCCTTCATTAGTACTTACCTGTGTATCTTTTTATATAACTTTAATGCTAGTGATTAACTTAATATAATTTTCCGTTTTTGTTTGCAGTATTCTTCATTAGTTATTTGTTGCTAATGTGCACTTTTCTATATGGATAATAAGATATGCATAAGAAAATCATATTTGCTTGGTTTTCCTTTTGTGATCACTCGTCATTTGATTTATCTAAGGAATACATGTGGCTTTATTAAGCACGCATACATTACTTTAGTATTTATGCACTCCATTTCTGAAAGTAATGGCATGAGGATATCCTAGCTAGTTTCTTACTTTTGTTATGGTGGTTACCGAGTACGTTATAGCATATGACTAGTTTCTCAGTTTGTTCCTTTCAAATTCTTGGGGGCTTCAATCTTTTATTAAATATTAATGTATTACATTTAATTATTTGTATATACACATTCGGTTTTATTTCTTTTTATTTCTTGTCTTCGTCCCTCTTTCCTCGTTTACATGTGATAAAATATGTAACTTGGATTTAGAGTCAGGTTGGTAAAAATTTGGCTAAAGTGATTAACACCTGCTTCCTGAATATAGTTGGAAAATTGATCATCATATAAATACTTATAGTGATAGTGCTAACCTAGTTGTTAGGTGGTAGAGTGGGTATATGTCATTTGAAATGATTTCCTAACAACTGTTCCATCCTTATTAAAGTACATAATAAATTCAATAGAATTCTAAATGTATCATTTTTCGCTCTTCCCCCTTTCCATTTGTGGATTTGTCATGAGAAAAAGTGGGGATAGGCATAGCTTAGTCGGTGGACAACTCACAATGTTCTTGCATGCATTTGTTTGTGACAACGTGTATCGCATAATTAATTGTTTTTGAATTTCAATTTTCTCATCTACAATATTTTAGTGACACTATTTCTTGTCAATGTGCTAATAGATTATTACCATTTTGTGATCTCCCAAACCAAGTGATGCCACAACTCTCAGGCTCTCAACTATATCTGCTTCCTTAATAATTTGTCTAGCTCATGCTAACTTTTCTGATTTGATTTAATTACTCTGAATCACGATTATTGGGCTAATATCATTTTATTGCATTCCAGGATGTTTGGTGAAGAAATTGACGCCGAGTCATGTAGGTTGACTAGCAGTGTTGGCAACAGTGATTTAGATCTAGAAAGGAAACCCACATCTATTATTAATCTTAATACACAATGCCTGAATAGGCTCTCACTTGGTGATGAATTTTCCATGAATTCATCTAGTTCTGAAACTGAGGTTGCTAATTTGCCTGGACCACCTATGTTTCAGTTTTTTGAACATGAACAGCCACATACTCGCCGACCATTAGCTGATAAGGTAAGTTTATGTGGCAATTAAATAAGGATTACTTGACCATTCTCTATACATGACTGTGTTTTATAACTTTATTTCCCTGGTGCAGATATCTGTACTTACATCTCAACATCCTGAGCTGAGTAACTGTAGAAGTTGTGATCTACTTCCAGCAAGTTGGATTTGTGTCGCTTGGTATGTTAAGAATACAATTTAAAGATTATCTTTTATTGAAGTTAATGGTTTTGATATATATCAACAAAATGTGTTTTCAGGTATCCAATTTACAGAATACCAGTTGGTTCAACACTCAAAGATGTGGATGCATGTTTCTTGACGTTTCACTCCTTGTCAACACAATCAAAAAGTAATTTTCCTCGCCCTCCATAAACCCAAAAAAAAAAAAAAAAGAGAATAATTAGAAATATTAATTATTTCTTGTTGTTGCATGTGCGTGCTTTGTAACGAGATATGTCTTCAATATCAATTTTCCTGACACAATACATCCTCGTTGCAGGTTTTTCCAAAACTCAGATTCATACCCAAAATGCTAGAAAGAACCATGGCAATGTTGATCCAGCTGCAAAAATCTCCTTACCAGTCTTTGCCCTTGCTTCATACAAGCTGAAAGATTCAATTGTGAGTCCCAGTATCCCGAGGGAATGGGAGCAGGAGAAATCTCTTCTGAAAGCTGCCGATGAATGGCTTAAGCAGTTACAAGTCAATCTGCCTGATTACCAGTTTTTTCGTTCCCAACCCCCCTACCGGAGATGAAATTGAGTGTTGTTTCTGACTCAAGTTTTCAAAAGTTAATTGCCTAGTATGTCTATCAGAATCGAAAAGAAAATTAAAAAAAAAATAAAAAAGAAAAGCCAAAAAAGAGGAAAAAAGAAAAACTGACAAAAAATTATCTGAGTTCTCCAGAGCCATATATACTGTGGTAAATTGTTGCGCATGGTGATTTTATGGTTTTCTGGTGTTTATGGAGTTGTATGTGAAATTCCTTGATAAGCGTTACTCTTTATAGAGTACCAGTGCATGGTTTGGATGGAATGGCCCTTTACTGGCATGATATGGACAGACATGTTAACATTAGTTACCATGTAAATTGATGGTGATATTTAGTATGTTAACAGGATGGTAGATTAAAAGGATAGAAATCCCAGTTCCCAGTGTGTCCTTTGATGGTGATGAAAGATTGAAAGCAGATGTAATAAGTACTATTAGAATGAATATTTTTGAGGTTTTATACATTTCAGTTTTTTTTTTTTTTTTAAATATATGGTTGCAGTTATGTTCTGTGTGTTTGGCTATCGATTCAAGTTGAGTTTTCTCAACTCGAGTTTAGTTTTGTCAATATTTTGTGTTTGTTTCTCCACTCTACACTATGCTACTCGAATTGATTTATTATTTATCACCTCCAAAACTCAAAGCATATACTCCCTTCGTCCCATATAAGTTGTCTACTTTACCATTTTTTACGTCCCGTTAAAGTTGTCCACTTTCATTTCTTTGCTATTTTAGGAACAATTATATAAGTTTATATCTCCCACTACTCCTAATAAAGTTAAAAAGTAACTTAAACAATCAAACCAACTAGTGCTAAAATTATAAATTAAACCCCACATGTACTATATTATGTTATAATATTACTCTCCTTAATTTATGTGTATGAACAATAAACTGCACAACTTTTAAGGGACGAAGGGAGTACTCAAGAATCTTGTTCTTTATCAATAAGAAGGATCTTCAAGCAACATCTTTGCAACCAACCATGTCCGAGCCTGTAAGGACCATTCCCCAACAAACTGCCAAGCTTCCATCATACTCGTCCATTCCACTGTAACTTTTCACTTTTCCCGATTGAATGTTTACATTTCCTTATATGGAAATCCACTATCCTCATTTATCAATTTTAATAATTCGATCTCATACTTTATAAATTTATCTCTCTTACATTTTACTATCCACTTACTAATTTATCTATATAAACTATTATTTCAACAATACTACTTAAACTTTTGTGGAAAAAGTGAAATGCCAAATTTCAAAATGGAATGGAGGGAGTAATTTTATGTACGACTATCTATTGATAGTCGTGGTTCAGGCAACCTAATGAGACAGCTGGAAATAATTGGACGTCAATTAGTCTTGTTGAGAACGATGAAAGATTTCATTTGCTTCTACAGGCCCATAGTAATAGGCCCTGAAACAGAGTATACATAGCATATATTAAAATGGGTTTATTAATATCCAGTACAATACATGGGCTATTTTTTCCCAAGCCTGTTACATTTTCGGCCCATGTTACTGGCATACATTTCTAATGCAACTCTACCCTCTCTTTTATTTCTCTAAGTCATTCATTCTTATACCGACCGATTTCAAATTCAAAAAAACTCTTATACCCATTTCATATTATTGGTACTGCTGGAAACCATCGACAGCGGCACTAGCGGAATAGAGTTGATGACCGTATGCATCGTCGGATGGGCTCAGATTCAGGCGTCGGTGGGGAGCTGGAATAAATGTGTTTCATTCTAATCTATATAACAGGTTCATGAGATATCTAAGCCCATTAATCCGACAGGCAATTAAGGAGTCCGGAGAGGCAAAGGGTAAAAGCAAGGCGACAAGAGTATTCCCAAAATGAAGATTCATTCCGCAGGCCATGTGGGTTATTGTTGTAGCCAATAAGGCTACTCGTCGTCGTTATTCATTTACAGTGGGTTGCAAGGTCAGACATAGAATAGTTTGTAAGGGTTTGTTCTATGCTAGGGGATGTGCACTGATCTCACTTTTGTTTTATGAGTCCACGTGCCTTGTCCCACTCCAACTTTAAGGCTTCATTTGGTTTGAGGGAAAATGAAGGAAAAGGAAAAAAAATAGGGGAAAATATTGTTTTCCACTATTTGGTAGCTCTGAGGAAATCCTGGAAAATTTATGAAAATCTATATCAAACATGTATATCTCCACTAAATAAGGAAATTTGTTTTTCCCTCACATTTTCCAGGAAAATCTTATTTTCCCCTATTTTTTTTCTTTTCCCCCATTTTCCCTCAAACCAAATGAAGCCTAAGTTCCATCCAAATTCATCCTCATTATTGCAATCGAAGTACTTTTTCTATTTGCAACTCAAATCCTTTATTAATTGGTTTTTTAACAATAAGTCACTTTTCATTCCTAAAAAATACATCAAACGTAGAAAGAAAAGTGAAACACAAACAAAACAAAGAAAAGAGTTTGTAATGAGCATCAATTGTGATCCATATATACTTTTTTATCACTTCTCCTTACACACATAAATTCTTTCTTACTCACCATATATAACAACTCTACAAGCCCAATAATTATTTAACTCTATCTCAAAAACCATTTTATTTAAATCACCCTTAATTTACGTTACTATTCATCTGTTAAATTTTTTCTTTAACTCACATATTTAAATCAACACCAAACAGTCAGGAAACGTATAATTTAATAAATTCTATTGTTTTCCGGAGAAAGAAAACAAAACATTCAAATGTCAATGCATTTTATTTGTTTACACACCTTAAATATTACGAAAAACCATACTGACCCAAGTATTATTCAATTCTAACACTTTTTTTTTTTTTTTTTTTTTGTAAAAGAATGGAAGATGACAAATTGACAATAAATCATTAGCCTTCTTTAATAATAGTTATTGAAAATAGGGCAAATTTCATATGGACTCCCTACAAAAATGCCTTATTACACAATAATCCCCGAAATTTGAACAATAACAGATTGGTCCATTTTCCACTTTCTAAGTTCACCTCCCAAACATGGTCTTAATTTCCTATTTTGCATAAATATAACTCACATCTTAATTAATTCAACTTAAACCCTTTATTTTTCAACATTATTTATTTTTTAATATTTTGTTAAAACCATTATTTTCGAACTGTATGATTATTAATTTTTTAGTCGTAAGTGAAACTTATGAATTGTGTAACGCCGTAAATTTTATGTTTCATATTTTTAAATTTTTCTATTTTTAAAAGAAAAGTTATGTGAACAATGATAATAATGTTTATTTTAAGATAAAGACATGATTATTTTCTTTTTGAGTTTAACCAATTATTGGTTAATCTTTTAAACTAAATTAAAGTAAATTATTAGTAAAACAAAAGAATAGCCAATAAATTCTTAATTTCATATTATTAAAAATAAATATATTGTGGTTATTAATTTTACAACTAAAATAATAACTATTTTTTTTAATATCAGCTACTAATTATTTTATAACTTCATTTTCCTATGAGTACATGAAGGGTTATAAAGTACAGTTTCAAAGAGTCGACAATTGGCTAAAATATAACTAACTGAATGTATCAGAGTTTACTAAACAGTTACTCGATAAGTGGTTCAAGTTTTTCAATTTTTGGACTTATGAATTAATCCATCTAAGTTAAAGTACAAAAAAAATTCAAAAAATTGCTCGAGCGTATAATGTGTTTTTCTTTCTAATAACCTAAAGAAAATAAACATCATGTCATGTTAACAAGAAACTTTGAGAATGGCATTCTTTCATTGACGAGTTTTTCTTAATAAATAGGTAAAATTACAATTTTTTTCTTAGTTTTTGAAAGATAAAATTTGTCATTTCATTTTCTCTTCTTTTAAAAATGCTTCTATATTTATGAAGTAATTTTAGGGACAGAAAAAGTTGAAAGTTAGCGGTTAGTAAGTTGAAAATTGACATTTGCAACTTACGCATCTCAATTTGGAAAATAAAATATACTTTCGAGGTAAATATTGAATTTATTGTAAGTTATAGTCAAATTTGTATTTAGCATATAAGGATGTGTTTGGCTATTTCAAAATGCAATTACCAATTTGTAATTGTTTAAGAATTGTGGGGATTAATGTGTTATTATTCAAATACCATGGACTTTTTCGAAATACGTGTATTTTCTAGGGGGAGCAGGTGTAATTTTCCCTTGAAAATATTAATATTTTGTGCGCTTCAATAGAAAACATTTTATATGCATGCATCATTGGGCAAACACTATCACAAACACTTTCTAATTTTTCTTTTTTTGTTAAATGAGTGAGTCTTCTGGGACCATCTTTATAAGTTGTGAAGTATCTAAAATGGACGAACGAACATTATGATTTTAGCAAAAAATATTACGAGTTTTTATTAAGTAGTATGTGTTATACCACCAAATGATGCATATAAAATGTTTTTTTTTAAATATCATAAATTTAATATTGTTTAAACATTATACTTTTATTTGAAAATATCAGTTGGTCTCTTACTTAGATATGTCATTTTTAAGACTTTTAAAATTATCTTTTCAAAATTGAATTGAAGCATGTAAGGGCTTACAACATTAATAAATTAACAAGGGTCTTGAATTGCAATAAACCCATGCAGTTGTCGGAATGAAACAAAATCTAAAATGTGGACTCAGTGTACGTGGACTAATAGGAAGGAAGTAAGTGCAGTGGTCTGCCCCCTAGCATAGAACAAACTGTTTGTAAGAGGAGAGAAAATGAAGGAAAATGGAAGACAATGTGCGTGGGGTCAATGTAATTATGAATGGGGGTCCACATGCTTTTATTGTCTTTAGCTTTAGTATTGCCACAACAGACTTTTTACGAGCCTATAAAAAGTTACTTTTAATTCTATATTTAGTAAAAGGGGAAATTACATCCAGACCCCATTTAGATGTCGTAATTACAGATTAGTATCACTTAGTCGAACTATTGTGATTTAGTACAATTAGATGTAAAACAATTACATTTTAATTTAATTTAATTTGATTTTGCTTAACTAAAACCTGGAAAAGTCAATTTTGCCCCTCTCAGATTATTGAATTTTGCAAGTTACCAAACAATAACCCATTTTGGCAAATTGTAATTTAAGTTCTGAATATCTAATTTTTTATATTTGTCACCATAAGATTTTGAAGAAGCTCAAATAAGCCCTCAAGCTTCTATTTCAATTTGTAAATTATCCCTAACTTCAATCCGAAAACACAATCGAAAGTTCGTAATAGTTAATCGAAATCAAGACTCGAAATCGAGCAGTAGGCTTCATGGGAGTCAGAGACTCAAATCGGAGTCAGACAAATTGAATCGAGTCAGACCCGATTTGGAGTCATTCTGACTCAAATCGAGTCTGACTCAAATTGGAAGAAGGAGAAAAAAATAAGAAAGAGGAAGAAATTTACCGGAGAAGAAGAAGAGAAGATGGAGGAAGAAGTATGTTGGAGAAGATGGAGGAAGAAGAAGATGGAAGAAGTAGGTTGGACTGTTGGAGAAGATGAAGGAAGAAGAAGATGATTTTTTTTTTTTTTAATTTAAAATTCCATAAGGCCATGTTTGGTTGTTTCAAATGAAACAACCAAATTAAGCTGGTCAACGGATTTGGACTAGATTGTAATTGTTCGACTAAGTAGTACGAATATGAGAAACGTCGTTCTAAGTGGGTATTCCTATGTAATTATCCCTTAGCAAAATTAGCTGAAAAGTTAGCTGTTAGCTGATTAACTAAGCTGATAAACTAGCTGAAAAGCTAGCTGATTTTAATGTATGTGTTTAGTAAATTAATTAGTTAATAAGCTAACTGGTATTTTGTAAATGACATAAAATGGCATTACTCTTATTTTTATTTTCTTTAACCTTTCTCATTGTATTATTAGTCTATATTTTTTAAATAATAGTACATTACATTTTTGTTTAATTATTCAATATGTATTCAATGTACTTTTCACCGCCACTTTAATAACATCATTAAAAATTATCAGAAGTTAAAAGAAATATTCGTTGAGTATTCTAACTTAGTTAGGAAAAAAATCAATAATTGTTGTGTACTACATGTATGCATTTGAAAGAGATGCGGATGGAACACAGAATAAAACGGCAGAGTAAATAATATAAACGGGTGGTTTTTCCTTCTTTCTAATTTAAGTCAGGTATATTTTCGGAATGAAAAAGATAAGAAGGAGCTTTTAAAACAAAAGAGCTAACTTGGGTAGCTTCTCAATCAACTAGCTGATTTAAGAAGCTACGCGTTCACATAACGAATTTTTTATGAGTCAATGTGAATGCATATACGAAAATAAAGCAAATGGGTGGGTTATCTAAATGTTTGTGCATGGTAAAAGGCGATAATACATAATGAGAGCAGGCATCCACTACTATCATAAGTATGACCTGGTGTAGAAATAAAATTAATTAATAGTTAGAAAAATATATTTGATTCTTTTCATGAAAATTTCTAGCAAAATAACAATTTTACCCATAAATAAGAAAAAATGACCTATTAAAACCAAATCAAACAAAAAAAAGGCCAATTTTACCGTATATTCAGTGATATACAGTAACAAATGTATATCTGGGTTGAAGAAATACATTGTAGACTGTAAATAGAATAAAGAAATACAGTAAAACTAGGTGGTCTTTTAGAATTTTTTAACTATGTACCGGCATGCATTGCTCCCTAATTTTATTATACTTTTTGTGTAATTTGAAAATAAATTGTGATCAAAGTTTGTATAAAAATTATAACTTATTATTTTTTTGAGATTGGAGACTATCAATGACCAACCAATGAAATACAATAAAAAATTGTCTGCTATGAGAACAAGCCTAGATGTGCGAGGTTTTGTTCTTGGCTATTTAAAAATAAAAAAATTGGTACCAATTAAAATAGTGGCCCCCACTCCTCACTCGTATTTACATATACTAGCGATGTAGGGCTTTGGATGTGCAAGATTGCAAACCTTTTATAAGACATGTCTGTTATGCCATATAAGTTTTTCAATCAATAAAACAAAACACAAAAAATATGTTCCATCAATAAAGTCCTTGGAAGTAAAACCAACATTTTCTTACAGATAATTGCAAAATCCAACCAACATCTCCAAGGTGGGTTCAAATTAGAATAGTACGCACGGATCAAACAATTATATTACAAAGTGATTCAAAAATTGAATTGAGTTTTGAAACTAATTACACACAAGTCCAAAAGGTTAAAAATTCCCTATTTTTTATTTTATCAGTATCTTTATTTCTATTACAACGTTTCTTTTTAATCTTCTCATTTAATTTACATTTCAAACCCCAACTTTCACCATCTTCTCCAAAACTACCACCCATCATCACCTTTTGGATTTTCCACCACCACCTCATCCCCCATTTATTCAATATTCACCAAACCAACAATTCCACCACCACCTACCACCAACATACCACCACCACAATTAACCACCACCAATTAAAAAAAAAAAGAGAGAGAAAATGCGGAACGTGACTGAAGTATGTTCGGAGCTTCCATGGAACCAACACAAACTATCACTAGGGGTGAGCGTTGGTGGGTATAGACGTGTAATTACAAAAAATCAAACCGATTAGTTATAGGCGGGTGGCTATAATAATAAAACGAGTCGTGTAGAATAGTTATTCAACATGTTGCGGGTTAGGTGATAACAATAGCCGGGGGGTGAACATAGAAATAACAAAGAATTTACGATAAAATAAGCCATATGACGGGTGCTCGATGAGACGAGTGTCGTTGAATGGAAACTAATGTGCAATCAGAGATTTCGTTTTCCGTTGTAAAATCTGTAATCCCTAAATACAATCAATATTAAATTTATAAGTCGGAAGTCCTCAAATCCACAGTTTATAGCGGAAAGTTGACTCGGGATGTCGTTCTCGACGGACACTTAGCATAGGAACAAGCAAATAACGTTTGTAATTGAATGCAGGAAAGTAAACAGTTTGATCTCAGACAGAATAATTGAATTGCAGTAAACCCTAAATTTCTTTGTTGTAAATCAATGATGGAAAGGCGTAAATGTTCCCAACCTCCCTCTGCTATGTTACTCCCAACTTCCTAGTTAAAATCCTACGCGATTACCTCTAACGACAGCAGGGCATAATACTATGGTGCACAAGGCGCAGTCGGCACGATTACCTCTAACGTAAGGTTTTAGTAGTTAAATGCTTCATTTTATTGGAATATGAGGTGTCTACAATATTTGAATTGGTGACCTTAGTGTTTTCGGAAAAAAATCGGGTTTGAAAGATCAAATTTGTCAGGACTAAGAATGGTTGGGCCCGAACATATACAGCCCCCAGCCTGATCCGAGTTCTTAAAGACCACTAAGAAAATGGATAATAAAATAGAGGTTGTTGGGTCAGCCCAGTAATATAACTAAATAGATAAGAAAATAGAGGTGAGCTTCACGCGAAACCCTAGAACTCCTTCATTCCGTTTGGCCGCTCAAGCACCACCACTGCTACCGATCTGTCTGGTTTTCACGAATCAACTCAAACTCAACAATGGTATGTTCAACCTTCTCGTCGCTAATCTCTCGATCGAATGCCACTTTATACTTTTCTAATTTTTTTGGGTTAATTGTTGTTGCAGACTTTCAAGCGAAGAAATGGAGGACGCAACAAGCATGGCCGTGGCCACACCAAATTCATTCGCTGCTCCAATTGCGGCAAATGCTGCCCTAAGGTTTTTCCCCCTTTCACCTCATTTTCATACTTTCATTTCATTGGGGATTATGTTTCTTTTCCCTTCGTATCAATTAATTACTTTCTGTATCAAATTGATGGAGATTGATGAATGATGATAATCTCTGCAAATTAATCTTAACAACAGCTATGATGTAGATGTTTTGTTAGAGTTTAGATCTATTGCATCATCTTATGCTGTAATCGATGAAATTGTATGATTTTAATAAACCTTTTCATCAAATAGGATAAGGCGATCAAGAGATTTCTTGTGAGGAACATTGTTGAGCAAGCTGCTGTCAGGGATGTTCAGGAAGCCTGTGCTTTCGAAAGTAACTTCCATCTAACTTACTACTTTTTACTTATTAGAATTAGAATCACCTCCCTCCCAATTCATGTACGTCATCATTAATTGTAATATCTAATGCTTTTCTCGTTCAATATGATTCAGCGTACACACTTCCCAAGCTCTATGTCAAGATGCAGTATTGTGTTTCTTGTGCCATTCACTCTAAGGTCGTTAGGGTCAGGTCCACCACTGATAGGAGGAACCGTGAGCCACCACAGCGTTTCAGGCGCCCAAGAGTAAGTTTATATACTGGTGTTTTCTTTTTGTTAGGTGTCATTGCTAACATTTGTGTTTGGTATATTCTTTTGTTTCTGATGTTGTAACTCGCAATGTGTGCTCAGGCGGGGAATTGAAACAGAAAGAACCTTTTTTGTTAATGACATAGCAAAAGTGCAACAAAACATGAAATTCATACACTTTTGCTCTCCCCTTGCTCAAAACGGCTGTCTTTATAAATTCCAATTTATTAGATGGATTTTGCAAGTGTTTCTGCTTGTACTATTACTACAACTATTTTAGTCTTGTACATTTCATCCGTTTCATTTCATGTTCCTTTGTGCAATCTGAATACAGAAGATGTTTTCACCACTGCATTCTTGTAAATAACCCTTTTAACCACAAAAGTATTCAACTTATTTAGGTGAAATAAGCACTTCGGCGAGTCTTGTTTGACCTGTTATCTGACCCATAATAGGCGTGAGCCATGTCTGTCATTGTCTGAAGATCCCCCTACATTGTCTATGCTTACCTAAATTTCCGTTTACTATTTTACAGGATGACATGCCAAAACCTGGCCAACCTCCACGCGTTGGTGGTGCACCTGCTGCTGCCCGTACTTGATTTTTCCGTTCATATTGATCTGATCTGTCAAACTATGCTAATTCATTTTTCAGTGATTTGAAGTATATCACATGGTTATGACTGTAGCATCTATACTCTTGGATTTGGTGTTCATGTTCAACCAAGGTTTTGAATTAATTTTTGTTCACTGTTTTTGGTTACTTGGCTAGAGCTATATTTTAATGTCTACTATCATATTGATGGTCGTCAGTCGTCCTTTTGCTCACCAATAAAGGGATTGGTTAAGGGGTGAAGTAAAATTTAAAATGTAGAGATTCAGAAGTTCATTTTTATTCTTTGATTTATAATGCGAATGCATCTTGCACCTATGGCCTATAGGAGCTGTTCGGTAGAAGTTTAAGCCACTTTTTGGCTGAAAATGTGGTATATAGTGACATGTTTGGCACTCTTTTTTGCAATTGGGTTGCCCATGGGTTATTTATGGGCAATTGGACAGGTCTATTTGTGGTTGATGCTGGTCCATGTTGGCGGGCTTGGTGGATCATTGGCGGCATGATCCATTAGTTAAGCTGTTTATTGTGGCATGAGCCACTAAATAATTCATGCTCGAAGGTTAATAGCCTTCTAGTCTTCCACCATAACCTCACTTGTGCACCACTGCTCAATAAAATTGAGAGGCCAGTAGACTCAATAGTTAATAGTTAATAGTCAATAACTTCCCTGCTAACTTGGTTCAATCATGTACTCATTCATCGCCTTTCTCTCTCTATTATGGAAATGCTATTTTTTTCCTCGTCCGCAAGTTTCAGGCACACCTTCTAGTTTCGTGTTATATATGATTATCTCAATATGATGGTATCAAGCGTTTCATTCTGAATTAAAGTTATTTTTCATTGATTCTACGCATGCATATCGCTTGAATTGAAGAAATTCTGCTGTGAAGTAGTAGAATAATGACTGGATAAGTAATTGAGCTAGACTTACGTTGGTTCGTATACATGATTAGCTTATTTTCCATTTATCAGCAGGCATCACATCACATGATCCTTTGATTGGGCTTCAAGTACATATATGTCATGATATATGTGATGTTATTTATGTCAGTGTTAATTTGGCAGATTCAGGTTGAGTGGAAAAGAAAAATCCCATCTTTTCTTTCCCATGAGGTCATTTATGTTTTTCTTTAGATGATTGTTTGTGCTCATGATTGCAACTTTAAGTTTTGATATTTACAAGCATAAGCAATAGATTAATGAAATGGGCACTTAATTAGCTTTAAGAATTGAGATTGTTTCTCCAATGATCTCTACATAATTTACTTAGATATAGATGTAGGTTATAAATAAAATCTTCGATGATATTAATTAAAACGTCTATATTCTCAATATTAGTTTTTTCTCATAGTATGAGAAAAGAATCTATTTCATTGACAACATAGACGTTTTGATTATTAAAATGGATTATTTTATTGATAACATATGTTCGTCTCTAGATAAGTTATAGTAATACCGTATGCTCGGGGATTTTGTGAAGAAACTTGAGTTATTTAGGTACTAGAATAGTGACACACGTTACGCGATTGAAGCGTATTCCAGATCTGCACTATTTTTTTTTGCTAAAATATACGCTTCCATGATATGAAATGTCGCCATAAATGGTTTTATTAATATGAAATGGTGGGTCCGACCGACAATTAATTAACTCAACCTGAATGACTATAAATGTAGTCTTATAGCTTCTAGCTTGATGTTGATCTTGTTTTATTCATTTAAACGCATGTACATGTTTTATATCGCTATTAAATTATTTAGTTTATATTTTATATTTTGTTGAAATCTATCCCGACTAAATATGCATTCTTATCGTAAAGTATTGTGAGAGACTATTCATACTTAATTTTATTTTATATAGTAGTTCGGTGTTATACTGATTTAATATGCATTCTTGTCATAAAAATGTTGAAATATTATCCAATATTGGTTTCTATCTTGTATGATTTTTACGTACACAACATATTGAAGTCTAATGTAGGCGGCTCTATGAATACCTTGATTGCAATATAGTATGCATCATCAGTCCATGTGCCTGTTTATTGTCATTACGTGAAAAGACTAATCTTATGAAAAACTATTTATGTAACAACCCGACCACTAATCGATTGAGCCCGATCCGTGCACGAATCGGGAGACTTCACAGTTGATCACCCATTATAAGATTGCTCCAGAGGAAGCAAGCTTGATTTGGAGTTTTTATTGGTTGATTCCCAGAAAGAAAGGTGCATGTTGATATGACTATCGTTTTCGATCCCTTTAAACTCTTTGGACTTGACTTGAAACTTTCCGTCGTTACAATTTCACTTTGGTTTTGCCAATAAGCTCACTTAAGATTAGAGAGTTCAGGCCAATGGATCATATTATTGAAAATAGTATACAACCTTTCTACTAAACTATGCCCTCTTACAATTTCCTACATTAGCTACGATAACTTTTTTTTTGAAACGGCACAAGAGATTCTCTACAAGTTCCATACTCCAAACCTTTACAAATCACCAACAACATATCACTACCTCAATCTATACCATCTTATGACTTATGTGCTCTAAATTACATACTCCCTTTACAAAACCAAATACAGCAGTTAATTCCTGTACCTCTCTTCAATCCATCAAGGCTTCAAAAGTTGCTGTCCACACGACCACACCCCAAAATTATCTCAACCTACGATAACTTACTTCTCTACTAAAACTATTCATTTACATTTACTCACACTTTTTTTAACAAGTTCTTCATTTACTCCTCACACGACTTATGATCAGGGGCGGAGCTAGAATTTGAAACTACCTAGGACTTTTCTTATATAAAAAAAATTCTTACGAATTTGCATAGGGCTAATTTGTGAAAAAGAGAAACAATGTGCTCTAAATTACATACTCCCTTTACAAAACCAAATACAGTAGTTAATTCCTCTACCTCTCTTCAATCCATCAAGGCTTCAAAAGTTGTTGTCCACACGACCACACCCCAAAATTATCTCAACCTACGATAACTTCTCTACTAAAACTGTTCATTTACATTTACTCACACTTTTTTTAACAAGTTCTTCATTTACTCCTCACACGACTTATGATCAGGGGCGGAGCTAGAATTTAAAACTACCTAGGGCTTTTCTTATATAAAAAAAATTCTTACGAATTTGCATAGGGCTAATTTGTAAAAAAGAGAAACAATGTGCTCTAAATTACATACTCCCTTTACAAAACCAAATACAGTAGTTAATTCCTCTACCTCTCTTCAATCCATCAAGGATTCAAAAGTTGTTGTCCACACGACCACACCTCAAAATTATCTCAACCTACGATAACTTACTTCTCTACTAAAACTATTCATTTACATTTACTCACACTTTTTTTAACAAGTTCTTCATTTACTCCTCACACGACTTATGATCAGGGGCGGAGCTAGAATTTGAAACTACCTAGGGCTTTTCTTATATAAAAAAAATTCTTACGAATTTGCATAGGGCTAATTTGTAAAAAAGAGAAACAATTACATATAATTTTTTTTGTTTTTGAAAAAATGGGTGGGGCAGGGCAAAGCATAGCTTCGCCCCTGCTTATGACTTCATTTTTTCCTCTGAAATCCCCTACCTCCGTTCCCAACACGTGCTCCGCCTCACTATCTTCTCTCGACCAATATATATCTTCGTCCACCGCGTAGATCTACCCCGGTTTTGGTTTCCTGTTCCGATAAAGGTGCCATATTACGATTTATGTTCTCTGTTTTTCCATGTAGACTTTATGTATTGTTTCAAACCAAATATATATGTGCCCCCAGTCACAGAGCATAACTCCGGTCTTTCTTTGCACTTCCAACTGATCAGAATTTATGATTTAGTTCCACCCTCCTTGTTTCTTTCACACCTATTTGGTTGTTTTATTTAGAGATTGATTTGTCAAAATCTAAGGCTTTGCTAGTAACAATAATTCAGCACGTTTGGTATTGCATATGGACTGGTTTTATTGAGCAAATAAGGCCCAATTTCATGTTTGGTTTGTTTTAGCCACAAGTGCTTGTGGGCCAACTGACCTGGCTTTAGTTTTGGGGCAGCGCTGTGATTGGAGGAGTCCATCGACGTGGATGGATTGGGTTGAGTTTTCAGGCCCAAAAAATAGTTAGTTTTGAGGGTGGACAAAATTTTGGATTCAGTCCACGCAGGACAATTCACCGTAATTCGACATTTCCATTAGTTCGGAGTTCGGACTACCAATTTGTATGAAACACGCGAATTCAATTATTTCAAAGAAGACATCAATTTTTGCCTCTAATTATTATCTCAAAATGTTTGTTAAAATCGATTGTTATTGATTAAAAGCCTAAGTTATAATTTACTCCCTCCGTCTCGAACATAACTTCTTGGGTCCGGACACAGGTTTTAAGAGAATATTGAATAAAGTATAAGAGATGAGAATAAAATAAAAAAAAGAGTGACTAAAATATGAGAGAGTGTAAATAAAGTATGAGATATTATTATTATTATTATTATTATTATTATTATTATTATTAAAGTAGGGTATAAAACCTTTCAAATTAAAAAGGACAAGTTGAGTTTTGGACGGAGTAGTATATATCCCTAAATATTTGCTCATCTTTTTTATATATATAGTATATTGTCCCTTACGAGATGCAGTGGTTGGTTGTAAGATAAAATTTATAATTATATGAAATTAAAGTTTGGGACATAACATAATTCCTCCATCCTTTATTTTTGACTTTTTTCAGTCAACATAATTCAATTTTGACTACAAATTAATTTCAACCAATAATGTTAAAATTTTCAATTGAACTATATAATAAAATGCGGATCCTTAAGTTTCATTACACAATTCAATTGATGCTTTTCCTTAAAGTTGAATTTTGTTGATTGCAAAAAGTTAAAACTCAACAACTTCACTTGGACAGAGGGGAGTATATATATGATAATACAATTCCAAAATAACTTACCACTAATATGTAAATGTTTTATTTTTTTTAAATAAAAACTTTTAAATATTTTTCTATTTGATTTTAACGTCATGCACATAATTTGATTCTAAGGAAGAAAATTACAAACTTAGAAAGGATTTTTTGAGGGTGTTGTGCCTTTTAAATTAAAAAATCTAATGGGGTGTTTTGTCTTCTTGATTGTAATAGTAAGGATGGATTGGTAATCTCACACCCATTTATCCCACCCATTTATCTCAAGTAAAAAAGAATGTTTTCAACCAAACATAAGAATATTTGGAGCTTACTAAAGAGGTTCAAATAAGCTTGAATAACTAAACAATCAATTTTTCTACTTAAAGCCTATTCTAAAAATCCATCTTTTAGAAATAAAATAGTGTTACGTTACCAAACAGAACGTTAGGATCATTGAAAGTCTACGTCAAAGCTTATCTTCGAAAGTATGTTTAAGTTCCAGTTAACAGGACTTCTTCTTGCGGAAGATAATACTTGGACTGTTCGCAAGTTTAGTTAAGGTTCTTCACACTAATTGATTTGTAAACCTAAATCTTGTAAGGTGAACAAATATATTTGGGACTTTAAAGAGCGTAAGAGTATTGATTGCAATATGAATTTTAGAGGGTGATGGCAAGTTCTGATTTCTCAAGGTGTTTTTTTAATCT
The DNA here is from genome assembly GCA_026545765.1 of Plantago major. NCBI lineage: Eukaryota > Viridiplantae > Streptophyta > Magnoliopsida > Lamiales > Plantaginaceae > Plantago > Plantago major. Next base: position 30,054,313 of record CM048843.1, read on the forward strand.
TCCAAGTCCTATAGTGAAAATTAGTCACGTTGGTTTGGAGATTGAATGTTAGTACTTCCCAAGTATACGCTGTACTGTTTTGTCTCCTTGTGTTATTCAGCAGGCGTGCTTTCTGGCAAGAGTACTGTTCGTTTTTATCTGACAAATAGTATACTCTATCAAGGGGAGGAGGAGCCAAGACTACAAACCGACTAGGGTGGACACATAAATTTAAAAATTCGTTTTACTAAAAGAGATGATATGATTTTTTTTAATAATTGTTAATATGATAATATGTAAGTATAATGCAAACACGTACAATATTTTGTAGTTTTACCAATATTCTACCATCGATATGTACTATATGTAAAGAAAAATAACATGTTTATATAAAAACTAGAAATCGCGTAACATGCTATGCGTTTTACTGTGCTGTTTTTTAACGTTTTATTTATTTTAATGTTGTTCACTAATGGTTCAAATTAGATCTGAAAGTTCTCATACATTATATACTAGTACTAACCCGTGGCGATGCCACGGTATAATTTATTTTTAATAATAATATAAAGGGGTGGACAAAATAAATTAATCGAGAAAAAAAGATAGTCAAACATACCTGTAAACAATGCTGGTCGTGGTGTCGGTGGGTAGTACTTCTTCATTCAATACTATATCATTGAGTTTTTTTTTAATGCTAGCTAACTATTAAAAATAAAAATACAACTCATCATGAAGAATATGCTTTGAAAGGGTAGGATTCAATTTTAACCTGTCCAGGACCTAACGGATTGATAACATATATTTTATATCTGGTGATATCGTACCTGACCAATAAGTTAGTACATATACATGTTTTTTTTTAAAAATTGTATCCCTTAAATACGAACTAAATAAAATACAAAAGTGTACAACACAATCAACATGGTTGGTTCCCAACAACTCCCGCATTGGTATTATTAATATTCTAAAAAAACATAATTTGTTATGTTATCGGCTTTTTTTTTCACCACAACCCCGAAATTAAAAAAGTAGAGAAGATCAAGATAGTTTCCACCAATAGAGTATCGAGGCATGTAATTTTTACTAACCCGTGGCGATGCCACGGCATAAAATTCTTTAAAAGTCACGCAAATGAAATATAATACGGAGTATAATTTAATAGAGCAAATATAACACCACCCCCAAACATTGTTAAACATCTCATTGTAAACCACATCAGCGGTGCTTTCCAAGTTAGACTTATCACAGTCGTAGAGCCCAAATCGAAATGATCTTATTATTATCGTTGGTTTACATTTGAATAGAATCCATTAGTTGGAAGTATCCCTTCATTAATTAAATTACCTTCAACATATAGTATGGTTTAGTTTTCAATTTGTAATTATCACAATTTTAGAGTTTGTTTATCCTTCAAATTGAGTTCTCAAATAGAATTATCACATACATTTTTAGAGTCTTTCTCCATATAATATGGTTTTCACTTCTAATAGATCTAGCTTTCAAGTCTGTCTGTTCTCATTCATAGAATATGTTTACCGTTCAAATTAAGTTACTAAGTAAGAATTATCTTATTTTTATATTACTTTTAAAATATCATGGTTTATCCTTCCCTTAGATTTCTCAAGTTAAAATTATATCATTTTTTAGTTGTTTTTCTCTTCAAATAGAGTTCTTGATTAAGATTTTATTCCATTTTTAAAGTTGAGTTTAACCTTTAATTCAATTTTCAAGTGGAAATAATCTCATTGTTAATAGTTTACTCTTCAGATTGATTTAATAAGTTGGAACTGTGTCGTTCTTCCAATATTTGTTTGCATTTTGCCTAGAAGTTGAGTTTCCAAGTTGGAACTATCCAATTCTCAAGGATGAGTTTACCATTTGAACTAAGTTTTCAAGTTTGAATAATATCATTCTTATAGTTGGTTTGACACTCAAATTAAGTTTTCAAGTAGATTTATCTCATTATTATAGTTGATTTGCCATTCGAATTAAGTTTCCAGTTCCTAAGCTTGAATCATTCCTTTATTATAGTTTCACCCCATGTAGGGCGGTTTATTCCTCGAATTTAGTTCCTAAGTTGTAATTATCTCATTATTAGAGTTGGTTTGACATTCGAATTGATTTCCCACGTTAGAATCATCTCTTAGAATTGAGTTCCCAAGTTGTAATTACAGTTGAGTTTACTCTTCAAATTGAGTTTCCAAATTTGAATTATACCATGCGTAAAATTCGTTTATGCTTCGAATTGAGTAACTAAATTGAAATTATCTATAGTATTAATTAACCGTATCAACTATTTACAAAACTTGTCATTGCTAGATTAGGTACCATAGTTGAACAATAACGAATGATTTCAAATTTTGTACTACATTTTGAATCTAATTACAATCATAACTAAAAAATTAAAGATTCTCTAATTTTATAATGCTATTTTGCTATTTTAACTTTTCTTTTTAATCTTTTTGTATAATTTCTTCTTTAATTTACATTAAAAGTCCCACATTTGTCATTCTTCCACAAAATTTCCCATAACCATTACTTCAATTTTCCACTACCATCCACTCGGTCACTTTTTCAATTTTCACCACCAGAGAATAAGAAAAGGTTGATTTTTTGAAACTCTGATAATTAAAAAAATGTGTTTTTTAAATTATTTATTTTGGCATTTGGTGAATGTTTGATTAACGGTGGTGGTTGGGGGGTGGAGATTTTTGGCAATAACATGAGAATAGTGAGATTGGGGGTACAGTTCTGAGAAGTTTAAAAAATGAGGAGTTACTTTGTAATAATCTAGCAACTTTTCATTTATTTTAGAGAATTACATTTGGTTCTCTGCAATTGACCCCCTTCACACATTGTCCCCTTTGTTCAAACAATAACATATGCTCCCTACAGTTGACTAAATACCCAATACATCTCTCTCTCCTGCCATGCTGGCTCTTTGTTGGATGAAATTAAAGCAAAAGCAAAAAAGAAACTAAACTAATTTATCCATTAAAGAAAAGGTAAAATAAATATTAAAAAATCACAAACCCATCTTCTCCCCTTCTCTTCTTCCTCTCCTCTTCTTCCCTTCTCGTATTCTTCTTCTCTTCTTTACTCTTCTTCTTCAAACTTTTAAAATACAGCTCCGATCATAGATGTATCTAATGGAGCCTATTGGAGTTGTTAACAGCTTCACTGGAGTTGTCCATCGAATAAATTATCGGAGTTGTAAATAGCTCAATCAGAGTTTAATTTTTAATTGTTAAAACCTCTAAACCATGATGCATGTTCATGTTTGAAGTCGATTTTGGTGTTTGGTTGATGTTTCACTTTGATTGAAAATTAAGGGACTTGTTTGATGTTTTTAGAAAGTTCATGTATGGACAATGGAAAATTAAATCTTTTTGAAGGACTTAAATTGCAATTGGTTAACCTAGCAAACTAAAAAAAAAAATAGAAAACAAAAGAAAATGAAAAAATAATTAAAGAAACTCAAAATCAAATATTCAATGGTATTTTCATGAATAAGCCCAACTTTGGCCTCCACGTCATCAAAATGCAATTTCATGTCAGTTTTGACTTTTGGGCCTATCTGTAATATGATAAATTACTAAGTTCATTTTTAGGATGTTATTGTTATTGTTTCAATATAAGGGTTGAATCTGTTATTAGCCCAAATTTAATGGGTACCATAAGCAATTTTCCCTTATCTTATCATTAAATTTCATTTTACTATTTACTTAACATTTTCTTTTAAAAAAAGAAATTTTAATGATGGTCAACGTGTTGGGTCCATTTGTAAATTTTCAAACTGTGGGTACTAATATGCAATTGACCAAATAATAAGGGTACTTATGTAATTCACCATTTCCAAAAAATGGTTTAGTATTCCTTTAATAGAATTTCCCCATTATAATCACATGATTCCTAGAGTTTGTTTGACATTCGAATTGAGCTTCAATTTAAAATGATCTCATATGTAGAGTTGAATTTAACCTTTTAATTGAGTTCCAAACTTGGAACTATACCATTTTAAATTTTGCCCTAACCTTTCGGATTGAGTTCCTAAATTGGAATGATCTCCTAGAGTATTTGCCATGTAGCGTAGTTTACTATTTAAATACAGTTCTCATATTTTCATTATATTATTTTTAGATTCAGTTTACCCTTCGAACTGAGTTATCAAATTGAAACTATTCTATTTTAGAGTATTCTTCTCATGTAGTGTGTGTGTTGCCCTTCAAATAGAGTTCCTAGCTATTTGTAATTATCTTATTCTTAAAGTCGATTTGCCTTTCGAATTGAGTTCTCAAGTTGGGGTTTCCCGTTATAATAATGTTTTCTCATATATTGTTGTTTACTCTTGGAATAGAATTTTCAAGTTGTAATTATCCAATTCGCTGAGTTGGCGCACCATTCAAATATCACCCTCCGAGTTTATTTTATACATTGGATTATGTTATTGTAATGCAAACATTATTATAGATGACTAAAAAAATCGGGGAAAATCCAAATTCTCTAATTCCACTGAACATTATAAGAAGCATAAAATGGATTGTATCATCATCAATTGACTTGCTCCAAATATCTCCATGTTGCGTGATATTGCATCGACGTCCAGCTTGACTGGCAACAAATCCTCTGGGTCTCTTAATAATATTCATTTTTTTTTTTGGCGTGTGAATACCTGATTTAGTCTTCATAATTTATAGTGTAAAAATCAACACATTTGATGGTAAGATTGTAATAAGAATAAAGTAAATTATGAAATGATTATTAACTTATCTTTTTTAACAGATTTGACTAATAAAGTACTGTAACAACCATCATAATTAGTTGAGTTATATATCACAGTAGATTATTTCCTTGTATGTAATTATTTTGGTTTATTTAATCAATTAAATACAAATAAAAAAAACTCACATTGAATTTAGGCCAAAGTTCTATATAAAAATTTTAGAATAGAAACTTGTATTTTAAATATATATAGATTATCAACTTTAGTATATATAGGGATTTTCAGGGACAAATTGTGAACTATTGATGTTGATTTTGTGTGATAACAATACCCAACAATTCATTTATAATTTAAATTATAAAATGAAACTGGGATGTAGATGAACTAATATATAAACATCCATTAAGAAAATGAGAGTGCATGTAACGACCGAGGCGTGGTTACTCATGGGCTGAAATTGGTTATACATTTTAAGATTTCTCTATGCAAACACGCTTAATTTTAGAGTTTTTATAGATGGATTTTCAAAAATAAATGTGCACCTTGTTGATATGAGTAGAGTTTTCAATATCTCAAGCTCTATAAAACTTGTCTGGAACTTTGGAGTGTTACAATGCAACTTATATTATCAATAATTCTTAATAAAATGAGCAAATTATCAATAAACTCCTTTTGAGAAATTAAAAGCTCTTTACATTCGCAATGCTTTATAAGAATTTAGAACGATTCGTTATCGATGCATGTAATTTTGGTCGGGCAAAATTAAGTTACATTAACCTAAAACAAAGTTAAGAAAAATAAACATTAATGTGTGGGAGAAAACATGTGAGTGTACATTAGGAAAATAAGAAACACAAATGGAATTATACTACGTACTTTCAGGTCCGGGATTAAATTTTATTTTTATTTTTATTCACCTTTTTCTTATTATGACTACAAATAATTTAACTTTAGTTAGCTCAAATAATAAAAAAGAACATAGCTTATAAAAGTATGAGTAAGTCTCTTGTTACATAACTTATCTAGAGACTACATATCTTATCAATCAAATCATCTATGTTATTAATCAAAGCAGTCTATATTGTTAATGAAATGTGTTCTTTTCTAATATGAAAAAAGACCAATGTTAATAATATAGTTTTTTATTAATAACATCGAAGATTTTATTTATAACCTAATCCGTCTCTAGATAAATTATGTAGAGACCGTTTCTCAGAAAACTCACTCTTCTTTTAAAGTGTATTACATGCATTATTAAATATACTCCCTCCGTCTCGCAAAACTTTATACGTTTGTCATTTTAGTTGTCCCACAAAACTTCATACATTGTTAAAAAAAGGAAGCTACCCCACACTCAACAAATAATAAACAATCTCAACTTCACATACAAATTACACATTTTGTCACTAAAAGTACACTTTTTCCTACCTTTTAAATATCTTATCATTACTTTAAAGTGATTCAAAAAAAATAAACATTTAATAAAATTAATAAATACAACAAATGGGAACATTTCTTGGTCGAGATTCGAGTACTTCACCTGAGACATCGACTATTCATTTTTCAAATATCAGATTCCTTTTGTTCAAGGATGAACGACATGGAGAAACAACGATTAGGGGGTTAGACCAATTTGTGATTAGAGGATAGCACCAAATAACTGATTTTGTTTATCGATCGAGATTGAATCAGATCTATAAGGAACAACACAAAACACAATAAGAATCATTAGTTAGTCACCCTTAATTAGTCACCGAGAATGATAGGTTTCCCCCTGAACTGATATCATCTTTGATTCAATGGCGGAGATCATTTCTTCTCCTAATAAGCAGAAGAGAATATAAATTATGAGTTGCAGTTGATTAATAGAAACATTACTCGATTGAATCCATCAATAAATAACCTTGTTACCTCTCTTCATGCGCTCCGACAATTTCAACATTCTCTAGAAACTTATATCTAATTAGGTGAGAATTTAATAATTGACTCAACATAAAATTTCCAAATGATCAAAAAGAAAAATCATTAAAATCATGTATCAATGTGAAGTTAAGTGAATAAACATGCATTCGTTGAATTAAAACCAAAACAAATGTAGAGGAAATCAGAAGGACCGATTATTATAATACTTACTTGAAGGCAAAAATAGATGTCCGAAACAATTATAAATAGGCTCACCCAATTCTTCATCTCATGTACTCCAGGTTATTGGAGTTGAACACAAAACTATAATCATCTTTCACTTTCGTATTGTTGAATCTTGAAGTCAAAGAATCACTTTTATATGTGGACCACAAATTAGATTGATCAAAATACAAAATTTGATTGGATTGACTGAAATTTAACAATAATAATCAACAACAAATGTCTATGCATCGAACATATTCACCTTTCTAATAAATCCAATCAATGCAGGGCAGCATGGTGCCATCACCACCTGGAGCACCCAGGGAGATCAACTCCAGCAGTCAAGTATTATAAAACCGAAGCATAGGAGTTCATTTCATAATATCCATACCTGCAACAATGAAAGCATATAAAGTTAGATTATTTGAGTCATTATAGATTGAAATAATTTGCTCTTAGATTACCTGAATCCATCACACAAAGGGATTTATTAAAAAAAAAGAAGAAGAAGCTTCAGAATCACAACAAAACTTAAAAACCCAGATGTATTTACAATTCTACCGTCCTCGACAGGTCATCCAAATGAACATCTCCAACATATATATGAGTCCTGAATCTCTACTTCCCGAAACTCTAACTAAAACATTTATATGGAACTATATATGAAAAAAATAATATTAAGCTCCTCAAATTGTTTTCCAAAACACATACCTAATTCACAACAAAAATGCAATCAACAGAGAACAGGAGTTCCACATCCACCTTTTGCCCAACTCAAAATCATTTTATGAAACTATTTAAAAGTTTAGATGAAATTGTACTATTTTCTTTTGCCAAAAATGCCACCATCACGTTCACCTTATATTCAACTGAAGAAACAACTCCTAGAATTTCTTTTTCATTTTGAATAATTGAATTAACAGAGAGGTACATTATGATTCTTGATATAATGAATGAAAACTAAAAAAGGGAAAAATAAATAAATAAATAAAAGATTCACAAATATTGCAAAACTTATTATTACCTCATTTCGCCATCCCTGACATTTTCATCCATATGTCTAGCTCCAACATAAGATCCTGAAACATATAAAAAAAATTCCGAGGTAATATATTATGTGAATTGAGATTAACATCGAATAATCGGTTTTTTTTTGCATCATAGAAGGCACACGCACCTACACTGGCCGGCTGGCGCAAACTAAAGACGGTGGAGAAGAATTTATTTGGGGCGAACGAATCAAAAGGCTGATTTCTTTAATAATCGACAATCGACCACCATTTATTGCACATTTTGTTGTGTATTGATTCTAACTGAGTCGATATATAAGCAATTGCTGAAGAGATCAATAAACCTAACTCCATACCTGAGTGACTGAGTCCACAACCCATCAGTGAAATTCCAATGCTTTGCAGTAAATTGGTGGAGATATTGTGGGATTGTGCGTCTATATAAAAGGCGATCCGGTAAAAATGATGATGCAGTGAACAATTTAAATAAATCTGTTGGTAGAGATAATTGTGGGATTTTGTGTTCAGAGTGCAATTTTGTAGAAATTTTAAAGAATCTTTGTGAGATATATAAATCAAAATATGGCTACGTTTTGTTGATATTTTGTTGGATTTTTTAAAACTATGTAACAACCAACGCATGTAAAATTGCATAATATTAGGAGATTTTGTTGGCTTTGTTTTTTATTACGCTAATTAAACATTAAATAGAATGACTAAAAATAGTTAATAGATAGATGTAGGTGCTGATCTTTTCTTATTTAGTGAGCTGAATTATAAACCATTTATTTTTGGAGGGAATTTGCCACATCAGCTTTTTGCATACGTGGCATAGCTCTTATTTAATCTAGACCATCACTTTTATCATATATATATATATATATCTATATATATATATATATATATATATATATATATATATATATATATATATATATATATATATCTATATATATATATATATATATATATAGATAGATACCGGTTGAAAATGCAACTAATTCCACGTAGGATTGAGTTAATTTAATAAATACTATATTTTTAAAATTTCAGTATTTCATTTTATCTTATTTAATAAATTTATATTTTATTTTAATAGATAAAATGATTTATTTAATTAATAATAGTATTTAAGATTGGTGTCATGGATTCAGATATTTATTTAATTCAAATATATGTTCCATATATTTTTCGAATTTTTTTAGATAAAGTTATATAAGATTAAATAAAATTTATATATGCAGTCAACATACAAAAAATAACATTGAAATACATACTGATTGATTGAATCAGGTGGGGTTTAGACCATTGTGCTGGATGGATGGATGGATATACAATTAGTCATTCACATCTTTACAAATATGGTGGAATTCCTGGATATACAGCACGTTAAGCAAGCTGCCTAATCTAATCAAGAAAAACTCCATCAATTGCTAATTAATCAAATCTATAATTACCAACAAACAATCGCCTTACAAACATACTCCAGTTCAACACTTTTAACATGATTCAAACATACTCCAGTTGCATCTTTTTAATGGTTCCAAGGGTAGCAAGTGAAGGGTACATTGATGTGTTGCAACTTTAACACATGGATGGACTGGCACGGTGACAATTGAGTTGCAGACTATCCCAACCAATAACTACGTACATGGATACGATAAATCTGTGAGTTCCATTACTTCCATAAATATATCATGTTAGTGTAGAACTGCAAGTCATTCACAAATATCTTCATAGTCGTGTAAGCAGCAAGATTGATTGGAGGGAAAAAAATTAAAGAGATGGCTTGACCAATAACGAAAATAGATAGAATTTTCTTCTTCCATTAAGCTCAACAAGCAGCAAGAAGTTGATGAATGAGAGATCTCGCTTGTGCTCTTAATAAGCCATTTTTGAACTGGGAAAATCGAGGGTATGTATAATTTTGAAGATGTGTTTGTGTAACTAATTTAGGTAAATGTGTGGTTATATATATTAATCACAATTAGCGGTGATCTCATGTTTTTCTAACGCATACAATGTGATTCTCAAGGCTTGATTATGTATTACATTTTACCTATATATATTTCGATAAAAACTGTTACAATAATTCCTAACCAGTAGACTAATTGGCACGAATTTGGGAGCAGATATGATTTGAATCTAAACTGATATGATTAGAATATCATGTATAATCGACAAAAATGTAGGAGAATTAACAGAAAAATGCAGAAATTAAATAGAAAGTTGGAAATTATTGGGGAGAAATTATTGGGACTGGAAATTCAATTTCCATTAGATGAATTACGTGAAAAAGTTGGCCACAAATTTAGGAGATAAAATCTTGTGATAATTAATTAAACATGGATGAGTCTAAATATTAAAATTCGAATTCCCACATAAATAGGATGAATTTATAAATCAATTGTTTTGTGAAAGAATTTGCCACATAGGATTTTGTCCTATGTGGCATAGCTATTCTTTCATCTAGATCATCACTTTTATCATATATATAGATTAAGAGCAAGAGAGAATAATTGTATTATTACCCACAATGATTGAAACCCAACTATTTTTACTGACGTGTTACCAATGACTTCGCACCGTTCATCATTTGGTATAACATTCTTTGATTTTAACTAGAGAACTTAGGTTTTAATTTTAACAATACCTAAAAGGATTTGAAGTGTTTATTTGTTTATGTACTCCCTATATCCATAGAAGATGTACACGTTTCATTTCCACATGTAAAATAAGAAAGTTATTATCTATATATATGATAAAAGTGATGATCTAAATAGAAGAATAGATATGCCACGTATGCAAAAATCCTAGGTGGCAAAACGAAACCCAAAAAAATTCATTTATAAATCATTAATAATTCAAGCATCAAAACCTTAAATATATTTAAATTTTTCTTCTCCTGCACTCATGTTTCACTGAAAAAAGATATTAGGTTAAACAAATCCCTAATTTTAAGGATAACCTAATCTAATTATAGTGAAAATATATCTCTATCAGTCAACACTAACCACCAATTTGATCGATTTATTAGTTCAAATCATTGTCGATTACTCATAGTTGTTTCCCTAATTGTATGGGTAGTTAAATTCAAATATTCTCCAACTTCTTGTAATTATTTACCAAGTCGTTAATGTTTGTTACATAACGATACACCCACCTATTCCGTTATTAACTCATATGCGCAACCCTATCATTATATATATGTCCAACATCCTCAATCACAACGCATTCATCCAGCATTGGAACATCGTTCTTGAACCTGCCTCCCTGCACATATTCCTTCACTCCTGGAGTATTGTACACCATATCCAGTTCACCCACAACAAATTTAACCGAATCTACTTTTGTCCAAGGCGCGGTCAACTCCCAGTTCCTGTCATATTGGCCATAACAGAACATCAGATTCCAAATTTTGCAAGCTAATAAAAAATGAAGAGACAAAGGAAGATTTCAATCCTGTTCCTATTTCCCATCATCAGAGTAGCTCGATTAGATCGATCGGTTGATTATTCCCAACGTTCTACTGGTAGGAATTCAAACTCAATCGAATCGAATTCCAAGCAGAGGTGAAATTTGTACAGGAAAACACAGATCTGCTGCTTGGTGTTATACCCAATTTATCGCCGTCCGTTGATCCTACCTGTTGCCTGAGCATTTTGACGTCATTTGATGAAGTGATCGAGAGGTTGAAAAATGGCGGGTGCAGGATCGGAGCAATTCGAGGCTTTTTTCCAGAGAGCGGATTTGGATCGTGATGGGATAATCAGTGGAGCTGAAGCTGTCGGTTTCTTTCGAGGATCAAATTTGGCCAAACCAGTGCTTGCTCATGTCTAATTGGCTAATTCCTTTCTATTTCTATTATATTACCGTTTGTTTTTATGTAGTTGAGTTGTTTGTTGTTAGTTTACTTGTTTGATTAATTCTGGATGGGATTGGAATTTTAGCTTCAACTTAGTCGGAAATTTGTCGAATCAGCTTATTTGAATTAGTCGATTAATGCTGGATGGGAAGGGACTTTGATGTTAGCTTCAAATTAGTCGGCATTTTGTCGAATCAGCATATTTGAATTCTGAGTGGCTGGTTTGTTTGGCCTGGATAGCATGGGTGAGGGTTTTCGCGGTGATAAGAACTTTAGTTATAAGGAGTTAGTATATCTATTCACACTGCAATGAATAGACAATAGTACAGACGAGTAAAATATATGGTGAAAAGGAGAGTCTTTATATCGTAGCTACACCGTGATTCATGATATGCAACGTTATGTTTTAGTTATTTCCCTTTCCTATGCCTAGCCTGGCCTGATGTAAATGGTAATGTGAAAACTGGAAAGAACAGAAGGAAACATGACATTGAGGAATTCCCCTTTAGATAGTGATTGACCTTCAATCTCTCTTATTCAATAAAATAGTCACTGAGCTCCTGAGATGATATGTGTGGATTTATCCTTAAGAGTTGTCACTGAGCTTCAGGTATTCTGCTCTGACGAAATAGAGACTGAGCTTATGAGACAATAGTGACATAATATTTGCTTAAGACAATAACAATTCACAGCAAGCATTATGTCCCCTCCCTCACTGAGGATGCGATTAATTATTTCAGTCATCCAGGAAAAAACATCTACCTGCAAATGCTTTCAGTTCCTTATTCTTTCATAATGCACTTTGGCTTTCTCTATTATAGGCCTGATTCTGACATGGAAGCTTTGTCCCATTTGGTCACTGAATTGTCTTTATTGCAATTGCAAATATGGAAGTATGCTGATCAGAATCAGATTGGCTATCTCAGCCGCCAAGAATTCTAGGAGGTAGCATTTGCACCAAAGAAGAGGCAGGGAATTGACCAAGATGCAATTGCGGGAAAGGGCAAGGAGAAAGTTACGGAAGACTCTACAGATCATGGTTCAAGTAATGGCTCTGAGAATACAATCACTCCTTCAAAGCGTGACATAACTATTGATGTGGAGGATGATGAAGATTGTCCAGTCGGAGTTCACCAGTCCTCGACTAAAGTGGTGATAAAGAAGGAGAAGAATGCATGAGAGTCCAAGTTTACAATTTTATCATTACAGACAGTTTTAACGTTCCATTCCAGTAGTTTTCACAGTCTGCATTAGTCAGCTTCCAATAAGTTAGTAATGTTATTGAACCTTTCTTCTTAATTCTAATTATTAATAAATACTTTGTTATTCCTATTAATTCCTACGTCCTCCACTGTCAGATTTTACACTATAATTGGTTAGTCTAATTATATTTTTTTACTTGAGAGTGCCCCAACCTAATATTATATGCTACATATATTAGTACGGATCGACTAAATTATATGTATAATAAATTCACCAACTAAATGCTATAAGCTGAACGTATATTTTTTAATTTTATCTTATAAATATCATTATAGTACATGGGAATAAATTTATCACCTTTGGAGTTGTTGATAATGTCCCTGAGAGCTCTACATCTGTGAGGTACGAAAATCAATTAACTATTGGGCGGGATGTTATTCGTGAAGTTACAAAGCACATTTCCAGTGAAGAATATACATTCGGTGCAGGCCTTCTTCAGGTAAGCTACCGTAAGTGTATTTAGTTTCAATCTGTTTATATATATTACCTATACGTATGACATATCGTTCTTTGTTCAAAATAATAGGGGACGTCCATGAAGATTATAAAGTTGTTACCAAATTCAATAAATTGAACAGGAGATTTACGCTGACAATGAGAAGACATCTCAACTCAAATCCGAATGATTATTTCATGTATCACGAAGATGCCCGAGGATATAGTACGTTTATTTATAATCAATGATGTTTCTTACTTAATTGATATAGGTATTTGTTAACAGTACTGATTTGAATTTTACGCTTGATATCTAACAATGTCTCATTCTGAATTCAGGAATTCCTGTGCCTCCAAATGTTGAAGAATCAATCCCACTTGTGGAGAAACGTATAGAATAACTGCTGGATAAATACACCCTAAATCTGCGATCAGATCTTCCTGAAGATCCGTCACCGTCTGAGATAAAAAAAAAAAAAAAGACTGCACGAAAGAGTGCAATCATATCGAGACATGAAAAACAAGACCTGGCTGCTCGCAAAAATAGTGTCACCATTGTAGGAGTTAATATTTTTATTATATTGATGCTTTAATTTATCAAATTAACATACGCCTAAATATTAGTAAAAAACATGAGAATGTTTAGTGAGAGAAACCCTAGAGCCATCCCTAGGTTCCCGGGCGCTCACCGGCCACCATACGTTAATCTCCATAGCCAAATGCCAACCTCTTATCCTGAAACCGTAGAACATCGTAGGGTACCTTTTAGCACCGGGTTTAATGGGACTATTCGAAAGTCTAGAGGAAGAGCGAATGAGGTGTTGATGAAATGGGTTGACAAACTAATGGTGAAATCAAAAACTTTGTATGTTACGAACTTCCCGGAGGATTGGCAGGTTAAGGACGTGAAAGAGTCTCTGGAGAAGGTCGGAAGGGTGAAAGATGTATACATGCCGGGCAAAAGAAACAGGTTAGGTCGGAAATTCGCCTTTGCTCGGTTTGATGATGAAGAAAATGTAGGCGAAATTTTAGTAGTGCTGAAAGGTCTTTGGATTGGCAAAACCAAGATTCTGGCGAATCTGGCTAGATTTGATAGGGGCAGCAAAGAGGTCAGTGAAGCAAAACCATTGGGGAGGAAGATTTACGTCGCTGCAAGAAGATATATGGATAAAAGCTATCTGCAAGCAGTATAGAAAGAGGCGGAAACAATTCAGCTGGATAAGGTTAGGCAGGTTGCAGATTCGCATAGTTCGCTGCCCAGAAAAGTTGCAGATTTTCGTCCAGCAGTGAGGGTGGCAAAACCAATTGAGGAAGCAAAGATCTACGGGAAGTCAGTGGCAAGTAAAGAGGCGATGTTTGTACCGGAAAAGGAGACGTCTCAATGGGCGAAGAAGTGCATCGTGTGTGGTTTAAAGGAGGATATTTCTGCAAAAGAAGTTGTGGAGTTTATTCAATCGAGAGGCTATTTGAAGATAAGAGTAAATCAGTTGGCTGACGATTTATGGGTGTTGGATCCGGAGTCAAAATATGAAGGGGATAGAATTTTGAATGAAGATTCAGATTGGCTAAAGTTATGTTTCATCTTCATAAGGCCATGGGAGGAAGAAGACATTAACGGTAGGAGAAGAGTGTGGGTTCATGTTTACGGGGTGCCCTTGCATGCATGGTGTCCACAGTTTTTCAAGAGAGTGGGTAATAGATTCGGAAAAGTTATGGACATCGACAAAAACACTCTTGATCGATCAGATTTGCGTAAAGGACGTATTCTTATTGAGACACCGATTCGGAGTAGGTTGTGTCAGTCCTTTAATTTCCGTATTTGGAATAAATTGTTTTGTATCCAGATTATGGAGGGCGAATGCTGTCATGCTGAAACGGGAGCAGATTTTGCCTCGGAAGCCGGAGACCCGTCAGAATCGGAGGAGTCAGAGGTGGAATACGGTGATTCTGACGAAGAAGATGAAGAGTCTTTTGCAGAGGAAGGGGAGTTATTGAGAAGGGAGTTAGACCTTGAAGATTGTGAGGTTGTTGACATTGGAAATATGGAAAACCAAGCTTTTGTTAATAAAGAGACATTGGGTGCAAGGAGTTCGGCGGCTGTTGATGAGGAAAAGGAGCAGGAGACTTGGATAATTAATGAAGCCTTGGTTGATTGCTTTGGAAGTGATTTATTGGATCAGTTGAAGGAAAATGGACTTTGTGAGGAGTATGGTGGATCAAAGATTGGGCTGAGAGAGAGGCCCATTAGTGTGGAATCACAAAATAGGCCTGTGAAAGACTTGGACCAAATAATGGAGAGGTCCAAGGAGATCTCGCTTATTCCAGCAAGAACGGAGCGCACGGTTGTTGAAGATGAGCGTTTAGAGCGTTTGGATGCGCGAGAGGTTGAGACATTGGATTCTGATGACCCCTTTCGTTTATATCCACTCATTTGCTCTGATTATCCACACATATCTTCTGCAAAAACAAAGAAAGATGATGATTTCAATTCACACTTGGGTGGGGCGATTTCAGATTGCAAGCTGGGGACTGATTTGGGTGATGGCACTTTCCGACCAGAGGAGATTTGTACAGGCGTGGTACGAAGAATCAAAAGAGGCTGGAAAATTGCGGAGGCGTATGCACGAAAGGAGACAGAGGGCTTGATTGATGGAGGTTTCACTCTCACTAATAGTGAGATCAAAGCTTGTAATTCTCAAATTTTGAGAAGTGAGATGGAAGAAGCGGAGGATTTGGTTCATTTAGGTAAATCAATGGGTTTGTTGGGAGAGAAAGAATTGGAAAATGTTCAAGAGAAATTTACAGTTTGGGTGGGCAGAAATCGAATTAGTGGTGTGGGGAATGGTTCAACTAAGGTTTTGGAGAAGACAATGGTTTCTGATGCGGATTGTTAGTTTCAACTCAAGAGGTTTAGGAGGAAAGGTGAAAAAGAGTGCAGTAAAGGATATGGTGTTTCAGGAGAAAGCAGAGTTCATTTGTTTGCAAGAAACGAAACTGGATAGGGTGGGTGAAAGATTGGCATATTTTGTGGGGTAGTGGAGACTGTGACTGGATTTTTAGCGGGTCGGAAGGGAATTCGGGGGGTTTGTGTTGTATATGGGATAAGAGAATATTTGAGAAGATCGAGCTATGGGGGGTTAAAGAAGTTCTGGGAGTAAATGGTCATTGGAATGGAGAGTTGGTCACAATCGTCAATGTCTATGCACCGTGTGCGGGCGACAAGAAGAAGCTGTTGTGGGAAAGAATAGAGGGAAAACTGCAAGACGGGGAGTTTGGGTTGATTTGTATCTGTGGAGACTTTAATTCGGTCAGATGTGAATCAGAGAGAAAAGGCTGCAGTCGGAGTGAGAGGAGGAAAGAGACGCAAGAGTTTAATGATTTCATTAATTGTATGGAGTTGGTCGATTTGCCCTTAGAAAGACGCAAATATACTTGGTACAGGGATAATGGTACGAGTTGCAGCAGAATCGACAGGTTCCTTCTTTCTAATGGTTGGATGGAAAAATGGCCTAATGTTGCTCAATTTGGGTTGAAACGAAAGGTGTCGGATCACGCGGCTATTGTGCTCAAGGAAGTTGAATTGGATTGGGGTGCAAAGCCGTTCAAATTCCTAAATTGTTGGCTCAAACAGGATGGTTTTAAGGAGATAGTGTCGAAGGCTTGGCGGGAGTTTAATGTTCAAGGCTGGAGCGGCTTCATTTTTAAGGAGAAACTCAAGCTTCTAAAGGCAAAAATTCGAGCTTGGCATAAGGAAAATTTGGGTAGCCTAGATGGTCGAATAGAAGCAGAATCTGAAATTGTAAACGGATGGGATGAGAAACTGGATTCTGTGTCGCTTACTGAAGAAGAAACTGATCTGAGGAAAGGTTCTTGGGTGAGGTTGAATAAGCTGTTGGAGGTGAAAAATCAGATTAGGCAACAACAATCGAAGAGAAAATGGCTCAGAGAAGGTGACGCCAACTCGAGTTATTTTCACAAGTGTGTCGAAAGAAAAGGGAGGTCGAGAAGTTTGAAAGGGATCAGAGTACATGTCAGATGGAAGGAGGGAGCGGGCGAGGTGAAGGAGAGTTTGGCAGATTATTTTAAGAAACATTATGAGGCAGTAGAAGAAGTTTACAGTGCTCTGCCTGATTGTTTATCTGGTACGAAATTGAGTGTTGAAAGTGTGAGACTTCTGGAAGCTGCATTCTCTGAGGAGGAGATAAAGGAAGCTGTTTGGAGCTGCGGGGTGGAGAAGAGTCCCGGCCCCAACGGTTTCAATTTTATGTTCTTCAGAACCTTTTGGGAGGATTTAAAAGGCGATTTTCTTGCTCTTTTTGAGGATTTTTTCGAGAAAGGGAAATTGGTCCGCGGTTTGAATATGTCATTTCTGACACTTATTCCTAAGTGTGATAACCCGACGGCAATTGAGGAGTTCAGGCCTATATCTCTTATCGGTGGAATTTACAAGGTGATAGCGAAAGTGTTGTCGATTCGAATGGCTAAGGTGATGGGTGAGGTGATTTCTAAAAGTCAGTCAGCTTTTATTGGAGATAGATTTATTGTTGATGGGGTGGTCGTGGCGAATGAGATAGTGGACGAGCTAAAAAAGAAGAAGAAGAGTGCTTTTTTGTTCAAAATCGATTTCGAAAAAGCCTACGACTCTGTTAATTGGAGTTATCTGATGAAGATGCTGAATTTGCTGGGCTTTGGAAGTCGTTGGTGTCGTTGGATCTCGGAGTGTGTTACAACTGCAGAGATGTCGGTGGTTGTGAATAGGAGACCGACTGAGCCTTTTAAGATGAATCGTGGATTGAGACAGGGTGATCCGCTGTCACCATTCTTATATTTGGTTGTTGCTGAGGGTTTGAGTAGAATGCTCGAGGTAGCATGTGATTCTGGGTGTTTTCTGCCTGTGCGAATAGGTAGAGAGGCGGTTGCTATCTCTCATTTGCAATACGCTGATGACTCTCTGTTGTTTGGAATGGCGAAGGAGGAAAACATTCTGGCTTTAAAAAGTTTACTGAGGTGTTTTGAACTCTATTCTGGGCTGAAGATTAATTACAAAAAAAGTAGCTTGTTGGGTGTTGGAGCGGAGAAGGAAGTGTTGGAGCGGAGAAGGAAGTGTTGGATCAGTGGGCGTTGAGGCTAAATTGTACTGTTGGGGTAATACCATTTTTTCATTTAGGCTTGCCTATAGGTGCAAAGCCTAGCGATGCTGGTGTGTGGAAAGGGTGGAAAAACGTTTGGCTAATTGGGAAAATAATTTTCTTTCTTTCGGCGGAAGATTAGTTCTCGTTAACTCGGTGCTTTCCTCGTTACCTATCTACTTCTTATCCTACATTAAAGCCCCATCTTCTGTTCTTACCCGGCTGCGGAAGATATTCTGTCATTTTATTTGGGGTGGGGGGGGGGGGGTCTTTAGGGGGAAATAAAAGGGTGGCTTGGGTTAAGTGGAGTATTGTTTGCAGATCGAAGGGGAGGGGTGGATTGGGAGTAAAAAATCTTGAGTGTTTTAAAAAAGCATTGCTGGGGAAGTGGGCGTGGAGGGCCTGGAGGCTGTTGAATGGTTCTGATGAGTTGTGGTGTCAGGTGCTGTTTTCTAAGTATGGTTGTTTTGCTGACGTAGTCGAGGAGTTTCGAAAGGGTTGTGTGCGTGGGAAGGACTGGTCCTCTTGGTGGCGGGTTCTTGTGAGATTGGTGGGAAGTAGTGGGTGGTTTTGGGATAATTTAAGAAGGGTAGTGGGAAACGGATCTAGGACTCGGTTTTGGGAAGATGCATGTATGGTTGTTAGAGGGAGTTAGTTTGAAAGAAAAATTTCCTAGGCTGTTTAGATTAGAGATTAACAGTGGTTGTACGGTGGCGGATAGGTTAGAGTGTAGAGGAGCAGAGATTTGTGGGTTGTGGGATTGGCGGAGAGTGCTACTAGGGAGAGAGGAACTTTTGGTAGCTGATTTAAATGTCTTAATTTTCAGGTGCTGTCCTTTGTCTGTTTTTCCAGATCGCTGGGAGTGGATCAGGGGCAATTCACGAGGATATTCGGTTAAAGCAGGTTATGAGAAGTTGTCGACTCTCCTTGTTGAGGATCAGGTGCCAGAGGTAGATTGGATGAAAAATGTTTGGGCAAAAGGCGTTCCTCTGAAGATTAGCGCATTTATCTGGAAGCTGGTCTACAGAAGAATTCCTATCTTTCCAAATCTGCGTAAAAGGAACTTAATTCATCCGGAGGTGTCCGCTTGGTGCAAATTGTTGAGCAGGACAAAGAGGAGACGCTGGAGCACTTATTTCTTCATTGTAATTTTGCGAAGGCTGTTTGGAGTAAGATTTGTGCTTGGCTGGGTTTTAGCTGGGATAGAAATGGAAATATCATTGATTGTTTGGACAACTTTTGTTCGATTATAGTGACTAAGTGCATGGATGTTTGGCAGATGGTCTGGCACGACACTTTGTGGCTAATTTGGAGAGCCAGAAATGCAAAGGTTTTTAAAGGCGAGATTATTTCAAGTTTGGAGGTGTTCGAGCTTTTGAAATTACATTTATGGACTTGGCTGAAGAATCTGGAGTGGATTGATCCCGGGTATATTTTTTCGGATTGGGAGTTACATCCAAAGATGATTTTGAATTTGGTATATCTGTAGTGTTTTGACTGTGCAGAGCTTAGGCAACCTTGTATTCTTCGGTTATGGTTCTTTTTGTCAGGTTTGTAGCAGCTTTTCTTTTGTTTGGGATCATTCTCTTCTTTAGTTTCAGCAGTTGCGTTGGTTTACACTCCTTAAGGGAATATCATCGACTTTTCTTTCTCTCTATTCGAGGTCGATATTTCCACCCTTTTGGCTTTGGTTCCTTTCCCCGACTCTTGGCTTGATACTTCAGTGTCGAGACATACTAGACGACGGGAAGACCATGGTTTTTGTGTGAACTCGTGTTAATTGTTTGAGGCTAGGATGGGGATGGTTTCCAGTTTGTCGCTTTAGCTGCTGGTTTGGTCTTTTAGTCTGAGGCTGTCGTCTTTTGTGGCGTCACTTTGTGTCGATGTTGACTGTGTTTGTATCGTTCGAGTACTGCTGGTGCTCTTGATTGATTAATGAATTTTTTAACTTCTTCAATTTTTTTTATCAAATTAACCCAATTTAATTTTATCGATTAATTTACTGTTGTTACCATGTAGCTTACCAAGATATGGGTGATCCTACATATGCCTGTAAATTTTGTGGTGCTCTTATGCGGTTCGACGAGAGGATTAAGAGTACTCCATTGAGTAACCCAGAATTTGGGTTGTGTTGTAGCTGTGGTAAAATACAACTACCCACCCTCAGGCAACCTCCTCGCCTCCTAGGTGACCTGTTACACGGTAGGCATATTAAGAGTAGAAATTATATTGAGCACATACGTGCTTACAACATGATGTATGCATTTACCTCCACGGGTGGGATCCAAGACAATTCAGTCAACAGAGGAAGCGGTACTTACACATATAGGCTTGGTGGAAACACTACAAGAAAGCCTGTTAATAGCCACGGAAGAATAGCGACGGATAGAATCCGTCGCTAGCTAGCAACGAATCGCTAGCTCTAGCGACGGATAAAATCCGTCGCTAGGTTTAACGACGGATAAGCCTATCCGTCGTTAAACATAACGACGGATAGGCTTATCCGTCTTTAGTTAACGACGGATAGTCGTATCCGTCATTAAACCTAGCGACGGATAATCTATCCGTCGCTAGATTCGTTGACCAAGGAAAAAAAAAGGAAAAATAAATTTAAAAAAAAAACTGGAACTCTAGCGACGGATAGGCTTATCCGTCGTTATTAGCGACGGATAGTCTACCCGTCGCTAGAATTCCAGTTTTTTACGGGAAGCAGAATGCTTCCTTCCCCATTTTCTCTTCTTCCTCATTCTTCTTCCCATTTCGCCCAAAGCCATTCCGGTCCAAATCTCAACCATTTTGTCCATTCTTCGTGTACATTCGAAGCTCGTGAATCAAGGAGGTCAATTCTGCCGTCAATTTCAAATTCCATCCGCTCATTTCTCCGGATTCGAAGGTAAACCCTAATTTTTTATATTTGGGAATTTTGTTACTTCGGACTAATTTCAGCAATTGAATGTAAATGGAGAGTATATAGTATTTAGTTTAGATGTAATTAGGTAATGTTTTACCTTTGAGATGTGCAATTGATATATATTGATTGTGAATTTGAATTTTTAGTATAGTATGTTTGTAAGTATGTTGGACTTTTAATTAATTTGATATTGGTGAATATTTAGTAAAATTATGAAGATTTAGTACCTCGTTTTGAAACCCTAACTTTTTTGACATATTTGGAAAATTTAGTTAATTTAGACTAATTTAAGCAATTGTAATTGTATGTTTACTAGCTAGTTAATTAACTTTGAGATGTGAAATTATTTGAATTGTTAATTAGTATAATGTTAAGTATGTCGTAGTTTTGATTTAAGTATGTTAAGTAAGATTTGCAATTGTTTCATTTGATAAATTTATACATGTACTAAATTATAAATTATGAGAATTTAATTAATGAAGTGTGTTGATATAATTTGGTGATTACATTCGTAAAATGCATGTAATTTATAATTTATAAATTCATATTAAAGGGTTGGAATGCTTTATTTGTAATGGGAATTTTGGTAAGAGACAAAAACTTTATAACATGCAAGAAATGGGAAAATGGGAATCGAGTTGAAAAAATACGATCTAATCAATTCAAACGTGTCAGGTTATATAATCATCCAATGAACATCGATCGTTCATGGATGTACCAAAGGATAGTTAATGGGAGAGTTTTGCCTAGTTTTGTGGAAGGGGTTGATGCCTTCGTTACATTTGCACTGACATAGACTAATTGTTTGAGTGGGGGGATGATGAAGTGTCCTTGCACCCAGTATAAATGTAGAAATAAGCAATTTTTACCTCCAGAAACGGTAGTGGAGCACTTGAAACGTAAGGGGTTTGTAGCTGAGTATGACGTATGGACTTCTCATGGTGAGACATACAAGACGTTCATGAATTATGAGAATTTGGGGAAGCGTAAAAGAAAACAGAAAACTGTGATGGGAAGTACTCAAAATACTTCTACATCTGATGCTAATAATGATCATGAACGGGTTGAGCAAATGGTATATGATATTGCGGGTCCAGAGTTCATGGACACCAGGGAGCCAGTAACCGAGGGGGATGCGGAGGAGCCCCCGAATACTGAGGATCAGGTCTTCTTCGACTTGATGGATTCCGCAAAGAAGCCGGTTTATCCGGGGTGTAAGCACAACGAATTGTCATTGTTGGCTCAGCTAATGAGTTGTAAGGCTAATGGCCAACAATCTGAATCGAGCTTCAATGAATGGGTACAAGTAATGTCGGAGCTTTGTCCAGAACCAAACCTAGTTCCCACCAACTTTTACCAGGCGAAGAAAAAGATGCGAGGGATGGGGTTGCCCATGGAAACCATAGATTGTTGTGAGGGTATGTGCATGATTTATTGGGAGGAGGATAAATATCTACTGAAGTGCAAGTTCTGTGGTAAGGACCGGTACAAGCGTTACAAGGAGGGCGCCTCAAAGAAACGTCAGAAGAAAAATCTCCCACATAAGAAAATGTGGTATTTCCCTCTAGCACCTCGTTTGAAGAGGTTGTACGCTTCAAGTGCTTGTGCTGATAAAATGCGGTGGCACAAGGAGAGAGTAATCCCGGTAGAGGGTAGAATGGAGCATCCATCAGACTCACCTGCATGGAAACACTTCGACGAGAGCTATCCGGAGTTTGCAGCGGAGCCTAGAAATGTACGATTGGGCCTTTGTACGGATGGTTTTAACCCCTTTGGAAGTGACCGGAAGTACTCTTGTTGGCCATTTATGCTGACACTGCATAACCCGCCGGTGAGTGCATGGAGGAACCGTTCATGTTCTTGGCTTGGTGCGGTCCATATGATCCAGATGTAAGGTGGATGTGTTCTGCAGCCCCTAATCAAGGAGCTGATCGAGTTGTGGGAAAAGGTATCCCAAAGATATGATGTGTCAACAAAGAAGAACTTCAACTTGAGAGCAAAGACTCATGGACCGTGAGTGATTTTCCACTTACTCCATGCTATCTGGAAGAAAACCGCAGCTTTAATGCTTGTCCACATTGTTTGGACGATGAGTGCATTTAGACCGAAGGAGAGCGGAAAGGATTGTTGTTTTGATCATCGTAGGTTTCTTCAAAATTATCATCCGTTCAGGAAGAACAAGACTCAATTCTTGAAGGGTCGAGTAGAAATGAAAGGGCCCCTGACAAAACTTACTGGTGCACAGATACTTGCAGAGATAGAAAGGATGGGTCTTATGAAAGTAACTGAACTTGGGTCGGAGAAGCATAACGATAAAATTAGCAAAAATTGTGGATGGAAGAAGAGAAGCATCTTCTGGGACTTGCCTTATTGGAGCACTCTTCTGATCCGTCACAACTTGGATTTCATGCACATTGAGAAGAACGTGTTCGAAAACTGCTTCAACACGATTTGCAACATTACAGGGAAAACAAAGGATACAGTTAAATCTAGATCTGAGTTGGATACATTTTGTAATAGGCCAGAGTTGACAAAGCGGAATGATAAGGGACTGTGGCCCAAGGCAGCCTACACAATTGACATTGAAGCTAGGAACAAGCTGTTTGATTGGGTGAGGGGATTGAAGTTCCCCGACGGTTATGCATCGAACTTGGGAGGGTGTGGATTTGAAGAAGACAAAGATGTATGGGATGAAGAGCCACGATTGCCATGTGTTCATGGAGAGGCTTCTCCCTGTTGCATTTCGAGAACTACTACCTAAGCCTATATGGAGCGCTCTCGCCGATCTGAGCTTATTTTTCAAGAATTTATGCTCGAGGATGCTTGAGGATGAAGTGTTAGCAAATCTTGAAAGCAACATACCATTGATTCTATGCAAGCTTGAGCGTATCTTTCCACCGAGCTTCTTTGATTCTATGGAGCACTTGCCGGTTCACCTCCCACATGAAGCGAGACTTGCTGGACCGGTTCAGTATCGATGGATGTATCCATTCGAGAGGTGTGTAATAAAGGCATCCATTTACTTAAAATGTTCTTATTTTCGAAGGAACATTATCTCACCTAAATATATATACAACTTACAGGTATTTGGGAAAATTGAAGAAGTACGTCAGCAACAAAGGTAAGCCTGAGGGGTCGATGGCCAATGCATACGTGAGACAGGAAGAAGGTGAAGTCGCCATCTTCGCAATTTATTACTTTGGAGACCACGTGCCCACTAAGGCATCTATCTAAATGGAAATGCGTAACGTATGAAGTTCAAGAGGATGATGAAGTTACATTTTCAATATTTAGGATCTCAGGTAGACCTATGGGTGAAAGGAATACAAAATGGCTGACAGATAAGGAGGTGAAGGCAGCCCACTATTATGTCCTCTCGAACTGTGCTGAAGTTGATGAATTTATGAAGATCTTTGCTAGGTGAGCAGCTTACTTATTATAACACATAAATTTGAACTTCTAACTACTATCTAATCATGTCATCATGTCCACAGCATTTTCAAAAAGCGTTGTCTGAAGATGGATCCAAATATGACAGATGACACACTTGAAGAACTGCTTGAAGAGAAGTTGCCAATTGAATTTCCTGATTGGTTCGGGGACTATGTCCGAGATCCTGTAAACCAAGTCACATGTCCTCACTTACAGTCTTTAGCAGAGGGGCCATTCAATCGAGTATCCGTTTTTCCATTGTATATAGTAAATGGTCTTAGATTTCACATAATGGATTCTGACACGTCCAAGTCTACTAGCAATTGTGGGGTGTGTGTGAAAGGGGCTGATCAAAATGGAGGTGATGATTTGTTTGATTTATATGGAAAACTTAAACGAATTGTGAGGCTTGAATATGCCGGTGTGCCTCTGAAAAGAACCGTTCTGTTTGATGTCGACTGGTATGATCCCGGTCAAAATGGTACGAGGGTGCACGAGCAATATCAAATGGTTGAGATTAACCATAGGAGGAGGTACCGTACTAAGTACGAACCTTTTATCTTGGCAGATCAGGCACGTCAAGTGATGTTCATTGAATATCCAAGCCTAAAATGCGATAAGGCAGACTGGTTGGTAGCGATACACATACAAGCCCGCTCTAGAGTTGAGTACGTTCATAAGGACAAATCAATTACCAACTCGTACCAAGAAGAGGTTGTCGATGAAACAACGAGAAATCCTGTAGACGCTCGTGATGAGTACATTGACCTGCACGAAGACATATATGTAGACTTAACCATTGGTGACGAGGATCAGAGTATGTGTGTAGTGTAGAGTAGTATATGTATCTTAATTGTTATATGCTTACTTTTCCCATTACATGCCAATTCATGTCTTCATTTATACTAATACAATTTGTTTGTGTTTGTCATGTGCTTTTTGCAGATGCCCCGGCAAAGAAAGTGTAGTTACCAGATTCCCAGCTCTAGTGGGACCCAGGGTTCACTCGATCCGAGAGTAGCCTGGTGGATCGGGCAGCTACTCTCATGTTAGTCAGACTCCCAATGGATCGAGCATGGGGACGTCTGGTGGTGGTTATCGGCCAGGACAGTACCCGCCTAACAGGTGTCCATATACCGAGATCGTCGATGGTGCTATGTGGGAGGGGAAGTTGGTGTTGTTCCCTAATGGCAGGAGGAAGTAAGTATTATATATACATTTGTAGAACATAACTTAAGATAAGTGTTTATATATATGTCACATGAATTGTCTAATAAATATATGTACTCTTCTATATGTCATTCATAACTGCAGGTTGTGGCCTCCGCAATCTTCAGACGACCTGCATGAGATATTCAAGCTTAGGAGGGAGTTGTCGGGCCAGGGAGGCGAAAAGTGGAGCACACTGAAGGCTGAGACGAAGCACTTCTACTTTGATGAGCTTCGGGTAAGCTTAAATGTTACAATTTGTTGTGGTAAATGTTACAATGCTTTATTTGTAGAGAGAATCGATTAATGAACTAGTTTGACAATTTGTGTGGTATGTTAGCCACTTAATTGGGTGATATGTTAGTCACCATTGTGTTAGTAAATTCTAGGACAATTTGTGTGGTATGTTAGCCACTTAATTGGGTGATATGTTAGTCACCATTGTGTTAGTAAATTCTAGGACAATTTGTGTGGTATGTTAGCCACTTACTTGGGTGATATGTTAGTCACCGTTGTGTTAGTAAATTCTAGGACAATTTGTGTGGTATGTTAGCCACTTACTTGGGTGATATGTTAGTCACCATTGTGTTAGTAAATTCTAGGACAATTTGTGTGGTATGTTAGCCACTTACTTGGGTGATATGTTAGTCACCATTTTGTTAGTAAATTCTAGGACAATTTATGTGGTATGTTAGCCACTTACTTGGGTGATATGTTAGTCACCATTGTGTTAGCAAATTCTAGGAAAATTTGTGTGGTATGTTAGCCACTTACTTGGGTGATATGTTAGTCACCATTGTGTTAGCAAATTCTAGGAAAATTTGTGTGGTATGTTAGCCACTTACTTGGGTGATATGTTAGTCACCATTGTGTTAGTAAATTCTAGGACAATTTGTGTGGTATGTTAGCCACTTGGGTGAAATGCACCATTGTGTTAGTAAATTCTAGGACAATTTGTGTGGTATGTTAGCCACTTGGGTGAAATGCACCATTGTTTATCTTGAAATTGTGACCTTGGGGCATTAATTTTTACTTTGAATGAAATTGGAATGTAGAAAAAATACTACATTCCGACTGGCCTTATTCCCCAGATGTGGCCTGTTTTCGAGAGTTTGGGCTCTGACCTGTATAGGCATATGGTGGCTGACATGAAAAAATACCGAGACAAAGGAAAGCCGCCAAAGTACAGGCATATTGGGGACGAAGAGTGGGCTATGTGGCATGAGTATTGGAGCATTAATCACGTCGAGGATCAATCCTACAAGAACAGGCAGAACCGGCTGACTGAGCCGCGAGATGACAAGGGCTCTGCCAGGCATCACTAAAGGTCATGAGCTGTTGTCACTGATCGCCAGATGTCGGTAAGTATATATGTGTGTGTTCTGATTACAACATGATTTGTACACATGTGTATTGCTTTAATTTATACCAATTTACCACTTGTTTGCATTCCTACCAACTTACTAACTACTTGTTGCAATATATAATGTTCTTTAGCTGAACCTGAACCAACCCAAGACTTGCCTAGAGAAAATGAAGATGGGGAAGTTTAAGAACGGCGTTTGGGTGGACCAGAAGTCCGAGATTATTGCGGTATGTGTATTTGCTAAGTGTTACAGTTGTATATGCATGTGTATTATAAATTAAATATGAAATTGTAGCTCATTTCGTATACACTTGACTATTACAGAGTGAGGTGGAGCGGATCATTGCGGAGAGGCTGCTCGAGGGTGAGGAGTTGTCCGTGGAAGAACAAGACCGGATCTTTCTACAGGTCAACCCACCCGACAGCAAGGGTCGGGTTTATGGTCTTGGTAGTTATGGCGAGACACTGACGCAGAGCTTCTCCGTGTCCCAGCAGCAATCTCAGGGACATGGTCGTGTTTACACACACGGGCAGGTCGAGCATATGGTGAATCAAGCAGTGACTCCTCTCCAGACTGAGATTGGAAATCTCAGGGATGAGCAGGCTCGTATGAATCAGAGGATGGAAGAGCTGTGCCGCTTGTATATGAGCCAGAATAACCCCGGCCCCTCGTCTTAGTGATGTTGTGATGTTTTGGATAATATGCTACTTTTTACTTTGTTGGATATTTGGATTTATATTCGGATATGTAGACTTTATTTTGGATAATTTATTTTTTGGACGAATCATTGTTGTTAATTAATGCAATTTCCCCTTTGTGACATATCACTATTATATTGGTTGAAAAAACAGGTTTTTAAATTATAAAATAATTTTAAATTTTTTTTTTTAAAAAAATAGTAGTTTAGCGACGGATAATTATCTGTCGCTAAACTACGAATTAGGGCTAGAACGCCCTAATTCGTTGTTTAGCAACGGATATATCCGTCCGTCGCTAACTACGAATTAGGGTAGCACTCCCTAATTCGTTATTTAGCGACGGATAATTATCCGTCGCTAAACAACGAATTAGGGCGTTCTAGCCCTAATTCGATTAGAGACGGATAATTATCCGTCTCTAATGGCGACGGAGGGTCAACGCCCTATCCGTCGCCACATCCGTGGCTATTAGCGATGAATAAAAATCCGTCGCTAATTCGCCTTAGAGACGCCCGTCATTTAGACGAGCGTCTATCCGTCGCTAAGGCCGTAGCGACGGATCGGCAGGGGGTTTAGCGACGGATAATTCCGTCGCTAAACCCCTCTTTTCTTGTAGTGAAATAACTTCCATAGGCTAGGTAGTTTGTTGCCTGACGAAGGTGAAACTCCAAAATTTTCACAACTATATATGTATTGTGGAGAGGATGAAACGCAAGACAGGATTGATGCTGTTCGGTATGACATCCCTCCTTCATGAATTATTATTTATATAGGAAACGTTAGTTCTAAAACATTTTATGATGCGAATATGATCTTTCTTATTATGTTATTAATAGTACGTTCATGTGCAGATCAAAAAGTACTGTTGTTGTTGATCCATCTATTGTTAACGAGCTGAAAGATATGATAGATGCAGAAAATCCCATAGCCAACAAATTTCGTATGGCTGCTGATCATTTCAGGGAAAGTTCTGAACTGCTTAAGAATATAAAGTTGATCATTTGGGATGAAGCACCCATGACCAATAAGTTCTGCTTTGAGGCCCTTGATCGCAGCCTAAGTGAAGTGATATAATGAGAAGTCCTGGTGGAAGGGAGTTGAACAAGTCGTTTGGTGGATTGGTTGTCGTATTTGGTGGGGATTTCAGACAAATCTTACCCGTCATACCAAAGGGTAGTAGACAGGATATAGTACACGCCGCTCTTTGCTCATCTAAAAGGCTTCGGAGTTCATGTCATGTACTTAAACTCACAAAGAACATGCGCCTGCAGGTATCATACTTCCCATCATAATTATTTTTGTGTTTATTCTAATTTAGATAAACATGTATAGTATTTATTCTGTTACATGAGTGTTGACTTCGTGATATTTGTAATCACGCTGGCACGTCACCTACTGAGAAAGAAACAATCAGAGATTTTGTTGAATGGTTGTTGAAAGTTGGAGATGGTGAAGTTGGTGGTGAAAATGATGGCGAGGTAGATTTCAAACTACCCGAAGACATTTTGATACGTTCTAATGGTGAGCCAATTGACGCAATCGTTAAGAGCACGTATCCGAGCTTATTATCTCATATTGGTGATGGGAGGTACTTCCAGGATAGAGCTATTCTTGCTCCTACTAATGAGATAGTACAGTAGGTTAATGATTACATTATGTCCATGTTACCTGGAGATGCTGTTGAGTTTAAGAGTTCAGATTCCATATGTCCAGACGAAGATGATATCGTAAATAGAGAAGATGTTTACACCGTTGAGTTTCTAAACACTATTAAGGTGTCTGGAATACCAAATCATATTATTCGATTAAAGATTGACACTCCTATTATGCTCCTCAAGAACATTGACCAATCAGAAGAGTTGTGTAATGGAACTAGATTGATTGTCACTGCAATTGGGAAACATGTTCTTGAGGCGAAGACTATACATGGAAAGAATGCCGGAAAGAAGGTGTTCATACCTCGGATGGTACTAACACCTTCCGATCTTACTAAGTTTCCTATTAAATTCCAAAGAAGACAATTTCCTATCTCATTTTGCTATGCAATGACAATCAACAAGAGCTAGGGACAATCACCATCTCATATTGGACTCTGTCTTCCAAATTCGGTGTTCAGTCATGGTTAGCTATATGTGGCATTCTTGAGAGTAACTAGCAAGAAAGGACTAAAGGTTTTAGCTCTGGATGAGGAACGTAATCCAACCGATACGACAACCAACATAGTTTACAAGGAGGTTTTTAGCTCTCTTTGAGATATATATATATATATATATATATATATATTGATTTATTTGCTTTCATTTATTAATTAATCTTCCATATGTTGTTTTGCAGTGGACGACTTCTCTTCTCGATGCAGACTGGAATTACTAAATTTGATTGTTTCTTTATATTATACAATGTATCGAATCTTAGATTGTTTCTATTTTATTTGACTTTTGAATTATAATTATGTCATTCTACCTTGAATCTGAAGAATAAGTTAACTCTGTCGTGGCATCGCCACAGGTTAGAACTAGTTATAACAATATATTTTATATGTGAGGTTAATTTAAAACCGTTTAAAGTTTAAACATAAAATTTAAATGACTTTTCCGGTATTTCGTTCAAAATACTCAACAGCTTCGTCCACCATCTCATTGTCGAAAAAACCACTAATCATAGTATTCCAAGAACTAATTAACATTTCTCTCCGGCATTTCATCAAACAGTTCGACAACAACACACCTCTCCAAATCCCATGTAACCATCAATCATAGCATTGCAACAGATAATATCAAACTTACCAATCGAATCAAACAAGTTCCTAGCTTCTCTAAGATACCCAAGAGAAGCATACATCTAAATTCCAGCACTAATTACATGACCCTCTCCATTAAGCTCGTGCTTAACCACATGTGAAGCGGGATAAACCAAATTAGACATAGGAAACTGGAGAATCATCCTTTTCATCCACTCTTCTGGTGGTGCTGTGGCGGAATACGATGGGGGAGGTGACGGTGAGGCTGCGGAGCTCGTCGGAATTGAAGGCAACTCATAGTTTTCATCCACTCCACTTGAAATTATGAAAACACGTATCAAAATGAACTACATCAAACAACAAATTCAATTTTGCGATTATCTTGTCTTGTGTAGAAAGTGAATTTTTTTGAGGTTGAATTTGATAAGTGGGTGTGACCTTTTTAGAGAGAGGGTTTTGTGGAGAACAAAGAGCGAGAGTCAGACGAAAAAAATCAAAGAAAAGTGGAGAGAGGGATTGCAAGGATAATAAGACACGTGTGAAGATCCCGATATATTAGACGGCCGAGATCAATTGTACACGTTAAGATAATAAGGATCACGTTTTTCGAGAGTCCAAACAGTAATGGATTCCCCACACGCTTCTACACGCGCCTACTTGTGGGTTATGTACTACTACTAAAAAGGGTAGTGCTTAATTTTATAATAGAATCAATTACATATACCCCTTTTAAATGCTCTTTTTACATATGGGTACCCGTTAGTCAAACAATTATATCTATGTCCTTTAGGCTGAAAATTCATTGACCAAATAAGTTGCTACAGTAACTTATGCTGGAGACAAACAGGCCCTTATCCCATTTTCCCATTTCAGAGAATTGCACATTTTTCTTCTCCGTTATTTTCTTCCGATATTCCTTTCTTCGTTCTTATCTTCTTCTTCTCCGTTCTTTTCTCCGTTCTCCGTTCTTCTTCACATTTCTCCTCCATTGCCTTTCTTCTCCACTCTCATCTACTGGTTTCCAGTGAGATGTCATCTACCTCCAATTGGTAATCAATCCATCCATCCATCCATCCAATTTAATTAACAAATCTGTTCATTTTATTCATCAATTAATTCTCTTCCTTAGATCGGATTCCAATTTTTCAAAATCAACCATGGGTGTAAAAGAATTCGTAGAAGGAGGCATTGCAACAATCATCGCCAGATGTTCGACTCACCCGCTCGAGCTGTTGAAGCCGAGAAGAAGAAAATCAGGAAAGAGTATGAGCGCAAACAGAAGCAAGTTGAAGTCCACAAGAATATGTAACTAAATCATCTCACTTATTGCTTCAATTTTCAGAAATTAGTATTGGAGTTCATGAATCTTCACCTCATTGCTCGAATTTTCTACTAATTGACCACGATAGATGATGCGATTCGATGATTGGAAATCCAATTCTGCCTCGCACTCATCTCTACTAGGGTTCTTGATTCCCCCCTTTGATTGTTTTTTGAATTCTTTTCATTGTTGCAGGGACTCAAATGAAAGTTATGGAAACTAGAAACCCTTACAATTGAGAATTTGACAGACCTAATTGCAAAATTGAAAATGTTATAGGGACTGAATTGAACTTTTAGAAAGTTGAAGGGTGATATACTGAAAACCAGAAAATTTAAGGGTTTGCCTTTTGAAAATTCTGTTTTGTTCAAGGACTTAAGTTGTAAATACATTGTTTGGCTATTTGGAAAAGATGATAATTGAACAAGGGCAAAAAAAGGCTTTTCCTGGATTTAATTCGCCAAAAGTCAAATATGTGGATTTAGATGTAATTGATTTTTATCGCTCTGGGCTTACATGTTATTCTTTGACTAATGGGTATCCATCTGTAATAAGAAAATTTAAGAGGGGGTGTGGATGTAATTTGTCCTTTATAATATGATCAAAAATACACCTGAAAAAATCCATTACCTTGTTACTATATGGCTCCGCCCATGACTATATCGATCCATAACAGAACAAATGTCATGTTTGACTTTTAAGTAATTTTTTAGGTCGAATTTGACTACAATTATACTAGAATTATTTTTAATAAAATTACTTTATGAAAGTGCACTTCCTAAACTTTGTTAATATAATTTTATTAATTTTTCAAATGTAGTTTCCTAATCACTCCGTCCCAGCAAAAGTTTCACATTTACTTTTTTGGTCAACAAATAATAGATGTATATATTTTGAATAAAACCTTACTTGTGGGTTGACTTCATTACTTTTAATTGTTGGAGAGTACTATTGCCATTAATGCTATTGCATAATATTATATTTGAAGTAAAATTGCCAATAACAGAAACGGAAAGCTTTAGTTGGGACGCAAAAAATGACAAAACGGAAAGCGTTTATTGGGGTGGAGAAATAGTAATCAGTGGTAAAAATCGATCTCGAGAATAACTTGAAAGTAAAACATGACATTTGTTTTGGGACAAATGAAGTAACCATTATCTCTTTACGCTAAGTACTTAATTAGTGATTTTAAAATTAAGTAATTGACTGTTCCAGCATGGTAGCTTTCTTCATTGTATGTCAACCTACTCTGACTCTCAAATGTTTACTTGATTGAAAACCTTGGTGAAAACTTTAGCTGTTGGAGATTGTACCTCCATTCAACAAACTTGTGCAGTTTGAATAGTCATTCTAATGGTGTAGGCGCAACATGGTCTTCTTTAGCAATCAAAGAATTTACAAATACATATCTGAAAATCTCACTTGTACAATGGGTAGAGTTCTTTTACACGTTCTTCAGAAAACTATCAAGGACTAAGAGCACTACTTGACTGCCGAAAATCTATAGTTAATTGTTTGCTCATTAAAATCTAACATATGGTCTTAACTGATCGATAACTAGACACATCCAAATCGACATCTCAACTCATAAAGTATCAATTTTGAGTAAATTGGATGATCATGAAGAATGAGAAAAGCATTAGATAAGCATGTTAATCAGCGTGAAAAAATAACAAATAAAAAACAGGGCAAAGGAACCCAAGAGTCAGTTGCTGCAATGCAAAACCTTATTTTGATTATCTCATAGATATCCATCGAGAGTTGGATTAGTCCAATCACAAAATCCAGTTATCAAAGAAAAGATATCCAGGAGAAACTTGCTAAGAATTTGAAGCAGATAATAATTTAAGCCTAAAAAGAAATGTCCTATGACATTACAATATCATTTACTACAGCTTGCTACAAACAGGCCAAGGCAATGCAGGACACTACAACTGCTCATTGATAGGCCAAGCTCAATGAAACAGGAGATCAGTTTAATTCAGTAAGCAGCATCGTCTAAGGCTCTGTTGTAAGCAACATTCACGAACATTACATCCAAAGTGCAAACCGAACCCCCATGTAGTCATAAGTCATCAAGAATTGTGGATAGCATTAACCCCTGTACAAATTCACACCTTCTAGCCCTCTCGTTATTCTTCACCACAGTCGCAGATGGTTGTGTTCTGCAGGGGGGGGGGGGGGGGGGACTTGTTAATGCCAACTAGATGACAAAAGGTCGCAAACCAGCATATATAGGATGTACATCCTGCTACATTGAAATAGCCATGACGACTATTGATGCATGATGATTGATATGCATATCAAATTATACTCTTATTACAAACGAGGAAGAAAACAAGAAAATATGGAAAAAAGGGGAAGAGGAACAAGAAGAGGACTGGGACCAGTCAATCAAGGACATTGACTTGTCTTCCAACAAGTATCGAAGCAATTAAAGATCATTCAAAGACTACATAAAACTTGCAGTGAAGAAACACATGATATATTGCTAATGCAGCATGATTATGTTTTCAACTAATGTTTTTACCAATAACTAGTGCAGTCAGGTATCCAAACAATTGGAGATTATTCAACGACATCTTTTATGCAAGGCACCTATAACAACTTTCCTTAGGCAATTATAATAGCATATATAGGTAAATGACTAATGTTTCCAAGAACAGCAAGATAGTGGGAGGACAAGATCAAC
The DNA here is from genome assembly GCA_026545765.1 of Plantago major. Taxonomy (NCBI): domain Eukaryota; kingdom Viridiplantae; phylum Streptophyta; class Magnoliopsida; order Lamiales; family Plantaginaceae; genus Plantago; species Plantago major. The sequence continues at coordinate 30,089,214 of CM048843.1, forward strand.
ATAAAGCTTTTCTTCTCCTCGATCCTATGATTAATTCATTACAGCTACGGTTTTGAATTAATGTTGGACACAAGGACACAGGATAAATAATAAGGGCAGTCAGGAACGAACAGGTGAAAACAGTTGGCATCTAGAGAATAAATGAAACAAGGTAAAGAAACAATACGCACTTGGGATCTGAAAGAAGAGGTTATATCATGGCATTAATCAGGTTGCGAACTGAAATATTCTACCAACAGAGCTAGAAGTGGGATCTACCAGAATATTTACTGATCTCTTTCCATGGTTCTAGACTTCTAGTTATACTCCATCCGTGAATTGAATGGGGAATACATTAAAGTTTAGTTACGGTAAGACAAAAAAGAATGAATGGAATTAGAACAAGATAGTATACTTTGTACCTTAAACACCATTCATGTACCTAATTATCTCAAAGATGGGAGAAATTACTTGTTTGGTCATCAACAGAAAAACAGCTACGCAGTAAAACTCCCAAAAAGTACCACACAACTGGATTTATACATATATAGCCAACATATGCACACCACATAAAGTACTAACTACTAAGATGCATCAATTAACACCAATGTTCTCAAAGCCACACAATTGGAAGATGCGAAGCAGCAGAGCTAGATTCACGGACCATAATAGCAGTGTAGAATGTAAATCTTATCAATCCACCATTTCTGATTTTAAGGTCCGGTTCAACATGGAGTGGCAAAGCTTTTAAGGACAGTTTTCCACTGCTTGGCACAAGTACATATAGATTCCGATATTTACGTTGTTTTAGACATGTTCGGCAGCTCACAGAAAAATCATATCGCAGTCATTATTATAATTACTACTAACTGATCTATAATCTACTTTCACCTAAAAGAAGATGGAGTTTGTATTTAAGCAACTAGAAGGCCAAAAAGGTATGAGCCATACCGGAAGTAAATGGATCATGTTAAGAAAATCTAAAATTTGACCAGAACAAAAACTCTTCTGCATACCTCTCGGACAAATTGTCACTGGAACTGTCCCCTGATAAGCTCACTTCAGCTGAAGAAACAGTTTCAACAGAATGGCGCTTGAAAGCAGGTTCCGGGTTATTCACAAATAACAGGAGTCTGGAATCAGCTGCTGCATCAGAGTAAGAACCAACAAGAGGAGTCTCTTTAATACTAAGTAAATGTTTCTCTTGCAACTCCTTCCTCAATGTCAATATTGCTGACCGAGAGCGAGCGCTGGCATGCTTCTTATTGCAGAGAGCGTATGTTTGAATTAAGGATAAACAGACCAAATGTTCACAACAACCATGTTTTGAGACATCATACATATGTTATATATAAAAATCGACATGCAATAAGTCAAATATGAAAACTCAATGGGAAGGATATCTTTAACACACCCTCGTGTTGTGAAATTACATGAGAAGCCATGTTTATGCGCACCTTCGTAGCACAAACGGGACAGATCTGTGAAACCATCAAACATTAGTCAAAATAAAATTCTAAAAAGAAAAGGTGAGGCTGCAGGTAAGAGCGCGCCAACTTAAATTGGTTTCTTTTTAAAGCAATTATTTCCATACACGATTCAAACCTCTTCATTTTTCTTGAGTTTTAACAAAGTTTTACATAAAAACAATAAACCTATCTATAATAACTCCTTGTCTCTTGTAAGTTTAAACTTAAAAAATCACACTAACCATTCTATTCTTAATCCTAATACAAAGAACACTCCAAAATTATTGTAAAGGATTGAGCTCCACTTCTCTACACCAGACGAACAAAACTAGCCTAACCTTGAGCTGTAAACCCAGTGCTAAATAAAGCTAGCACCTTTAATTAATTCCAACACAAAATTGACAAGCCTAAAGCATCAAATAGCTGAACAAAATCTTCCTAAACAGCAAAAACCAATCAGCTATTGCAAATTTCAACCGAAAACGACGAGCACAAGGACAGAATAGTAAAATACCCCAGGTTTGACCTCCATCCGATGGTCAGCATCAATGTGGCAGCACAACCCGAGCACATCGAAATCTTCAGAGCAGAACGGACAAGCCAATTCATCCGATGATTTGACCCCGATTTCTAACCCGTTGACTTCTTCAACTTCCTCCTCGTACTCCTCGTCGGTACCCTCACCATCCTCGTAATCGTCTAATACAAAACAATCAACAGAAACATAAGCAACCAAGAAATCGAAAAGGGATAATTAGACTGATGCTAATTGAAGCACGAACCGATGCAATATTTGGAGTATGCGATTTCCAAATTGTCGAAAAGGCGATCTCCCATGGTTGAGCTAATTTATTCCGCCCAAAAAATAGAATGAAAGAACACAAACCCTCGAAAGAATAAATATCAAGAATGGATTTTTTTGGTTAAATTATTGAAAGGAGAATAAAAAACGTAGTGGGTTCGAGAAGGAGTAAGGGTTTATGAATGGATTATCTGTCTTTCTTCTTCTTCTTCTTCCCCTTGCATAATTCGGCTAGGAGAAAGCAGGAAGAAGAAATACAATAGAATAGGCTTTCTTGGGAAATAGTAATAAAAGTTAAAAGGAAAAACAAAATTGAAAATGCGAATTTTTGGATTTATTAATTGGGTTGGGTCGTAGATTTTTCTAAGGGGGCGTTGATCGGGTCGGGTAATACCCGTTGGACTCCCGCGTTAACAAACACGGAACACCTACTACTACTACTTCCTTCCTTTTATTTTATTTATTTATTATACACGTGTTTTGCAATTGACCTTAACTATTTAGATTTCTTTTTTTAACTGAAAAAATTGTCCATGCTCGTACATACCTGGTTAGTGGGTTCATGGAGCGTGAATGGCGTTCGCAATCTTTATTGTACTTTCATACTTGATGACTGTAAGTCTCTAAGTTTGGGATGAGCATATTCTCAAAGTCATCTTCCTTCAGGGGCGAAGTTAGAAATTTTTTCCATTCTATGTTTGCCTATAACTTAATCAAGCTATTATCTAAAACTTCAAATTAATAATCATAGTATGTGAAATGCGAAGAAACAACCAACTTTTTCAAAATATTAGAAAAAATTACATTCTATAATAATTATTCTAAACTTCATTGTTTTGATTGAATTTCACTAATGTTAAGGAAGAAACTAATTTTATACAAAATATCATGTTTTCTAAATATAGTAGGAAAAACCATTTTGAATACTTGTATTTATGGTGTAATTGTATTCTTTTTAAAATTCCTTTACGAAAATAGATCGTGTTAATTGTCAAAAAGCTAATTCAATACATCTATAAAATAAAATTTTGGGAATCCATCCTGTGCCAAGCACGGGCTACAACTATATGTAGCCTCGCCCATGTCCACAAGAATCGATAGTAAGATCTTGTATAAGAACTCCAGAGTTGAGAATCTTAGGATAGGTGACCAACTGGGAAGTCTCCTAGTTCGCGCATGAGTGAGGACAAAGTGTGTGGGAAAGTACATGTGTTGGTACAGTGGAGTCAGCATATCACGCGGAGAGTTGTCCACGAGTACCGCGCCGGCCCATTAGTAGTTCGGGTCGTTACAAATTGTATCAAAGCCGTGCCAACCCAAAGCCCACAAGGGGTGGACGGTTTGGCTGGACCATGGTGCGGCAGGGACATCGCACAATTCAAGAGGGGGTGAATGTAACGACCCAAAAGTTTCAAGTCAAGTCCAAACAGCTTAAAGGGATCGAGAACGCTACTCATACGAACAAGGTGCACCTTTCTTTTCGGGAATCCATCTATAAGAACTCCAGAGTTAAGCGTGCTTGCTCTGGAGCAATCTTATGATGGGTGACCAACTGGAAAGTCTCCCGGTTTACGCACGAGTGAGGACAAAGTGCGTGGTAAAGGACATGTGTTGGTATAGTGGGGTCAGCATATCACTCGGAGAGTTGCCCATGAGTAACCGCGCCGGCCCATTAGTGGTCCGGGTCGTTACATCTCGAATTTACTCAATAAACATACCAACAAAGGATAGGCAAAATGAAGGCAGTTGTAGCTTTCGTATAACATTGATGCAATCGCCTTCAATAGTGACTTGCCTAGCTTGTAGTCTTGCCGCAAGTTGGACAGCCAAACGTACTGCAAATGTCTCGGCCAGCTCCGGGTCTTGTAGATGTGCTATTCTTCTACTACTCCAAGATAACACCTTGCCATCTTTATTACGAGCAACAACCCCTAAACCAATGGAAGGTAGTGACGAGTGGACAGAGGCGTCGAAATTAATTTTGATGACGCCCTCTACCGGTGGCTGCCAATCTAAAGTACTCTCGGGTGGTCTAGGATGCGACAAAGGATGCTGGGCGTCCCTATATTGCTACATATAATGGGCAGCAGACTGCGTAGCATGGATGGGATCCTTCCGCTTTCCTTCATGAATGATATTATTCTTGTTCTTCCAAATATTCCAGCATGTACAAATGAATAAATCAAAATCCTCATGTGTTGTTTTTGCCTTGACATACATAAACCAATCCCAAGGAGAACTGGAGACTGAACATAAAATCACATTAGATAGAGGAGATAAAGCCCAAGTAACACGTGCAAAGTGACAAAGTTTAAGGATATGCAACACAGATTCATCGCCACATCCACACACAGGGCAGCCAACAAAATCAACAACATGTCTGCGTTTAGGAGAAACTAGAACAGGTAAGGCATTCTTTAAAAGCCGCCACGCGAAAATCTTAATTTTGTTTGGTAGACGGAGGCGCCAAACAAAATCCCAATTCAGTCCAGGACCAGTACTAGTACTCCCATGCGCAGACTGTACAACAAGTTTACTCATATCTCTGGCTAAATAATAGGCTGACCGGACGGAGTGGAAACCATGTTTAGAGTAGTGCCAAGTTCTGATGTCAGGTGTTTCAAAGGCAGGTAGAGGTATGTTAACAATTTCATTTACATCTTCATCCCAAAACATCCAGGAAACGAGGTCGACATCCCAAACATCATCATTAATCAAAGAGGCAACATTCACAGGGCCAACTTCATATAAATCCGGTGTTAAAGGTTTCAAAAGCCCATCTCTAGGAATCCAGTTATCCTTCCAAATATCCACACACTCTCCATTCCCAATTCTCCATCTTATCCCTCGTCTAACAAGCTCAAGAGACCCACAAATACTTCTCCAAGTGTACGAAGCATTAGGTTTTACAATAGCATCAAGAACATCTACATTTGGAAAATACTTGGCCTTAAGAACCCGAGCTAAAAGAGAGTTAGGAAAATGAATAATACGCCAAACTTGTTTTTCCAATAAAGCAAGATTAAAATAATGCAAATCTCTAAAACTCATCCCTCCATCTCGCTTGCTGTAGCACAAAGAATCCCACTTGACCCAATGAATTTTGTTTTTGTTTCCCTACCCCCACCAAAATGAATTTTATTTTAATTCATTTTTTACAAATACAAATATTTTCGTTGTCTACTCTGAGCAAAATGCATTAAATGCAAGTCTTATTTGTTGACCTTCTAGGTTGATAGTTCTTCTTCTTCCTCTTTCCCTCATATATGTATAAAGTCAATTTAGGTTTTGTATTCCTTACGCAAATGAGTTATTCTCTTTTAATTCGCAAATTAAGAAAACTTAAAGTGCAATGAAGCATGGAATCCACTATAAGGAGTGAGATCAAGTTTGGAATGCAACTAGATGACCTTGAAGGAAGAATTAGATGACCCAGCTCCTACTCCAAGATACCAATAATGCCATATTGTACACCTATTGGCTATTAAAATACAGGTAAATACATAGAATACATTGTCGAGAACTTTAGTTAAGACAAATAAGCTTCGCAGCAGTTTGATATCTCGACCATGTCGGTCCCACACGTTATAAACAAGTTTTATGTGTATGTATATCTCCATTTTTGGAATTGATATCACTAGTCTGCCAATTACTAAAATTTATCGAAAGCTGAAAATTAATTTTGCACACAGTGTGTTTAATAAATGAGTTGAACTACTTAACCATGTGGGTGTAGATCGCACTGGAATGAAACACATGAGAAACGAGCTTAAGGGTTCGAAATGCAACTAGGAATGTGGAGTGGATTGAAAAATCTACTCCTGAGCCGTTGGAAGATTCTCATTAAATTAAGAATCTCGTTGGATGGATTCTCGGTGAAGCGGAAGTACTGAACATATGCACTTTTAGCAGTTTGGTTAAATATATGGTTGCTTTATGAAAGTTTCACTTGAACTGTTATGTAACACTCCAATGAGGTCTGTCTGAGGAATTTAAAACAATTTCATGAAATCATTGAGAAGTATAAATAGAGGATATAAATTCATTTTAAAACAAACGACTCCTCAATATATTCTACACTTCTCTTCTCTCTACTGCGCCCTAACACATTCAAAGCAGGTTTGATATATTCATTGTATGGAGTGCTACCACACTGCTTTAGAGTGGTTTTATCCCGTGGTACTATTGCTCACGACCTGTAAATACTAAGAGTGGGGGAAATAATGTCAGAGAGAGAGAGAGAGAGAGAGAGAGAGAGAGAGAGAGAGAGAGAGAGAGAGAGAGAGAGTACAACTATCGACTCCACCCACCTTTTTATTATCTTATACATGTACTCCACATTCCAGACACCCATTCATATATAACACTAGTACTAAAATGCCACGGCATGACTTACTCTGAATTATAAATAATTTAGATAAAAATCATGTAAAAGATATGTTGTATAAACATATTAAAATTGTCTAATACATTGAATTATTGAAAAGAGATTGTAGGGTTGATGCTCCGTACAATCGCGGTAGGTCTATCAATAATTAACAACTGTAAAACAACATAATATGGATATAGTTAGTATTGAAAATAAGATAAATGAATTTTGATAATATAAAGTTAGAGTGATTTAATATAATAAAAAATACCTCAAAGCTTTCTAAACACCTCTTTGTAGACCACGTTTGTCGTCGTATCTATTGGATTGCCTTCCTCATCCAAAGCTAAAACCTTGAGACCTTTCTTGCTTATCACTCTAGAAAATGCCACATAGAGCTGACCATGACTGAATACAGGTTTTGGGAGATAGAGTCCAACATTAGATAACAATTGTCCCTAACTCTTGTTGATAGTCATCGCATAACAAACTGATATAGGAAATTGCCTTCGGTGAAATCTAATGGGAAACTTGGTAAGGTCAGAAGGTGTGAGTCCAATCCTAAGTATAAAAACCTTCACTCCAGCATTCTTCCCATGTATGGTCTTCGCCTCAATAACGTGATTGCCTATTGCAGTAATAATCAACCTAGTACTATTACAAAGCTCAGAGGACTGATCAATGTTCCCAAAAAGCATTATAGGACAACCCACCTTAAGTCGGATAATATGATTTGGTATTCTAGAAGTCCTAATAGTGTTTAGAAACTCGACATAATACACATCTTCTCTATTGACAATATCATCTTCATCAGGGCATATGCTGTCGGAACTCATGAACTCGGTGGCATCTCCAGGTAAAAGAGACATGATATAATCATTGACTTCCTGGACTATCTCATTGGTTGGAGCACGAATAGCTCTATCCTGAAAGTACCGACCATCGCCAACATGGTAATATGCTAGGATATGTGCTGTCAACAACTGCATCAATTGGTTCACCAGTAGAACGAATCAAGATATCATCAGACAAGTTAAATTCTACCTCACCATCATTATCACCACCAACTTCACCATCTCCAACCTTCAACAACCAATTAGCAAACTCCCTAATACTCTCAACCTCGGCATGTGAGCGTCCAGACTGTAATTGAATAAAATAATATAACATATTTATTATAAAAAAATAATTTACATGATTGTCAACTAATTAAATTGGATATTAAAAATTATAATTAATATAAAATGTTAGAAAAATATCTGCAGGCGCATGTTCTTAGTGAGCTTCAGCATACGACACGAACTCCAAAGCTTCTTCGATGAGCATAGAGATGCGTGGACTATGTCCTGCCTGCTACCCTTAGGTATGATCGGCAGTATCTGTCTGAAATCCCCTCAAAAAATAACAACCAAACCACCAAATGGCTTGTTCGATTCTCTACCATGCTCACCTCTCATTACGTCCCTTAAACTACGATCAAGAGCCTCAAAACAAAACTTTTTAGTCATGGGCGCCTCATCTCAGATTATTAACTTTGTATTTTTCAAGAGTCCTGTAAGATCGCTGCCAGGAGTTATCCTGCTGCAAGTAGTAGTTTCATCGACATTCAAAGGAATACTGAATCTGGAGTGTGCAGTACCATGGCCACCAGGAAGCAGTAGAGAAGCTATACCACTCAATGCAACTAGGAGAACAATATCACATCTACCACGTAATGCAGAACACAGTGTATTCCACAAAAATGTCTTTCCAGTGTCACCATAACCATAGAGAAAGAAAACTCCACTACAACCAGAATCGACTACATCCATAATAGTATGGTACACAGTCCTTAATTTGCTCATCGGTGAGAGACGGATACAAACGGCTGTGCTGCTCAATCATATCATCAACATCGTAGGACATTTCTTCAAGTATCAAATTATTCATGCCATTATTAATGACTACACTGTCGGGCATGGGCATACCTTCAATCTCACTCAAGCTGAAGCCGTTTCTAGAAAGGAACTCTTCAATCTCAGCAAGAGCAAAATTCATCAATTGTTCTTGATTCAACTCGATCCCTGGGGTCATGAGCATATTTAATAAATAATAAAATTAATTGTAAAAAAATCAATCCGAATACAATATTGAAATTTATACCAGGATTATTCAACTTCTTTTGCATGATGTACTGGATGTCGTCAGATAGATACTCCCATGTATTCTCCCAAACATGAACAGGCCTAAACATACTATCAGACTGGAGGAGCATGGAGAACAAATGTCGAATGAAGCATCCGGAACCCCAGAAACTTGCTTCCTTAATAGCATGGATGTATTCCTTGTCGTCATCGAGCAGACCCAAAGCGTAGCATGCATCGCGGTATGTTGGATGAACAACACCATCCATGGTCCGCAGATCCTCATAGCATGTGGCACCCCTTATGTGATTCAACATTATACGCATGAAATATAGTGGACCGGTCTTAATTGGAACATGGTATATTCTTCCAACTTTATTGTTGACAACCTTCCTGTCTCTCCACGTTTTTCCTGAAGGATCCCACACGTAATGTCTGGGGAACTCTGAATATAGATACTTACGTGCATCGGGATGATGTATGTTGAATTCCATCCATTTAAGGAACTTTATCTCGGCAACGGTATGCTTCTCCAATAAATTTGTTATGAGATCACCATCCTTGAATGTGACTGACTGCTCACCTTCCATATGGAATGATAAACGCCAACGGGTGGATCTCTGTAATGGATATCATAACCCATAATACGCCATACAGCCTCACATGCAGATACGTACCGACAGTCAACATAATCCTTCACCTCATTATCAACTGTTAATTTTGCGCCTATCCTATCCACACCCTTGTTAACATACTTGAACAGATAATTGATTGAATTTGTCTTATTGCACCATTCAACATTTATGTGAGCCTGGTACTTCATCAGCAAGAAGGGATTGTACGATACAATAAACCTATTAAGGGATAGTGAAACAACTTAATATTTCTAAATACACATGTGAATCAATTTAGATAAATATAAATGGAGTATAATTTAATACTTAAATATTGATAAGTAGTTATAAATTGCACCTGTTATCAATGATATTGCCATTTTTCTCGATAGTGGCGCCGGTATCACGCCTCCTATAAACAGGGTAGCCATTTCCATAAAAAATAGTCCGCTCATTAAATGACTTTGGAAATTTCTTAGAGCATTTCATGCGATCATGCATGCAAGGTGAAGTTGAATTCAATGGTCCGCAAGGACCATGCACTCTGATACAGCTTTGTACAGCTCCGGATTGAGATCCTTATGTGGTATCTCAGCACTTATGAAATCATCTATAGAACTTGCAAATATATTTCGATCTGCTCAATCAACCCATAAAAGTATATGTGCATGAGGAAGCCTGCATTTTTGAAATTCAATGGTGTAGACTACTGGAAAGTTAATATAGTAATAATCGATTAAACTATTATTATGACATTATTTGATTAACAAATTAATGCTAAAAAGAAAATATATTTATATATAGTTACCTCCGACTGCCTTGCCAAAAACCTTTTCTGTCTTCAAGTCTTTTATAAGCTGGTCCAACTTCATTTTAAAGACGCGACTTATAACATCAGGTCTATCCTCCGGTCGTAAACCCATCGATTCAACAAAGCGTGTAATCTCAGGCCATTAATTTGGGATTGCAAGTGAATGTGATAAATAGTTCGAGATATCCTATACACTTGCATATGGCCATAGTGTCTTGGAAGTTCTGTACCATATATTTAGGACCTCCAACAAAAGAAGATGGCAGGACAATGCGTTTACCAACATTTTCGTGTGGATCGGCTAGATCAATATCATCTGTTCGAATGGCATCATCAAGTTATCTATACTTATCAGACCTCAATAACGGTTGGTTCCTCATGATGAAAGACAGTCTCTGTGATTCCATCATCATATAACCATCTACTATAAATTGTTGAAATAACTTTCTACTAAACAGTATGGCCTGAGCATCATCAACACGATCAAAAGGCCTAAATGATAAGAACTCCTTGATTGTAAGGGTGTGCCTTACTCCTTTGGACTTATCAGGGTGCAATATCTTAGTATGATATCCATACTCACCATATGGGAAAAGTAGGGGATACTGCATCGGAAGGTAACATGGATGCAATTCAGAAATTCTGTGGAAATCACCATTTCTTTGCTCGAGTACTATATCACGGGGATCCATGTCGTATTCATCATCTCCTGATAATTCATAAATTAGACAATGTTAATTTCATTAAAAGTACATAAAAATATATAATATGTATTATAACAAATTATTCGTATTCAAACATACCAACAATTAATGCAGCTACTTCAGAGCATGTTGGTAGATTGTACATGCGTCCATCACGCGATCTCCTTCCAATAAGACACAACTTGACATTCATATCGTGATTTTCCTTGTAGCGTCCAGCAGCATAAGAAAATTCTTTGCAATTGGATTATCTTTATCTATCATATTCTTCAAATCATCTATAATAGATGGATCAATCGCAGGAGCAGTTTTTGAGCTAAGAAAAATAAAATAGAAATATCATTATATAGAATACAAAATGTATATATTCTGATTATCGAACGAAAGATGGTTAGTACTAATATAAATTAAAATATAAAATACCTGACGACATCAATCCGATCTTGAGTTTCATACTTGCCGCAATACATGTACAACTGTGAAAACTTAGGAGAGTCACCTTCTTTAGGTAACAAACTACCAATCAGATGGTAGTTATTTCCACCAAGCCTATATGAATACGGACCATGTCCCTTGTTGATTGAATGGTCTTGGATTCCACCCATTGAAGTAAAGGCGTTCATCATATTATATGCACGTATGTGCACAATATAATTACGACTCTTGATGTGCCTATTTTGCAGAAGATCACGTAACAGACCTGGAGGTTGTTTAAGGAGGGGAAGTTGTATTTTACCACAACTAAAACACAAACCAAACTATGGATTGCTCAGTGGAGTACTTTTAATCCTTTCATCAGACCACATAAGTGCACCGCAAAATCCACATGGGTTGTTGGATCACCCATATCCTGGTAAGCTAATAAATGAAAAATGACCCATGTCAAAATTATTTAATTATGGGATAATATAAACGATAATATGTGAGTTTTATTATATAGATTGAAATTTACCTACTACAGATTATCCATTATTTCTTTGCGCAACCATGATAAATATAATTTCTTAGTTGCAACTTGCAAGAACCACTCTTACATGTAAAAGTACCAAACGAATTTCAGGTCCATCAGACAAAATTTATGATGCATTTTTATTTGAGAAATTACTAAATGAGATAAGTCAGACTAAATTAAGTCGCTCTGCTGATAAAATTAAAAATCTACATACATTAATTGTAGCGCCTCGAATTTTATAAAAACGAACTAAGGGAAATACAACTCGCGCTAGTTCGTGAGCTTGAAAATTCGACGAACTTTGACTTTTGAAAATTTAAAACGTTACTATACGTTTTGCGCGTCAAAAGACTTGATATGAAATTCTTGAAAATAATTCGTGAACTAAAAACATAATGCATCGGAACTTGAAAATTAGTAAATGCTTTGATATAAAATTCTAAATATACATGAACTTGAAAATGATAAAAATACTTGCGATAGTGATCACTGTTCCGGCAATGCTCCACTCCAAAGCTCAGCTTCATACCTAAAATTGATATTTTAGAAAGGGTCAGTCGTGACCCTTGGTTGGCGAGCTGCGTCTTAATGACCTAAAGTTCTATCTTCATGTCTTTTAAATCTTTTAGTCTTGCTTAATGCAATGCAACCTAAAACCTGACTTGACCTGACACTTAACACTTGAACATGTTCTTCTTGAAAACTCTTAACTTGAAACTTGAAACTTATCTTGAAACGTCTTAAAACATAACATGATCGCGAGCTCACTTGGCATCGTAGGTTCCTATCCTGGTCCATGGTGGCTATCTGACCTCAGTCACTTTATGGCCTATCCGTTGAATAAATAATAACTGACGGCCTCAGGACCTTGGTCCCTATCCGCTGAACATGAACATAACTGCGCCACAAATACCAGGATATTTCCCTACGAGCCCTTTACTTATCTTTAAACCTTGAAGCTTACTTTACTTTAAACCTTAACATCTTAACATCTTATTAAAGTGAATGCATGATGCTAAACTCTAAAATCATGAATCGATGAACTAACGTGTGTGCGTAAACATGAAATCATACACATCCATAATATTTCATAACCAGCAGAGGATATATAATCAACTAACTTGATCAACACCAAGTTCGCAGAAGCACTAATTCAAATAAGATAAACATGAATGTGAGCCCAAATAATACATGCACTAAACCAAACACATTGTAATGATCCATGAACACTTGAAAAGAACTGATAATAGATGAAAGCTAACACACAACCATGAGCCGACTAAACTGAGCTCATCAAAAGTTATTTATCAATCTCTATCTTTACTATTATGTAAATTATAAGACGTGAGGCCGTGACCAATCAATAGCAACAAGGGGTATAACAGAATTCACTTTACATTCCAATCTTTACCCTTAACATTCTGTTACCAAAGCCCAGGAAATTAAAATCATAGAAAACTACTAATAGCAAATTTGATCAAGTCATCACCGTCCTAATTAATTACTATCATCATCAAATCCTTAAGAACTCATCATCCGTATGCAATTGTCATCAAATAACTTCATCAACACAAAGAACATAGTAGGTTGCATATTCTCACCATAAAACATAATTCAACAACCATATAAACGTGAATGAAAGTTCTAAGGGAACTTGCATCAATTTCATATCATATATAGCATAAGTAACAATCAACCATACATATACACATAGACATTTGTGCATGCAAGTCCTAGGGGAATTGAGAAAAAGAACGAGAGAGGCAAACATTGAAAACGGGTCGAAAATATAGCTCTCTGTTCGACATCAAAATATGGCCGTCTCACACATCATAATGAAGATCCCTCCGGTGAAAGTGTAGACTGATATGTTACGAATCATATCTCCAAAACTCAGCTCGATCCGACGGTTAACGAACCAGAAATCGAGTTTTGAACAAGACTGCGTCTGGCATAAATTTAACACGCGGAAAAAAGTGACTTTGGCTAAAGGTTTTTTTTTTTTTTTTCCTAAAAAATCCCTAGGGTTTTTGGGTGACTAGGGTTTCAACAAATTTAAAGATGAATTCATGAAAGAATATTGAACTTGAAGGAAAGCAGTTTGGGCCAAAACTAACGTTTCTGTTTCGCTTAACGCTTAGCTCTAAACGTCTAAATTCGGTTACATTAATAGTCTGTAACAAAAATCAACACCAATCAGATGGAAAACCACAACCTATTTGACTTTACATTCTGTAATTATCTTATTCGAGCATAAAATTAAGAAAGCCTTTCATCTTTCGTTCATTGTCATTCTAAAGTACGGATCTGTGAAAATAACTCTATATCCGAATAGAGTAAACTAAGATCTGTTAAATTATTTTTTCAGATTCAAATGCATGCGTACCTTTCTGACTTTGATTTTATTTTTGTCTTATGTAATCCCTAATTGAGCAGATAACTGAAATAATGGGGTTGAGGAAGAAAGTCATGAAGTTTTCAGAGCTTCTAAACAACAATAATCGGGATCCAGATTGGAGTAAAAAAGCTGAAAGATATGATGAGGTAATTGAACTTGCTTCGTAAAACCCGTTTTGTTCTTGATTAGAATTAAAATCAATTTAATAAATCAACCATAACCTATTCGACTATGTTGTTTGTGGTACTATCAGGCGTTTTCTTTGAGGATAGAACTGTCAACTCATTTAATTTTTTTTTCTTATTTTTTCAACATTTTAACCTTAAACATAGTTAGAATCTAGTCATATTTTTAAATTAATTTATCTAAAAATTTTGGAAGAAACATCATACCTCGTCACAAATTTCAGTTTCAAATTGAATTTTCAAAATCAAATTCCGTCAACCTAGAATTTTATTTTGAGGATGAAATCCTCAATTGCTCCAAAAAGTGAACCCTTTTCTGTTAAATATGAAGAAGATTTTTGAATGGCATCAACATCAAGCGGACATCATGAGTCAAGTTATTTTACTCATTCAATTTTAATCTGGTGCATACATGTTCAACTTTTTAATTTAAGATGTAAGATCTGAGTCAAGTTAAATATGATTTTCTCCCTTTTATTTATCATATTTTTTGTAATTATGTAAATTATTTTATTATATGAAAATACGTGTTAAACTGTAATTTTGTAACGGGATCTGATATTTCTTCTAAATTTTTCAGATAAATTAATTTAAAAACATGGCTAGACTCTAACTATGGTTAAGGTTAAAATGTTATAAAAATAAAAAAATAGAAAGAGAACTAGATGAGTTGACATTCATCAAAATTTTGGTGAAGGTGGACTAGTGGAAACCCCTGGCATTAAAGATCACTTTAATAAATCAACCAAAACTTTAATAATTTTAGGCTTGCATGGGCCAGAATCACTTTCTATCTTCTATCACGATTCTAAAGAGTATGCTAAATATCATATCCAGTATAAATCTCATCACCAACATAATCATAAGGTAAAAGCATTACGGTAATGAGTATACCGGATTGAATAACATTACATGCAGCTTGCGTTTGCCCATGCATTTGGAGATTGAGATGTAAGTTTCTCCATGATGGTAATGAGTATCTCGTCCGGCAGATTGTCTATGGGGTTAGAACCGATCATATGAATTCTTAAAGAGTTAGCCATTGAGTACAGTAGAATTATGAAATGAAATCACGTAATTTTGTTATGCTAAAATTCGCGATGAGTTCATGTATATATATTGATTTAGTTCATAACAAACTAAAATATGATATATATGATAAGATTTGATTAATTTAAATACGTAACTAACATTAAAGGGATGATAAAATTAAACGAACTGTTCCACAAAATAAGGAAATATATTTAGTTACATGGTTAAATAGGTTACTACATAAAATTCATATGAGTCACATAAAATGGGAGTCTAAATAGTAGTCAGATGGTTACTCAATTTAACGTGATTGTGAGTCCATATCGATGGATGAAAATATATGGACTCAACATTTAAATTCGGCTAGGTATAATCGAATTTCCAAAACAGATAAGCAATAAAAAATATAAATTTGTTACTAGGATATTTAAACAAAGCCGAGAACAAAAAACAGATACGAAAACTTTGTGAATGTTATAATTTTTTCATGAAAATAGGGTGATTAAAAAATCAATTGTTTTTTGCTAGAATTTGCTACATAGGATTTTTGGCTATGTGACATGCTTCTCTTTTGAGATAGACCACCACTTTTAAAATATATATGGATACCCTTCGTTAAAAAATACATAAAAAGATAACTTGCAGTTATACGGGGACAAAGTCGTGTGGGTAGACATTAAACTATATTTTTAAAGTAAATAATCGAATTTTATTTTTAATGAAAACGAAAGATCATGTATTAGAAAAGAATACTATACTGTAATTTGTAACACCTCAAACTTTATGAGAGTTTAAAAGAATTGAATTGGAATCTGAGTTTTTACTGAAGGGAAGTATCAATTAGAATCTGAATTGTGAATTAGTACTATGGAAGAACGAATATAAAGAGGACCGAAAAAGACACCCAAAGCTGAAACGAGCAGGAAATAAAACATGGCTGCCCTGATGCCAAATGTAATGAAAATTGTAAATTTCACCTGCCTTCAAACACGTTTCAATTTATGCTTAATCCGGTGATTAGGAGTTTACAACCCTGCTACAGTGAATCCATTATACCTTAAAAATAAGCACAAAAAGTAATACTGGAATATGAGATTTCGGAATCCTGTACCTTTCTGTATTAAATTGTACCGATGATTGTATTTAAAGGCTAGGTAAGGACCCCGTATTAGAGTTGATAATAATAACTTATATCATGAATTCTAAGATAAATAAATCACTAGACATTTAAATAAATAATACTAGTGTTAATGTGGACTATAAAATATAGAAAATATTCTAACAACTCACCCCCCTATGGTTAATATTGTTATTTGAGTAATATGGTTAATATAAAAAAACAAACTAATCATCTTCAAGTTCACATTTCTCTACAATTACCTACTCAAGCAAACGTTGGTTAACCAAGAACCATGAATGAATAAACAAGAGTTACATGTAAGAAATACAAGAACATTGAAAATATATAGGCTGTACTTGGTGCTACACAAGTATTAAAGCTAGCAAAACTGCAACAATGCAGCTTAATAAAGCAGCTGCAGACCTAGCCCTTCTATGTCCATCACTAGGGAGTATTGTTGGAAGAGAACACTCTTCTCCATTGAAGTAAACTTTGGTCGGAAACCCGTCCCAACCTCCAACGTTGATTCCAGGTGTTGGTTTCTTCGTAAACGAAATAACTGATTGCTGCGAACCAGGAACCGGTGGATCTCTTCTCGGGTTGGACCCGTTCCTTTCGGCAACCAAGAAATTTAAACCTGATAACCCCTGTAGAAACAATGTGTTGTTATTTGAATCAGGCATCACTCTTCCATCCATTGAGTAAGCTTGTTCAAATCCAGGTATGGCTCTATCTAGCTCAACTCCAGCAAACCAGTCTGCGATGTTGCTTTCGGCCCAGTTGAACATAGTTATTCTGGCAGTCCATCCGTCCTCGAAATCTGATAGCAAGTGCCAGTTGATACTTACTCCACAATTATCACCGCAAGGCAGTGGATCAGGGATTTCGCGCCTTCTCATCTCCGTAAATTCCCTTGCCATTTGAGTCCTGTTATCGAACGGGACTAGTAGAGCTTGCGGTGGGAGTAACAGTGCAGGTTCTGTGGCACTGCAGACACCGTTAGTGTTGCTTGGGTTATTGCCACAGCCACACGCACATGTGTTGCAAGGGATAACCGAATCGTTGAAAAACGAGGAGAATGTGACACAACAGGTTGGCGGTTTTCTCTCGTTTGTCGTGATATTGCAAACAATTTGCCAGCTTGCAACTGCTGATACTTCGGATGGTATGCCGGTTGGATGGGGAAAGAGAGACGGGTTGACACGAATTGGTTGACCGCATTGGTATTCCTGGCCGATCGTGCTGTTAATTCTCCAATTTATCGGAGGAGAGAGGTCCGTTCTGTTTATAGCAGGGGGCATTTTGTTGACTTGCATTAGGAAAACGGATCTTGATCGGGTTCTGTCCATTGAAGGGGGTAGAATTGTCCCATTGCGACAGCAAAAGGGGACTAGTCCAAGAGTTGTATCGTTGGTCCTGTCTAGGGGCAAATCGATTATTGTTGGGCTTCTTTCGCAACTTAAAGCCCTTGAGAAATCAAAATTCTGGTAGTAGTTGTTCTGTTCACCAAATATGCAGCCGGTTGTGTCGACAATTTTGGGATAAGCACCACGCATAGAGTTGATGAACTCACCTTCTGCCCAGTCCCATCCCAAGTTCCAGCTTTCAACTCTGCCAAAAAGGTTGTGGTTTTCGATTGTCACTTGTGTCCAGTAGTTGTCGTCGTATGTCATGGTCACGTCGTACATGATCGTGAGATCACCATTCTGTAGAGGTGAAAATGCATCGGCTGTGATGTTGGTTCTAGCGTTCGGGTCTGGTGTACAGCAAACATTCGTCAAATTCCCTGTAATGAATGTAAATCAAACTTTAGGTCGTAATCCAGTACACCCAGACAGTATTATTAATCTGCATAGGTAAGTTTCAAAAACATAGTATTGTTTGGTACAACTTGTAGTTTCTATTTGCCTCATTCCATTCTGATTATTCAATCACTTTTGGGCATTGTTTTTGCAAAACTAGCTGATGACCTCACACGTAGCTAATATAGTAATACTGACCGATAAGGTAGGTGAAACTGAGAGTTGATGAGCTTACCTTGAGTTGTAGGATTCAAACATGAGTAGCCATCATTAGCCAAACTAATACTACTCGGCAGGGGAACGCCCGGAGCTCCGATCCCAAACTGCGTACCAATAAGTTGGATGACGGCTTCCATCTGATTAACGTCTCCAGCCGTCTCAATCGCTGTTAACAAGTCGGTCCTCGAACCTGTCCCAACAAATACGACCCCGTTGCTGACATTAGCTGGCAGGGATGTACCGTTAGCAAGCAGTGCGTTAGTAGCGGACACCAACAACTCCCCGTGGTTGAACCCGACGAAAGCCCTCCAGTTTCTCAGCAGGGTCAGTCCGTTGTTCCGGATGGTTAGTGTGGAAACGAACCGGTACGCTTGTCGATCAGAATCGGAAGCGTTGAGGATTGGAGGGAGTGGAACTTCGTTGCCTGATACATACTGGTAAGAAAGGGATATGCCATTGCAGACTGGACGGTTGGTGGATTGAGAAAAGGATGTAGGGAGAATGGAAAAGATGGTGAAACAAGCAAGTACTGTTATGGTGAGAAAAGGAGTTTTTGCCATGGTGTTTGATAAATTAGTTTGGTTGCATCAAAGTAGAAGCAACATAGAAATGGTTAGTGAAATGAACTAGGAAAATATGTAGGATCAGAAGGAACGTTATGGTCATGGAGTATAAATTTTGACATAGAAAAAGATGTTTGACAAGTTCTTGAATAAAATAAGTGTGAATTGTGATTTGTTTTGTTTGATGAAGTAATTCAAGATTTAAAATAATTGGGTGTTGTGCCGGCTTTGAGTGATTCTTGTTTAGAATAAGTCCTATGAATTAGACCAAGTAGCTTTTTGTCAAAGATTGTCCAATTTGAGCCATTTGCTAATGTTTGAGGAGGCTCCAAGATCATACACTAAGAAATCAGGTATCCATACAATTTGATCCGTATAAAATTACTAATTTTCATATACAATAGTAAAGATAACATTACAATAGTATAATCTATATAAGTATGTAAACCACTTTATCTTGAAGGAATATGATATTTTTTAATATTTTGAAAAATCAGGTTTTTTTCAAGAATTAACCTTATCATGTTTTAACTTCGACTAACCAGTTTCAATTTTGACCACAAATTAATCTTAAACATTGTTAAGTTTTGACTTTTCCGACCAATCAAATTCAACTTTCAATACAAATTAATTTTAAACCATAGATGGTAAATTGTTAGACAAAATTTTTCAAAGTAGTATAATAATTCAAAAAGTTTCACAAAGTTTGTAATTCAATTTAAATCTCATCCATTGATCATGCTAATTCAATTTGAATCTGATACGTACATGTGTCACTGTTTAAGTAGAAGGTGCAGGGTTCGAATCCCATTGGCGTAAGTTTCTCCATTTTATTTATTATTTTTAATTTTTTTTTCTTTTTTCAATCACAAATTCATTAGATTCATTGGTTTATATAAAAAAAACCTTAACACATGTAGTGTGTTACGTAAATGCTAGTACTATATATATAAAACTTTATTTTTGAAATTCCATTATATAATTTTATGAAACATTTTAGCATTATAGCTTAAAATTAATTTGGGAACATAGTAGAAACTGACTCATTTTTTTTGTAATCTTACCGAATTTTTGGATTTTTGGTCCAGTAACTCCACCGAATACCTGTCAACTCGGATCAATTTATCGGGTTTCCAAACGTATTGTATCCCGAAACGTTTTTGGCATTCATATCGGCTATGTTTAGTACAATCTTATCAGCTCGATAATCATATTTTTTTTCAATAAACTTGTTACGTAAACGTCTAGATGGTAGCTGATAAGATGAGTTTGTTGAGGAAGCTTATAAAAAAAAGCTATATATTTTATTTTTACATCTCATATTTAGCATATCAGTTAGCTTATTAACTAATTAATTTACTATACACCTTTATAAAAATTAACTAACTTATCAACTAATCAATTAGTTATTTATAAGCTAACCGCTAATTTATCAGTTAATTTTGCAAAAAGCATTAACAAGTTATTATGCTAACAGTTAGTGTTTCATTCTTAAGTCCGTTTATAAATACTATTAAGCTACAGACATTCAAATGGACACACTTAATTTCTAGTGTATGCTATCTGTATGTATCTCTGTGTTTGGGGGATCATGCCGTCTATGAGGTGTGCGGTGTGTTAGATCGTACAGGGCTTTTTATTTTTTGGACCCCTCATTTTTAATTCTTAAGTCTGATAAGTATGAATATGATTATAGTTGGAAAAAGTTAATTTTATGCTAAAATATTAGCAGAAAACAACCTAAAGAATTGGCTTGGTGTTTGTGAAATTTTCAAAATAAGTGATGTATTTGTTGTATTATGAAAATAATAACAAAAAGTTATAATAAAATAAGATATTTATTGTTGATACGGAACAATGTCCAATCCGTTTAAAACGCTCTAAAGGTGAATCTGAAGGCGAATTAGTACCTCAAAGGCTACACTCATAAAGAGGCTCGACCAAGTGGTCTGATACCACTAATTCATAAGTCCGAGCCTCATACACTAGAGCATCAGGACTTTGGTTCAAAGCAGGAAGAGGTCCGGACGCTCTTGATCCGATCCGCCTCACCACATGTTCACCTCTCACAGTGTACATACGAGTAAAGAAGAGGTTAACTTAGGATCGCACGACCTATGGATTGGACGTCGCGCCACCAAAGACCAAGTGTAAGATGCTTAGCAACATCGTTGTCCGATCCGGACCATACACTTATCTAAAGGTCCAATTGTAACGCTGGAATACCAGTTATGCCCCCCAACGGCCCAGAAGGGCAAATTGATCAAAACAACCTAATGGGCCTTGGGCCCAATAAGACATTGGTGGCTCATTGTAAAAGTATACACTTGGCACAATCTCGTGAGTCCCTTCGCTTTGAGAGACAAACCTATAAATATAGCATAGATTCTCATGCTACAGTAGTCACTATTTTTCATAATTACACTTTAACAGAGTAGACACTCAATCTCTCTCAAATAAAGTTTTCTATCCGGTTTGATCCTAAGCAAACCGGATTTACCGTTCTAACCCCATCTCCCCACTAGTCTTTGTGCAGGTCCTTAGCAAGACTAATCGTGACAACCTCGGGACTTCATCAGGCGGACTTGGGTGAGTCGCGGGGTTATGACAAGGATTTAGTAACAACTTAGTAGGTGTTGAGGATTTACCCCTCAACATTTATTAATAAAAAATAATATTTAATTTGTTAATGCTATTCATTTAGATTTCGTATTAAAACTTGGCCCATGGCCCCGATTTCTCGGAGATGGCCGGGGAGATATGGTTATACTCATTTTATTTTTTTCTTAATAATAAAATGTTCATGAGAAACGTACGTAAATAAGACTCTGACCAAGTGATCAATTTCTCTTTTTTTTTTTCATGCATGGATCATCCAGTTTAGCTGAGCACGCGGAGAGACGAATTCTTCATGGCCGATGAAGAGAAGGTCAAATAAGTAGTTGTTGCAATTTACACCTCTCTAGTTTCAATAGGTAATCAAGTAGATGAAGAAGATGTTCGGACAGTTCGGTAAAGGGATAAATAAACTATTTATATAAGGATGACGACATGACGTTCGTTTAGAAAAAGTATTAGGCTGTAAATTCAAACGGACATCAAGAAGAGCTCTATCTATTTTCCTATCCGTTCGTGAAGGGTCGGATTGTGGATTTATCCTCCATGCTCGATTTGTGATCCATTCATTTTTTTACGGTTATTTATTCTAAAAATTACAAATTCAAAAGATTGAAAAATTTATTAAGAGAAAAAGAGAGATGAGAAGAAGAGAATAGTATAGACTATAGAGTTTCATCTGGCATCAAAATGAGAGCACAAGTTAACTAGTTATACAAGTGGAAAGTGATTTTAAGAGGCTAAGACATCTGTACTAACTTGGGTTGTGTGTATTAATTCTATCATCCATTAACACATGTACATCAGTTCTCTCATCCACTAGTACATGTACGTCACCCACTACTTATGCATTTATACATAACAACAATCTAGTAATGCACAACTTGAACTTGCTTTATATTGTTCTTAGCTTTAACAATTCGTCAAGGATGTGAAAGTAAAATTTAGGGAATATTACTTAACTTACCCCTTAAATTAGGTTCAATTACAAATTCAAACCTCAATAAAAGAATTATATGTTTGTCCAAAAAATAACCTACACATTTTTTCTAGAGAAAGTTTTACTTTACACACAAACCTTTACAGTGAATTTGAAGTTACACACAAACCTTTCATTTTTTCCATTCGACACTTAAACCTTAGTCAACAAAAATGTCGGGACGGTGTTAGAATCAGCCGTCAGAATAAATTTTATTTTACACTAAAACCTATTGGGCAAATTTGAATTTACACCACAACCTATTTTTTTTTTTTTCCTCGACACTAAAACCTTTCTCAAAATTTTGACCCAATACAAACCTTTATTATTTGGATTATCCAATAACTTACTTTATATATGCAAAAGTTGTTGATAACTAGATTTGTGAGAAGCGTATTTTCTATGCAGTAGTAGTAGTTTTGAAATGTTATGGTAGTGACTCTTGATGATATATACGGAGCACAAAAGTAAGACCATTATTTGTGACATGGTATTTTGATTAGTTATTGTACTGTGCTTTGGACTTTGAAGCACTAACATGTTTTAGAGGCTCTATTATTTGTCAAAAATGCATTTATACTTTTTAATTACAAAATGCCAGAAAATGTGTATGAAATTTAATTTGGACTTGCTAGCTACACCTTTGACTGGTTTATTTATGATGAACATGATCAAGGGATGTTACTATACATGCTTAATTACATGTATGTAACAAATGGAAAAAAATTAGATGCCCAAATAGAAAGGAAAAGAGACTCATCCATTATCTCAAACCCCCTATAAACCTAAAGTGTTACTAACTCCACAATGACCCTCTTTACTGCTACCCATTCACAATATCATGCAAACTGAACCATAATTATGAATTGACATGATAGGAAAAGGTTTCAGTAGCGGGTGCAAATTTTTGCAAAGGTTTTGGTGTATGAAAATATGGCTAACGGACACTTAATTTGAAAATTTGACAAAGGTTTATTTTAGGTCAAAATTTTGACAAAGGTTTTAGTGTCGATTCAAAAAGAAAGAGGTTGTGGTGTAAATTCAAATTGGCCCAAAAGGTTTTAGTGTAAAATTACATGCCAACTAACGGCCGATTCTAACACCGTCCTGACATTTGTGCTGACTTGATACGTTGACTAAGGTTTAAGTATCAAATAAAAAAAATGAAAGGTTTGTGTGTAACTTCAAATTCGATGGAAAGGTTTGTGTGTAAAGTAAATTTTTCTCTTTTTTCTAATTACATATATGTCAAAAAGTCAAAGGACCTGGTGATATGGACTTGCTTTTTGCTGATGCGGATGGAAAAGTTGTAGAATGGAGATTATTCACCAAAATGATACTCATTATTTGATTTTATAGTTTCTATTTATGTTCTCTTTTCTTTAATTTTGCTAGGTTTTAATGAATGGGAGAATTACATATTAGTGTCAGTCCCAAATCTTTCTTACAAATAAATTATACATAAAATTCTTCATACATTTTGGTGTTTTAATTTGTAGTGACTATAATATTCTTGTTTAAATTAGGCAACTAAATAATTAGAAAATCAATAATACAATCCTAAAATTCATTGTTTCTTATTGATTTTACCTTTCAAATAAAGCACCATATTGGATGCATCTTCTCCAACTCAGTCTCGCACCATCTCCCAATACCGAATTAACCATCACTTTAAGTCGTTCATATTGCGATGCTTGATTGTGTCTGATTATGATGCTTCTGAAAAGAGGGTGGAATGTTTGGGGTTGACTATCATGCTTGGGATTTAGCAACCTAGACCAAGCATTTTCACGTGTGACAATGATGCTTGGGACTGTGGCTTCACATCTGATGGTGCTTGTGTGGCTATGATGCTTGGACTGAGCAACCCAAACCACGTTAATTGGAGGATGATGTTCGTTTGTGTGCGATTATGATGGTTGAAGAAAGAAAGTGATATTTTTGGAGTAAAATGACACAGTGAAGGAGAGATGCTTGATTCCTTATGTTTTTATAATTCTGGCGATTTCATGCGATTTGAATGACTAATAAGTGACATCAAGCATCACATTTATAAAAATCAAGCATCGTAATACTAATAACCATGCATCACATATCAAGCATCACCTAATGACTATGATGCTTGCTGTTTTTCAAACTGAGCTTAAATGAGCGGCCTGAACGTTTGATCGATGATATGTTTGAAAGAGGGATATTAAAGACTATTTTTTGATTTTGAAAGAATCTTGGTTACCAATATAAATGATTTGATTAGATATATAGTTAAGGAAATGATTTTATCAAATTAGGTAATGCTACATTTCAAAGTTACTAAAATTAAGAAGATGACTAATTTGTAAAAATGTCTTGACTAATTCGCATGATGTTTTTTTAGGTATGACTAATGTGTTTGAAGTTTTTAGGAGTAGCATTATTTTGTAATTTTCTCAATTATGGCTACTCATGAGTTTTCTGAAAATCTAAAACAAGTCCTTCGACGTTTAAATCGAATACAAACATCAATCGGGATAGGAGTGAAGACCTGAGATGTAAAAGGATTCGTAAAAATCACTCCGACGAAGCTATAAACAGCCCCAATGCTCTGTATAAATAGCTCCGATCGGAACTATTTTAGAAGAAGAAGAAAGAGGAGAAGGAAGAAGGAGAGAGAAGAGAAGAAGTGGGTTTTCTTTAGTTTTCTTTTATTTTACATTTTCTTTAATTAGTTAACTTAAAAATTTCACCTGGAAAGAGAAAGTGATGACATGTGAGAGTTGGTCAACGAAAAGGGAGAATTTGTAATTGTTTCAAATTCGGAAATGCGAAATACATATATATTGAGAGATGCAAAATTCTTATAAAATTCGTAATTTATCAAAATATAAATATAACATATGTGAAATATTATATTAACTACACAACCACATAATTTTACAAAAATAAAAAGATCCAAAAAAGTCAAATAAAAGGGATAAAATCACGATCTCAAACCATGCTCATGGATTTGGCAATAGTTTATTAACCATACAATGACATAATTTATTTATTTTTTACATATACCACGTATAAAATGTGACGGTTTCATTTCATGTCTTCCTATCAGGGCTGGCCCTGAGATTCAGGGGGCCCTGTGCGAAAATGTAAAATGAGGCCCCAATCAATAATAAAATAGTAAAAAATATTTTTTATAGAACACAAAAATAACAAAATTCGTAATAGATAATGAATGACTAAATCTGGTCGGAATGGATTGGAAAGCATGAAACACTTTACTAGAAAACTGGAAATTGGTGAAGATTTAATGGATAAAGCGAGGAGAGTTAATAGTTTTTGAGAAAAAAGAGGAAGAATTTGAAGAAGATGAGAAACGTGTTATGCTATTTTGAGTAAGTGAGAGGAGGCTAGCTGTTGTCATATCATCACAATTAATTATATTAATTCTCTTTTTTTTTTTTAATTTTGTGAAAATAACACATCCTATCATAAGCCTCCCTGGGCTTAAGTGGTAGTTGTTAAAGAACGAGTTTATTACTTACTCTTACTTTGTAGTCTTAAGTTTAATATGTTACATCTTGGTGTCTTCATAATTAAAATTTCATGTATAAAAATTGTAGTTTGTATGGGTACATTGGGCTTGGGCGGGCGGGCTGCCCGTGCATGTTCTGGGCCGGGCCTACTTCTTATAGGTGGATTAGGCGATAATTACTATAATATACTTATGTACACCCAAGCAAGCCTATGGATTAGGCTATGATTTCCCAATAATACATGTAAGTGTCAGCCCCAAATACTTAACAATTACCATCATGGCCATGCTTAATATAATGTGCAACTGTAATGTAAGTGTAACCATGAATAATTGAATAACACAATTGGGCCATACATCATTACTATTTACTCATTTACATATTTCCATGCAGACACAAACAAAGTAAATATTGTATCAGATCACGCCATAAAAGTAACTACTCACTCATAAGTCAATTGTTTCTCAATCTTTCGATTTATCATGTTGTTATTACCTTCAGTTGTTCGAATATCCTTTATTAAATCGACCGTTGTAATTAAAATGCTGTCTCCTATTTTCCTCCTCCTTGACTTTCCACTTCGAGAAATATTTAAATACGTTGCCACGTCAGATACACACACCTTATTACCAAACCAGATTGTTTTGATGCATCATCAACCGTCAGATCAATTCTCATCAACGATCCATATCTGTCGACCGTTACATTTAAATCCTTTAAACGGAAACGTACTAAAAAGTTTCAAATTTTCAAACAACATAAGTATATGATATTATCCAAGATTTCAAATTCACAGTTCATATCTTTCTCCTGTTCTTTTCTTCTGCTCTGATGTTGTTTCATTCATCCATATCCTGAAAATTCCAATTCTCAATTCAACATTTTTCAATTTCGTTTCTTTTTTTTAAATGGTGAAAATGGCTTCTAATTCTAATACTTCATCTCCGGTGACAATCACGGTCACCGCCTCGGGTGGATCCCGTAGCGCAGGACTAACGAGCCCGATGCAGCGCCACTCAATATCGCCTCTTAGCGGAAGTGAAAATCGAAGAGCTTCTCTAAGTGGTGGAAATGGGAGATTCCTTTCCTTCTCACAGGACAGCACTGATCAGTATGTGGCCTACACAGTTCATATTCCGTCCACTCCTGATAATCGAGTTGTTTCCGATTCCCAAAACAGCCCGGACCTGGATTGTAGCAAGAGCAGGGGTAAAAACCCTAACGAGGGTTTCATCAAAGACACGATTTTTACCGGTGGGTTTAAGTCTGCAACCAAAGCCCACATGAGGAAAAGCTCCGAGGAGGTGTCTGAGGTTCCGAAATCGAAGATGATTTGTGGTATGGAGGGTTGTGATGAGAAGGCAGTTGGTGGAAATTTCAGGAATTACTGTGAGTGTGGGTTTGGGATTTGTCGTGATTGTTACTTGGATTGTGAGGAAAATGGTGGAGGTTATTGTCCGGGGTGTAAGGAGCCGTATAAGGAGGTGAGTGATGGGGAAAGCGATCAAGAGCCGCAATCGGAGGAGAAGGATCAGGCTAATCCTTTGCCTTCTTGGGGGAAAGGAGTCAAAATGGAGAAGAATTTCTCTCTTGTGCAGTCTTTTAAGAATCCCAATCACGACTTTGATCATACTCGGTGGTTGTTCGAGACGAAGGGGACTTATGGGTATGGGAATGCTCTGTGGCCGAGAGATGATTTTGAGGTTGGAAGGGGAACTGAGAGGTATGAGATTCCTCCGGATTTTAGTGACAGGAGGAATAAGCCTTTGACTAGGAAGGTCGGAATTTCGGCTGGAATCATCAGTCCTTACAGGTAACTTTGATTCGAGCTTCTTATCCTTTATTGCCCTCATTTGTAGTTGCATTTGTGTTCTTGATTACTCATTTCCTCTATTCATTATCTTGCATAGTGTGTGACACTGTGATGGACAGTATTATCTTTAGTTCTTGGTGTGTAAATGAAATTTAGCTCGTTTATAGTCTATAATTAAACAGTAGATGTAAGATGATGCTTCTTCAGAGTTTCACATTTAACCAAAAAAAGATGCTGAATTATCTGATTCTTTAGGTTTAATTTAGAGTAAAGCAGTTCAGCTCATCTCTTTGTTATCATATTTGTGTATGAATAGCTGATAATAGTCTTATAGTGGGTGCATTCCTTAAATGGATAACGAAGTAATTTTAGCTGTTGATGGATTATGTTTCTATAAGATAGTCTATGGAAGTCCAAACATAAATCAAAGGGTCCTATAATGTGCAGATTGTTGATGGTGCTTCGTCTTGGAGCTCTTGGTTGCTTCCTGACATGGAGAATAATGCATCCTAACCATGAAGCTGTGTGTTTATGGATAATGTCTGTTGTTTGTGAGTTATGGTTTGCTTTTTCTTGGCTTCTTGATCAACTGCCCAAGCTCTGCCCCGTGAAAAGGGTGATAGATCTCTCTGTCTTGAAAGACCGATTTGAATCCTCCGAACCAAATCATCAGAATCCCAAGAAGTTATCCGATCTTCCCGGTATTGATGTGTTTGTTTCCACAGCTGATGCAGAGAAAGAACCACCACTTGTGACAGCAAATACTATTCTTTCTATTCTAGCTGTTGATTATCCAGTTGAAAAGGTAGCATGTTACTTATCAGATGATGGTGGCTCGTTGGTAACCTTTGAAGCTATAGCTGAGGCTGCTAGCTTTGCAAGAACCTGGGTACCATTCTGTAAGAAACACAAGATTGAGCCTAGGAATCCTGAGGCATACTTTGCGCAAAAGCGTGATCCACTTAAGAACAAAGTGAGACTTGATTTTGTTAGAGATAGACGTCGGGTCAAGAGAGAATATGACGAGTTTAAAGTGAGGATAAATGCTTTGCCTGAATCCATAAGACGTAGATCGGATGCTTATAATGCTCAAGCAGAGATTCGGGCAAAGAGGAAACAGGTTGAACTTGGAGGGAATCTGTCTGACACTCTCAAGGTCCCAAAGGCAACTTGGATGGCAGATGGAAGCTATTGGCATGGGACGTGGTCCTCGGCTGAGGAAGGTCACTCAAGAGGAGATCATGAGGGCATTATACAGGTAACTGTTTATCACTTTCGTTGTGAATGTATGGCTATGATGCTTAAAAAATTGCTTACCTGTATTTTTTGAATTTTATGTTATGGTAATTGCAGATAATGTTAGTCCCAGCAAGTCCAGAACCACTATTTGGAAATGAAGCTGACGAGGACAACTTGATTGACACTAAAGATGTCGATATCAGACTGCCAATGCTGGTTTATGTTTCACGTGAAAAGCGGCCAGGGTTTGATCACAACAAGAAAGCTGGAGCGATGAATGCTTTAGTACGAGCTAGTGCGATAATGTCTAATGGAGCATTCATTCTGAACCTGGATTGTGACCACTACATCTATAATTCTCTTGCTGTAAGAGAAGGAATGTGCTTCATGCTAGATAGAGGTGGTGACAAGATTTGCTTTGTTCAGTTTCCACAAAGGTTCGAGGGCATTGATCCAAACGATCGATATGCAAACCACAATACAGTGTTCTTTGATGTCAACATGAGAGCCCTTGATGGGCTACAAGGTCCAATGTATGTTGGCACTGGCTGCATATTTAGGCGAATCGCTCTTTATGGTTTTAGTCCTCCAAGAGCCACAGAGCATTCTGGATGGTTTGGCAGATACAAGACAAAGAAACTTCTCAGAAAATCAAAGGAAGCAAAAAAACAAGAAAATGATGATGAAATGCTTTTGCCTGAGATGGGAAATCAGAGCGAAGATGATGCTCTAGCTAGGGCTTCACTTGCTAAACAATTTGGGAACTCGACTTCTCTTGTAGACTCTATAGCTGTTGCTGAATTTGGAGGCAGGTTACTTCATGCATTGATAGGCAAAGGTTCTTTGGGAAGGCCAGCAGGTTCCTTAGCAGTACAGCGCGAACCATTAGATGCTTCTGCCTTAGCAGAGGCGGTGAGCGTAATCACATGCTTCTACGAGGATAAAACTGAGTGGGGCAAGCGAGTCGGATGGATTTACGGTTCAGTGACTGAAGACGTCGTTACAGGTTACAGAATGCACAACAGAGGTTGGAGGTCAGTATATTGTGTCACCAAAAGAGACGCCTTCCGTGGGACTGCCCCAATAAACCTAACGGACAGGTTGAACCAAGTTCTTCGCTGGGCTACCGGTTCAGTCGAGATTTTCTTTTCTCGTAACAATGCTCTTCTTGCAAGTCCAAGAATGAAGTTTCTTCAACGGGTCGCGTATTTCAACGTTGGGATATATCCATTCACGTCAATTTTCCTACTTGTGTACTGCATCCTGCCTGCTCTTTCGCTCTTTTCAGGGAAATTCATTGTGCAATCGCTAGACGCGACGTTTCTTGTGCTTTTACTAGCTATTACACTCACTCTTTGCATGTTGGCTATTCTGGAAATCAAGTGGTCCGGGATTACTCTTCACGACTGGTGGCGTAATGAGCAGTTTTGGTTGATCGGTGGAACCAGTGCACATCCTGCTGCTGTTGTTCAAGGACTTCTCAAAGTCATTGCTGGTATGAATCAGTATTAACTTTTATTATACTTACAAAAGCTTCATCTTTCTACATGTGTATCATTACTAAAAAAACTATAACTGAGGTCTGAATCTATGATTGCAGGAATCGACATTTCATTCACGTTAACTTCGAAGTCTTCAGCTCCAGAAGATGGAGAGGACGAGTTTGCAGAGTTATACGAGTTCAGATGGACAACATTGATGATTCCACCAATTACAATCATCATGTTTAACATGATTGCTATTGGGGTGGCCATATCTAGGACGGTGTACAGTCCTTTCCCGCAATGGAGCAGGTTGCTTGGAGGTGTATTCTTTAGCTTTTGGGTGCTGTCTCACCTCTATCCGTTTGCCAAGGGACTGATGGGCAGGAAAGGGAAGATTCCGACAATCGTGTACTTGTGGTCCGGTCTGATCTGCATTGTGATTTCGCTGCTAACAGTTTACATTTACCCTCCTCTGGGTAGCAGCATGACATTTCAGATACTACCATGATGGAGAAAGTTATGGAAATAGCCAAGTTGTTTTGGAACTTCTGAAGTTGCTTTTGTTCTTTTTGTTTATTATCCTAGGAGTTTCATTTCATTGTTTGAGCATTGGGTTGATTTTAGGTGATGCTGTAAATCATTCATGCTCTTATTGAATGCAAATTTGTTGAATGAGTGTCTGTATATGAAAATTGGGAAACTGGTTGACACAAAGATGTGTAGTATTTCTGTATTTGTATTGATCAAGATTTGGCAATTTGTAAAAGTTAGTGTTGCAATTGTGACTCTCATTGGGTTGCATTTTGAGGCCAATTTGTAATGGGTTGAAATTAGTAGTTTCTACAATTTTGGGTTACACTCTCATTTTTAGTGGGTTGGATAACATATAGCGTTCAATCTCTTTGTGGGCTGGGGCCTGATGCTTTGGACAGACACGGTCTTCGAGTAACTCGATACATGTTCGTTTGGATTCCAGTAACTCATCCTATAATTATACTGGAGCAAGCACCGTTAATTTTGAATTCATAATGAACGAATTCACAAAAAGAATGTCGTACTTTATTAATTTTCACATTTTTTCAATACTACTAGTCTACTACACTAAATTCTTTGAAACTTTAACATGTTTTTAAGTTTTTACCAATATTCCATCTTATGCTGGTAATATTAGCAGTATAATGAGAACAAAGGTGTCAAGGTCAGGTTGATCTTTGGATGATTGCCAAACAGACAACTCAACTATAGTGTTGTAGCAGTTAGACAGACACATTATTAAAGTTGCCATTACAATACATACACACGTTTGTTTCTTAGTCACAATGAGCGAAGTCGAGCACATGAATGAAAATGGGAGCGAGAGCGAGAATTCGTCAAATTTAAAAATATTTAGAAGCGAGAGCGTATATAGAGCGGTTGTTGTAGTATATAACTAAATTTAAATTATAATTTTATACCTATTGTTATAAAGAAAAATTATTAGTTTTTTTTTTTACTTTAATTTTTTGTATTTTTTCATTGTTTTCGACTACTTATGCGATGCTAAATAAGAAATCTCAAGTTTATTATGTTCAAATTATTTCAATAATCACTTGTAAAAAGTAAGATCCGTAAAATTGACATTTTATTCCTAAAATTCTTCGACGATGAACTAAAAAAACTTAATTCGAGAACTAAAAAAGTATAAGTCGGAAATTAGTGAAGCTCCCAAGGTCGGAACATGAAAAAAGCTCTGGAGATAAAGACCAGAGGAGGGTACTTAACATTACTCCTAGTGGTAGGTCCTTTGATTTGTGTCAATCGGTTGTTCGATTCTTCTGTTCCACGTGTATTTTATTAGTTTTTATACTTTTCTCTTACAATTTTCTTCTCCTTATAGTATGACTAGAACGTGATAACACGCTACGCATGTTATTGTGTCAAAAAGTATATGAAGATAATTACTATCGTTATTTCTGATAATAAATTGTCTTATTTCGAGTTGATTTAGGGTTTGGATTAGTAAGAATTGATCTGTTTCAATTTAATTAAAGAAGATGGAAAAGAAATATTGGTTATCAATGTTGGTTTTTTCTATGATGAATTGATTTTGTTGGGGTTGATTCAGGATTTTGAAGACATAGAGTTTTTTAATGATGAATTGATAATGTTGTGGTTGATTTAGGGTTTGAAATTTAATTACATAAAACAAATTGAGTTTTTTTTATTAATGAATAGATTTTGTTGGAGTTGCGTTAGAGTTTAAAATTAGAATGAATAAGACATGTTGGTTTTTTATATTAAAGTCTAATTGACATGTATATTATAAATTAATTTAATTTAACTTAAATTAAATACTCAATTTCATCCCCTGTGAAGTGAACTTTTTCGTCTCCTTTTCCTAGATTTCTACTATTTTTCCACACATATATTTCATTTATTTATTTAGTTATTACATTTTGTTTCGCATTTCCTTACCTTCTTCCTCTATTCTTCTCTTTTCTTACCAGGGCCGGGCCTGACCCTATGCAGCCTGTTTAGCCGCATAGGGCCCCCGATTTTTGGGGGGGCCAGGCCAGGCCCAGCCCATGTATGGTATTTATTAAAGAAAATTAATTGCTATTTTGGAAAATTCAGAAATGCTTCAGCTTTCCAAATAAAAAAAAGTGATATTTCTATTCTGAATGTTGTGTTGCTTAGATAGTGTTTTTATGCTGTGTTGAAGCTCTATTTCTTCAACTTGTAAACTCTCTATATTATGAATGAAATTTATCATTCTTTCTCAAAAAAAAAAAAAAAATCAAAAAAACTTTAGCCTCTCAAACCAAACTGCCGAAGATGACTTAAATCTGATATTAAGTACTACGTTTACTAGTTTTATTCAATTCATTGATTCCAATCTTCTCCTCTAATTTTCTAATTGTCTTCTATTTTGATTTTCATATGCAATGTGTGGATTCAATAAAAGAATTAGAGAATTGAATTGGGGCTTTTCAAGATTGCAGTCTAGGTGCTGCCTTGCTTGAGGGATTCTTAGATTTTGCTAATTTCATTCTCTAGACTCCAATATATATTTAGAATATAAGTTTTCAATAATAAATGTTAAACTCTTTATTATTGATAGCTAAATTATTATTTCTTGCTATTCTTATTCATGCAGGGATTTTTTGGGCGTCTCTTTAAATATCACAAAATCAAAAGTCGAAACACTTTGCATTAATACCTGGTGAATTCTTAAAAACTCACACCTTTTATCGATCTTCTCTTTGTAATGTTTTTTATTCGAAAGATAATTTCAATATTGTATTTGAAATTTTCTCGTCATATACTTTTTATTATGTATAAAATTTATTTATTTTGTACTTGTTGTATTATTGTCCAGGGTTCATTTTTTAAATTTCACATGGAGCCTCAATATTCTTTCGCACAGCCCTGTTTCTTACCCATTTTATCTGGTTTTCATTGCATTTCTTTTCCTCTCTATATAGCTACCATCATTCATCATTGTACTATTCATAGAATACATTATTTATCTATTTTAGATTATAAGAGTACATACTACTCCCTGTATTTCAGAGAAAGTGTTACATTTTGATTTTGACCGGTCAACTTTCTTTGAGTTTGACCACAAATTACTTATAAACGATAATAGTATATAATTTAATAAAATCATATAATAAAAATTTAATTACTAAATTTTCATTATATAATTTTAATAATTTATTTATTAATATCGTTTAAGAGTAAATTGTAATTGACGTGAAACGATTAATGAGAATAGTAAAATAACACTTTTCTGAATTGAAAATATTATTTACACTTTGATGTAAACTCGTCTTCTTTTATTTTACGCCACTCTTTAAATTAGCCCACCAAAATAATTTGGCACTTGCACGTATATTGAATTGAATGATTAAGAGGAAAACAAACATGCAAAAGATTTCGGTAATGAATATATATTCGTTTCAATGTAGTGCGTGCATATGTAATTAGAGGTGCGCAACGGACGGATACGGATATATCCGATCCGTTTGACCGGATATAACTAAAATGTCTATCCGTTATCCAATCCATTCAGAGCGGATTGGATAACGGATAAATCCGCCGGATGACGGATAAATCCGCCGGATATCCGTTATCCGCCGAAATTTAATGGAAAAAAAAAAAATTTCAACATCAATTGGACAATAAAATGACGAATAAAATGATAGAAATAACAAACAACATAGGTCCGAATATTCAAAATACACAACAAAAGTTCGAAAACTAAACTACACGATTCGAATATCCATAATACATCCATCACTCAAATGTCCAAATTTAAATGCAAGTAGACAAATAGTAAATAAAACTCGAAGTCTCTAAGACGAACTCCACGTTTCCAAGACTAACTCCAGGACACTCACAGTAATCTGCAAAGTAAAATAAGATCATTAGGTGGAGGAAATGCAAAACATAGAAAAGAACACAACAGGAAAAAATACAACAGGAAAGAAGAAACAAAAAAATGAGAGAAAATGAGAAACAGTAATCTGCAGCACTACAGGTTTACAGCAGCAGGGCAGAAACAAAAAATGAGAAGAAAAAAAAAACGGATAAAATGGATATCCGGCGGATTTATCCGTTTTTCACGGATAGAAAAAAACTCTATCCGTTATCCGATCCGTTAGCTAATGGATCGGATCGATCCGATCCGTAAATGCGGATAAACGGACTGGATCTGCGGATACGGATGATATGAGCAGCCCTATATGTAACGCATCAAGTAGTAAATCACGTCGACGTGTTTTTTCCTTTACAAATTTGGTGATACTCCCTCCGTTTCACTAAAAGTGAAACAATTGTGTTTGACACAATTTTTAAGGAAAATGTATAGAATTATGTGATCCAAAAAAACATGCACAAAGTCTTTAGAGACGGTCTCTGAATAACTTATCTAGAGACGGCTTATGTTATCAATAAGACCACACATGCTATTAATCAAAATGTCTATGTTGTTAACGAAATAAGTCTCGTTGTAATATGAAAAAACATCAATGTTGAGAATATAGGTGTTTTGATTAATAATGAGTATGAGATATTAATTGAGTGGAAAAGTACATGTGGGCCCGAAAATATGTGGTTAGAAATGAGTTTTATTATAAAACTAATTTCCATAAAAGGAAATGTAACACTTTTAGTGAAACGCCTAAAATGGAAAATTGTAACACTTTTAGTAAAACGGAGGGAGTATTTAACAAATCAAATTTTGATACATATACTTTTTTTTTAAAGAAGTTAAAGTATTATTAATTCACCAACCAATGGAACACCAGGAGTGTACGGAATATCCACAATTACATAGACCCAAACTAAAGACATTCTCTAGACCCAAGAATAGCAAAACAAAATCACTCTAACCAGAACCACAAGCAACAACATAAAAGACTGGCATCTAGAACAACATACAAAAAACGCACGAGTTCTGACACCAGACAACGAACCCTTAGCAAAGTTCTGCAAAAACCTCAGCCGAGAATGAACACTTGGACACCCCGTCGTCTAGTATGTCTCACCACCGAAATGTCGAGCCGAGAGTGAGGGGTTGTAACCAAGTCCGAAGTGGTGAGATACCCCTCTCACGTAGGAAGAAAGAAAGAGAGGTGATTTACCACTAAGGCATCCAAGGTAGAGTCAAGGGAAGAGAAACAAGAGTACCTTGACCAACATCAAAACCAAATCCACATCCCGCCTCCATGATTTCTCCAAAACTATCCAACTCGTCTCCAATGTCAAAGTTGAAGTGACCAGAGTGTTCCCCCATTTGTGCCACACGACCAGCAACAGAAGGTCAAAATTCAATCTGCTCAACTCGAAAACCAGAACTAAGATTGGATCAATATCAATCTGGAACAATAACTTCTCCCGGACTCCCAATCTGCTAACACAGCACCTGACTGGATCTTATTCTTACTTTTCAGCCAGAACCATAAATTGATTTTTCTGGTTACAAAAATATCAGTTGGAGAGTGAAGCCTTTGAAGATAATGTCATTCCGAGCTTTCCAAATGAACCAGAGAGTACCGTGCCAAACCGATAACCAAGTATCCTTTCCTCTTGAAGGAGATGCACCAGAAAATTGTTGTAGCACATCGGCCATACTATCACCTTCCCCCATTCCAAAGCCCAGCCATCTTTCAATTTTATACCACACTAACTTTGCAACCTCACATTGTGAAAACATATGGACCAAAGATTCTTCTGATTTTGTATCACAAAGCCTACAAGATATGTCTGCCTCCGCATAAAGTACTCCTCTTTTCTTCAAATTTGGCAGAGTCGCAATTCTGTCACGCAACACTCGCCAAAACGAAAGCATTTAGTTTTTGGGGAGTCGACTTTAGCCACACAATCTTCGACCAGTTCATTTGCGCCGACTGATCTTCTTCTCTGCTGGACGCAATCTGCGGATATCCTTCCTTGGTGGAATACCTGTTCTCCGATGATTTAGTCCACAACCAAGTGTCTCCGACTTCTAGTGTAAAGCTTGACCTGTTCAGATAAATCAATAGTTCATCCACTAGTTTTTCCTCCCACATAAAGAGATTTCTCCTCCAGGACCACGACACGACTCTTTCCTCACTGATTACACAAACTCTATCTTTAACCGAACAGATTTTATTGGTTTCCAGACTATAAAGCCGCGGAAACAACACCTTAAGATTTATCCCTTCGATGACCCATGAATTCTCCCAGAAACTCGTAGAGCCCCTATCCCCAATTTTCCTTAACAGCCCATTCCAAAACCAATCACAGCTTCCTATATATTTGACAAGATCCCGCCACCAAGACGACCACTTTTTCCCCCACACCTTCCTCTCTCTTACCGACTCAAAAGATTTAGGAAAATCCCCATATTTAGACTCGACCACACTCACCCAACGAGACTTACGAGCACTCAACATCCTCCACACCCATTTTCCTAAGAGAGCTAAATTAAACCACTCGAGATTCTTGACACCAAGACCGCCATTACTTTTGAACCTACACACTACCTCCTATTTTACCTAAGCGATTTTCCTATTACCACCCAAAGAACCCCCACAAAAATGACTTTGGATCTTCTTGATACGATTAAGGGCATAAGAGGGAAGTTTGAAAAAAAAAAGATAGTAAATGGGAAGTGAAGTGAGCACCGCTTTAAGAAGCAGCAATCGACCTCCAAAAGATAGGAAGTTATCTTCCCACTTAGCCAAACGAGATTCCAATATCTGAATCACCTTGTTCTAAACTTGCTTGTCATTTGGCCTAGCACCAATAGGCAGTCCCAAGTAGAGAAAAGGGATCTTTCCCAATTCGCAATTAAGTGCTTTTTCCCAATTTTCACAAATCTCCATCTTCACACCGACTCCAATCAAACAACTTTTGTGGAAATTTATCTTGAGGCCCGAGAACAATTCAAAACACCTCAACACACTTATGTCCTCCCTTTTTGCTCCTCCAAAAATGATCGAGTCGTCGGCATATTGGAGATGTGATACGACAACACTCTCCCGCCCTACTTTCAAAGGCAAAAACTCACCACAAGCACAAGCCCTTTACTCAAGCCTTCTGCCACTATAAGATATAGGAAAGGTGATAACGTCACCTTGCCTAAGACCTCTACCCAACTTAAAGGAGCTCGTTGGGCACCCATTGATAAGAACCAAGGATTCGGCCGTACACACACACTCTTTGATCCACCGACACCATCTATCTCCAAAATTCAAGCCCTTCAACATCTCCACTAAAAACCTCCAACTCACCGAATTATATGCTTTCTCAAAGTCGATTTTAAACATGAACGCTTGCTTCTTTTCCTTTTTCGCCTCATCAACCACCTCATTCGCCACCACAACCCCATCAAGAATATTTCGATCCCCTAAAAAGGCAGATTGACTTCTAGAAATCACCTCGCCGATAACTTTTGCGAGCCAATTAGCAAGCACTTTGGCAACCATTTTATATATTCCTCCAATTAGAGAGACCGAGCGATACTCCTCTATTGCAATCGGACTCGCACACTTGGGAATAAGAGTGATAGAGGAGGAATTTGACCCCTTACCAATTTTCCATTTTCATGGAATTCTTCGAATTAGCCCACCAACTCCTATTTAATCAAATCCCAAAACGCCCGGAAGAAGGAGAAATTAAAGCCATCCGGACCCGGACTCTTGTCTAATCTGCAATCCCATACCGCTAGTCTGATTTCCTCCTCCGAAAATTTTGCCTGCTACTCGACGACGACAGTCTATTTCCCAAAAAATAAAGCAGATCATTGTATGCACCCAGCTTAGCCGAAAACTGATTTTCAACGTGTTTCTTCACTCCTTCTTTTACCTCAGAAGCCCCCTCAATCCATTTACCGTTGATTCTGACTCCTTTCATTCCTTTGGCTCGACCATTTCTTTCTACAGTTTTATGGAAATATTAGTTAGTATCTCCTTCCTTTACCCAACGGCTTTTTGCTTGTTGAAACCTGATTTGGTCCTTCATTTCCATTAAGTTAATAAGATCCGTCGATGCCTTCTTTCTTTCCTGCAGCTCGTTCTCATCCAACACTGCCTCCTGCATTCTTCTATCAAATTCACTCAATTCCTCCTCTTTTTTTTTTTTTTTTTTTTGATTCTCCTGGCGAGATTGCTAAATTCTCCCTCTGCCACGACTTGATTTTTTGTTTAACCAATTTCAGTTTCTCTTTGATTACAAAACCTTTCCAACCCTCGACATTAGCACTTCTCCACACTTCTTCCACCATTAATTTCTTTAAAACCCTTTTCCTTCAACAAATAATTCACAAAATTGAAAGGCTTATGGCCCTAATCCACCACCTCTTCCTTTAAAATGATCCGATGCTTTTCTTCTAAGACCGACTTGTGATAGATTTGGCCAATTCGAAACCCACTTGGCTGAAAGGAGAATTTTTTCTAGTCGACTACAGCTCTTTCCATTGTCCTTGTACCAGGTGAATTTCCTTCTCTCCAGCGGGAGATCGACTAGCTTTAGCTGATTAATGAGTTCGTTGAATTCTCTCATCTCCTTAATCCACTACGGCTTCCTCGCCTCTCTTCTTCACATCTGATTGTATTGAAATCGCCGCAGATGCACCATCGTTCCTCTTCCTTACCTCTCATCCTTAGAGCAAGAGCCACCCACATTTCCATTTTTTCTGCTGCTATACGAGAAGAGTATACATTCACAATATTCACGTACACTCCCTTCCAGTAACCTGAGACCCCAAGAAGACCCTTCCCCCCCATAAATCCTTCCTTACAAACACCTCACTGTCCCAGAAGCAAACCAATCCACAGAAGCTCTCGCAGATCCACTGTAGACCCATCCGCAATTTTTATCTCCCCACTTCATACTTACAAGACGCTCATTCGATTCACTGACTCCAGTTTGGTTTCATGTAAACACTGATACATTATTTTTATATAAATAAGTGGACAAATATTGTAGTTGTGCAATTGAGTACTTAATTTAAGTTAAATTGGACAGATTTGTAAAAATTGACTTTAATTACAAAAAATCAATATGTCTTATTCATTCTAATTCTAAACCCTAATGCAATCCCAACAAAATCAATTCATGTCTACTTCAATTAAATTCCAAACACTAAATCAACCCCAGCATAATAAATTCATCATTAAAAAAAACTCAATATGTCTTCTGCAATTAAATTCAAAGCTCTAATTCAACCCAACAAAATCAATTTAGCATAAAAACAACAACAAACGATAATCAATATTTATTCTCCATATTCATTAATTAAATTGAAACAAATCAATTCGCACTAACTAAAATCTTAATTTAACTTGAAAAAATACAATTCATTATCAGAAATAACAATAATACTTAGCTTCAAATACTTTTTATATTATTTGTAACTAAATGCCAGTATAACATGTATAACGTGTTCTCACGTTCTAGTATAGAATAATGTAACGTCTCAACATACAATGACGTACAACGACACTAATCATAATTGCCATCTAATCGGTTCTGAAATGATTTGTATTTATCATTTATGTAGTCAACTAGCTCCTTTAATTATACTCCATAGTTTCAGTGTCATAAGCACGGTCCAAAGTCCAAACCAAACCTAATTAACCGTTGAGTTGAGGATTAATTAAGGAAAACTAATCGCAACGATATGAGACGGTCGCATGAGCGACGGTCTCTAGATAACTTATCAACAGATAACCTATGTTTCGAAAATGATCAATGTTGTTAATCAAAATGTCTATATTGTTAACGAAATACATTTATTTTGTCATATAAAATCATCAATATTGATAACATAGACGTTTTGATTAATAATATCAATAATTTTGTTGATAACATATGTCCGTCTCTGAATAAATTATTTAGAGACTGTCTCTCAGGATACTTGCTCCAACGATATTATTCTTTTAATTCCTACGATCACTAACCTTTTTTTATTTGTTCTCTATATCGAAAAAAACAAGATCATATATTTGCAAATTCAGTAAATAGTACTACCGTGAAAATACACAAATACTTGAAAGGACACTAGTATTAGTGGTGATACAAGAGAGACCAACTAATATTTTTAAATATAAATATAAGAGTAAGTCTCATGGAGACGGTCTTTTGATAACTTATCTAAAGACAGATCTATATTTATAAGAAAATTATCGATGTTATTAATCAAAATCTTGGAATTAATTATTGCTACATGAATTATGAAGAATTCAAGATATTTCCTATATGAACATGATTCAGAAAAAAAAACTTCCCAAACAACAAACTGGAAATCATCTGGAAACGAGGAAGACGTATATATGTGGATAAATCATCTGACAGAACGCATTGGATAAAGGAATTATCAGAAGGCCATAGAGCAGTCAAGATGATGTGAGTTGAAGGTCAGAAAAATGTTGTTGAATTTTGCTGAAGATGTTAACAACAATTGTTGAAAACCTCAGTTAAAAAAAGAACTAAAAAGTTCTCTTGCTTTCTAAGTTTAGTTTTCATTCACTGATTTAACGTTGCAACCCAATATTTGAATGAAAATTACTTGTCAGCAAAGATTATCTCTTGTGATTTGACTGGTGCATTAAATTATGCACCCTATTTGGTTTGATTGAAGATCTTTGAGAAAGATTGTGGAAAGTTCATCTTCCAGCATGATAAGTAGATTATAATAGCCATGTGTTGCTGCATCAGAAGGGGGGGGGGGGGATTTGTTATATCATAGTTTAGTTTTTTTATGAGCAATTCACATGTATATAGAGTATCAGCAGGCTAGTAGTACTCTTAGTCCTTATGGTTTCGGAAAGACATCTGTAAAAGAGGAACCTAGCTGAGTGTTTAGTTTAGACAAACTTGTATAGGCGTTAGGTTTTCAACGATGACCTAGACGTTGCGACCCACACCAACAGGATGACTACAAGGAAAAGAGTTTGTCAAACTGCACAAGTTTTCTAGACAAAGGTCATAGAGTGCAGACGGCAGATGTTACTTAGCACGATGGATAGGTTAAGTGAAAACCTTGCGAGGAAGAGTAGGATAACTTAAAAGTCGAGCTGATAGATATCTTGCTAGTAATAGCAGATGTTTGCTTAGCTCTAAAAATCAATGAGTGAGCTATAGAGATAGGAGACAATGAGTTACAAGTGCAACAATATATTTGTCAAAATAAGCTCTATTGCGGAACTGGCAGAAGAAGACAAAATGAAATAGTGCTTCTCCTCTTTCGTCTAAACATACGCTCCAAATATGACATATGCACCAATATACATATTATTCAATGGAACTACTTTTCACTATAAAGGGGAGGACTTGGTTTTTGAGAAAAGGTAAGAGGAACAAGAACCCAGCCCTAAGGGAATTCACAAGCCTTGAGGAACTTGAAAAACCCAAACACTCAAAAAGAACTTGAGAACTAGAATAACACTTGAATCCAGAAGAACTTAGATTTCTTACGAAAATAGTCTCAAGTTCACCACACATCTTAACACCCTTATGACCTTGCAGGTTCTGAACATCTGTTGAGCAAAGAAGAAAGAACTCGAACTGTTATGACTTCATAGTTCTTTCTAGTTTAGTAGAAAACCTGCTCACTGGACTAAACTCTTAGAACATTGAAAGATAAGGACCAAAGATTTAAACACAACGAAAGCCTCAATATCTGGAATACGATTCTGAGCAAAGCCTTGATTTTGCGTTACAACACCCAGGAGATAAAGAAGAACAAAGGAAAATGGTGGGATAAGGATGCAGGGAGGACCTTACTAGTCTAGGAGATTAGTACAAGTCCCTTTGGACTTTTGGAGGTACTTACTAATCAGGAAGATTAGTTGAGAAGGCCCAGGCGAGGGAGGAAGTAGTAAGTCGGGGGAGATTGACAAAAAGCCCTTAAGGAGTTAAAGAATCTGCTACAGATAGAAAGTTGTGACTTTGGGTTAAATGGGTTTAGCTAAAGATATTTGTAACTGGATCTCAAAGTATCTTAATAAATTCAAGTCCTTGAAAGATAGGCGAAGTGGATTAGTTGAAAGATTAAGCCACCTTCAGATACCACTATAATCTATATATAAGTATATTTATATTTCTGCATTTTACTTTCATTATACTATATGTTTGCATTGCTTGTTAGATTCATTGTACACTGTTTGCTAACGCTCAACACGACACTCTGAAATTAAGTCTTCCGCTACTCTTAAAAATAACTACGAGTGTTTTAATTAAAGCCCTCCCCCCCCCCCCCCCAACCTTGTCGTAACATTTCACCAACATTTTGTAAATCACAAGATAATCAATAAAAAATCATTTTACATGCGAGTTGGAGCCAAATTCCCATAAATGACTCTGAAACCCAATCCTATGTTCTTGGTTACCACAATCGTCGTGGCTTGCGAGTTAGTTCCAGGAAAACCTGATCAGGAAGTAGTTAGTTGTATTACATGGCGATCCAATGTTAGCTTCCACGAGATACAAACAGGACAAAAGTTTCAATGCGCTAGTGCATTCATTATTGTCTAGGTTTTTATTTCAAAATTAGTTATCCAAACTGATTCACACGATTTGTTTTTTCCCTTCGTTATGCACGTGTCATGTTCCGACATGGAAGTACACGCCAGCGTCTAATATTTGGGGTTGATTATATGTTAAGCTCTGCAGGATGAGCAAATGTGTTTTGCTACTAGAACCCCAATAATGTCTTGTTGCTTGGCTTTGTTGATATATATCCCGGCCATTCGATGTTGGCCTGACGAAAGTAGGAAAAGGACTATTCAGACATGAACAAGTCGGTCTGGTTGCATATCATGTACTGAGATACTTACTCTTTAAGTCTCTAAGAGATAGTAGTAGATTTTAATATCGTTTGATGTATCCGTATTGCTGACTTGATTCATATCCATACAAGTATACAACGCAAAAGAACATAGGAAACCATTTTTGTTGCTAAAAATAGACGACCATATAAATTGTCTTATAAATTAATTAAACACACATTCATCACCAACAAAAACAGAGC
Source organism: Plantago major (assembly GCA_026545765.1). Lineage (NCBI taxonomy): Eukaryota > Viridiplantae > Streptophyta > Magnoliopsida > Lamiales > Plantaginaceae > Plantago > Plantago major. Next base: position 30,133,494 of record CM048843.1, read on the forward strand.
GTGATAAGAGTTAAAGGGATGACTCTCTCTCTCTCTGAGATCACAAGTCATCTGTTGAACACCAAAAGAATGAATCCCGTGTCCGTGTGCATTTTTGCATCATCTAATCAAATGATATCATCACCACCATGTATAGAGATTCATCATCTTCTTCTCTTTACACAATTACTCAAATTCCGTATTCAAATTTTTCTCATCAATGCTTCCAATAAAGCTAGTCACCTCGCACCGCTCATTTTATCCTCTTCTCCAACTAAACCAGATAACTACATTATCTCTAGTTAATGAATTAACGTGCACTCATCTTGACGTGCTTGATAAGGCAATCGAGTCGAGCTCGAGTCTCATCTGTCTAACGAACGAGCTAAGGTTTATTATTTTTGTCAACTAAAATTTTGTTACTTTATATTTATTTCTAACATATGTTGTTTTCAAGTTAAAACTCGAGGTGAAGCTTGCTACAACCTCAATTTTTAACTCGACTTCAAATTTTACTCATGATATTCGACTCTACTCCTTAAACAACACGCCACTATTATTACTAATTCAAACACACAAAACTATGTTCATAAATGGACACATGAGAACAACAACACTATACACCAGTAGAACATGTGCTCTCCACTCTCCATAACATGGCTGGCTAACTATTCCCATCCCATACCCTCCCCATAAATATTCCTTATTATTCCTTTTCTGGCATCATCATTATATTCCAATATTCCATCAACACAACATGGCCAAATGCAAAACCAAAAACTCACCATTACAATCACAATAAATGACACCCAGCTGAAGAACATACATTTGATAAACTGGACAAGATTCATTACTCTGTGCTATGCACCAAAACAAACAGCTGGTTTATTGCAAATATAAATATCAAAGGTGGAGGAAACAAAGTATACATCTCCCACCAACAACAAAGCACCAAACAAGAACATGTAACACATACCCCATAAAAGTGGCCTACCATTATATATGTTCCAATAAATCAAAGAAATGTTGTTTAAATCTGCTTCCATTTTTTCCATATTTCCATATACTGAACAACACCAAAAAATACTTGGGGTTGGTCTGAGTTGGTAGTCATACCCTGTCCTCCAAAGTCCAGCTGTTATTTATTGTGTTCAACCCAATGCCAAGAAGTGTTTTTTAATCAATTTTTTGCCAGAACTAAACTGTGGAACTCAATTAGTAGCAACAGTTTACAAGGTACATATGACACACAGGAAAAAGCTAAACTATACCCAACTTGCTCGTCAACATCGAGGCTTCTATCTTTATAGCCAATTTCACTCAACCCATCCAACTCATTTCAAGAATCTACCCAGTTGTACATCTTCTGGCATTTATGAATAATACATAAAACCAACAAAATAAAGAAAAAGCATAGCTTATGGTCCTGCATTCATGTCTTATGGCCACTCTGCTACCAATCTAGTAACCCTACAACTTACTTAGTACAATAGTACTACATGAAAATATCTAAAACAGATGAAATTGCCAAACAACAACAACAAACAACAAATAGTAGTAGTGTCATTCTTTTTTTTTTTTTTTTGCCTTTTATATTGAAGAGAGAAGATCAAGAAGAGCAATTCAATACAATACAAATGGATAATAACATGTAATGAGTTAATCATCATCATCTTCATCAAAATGAAATAATTAAAGTCTATGAGCAATTTTAATAATTAAACATAAAAATTATAAAAAAAAGAATTTACCGGTGTTACAAAGGAAAAAAAAAAAAAAAAAAACCTTTCACCATTCATCATCTTGTTCATCATCAAGAAGTAGAGCTTCCGTACAAATCATATGGAGCCCACAACTTATCTAACGGACACTCCTGCGGCGAACCAAGCCGAATCCAGGGCTTGCCGCTCCCGCTCCAGTGAAGCAAACTGACTGGACCTGGGTGCAGCTGCCTACAGGTCCCTCTCACATTATCTCCACCTAATCCATGCTGGTTCCACCTGTGCTCAATCGGCGCCACGTGTCCGGCAAACACCAGCAAAAACGGAGGTAATGACCCGAGCTCATAGATCCGGTTCACACTCGTCTTCTGTATCTCCATCCAACGTTCTATCCGGTGCGTGTACCCCAATCGCCGCCATTTCCCGAGATCCATCACCATCACACCTGTGTTGAAATAGCAAGGCTTCCTACCGGAGAACACGCCGGAGAATCTGTTGTCCGACCAGAAATGCTGCGTGAAGTACTTTGTGAAATTCGCGTGACAGTACTCCGATGCTCCGATTGTTTTGCCTGATAAACCGATGGTCCATAGCTTGGAAACATCGTCAATTAGGATCAGATCGGAATCGAGGTAGATGACGCGCGTGACGCACGTTTCGAGAAGATCAGCGAGGTAATTGCGAGCGTAATTCAATGGTTGTTCTAGGGCTTGACGGATGGAGGTGGAGATGAGGCTTCTGACTCTTTCCGGGTCGAAAAAGTAGAGTTTGAACTTCAATTCGGGGAAAGTGGACCGGACTAGGGTTTCGAGAGTGGTGGTGTCGGAGACGAGGAAATGGAAGAAGATGCTCTCAGGGCACTTTGAGTGTTGCAGAATCGAGTGTACAGCCGCCATTGATCCACGGAGGTAGTCCACGTCCAAAGTAATCGCTACGTGGACTAGCGACGGATCACAGACGTTCGATTTGCCCAATTTTGGGCGGCGACACTCGGCGGCATTACGAAATGCGGCGGCTCTTCGGAATGAGAATTTCCCCAAATTGGGGGAATTCTGGATGTGAGAAGAAGAAGAAGATCTAATTGCTTCAGCTGGTGGATTGGATTGTAAGGAGGGTGACATGAGAATAATGAGAATAGCAGCTAAGATGAAACCTTTGGCTATCCAGAGCATCTTGATTTTCTTCTTCTTGGACTGTTGCTGCTTTCTTTTTCTGGATTTGAAATCGAATTGGTACGACGAAGAAGTCGATGGGGTTACAGCTGAGAGGAGGAACGCTAGGGTTCCTCTTGGGTCCGCCAGACTGACTGAATTGCAAACAATGGTGTATTTGGTTTAATGGAAAATGGCTACAGAGATTTGAAATGTTGAGAGGGAAGGGAAGGGAAATGTTCTTTGCTTTTGTTGATCGGTTTGGTGTTTGGTTTATTTCTCTCTAATGGGTTTTTGCCGTGAGAACCAAGCGATGTTCTTGTTGGTGATGTTCCATATGAGAGAAGAAGAAGAAGAAGCTTGCAGAATGCTAACATGCGCTTTCTGCTAGACGTGGGTTGCACTCACTGAGAAAGAAGAAATAAAACAGAGAGACTAATAATCTCTCTCCCCCCCCCCTCTGTGGAGAAGGTGAAGTTTAGAGAGAGAGTTTCAGAAGTTGTTTTTGCTTTTTGTTTGTTGAGTTTCCCTTCCTTACTTTACTCCATTGAAAGAAATGCAGAAGAGGACAAAATAGTATTATAAATAATAATATGTGATGATGGTGATAATAAATAATGGCAAATATCATTGCTAGAGTAATAAATTATAATTATTAAAAACTCATTATTATTATAATAATAATTATTATATTGTGTTAAGAAGGCCAGTTGTCCTTGTCTACAAAATTGCATATATCCTCACTGTACACATGGGAATTTTGGGCTTTTGCTCATGTAAATCGTCGTCTACCCTCTGTTTTGTTTTTTTTAGCTTTCCTTTTTATATTTTATTTTACTAAATTCAGGATCTGAAAGTTACAAAATCTTGAACAAGAAAAATAAAGTTCAATAGAGAAGGAAATTACACTAATATTTTTAGTTGGGGATTTTCTTGTTACTTTTTTAAGAAAAAAGGAATGAATTGTGCTTATCATCACTTTGTTTATTTTCCCTCCAGAATGTTTGTTGGAGGTTTGGCCATTGCCATCACAAAAAATGTTTCCTTTGTAAATGTACGTAATTGGTATAGTAATTTTACGGTGACAATATACTATAATTGACGCGTGGAGAGAAATGATTTTAAAATGTCCACTTGCATATGAAGGTCGTATGATTAACGTCAACTCTATCTGATAGAAATTTTGGTATCACAAATAGATTTAATAGTAGTAGCATGTTTAGATTATTATTGTTCGCGGTCTTTTTTTTAAATTGTCATAAGTGTTTTTAACTAAATAAGTCTCAAAAAAGTCGAACGACTTAAGACGATCGAATCGCTATGAATTAAGAAGGATTAACCAAATCGCACTACGTAAGGAAGAACGGTCGAGAACGTGAAGGAAGATATACCGACCTTAAGAAGTATATCCGACCTATCACTATCCGACTTCTACAACAGGTTCGAGCCTGGACTAGTAGTGATTCATATCCCCTAAATCCCGGACCACGTGTAAGTTAAGGACATTAATCCAGGAATTAGGGGATTCGGTTCCCTGAACCATGTCTATAAATAGACCTCATTCATCCATTCTCAAGGTAAGATTTTTATTACGCTTTCAACTACTTTTCTCTGAAGAGCTCCGAAGCTTGACTTGAATCACTACCTGGTTTGTCCAAGGCAAACCAGCCTTAAAGGGGTCAAATTCTCACTTTTCTTAGCCTCACATGTACTTTTTGGAGGTAAGGCGCGCTATTCCGGCCTAAGACGATTTTTAACCTCAACATATTGGCGTCGTATGTGGAAACCGAGCAAAAACGTCATGCCTCCCAAGACAGCAAGAAGAATCATCAATCCCGGACCTCCTTCAATAACCGACCCACCATGTCAGACCGAGCTACAAACACGGGCTACTCGGGCTTCATCTGTAGCCGGTCCTTCTCAAATCGACGGACTCCTTTCTTCCGCTACTCCATCCGAGCAAGAACAAAATCTCGAGCCTCAAGGCGAAGAAGGAGACGGGAGAAGGAGACCCATTTCACTAACCCATCACACTGATAGGAACCCCGTTGATCGGACAGTCCAAGCTCCGACTTCCCAGGTTATACCGCAAGAATTCGACGGCATCATCGTGGCCATGGAGACTCGGATCGAGAACCGACTCAGAAGAACCATACCTATTCAAGAAGAACGTTCTGAATCTCGGACCGAGTCAGTTTCGCACAAAGTCGGACAACCTGCACGAAATCGAACGCGAAACACCAGAGCCACACGCCAACCTCCAACCGATTTGGGGGATGTTCTGAACGGACGAACTCGAACGACTCACCTTCCCCTTGAAGAAAACTTAGATAACAATCAAGATGACAGAGATCGACCGGGACCTAGTAACCGTGCCCCAAGTCCAAACCGAAATCCCAACCAACAAGAAAGAGAATGTCTTGACAATGAGGACATATATCAGGAAGAGGATCAAGTTCAATCCTTTACCATAGAAGAAATTGCATCCGACAAAGAGCTCTCGCTGTCGAGCAAGATCGACTGGAGAAAATGGTACGAGCCAGAGAGATTGTGTCCTTTGGGGAACCACTTGATCGAAATCCAAGCCCGTTAAGCCCCTCAACCCGAGCCGCCATTCTGCCAGAAAATAGAGTTGTCCCACTAACCTCGACAAATATGACGGAACCAATTGTCCAGTGGGGTATCAGGTTAGATATGAGTGTGCACTATCAGGCAATGGATTCAGTAAACACATCCATGCTCAGTCTTTTCCCGGAACGTTCTACGGAAAGGCAATGGATTGGTGGCTAGAGTTGAAACCAGGATCGATTACCAGTTATCAATAGCTGACAGACGCTTTCGTCCGAAATTTTGAGAATTATCGGACCAATAAGAAACCCATTGCCTACATGGCAACACTGTACAAAGAAACAACGAGACTTTGAAGAGTTCATAACTAGATTCTATGATGCATTGCTATTAGTAGTAGGACATTCCTTGAAAGAAAATGTGGGATACCTGTACTCGAACACCAAACACGAGGGCCTACGGGCATTAATCTCTGAAGGGAGAGTAAAGAATGAACGAATGTTGGATGATGCTGTGGAAGGCTTCATGGCGGGAGAAGAATACATGAAACATTATCCCACCCGCACTGAAGAAAAGAAGGAAAGGAACGAGAAGAATGAGACAAGGACTCAACAGAATCCTCGAAATGAGAGAAGAAATAATGATACCCATAGAGGACTGGAAACTCGGAGAAGAATCCCCCCGAGAAGATATGCCAACTATTCAATTCTAAGTTCCTCAAGAACTGAGATCCTAGCAGCAATTGAAGACAAAGGCTATGGGCTCCAATGGCCCAAGAAGTTCAAAGAGAACCGACAGTCAAGAGTCTCGAACTAATACTCACTACAAAAAAAATCAGGTTTAGGGACGGATTTATCCGTCCCTAAACCCTTGCCGATTCGTCCCTAATCCGTTAGGGACGGATTAGGGACGGATAGGACGCCTCCCCTTAAACGGGCGTCTCTAACCGTTTAGGGACGGATATATTATCCGTCCCTAACCAGGGACGGATTTTATCCGTCCCTAATGGTCAAACACCATTAGAGACGGATAATATCCGTCTCTAATGGCTGTGACCATTAGGGACGGATTTATCTGTCCCTAACCTTAGGGACGGATAAATCCGTCCCTAATCCGTCTCTAAGGTTAGGATGGATAAATCCGTCCCTAATCAACGGGATGGTTTAGGGACGGATAATATCCGTCCCTAAACTGTTTTTTTAATTTTTTTTTATTTTTTATGTTTTTTACATTTCACCTGTTTTACAATGTAGTCGTAGATAATATACCCGAAAGTGATAAAATTTCATTAATTAAAATAGAGATTCGATAAAATATCCGAACAAAAGACTAAATATCCGATTAAGTTGAATAGTGTGAAAAGTATGTATCTAGAACAACGTAAGTACATGAGAATCTAAGAACCGGGAGGAGGCGGTGGTTGTTGGTTCGCAGCGAACATCTGTTGTGCCATCTCATCCATCCGACGAGTGATATGAGCTTGCTGCTCTAGAAGTTGATCGATCGTTTGCTTGAGAGGATTCATCAGCTCATTCACCTGCTCTTGAGTGTAGAAATTTTCACGTGATGAGGATGCCTGCTGCGACACGGAGAAGCTACCACCGGGTGTCAATGAAGGGCCTAAACTGCCGAGCCCATACACTCGACCCTTAGCGTCCATCGGATTAACTTGGAAGAATATTTGGTCCTGCTCTCGAATTGTGAGTTCATGACCATCGATCATCCTCTCCTCCATAATTCGCTCCACCTCAGTCTGCAATAGTGTAGTGCATACGAAATGAGATACAGTTTTAGGAAGATACGCTCGAGCCAAAATATACACAAATACAAATGTGAACCTTAACAAAGAAACATACCCCAATTTGCTCGGCCCTAGGATCAGTCCACATGCCATTCTTCATTTTTGCCTTCTTAAAGTGGTGAAGAGCAGTAGTGGGCTCCCCGACATGGAGCTGAAGAACATGCAAACAAGTAGAAAGTTGTTAGAAATGAAAGCAAAAAACATAAGTACAAATCATATTGCAAGTCAGAAATAACATATATACTAACCGACATTTGGCGGTCTGTAACAACAGCCCGTGACCCATAATGATGCCTGGAGGTGCCTGTACCATCTCGCGCCTCAGTCAACCGGTTCGCTCTGTTCTTCGCCGCCATGTCCATGACAAGTGGATCTCTCCAGTAAACCTGCCAAAGTGCCCACTCTTCATCCCCCATCCACTGCGGCTTTACCCCAGATGCTTTCATGTTGCAAACCATCCTCTTATAATACTCTGACCCAACAGTCTCGAAAACAGGCCACAGTTGGGGAATGAGGGCATTGGGAATGAAGTAGAGTTTCTACAACATTTCCATAAGTAGCAAGCCCAAATAGATTAATGAAAGCTGGAATTTAAAGTAAACACAAGTACAGTGGCTAACATACCACGAAATCAGCACAACAAGTTCAGACTCAAATTGTCCTAAAATTTACTAACACAACGGTGACTAACATATCACCCAAGTACAGTGGCTAATATACCACTCAATCAGCACAACAAGTCAAAGAACATGGATAAAGCTTTGTAACATTTAAGCTTACCCGCATCTCATCAAAATAATGATGCTTCATCCTGTCCGGGAGCGTAGATCACTTCTCCCCTCTTTCACCCGGCTTCTCCCTCCGAAGTCTTATAATCTTACCAAGATTTTCGGAGGCACCCGGTGGCCAAAGCCTGTTACAAATGAGATAGACATGAAACAAACATTATTAGTATATTCACCCGACATTTAGTAATTATCTGAAGTTATGTTCTACAAATGCATAATACTTACTTCTTCACGTTCGGGAACAAAACCGCTTCCCATTCCAACTAGCACCGGTGTCGAGCGGTGTAGGGACACCGTCGGAGGATAAGTCAAGAACATTGATGACGTCCCCACGCCGAGCCAATTGGAGTCTCAGAACATGTATGTGAACTCCTCCAATGTCATAGCCTGAAGGGCTACCCGCATCAGGACCACCACTAGTAGCACTAATGGCCGGTGGACAGTATGTGGACCTCCTTTGCCTCGGCATCTGCAAATTCATACAACAAGTGTTAGTAAGAAAGACGAGATGAATTGACATGTAAAACATATATAATAGACACTTAATAAAGCATATATAACAAGTTGTAGTAAGAAAGATAAGTTGAATTGGCATGCATGTAAAACATATACATTTAACACGTCAAGAAGACTAAAAAGTCGAGACGGATTATGGAGGAGAGGATGATCGATGGTCATGAACTCACAATTCGAGAGCAGGACCAAATATTCTTCCAAGTTAATCCAATGGACGCTAAGGGACGCTAAGGGAGCAGGACCAAATATTCTTCATTGACACCCGGTGGTAGCTTCTCCGTGTCGCAGCAGGCATCCTCATCACGTGAAAATTTCTACACTCAAGAGCAGGTGAATGAGCTGATGAATCCTCTCAAGCAAACGATCGATCAACTTCTAGAGCAGCAAGCTCATATCACTCGGAACGGTTCCTTCATGCACTCACCGGGGGGCAGGTGCTCGACTACCGTTCTAGGAGGCAAAAATTGTCTATTCCTACATTTGTTCACATTGCAAGGGCACTTCATCATCCCCGACTCAAACAATTAGTATGTGTAAGTGCAAAAGCAATGAAGGATTCAACCCCTTCCACAAAACTAGATTCAATTATGCCATTAACAGTGCGACGGTACATCCATGAACGATCGGGATTCATAATTCAACAATTAACCTGCGTCTCAATTTATTAGATTTATAACATGTATAACATTACGTATTTAGTTTCATTACAATTACAATTACATTTTTAATTATGATACGGTAACAATTGGTAATGAATTACATGCATTTTACGATTACAATTCAATTTTATAGTAGTTAAACTTCCATATATCTATTAACATTACAAATTGTAGATGAAAATATTATTGATTGTTTTTATGTTAATACTCCAAAATTATATTAAAATCACCAAAATCACCAAATTGTCTCCAAACACACAATTAAATCTTCATAATCCTAGTACGTATACGAAAATAGCTAAGTAAATACCCTACACACTTACAATCATAGTAACATCATACTAGCAATCCAATTTCACAATAAATATATCAATTGCACATCTCAAAGCTAACCCAATACGTAATATAAGCTAAATTATCTACTACATACTTCCTATAAACATACAATTGATCAAACTAGTCGAAATTCATAAAATTCCCAAAATTTTAAAAGTAAGGGTTTTAGCCAAAATACCTTCAATTTCGGGAAAAATAGCGGATGAAAGTTGAAATTGATGCACAATCCAAGCTCATTGTCCGACGAGCTTCGAAATGAGACCAAGATTGGCCGGAATCGTCGAGATTTGGCCGGAAAATGCTTGGGACGAATTGGGAGAAAGGAAGGAAGAAGGAATGAAATGGAAATAGAAATGATTCTGCTTCCCGTGTTCTGTTTAGAACACTGAGCTTTAGGGACGGATTTTTTATCCGTCCCTAAGCCGTCTCTACCATTAGGGGCGGATATCTATCCGTCCCTAAAAAATGTTTTTTTTTTTTTTTTCACGGGTCAACAGTTTTAGAGACGGATAAAAAATCCGTCCCTAAAACAGGGACGGATTAGGGACGGATTATATAATCCGTCCCTAATTAAAGACGGATTAGGGACGGATTATATAATCCGTCCCTACTTAAGGACGGATTAGGGATGGCTTAGGGACGGATAGGCCTATCCGTCCCTAAAAGTGCCGATTCGTCCCTAAATTAGGGACGGATAATATCCGTCCCTAATTTCCGTCCCTAAAACCGAACTTTCTTGTAGTGACTGTCGTTTTCATAAACAACCTGGGCATCAAACCAAAGACTGCGTAGATCTCAAGAATGAGATAGAAAGATTGATCGAGTTAGGATATCTGAAGAATTACATCCTCCGTCGAGACGAATATCAACAGTAGACAAGGGGGACACGTCCCAGGCCATGTTCCCGAGAGCGAACTCCCAATGAACGACCCGAAAAGAATGCCAGAATTCACACAACTCGAGATGATAATGAGCAAGGTTATCACGAAGATTACGAGAATGCACCTCTAAAGGGGGTAATCTGCTCTATCACAAGAGGACCTGCAGGGGGTAACAGTCGCAAAGCTCGAGAGTTGATGGCTAAAAGCATCAAAAGATCAGATGATACCATGGTCAACTCCATGGCTAAAAGCATCAAAAGATCATATGATAACGAAGTCATCATTGCCCTTCGACATCCAGTAGCCTGCAGAAAAAGAGTCAACATATATGGTTAACAAAACCGACCTACAAATAACTCACGAAAAAGAAGCAAAACGAAATCTCACCGAGGGACTTGATATTTGTTTATGTAGGCTCGGGTGTTATACCCGCAAAAAAGGGTATGGGTTGGTTAACTAAAATAAAAGGAAAATATAGACACTCTATTCCTAAATTAGCAAAATTGGCCAGCCACGTCGGTCTACTACTCTTCTTCCCGAGCTTCACCGACCGAGGCTCAGCCCATTTGGAAAATTTTAGAGGCGCATCAGTGGGACCTCGAATGTTTCTAAAATAAAAGTACTTCGTCCACCAATCCAAACCTTGGGACGAAATCTGGACGAAGTCATATTGTGCAAAAAAACACCGATGTATGATGAATATACGATGGCGAATCTGATTAATGATACTATTCCGTTCATCACTTTAAATGAGGAAGAAGTTAGAAAATTCAGTTGTGCGTGGAACATGGCTTTAATCATTCAAACAGTGGGTATGACAAGAGTAATCAATCAAATTGATAAACATCTTAAGGGAATCTGGAAAGCGAAAGGATCACTGCAATTTACTCCTATGGGCAAAGGTTTTTATGTGCTTATACTTTCATCAGAGGAAGATTATTTTAAAGCACTGGATGGAGGTCCTTGGTTTTTAATTTGATTTCTACCTTGCTGTTCAGGAATGGAAACCGGGATTTGATCTCTCAAATGGTTGTCTTGATAATATGGTTCTTTGGGTTCAGTTACTAGAGCTGCCAATTGAGTTATATCATCCTTCTGCTCTTTACAAGATAGGTAGTTTGTTGGGAAGACCAATCAAAATGGATTGTAATACTGCTACTGGTATGAGAGGAAGATATGCAAGAGTTTGTTTGGATATTGATGCTAATAGTCCTCTGATACCACAAATTCAGATTGGTAATCGGTTACAACCTGTAGTTTATGAACTTAAAGGAGCCTTCTGTTATAAATGGGCAAAGTGGGTCATATTGAAGCGGGTTGTCCTACTTTGAAGCCACAACAAGTTGTTATCCCAACACAGAACTTAATCAATGAAAATAAATACATGTCACCTACTCATTCTCCTTGGAAAACAGTAATAAAGAAACCATTCATGAGAAGGAAATTTGGTCCAAATAGGATTGTTCTACCTAATCCAAAACATTTGAATCCTTCTGGGTCTATCAAGGTGACTAATCAACATCCGGTTCCGGAACCGCCAAAGTTGTCGATCAATACAGCAGCTCTGATAAATAAATTCACTGTTTTAGCAGAAGCAGGGGAAGAAAATTCCGGAAAAACTTCGGGGAATAAATCGAAAGTGGGCCAAAGGAGCAAATGGGTTTATAAGCCCAAGAATAATAATACTACTGAGCAAGTGGGATCACAGGCCCAAGATAAGGATAAAAGGCCTTTAAATCTGGCCCAGGAGAATAATATATCCGATTATGAGGAATTAAATATTCAAGCATATCAAGAACATGAGACAAATCTACTATCTTCCATGAATAATTTGGAACAGTTGAGAAATGAGAATTTGTCTCCAATGATTTCTAATGAATTAAATACTGATAATGGGGGAAAAAATCCTTTGCCACTTTCGTGTACTTCAGAGTATGTGGCAGAAGAAGAAGTTACTCGTGAAAAATTGGCCAATACTAATAATCATAATACTCTTATCACAGAGGAGCACAATTTCCAAGCCAATGCAGAGACAATGGGTAATGATGAGTGGAACAAAGCCCTAGTTGTATACAACCCTAATATAATTCCAGATAAGTCTATGCACTTATCCACAGAAGCTCAAACGTCAGTTCATTTACTTTCCAAAAAACACAGTGAAGAAAACTTACAGTGTGTTAACAATGGCGCCAGGAAGACCAATGTCACCGAATGCTCGTCGTCTGGAATGGAAGTCGATCACCAACTTTCCAACACAGACAGAAGTCCAACTGGCGATTTCCCAGGCTCAGTCGGCATCAACAGTATCGGGGTTGAGGGCGGAGGCATTTGTTCCGACGACAAACATGTCAACATCAATGGTGAACAACAATGGGCATCAAGTCACTGTGGATGGGGGTTTTTTCAGGTGGGTTTGATGCCGGTGCCGATCAATGGCAATGGGATGCACATGCATGAAATATTTGCTTCGCCAACGAAAGTTTCATGAGGAAGACCTTTTTACAGAGAAAGAAGGATTCTTCCAAGGCCACCTCGTCCATAACCATTCCAGGTAAGGTCACAAGCTCTGAATCAGGGTCTTGGAAGAGCGTGGCTCGTCGAGTTCTACCAAAATCCTTTTCGAACTCGAAATCGAGGTCGCAACACTTGGGTGCCTCAAAAACTTCTGAGAGGTCACAGGCCAAGGTTAGGAAGGCTGGAGTTTGGAGAAGAAAGTCAAGGCTCAAGGGGAAATGGTCTGGCACTGGGTGACAAGTTTCCAATTTCCGCCACAGCAAGTGATGGCACAGGGGCCTCAACAGGTGGTGCAGCAACAGAACAATCAGGTGGCAGAAATGATTCCAAATCCATCAATTGTTCAGGCGAACAGCAGAATGGAGAGAGTGGACGAGAATTCTTATCGAATTCCTCCATACCACAGGGTCCCTTTGTTGTTCCAAGCTCCGAAGGAATCGAGTGTGGTGACAATCCATTACACTTGCGAGGAGCAGGTGTTCCCAACTTTCAACGAGTTCAAACATGTCATGTTCCTGGTACCTCGGGAAAACAGAGTCTTTCCAGATGTTCTAGTAACTTTGGTAGAAAGTGGAATTGCAGATTTACCCCAGGCTCGAATTCCGGGGGAGTTTTTTTTTTTTTTTTTTTTTTGGTATCCAAGGATTGATGCTAATTCCATGAAGTTCTTAGTTTGGCATGCTAGAGGAGCTGGACGATAGGAGTTCCGTACTGCTTTGGATGCTCTAATCAGGGAACATAAGCTAGTGATGATAATTGTAATGGATACAAGGGTTTCTTATGACAGATCAGTGGAGTTTACTAGACAGCTTCCTTACTCTAATTCGGCTATATTTTCGCCTCCTCTTGATGCACCTCGTAGAGGTGGGTTCTGGATCTTATATAATGCTGAGGATGTGGATATAAGGGAGCATCAAATTGGGGAAAGGATTTATCATGTTCGAATGGTTCACCCTTCTCAACCTTTTCCTGTGCATGTGACGAATGTGTATCAATATCATGCTCCTGCCGATCAGCCTCAGGTATGGAATCAGCTTATCAATTTAAGTAGAAATATTGGACATTAGCTTACTATGGGAGATTTTAATGTTATTCTTAACCCTTCTGAAAAATTTGGGGGGGGGGGGGGGGGGGGGATAGTGCAAATTGGAAACGTATTGTTGTTCTTGTCTTTCTTTATGTGGGCTACAAGATTTAGTGTTTTGTGGTGCTCTTTACTTGGTCTAATAGATGTTTTGCTGGCAATTATATTTGTGGAAGGATCGATCATGCTTGTGGTAATTTAGAGTGGCTTAGGATTTTCCCTAATACTTTAGTAAGACACCTTAGTGCTTCCACTTTGGACCATAAGCCTCTCTTAATTGATACCCGTTCAAATGTTAAACTGCCTCCTAAACCTTTCCGTTTTGAAAATATGTGGTGCTCTAATCATATTTTCAAGGAAAAACTTGGCCAATTTTGAAAAACTCAAGAACATATTGACAATCTGCGTATTATCAATGAGAGAATAGCTAAAGAAATGCAAAAATGGCCTTTAGCAGATTTAAGTTCGATTAATCAAAATATTAAAAAGGACAAATCAGTGTTATATTGAAAAGAAAATTCATTTGAATCCCTCTTATTTTAGGCCTATTGAGATTCATCTTCGTAATGAAATTAATCTTTTATTAGAACAACGTCGTTGTTTTTGGGCACAATGTGCAAGGAGGAAAAAATTAAGCCAAGCTGACGCAAACAAAAATATTTCCATGCTTTGGCCTCTTCCTAACAAAGAAGGAATTTAGTACATGGTATCAAAAATACAATAATGAGTGGATAACTGATCCTTACTTGATTTGTTAGGAGTTAAAAATTTCCACTCTCAAAGTCAATCTCAAGTAGTGGATTTAAAAGCTTTTGAACATTTAAAAACACCTTGTCTTACTGATGAAGACAATTTTTTGTTACTAAGACAAGTAGAAGACAAGGATATTTGGGAGGCTGTTATGTCTATACGAATGGACAAAGCTCCAGGCCCAACGGACTAAACGCTTATTTTTATCAAAAAACTGGGACATTATTGGGCCTAAGATATGTGCTTTGGTTAAAGATTTTTTCAAAAGTGGGTTGTTGGAAACTTCTAGTCAATAAGACTGAAATTGTTTTAATACCGAAAATTGAAAACCCCACTTCTCCTGTTAATTTTAGACCAATCAGTCTTTGTAATGTTAGCTAAAAAATAATTTGTAAAATTTTGGTCAATAGAATCAGGCCTATTCTGGCTAAACTGGTGTCACCGTTTCAGAACGCATTTGTGCCTGGTAGACAAATTACTTACAACATTGTTTTAGCACATGAACTTTTGCATATAATGAATAAGAAAAAGAAATCTAGAAATCATTTTTTAGCGTTAAAATTAGATATTGCAAAAGCTTATGACCGTCTTGAATGGTCTTTTCTTTTCATGGCTCTTCAGAAATTCAACTTTCATCCTAGAATAATACATCTTATCAAACAATGTGTCACTACAATTTCCTTTCATGTAAAAGTTAATAGAGTTGTGTCAGATACCTGGTTGCCAACTCGTGAGATTAGACAGGGAGATCCTCTTTAATTTCTCCCTATCTTTTTATTTTATGCCAGGAATTATTTGTGCATAAGCTTTGGGAGTATGTTGATAATAAGTTGATTACTCCCTTAAAATCTAGTAGAGGTGGTTTACAAATACCAATCCTTTGCTTTGCTGACGATTGTTTAGTTTTTTGTAAAGCAAACAAAACTTCTATAAAAACACTTTTCAATTGTCTTCTTGTCTATGGCAAAGCTTCGGTCAACAAGTTTGCTGGGAAAAATCTAGAGTTCTATTCTCCCCAAATACTCCCCCTTCTTTTAAACATTTTACTATGAATTTCCTGGGGGTTGTTTATAACAAGCGTCAAGACAAATACTTGGGAATTCCTTTTCTTTTTGGAAAAAAGAAAATAGACTTATTTCATAATTTAGTAGATAAAGTTCAGGCAAAAATTAACATTTGGTATAACAGGTTTTTGTCTTATGCTGGAAGGAAAACTTTGATTCAATCTGTCACTAATTCTATTCCTAGTTATACCATGGCTTTCTCAAAAATTCCTGATTGCACTTTGCAGAAAATTGACACTTTAAACTCAAATTTTTTGTGGTTAGGTTCTAAACAGAAAAAAAAAGGAAGACATAAGTTGAAATGGAATTTGGTTTGTATGCCTCAATCTTTAGGGGGTTTAGGTTTAAGAAATCTCAGGACACTCAATCAAGTTTTTCTTCTAAAGTTCATGTGGAGAATTTTAAAATTTCCTTCTTCTCTTTGCTCTACTGTGCTTAAACTCAAATATTTTCCAAATACTTTTGTTTTGAATGCACAATCGTTATCAACAACAAGTTGGATTTGGAAAAATATTAGTGCTTTTTTACCAAGTTTTAAAGAACTGTTGAGCTGGGATATGGGAAATGGCCTTGATATTGACTTCTGGCATGATAATTGGGCTTCAGACTATCCTTTAGCTGACTATGTCAGTACTTTTCAACCTTCTGGTCTCTCTGTCAATTGCTTCATCAAAAACAAATGCTGGGATTTAGATAGTTTAAAAGCTGACCTCCCTTTTGAGCTAGTCCAGATCATTAAAGGTAAACCAATTTCTTTATTTGACAGACAAGATAAGAGGTCTTGGACTCATGATCTTTCAGCTGATTTCACTGTAAAATCTGCCTACTTTCAACTTATGCTTCGAAACATTCCAATGATTTTCCTAGCTTAACCTTGGAATAGATTATGGAAGCTTAAGGTTTATCCCAAAATAAAAAAATTTCTTTGGCTAGGCATTTGGGATAGAATTCCAACTGCTGATAAGCTTTTCAAGTTAAACTTAATCCCATCTGCTTCTTGCATGTTTTGTAACAGGGAGACTGAATCTATTAGTCATCTCATGTTTTCTTGCTCCTTCTTTGCTTTTATTCGAAGAATTTTTTTACCAAAGGGCTGGCGAGAGGGTGATGGTTCTTTTATTGATCTAGTTTTCAGACTTCCTCTCAATCATGTGTCTCAGATTAATTTTGATGTTACTCTTTGGGTTATCTGGTTGGTTCGGAATAATTTCATCTTTAGGAAATCGCCCGTGTCTATCCCTATGGCTCTTCATCTAATCTCACAAACCTTAAAGGAGATGAATTCAATTTTTCCAACCAGAAGTTCTATACTGTCTACTGTAGCTTGTAAATGGAAACATCCTCCTCCTTCGTTTATTGCTTTAAATGTAGATGGCTCAGCTCTTGGTAACTCTAAACAAGCTGGTTTTGGAGCTTTACTTCGTAGCTCAGAGGGAGATTTCATTGCAGCTACAGTTGGTAATATTGGAAGGGATTCAAATAATGTAGCTGAGCTAATGGCTATAAGAGCTGGTCTTAGACTAACTTACACTATGAATTTCCAGAAGATCATTATATATTCTGATTCGCAACTTGCTCTTTTTGTCTTGAACAGGATCAGGGCGCAACACGTGGATCAGAGGCATCAAGGGCAACATCTTCTGCTGCTTGAAGACATCAACAATCTGTGTGCTAGATTCCAAGTTGTTAAAACAGAGTTCATCTATAGAGAATCGAATCAAGCAGCAGACAAGCTAGCAAAGTTTGGTAGTCTTTTAGATAGTTCTAAGTTCAAGTGTTGTAACTTTAGTACTTTGCATTCTGTTTGTGGTTGTAAGTATGTAGTGCAACGGGATGATTCGGTGGTGTGGTTCAAGACCCCTTCGTGGTTAACAGATATTTTGGATTTTGACAAGGTAGGAACCACACCACGTCTAGTTTCTCATTTCCGTGTCTGTAATATGTAAGACCTTATCCTAGTAATGTATTTCAGTTTCAAAAAAAAAAAAAAAAAAAAAATCACTCAATTGGATCTCAAAACTCTGGAAGTGACAAACAAATCATGGTCTTCTCTTTTACGGATTGAATTTAATGATCATCTGATAATATCTATCGCTTTCTTAATCTCTTGTTGTAGTGATTTATCTTATTGTTATGCTTATGTTTTGGTTAATGATAATGTCAGAGCATAAAAAAATCATAATATAAGATCAAAATTTCTTTTATAGAATTAATATGTATCACAAAAGTGTCATTAGGACTTCTGCTATGGTATTATTACCAGCTGTTATATTTTTCTATGATCAAGTTTTGTTTGGAGTAATTGCGTTATATGTTACCTAATGAAAATATATGTTAGTTTTTTGAGAAATTGTAACATGATGGTATATGTTATTCTCAATTGTTAAGTAAATTAACTTATCACAATATATATTTCAAATGATAGTAGCGGTAACAAGAGGATGAGGAGGTAGTGGTAGTAGTAATAGTAGTATGCTATGTTTGATAAAACTAACTGATAAGATCAATGAAAATGGATAAGGTGGTTAGTGTTGAGAAGTAATTGTGAATCTTATTATGTGTATTCAATTGATTGTACATGGGGGATATATACAAGTATGGAAAACTTCTAGAGCTTATCTAGAAGAGTATTCTGATCATATTATATTCATTTAGTTAGAAGTCTAACTAGATACAAACTCGTGTACATTTATCTCTAACATTAACCTTAAATGAACATGAGTTGATGATCGTTGATACTTTATACTTGATACGCTGTGGGAATACTGCTTCATTAAAAACCTTGTTAAAAAAAATCCAGTTGGATAAAAACGTAGTCAAGGGAAAAGGAGTGCAGTGTGTATCGAACTCCTCTGATCAATCCATCATTGTACTTCTTCGAACTGCAATTCCAATCTTCCAAACCAACTTCTCAAATGATGATTTTTGATGTATTTTGGTTGACCAAATCTTCAAATGTGTTGTACTTGGATAGAATATTCTTCTCATAGATGATGGCGGAGAAGAACTTTTGTAATATACATCTCTTCTTCATGTGGAAGAACTTTCAAACACTTGAAACATCATATAGTTTCAATGTTACATAAAAATCAATCAATTATATTGTAAAGATGGTCACAAGCCCATAACTCTTATCTTTACCAAACAGTTTCACAATCATGAAGATATATATGCGCTTAGAACGTTGCCTCGTTAAAAACATCGACAGGAAAAACCCAATGTGATATAAACCTAGAAAGTGAAAAAGAGTGCAACAATTTCTCATGTGATGTGCAAACGTACTCATTGCTCTTAATCATCATCTTGATCACTTAATTACACTCTATGATGTTTTATATCACATATTCATTTCAGGGAATATGGTAGATTTTTTAAAATATTCTAGATACTACTATATAGTAAGAATGAAGACTCACTACAAAAAAAATCGGGGTTTAGAGACGGATTTATCCGTCTCCAAACCCCCACCGATCCGTCGCTAATCCGTTAGGGACGGATATAGTGACGGATAGAGACGTCCGGCCTTAAAACGGGAGTCTCTAACCAAATAGGGACGGATATTTTATCCGTCCCTAAATAGAATTATATCCGTCCCTAAATTTCCCCGGGCTAATCCGCCCTAATTCGAGGTTTTAGCGACGGATATTTATCCGTCGCTAAAACTGCATTTTTTTATTTTTTTAATTTTTTTTCATGTTTTTCATATTTCACCTATTTTACACTCAATATAGTCGTAGATAATATACTCGAAAGTGATAAATTGCATTAATTAAAATAGAGATTCGATAAAATATCCGAACAGAAGACTACAATCCGAACAGAAGACTAAATATCCGAAGAAGATGAGATAGTGTGAAAGTATGTAGCTAGAAAAACATAAGTACATGAGCATCTAAGAACCGGGAGGAGGCAATGGTTGTTGGTTCGCACCGAACATCTGTTGTGCCATCTCATCCATCCGACGAGTGATACGATCTTGATTCTCTAGCAGTTGATCGATCGTTTTCTTGAGAAGATTCATCAGCTCATTGACCTGCTCTTGTGTGTAGAAATCACCCCGTGATGAGGATGCCTGAGACACCGAGAAGCTACCACCCGTCAATGCAGGGCCCAAACTGCCGATCCCATACACTCGACCCTTAGCGTCTATCGGGTTGACTTGGAAGAATATCTGGTCTTGCTCTCGAATTGTGAGCTCATGACCGTCGATCATCCTCTCCTCCATGATCCGCTCCACCTCAGTCTGCAATAGTGTAGTGCATACGAAATGAGATACAGTTTTAGGAAGATACGCTCGATATATGATATACACAAATGCAAATGTGAACCTTAACAAAGAAACGTACCCCAATTAGCTCCGCCCTAGGATCAGTCCAGATGCCATTATTCATTTTTGCCCTTTTGAAGTGGTGAAGAGCAATAGTGGGCTCCCCAGCATTGAGCTAAAGAACATGCAAACAAGTAGTAAGTTGTTAGAAATGAAAGCAAAAAACATATGTACAAATCATATTCCGAGTCATAAATAACATATATACTAACCGACATCCGGCGATTCAGAATAACACCATGACCCATAATGATGCTGAGTCGCTGCACCATCTCACTACCAACCGGTTCGCTCTATTCTTCGCCGCCGTGTCCACAACAAAGGGATCCTTCCAGTACGCCTCCCAAAGTGCCCACTCATCACCCCCCATGAACTCAGGCTTTACCCTAGTGGTTTTCATGTAGTTAACCATCCTCTTATAACACTCTGATCCAACAGCCTCAAAAACAGGCCATAGTTGGGGAATCAGGGCATTGGGAATGAAGTAGGTTTTCTACAACATTTCCATAAGAAGTAGAAATTACACAAGGTTAATGAAAGTAGGAATTTAAAGATAAACCCAAGTACAACGGCTAACATACCACGAAATCAGCACAACAAGTTCAGTAATGGTGACTAACATATCACCCAAGTACAGTGGCTAACATACCACCCAATCAGCACAACCAATCAAAGAATAGTGACTAACATATCACCCAAGTACAGTGGCTAACATATCACTCAAATTGTCCTAAAATTTACTAACACAATGGTGACTAACATATCACCCAAGTACAGTGGCTAACATACCACTCAAATTATCCTAAAATTTACTAACACAATGCTGGCTAACATATCACCCAAGTACAGTGATTAACATATCACCCAAGTACAGTGGCTAACATACCACTCAATCAGCACAACAAGTCAAAGAACAGTGACTAACATATCACCCAAGTACAGTGGCTAACATACCACGGGATAAAGCATTGTAACATTTAATCTTACCCGCATCTCATCAAAGTAATGGTGCTTCATCCAGTCCGGGAGTGTAGACTACTTCTCGCCTCCTTCACCCGGCTTCTCCCTCCCGAGCCTTATAATCTTACCAAGACATTCGGTAGCACCCTGTGGCCAAAACCTGTTATAAATAAGTCAGACATGAAACAAACATTCTTAGTAAATTCATGTGACATATACTAATTATCTAAAGTTATGTTCTACAAATGCATAATACTTACTTCTTCCCGTTCGGGAACAACACCGGCTTCCCATTCCAAGTAGCACCAGGTGTCAGAACGGTGTAGTGACACCCATCAGAGGGTAAGTCACCAAACATGGGTGACATCCCCACGCTCGAGCCAGGGGGGTCTCAGAACTGTGATTGTCGCTTCCAATGTCATAGTCGCTGAGGGCTACCCATCAGACCGCCTGCAGTAACCACCACCAGTAGCACTAGACACCGGAGGACGGTATGTGCACCTCTTCTTCCGCGACATCTGCAAAAGCACATAACAAGTGTTAGTAAGAAAGATGAGATGAATTGGCATGTAAAACATATACAATAGACACGTAATAAAGCATATATAACAACAAGTGTTAGTAAGAAAGATGAGATGAATTGGCATGCATGTAAAACATATACATTTAACACGTAAAGAAGACTAAAAAGTTGAGTTAATGTACACATACCCTCGTCCTCCTCGCCCGTGGTTAAGTCTACATATTGGTCTTTGTGCAGCTCAATGTACTCAACACGAGCATGTACAACATTTCTCGTTGTTTCATCCACAACCTCTTCTTGGTACGAGTTGGTAATTGAGTCGTCCTTCTGAACGTACTCTACTATGGAGCGGGCCCGTATATGTATCGCAGCCCAACCACCGCTGCTTCGTGCTTGGATATTCAATGAATACCACTTGGCGTGCTTGAGTAGCCAAGATAAACGATTCGTACTTACGGTACCTCCTCCTATGGTTAATGTCCACCATCTCATACTGCTCATGCTTCCTCATACCAGCTGGAATAGGATCATACCAGTCAACATCAAACATAAAGGTTCTTTTCAAAGGCAAACCAAAATATTCAAGCCGCACAAATCGCTTCGACTTCCCGTAGAAATCATACAAATCAGATAGATCTTGCCCACTGACACACACCCTGAATTGTGTTAGACTCAACCGTGTGGAACCTAAGGCCATTAACTATGTACGATGAGAATGTGGAGACTTTTCTGTCTGGTCCCTCCGCTAGAGCTACTAAGTAAGGAGATGTGATGTTGTTGACAGGATCTCAGACATACTCCTTGAACCAAGGTGGAAATTATGTTTCCAACTTCGCTTCAAGTTGTGACTCAATCTCATCATCTGCTAATATTGGATTCTTCTCCAGACAACGCTCTTTGAACTCCCTGTGAACACGATTGATATGCATGATTAATTAGCAAGTAGTTAGATATTCAAATTCATGATGACCTTAGTAAGAAAGCTACTCACCCAACAAATTTCACCATAAATTCATCAACTTCAGTAAAGTTCGAGAGGACATAAAACTGGGCTGCCGACAGTTCCCTATCATCCAGCCATGATGTATTTTTTTCCCATAGGTCTCCCTGAGACCCTAAAAACAGAAATAGCATCATCATCATCCTCTTGAACTTGGAATGTGTCTGCATTTTGAGACGGCCTAGATGTCTTTGTGGGAACGTGGTCTCCAAAGTAATAGGAGCAGAAGGTTGCAGCTTCCTCTCGCACGTATGCATTGGCCATCGATCCCTCAGGCCTACCTTTGTTGCTGACATACCTCTTCAATTTCCCCAAGTACCTGCAATGCATGTATATTTAGGTAAGATAATGTAACTTCGGAAAATTCAGACATTTAAAGTGAATGATTGTCTTTATATATTACACACCTCTCGAATGGATACATCCATCGACATCGAACCGTCCAAAGAAGCCTCGCTTCTTGTGGGAGGTGAACCGGCAAGTGCTCCATAGAATCAAAGAAGCTCGGTGGGAAGATACGCTCGAGCTTGCACATAATCAATGGTATGTTGCTTTCAAGGTTTGCTAACACTTGATCGTCAACCACCCTTGTGCATAAATTCTTGAAAAATAATCTCAACTTGGTGAGAGAGATCCATACAGGTTTAGGTAGCAGTTCTTGAAATCCAACCGGGAGAATCCGCTCCATAAACACATGACAATTGTGGCTCTTCATCCCATACATCTTTGTCTTCTTCAAATCCACACACCGCCCCAACTTTGAGGCATAATTGTCGGGGAACTTCAATCCCCTCACCCAATTAAACAGTTTGTTCCTAGATTCAGTATCAATCGTGTAGCATGCCTTGGGCTACTGCCCCTTCTCAGTCCGCTTTGTCAACTCAGGCCTTTTACACCATGTATCCAACTCGGCTCTAGATTTAACGGTATCCTTTGTCTTTCCGGAAATGTTGCAAATCGTGTTGAAGAAGTTCTCGAACACGTTCTTCTCAATGTGCATGAATCCAACATGTGACGTATAAGAAGACTGCTTCAATAAGGCAAGTCCCATAAGATGCTTCTCTTCTTCCATCCAAATTTGTCTTGAATTTTCTTGTTATGCTTCTCCCACCCAAGTTCAGTCACTTTCATAAGACCCAGCCTATCAATCTCCGCAAGTATCTGTGCACCAGTAAGTTGTCTCATGGGGCCTTTATTCTCTACTTTGTTTTTCAAGAATTGAGTCTTGTTCTTCCTGAACGGATGGTTCCTTGGTAGAAACCTACGATGACAGTCAAACCAAGATTCCTTCCCGCTCTCCTTCAGTCTAAATGCATCAGTGTCCTCCAAACAATGTGGACAAGCATGAAAACCCGCGGTTTTCCTTCCAGAAAGCATGGAGTACGCAGGAAAATCACTCATGGTCCACAGTAGTGCTGCTCTCAAGGTAAAGTTCTTCTTCATTGACACATCATATGCAGGGATACCATTTTCCCACAACTCAATCAGCTCCTTGATTAGGGGCTGCAAGAACACATCCAGCTTCTGTCCTGGATCAGCTGGCCCGGGCACCAACGCAGTCAAGAACATGAACGGTTCCTTCATGCACTCACCGGGGGGCAGGTTGTACGGTGTCAGCATGACTGGCCAACAAGAGTACTTCCGGTCACTTCCAAACGGGTTAAAACCATCCGTACAAAGACCCAAACGTACATTTCTAGACTCGACTGCAAACTCCGGATGTGTCTTGTCGAACTCTTTCCATGCCGGTGAGTCTGATGGGTGCTCCATTCTACCCACTGCATCCGCCTCCCTTACTCTCTCCTTGTGCCACCGCATTTTATCAGCACAAGCACTTGAAGCGTACAACCTCTTCAAACGAGGTGCTAGAGGAAAGTACAACAATTTCTTATGTGGGAGATTTTTCTTCTGGCGTTTCTTTGAAGCCCCCTCCTTGTAATGCTTGTAGCGGTCCTTACCACAAAACTTGCACTTCAGTAGATCTACATCCCCCCCAATAGATCATGCACATATCCGGACAACAGTCTATGGTTACCATAGGCAACCCCAACCCACACATCTTTTTCTTCGCTTGGTATAAGTTGGTGGGTACTAGGTTTGGTTCAGGGCAACACTCCGATAACAGTTGTACGGTGTTATTAAAGCTCACTTCACACTACAAAAAAAACTGGGTTGGGGCGACGGATAGATCCGTCGCTTCAGCCCAACGATCCGTCGCCCCAGCCCTGGCGACGGATAAAAAATCCGTCGCCCCGCTGGAGTTGGGCCGACGGATAGATAATCCGTCGTCCAATTCGCGACGGATTGGACGACGAATTATATATTTAACTTTTTTTTTTAAATCGAAATATAACGACGGATAGAATCTATCCGTCGTTACATATAACGACGGATAGATTCTATCAGTCGTTACCTTTAGCGACGGATAAAATCTATCCGTCGCTAAAACGGACGACGGATAGAATCTATCCGTCGTTATATTTAGCGACGGATAGATTCTATCCGTCGTCCAACATTTTATTGGAATTAGTGACGAAATCTGAAATTCCGTCACTAATTCCGTCATTGTGAAATTCCGTCACTGTGAATCCGTCACTAATTCCGTCACTATTTATTTCATATTAATCCCTGTTTTTCGTAGTTCACCTATTTAATCAATATAATGTTCGATAATAAATGAATAATACGAAAATATTTCAATAAATTTTGAATAAAAAAAGTAATATCCGAAGCTGGAGAAATTATCCACACAAGTGTAAATATGGAAAAAATCAACATACGATACATAACTAACTAGCTATCGACGGGGTGGGTCTTGCGGAACTAGGACATGAATGCTTCCATCTCAGAATCAAGGCGCCGTTCTCCTCCCTTTGTTCATGGGCGGCACGCTGCATCTCTTGAGTTAGAGCTGCAACCTGTTCCCGGACCTGCGACTGCACCATTTCCGAGACATGGTCCTGTGTAAACAGACGTCTGGCCGGCTTGGATGATGATGAGGAGCACCGGACTAGCTGTGCTCAAACCGAGGCTCCGAGTCCATATATTCGCCCTTTCTTGTCCGGTTTGTTGACCTAGGAAGATGTTGTCAACTTGTTCGATTGACAACACATCACCCGTCTCGTCCTCCGCCTCGCCACGAGCATCAACCTCAAATGAAATCGTAAATAGCGAGATATCATGATCGCCATCGCTTTAAAAATTAACTTGTAATAGTGTACAAATATGAACTTTAAGCAACATAAACATACCGCAATAGACGAGGCCCGGCAGTCGGTCCATACCCCGCCCTTCTGCTTGGCCTTCTTGAAGATGGCATACTTGAATGTCACCTCCCCCCGTGCCACCTGAATCAAACCAGATCTAGTCAACAATTTATCATCTACAAGTAATAGAGCAGTAGAGACTTCATACATACACGTAATGCTAGATTGCAAAAACTCATTAGCCGAGCCAACAAAGACAACTCAGTGAGCTTAGACCCCGGATAAACCGGCTTCCTTGATGATTCTAACAAGTCAAAGAACAACCGATCCTCGGGATTCGGTGGTTCATCCACCTCCACCTCGGTTTCAGTGTTAGTTGTGTCCCTGAACTCTGCCCTTGCAACATCATACACCATTTGTTCGACTCGAGCTCGAATAGCATCGCCTTCAGATGTACTTTGTTCCCCGACTTGTTCATTTTTTCTCTTCCTTCCACGCTGTCTGTATTGGTCATATGTATTGGACGGTGCTATTTTCTCACCATGATGATTCCATACCTGATACCCAGGCAGGAATCCATTTTTCCTCAAGTGTTGGACTACCGCTTTAGGAGCCACGTATTGCTTGTTTTTGCACTGTTTCATTGCACAAGGGCACTTTATCAACCCATCCTTTACACAAGCCGGATTTGACATTGCAAATGCAATGAAACCTTCAACCCCTTTCAGAAAACTCCATTGAACTCTGCCATTGAAAGTACGACAATACATCCATGAACGATCGGTATTCATTGAATAATTATATAATAACCTGACACGTTTGAATTCATTAGATCGAGGTCTTTCATTTACGATAATAAATCAATTTTACAATAATTCAATCAATTTCTATGTAATATAAGTTATATTAGCTCCAGTCAATTGTTACGGCATTACATAATATAAGTTACATCAGCTTCAATTTTACCATAATGTTTGGTTTCATATACATATCAACTAATGATTACTACTAGTTATACAAGCCTAGATACAAAACGGATGAAACTCCTCATTCTCATGCACGATCCTCCTCATCACTTGTGACGCTCCCTACCACAGAACTTGCATTCCAACAGATCTACATCCTCCTCCCAATACACCATGCACATGTTCCGACAAGCAGAAAGGTACTCGATAGGCGGCCTCAAACCCCGCCTCTCCCTTCATTGGAGGTATGCCATGGACGGTGCTTCCTCACCGTGATGAATCCATACATGATACTCAGGCATGAATCCGTAACGTCGCAAGTGCTCGAATACTGTTGTAGGCGTTATAAATTGCTTGTTTCTGTAGGTTTCCAATGTGCAAGGACACTTTATCAACCCCCAGTTGCACAAACCGAACGTCCCATGGCAAACGTGATGAAACATTTAACCCCTTATACAAAACTCCTAGAAACTCTGCCATTTACCGCCGTACGATCGTACATCCATGAACGGTCGGAATTCATTGTATACTTTATTTTTAACCTGACACGTTCCAATTTATTAGATCATATTTAATTTATTAGATCGAATCCAATTCGGATAATAATATTGTGGAGGTTAATTGTTAATTATTATATGTTCATTATAAATTAATTATTAATTAGGTGTTCGATATGTTACAAAATTGGGCATATATTTTAACCATTTCAACCTCTTAGTACATATATTATATACTTAACATACATATCAAATTAACTAATTACTCTATACATATCGAATTACTACATATATTCATATCAAATTACATACTTAACATACAAATTTATCAAATCAAAACTACATACTTCTATACTTAACAAACATATCAAATTAACTAAACTAACTATATATACTTAACACACAAATCAAACTAACTACATACATTCATACATACCAAACTTAACATACTACATACATTCATATCATACTACATACTTAACATATATACATATCATTAACTAAACTAACTATCAAATTACACACACACACACACACACACACACACACACATATATATATATATATATATATCAAATTAAACAAATTACGTATCAAATTACATATAATTAATCAAATTAACTAAACTAACTACTACATACTTATCATATATACATATAATTGATCAAATTAATCAAAATAAACAAAATCCCAAAATTTTTAAAAACTAGGGTTTTAGCCAAAATACCTTGATTAATCGGTAGAAATCTGAAATTGATCGAAGAACCAAACTCCTTGTCCCACGAGCTTCGATTAGGCACCAAGATTGGCCGGAATAACGAAGAATTCACCGGAATCGAAGAGAGGAGAAGAATGAAGAAGTGATTAAACCGCTTGTCGTTTGTTCGGATAAACCCTTCTGGGCCGACGGACATGTATCCGTCGGCCCAGAAGGGCGATCCGTCGCCAGGTGGGGCGACGGATAATCTATCCGTCGCCATTTTTTATTTTTTTTAATTTTAATTAAAAATATTAACGTCGGATAAAATTATCCGTCATTAATAATTTCATTTTTTTTTTAAAGTCAAACTTGGGCGACGGATAACAGTTATCCGTCGCCCAATGTAGCGACGGATAACTGTTATCCGTCGCCAAAAGGGGCGACGGATAGAATCCGTCGCCCCAATTAGCGATCCGTCGCTAAAGTGGCGACGGATCCGTCGCCCCATAGCGTCATTTTTCCAGGAATTTCTTGTAGTGTCAGATTGGCCACCCTCGGCCTTACAACTCATTAGCCGAGACAACAAACAACTCGGTGTGCTTCTTACACCCCAACCAAATCGGCTTCTTTGATGATTCCAACAAGTCAAAGAACACCTGATCCTCAGGATTCGGTGGCTCCTCCACATCCCGGTCGGTGTCCATGAACTCTGGACCCGCAACATCATACACCATTTGCTCAATCCTCTCATGATCAGGATTATCATCAGATGTAGACGTATTTTGAGTACTACCGATCACATTTTTCTTCCTTCTTTTATGCTTAGGAATACTCCCATAATCCATGAATGGTATTGATTCCTCACCGTGATAACACCATACCTCATACTCAGCTACGAACCCCTTATGTTTCAAGTGATCAACTACCGTTCTAGGAGGCAAAAATTGCCTATTCATACATTTGTTCGCATTGCAAGGGCACTTCATCATCCCCCGACTCAAACAAGTAGTCTGTGTAAGTGCAAAAGCAATGAAGGCTTCAACCCCTTCCACAAAACTAGATTCAATTCTGCCATTAACAGTGCGACGGTACATCCATGAACGATCAGGATTCATAATTCAACAATTAACCTGCGTCTCAATTTATTAGATTTATAACATGTATAGCATTACGTATTTAGTTTCATTACAATTACAATTACAATTACATTCTTAGTTAGGATACGTTAACAATTGGTAATGAATTACATGCATTTTACGATTACAATTCAATTTTCTAGTAGTTAAACTTCCACATATATATATATATATATATATATATATATTAACATTACAAATTGTAGATGAAAATATTAGTAATTGTTTTTATGTTAATACTCCAAAATTATATTAAAATCACCAATATCACCAAATTATCTCCAAACACACAATTAAATCTTCATAATCCTAGTACCTATAAGAAAATAGCTAAGTAAATACCCTACATACTTACAATCATACTAACATCATACTAACAATCCAATTTCACAATAAATATATCAATTGCACATCTCAAAGCTAACCCAATACGTAATATAAGCTAAATTATCTACTACATACTTCCTATAAACATACAATTGCTCAAACTAGTCGAAATTAACAAAATTTCCAAATTTAAAAAAGTAAGGGTTTTAGCCAAAATACCTTCAATTCTGGAGAAAATAGCGGATGAAAGTTGAAATTGATAGACAACCCGAGCTCCTTGTCCCACGAGCTTCGAAATGAGTCCAAGATTGGATGGAATGGTGGTTGTTTGGTCGGAAATGGGTGTTGACGGAAATGGGGAAGAAGAGAAGAGAAGAAAAGAAAAGCAGAGAAGAAATGGGGAGAATCCGATCTGCTCTCCCCGCTGTATACTACATTCAGCGACGGATGACCCCCCCTTTTTTATTTATGTTTTTTCTTTTTTTAGAGACGGATTAGCCAATCCGTCTCTATTGCTGCCGATTCGTCCCTAATTTAGAGAGGGATAAAATTCGTCTCTAAAACCGGTTATTCTTATAGTGACTTTACTAAACAAAATAAAAATGTATCTTCACCAATGACGAATACAACTCATTTTATTGCAAGAACATGTAGCTTGAGCAAAAAGCTCAGATAATCAATAGCCATGTGCTCCACATCTCATCATAAAACAAAAATCATAGTGAAATAATTGGGGGTTGTTAAACGCAGCGCGTTTTCGGCTAAACGCAACACAAATATTTTGTAAGTTGATGAAAATGCCCCTAGCTAAAAAAAATCTTATGAAATACGAAAAAAATTAAAAAACTCGTGTATACATACGAAAACATTATACGAACATGTACGGATAGTAAATAACAACAATAAACACAAATCGGAAAAAAAATTGAATTTTTTTTTTTTGCGAAAAATATTTCGGTTATAAAAATATTTAAAAAAATTGAAGTAATTTCGAAATTTTTTTTTTGTTTAAAAACAATAAAGGTTAAAACCGGCCATTTCTTAATTTGGCCGGTTTTATGAAATGGCCGGTTTTAAAACCGGCCAGTTCATAATCTGGGTATTTTTTTTTTTTAAATTGAAAGTAATTTGGAAATTTAAAAAAAAAATTAAAAAAAAAAACGAAATCACCCTTTGGCCGGTTTTAAAATCGGCCATTTCATAATCTTCATTTTTTTTTAAAAAAAAATAAATTTTCGAAATTACTTCAAGTTTTTTGTAAATATTTTTATAACCGAAATATTTTTCGAAAAAAAAAAATCAAAATTTTTTCCGATTTGTGTTTACTGTTGTTATTTACTGTCCGTACATGTTCGTATAATGTTTTCGTATGTATATACGAGTTTTTTAAATTTTTTCGTATTTCATAATTTTTTTTTTAGCTAGGGGCATTTTCGTCAACTTACAAAATATTAATTTAAAACGTCATGCTTAACATCTAAATAATTGGCATTGTAATAATTTGGAGGGGGGAGGGAGGAAATATTCATACTCACCGATTCACCGTCCGATTCCATTGCAGACATGATATGGTTACTTGCCTCAAAAGTAGTAATCACAAAACTCCAACATATCGTATGTGTGCGAGCAAGAGTGATGAACAATCTTAGATTAACGAAGACGAGGATCAAGAATGGGTTGAAAAACAGATCTCTGCTTGACAGCAGATTCTAGATGCCCCCACACTTTGAAACGACGATCCATCCGGTGCAATTTGATAAAATATAGTTTTTAATATGGTGATAAAATTTGGAAAAGATCCAACGCCTAATGAATCGGGAATTAAATTTATAAGGTAAAATTGATTTATAAGTCACTTTATAAGGTGACCCCATATATACACGTAATACATATCAACTAAGTTATAATCCAACTTTGCCAAACACATTGATTCAAACAAGATCCTTATCAATTAACATGTCCAATCATTTACCTTCCACTCTCAATTTCAGTTGCTTCCGTCACCTTATCGGTTTTCAATCAACTTATCATATATTTTTGCCAAACATAACCAGATATAATTGAGACCTAACAAAAAAAAAAAAAAAAAAAGGCAAAAGTAAATTAATAGCAGGTATATGTTGATGAGAATCTCACAATAGGTGTGGGACCCGCTCAAAACCTTAATGTAGGTGGCCGGCCATGGCTACACCCCTAATGTATATAAAACCATAGCAAATGATAGAATTCCATTTAATCTAAAATCTTGAACTTGTAGAAATGTGTGTAATATGGTCACTTACGTGATGTTTGATAGCCAACCCCACTACAATGGAATGTTGACTAGGGTTATGAAATGGCGATGATCGAAATTCACTCATAATATGTGCAGTGGGGGTTTTGTGGGATTGTATTGAGATTTTGGCAGAGGTTATGAGAATTTTTGTTTGGTAGTAATAAAGCAAAAGTCTGATGGGTATGTTGTTATGTCATTTTCAGTGTTCGGTCCTTTTCATTTGAGTGTCAGTTACGTAAATAGTGAGTGTCAATTTTGGTAAATAACTTGAACTTTTTATTACTTTAGGGGTAAAATGGACAATTCACATGGAGCAAATATCACCATACAAATTCCAATTCACAATACCCCCTAGTATTGTTGATGGGTATGGTGTGATGATGCCACATAATAAAGACAAAGAAATCCGGGCAACACGATACTTTCTCAACTTTTTCCGTTATATTCTCCTACCAAACAGCCAAATGGGTGATTTTCTATCTAGAATGCCGTGTTTCACCATACCATACTCCCTGCCAAACAGAACGTTACGTGCTGTTTGATAGCCAACTCCACTACAATGGAATGTTGACTGGGGTTTATGTAATTGGTGAAAACCGAGATTCCCTTGTAATATTTGCAGAGGGGTTTTGTGAGATTAAATTAAGATTTTAACCGGGGTTGTGAGAATTTATTGTGTTTGGTAGTAATCAAGCAAAAAGTTGATGGGTATGGTGTTATGTCCTTTTCATTTGAGTGTCAAATACATATACAGTGAGTGTCAATTTTGGTAAATAAGTTGAAATTTTTATTACTTTTAGGGGCAAAAGGTCCAAGTCGCATGGCCCAAAAAATATCACCATACCAATCTCAATTCACAATACCACCCCTCTCCCTAGTATTGTGGATTGGTATGGTGTGGTGATGCCATGTAATAAATACAAGAAATCAGGCAACGCCATACTCCCTCAACTTTTTCGTTTTTTCCCTACCAAATAACCAAAAGGGTGATATTTTGTCTTGAATACCGTGTTTCACAATACCATACTCCCTACCAAACAGAACATATATTAATTCTCAAATACTCCCCCGTAATCGTTGCCAGTTTCAGCCTATCTGGAAAGTCCATTAAATTTAATATGAGGTAGAGAATGTCTGTGGAGATTCAAACCCATGTGGAAATGAACCAAATGCTCTGATGCAATGATATTATTTCATTTAATCTAAAAAATCTAGAATTTATAAAAATGTATGAAATATAAACTTGAATTTGTAGATGGGATAAAATTCTTTAATATGCATAAATATCTCAATGTTCAGGGAGATGAAGTATCGTTTCGTTTGCTACACTGCTTACTAATGGGCTTTTCTCAACTTTGTCCTGGAAGATGAAAATGGGAGGGGACAGGTAAATGGGCCAATTTTCGCAATATTGGTTAACGAACCAATGGGCTTTCTTGAACTTTGTCTTGGAAAATGGATCTTGGGGGTGGGGAGAAATAAATGGGTCAAGTTTGCAAAATTGGTCAACAGATACCAGACACTCTTATGCTGAACCCAAAGGTCACTTGTCATAGATCGAAGGATCAATGATATCATTGGACTCCAAGTTCAGCTCACTACTTCACTGCATATTGGGACAGCGAGTGCCGGCCAATATTGTGTTAAAATGGTGTTCAAAATCTAGTGGGAGATAGATCTAATATGGCTAATAAATTATACAACTTCTATAAGAGTCGTAAAAATGAACTAAAAAATGCCTTAAAATTAACTCAAAGAAGGTAAATAAATATGACTACTAATTTTGAGTCGTAATTTATAAATGGCCACAGATTACGACTCAAAAATACATAATTCTGAATACGTACATACCAACGCCTCTTTTCAACTCAAGTGTAACTGCAATATTAGGTGTTGCATTTAAAAGGATAACCTGAATTATAAAATAGTCTTCTCATATGTACTTGGAGATCTGAATTAAGGTGCCTCGTGCTATAAACAAATAGTGTAATATGCTCTAAAGTATTCCTACATCTGAATACAGTTTGATAAGGTCTTGTTCTGAATGCAGAAAATCATGTCTCTACTTCTGTAATGTGTGTGGTGAGAACGGTGTGGCCATAGAATGGATAGACAGTCGCGGATGTCCTTCATCTTCTTGGGAGGTGCGCCATTGCCTT
The DNA here is from genome assembly GCA_026545765.1 of Plantago major. NCBI lineage: Eukaryota > Viridiplantae > Streptophyta > Magnoliopsida > Lamiales > Plantaginaceae > Plantago > Plantago major. Next base: position 30,167,381 of record CM048843.1, read on the forward strand.
GTGACTATCTCCGCCAATATAGATTCATGGTCTTCTATTTCACAGGTAAAACTTATCTTCTTAACTTCATTTCATTATGAAGGGGAAGAGAATGCCCACATGCAAGGAGGAAGTGCGGTGGATCACAACAACACCTGAAAGTATACATGTCCTAGAGACAATCGAATTGAGGACAAATATACATATTCGATTCAGTATTTATTTATGATTATTGTTCATCTATAAATAAGCATTACAGTATGTAAATATTATTATCTGTTTGTCTGTAATTGTTTACATATGTGTTCCCTTGAACTTTATGTTATTACTAAGAATGTGAGATCTTAAGTGACATAACATAGCTCTAAAAGTAGCCCCAATCAATGATCATCGAGAATGGGATATCGATGATGCATTTGAGATTGGCATGTGGTCTGCATCATATCCTATGAGGGTGTAGTAGTTCTCACGACTACGAATTACTTGGTAATCCGTGATGGACACATGGACACTTTAGAAAGTGTTGGTATTCCCAGCCGAGAAACCGTTTGATGTACTCTATTTACGTGTCTACAGAAGTAACGGTTTGTAGGGTGGTGTAATAGTCCTTTGACTTGAGGTTAATACTTAATACATGTGTGGACTCGTGTGCTTTGACCATGACCAATGCTTGCACTCCTTGTAGGGGTAGATACGGCATGTGTTGGGCACATCACGAAACACATGTTAGTAGTAGTTGAACCAAGGTAGGATTCATTCATCAAAATAGACTTGGAGGGAACACTTAACTTCTTATTACTAGTTTGATCAAAGTCGTTGGCCAACGCAAGATATGTTTGGAATGGTGTTTCAAATATTATGGATCAATTAGTAGAATGAGATAAAGTGATTAAGTTATTGAAACAGACACGAAATCAAGTTCTAGACTTAATCGAGTGTTCACGAATGAAGCGACCGTATCATCATAAGCTCTACATTACAAGTGGTTTGTAATCCTTTCAAACGTTCCTTATGTATTAAGAATGTTTGGTAAATTGTCTAGGAATTTCACCAAACCTTAATTAGATCAGTGCTTACTTACATAAGGCCTTATGGGTCACACTTTGTGGTGATTGTTCTACCAACTGAGTATAAGAGTGAATTAAATATTGATTGGATTAATAAATATTTAATTTACTGTTATTGAGAATTGATCTATTTGATAGAAACAATTAATAAGTCAAATTGGGTTTATCGGACTATATTAATTGTTATACTTTAAAAAAGTAAATTAATTGAATTGGATTTAATTTATATTTGAAGAAAGATTAATTAGATTAAATTGGATTTAATTAATTAAAGCAAGAAAAGTTTATTTGGACCAACTTGGAATGAAGTCTAAATGTAAAAGCCCAAAAGAGATAAAGAAAAATAAGCTTGGCTTGGTGGGTTTTGAACTCATGACTTGATGCTTGATAGATTCAAGTCCAACCAAGTGGGCTAAGGGTCCTTTGAGTACTAAGATACTACTCGAGTGTATAACTACACAGTGTCCTGTGAATTTCATATAGAAGAAGACACACAACACGTTTCTTCTCTTCTCTTGGCTATCATCTTTCTTCGTAGTTCAATTCTCCATAACCCTACTCACTAAATAGTTTAGTCTAGTTTCGAACGGGAACCTCCTAGCGTTCTTCGGTAGAAATAAATTGCCCGTGGATACCGAGGTCGAGGAAGGTAATCATGATGTATTGGGTTTCAACATATCATACATGGCGAACAGATTTGAAGTACTTGACGAACAGATTCGCATAATAGCTTTAAGGTTTTAAAGCTGTTTTCTGGAAAGCTAGTGCGACAAGTAAGTATTGATTTGCTTGTTTTACGTTATATAGTCATTGGATCAAGTTTAATACGCAATAAAATTTTCAAATTCCGCTGCGTTAACCTAGGGTTTGCATTGCATATTTACCAACACTCTGTTCAAATTTCGAGCGATGATGAGATGCTTGAAGAAGGATTTGCTATTTTCGAGTGGAGAGGGTTTGAATTCTGACTATTTGTGTGGCTTCTCTTTATGATATGGATTCATCTCACTTTTTTCGTTAAAATCTCAATTGAAATTGAAATTTGACATTTTATTTTTCGTTTTTCGTTGATTTTACGATCTGATGTTTTCAGATCTGAAATTCATACGGTGAAAATTTAATCATTTCGCACATATATTATCTGATTAATTATGGTTTTAAGAGGCATTGTTATGCATTTAAGAGCTGGTGTTATAATTTTAAGCATCTCTGTAATATGGATTCATTTCGCTTTTTCTGTTAAAATCTCATTTGGAAGTGAAATTTTACCTTTTATTTTTCGTTTTTCGTTAATTTTTACGATCTGATGTTTCCACATGTAAAACTAGATCTGAAATTCGTACAGTGAAAATCGAATCATTTCACAATCATGTTACTTGGTGTTTTGTTATGGCTTTAATAGGCATTGTTATGGTTTTAAGAGCTGGGTTATGGTTTTAAGCATCATTGTTATGTTTTTAGCTTGGGTTGAATGTTTTTGTATGTTATTGTTTTAGTGCATATGTTATAGTTTTAAGACCTATCATTGTAGTTTTAAGCAACAATAGTGTTTTTAACTTCTAATGAAATATTTATGATTTGATTTTGCAAATGCTTTATTATAGTTTTAAGAGGCATTGTTATGGATTTAAGCAGCAATATTACTGTTTTTAGCTTGTGTTGCATGTTCCTACGGTGTTATAATTTTAAGAGGCATTGTTAAAGTTTTAAGATGCACTGCTATGGTTTTAAGCTTCAATGTTACTGTTTTTAGTTTGTGTTGAATATTTCTGCATGTTATTATTTTTAGTGCATATGTTATAGTTTAAAGACCTTTTGTTGTTTTAAACAGCAACATTAGTCTTTTTTTCGCTTCTGATGAAATATTTATGATTTGATTGTTAGCAAATATTTTTTTATATAGTTTTAAGAGGCGTTGTTATAGTTTTACAAGGAACTATTATGGTTTTAAGCATCAATTTTATTGTTTTTAGCTTGTGTTGCATATTCCTGTTTTGTAATAGTTTTAAGAGGCATTGTTATAGTTTTAAGAGGCACATATATGGTTTTAAGCATCAATTTTACTATTTTGAGCTTGTTTTGCATGTTCGTTTTTTTTGTTTTAAGCATAGTGTGATAGTTTTAATGAGAATTGTTATGGTTTTAACCCAGTTAGTGAATGTTTTAAGCAGGTGTTGATGATGACATGGAGTTTGATGATAGGTCTCTCAAATGTGTCACTGCAGTATTGAAGCAACAAGGACAAGCAACAAAATGCAGGAAGTCGAAGTTCACCAATAAGTTTAATCAATAAAAGCCTATTTTAACAACTCAATTTGCATTTGCATAAAAAACACCGAATGAACGTTTATTGTAATTTTTTTCCTTGAGAATAGATGGTTTAAAACCTTTGGATGACTGAATGTTTCAATATTGTAATTACTGAATGTTTTAATTAGCTTATTTTAAACTTGTTTATTGATGTTTTAATGGCATCCCTGAAACTTTTAGACTTGTTTAATGGTGGTTTAATGATATTAGATTGTCGTTTAAAACTATAACAAGCCATCTTAAAAACTATCATGTATCTCCTTAAAACCATCACACCATCTCTTAAAGATTTAACAAAAGAGTTAAAATTATAATTGAAACATACAATACTGACGCAATAAAACCATCACATCATCTCTGGAAACATTAATAAAATACGTTAAAACGGTAACTGGACATTCAATGGTAACAGCTTAAAACCATAACATAATTTATTAGAAACATAACGAAAAATGTGTGTCTCGACAGTTTTTTAAGAAACTCGACCAATTAGACCGCTAAAACCAAAAATCCGTGAAAAACCTTGACTTTCCTATTTTTTAGGAAAATCTTACCTTTTTCTAAGAGTTTGGCATGAAAAAATTTGCGAGAAGCATAATAGAATGGAGAAATGGTATATTGAACAAAAAGATAATACGATATGATGACAATGTTGCAGTTGTAATTGATCAAGAAGGAAATCCAAAAGTATGTGGATAGTGAGGCTTGAACCTGGGTCTAGATAATAAACCAACACAAACATTACTGCTCGAACACTGTAGATTTTGATACTTCCATTGTCTTACAATACTAATAACTCAAATTGGGGGGGGGGGGGGGGTGACCCCACTCGTCCCGCCTGAGATCCGCCACTAGTTGGAGCCCACATCACACTATTTATGATATATTTGAAGCATAAGGAAGACCATGGTTTCGATCAATGAAGCACACGAAGAAGGAGACGACCTAAAGGCCGCCTCCTTGCTCCACGCACACGCTACCTAGTTTGGAAAGCAGTCCGGTCGACCCACGTCGATATCGCCTTGGCTCGTGTTAATATGTTAGTGTTTTGGTTGCTTGAATTGTTCGATAGCTTGAATAATTCCCGACTTGAAGACAAATTCAGGTGGCCAGTCAATTAGAGTAACAATGCAATTCTTGAACCGTAGTATGCATGGTAGGTTTTTTTATTCAAATACCTGATGTGACAATGAAATGTGGGATATAGCATACTTTTAGACCCTCGTTTTTTGCCTTGGATGCAATATTTATATCGTTTTATGGTCAATTACCAACTTTGCGTGTTTTCTGTAGGTCATGATCGCGTTTTTGAGGATTTGCACGATTTCAGGCACCAAAATGGCATAATTGTGCCAAATCGGGACAAGGAAGTGAATACACTAGATTGACCATTGCACGGAGTTCGAGGAGTCAAAACATGTCATGCGACCAACCGATGCGAACATAATTGAAGATGCAACAACTTTGTAGAAGACCACTTTCGAGGAAACGAAGTTACAAAGCCCGAAATTGAAGAATGAAGAAAACATATTCGAAGCTGAAGAAATCAAAGACTGCGGTCCACAAGGGACCGCTAAGGGTCCACTGCGGTCCACAGGGGACCGCATAAGGGTACTGCGGTCCACAGGCGACCACAGTGGAGGTTCTATTTTTGCTGGGTTGTTTCTCCTAGCCTGTCAGGCTAGAGCCCGCCATCCTAAACCTTCTTCTTTATTGAAGAATGGCGGTTTGAGCTCGGGATTTCACCTATAAATAAGACCTCAGGGGTCTCATAATTCTACACAGCTCACAAAGCAGCTCTCCTGAGAGAGAACCAGTCCTCGGGGAAGTGAAACCCCAAAACCGCTGGCCGTCAGGCACCGAGAAGGAGGAAACCCTAGAATCAGCAGCACGAAGACATCATAGACTAAGCTTCTTCTTCCTTTCTTCTTAGATTTTCGATTTCTGTTCTAGATTACTATGAGTAGCTAACTTTCTTTTGTAATGGTGAACCGTCGTAACTCTGTTTTTGCTACTTTTTTACATACCGTGATATGTTAATGGAATAGTTATTAGACGTAAATCGTGGTTATACAACTCTATACATCCTTCGTGGTGTGATGTTCTACTGGGTTACAAAGTAGTTTCATTGAACTGAGTAGGGGTACTCGTGCCGACTGTGCCTTGAGCACCATAGTATTATGCCCTGCTGTCGTTAGAGGTAATCCCGTAGGATTTTAACTAGGAAGTTAGGAGTAGCTTAGCAGAGGGAGGTTGGGGAACCTTTACGCCTGTCAATCATTGATTTACAACAAAGCAATTTAGGGTTTACTGCGATTCAATTATTCTATCTGAGATTAATCTGTTTACTTTTCTGCATTCAATCCCAAACGTTATTTGATTGTTCATATGCTAAGTGTCCGTGGAGAACGACATCCCGTTCCGCTATAAACTGTGGATTTGAGGACTTCCGACTTATAAATTTAATCTTGATTGTCTTTAGGGATTACAGGTTCTACAACGGAAAAAGAAATCTCTGAGTACACATCAATACCTACAGTATATATTTTGTATGACAAATATATGGTGTATTTTATCCCATTGTCAAGGTGTTTAATTCCAAGCATGCGAGTTGCTATGATTCAAATAACGAACATTACTATATTATTATTTAAATAACGAATGTTGGTAAACGCATCCGTAACTCATGCGAGTTGATTTATGGGAAGCATATGTGAAAAAATTAAATTAAAAGGCCACATTGCACACGATCCACAATGTGATTTCGCTCATCCGTGACAACTACCGGAAGTATTTCATATGTCGTCATTGCATGAAGTCATATTTACTAAAATATGCAATAGCACAAGTTTACTTATGACTTAGAGTTCCGCTGTATTTTTTTTCTCTTTAACGGATTGTTCTCTAAATATTCGTGTCAAGTCTTTTAACAGACAAGACGTCAAGTAACATTTTAAATTTTTACCAGTTAAGTTCGTAGATTCAAGTTTATAATTACAAATTAGTTCGAATTATATTAATACTGTTGTGAAACATACATAAGTGAATGCCCATATGTCAAAGGCATGTCAGAAGAGAAGAAAAATTATAGCCATCACAGTATTAGCATAGTATATGTATTGAATGAGGGTTGAATTTAGATGGAAATGTGCATAAGATGTCGGGTGAAATTTTCCTATAAAAGGGTGTATTCTGAATGAAATAAACACACTTCAGAAACCAATTTCAGTATATTTCTACTTTCTTGTTCTTCTGTTGTTTCATATTACGTTATCAACACGAGCTGCTCTAAATCTATTCTTAACCGGAAGAAAATTTCTAAGAGAAAGGTACATTTATTTTTCAGTCAGTATATACTAAATAAAATAATTAAACTATTTTATTATCTGTCATGCTGCAAAATTTAATAGTTAATAACCAGTTAACTTACTAAAGAAATTATTTTGCTTATGTAAGAAATTATTAATTTCAGTTTTTCTACTTACGCCGATTATGCGTTGTTACACAAACTCTCACAAAGTTTTGATTACAAAGGTAAACGCGAAAAATAAAATTTTGATATAATTGACACGACAATGAAATTGAAAATTTTATTCATATCATAACTGAAATACTATTACACTTGAGTATTAATATGAATGATGAGGGCACACACATATAACATGATCATATAAAAACACAACATTACATATATAGGCTGGTATCTGGGCCAATCAGGCATCTCCACGGCAAACGGTAAAACAACAACAAAAGCAATACAAATGGAAACGAAGTAGAAAAGGAGATTAGACATATTGTGAAAGGATTAAGATGAGAAGAGAATGGTGTGAGTTTTATGAAGAAATGTAGGAGTATTTATAGAGTAAATTTTGGAAGAGTGGTCGTTTATTACCGTTGGAACAGTGCCGAAGGACATAATGGTAATTTCATGACTTAATAAAAGATGTGTTAAATTTATGACTTAATAAAATGGTTCCCGACAGGTATCGAACCCGCACAATCTAATGGTCATTATACATCTGAGCCACTGGCGAAGTTCGATTTTATTTCATCTTATGTTTTTATATTTTCTAACATGTTTGCATTTATAGATTTTCAACATGTCGAACATCACGAACTGGACTTTGATGCATTGGATATCTCTGGAGAAAATTATTTAAGTTGGTTGCTTAATGCGGAGTTCCACTTAAATAGCATGGGACTCGGTGATGCTATTAAGGAAAAAAATACAAAAACCGAGCAGGATAAGACTAAGGCCATGATATTTTTAAGGCATCATATTCATGCTGGTCTGAAATTGGAATACCTTACAGTAAAAGATCCACTTGAATTGTGGACAAATTTGAAGGAAAGGTATGACCATCAGAAGGTTGTGACACTTTCAGCAGCCAGGTTTGAATGGCTGAACTTGAGATTGCAAGATTTTAAAAGTGTCAATGAGTACAACTCATCAATGTACAATATCACATCTCGCCTTTTATTGTGTGGGGAGAAATTGTCTGAATATGATATGCTCGAAAAAACATATCAAACAATGCCCCCAGCAAACATGATATTGATGCAAAGTTATCGCAACCAAGGGTTTACGAAATACTCACAATTGCTCACCCACTTGTTGGTAGCTGAAAAGAACAATGAGCTGCTTCTAAAAAGCCACCAAATGCGTCCAACAGTTCGCCACGCGTAAATAAATAATACAAGTTCTAATGCCCCGCGTGATACAAATCCGGCTTCATATAATAGTTATGTACCAAATAATGGTCATGACGAAAGCCGTGAAAATAAACGTGGTGGTCATAGTAAATGGCGTGGAGGCCGTGGGCGTGGTGGAAATGGTCGTGGTCGTTGAAATTTTGGCCAAACACGTGGTCGTGGAATGAAACGTTACCGTGGTAACAATCAAAACAATTATCGTGGTCAAAATAATTCCAGAAATACTTATAAATATGAGACCGGTAATAACGAGAGCAACATTTGTTACCGTTGTGGAGACGCTGGGCATTTTGCGAAAGTTTGTCACAGCTCACAACAAAGGGTTGACAGGCACCAAGCATCCCTCAAGGGAAAAGCCATTGTGGAGACAAATATTGTCGAAACAGATGATGAGTTCGATGACAGAACAGAGTTTCTGATTGCAGAGAAAACACATGAACTCGAACATGCATTGAACGATTAATATTTGTATGGTGTGATACATCTATTTTATTATGGTTATGTGGTTGATTTGTAAAATACTTGTTTGATGTATTTTCTTTACTTTAGTGTGCTTAGCAATGTAAGATGATATATTGCTTTTCTGTAAGCAATATATCGTATTTCTAAATAACTCAAATTTTTATGTGTAATCTTACTTATGTTTTCTCTTGCATATAGAAAAACAACATATTTGAAATGAAAAGATAAAAATCCTCGGAAAAGAAAAAGGAGCAATCACAGAAAGTTGCCTAAAGAGGACACAAAAGCTCACGAAGAGCACTCAGACATAATAAATAAAGTTCAAGTTCAAGAAGAATCTCAGGCGCCTGAGAATGAAGAAATATCGATTAATTATGTCTTGTCTGGAAGATGGAACCGAAATGAAATCATCATCGACGATATATTTGCTTATAACATAGCTCTTGATATCATGGGAGAAAATAAGAATCATGAAGATTCAGAGCCTACCTCGGTTGATGAGTGTAAGCAAAGAAAGGATTGGCCTAGGTGGAAGGAGGCAATAAACGCAGAGTTGGAATCTCTTGCGAAGCGAAAGGTATTTGGACATGTGATCCAAGCACCAAAGGATGTAAAACCAGTGGGAAATAAATGGGTATTTGTGCAAAAGATGAATGATAAAAATGAGATTGTAAGATATAAAGCAAGACTCGTAGCACAAGGTTTTACCCAAAGACCTGGTATTGACTATGAAGAAACATATTCGCCAGTGGTAGATGCAATCACTTTTCGCTATTTGATAAGCTTGGTTGTACAAGAAAAGTTGGAAATGCGTCTAATGGATGTGGTCACTGCCTATTTGTATGGCTCATTGGAAAAGGAAATTTACATGAGAATTCCAGATGGATTCGAGATACCTGAAACACATAATGGATCTCGAGAAATGTACTCAATAAAACTGAACAAGTCTTTATACGGATTGAAACAATCCGGTCGAATATGGTACAATCGTTTGAGTACATTCTTGATCAAAGAAGGTTACAAAAATGATCCCATATGCCCATGTGTGTTTATCAAAAGATCTGGATCTAAGTTCGTCACGATCGATGTATATGTAGACGACTTGAACATTATTGGAACTCCAGGAGAGTTATCAAAAGCCGTGTGCCTATTGAAAAATGAATTTGAAATGAAAGACCTTGGGAAAACAAAATTTGTTTTAGGTCTTCAGATTGAGGATTTAAAGGGCTGTGTTTTTCTGCATCAATCCACATACACAACAAAAGTGTTGGAAAGATCCAATATGGGAAATGCACATCTGTTGAGTACACCAATGGTTGTACGATCACTGAATGTCGAGAACGATCCATTCCGACCTTGTGACGATGATGAAGAACTTCTACGCCCCCCAAACGCCATATCTAAGTGCAATTGGTGCACTGATGTATCTTGCTACAAATACAAAACCAGATATAGCATTTGCTGTAAATTTATTAGCAAGATACAGTTCTTCTCCAACTCAAAGGCATTGGAACGGGATAAAACACCTCTTGCGATACCTTCAAGGAACAAAAGAAATGGGGTTGTATTATCTCGACTCCTCTACCTCGGGACTGGTTATGCAGATGCAGGATATTTGTCTGACCCACATAATGGTCGATCTCAAACATGTTATGTGTTCACCTGTGGAGGTACGACTATTTCTTGGCGGTCTGTAAAACAAACGATGGTTGCTACTTTTTCTAATCATGCAGAACTCCTAGCAATCCATGAAGCAAGTCGTGAATGCATTTGGTTGAGATCCATCACTCGTCACATTCGACAAATGTGCGGACTCCCTACAATGGAAAACTCTCCGACTATAATCCACGAAGATAATGCAGTTTGCGTTGCTCAGTTAAAGGAAGATTTCATCAAAGGTGACAGGACAAAACATATCCTACCCAAATTCTTCTTCACTCATGAACTTCAACAGAGTAATCCGATTTATGTGCAACAAATCCGCTCAAGTGAAAATTTGGCAGACTTATTCACCAAATCTCTTCCTACTTCGACATTCGAGAAACTAAGGCACGCAATCGACATGCGACATCTGAGGGAGGCAAAGTAATGTAACCATGAGGGGGAGTGGAATACGCGCTGTACTCTTTTCCTTCGCTAAGGTTTTTTTCCCACTGGGTTTTTCTTTAGCAAGGTTTTTAACGACGCAACATTACTATGCGTATATCCAAATCTAGTTTCATGATGGACATTCAAGGGGGAGTGTTGTGAAACATACATAAGTGAATGCCCATATGTTAAAGGCATGTCAGAAGAGAAGAAAAATTATAGCCATCACAGTATTAGCATAGTATATGTATTGAATGAGGGTTGAATTTAGATGGAAATGTGCATAAGATGTCGGGTGAAATTTGCCTATAAAAGGATGTATTCTGAATGAAATAAATACACTTCAGAAATCAATTTCAGTATATTTCTACATTCTTGTTCTTCTGTTTGTTTCATATTACATACATTCATTTGTCAAAGTAAAAGATCTCCAGTCGCTAGAATACTTGTCCCAAATGTTGTGGTGACTGTTTGGCAAGCAGATATGTGCATGTAAAGTGATTGATGCCTTATAATTGTAAATTGAAGATGCCAAAGAGTGTCAACGAGAGAGCCGAATCAAACGTGAGTTGGAATCTAGTGCCATCTAAATCAATGACGAAATTGTAATTCTTACGTCTTCAGTACTTTAGGCTGTAATTAAACAGATTAAACAAACATACGTGTTTGACTAATTAATAATATTAGTATTTTCCAAAATGGCATCTTAATTGCTGCTACCTTCCTTGACCTAAGGAATCGGCGACATTAAAGCTCAACTTAAATTGTTGACGTTCGAACATGCCTAGTTGCCTACTAATGCTTGTGCTCTATATGGATCCAATTGATGGTACTCTGTGGCAATATCGATCTGGTCCGTCTATACTAGATGTTGCAGTCTCGTGACGGGTTATTCCCTGCATTATGTAGCACTTTTATTAGTGTGGTACGACACATTAAACTAGTTTAAGTCATTATAATATATTGCTTCATAGATAATTCTATCAATCAGGGCGGATTTACAGCTGGGCTTGGCTGGGGCTCAAGCCCACCCTGAAAGTTTGAAATTTTAATATACTTATGAGTGTTTGGCCACGCTTGAATCAATTTCAATTCCAGCCAAGTTTTGTACAAAAAACTCAATTTGAATTGAGAAAACTCAATTCAAACGTGTAACCAAACACTCCGTAGATTGTTCAATGTCTTGTGTCAACTGTCAAGATGTTTTGGTGCAATTATTTGTTTATGATTTGGCCTAATTTCAACTCCTGTAACCTATGTTTTGAAACTCGGACCCGGACGTTGTACCGGCCTACCTGCTGTAGGAGGTTCAACCGGGTCAACCTACAAAAAATATTTTTAAAAATAAAACATAATGTATGCCTTCAAAATTCAACATATACATTTTTTACCTAAAAAAAGGATAGAAAACATTGCATAAACGACATATGCCTCAATTTCATTGCCACAATTCATATAAAATATAGAAATAACAACAATCCATAAACCACAAACACAAAGTCACCATAACTCCATAACATTGAGTTCAAAATAACAAATAACATCAAAGCACGGGAGAAGAATTGAAGAACGGGAGAAGAATGAGCCGCAAAAAAGGAAAAGGAAGAAGACTGAAAAGGAAAATGAACTGAGCGATTAGGGCTTTTGTTTTGATTGGAGTTTTTTGATTTTTTCTCCTTTTTTTTTTTTTTTATATATAAGAAACCCGGTTTTTAACCGGGTTTTTTTATCGGTTCCGCCGGGTTTTTACCGAAGCCCGATTTTTTCCGGTTTTGGAGGGTTTTCGGCCCGGACCCCTCCGAGTCTCGGTTAAACCGGGTCGACCCGCCGGGTTTCATATAACATAGTTGTTAACCACAACCTTTATTTTCATTTATTTTTTACACTTATCTCTCCTTTTCTTTAATTTATTTTGTTTTGTTATATATATTCCTTTTCCTTCATTTCTTTCACATTTATTTTTTTGTCATCTTTTCATTTATTTTTATATATTACTTTTTACCTTCATTCCTTCATATTTAGCTTATATATATAACTTCTAATTCTATCTTTTTACAAATTTGTAGGCAATAGTATATCTAATCTCTTTTGATACATACTTGCTATAATTTCCCTCGTCGTTTTTTCTTATTATTTATGTAAGGCGCACCACTATGATATAGTTTATTTATTCATATTACGTATTATGCACGGTCAAATTCTAATGTTTTTCCTCACGAGTCACACCTTCTATTCAAGTGTTGGGTATTATTCATAACAAGTCGAATCGCTCTTATTTACCTTCTTAGACTATAAAAATATATAATTAATTTACTGTACTATAATAAATAGGTTCGTCATTTTAATTTTACCTTAGCATTAGCCCACCCGAAAATAATTTCTGAATCCGCCCTTGCTAGCAATGCCCAACCTGTTTGTTGGTTCCCGGTTGATTTTCCTCCGCGTAACATGTCATTAAAAGAATAACAATATGATTAGTATATTATACAAATCATAATTTACAAACTCAATAAGAGTGAGAAACAAACTAGCAATACTTACGTTTTTATGTTAGTGGAAATACGGTGTTGAGCGTACAAGTACTAAAGAATTCGGATTGAATTCTGGACGAGACAGCGGTGTGACCACTTCTCCTTAAACACAATTTGGTGGAAGACCATAACTTACAAATTAACCAATCTTTAATTCTTAAAATTAAAGACATAATTGCAATAATTTGAGTAAATATTATGGAAGAAGCGCAAAAGACTTCTTCTAGAATATTAACATATTATACACAATTCCAATTTGTACTCCACTAAACCGAGCCAACTTTTATCACACCAAGAATTGGTTTTCACTCATGTATGGCATCATCACGTAGCTTACACAACCCACTACGTAATGAACTATAAAACATGCCAAAATAAATGGTGGGCTACATATAAAATTTACTCAAACATATCCTCTTGACATTTCAACTTTCAAATAAAGTTGCACATTTTAGTATGTACAAGTGGTTCAATCAACCAGTTCTCAGACATTGTTTTCAACAATTATAGAAAAAAAGGAGATACATATTATTAAGAAAAAGAAAACGAACTTGTGATTGAGATTTAGCATCCAGCCAGGAAATGAATAGCTTGGTGGGCGCCGTAATTGTCATTGAGCTTTAATTACATTTGGGGTGTGGCAGGACCAAAAATGGATGATGCATCTTGCGTTGCGTGTATATCTATGACCTCTTGGGAGGGTCTCCGGTTGAACCTCTTGCAGGAAGGCCCGACCTCCAATTTCCGGTTCTCAAACATAGCTCATAGCGGGAGTGAGTTTTGGGCCTACATGCACCTACTGGGAGTATGAGCTTCTACATAAACTGGATCCATGGACCATGAGTAAATTGTAGATCTTTAAATTTTCAATAAAACATATTACAAGGAAAATGAGTTTAATTGAATATAAAATAATAATTTAATCATGTTGTTTGTTTTCAACTATAAGGTAAATATAGCATATATAAAAAAGTTCTACTCCGAGCACACTCATTTGTTGTATGTAGATGTAAAAAACTAAAGTTTGAATGTTTGATAACTCTTGTAAAATTTGCCTATGTATTTTCCACCAATAAATAATACTATTGTTGAACGTCCAAACATTAGACTACCAAGATTGGTGACAAATTCGACATTGACCCATGATGGGATCCGCGACAGATTTTATTGCGTTGGACGCACATCGATCATCATGAAATTCAAAATTTTTAAATTTTTTAAAACATATTTATCATATTATAAGAGTGTTTAGAATTTGAAATTAATAAAATTGCTTTGTAGTTTCGTTTTACAATTTTAAGTTTAATTAAGAGAGAAAAATGAGTTCGATATGGGATGATCCAAACATAGTCAAGAGTGGTCTCTATTTGTAGATCTCGAAAAGTCAAAACCGTTGGTGATTTTTATTTATTTTTTGCATTTTTATTTTTCGAGTTATTCGCGTTTGAACTTGGACAAAACAAAAAAAAATTAAAAAAAAAAGAATGAACAGGTGGCAGCCCCCCATTCTCCCCCGTCACCCACTGACGGAGGAGGTGCCTGACGCGCGGCGCATTAGGCTACCACTGACGGACTGCAATGCAGGCCGTCTTAGGCTGTAGCCTGTAGACCATCTGCAAGAAGTTCATTCACGCTCTACAGTCTATAACTTTCAGTTTTCTATCCTTAATGACCAAGAAATAATTGTGATATGTTACTTGATGCACTAGTCTTTTTTATCGAGTTGTGTGAGTATAAGAGTTTTTTAATTTGTGTTATTTTACAGTGCTTTTTAAGGTTTTGGCATTTTATTTGTGTTTTATAGAATTAGTGTTTTTGGCATGATTTGGAAGTGAAGATGTCTATATATTAAGCGTGCACGAAGTTTGATGCGTTGCTTGGAAGCTCGAATTAGAAGTGTTCGAAGGTGAGTAAAGCTAATTTTTAGTATTTCAGTCTGAGATATTTTCGATTTTGGTACTTTAGAATGGTCGCGTCCAATTTAGGTACTACTTCCTACGTTTTTTATAAAAACATTTTGACTTTGACTGGTCAACTATCGCCGACTTTGACCACTCTTAAACGATAATAGTAAATAATTTAATAAAATCATATAATGAAAATTTAGTAATTAAATTTTCATTATATGATTTTATAAAATTATTTACTATTATAATTTGAGAGTAATTAACGGTCAAAATCGGAGATAGTTGACCGCAAAATAGTAAAATGACAAGTTTTATAAAGAATGGAGGGAGTAATTATCAATAACTATGTACTACTTCCTCCGCTCCGAGAATAGCTTTCTGTTTGCTTTATTGGTCAACAAAATAAGGAAAGTGATTGAATTGAATAGAAAAATAATAAAAAATGAATAAAAATTGATAGTGGGTTGCTAAAGTGGAAAGTTGGGTATTATTTAAATGAAAAAAGAATAAAGAATGAATAAAGTAGAGATAGTTGATTGATAAAGTTGTAAATATGAGTGTTTTATGTAGATATTAGTTGGGTGGGGTATTACCAAAAATAGAAATGAGAAGCTTCTTATGGGACGACTAAAATGGCAAATTGGGAAGCTTGTCATGGGACGGATGAAGTACAATTTAGGTACTAATTGATTTATGAGGTGGACCATCGCATTCAAACGCCGAAAGATAGACATAGAAAATTGACGTTCACAAGATATCGTGGACTTCGTCCCACTCGCAACATCAGATTCTTCCTCGACAAATTCTTTTTTGTAGGTTTTCTCATCAATTTTGTTTCAATCGACTTTTAATTGATCGAATTCATGTGAAATTAGGGTTAGGTTACTTGTAACTTGGTACTAATTTGCACACCCACTATCTAATTTACAATTATTACCTTAATCGTAAATAGTTATAGATAAATTGGACGTAGCCATTCTGGAGTACCAAAATCGAAAATGTCTCACACTAAAGTACCAAAAATATATTTTACCCATTCTAAAGGCTCCAAACTCAATTTGAATTTAGGATGGCCATCCGTGGCCAAATGATGATGAAAAGAATTAGAAAAAATGCCAAAAGGTTGTATGTAAGTCTTGGCCGCGGCCGATGAATTGTTTGGCCACAAATCCGGTGAGCAACAAGAATTTTGCGAAGGAGCTGGTCGCTGCCAGATTTCCTTTGCATATCTGCTGGCAACGACAGGCTATATTTTTGGCTATTTGGCAGACAACTTGAAGTATGCAGTCTTTCTTTCCAATAAAACATATTTTCACTTGTAAATTCAATTCATCTCTCTTTTGTGTTGCCAAATTTCTTTTACAATGATTCAAACTTTTACATGTCCAAATTAGATAGGCCAAAAATGGTATTAAAACATAGTACAAGTGAAATCTATATGGCATTAATATATACGGCAATGAGATGTGGCGATCCGTTAGAAGTGGACGACTGAGCTATGGCGATCCATCAGAAGTTGTGAAATTTAAGCTTCCGTCAATTATGTCATCTGGTTATGAGCTATGACAAATTTTTTTTGATTAATCTTGATTTAAGAAAAACTTATCATTACAAAATAATTTACGTACTAATTTAGATAGAGTGGTAGAAATGAAAGAACACTACGGGTAGTTTTAAAATTAGTGTCATAGGTATTTTATTTTTATCCCATATTAAGGATTTTCGAAATTTTCTCCCTGTACTTAGTGACATAACTTTTCGTGGGCTTGTTTTCTGCCCGCAAGCGATTCCGTCACATATTTGATGTATTTTTGGTGCTGGTACATGCCAATTTGGCCGCGGTATTTCCGGAAGCATTGGCCGAGCAACAAACAACATACCGGAGCTTTGTAGTTTAAAGATCAGATTAGGAAAATGAGAGAATGAAATTCAAGTAAGATGATGAGATTTAGACGGATAGAATGTATGTAAAGTTGGCTTCAAATCAAATTAAGAAAGTACAAATGATAGTCACAAATTTGGCTTGTTGTCTATGAAGTCAGCCATAGCCCAAAGGGTTGGGAAATTATCATTCCAAAAATAATGACATGTATGGTACAAAGCAGACTAACCTTGTCACAAAGCAGACTTCAAACAAACAAACAAACAAATAGTCATGTATGGTACATATATGACATAGCCACACACTCAAAATGGAAAGTAAGTAATATAGAGCTAAAAGAGCATGAGTAACCTACTTCCGATAATTTACATATCTATATAGATAATAGATAGATGATGCATGGCAAGATTACATTTTAATTACATTAATTTGTCTATTTGTATATACATAGTAGATTCACTTTATGTAACAGTCCAAAAATTCGTATTTCGAATTTAGACGTTTTATAACGAACCGAGCGTTAAGCGGAGTTCGTAAAACGTTAGTCTTTGGCCCAAAACTGTTTTCCTTAAAGTTAAGCCCAATATTCTTTTGAGAAATTCATCTTTTTCACAAAACCCTACCTCCCAAAACCCTAGGAATTTTCAAAAGAAAACCTTTAGCCACTTTGTTTTCACACAGATTTTTGCGACCAATTTCTTCTAAAATCGATTCCCGGTTCGTTAACCGTGGGATCGAGCTTAATTTTGAAGAGAATATTTATAACACACCATTCTAAACTTTCACCGGAGGGAACGCCATTTTGATGCTTCAATCATCTAGAATCCGGTGTCGCACGGAGGGTTGTTTTCGACCCGTTTTCAATGTTTGCCTCTCTCGTTCTTTTCTCAAGGCAAGTTCCCCTAAAACTTGCATTCACAATGTATTTATATGATGTTAATCTTGAGTGTTCGATTGTTATCTATGCTATGAAAGTAAATTTATGCAAATTCCTTATAAAGCTTATTCATGTGTTGTTCATGATCAAGAATAATTTATGAAATTTGATTTAAACCTGATGACTATTAGATGATGTTTGGAGAGCATGTTCAGATCTGTGATGCTTGTACTTCGGATGGTAATGATGATTTGCTTAAATGTGGATTATGATGATTTAATTTCCTACAAGTTTGGTTGTGCAATAGTAAGCGTTTTCCTGGAAATTATTACGTACAAGTCATGATTAAGGATTTCATTATGAATTTACAGATTTAGAGAACCGTGATTTAGTTGTCTTCAGATTGGCCGGTACTAGTAAATTGTGTTACTAGTATGTATTTTGATTATCTGAAGTTGTTGTCATCATCTGCTATGCTAGTGCAGGACGACCATGAATCTTGTTTGCAATAATTATTGGTGTGCTTGATGTCTTATATTACTTTGTTGTCAAATTGTGGGGAGTTGGTTTGCTGCTATATGTTGCAGTATGTTGGAAGGTGATCAATGTCTATACCATATGAATTCATTAGTTGAAAGTTTATTGGAGTATTCTGCTCATGCTATTTTATCCTAAGGTCTTACATTGTTATCTTTTGAATGTTTGAACCATATGTGATTTGTGATTTGAGAAGTTACATAGTGATGTTATGGACACACATTAGTCCATGCATTCATGAGTTAAAGGTCCAGAAGCATGCATTCACTTTAAAAAGATATTAAGTTCCAAGTAATGCAAGTTTTAAAGTTAAAGAAAAGTAAGGGCTCGTAAGGACACCACCTTAAGCATTGTGGCAATTTCAAGAGTATCGGCTAGAGTGCGATTAGTGCCTCTAGTCGTGTTTTAAGAGCTTTAAGACGCCACCATGGGCTGGGGAAGGACCTTGCGATGCCAAGTGAGCTCGCGAATCATGTTAAGATTTTAAGACGTTTGAAGAGTAAGTTTCAAGTTCAAGTTAAAGAGTTTTCAAGAAGATTAAGTTCAAGTTCAAGTTCAGAGTTTAAAGTAGAGTCAAGTCAGGTCTTAAGGTTGCAATGCATTAATCAAGATTAAAAGATTTAAAAGACATGAAGTTAGAACTTTAAGTCATGGCACGTGCATGGAGTTTGCTCAGTCAGTGGTCACGACTGACCCCTTTCTAAAATATCAATTTTAGGTATTTGTTCGAGCTTTTGGAGTGGAAGCGTCTTGGGAATGATCTTTACCAGAGCGTCTTTACCATTTTAGTTTCATGATTTATAAACTGTGTACTCAAACTTTTATGATTTTCAAGTTCCGCTGCATTATTTTACTAGTTCACGGTTTAGAATCAAGATTTTCATGCCAAGTCTTTTGACGCGCAAAGCGTATAGTAACGTTTTAAATTTTCAAAAGTCAAGTTCGTCGAATTTCCAAGCTCACGAACTAGCGCGAGTCATATTTTTCTTAGTTCGTATTTATAAAATTAAGGGCGCTACACTTTCCTTGTGCGCAAGTAATTATACAATTTATGCACACAATAACTGATTTTTATTAAAAGATAAAGTGAGTATTTAGTTTTTTTTATAGCGTGGACTATGTGCGATTTACACACATTTAGAGTGCAGACACTGACATGATTCGTGGACGAGTTGGCCATGGAAGGAAGCCGATCACTACCTCATGTGGTTGTCCCTGTGGTTATTGGGGAAAATAATGGAATCATCGGTGCATTCGTCGGATGGTGGTGATGTACGACAATCATGGGTGGATGTCATACAGGATTATAGAGTTCGTGATAGGAGAATGGATGTTAAGTATTTTGCTCCACATGTTGTTAATGGTGAGATTTGCAGGATGTTGAATCGGAGATGTTATATAGTTCAATTGAAAATTTTACCATTATGGTTTGAGAATTATTCGTAGTCAAAGTTCAATTTTGTTGACTACGAATTAGTCCAAACTGCACAGCTGGCATGGGACGTAGGGAGTATATCCATAGTTTTCGTTTTCTAAATATAAATATAATTTGTGCAAATATGTTTTTTTTATTATATTGCCATCTTTTTCCATTAATAATTTATTTATTTGTCTTCATATTTTCAAACTAGCTTTTTATTTACATTCAAAAAAAAAAAAAAAGATAGAAATTTTTATTATAGCATGATGGGGCCCTATCTTAAAGTGTGGCACAGGGCCCTGAAGTCTGTGAGACGGCCATGCATATACCACTTCCATTTCCGATCAACGTTTTTATGGGAATTAAAATTAAATGTAAAAGACCGTGAGAATATGTAACGACTGAAGATTAATCGATCGAGATCCCACTTTTTTGCGTGACACATACACACATGATTGGGTACACACGCCACGCTAAGATAATATTATTGTTTGCTTTGAACCATAAATGAATTTGCTTTTGAAAAATAATCCAAAAAAGGCCATGCCATGGCTACTACTTATATATCATTCGTCTTGCTCCTTCTTAATAGACGTGTGATGTTAGGTATTACATTCTCCCACTTAAATTGCTCAACATCCTGGTCGAGCCTTGGATGGGGGTATCAATGACCTGGGACCAAGCATTTGCACCCCCTCGTGGGTGTGGGATTGGTTCCGCTCTGATACCATTTATAACGATCCGGCCAATAATCGGTCGAAATCCGACCATTTGAACCGGCACGGTTGCGCATGACATGTGCCACATACATCACACTAGTATGATATGTTCGCTTTAGGCCGGAGCCTATACAGATTCACTTTTGAAATCATCTAAAAAGGCATAATACTACCTTGAGAGTGGTCAAATTTATATACCCTATTCGTTTCGCTCTTAACAAGCTTTAATATCTCCATAGAGACTTTTGCATACTTTACTAGACCAAATCCTAAAAGTAAGGATCTATCAAATTGTGCTTCCCATTCCAATAACGTTGTTTGAACAGATGAATTGTATTGGACAAACCATAGTAACGTTAAATCCCACTAGACATTCACCACATAATTCCACTTGTGAATCTCACTAAAGCCTACAGTAGTATAGTAATCCCAAAAAAAACAAGGCATACCAATCGGAGCTTGAGTAACCTGATCTGAACCAAATTAATTAAATCACCAGTTCAGCACCAAGCATGTAAAAGAGTTCGGCCTAGCCGAGACGAGCCGAGCCCTCATCAAGTCGAACACGAACTTGAAGCAGAAGTTTACACATCCCAACTCTAGCTATAATACGAAAAACCGAAATGATGAAGTTGAGTAAAGTTTTTGTTTTTATTAAACCTGAAATTAGTGAAATATACAACGAAAACAGCAACATCACCACCAATAAACTAGTTGTCCCCTTTGGCTTATCTGTAACAACCACCATCAAATGGAATAAAATGAAATCTCATATAGCTTGGCACTTGATCCCTGAAGAAACCCAAGCAGCATCTCTAGGCACAACTTTACCTTGAGCCTGCACAATACTCTTATAGATCTCAACAATCATCTTCTCATCATACTCCTTCACCTTCCGAACTCCGAATCCGGCAACTCCATCACCGGCATACATACCTCCACCAATCGCACTCGAATTCGCAAACTTGAGCATCATATTCACATACGCGTCTCTCAATCCGATCACAAACTTCTTCGGCGAGAATCGGAACTTCAACTTCAGCCTCCTTGGCCGCCAGAACCGCCGTCTTTTCAGCGGAGGTGCGCCGCCTTCCTCGCCGATCGAGTCGAGCTTGACGACTCGGATTTTTTTTCGATTGGGGCCGTTGAGGCGTTGGTAGCCTCTGGTGCGCCAATAGCCTTTGAGGCCTTTGTATACGGAAGCAGAAACACCTTCCATTTTTGGATTTTAGGTTAGTTTAGTTTGGAGAGAGTGAGAAGTGAGAAGAATGTAATGTGTAGTGAGAAGAAATGGAGGTTTTCAATTTCATGTGAAATTGAGAAAACAGGTAGGAGTTTGGGAGAAAGGGAGGTGGAGTGTTGGCGAGTATTAATACTGCTACTACTTCATAGAGAGAAGGAAGGAAGAAGGTGGGTGTTTGGAGAGTTTTTAATGCAGGTTGTCTATATGCATTATTATTATACTAGCAGTGACACTACACCAATGTTTGCAGTTTGTACATCTATCATCTATCCGATTTTTTACTTTCTCGTTGATTTTTCATTCTATTCGGTCAATATCCAAATCTTTTCTTCTTTTTTTTTTTTTTGTTTTCTTTTCCTTTAATGATATGGCTTTAATGAATCCTTGCATGAGTTGGGAGATGAGAGTTGATTGGTTGATGGGAAGGAGACTCTTGTGGGTGCATTTAATGTGTAGTACTTCGCCCGTCCGGGTTGAGAATATAATGTATATATTAATTTTGGATAAAATAGTATTAGTGGGTCCATCAAATTGATTTTTAAAGTTGTAGTGCTTCTTTATGTTTTTAGTATCTTTATTTTTTTTTCTACAAGTGTGATTTTAAATTCAAATAATATGTATTTTAAATTTTAGAAGTAATGTATAAGTATATTTATATTGCTACAGATATTATTATCATATGAAAAAATTCAATAATAATGAAATTTGAAAAAAAATCATATTACTTGAAATTTTATTTTCCAATATTTAGAAAAATGAAAGCAAACAAAATAAGAAGAAATGTAAAACAATACAACAAAACACAAAGAAGTAGAACCAAAAAGAAAAACACTCCAACATAATAAAAGAAAACAAAAAAAAAATATATATAAAAAAAGGTGAAACGGACGATGGGGCGCGGCCCAAATTTTGGGGGCGACCCATGGTCCTAAGAGTCTCAAAGTGAGGACCATCAGAGTTCCAATATGATTTTGGGACTCTGATAGAGTCGGTCTCAGGATTAGTGTGCGGGTTTAGTTAAAAAAATTAAAATAAATGAGATGATAGAAAAATGGTAATGTAAAAGTAAAAGTAGTTAAAAAACGTGTGAATGATTATTTCTAATTGTTATGACCGAGGTAATTTCATCTTCTATAAGATATGAAGTTCTATAAAGTTAAAAACCTAAAAATACAAAATCCATGAATTTCTTCAGTAATTATTTGAGAATAAGAATCTTTAAACTTTGTGGAGCTGTGTTGAGATTTTTTGTCTTTGTTCCTATTTACATGTTCTATATGAAAGAATAGTTACATGGGTGAACTCCACTTAAACTTCCTATGTGTGTTTTGATTTTTTTAATTTGAATTTTTTCAAGTTGAATTAAGTTTTGATAATCAATACCAACAAGATGCAATATTTTTTCAAGAATTAATCCGTAAAAACTTAAAAGTTAAGCGTGGTTGTCATGAAATAATTTTAAAATGTGTGACCAACTGAAAAGTTTCCAGTTCACGCACGAGTAAGCACAAAGGACATGTGTTGATAGTTGGTACACTGGAACTATCATATATTATCCAGAGAGCAGCACAGTGTAAACACGTTGGTCAGGAAGGGGACGGAACGTTAGAGTACATGTCCGAACAATTTATAATCAATATTCCATAAACATAAATATTACTCCTCCGGCCCGAGTTTGATAAGTAATTGAAGCATTTATTATGACAACAACAACACGAGACTTTGAACAAATTATAACCAAATTAGTTGAGCTCACTAATGTCATCTAGGGCTCAAAGCGAACTGAGCTTTTATCGAGCAGCTCGAGCTCGAGCTCGATAAAAGCTCGGTTGCTCGAGCTCGAGCTTTTTTTGTAGCTCGATTAAGTTTTCGAGCCGAGCTCGAACTTTTTGTAATTTCGCTCGAAATTTCGTCGGTTGTCGTTATTATTAATTATATAATATATAATATATATTTAAAAATAAAAAAAAAATAAAATCCTACTTCATTTTTGGAAATTTTCGAGCTTTCGAGTCGAGCTTATTTCGAGCTTTGTTAGTTTTCGAGCTCACGAGCCGAGCTAAATCGAGCTTTTGAGCTTTAAAGGTTCGATTTGAAGAAAAAAAATCAAGCTCACGAGCTGAGCTCGAGTCGAACAAATTCTTTCGAGCTCGAGCTCGAGCTCCAGCACAAAAAAAATAAGCGAGTCGAGCTCGGGCATAGCTCGGCTCGGCTCGGCTCGTTTGCAGGCCTAGTCATCTATGTTTTCCTTTCGTCCGTAACATTTAACATGTACCGCCTGCTTTTAATTCATACGGGCATGTAAGTTCTAAACTGGGAGCCAAAATCGCGCTAAAAAGAATCGTCATAAGTTGCGAAATGAATAAATGGGGCATAGAAAGGATGGGTTGTTTTTACTTTTTATACAAATCACACATTTTCGCCAAATTACACATAAACATTCGCTACATTAATATATAATATTATAACCCCTTATCGTTAGTGTTTTACAAACTTGACAACTTAAGTCGTTGGTAATTAATATCACTAAAATCCAACCCGAACTTATAAAATTACCCCTGATCAATGGTGGAATCTCGGAGGTCTGAAAGTAAAATATTCAAGAAAACCTGAGTAATAATTTTCGTGGAAAAAAATATATTTTCTTAAAAAACATATCAATTTTCATAATCCTGTTCATATCAAAGTAATAATTGTATTTGATATAGAATTAAGAACCTTAAGTTATGTCAAAATTTGGATGTTATTAACCCAGTTTTCTGAGTTTTAGTTCTTAACTAAATTCTCACAAAGTTTGGCAACTAGCAAGAATAGTTTAAAAGTATAATAGTATTGCAAGTAATATTATTTTAGAAGTTCATGTGATAGGGGTGGAATATTTGCAAGTAACATACAAGTTGGGGTTTGTAAGTAAGCTTACTAATATCAAAGTGTCCAATAAATATAGTGCTAATAATAAAAAAGGAATAATTAGAAAATAATGCTAGCTTCAAAAACTTTAAACACATTAGTCATACATAAAAAACTTCCTACAAATTAGTCAAAATATTTCTACAAATTAGTCATCTTCTTAATTTTAGTAACTTTGAAATGAGACATTACCATTATAAATCACTTCCTTAATTGCATATCAAATTAAATAGGTTATGTTTGCAATCAAAAAAGATGATTATGATGCTTGATTTACATTATATAAATTGTCATGTCAATAGGCTTGTTATGTGACGCTTGTTTGATATGTGATGCTTGTTTATCAGTAATTGTGATGCTTGATTTCCAAAATCAGAAGTTAGATGCTTGCTTTCTAGAAATGTGATGTGATGCTTGATTTCCAATATGATGCTTAATTTTTCAGTAATTGAATTCAAGTATGATGCTAGGCTTAAAAAAAAAAAAATCAAGTATGATGTTTGATTTCCTGAAACGTGATGCTTGTATCATTCGATTTGTGTGGAATTTGAAGAAGAGCAATATCGATTGGAAATTTCTTCTATAATTAGATTGATTATAGCAATCAATTAGTCAAATTTGATGATAATTTTAATGACAAATACTATATTAAATTGAGGTAAATTTGGAAGATTAGACAAGTAGATGCTAAATTGTAGGAAAGAACGTATGTATGACTAATAGGTAGTAAAGATTTGGGGTGGATGAATTTGTAATTCACCCTTAAAAAAAATCCTCTTAAGGTGTGTGCAAGTTTTTTTTAAAAAAAATTCAGATTTTTGGTACTGTGTATGCTTGTCATTTTTAATAAAAAATACTAACATTAACTGAGTAAATTTACCTGATGATGATTGATGAGGTATTATAATGTAAGAAATTATTATAGGTATATGAAATTTGTCGATTGTTCAAGGGGAGGTTTGTATAAAAGTCATACTAGTAAGGATTATAGATTTTATGGCAAATTACATCTTGAACCCCTACTAGATTTTCTTATTACTGATGGATCCATGTTAAATAATCAATAACAAACAAGTGCAATTAGATATAACTTAATTACATTTAAGTCCACGAATTTAACTTTTGGCGGATTAAAATATGGAAAAGTCTTTTTTGTCCCTCTTCAATTATCAGCTTTTATAAGTGACCAAACAGACTTAACCTATATATAGGTGTTACGTGTGGACTTAGATGTAATTGAAGTTTAACTATTAAGTGTTTACATGTAATTAAAATCTGACCATTATTTTTCAAAAAAATAATTCTTTTACTCTCAATTTTAATTGAACCACATTGTTCGAATAATTATGAATGCACCACATTTTAACAACATAATTTTTAAAACCACCATTTTACTATGTGAAAAAGTAAAAAAAGAAAAAAGAAAAATTGCATTTTCTTGCTTCCATGGCAGAATCGCCATGGAGCTTCTGCAATTTTTTTTTCAGTTATTGAACTTTTTTATTTATTATGTTTCTTTTTTAATTTTTTAAGTTTATGTCTAATTAAAATCTTTTCAATAAAATATGATCAATGTGAAATTATTAAATATCTATCGTATTTACATTTTAATCCAACGTATTTATGTATTTGCAAAGTAACACGTGTCGTGTAAATAAGCCACCACGTGTCATATAGTATTTAAATTGGAGTATAATGTGTATATAAGATATGCCATACAATTAACAATTTAAAATATTTTTATAACAATTAAACATTTTTATAATAAATAATGATTATTAACAAAAATTAATCATTTTATAACGATTAATAATTTAATAATTAATTAAAAAAATTACTGTACATATTATGCATGGCGTATGTTAGTAGTGGATACAAAAGAAAAATCATTTACTAACAAATAATCATTTAGCAAATTAAAATGGGAGTATTAAGAAAGAATTGGTAAGGCCTTGTTTGGTTGAACAATTAATTACTGTAGCAAATAAGTTGGTCAACTCAAAATCAGCTGAAAGGACCGAGATGTAATTGTTCAACTAACAGAAATTTATATGCAACAGAGGCTTTTTAATAGGGGGTATATATGTAATTGATCCTAGATTTTAAAACGCTGAAAAACATAGGTTCAATTCTATGCATCTCGCACACACATATATATATATATATATATATATATCTCCTCGAGTAAAATCGGTTGCTTTTAAGTTTTTAAACACTCATTATCGACCGGCAAGTATCCATTAACAGGGCCGGCCCGAAAAATGTGAGGACCCATGCAAATTTTCTTAAATAGGCCCCGAACAATTATACAACAAAAATTAAAAATGTAAATTTCATATATAATCAAATATGCATATGACAAAACACAATTTTAAATATAATATTGAGATTATCTTTCGAGTAGCATTATAAAAAAAAAATCACTTGAAAACAAACTATAAGTTACTCCCTCCATTTCAGAAAAAGTGTTACATTTTACTATTCTGCGGTCAACTGACTCCAAGTTTGACCACAATTTACTCTTAAACGATATTAATAAATAAATTATTAAAATTATATAATGAAAATTTAGTAATTAAATTTTTATTATATGATTTTATTAAATTATTTACTATTATCGTTTATGAGTAATTTGTGGTCAAACTCGAAGATAGTTGACCGGTCAAAGTCAAAATGTAACAATTTCTCTGAAATGGAGGGAGTATTTCCCAACCTCATAAAGCTACAACAACATTATTATTACATTAAGTAAATCAACTATCAATAAGACATGCCATAGCCCATTGAACATCAATTTTCAACAACCTATTCATTCAAAACTAAAAAGCAGAGAACAAGTGCGTGAGGCTTACAAAGTTACAATATAAAACTAGACAGCAAACAACAAAAAATCAGAAAGTCCGAAACACAGAACCCAGAAAGTTCAACTTAGTGATTAAAATAGCAGCATTAATACCTTCAGAATTAAGTTAAAATTGTGGAAGCCCCAAATTCTGATTCTCCAGTTGTTTGATCGAATCCGCCGCCAATGGCTTACACGGTCAAAATCAGAATAGTGAAACGTTTTATGGCAGAATCGTCGACCTTCTGCTCCAATGATTCAGGCGTAATTTATCTTCCTACTTCTGTTCTTCAGCGTACTGGCAACTGGGAAAGATTGAACGCGTATTCTGAAAATTGGAAAGAGTTAAAAAAAAAAAAAAAAAAGATTAACAAAACTATACATGGGATGTCCTGGGCCTGGGCCCCAGAAAAAGTGGGGGCCCATGTGGCTGAATAGCTCGCATGGGCCCAGGGCCGGGTCTGTCCATTAAGAATAGGTTGACAAGTGATATGCAACCTCCCTGATGTTGATCTTCATGACTGAACTGTACGAATGCAAATTGTTAGTGAAGAGTTTTCTTTAGCCAACATTAGTTATATGCTGAGTCATTGATGGTTGAAGTTGTTTTCATTTGAACATAAACTGTTTTTAGCTAAAATTTATGGCTAGAATGTTATCATGTACTAACTTTTAAACCGACGGTATAAGGTAACTGTAGACGAACGAAATTTGTATACTCTAAAGTGACATTTAAAAATATATATTAGAAAATAAAATACAATTTTTTAGCATTTTTGGAATTTTACTAACTTAAATTCTAAAATAAAATTGCTAGATAATTTTCTAAAATATAAATCAAATTACGTCACATGGGCCAACATGGAATTAAATCATGTAAATTGGGCTATATGTGAATAAATTGAGCTATATGTGATGAACTAGGCTATATGTGAATGAATGGACTGGACTATATGTAAATGGGCATCCTACATATATGGAAAAGATTCTCTTCTAACCATTATAAATAGAGGAGCATCCTCATTCATTTCCACACACAAGAGAAGAGACACCAGAAGTTCCACAGCAAGATCACAAGTTCCAGAGCCAGAGCAAATCCTCTCATCCTTCTCTCAAGATCCGCCTTGAAGTTCAAGCAAACATTCAAGAAGTTCATCCGGAAATCAAAGAGAAGTCGCCGTTTGATCCAAGAAAAAGCCCCTGCGCATTTGGAGAAACGTTATTGGAAGATCAACCGCTGCTAAAGGAAGATCGAATCCAAAAGCCCAGCCGAAGCCTGATCAACCTTCTTGAAGTTCTTCGCCAGAAAGCACCGTTTGATTCAAGATCAAGCCTAAAAGCCCTTGAAGAAACGTTTCTTGTCGGCCAAACTTCATCTAAAGAAGATCAAAGGCTAAATCCTGCGACGATCTAGAAGCGTTCTTCGTGGAACACATCAAGATCCCAAGAAGTTCGTCGTCGTTCGCCTTAAACACTCCCAAGTTCACAATCCGATCCGAGATCAAGCCGAGAAGCCCTCGAATCGACATTTGTCCGACTTTGAAGTCACAAATCCTAAAACGAAGAATGTCAAGATCCAAGTTCGCCGCTTTAGAAGACTAGAATAAGAGGATTAGACTAGAGAATTGTACCCGTATTCATTAGATCGATAAAATTATAATTTGAGCAACTTTAGTTAACAAACTAATGTTGGTTGTAGTGTAGGGATATTGTATGGAATATGAAGAGAAATTGATAGCATATCACTCGGAGACTGAGTCTAGTAGGTGATAAGCTAATTTTAAGTATATTAACTGTAGAATTACCCAAACCAAATTGTATTGGGATGAAATAGTGTAAAAACCACACTTTAGATTGTTTACAGAAGATGGAAAAAATGATAGAATGAACAAGTGAGTGTTAGTTAGTTAATCTCTCTGTTTATATAGAGAGTAAAACTAACTTGCTAACGAAACTAACTATCTTACTATAAATAGTAAGTTTCTATATAATGAAAGTTTCTTATTATGGAAACTTTCTAAACTAATCAGTTACACTTCCCTGAGACCCCCTCAAGATGGACATGGACATTATTCAATCCCATCTTGAACTTTTGTCTGTTGAAATCAGCAGTACCAAGTGGCTTGGTGAGAATATCTGCAAGATTTTGAGCTGTAGGAATCTGAATAAGCTTGATGGTCTTGAATCTTTTCCCTGATAAAGTGATTATTAACATGGATATGTTTTGTCATATCATGGAGAACTGGATTGTGGGCAAGACAATAGACACTTATGTTGTCGGTGAACAGGAATGTGGCACATGTAAATCCTTTAGTAAGTATAAAAGCCAGTGGATCTCACAACTAGTGTAAGCCATGCCCCTGTATTCTGCTTCTGGAGATGACCTACTAACTGTAGGTTGCTTCTTGGAATTCCAGGAAGTGAGTGATGATCTGTCACGCCCCAAAACCAAAATACTTTGGTGCGACCGGACGTCTATCGTGAGATGGGCTCACGCCAAGATGAAGCCTCAATTTATTTACAAAAATAGTTTGAAATAGTGGTAGAGCAGTAAAAGGAAATAAATCAGATACTTAAATATCCGAACAGAACAATAACAATTGTCTCAAAAGTTTGACCACTCATACAAAGTCAAAACAAACTACAGAGTCAACATCTCAACAAAAAGGAAATCCTAAGAAAGACAGAACTCTAAACTTCCAAGCAACCACGTTGAACTTGTCCAACACTAAAGATCATCTGGAAAAAAAAAATGTGTAAGGGTGAATCTCCTGCCATTTTTACCGGATCAAGCAGATCAGTAAATCATACATATATATACACACAATATCTGTAACGCCCCGACTTTAATGTTTTTTTAAAAAAATAAATTCTAATCGGAACGTCAAGCGAAAGATCAACCGAAACATTCTGTGAAACATGTGATGTTACAGACAACCTTTCGTGACTCAGCTTCTGTAACAAATTTTATTATTCAGCTAATAAATCATAATAATTTCCAGCATCCTTGTCATGCAAAATAAACTGAAACTAACAGAAAGAACATGAGTTTTCCGAAAATACAAAAGATGACAATTTATTTAAATGACAAAATTCCCCAAATCCCAAGTACACTCTTAATTAGTTTGTTGAGTTTGTCGGTTGCTCATCCTCTGCCACAATCTCACCTACAAGGAAGGAAACAAATCAAGCGTGATAAAAACCTCAATGAGTGTTCAAAGTTTTTGTTTTGAAATTTCATTGAATATTAATAATAAAACTCGAGAACATACAAATTCAAAATAAGATCAATATCATATACTTTCGGGAAACTTTATTTCATGCCGCTCCTTATAACCCCACATTAAACAGGCTTTATAGCTCCCTGTTAAGTTCGTCAACCTAACCATTCAGTACCTTGTCATGATCAAGGGTGGAATCCTACAACCCAAGAAATCAGTGAAGGCTTCTATCACTCGATTTAAAGGGAATGGGCAAAGGAAATCAACTAGTAGTTCGTTAGACACAACTAACCAAACTACAAGCTAATGATCCTTAACCAAACGTGTATCTTTCTTGAACCGTCAACAAACAAAACAATACAAAATCATATACATATATATACTTTTGAAACAGCGGAAGCATGCAAAAATCTTTTACAATTTGTTTTATGCAATAGAGTATGCGGTTTTGAAAACCATGCATTATTTATATATGAATAAGATATTAGATAAACTACCTTCCAGGTTTTGGTAGTATACATATAAATAATTTTGTAGAACACCCACCTTTTCAAGTGTTAGAAAGAGCAAGAACTTAAAAAGTACTTGCAAGATGAACTTGCTATAAACTTTTAAGAAAAGATAGTACTTGAAGATTTATTTTTTAGCAAAATTTTCAGAATGTTTCTGGGGCAAATGAGGGCTGCATATGAGGCTATTTATAGGTGGGAATGAGGGAATATGAAAGGGTGAAGAGCCAAGAGTAATTGGCAATTTAAATGCCTTAAAATCACTTAAAAACCATGATAAAACTAATAATAATTGACCCAAAATTAAGAGAGACCATTCAAGTTTTTCACCAACATTAAAACCCACTAACTAATGATAATTAATCAGATTTTTAAGAGTAAAAAACGTTTGGTACAATTTTAGGGTCAAATGTACATAATTAAAATGTGACACACACAAAATGCAACATCTAAAGCAAATAAATTGTATTCACAATTAAACATGCATTTTTAACAATTAAACCAAGAAATTGGACATGCATAGGTACTAATTAAACTCAAATTTAGACATGCCTAAGTTATATTTAAATTACGCAAGAGAAAAAAAATGGGGTTTCAAAATATCAGTCACATAGCCAGAAAACAGTTCATGGAGTCATTATACAGAACAGTCGAAACAGATATTTAAGCTTAGACAGAGTCACACTATGGCCACTAGTATAAGTCCGGTGGCACAGAAGTCGGCACAGAACATAACATAACAGAAAGTTCCCCACTAAAGGAACACAGACAGAAAGAAGTACTTCAGAAGCCATACGTAATCACCGTCAAAGACGACCCAGAATTGATAAGCAAAACTGTGAGCTCAAAACATATTTTATCTCCATGTACATAAACATACTTTTCACACATCACATGCATCAGAAAACATAATTTTGGGAATTCACATACTTGATACTTTTTAATAGAATATTATATCAAGTCCCATAACATGATATAATAATCATAAGTTATTTGTCGAACATTAAAACCATACATATACGAAAATATAAGAAAAATTGTCAAAAAATCCCCTTACCTGAAAAACGACTCGAATTCAAGCTTGACCTAGCTAAACCACAAAGCTCCACTAACTTACGCCTCGAATCTCCAAAATTCAAGAGTCACCACTATGATGTAAGAACCCAAATCGAATATCAAAATGTAAATAAATCAATTTGGAGGACAAATAATGGTGGATGATGATTCAAAACATATTGAGTAAATAAAATAACCTGATGATGATGCCGCGTTAATGGTGATGAATGGGTTGAGTGATGATAATAATTTGATGCAATCTCAATATCAAATTAAGTACGTGACACCTTGCATGAAAACATGCAAGGATCAAAGTTTGAGCAAAGTTAGGTTCATATTGGCGTCTGTATACGGCATGATAGTGAAGAAAAAGATGGAGTTTTGGCTTGAAACAGTGCGGCAGTTGAGAGAAGACGGAGTACGGTATTTGACTAGAAAAGGCAATAATAATTCGATAGATATGTTAGGGTACTTCTAAGTAGTATGGGCTTGGTTCTAACAATTTTAAAAATTGATTTAGAAAAATATCACTAGCCCGGTCCACTATAAAATTTAAAATAAAAATATAAATAAATTAAGTAAAAAGTACGGGTTCTTACATGATCCCAAGTAAACTAAGTAGCCAGTTACACTTCTCTTTGTTTCTTCACATCTGGCCAATCACTATCGGTGAAAGCTTGAAGCTTTAAAATGGATTCTTTTGCATAAAAGATCCATTGTCCATGTGTTGTTTTGAGATATCTGAAAGCCTATTTGCAACTGCTAAGTGTGTTTGAGTAGGTGCAGACAAATATTGACCAAGTGTCTCTAGAGTCTATGATATGTCAGGTCTTGTGATGGTGAGATACAATAGTCTCCCAATTAATCTTCTGCATTCTTGTGCATTTTGCAAAGGTAAAGCATCAGCAACCTGAAACTGTTGCTTCTGATCCATGGGAGAATCTATTGGTCTGCAAGATAGATAACCATAATCAGATAATATGTCTAAAGCATATTTTCTTTGGTTAAGCGTGATACCGGCAAATGTTCTTGCTACTTGTATACCAAGAATGCACTTAAGAACATCTAAGTCTTTGATAGTGAATTCACTATCCAGATGATGCTTGATATTGTTGATTTATGTCATGCTATTTCATGTGATAATTATATCATCTACATAACATAAAAGAACAGTAAAAGTATTAGTAGTAGTCTTAGTAAAGAGAGATCAGCCCTGGATTGCTCATATCCAAACTTGATATGAGATTGAGAAAGTTTACTAAACCATTGGCGTCAGACCTTTTTAAACCATAAAGGCTTTTGTTTAACCTGCACACTCTAGTATCATTGTCAGCACAATAACCAGGTGGAGGTATCACAAAAACCTTTTCATCTAATTCACCATGCAAGAATGCATTATTGACATCACATTGATGTATATACCAATCTTTAGCAGCTGGAAGAGCAAGTAAAGCTCTAACACTTGTTAGTTTAGCAATATGAGAAAAGATACAAAAATAATAAATAGCCTCCTCTTGAGTATACCCTTTTGCAACAAGCCTAGTCATGTATCTTTCTATAGTCTCATCTGCTTTATATTTAACTCTAAAAACCCACTTACAAGCAACACAATGTTTTCCTAGAGGAAGTGAAGTTAAAGACCATGTACTTGTGTGTTCCAAAGCCCTGATCTCAACAGCCATAGATTTATGCCACTCAGTATGATCTTTAGCCTGTTTATAAGTCTTTGGTTCTGAGATCTGACTAATAGCCGCAGTGAACACATAATAAGCAGGAGAAAGATTAGTAGTAGATAAGAAACAAGAAATAGGATACGAAACTGGTTTCTTTAAAGTAATAACATAATTTGTTGTATGAATAGAAGAAAGAGAAGTGTTATTCTCAGATACATGTGTTACTCTAAGTGATGGAGGCAAAATAGTGGCATATGCCTGCAAAAGATGATTTAGTTTCTCTAATTCTAGTTGATCTTCTTATGGAATGTCATCAATAACATCAGGAGCAGGAATAGAAGAAGTAATAGACTGCACAGTTGTTTCTTGCAATTCTTCACTAAGTGCTCCATGAAAATTCTCATAATTAGTATCAATATCAGATAAGTCATGAATATCTGCATGATCCTGAACATTAACATCATCAATAATATCTAGAACAACAGAAACACTAGTATCAACTTGAGATACAGGAAGATCAGTTACACTTCCTTGATAACTTGGAACATTATCAACTGCAAATGAATCATTAGTATAGAATCACTGAAAGAAATATCAACATATAAGAAAGGATCAACATTGCTTTAATCATACTGCATAGGAACAGTAGGAACATAAGTAATTAACAACAAAGGAAAGATATGCTCTTCAAAAATAACATTTCTACTCACTAAAATTTTATGGGTAAGAAGATCCATGACCTTATACCCTTTTGTGCCCAAATTTTAACTAATAAACACAGCTTTAACAGACCTAGGATCAAACTTTGTTCCATGAGCTTTTAAAGTACTAACATAACACAAACATCCAAAAATCTTTAAGAGTAGTATACTCAGGAATAGATTGATAAAGCATCTCAAAAGGAGATTTATTCTGTAAGACAGGTGAAGGTAACATGTTGATGATATGAGCAACTGTCATGACACACTCATTCCAATACTTGAGTGGTATATTAGATTGAAAACACAATGCTTTAGCCACCTCCAAGAGATGTTGATGCTTGCGTTCCACTAAACCGTTATGTTGTGGTGTTTCTACACATGAGGTCTTGTGAAGAATACCAGTATCATGATAAAAATATGTAAGAAAAAACTCTGTTTCATTTTTGAACTTGGTTGAAAATTGTGTTTGAACCATGTTATAAAATTTTTGCAATGAAACCTTCACATCAGATTTTGGTTTTAGCATGTGTAACCAAGTAACACGACTATAATTAATCATCTACTATAGAATACATGTGTCCCAAATGAGAAACAACAAAAAATGGTCCCCAAACATCACAATGAATCATATCAAAAGCTTTAACAGAAACACTAGAACTAATAGGAAACTTTAATATTCTTGTCATGCTTTACAGATAAACCAGAAATCAAAGACAAACATTTATAAGGAAAATGACATAGTCTATGATGCCACACATGTGGATCAACAAAGATGACAAAATTAGCTATTGCAGTTACAGGTAAACAACTATTAGTAGCATGTTGCACATAAGCATGTTGCATAGAATTCTGAGATTTAAGCAAGTATAATCCTCCTTTGTTGACTAGCAATAGTGATCACTCTCAATGTTGTGATGTCCTGCAAATAACATTGTGAGGCAGAGAAAACAACATTGTATATTTGTGATCTAGTAAGCTGAGAAATAGACAAAAAGTTATAAGAAAAACTAGGAATATACAATACATTATGCAAAATCACCTGATAACTAACATGTACATTACCAATATGAGTAGCTATAGCATATTGATTATTAGGCAAATTAACCACAATATGCACATGGGTAGGAGGAGTAGAAAAAAAACATGAAACTCATAAGTCATGTGATCAGTGGCTCCTGTATCAACAATCCAAACAGTCTGAGAAATATTCTTAGATGACCTAACATGCAAACAAACACTTGTTTTACCAGCATAAGTGCTACGAGCAGAACTGGCATCTCTCTGAGCTATACTGAGCTATAGCAATAGCTGAAGTAGAATTAACCACTTGTTGTTGCTGTTTGGCTTGTGTATACATCATAAACTCCTCAAACAACTCCATCTTGGGCTTAGTTGCAGCACTAACGGCCTTAGAAGTAGCTACCATAGCTTGATTTGGAGAAACATGCATCTGGAGTAAAAACCATAGAATTATTTGCTTTAGCTCTCTAAATCTGAACTTCAGCACCCCTCCAACCTTGTGGATATCCAAATCAATTGGAAACACCTATCACCTGTATGATTAGTCGACCCACAGTTGGTACAAGTAAGCTTCTTCTTGCCCTTATTATATCCTTTCATCTGTCCTCGACCATAAGAGGCATTCTTAGCCAACATAGCTAAA
Organism: Plantago major; assembly: GCA_026545765.1. Classification (NCBI taxonomy): domain Eukaryota; kingdom Viridiplantae; phylum Streptophyta; class Magnoliopsida; order Lamiales; family Plantaginaceae; genus Plantago; species Plantago major. Next base: position 30,203,691 of record CM048843.1, read on the forward strand.
GACTCACTGATATCAGTCACATGTTGAGCCAGTGAATGATGTGCTTCTTCTTGCAACAAAAGTGAGTAAATCTTGGATAAAGAAGGTCCAGGTGTAGACACAAAGAATTGACTACGCAATGTAGCATAGGATCCATCCAATCCAACCAAAAACTTCATAAAAGCATCAGACCCTTGTAAATTAGTCATGAGTTGAACCAAATCACACTTACAAGTAGATAAAGCACCACATGAACACTTCAAAACAGGATGCAAACTGATAAACTCATCCCATAAGGCCTTAAAACCATTGTAATACATTGTCATAGACTGAGAACCCTTCTTAATAGATCCTAAAGCCTTATTCAACTGAAAAACACGCGGCCCATCGGAACAAGCATATCGCAATTTCAATTAATCTGAAATCTCTTTAGCATTCGTGAAATACAAAAGACTATTACGAATTTGACTCTCCAAAGAAGTAACAATCCAAGAATGAACGAGCGAATTAGCCCTATCCCATAAACTATAATTGACACGTGTCAATTACAGAAGGTACCGGAGAACAATTGATGAAATACATCTTGTTCTTCACACTAAGAGCTCGAATCATCGATTGACTCCACACAACATAGTTGACACCATTGAAATGAATAGCAAAGGGTGATGAATTGTCCACCGGAACCACGGAATTGAACCAGACGTAGCTGCAAATTCAGTCGCCATTGATGGTTACACCAATAATATCTGCAGAAAACTGCAACAAACAGAAAAATTCACGGAAGAACTTCGCGAATTCAGCGAAAGACTTAATCGAATCGAAATATATCAACTGATATATACCATGTAGAATTACTCAAACCAAATTGTATTGAGATGAAATAGTGTGAAAACCACAGTTTAGATTGTTTACAGAAGATGGAAAAATTATAGAATGAACAAGTGAGTGTTAGTTAGTTAATCTCTCTGTTTATATTAGAGAGTAAAACTAACTTACTAACCCACTAAACTAACTATCTTACTATAAATAGTAAGTTTCTATATAAGGAAAGTTTCTTATTATGCAATCTTTCTAAACTAATCAGTTATACTTTCTTGAGGTTAACCCTTCATAAAATACACATTAAACTTCATAAAAGTGAAGTTTAAATATTATGTATCATAAAATTTGAAATGTAAATGAACTTATTTAACAAAAGTAACAATATATAAGAAAAAAAATGAAGAAATTGTGTGTGGCTAGACCACTAGAGTCCACCCCTGCATTGAAGTGTTATTGAACATTCAAATAAGTGACCACATACACGTTCATAAAGAACAATTAGCTAAAAATATTTACTCTTACATAAAACCTAATAGGTGTGCCTAGTCCAGTGTGTTGCGGAAGTGTTGCAACACGCTCACCTGACAAAGGCCAATGGAGGCTCTATCATTTCTTGCTTCGGCATGCCAGTCTTCTAGCGTAGGAATAACGTTCCGCTTGGTATTGTTTTGGACTCATTCTATAAAATTGTACAAAAAACAACTATAAAACTAAAGATAAATACTCACAAAGACCGCTAAAAAGAACCAAATGAGACTCTAAATTATAGTCTCATCAGTTCCCCTCCCACACAAAGTTTAGCGGCTAGGAAGGAGCTTGTGGGATTTGTAGCTTGTTGACTATTCACTCTTGCATAAAACATGTTTAAATTGAAAAATTACACCTGCTCCCCCTGATAAACACCCTAATAACATCGGGGGCCTGACATTTTAACAATAACTTATTGGTCCCTAAACAATTACATATTGGTCCAAAAAATGAATTTGTAGGGACCAATATGTAATTGTTTAGGGATAAATTTGTTAGTTTAGAGACCAATTTGTTATCGTTGAAGTGTTAGGGGCCTCGATGTTATTACGATATTTATTTGGGGGGCAAATGTAATTTGCCTCTTGTTTTATTTTTATTTCTAAGTTATAGTAGTAAAATATTATATTAAATTTATATGTATGTAATTTAGTTTTGCAAGTTTAATACTAAAAGAATTGATCTTACTAAATATGTATAATAATCATTCACAATTAGCTCATAAGCTAACTGATAATAAACTAGTTGGTAGTTGCTTAGATAGTTGATTAGTTAGTTGATTTTTTATAAAAGTGTTGAGTAAATTAATTACTGATTTGCTAATTATAATATATGAAAATAAATTAGCTAACTTATTTTTAAAAAGAAATAAACTACCAACTGAACAAGCTCCTAGCTAATTATAAACTGTCAGTTAGGCGTCACGTAACATGCTTATCTAAAAAAAAAAGCTTATCGAGCTGATAAGAGTGTCATACACTTGGCGTGGGAGTGATATAATATTGCTTTTGTTTAGAAAAATCTTGATTTTTATAAGAATTTAACTATTTAGTGATTGTTTGGCATGCGATTTAAATAGACCGGGTTTTAATCGGATTTTAACTATGAATAGTAACTCAATTTTAATTAATTTGTGAAAATTTATTTTTGGATAGTGTTATAAATTCATAGATTTTATAGAGTTGCTATATATGGTGTGTAAGAGTGAATTGATGTTTGTAAGAGTTTTTAAAATTATTTGATTGGATTTAACATTATTTAATTGGTTTAAAGTTACAATAAATAAAAAAAAGTAAAGTGAGAGAAAAACGTAGGTGGATAGATAAAATATAATTGAATTATGAATAGTTGGTGAATTAAAAACATGTATTGTTCAACTCGATTTAAGTCGCATGGTAAATAAGGTGAGAAGGACAATTTGATTAAAGCCAGACTTTAATCGCAAGCCAAAGAGTCTCCTAATTACATATTTTACCATTATAATTTAATATTACTCCATATTTGAATACAAAAATTAGAAAATGCTTACTAATTTGAGATGTGTATTCCATTAAATAAAGAGTCTAGGTTAATTGCATTTTTTATATGAACATCCAATACTGACAAATAGCAATGATCAGCGTTGATGAAGCAAATTATCCAAATCGGTAGATAAGGATTATTTAGGAAACAGATCGCATGTAGTGATCTTGAACGAACCGAGTCGAGGTTCTCATTCCTCGAGCTCGGCTTGTTAACAAAGCTAACTTTTTTCCGAGCTTGAGTCACGATAAGTAGGTTATAGCTCGTCTCATTTGGCTCGAGCATTAGTCGAGCCGAGTTCGAGGTCGTTAACAAAAACTATATATAAATATTTTTAAAAAAAAAAATCGAGTATTATCGAGCCTTGTCGAGCATCAACTCGGCTCGATAACAACACGTGCCCAAACTTAGGCTCGAGCTCGGCTCGAACACCTTATCTAACGAGCCGAGCTAAGCCTATCCTAAGTAATGCTCGACTCGCGTAACGTATGCAATTGTCAGCATTTAATACGAATTATCCTATGTGGACAATGTTCCAAAAAATAGTTTAGCCCAAGCCCCTCTTTTTGTTGGTTCTGCATAACTCATTCTATATTGCCACATAGACAACATCAGCCAATCAAGTAGATGCCCTTCAATTTAATCTCGAGCAGTCCGGGAGGAATCCCAACATCACAAAACCAACCAAACATAATTTTGTATACTACCAATGCAGTATGGCTGGTTCTATTGCAGAACCAAACGCACGGTAAATTCCGAATCTGCTCCTCACTTTTAGTTGCTCGTCAAGACTTCTTTTAACTTGTTGTCATTAATTTCAATTTGATATGATCTACCCACATGATTTAGTTGTTTCAATTATTACGTCTCAACCAATATACGTGTGAAGTTTTGTGGTGTTTTCGAATCTTTCTGGAAGTTCTAGGACTGGTTTGCAATATGTTACCGAAGTTGTTAGTGTCAGTTAAGTTGTTAAGGCGCGTTTCATTTGCAGTCGTTGGATGAAGATGGTTTCTGTTACAGATCGATGCAAGTTCATGTTCAATCTGGCAATTTAGAAAACGGATATAAAACAGAGACGGTTTCTTCGTCTTGTTCATCATCATTCAATCTTCAATACTTCATCTCCGAGAGTGAGAAGAGAAGTGACTTCTTACTATGAGAATATTGAGAGAGATTACCTTGTAAATCGTTCAAATTCTCCATTGTTGAGCTTGTAATTTGTTGAATCGAAGAAGCAATAAAGTTGTTGCTCTCCCGTGGATGTAAATTGGATTTATCCATTCGAACCATATAATTTATGTGTGTTTACTGTTTCATTTACTTGCTTATTGTTTACAGTTATTGTTACAAAGAATCGAGTGAATCGATCGGAGAAAACTCAACAATACGAAATGCGATAATTAACTTAAGACTAATATCATTGGTTTCACGAATGAAAAAACCCAAAGTCTTAGGAAAGACCAAGTGTGTAGAGAGACTATAAAGACGGACTTGTTTGTAATTTACCACACTTATTTGCATTTTCGAGGGTCATTGGGTCGGTTTCATTCATTTCGCAGGTCATTGGGTCGGGTCAATACATTTCGCGGGTCAATTTAACGGTTTTGGTTAGAAACATTACATAAATAGTTAAGAACATTATCTAAATAATTAAGAACATTTTATAAATACTTTAGAACATTTCTCGAATAATTATACTTATGAACATTACTTGAAGTATCATAAGAGATAGACATTTGAACTAGGACTAGTTGTATTAGTGAATTTTTGTGTATAAGTGAATTAATGCCAAGTTTTTGATTTTATGAATCTGGAATGAGATTGTACCTTACAAGTTCTAACTTTTTAGTTCAATCTTTCATTTTCTTTCATTGTTTGTATATTATTCTGATCATTACTAAAATATATAAGAACATTACTCAAATAGGTGAGAACATTATTCAAATATATAAGAACATTTTTATATTCATTAACATTATTCAAATAGGTAAGAACATTACTCAAATAGGTGAGAACATTATTCAAATAGGTGAGAGCATTACCTCGAAGGTAAAGAACATTTTATAAATGCAAACATTACTCAAATAGTTAAGAACATTACTAACATAGTTAAGAACATTATACTCTAGAACATCACTCATATAAGTGAGAACATTACTAACATAGTTACGAACATTACTCAAATTGTTAAGAATATAACACAAATAGAGAAAAACATTTCTCAAAATCGTAATATATGGAGTGACATCCATCCAAGACTGTCGGCTCAACTTCAGCTCCACATTTATCTGTGCAAAAAATATTACATGCATTAGCATAAACCTTACAGACATCACCAATAACATTACATACATCTCACTCAAAATTACATCATACTATTTTCATTGAAGTTGTAGCTGAAAAATCTACATACAATACAAAACCATCACATAAAATCAATAAAATAAGCAGAACATTACATACATCATTGAGAACATTATAGGCATAATACTGAACATTTTAAACATTGTAGATATGATTTAGAACCTTACATATACATAAGTTGGACAATAATGTCATTAAGGTTTGAAGTTTTCATGTACTTCTAGAAACGTTACAGACATTTCAAGAAACATATGAGTAAGAATCTAGGACAATAATGTCATCAAACCATTAAATATATCAACACAAACATCAAACATATGAGTAAGAACATTAATCATGTGTAATAAAGCACTACTTTTGACAGATTTGTAAATGCACAATAATTATATTTGTACTCTGTTTAAATTGTACATCATCCATATAGTATAGAACATTACTGATATAAGCCAAAACATTACACAAATAATCTAGAACATTTGAACATTGTTGTAGCGATTTTCAGATCTGTTTCGAAAATTGAACAACAATTGTCCATGAAAACACCAGATCTATACATCTATTATAAGGAGAAGCTATTATAGTGAATGATAATGATGGGATCGATTAGAAAAACATGAATTAGATAGAATACACTTGTTTATGCAATTGATTTGTTGATTTTTCAATCAATACATTGTTAGAACTTTCATACAAACATATTTTGAGCAGATCCATATCTCAATATGAACATCATCAAAATAAAAACCGATTTCACAAAAACTACGTCGAGATCTAGCTATTCGTACCTTCATGGTGTTGTTTCCGATGATTTTGAGCTTGAGTAAGTCGATGGTGGATCGATCTTGAGAAGATTTTGATGTTTTCGAGTTGATTCCGTCGATTTCGGGTTGATTTGCGTGGATTTCGAGATGAAAAAGAGAGAGAAATTGGAGAGAAATGTTGTGCAACCGAATTGGTTTGTTTTGTTTCTGATTGTCTGTGTCTTCCAACCCTAATTTAAGGCTATATATATTGACCCAGTTTTTTACCCATCTTAAAGATTTAGTAGCTAGCTTTTGGGGTTTGGGGGGTTTTTAGTAGTTAGCTTTTAGTTTGGGGTAGTTTTATAATTATTAGGGAAAATTACATACACCACCCCTGCTAGACGCCTCTGTAACAGATGACTACCATCTAGTTCAACAATTACATCTAGATCCATTAATCCATTTTTGTGTTGACCAGCTTAAGTCACCTATCAACTTATTCACAAACCAAACAGATCCTTACCAATTCTTTCTAAATACTAAGTACTATCATTTTAATTCCTACCGTACAACCAAAATCCCCAATTCCCCATACCATGAAAATCATCATCTTCCTCTTCTTCACACTCTTCACACCTCTCATCAATCTCGCCGGAGCTCAGCCGCCCTCCACATGGGACACCAGACTAATTACTATCCATCAATGCCACACCTGCCGCACACCCACTGTACGGAGCATGTGCATTGTTAGCAGCTTCCAATGCCAATTTCTTCAATTTCCCCAATCTCTCCTCATTTCCGATCTCACACCTATCGAATCGATCGAATTCCAACCCATTCTCAGCTGTAGTTTTCCCCAATTTCTCATCATTCCCGATCAATTTCGATTCCGATCTCCTCAACTTCTCATCATCTCCGATCAACTCCAATCGATTATCGTCTTTGCTCAACAAAGCGGATGCTCTGATCGAAGCGGATCATGAGGCCCAAACGGATGAGGTAGCAGCTTCAACAACGGATTGAAATTGAAATTCAACCCCAAATCACCATCAATTAGGGCTTGCGTAATGAGGATATGCGAATCGGAAAATCGGAGCTCTGGAAGCTGGCGGTAGTAGCAAGTGCGGAGAGGCAAATGCTAGGAGGCGAGTGCCGATTGACCGACAAATTGGTGAGAAAGCGCTCGGCATGGATTGAATGGTGGAGAGGTACAAAGGAAACTCCACGTTCACGCCTATAGATATCTGATGCTTGAGCAATGGCGCCGATGTTGAATTTGGAGATTGGGGCTCGGGCTAGGGACTGGGCGGAAGGGACAAGGTGAGGAAGAAAGTCTCTGAGGGATTGGAGGTTTAGGGATTTCGCCATGGATTCTGCTTCCGAAGCTTCGATCGCGAACTTGCTTGTCTTCATTCTTGAAAAGGGGTGTGGAAAGATGAGATTTTGTGATTTAAGATTGGGTTGGTTTATGCTTCTGAAAATGATTGGTGATTAGTGAACATGAAACAGATATACTAATTACTAAAGAAAACCTGTTATTTTGCTGTTCGATCGACTCCATTTCAGTAGATTCCTATATGTAGATTGGTAATTAGCAATCTAGAATTTTGATTCCGTGTACAAATATACAATAACAGCAGGTAGCAATTTTTTTCAGAAAATGTAATACATACAACTTTCGAATTTTAATATTTAAAATTAGAGCCTTATTTTGATCAATTAATTGTTCTTGATATCGAATATATGATGGTGAAGACTAGGATTTGATATTGGTTGAGTTTGGTTGTAATTATATTCAAATTGAAAAAACTAGTGATTGAATTGAATGTTTTAGGAACTTAAAACCCTTGCATTGAAGAATTAGGGTTGTACTAGGGACTTAGATTGCAAAATAGATTTTGATGGGCACTTCCATTTTATGTCAATTTGGCCCATGCATATTTTCATATTTTACCACTAAGTCTAGTTTTTTTGAAAAAAATGGTAAATAAATTATTACTGGTGACTACTTGATAAATCTAATTCAATTACATTGAAGTCCTCACGTGCTTCTCACGTGATCAGTCATTAGGTAAGGCTGTTTGGTGATTTTGAAAAGCTGAAATTGAAACAGGGGCAAATATGGTTTTTCCTAGCTTAAGTTCGCGAAAAGTCAAATTCGTGGACCTAGATGTAATTGTTTTGTATCGAATAGGATTTGCATGTAATTGTTGAACTAAGTGGTAGTCATCTACAAGATAAAAATCTAACATGAGGCCTATATGTTATTGACCCTAATTATTATAAGTTGGTCTCTTATGTCTCTCTCTAAGAGAGGTCTCTTAGGAGGCTCACTCATGAAAAAAAAAAACATGTACAGGAAAGTTATGCCCACATGATTAAAACATAAACTGGTTATAAGTTCAGACGTGTTTAATTAAAATTATCAACAATAAGTTTGTTAGAGTATATATTGACTTTGTTAAATTGTTACGAGGGATGACGGTGAGCAATTGAGCATGATTAATGCCTAAGATCGGGATCATGCTTGTACGCTATGTTTATGGGGGGTGGGTTTACTGTAACTTCAACATTATTGATTTAATGATGCGATGTCTGACTGAAGCAAACGTGCACGGAGCACGTTTTTGTTGGCAATCGGCAAGTTGTGATTGATTTTCAACATTGTTTTCGACTTCATTCATGTAATTAATCGAACATTCGTTAGTTGAGACTAACTAAACCGACTCGACTTTGACCTTCACCGTAAATGTTCTTCCTTTGACCTCAACCCCACACTCAACACTGTCAAAAGAAATACTATAAACAAATAAATCCACGGAAAAAAAAAAAAAAAAGTAAACATTAGAAATGGCCAGGGTTGTGGTGCCCTGTTTTAAATAAAATTTATGAAAAAATATAATCTGTGTTAACTCAACTTGTAAATTCGGCTAACTTGAGTTATAAAAAATTAAAACACTGCTAAAGGACTTGTGTGTCAAAATAATTGACATGAATTTCTTGATTCTAATCAAAATAAGGCATCAAAATCCTAATCATAAAATACTTGTGCAATTATATAGTTGGGCTCTTCTACGTCCACTCTGTTTGACAAGATGCAATGGATTATATTCTACAGTTTTCTACTTGTCCATTGCACTCTATCGCCCTCAACCACTATCCTCCAACGCACTCAAACATTACTCTCCATCGCCCTCACTACTACTTATTACTATATTTAAAAATATAAACTTCTCCACTAATTTCTATTAAAAAAGTATTGAACACATATTTACATATACATTTATAATTTATAATTATATACATTAAAATTATAATTAAAAACAAATATGCACAACACCTATTCCTAATCTGTTAAAAAATTGAAATTGAATTAACCCTAACTAAAATTTTGATTTTAATTGAAATATTTTAATTTTTAATAAGGGTATTATTAATATATAAAATATGATTTTTTTGTGTTAATATATTTAAATAGTTTAATGCGACATAGGCGGTTAGAGTAACATGTAGTGCAACACCTTGTCAGATACGAGTGACACCCATGACAACACTTGGTGAGAGAGGTACCAGATTATTCATCTCCACCGTTAAATTTTTAATTGAATGAATCAAAATAAAAGTTAGTTAGGATGACACATCGACTGTGATAGAAGGCCCCTATTCTATTGTATATTTGATATTTGATCTAATGATTCATATGAAATCACCAAAGTCAGCAAATCGATTGCACTTTCGACTTATGGGTATTTAAATTTAAAAAAAATACAAATAATCATCAAAATACACAAATTTACCCTCTAAAATTAAAAAAAGAAAAAATATACTATTTTTTTAGAATTACCTATATTTAAAATTAAAAAAAATAAAAATCGAAACATGATTAGCTTGATTAAATTGAATACGCACTAAGGGTTTGATTGGTTCGATGCAAAATGATGCGTTTTAATGGTTGATCGAAATGCATCTGGTGATTGGTTTGATTCATTGTGATGCGTTTCGGCATAAATGCGTTTCGTAAAGCCCATGCGCTTTTGCGGGCTTGCATTTCAAAAAGATGTGGGAGTAGCATTTCAAATGCATGAAGGTCCTCATGTATTTGAGATTTGCAGTTCAAATGCGCATTTTCCAGCCGTGCTGGCCCACCTGTCATGCACTTTTTTTTTATTATTGTTTGTTATTTTTTTTTGTCATAATTCATAAAATATAAAATATAAAAATATAAAATTTATACCGATTGAATATAAAATATAAAAATATAAAATTTATACCGATTTTCATATTTTTTCGTCCTCTACAAATAGAGATCACTCTTGACTATATTTCGATCATTCTAAATTTTACGACTTTTATGCTCTTAATTTAAAAAAATATTTATAAATGCACATTAATTTCAAATTTTAAACACTCTTATAATATGGTAAACATGTTCAAATAATAAATAAAAATAAAATATCCGTAACGATACATAAACTAACATCAATCACTATCTCGTATATAACAAATCGGTCACTATCTCGTATATAACGAGCATTTGCTTAGGACGGATATTCTCATATCCGTAACGATACATAAAGTAGTCTTCGGTGTCAATAACATCAATCATCGATTATCGAATGTCCACTAATAACATCAATAAACGTCTAACTATATTGACTATTCATCCTATATAACCACCGAGAATATTTAGTCTTTTGTGGCCAAGATTTTATGTCCAACGCCATTACGATTAAGCGCATTCGGATAACTGAATTAGATTTCGAACTTCATGTTCACATCCAGAACGATGCTGGAAGTAGTGGTCGGTATCAAAATACGTCAATTATATATCAAAACAGTTATCGACTATACGTACATCTTTTGTCATAGTAATTAGTGTACTATATTTGTCTTGGCGCCAAATTGCTCCCAATTCGTCATCTTCTAGGGTTTCTCCAATACAAAAATGCACCTAAACCAATCTGCAAATGTAATTGAAATGTGCGTTTCGGAGGTCCCAAATGCATCGGAAATGCATCGTGTCAAACTGCTACCAATCGTTGCGATTCGTGGTCAAACTGCATCTACAAACACCACTGGGGCTGAGCATCGGGCCGGAACCGAACCGGACCAAAACCGAAAAAAATCAAACCGAAATTAGTATTTTTAGCGAACCGAAAACTGAACCGAATGATGGTCGGTCCTGGCTCGAACCGAACCGAAAAATTCGGTCCGGTCCGGCTAAAACCGACTTTGGACCGAATTTGCCAAAAAAAGGAAATAATTGATTTGGTTTGATACAGATTACCAGGAAAAGAGCTGCAAATTTTCTGTTCATACACAACCACAACAGGAATACAAATCCTTGCTGAATTCAATCTACAGAGCATAAATATATGCTAATATACCATCTCAAACTTTCAAGCCAAACAAGTTGACCTCAATTAACAATCCAAACACTCTGAATCACAACAATCCATCCACTACCAGATCCAAAAATCAACTAAAAGAACCCGAAAATTGAAACAAAAAATGACCACAAACCCACCTACTCGAGTACTAGCAGCAACAACGCGAATGGAGGGAGAGAGTCTTTGCGTGAAGAAAACATTGTTGCGATGCGTCGATCTCTCAAACACCAAAGAGACCGATTTCTCTCATCTCTTCACATTCTCTTTCCTCTTCATCTCTCTTTCTTGCATCAGACTGGTGGCGGAGTTGTGGTGATTGGTCTAGACGTCTAGTAGAGGTGGCGCCGTACTGGAGGCGAGGGAGGGAGAAGCTAGGGTTTGATGGGAGAAGGAAATGATTTGGAAAAATGGATTGGACCTTTGGTAGTGGATTGGAGTACTGGACCATAGATAGACAAGCCTAGACTAAAGAAATAGTATATTTTTGTTTTAATTCTTAGTTGAGTTCGGTTTGGCCCGAATTTTTTCGGTTTTAGACCGAACCGAACTGAAAACTGATATTTTTAAATTACTAGAACCGAAAACCGAACCGATTAGGTTTATGGTCGGCCCGAAAATTGAATTTTTGGGCCGGTTCAGTTTGGTTTTTCGGTCCAGTCCAATTTCCGCTCATCCCTAAACACCACAAATGCATTCGGACCTTAGATGTGCAGTTGGACCAAGGCCAAATGCATTTCGGAACCAATCAAGCCCTAATAACATTATATAAAATTAGAAGTAACAAGACCCTTTTGGGTTATCATACATGAAACTGCATACACACAAAGATCATGAATTGCATAGCAATCAACCGAGTACGGCGTAGCAATCAACAAAGATCATGAATTGCATTAACTAGATGATCAAGCATATCATCAATTACATGAAATTCCAAAAGGCAAAAGCATAATTCAATTACAATCCTAATCAAATCAAACCAGACATTGAAAAACAACTAGAAACCAGCTATATGATATCCACTAAACCATTATCATATCACTTCTTCGCCTTCTTCTTAGGCGTAGTATTCGAAACCGCCTTCCTCTTAGCCGGTGTAGCAGCCTTAACAACCTTCTTCTTCGTCTTCTCTGCAATCTTCATTGGACTTTTCATCTTCTTTATCCCCTCAGGGGTCTTAACCTGGCTCAGCCTCTTCGTCTTCTTCGCTTTCTCCACACTTTTCTTCGCAACCGCCTCTTTCGTTGCCATCTTCTTCGCTGCCGGGCTCTTTTTCTCTTTTGGTGGATTAGCCGGCTTTTTCGCCTTCTCGGTAGATGAGATCTTGTAGGAGTTTTTGACCTTAACAAGCTTTTCGGACTTGACAAACCTCTTCAATTGCATTGACAGCATTTTGCGGAAATTGGGAGGAAGATGCTTCCGGGTGTAGTTCTCCTCAATGTACTTCGCAATCGCGGGTTGGCTCGATCCGCTTCGATCCTTCATCGTCGTGATTGCTTCGCTTATCATCTGAACAGAAACAGAGAAATTAAAAGAGGTTAAAGCTTGAGTATTAAAATTAAATTTAATAATTGTGGTATGAGATTGTTGCACCTGAAGATATGGCGGATGCATAGTTGCAGCAGTGTGTGGTGAGGTTTTGGGTTTTGCTGTGGAAGTTTTCTTTTGTACTGCCATAGTTTTTTTGCTCTGGATGAAAATGGGAAAGTGGAGAAGTTGTTGACTTGTTGGTCTTGTGGAAGTTTTTCAAATTTCAAATGGTTAGTTTTAGGCGGAAAAATATCATTTCTTTTAGCCAGTTAGTTTCAATCCGTAAACAATGTGACATTCTTTCCCGCCCAGTGGATTACTATGGACTGTGGCCGAGAAAATCTTCTTCCATACTTACTAATACTAATTAAATACTTTATTTCAGTTATTAGTCCCAAAATAGGTAGTCATAAAATTTACAACTTGATAAATGAATTTTCCTTTTTATTTATTCGTTTAATGTGTAATCATTAACGAGCACGCGAGTACCGCGTGTCACTGATACTAATAGGTGATTGACTATGATATTTTTGACCAATTTTAGAGTACTAGTTGTAAAGCTCTATATTCAATCCTAAACCCAAATTTAAGTTAAAAGAGCAAAAATTGAGCTAATACAACAGAATTAGTAAATGATAATGGTTAAGTCTTATAAATATATATTACTCCACTCCTTAAATTTTCATTATATGATATTATTAAATGATTTACCGTTATAGCTTATAAAGAGTAGATTGAAGTTATAATTGAAATAGCTCAAGACGGATAGAGTATTTAATCGTAGGATATTAAAATTTTATGTACACAAACATTAGTGATTTTCCCGTTTACTCAAGAATATTAACATTTTACACTAACACAAAAAAAAAATGTTGAAAAATAACTAATGTTTCAAATTATATATAACAACAAAAACAAAGATGAATATTAAACCAGAAATTGCATTGAGCATTAAATCAAATACATGCATCACTTCTTTGTGAAGATAAAATAGGGGACTTGAAGTTTTCAAAGATAAGATGGGAAGCTTAAAATATTTAGGGGATGAATTTTGTTTTGGGGGGGGGGGGGGGGGGGGGTGGGAGTAATAAAATAGGAGCTCTACAACTAGTGCTCTTTAACCTACAAGATATGGATCACCTAAGATGCCAGTTGCAACATTATAAGTTTGATATTCTCTATGATGATAAGTTTCAGAACATGTCCTCAATGTCCGAGTCAAGTTAGATATTAGTTGGGACTAAAAGAAAGAACGTTACAACTTGATTGATATGTCTTGTTCCGACTCTTTCAGTTTCTACAGCTTCAGCAGAGAGGTCTTTTTTAGCTATGAAACTTGTTAAAATTCTTCTCCAGAGTAAGGTGGGGATGAATACTTGGGAGATTCGATGATTAGAGAGAGCTAGCTAAAAGCATCTATGCGGATTCGATCATTGATGAGTTTCATACGATGAAGAATCGTAGAGCGCAACTCAAAGTAGTATCATTCATTAAGTTTTGCTTGTAACTTTTTGTCGAGGCTTGATTGTGTAATCAAGATTAAGTCATATCTTTTGTTGACATTAATGATAAATCTGGCGAGTGGAAGGGTATTTATGTCATCTCGTGTGTCGCTTGTAGCCCAATAGCAGTCACTAGGTCACAGAAGAGCGCCGCATTCCTCTCTTTCCTCTCTTTCAATTCAACTGTTTCAAGGTAATTAATGGTTTTCTCTAGATCTCATTGTAGCAAGTAAAGTTGCTCAAATTATGATTTTATTGATCTTGATTTAAGCGGGTACAATTCTCTATTCTAATTCTCTGATTCTAGTCTTCTAAAGCGGCGAACTTGGATCTTCAAATTCTTCGTTTTAGGATTTGTGACTTCAAAGTCGGAAAATCATCAATTCAAGGGCTTCTTGGCTTGATCTCGGATCGAATCGTGAACCTGAAAGTGTTTGAGACGAACGATGACGAACTTCTTGAGATATTGATGAACTCGACGAAGAACGCTTCTAGATCGTTGCAGGATTTGGCCTTTGATCTTCTGAAGAGGAAGTTTGGCCTTCGGGAAACGTTTCTTCAAGGGCTTTAGGCTTGATCTTGAATCAAACGATGCTTTTTGGCGAAGAACTTCAAGAATGTTGATCGGGCTTCGTTTGGGCTTTTGGATTTGATCTTCCTTTAGTAGCGGTTGATCTTCCAATAACGTTTCTCCAAGTGCGCAGGGGCTTCTTTTTGGATCAAACGATGACTTCTCTTTGATTTCCGGATGAACTTCTTGAATGCTTGCTCGAACTTCAAGGCAGATCTTGAGAGAAGGATGAAAGGATTTGCTCTGGCTCTGGAACTTGTGATCTTCACCTCTGATTTCTGGTGGGCAATGAGCTCCTTATATAGGTGTGGGAAAAAGAGAAGGATCAAATCCTATTGGCTGAGCTAAGATTTGTACTTATCTTCTTTTCTCTACTTGCAATTAATTAATAACTGCATCAATTTTATGACGTGGCACAATCCTATTGGTTGAATTGTGTCTTCTTTTTCATGTCATAATTTTAATTAAAAGAATGCATTTTGACGGCATTTGATTGGCTTAGAATTCTCGAATTTCCACATAATTTTATAATGCGAAATAATCGAGGATGCTCCATATATTCCACGTGGCACAATTTGATAGGCCATAAATGGAGCGCATTAAAATCGATTAAATTACCATATCATTTTGGAATAAAATTTAGTAAAATTCCAATTAAATACGATAAACTTAATTTAATGACTTTAATAATTTATTCGACACATTTTGCGTGTCTACACTCATCTCTTCAATTATTACGTTTATGGAGATCTCAAGATCCATACAATCGATCTTTTATATGTTACATTTATCGATTTGAGTGCAGTTCTTGCCTATATGCATAGTTTTGTGTTGTTAAAAATCGCGTTAAACTTTTACTTTCTTAAGGTTCCATTAATTTTTTTATTTAGTCAAAAAAATACTTTCCTATTCAAATTAGATGTTGTGGGAGACCCTAATGGGGTTAGGGTCTTTCCCTGGAATGAATAAAGGATTTAAACGGTTTTAACCCGTGTACGCCCCTCAACCTAGTTAGGCTCTGTTCTATTCAACTGAAAACTCATTCAGTTCAGTTCAGTTCTATTCAGTTCAGTTATGCTTAGTTATATTTTATTCTACAGTTCAATTCAGTTCAGTTCCGTTCAATTCAGTTCAGAAAATTGCAGTTGAAGATAACATAGCCTTAATCTTAATCTATTTCCCTCTTCAAAATGGAATTAGAACTATGTGCAAGTACCCAATTATTTACGATAATAGTATTTTTATAATCCAACAATCCGTTCAAACGGGACTTCTCCTTAACACCTAAATAATTAAGGTAGCACCATTATATTATTTCATATATTACAATATTATAAATATTAAATTGCAACCATTAAATATAACTTGTCTCTGGTTCATTCTGTCATGAACTTATGATTCATTACTTTCTAGAGAGATATGTAATGAAAGAATCAAACTCCATTTGCGTATCACCGCCTTCTGCCACTGCTCTCCGAACATCACCACCAAATTCCATTGCCTTTCGCTGTATCTCTTCACCTTCCTTCGAAGCCATCAACTTTCTCAATGCCGCGGAAATAGTTTCTGCAGTCACAATCTCCGCCCTCTTTGCCCAATCCTTAACAACCACACCAACTCCTAACATATTAGTCAACAACACTGCATTCCTCGGTTGATCCGAGTGCATTGGCCAAGTCGCAATTGGCACACCCATGGAAATACTCTCCATGCACGAATTCCACCCGCAATGACTCAAAAACCCACCCACCGCATAATGGGCCAAAATGTCTAACTGGGGAGCCCAATCCCGTAGGATAACACCTTTTCCTTGTATCCTCTCATCAAATCCATCTGGTAATTGGGCCATTCTGGATTGATCTGTCTTGCAATCTGCTCTATCCGCATCACGCAATACCCATATGAACTTTAGCCCACTATTTTCAAGCCCAACCGCTAATTCTTTGATTTGATCCTCTGGCAAAGAAGTCGTTGTTCCGAAGGAGACGAAAATGACTGAATTTGGGTCTTGTTTGTCAAGCCATTTTAAGCACTCGTGACGTAGCCCGTCAGTATTCTTGTTGGTTAATTCAACCTGGTTAAATGGGCCCAAGGCCCAGTGTGGCTTCTTGTCATTTTCCGTCAACTTCTTGATTAGATTTAGATATTTTCCTGTAAGCGACAGAAGTATGACGTCAAAAAACAAATAATCAATAAGAATCGAAGAATTTTACATTTGAATTAGATAGAAGAGTGTTTCATTTTGAACACCTGAAGTGACGACCATATGATCTACAGTACATTATCTACAAAAACGTGTTTTATGTTGTTATTACTATCTTTTTACCAGAAATTTATTCATTAGGTTAAAACAAAAGGAGTACTAAATCATCGTGGCCGATTTCAACCTCTTTGGAGAGGACATTCGAGTGGAAATTTAATATGGGGCGGAGATTGTCTCCGTAGAGATTCGAACTCAGATTGGGCGTGAGCCAGAGCCTCTGATACCATAACAGAATTCCATCTCATTTAAAAGCTCAAACTTGTAGAGAGCTGTGGAATCTAGTCATTTATATTAATACTCCAATATAATATTCCGTGCGTCCATCTATTACTATTATAAAAGAAAATACCAGCAGGATACACAACAAATTTTTATATTCAACATGTCTTGTAACTTTATATGGTTTAATCTTAAAGTTATATTAAATACGACAATGTAAATTACTCCCTCCGTTTTTGTAAAATTAAAACAATTTTGATTTGCACAATTTTTAAGAAAAATTGTGGTCCCAAAAAAATATATGGTTAAGAATGTGTTTGAGATATTAATTGATTGGAAAAGTATACGTGGGCTAAAAAATGTGTGGTTAAAAATGAATTGTTTATGGAAGTAATTTCCATAAAATAAAATGTAACACTTAAGTGAAACGCTAAAAATGGAAAATTATTTCACTTTTACATAATCAGAGAGAGTACTATTTTAGTAAGCTAAAAAATCGCACGTGAGAACTATGAACACTTGTGGTCCCAAAAAAATATATGGTTAAGAATGTGTTTGAGATATTAATTGATTGGAAAAGTATACGTGGGCTAAAAAATGTGTGGTTAAAAATGAATTGTTTATGGAAGTAATTTCCATAAAATAAAATGTAATACTTTAGTGAAACGCTAAAAATGGAAAATTATTTCACTTTTACATAATCAGAGAGAGTACTATTTTAGTAAGCTGAAAAATCGCACGTGAGAACTATGAACACTAATGCCTCGGATAATATTGCATTTGCTAGTTATCATATTGATATTATAATTATGTTGTATTCTTATGTCTATCCTCAGGATCTCATAGATTTGAGTTTATCTTAAAAAAGGCCTTATTTTTTGTGATATCAAGAACTTGTTTCGTATCTTATCAAACCAAAAGTCATTTATTTTTCGACATGAACATTAATTTAGAAAGTAAAATATAGTGGAATAAATTTATATTAGGTATAAATTATTTCAAAAAAACAAGGATACATTTATATTTGTACATATACAAATCAAAGCTAAGTGTGTCTCCAGCCAAATTTATTTAGGCCGGCTTCGTCCCAATGCATCTACTACTGACAAATTATGTGTAATGTGTCGGTTCATATACAGTTTGTGAGTAGTGTATTGAAGACGAGATCAAATAATTATCAGGCCGACTTCGTCCTAATGCACCTACTACTGACAAATTGTGTGTGATGTGTCGACACATATACAGTTTGTGAGTAATGCATTGGAGACGAGACCAAATAATTATGTTTTCATTTTCACACCAGCATAACTTAAATTTAAGATTTAATGTATATACTTTTAGCAAAATATTTTGATAGTGTACTATAATTTTGATTGTAAAACACATCATTTGCACTACAAAATATTGAATTTGGTTAATTTTAAGCCCAACTTTGCTAGTTTAAAATACAATTTTGATTTAGCGCGAAAAAAAGAATTTATCTCAAGATGTTATGGTGTAAAGTGCTAGATAGCTAGAAGAATGAAACTCATTTCCTTTATAATTTAATTAGTCCCATTCCATGAGTTATCCAAAAGTATATCAAGAAGTAGATACTTACCTTCCACAACTTTGTTGGAGTTGAAAAGATTTCCAGAGCTGAATCGAAAGTATCCCATTTGAGATGCATAAAAATCCTCAAATTCCTGCGTCAAACAATCTTCAATAGAGGGTACTTGTTCACACCCCTCAACAGGAAACGGCTTTCCCATGCCCTCCCAGAAGTAGAAGAATGTGCAAAAAACGGACACGCTGTGGAAAATATACGACTCCGCATTTGGTATTGTTGCCACGTCTTGGACCACGGATGCCATTAGCGAGTCGTGAATGACTACAACTCTATGGTAATTCTTCGAGAGAGACCGGAGGAGGGCTGCAATCGGGTGGCGCAGGTGAGACACCGCCCCGAAGAGTGGCATGAGATGAGATGGGAATTTGTTCTCTGCATTGGGGTCCAGGGATGGGGAGGAAAACTCCGGGATAGGAAATTCGTGGAAATGCACGTTGGGAGTTCCGAGTGGGTCCCACCCTTGGATGCGAGCCTTGCTTTGTTTGATATGAATGGGAGTGTTCACGTAGTGGACGGGTATGTTGTAAGTTGTTACGACACGACTAAGCTGGAGGAGCTGGTTGAGGTGCCCTTGTGCCGGCAGGGGGACCATCACCACCGCAATTTCGGCAGTGCTAACGTCTCCGTGGTGGGAGGAGGGTGTGGAACTTGGGGCCATAGGGAAGATGGATGTTGCGTTTAAGGTTGTTAGCAAGTGATGTGTGAAATTGAGGATGTTGTTGTGTCAAATATTGTACTTAAATAAGATGAGATGTGGATTGTCTTCCATTTAACTTTTACTATTGTTTTGATGTTCTCAGATTAGATGATTCCTATGCTAGGCGTTTGGTAATTTATCATTGTAGGTTTGCAACTTTATACATATTCTTTTCAGTGGAATTTGTCATATAGTATACTTTATGGAATCAGAAGACCCTGTTGTACTGTCTGTTAATTGGTATGCTTGCTTACTCCAAATGTAACATTTTACCTTTCAAAAATAATTTTTAATTTACTTTATTTGTTCAACAACACAAGTAAAGCTGAAGAATTGAAATTAAAAAAAAAAAAAAAGAAATGAATACAAAGCCATAGTGGGTTGTTAAAGTAAAAAAATTATGTATTATTTAATTGAAGAAAAAATAAAGTAGAAATTATAGGTTCGTAATGTTGTAAATATGAGTGTATTATGTGGGTATTAGATGAATAGGATAGAATGAAATATTATGAAAAATGAAAATGAGAATCATTTTGTCCGATGACTAAAATATCAAAATGAAAATTTTGTCATGGAATGGAGGAAGTAGTTTTATGTCAATTTTGGCCACAAATTATTCTTAATTATGTAACACTAAGAGTTAAAATTATATTAAAATTAATCTTCATGAACATTTATAATATGATTTTATTAAATACTTTTTACAAACGGCACTGCTGTCGCACTCAATGTTGATGTATGTGTCGCAGTTTGGGCTGGGGTTGGAGTCGCCTGCTGCAGCGTTGCCTGTGACGGGAAGTTGGTGATTGACATCCACTCTAGCCTTTGGGTATTCTGAGACACTGGTCTGCCTGGAGTCATTGTGATCTTCTCGGAGAATTAGTTGAGCATAATTATTGATGGATAATTGTGGAATATGGATAGTCTCTTTAGCCAAATTATTGGATTTATATATAATTAATGATCTGTCATCAGTAGCCAAACTGCCTAGATTAGGCTTATTTGCGTGCTCCACTTCCTCTAAAACACTCATTACTTTTAAATTGTCTTTATTTGCATGTTTCCTTAGTTATGCCACCTGATCAATTGGGGAAGAAAGTGGAATAGTAGCATAAATCACGTGATTTTCTAGAGAAGCCGATGGAGACAAAATCAAAGCCTCAACTAGACCACCACTTCCGTTATGATTTGGCGAATTCTCCTGTTGATGTTGGGCTGAGAGAACATAATTTTGTGCTACAGAATTATTTTCCTCATTGGGCCTATTTTAAATAACCCACTTACTCTTTTGGCCCAATTCTGTAGAAATTGGTCCAGGTTGACACTGATTGTCATCGTCAACATCCACTAAAGCGGAGAACTTGTTTATTAATTTTTTTAGCGGTTCCAGGCGGTGGATTAGACGGTGCTGGATTATTCGAACTGGCCGGAATCACATTGGAAGAGTTCTTCTGTGAATTATGTTGATGTGTTAATTGTTTCCTTTGTCCATTACGACGCCTAACAAAAGGTTTCTTAACAACAGTCTTCCATGGCGAATCCAACTCTTCCGAACAATCCTTTTGCTGCTTAGTGACATCCATCATTGGCTCTGAAACTGACATATTGAGAGATTTACAGTGGATATCAATATGACCAAGTTTCCCACAAGAGTAACAAAAAGCTCCTTTAAGTTCGTAAATCACAGTCTGTATCCTATTAGCAATCTGGATTTTTGGAATCAAAGATTCATTAGCGTCAATATCCAAACAGAGACGAGCATATCTTCCCCTAGAAGTTGAAGCTGTATTACTATCAATTTTGATTGGCCTGCCTAGTAAACAACCAATCTTATATAAGGCTTTTGGATGATAAAGTTCCAACGGAAGTTCTGGCAATTGAACCCATAGAACCATATTTTGAAGACAACCTTTCGCTGGATCAAAGCCTGGTTTCCAACGTTGAACACCAAGATAATAATTGAAAAGAAACCAAGGGCCACCCGCTAAGGCCATGAAATAGTCTTCCTCCTTTTCCATCATAAGAACACAAAAGCCCTTACCAAGCACTGTCACTTGGATTTTTCCACGAACTTTCCATAAACCTGATAAATGCTTGCCTATATTGTTTATAACTCTTCAAATTCCTCCTGTTTGAATGATAAGAGCTCTATTCTAGAAGTTGCTATAACCTCTTAATTCATCTTCAGTAAAAGTAGTAAACGGGATAGAAGGATCTACATGCTGAGCAGAGACATAATCTTCAAAAACAGGGGATTTCTCCAGATGGGTAAACCATTGCTCAAAGTAGGTATGTACTGTACTTTCTTGGATCTTGTCCTTAAAGGATAAACCAGTTTTCAAAGTGTCTTGAGTATTTTCAACCATACAAACATCATTATCTTTCTGTAAATCAGTAGTTGAATCAGGAGGTTTTGGCGGTGGCTGTAGCTTGAAGAAAGAAGAAGAAGAAGAAGGTGTAGAGAATCTAGAAGTTTTCGAGAGCATAATTCATAGTATGTGATGTTCTCTACCATATTTTGACTTCTTGTAATTTGTAACTCTACTTGGTTCAACTTCTTTGGTCTTTCTTTTTAACATATAATTATAAAGTCCGATGATAACATCTAAAGAAAATTTTATTGTAATGTTCTTTATTTCCAGGTTAACTTTGATAACAGTTCCATTAAAACCTCATCTTAGGTGGATATATCCTTCCTCCGTCCCAGTTTGATCTTCCCACATTTCATTTTGGTCCGTCCCAACTTCATCTCCAAATCTCTTAAGTGAAAAATATCTCTCCTATTTTATACACTATCTCTCCCACTTTATTCATTATTTATAATACTTTATTAACTATATTTCCCACTTTATCACCATCTCTCCTACTTTAATCACTTTTATCTTAAATCTGGTATCCGGACCCGTGGAAAGATGAAATCGGGAGGAAGGGAGTATATTAAAGTATATATATTAGTGTACAAGTATTAGAGTTGTGCAATTGAGTACTTAATTTAAGTTAAATTGAACCGATTTGTAAATACATATGTAAATTAGACTTGAATTACAAAAAACCAATGTGTCTTATTCATTTTAATTCTAAACCCTAATGCAATCCAACGAAATCAATTCACCATTAAAACAACTCAATTTATCTTCTCAAATTAAATTTGAAGCCCTAAATCAACTCCAACAACAGAATCAATTCATTATCAAAAAAAACTCAATATGTCTTCTCCAATTAAATTTAAAGTCCTAATTCAACCAACAAAATCAATTTATCATTAAAAAGTAACGATAACCAATATTTCTTCTCCTTCTTTTTTAATTAAATTGAAACAGATCAATTCGTACTAACTCAAACCCTACTTCATCTCGAAAAAGACAATTGATTATCATAAACACCGATAACACTTACTTTCATATACGTTTTCTATTATTTGTAACTAAATATCATAATAACACGCGTAGGGTGTTCTGATGTTCTAGTATATTAATATGATAGGCATTAGATAGAATTGAAAACGTCTTACTAGCAATCTGAAAATAAAGAAAAAGAAACTCCACATGTCTATCTCCTGCATGTATAGTGATGTGTTGGTGATTACAATAAGTGTAAGGTAGCGTAGAAGATTAAAATAAAATCAAAACCCGGAAGAGCTAGCTAGGAAGATGGACTGTGGAACTGCTACCAATACACATGCACCACCCCTCACTTTAATTCCTCTCCCTCACTATAATAAAATCACTCTACTCCTACTTTATCACTTTCCAAAGCAAAAGCTCAATATTCTCATCACATTTATATAAATCATCCACATTGCAAAATTCTCCAAAGAATCCACTTCACTCACATTAATTCAACAAAAAATGCCTACCACTTTCTTCCTAATTCTCCTCATGTTTCCACTACTTTTGATCACCCATTCATCTTCAGCAATGTCAACAATCAAAGCAATGGGCAAAGACCAAATCGCCTGCGAAATGTGCTCCTCATGTGACAACCCATGCCAGCCCATTTTATCTCCACCACCACCCGTCCCCTCACCTCCGCCGCCTGTCCCCGTACTTCCGCCACCCGTTCCAACCACCCCCAACTGCCCTCCACCACCCTCCGGAGGAAATGTGTACTACTCACCTCCACAACAACCAATCAACAACAACCCGACACCGTCAAATTGCGGTGGCGCGTGTTATCCACCGAACTATGTAATCCCTCCGCCACCGAACCCGATTGTGCCGTACTACCCCTACTACTACTACAACCCTCCACCGTCGTCTTCTCATGCAACAAGACAGATTTCGTCGTCCATTGTCGTCTTCATGATCATTTGTCTGGCTATATTATCCTTCTTTGATTAATTTGAGTTAAGACTAATGCTGTTGTTGTTTGTTATTGCAATGGTTCTTTTTGTAATCTAATTTCAGGGTACAGAGGTCAATTGTTGTCGGGAGCAAAAGATTAGAGGGCGGATGGCAATAATACAAGGAACATATATTGTCGATCGGCACCTCAAATTCTTTCACAGTAATGTATCTAGCTAGCTAGCTGATCTCGATTTAATGCCATCCGTTTCTGAAAGGTTTAGTATAATTTTGAAGAATGTCACTGCTAGTAAATTCCAGTATCATTGTTCACACTATCATAATCATAATTGTACTAGCTAGAAGCAAACATCTATCTGCAAGTAGGAGTACAATAAATTTAATCTACTGCATTAATTTTTCATGTTTAATTAAATTAATCTCGATCGCTATCTACTACCTTAAATAGTCATCTACATTACAACTATTTTCTCGCTCTGTTCTATGGTAAAGTGGCCCATCGTGTTTTAAATGTTATTCTTATACGATTAATTTTTAAATTCACCATGAATTTTATACGCATTCAGTCGCAGTGAGTCAATGGTACCGAAAATTCTATTATAGTTGCTATTAACTGTTTTCACATTGGCAATAACTAAGCGGTGTATTTGCATCTATGACGCATTTAACGTGGCACTGAATACTCAATTGCATATGCATACAGGTAGCGGGTGTCCTAAGTTTTGGTTCCATGTTTTTGTACTCTATCTCATCAAAGTTTACAATTTCTAAAGGTCATTCCCGTAAAATTTACGTTTCTTTCGAAAATGTGCGCACATTTATCTTTGGGAATAAATGAGAATCCTCAGTTTTACGGGTTATACTACTTATTCCATCACAAAGTATTGGAAGAGACGTGTCTTAATGAGAAACCTGAGAGACGAATTGATATTGTTAATTATAAATATAATGTTTTATGAGTAGACATTTTATATCATTTTTATGTGTATGTATATCGTCATCGATGTTCTTTGTAAAAATATAATGTTTTTTAATATAATTATAATAGTTGTCCGTCTTTTTTAGTCTCTCAATGAGACCGTCTCTCAGAAGACTTACTCTTCTTCCATTCGGTCAGTTTTCAATTTCAATTAATTTTGTTAGTTTCTTTATGATCTGTCTAAACTAAAATTTACTAAATCATATCAGAGTAAATAATTAAGAATTATGAAAATTATAATGGAAATTATGTAACCTACTTTATTCACTATTCTCATACTTTATTCACTTTCTTTCCTATTTTAATCATCACAATCTCTCCTACTTTACTCGTTTTTTTAAAAAAAATTGTGTCCGGGCCGCGGGAAGTTGAACCGACTATGACTGATGATCAATTTAAAGAAACATTAAAGAAGAATATTTGCCCTATAATTGAAACATCAAACATGAAGGTGAAGCAATCTGAAACTAGTGAGCTAGCTACCCTTGAGAAGTTGGTTGAAAATGGAAATGGCAATTGAAAGGGTATGGGCCCTAAAATTAGCCCAAAAGAGTTCGATGAGTCTGGACTCCACTTAACAAAATGTGTGGTGGATCTATGTTGGAACTTTCAAGTAGACACAAACAGCAGCTGGTATTAATGAAATGGACGCCCATCATATGATGCATCAATATTTGCAGCTCCACATACCGCTTATTACGGGTTTTTTATACCCTAAAGCATGCTGCACTAATTTCTGATGCTTTAATGTGTTATACGGTACAATATTTAATACATATGGTACAACCTTTAAAGCACTATGATGTAGTGCATCATGCGAAAGGGAAGAGAAAACCCTTATTACCATACGCACTTTTGCCAAGATAATGACTCTTCCGCATATAAATGCACCATAAACGCCTAACCTACCAAGTTTAATTTGAATGTAGTCTATACTAGATTATTTAGATTATTATTGTAGCGCCCTAAATTTTAATATACGAATTCTGAAAAATATGACTCGCACTAATTCGTTAGCTTGTAAATTCGACGAACATGACTTGTAAAAAGATAGAACGTTACGAGATGCCTTGAACGTCCTTAGACTTGACATGAAAATCTTGATTCTAAATCGTGAACTAGTAAAATAATGCAGCGAAACTTTAAAATCGTAAAAGCTTGTGTACAAAGCTTATAAATCATAAAACTAAAATGGTAAAGACACTCTGGTAAAGATCACTGCTCGGGCACGCTCCACTCCAAAAGCTCGGCTTCAAATACCTACAATTGATAATTTTAGCAAAGGTTAGTCGTGACCACTTGACTGAGCAAATTCCATGCACGTGTCATGACTTAAAGTTTTATCTTCACGTCTTTTAAATCTTTTAATCTTGCTTAATGCAATGCAACCACACTACCAAAAAAAAAAAAAGATCGGATCCGTCGCCCCAAGCCACCGATCCGTCGCCCCATCCTTTAGCGACGGATAGGAACTCCATCGTGCCACGGAGTTCCATTCCGATGGATAAAATATCCGTCGCAAATTTGCGACGGATATAACGACGGAGGAAGAGTTTGCCGTTTTTTATTTATTTATTTATTTTTATTATTGGCGAAGGATAGATTATCCGTTGCCAATTTCAGCGACGGATAGATTCTATCCGTCGCTGATAATAGCGACGGATAGATTCTATCTATCCGTCGCTGATACTAGCGACGGATAAATTTAACAGTTTTTAAATTTTTTTTTAATTAATTAATACCTGTTTTTCGTATTTCACCTATTTAATCAATATAATGCTCGATAAAAAATGTAGAATACGGAAAATGTTTTAATCAATCATGAATCATTCATAAGTTAACAAATCGTAGATCCAAATAAGTCTTAATTATCCGAACAAATCTAAAGAGAATATATCTGAACGTACATAGATCAAGAACAAACTATAAACATAACTAGCTATCAGACGGGGGTGGTTGCTGACTAAACTTCGACACGAAAGCCTCCATCTGCAACCGAAGCTGCTCGTTCATCTCCTCCCTCAGCTGTGTGTTGCGCCGCTCCATCTCCTCTGCTAGTCTGGCAACATGTTCAGAAACCTGAGACTGCACCAACTCCGAGACCTGAGCCTGCGTGAAAACCTGCTGTCTAGGCTGCTGGGATGTTGATGAGGAGCCAGGACTAGCCAACGTATAACCGAGGCTCCCGAGTCCATATATTCGGCCTTTGTTGTTCATTTGGTTGACCTCCAAGAAGATTTTGTTAACTTGTTCAGTTGACAGCACGTCACCCGTTTCCTCCTCCTCCTCCCTCTGTACCCGAGCATCAATCTCAGCCTGAAACCGTAAATTGCAGTTATGATAATCAGTTACTGTTTTTATAAAACAACTTGTAGTGTACAAATATGAACTTTAACCAGCATAAACATACCGCAATAGACTCGGCCCTGTAGTCAGTCCATTTGCCATCCCTGAGCTTGGCCTTTTTGAAGATGTCAAACTTGGACTTCACCTCCTCCTTTGCCAACTGAACAACATATATATGCAGCATTTATCATCTCACAAGTTATAAATACACGTACATGCTAAATTGACAACAAACATGTATACATATACACTTACGTACCGATTTATAATGATCAGTGATAGTAGATCGCCTACCAAGGTGGTGAACGGCCTTTCCTGCTCCCTCAGACTGAGACATCCGGTTCTCTTTGTTGATGGCGGCATTATTTTGGACATCAGTTCATCTCCAGTATGCCTCCCAAAGGGCCCACTCCTCTGGATCAACCTGTTGAGGCCTTGGAAGTCTCCGCTGCCAAATTCTTTTCCAAGCACTAACCATATCTTTGTATCGAGCAGACCCCACTGTCTCGTAAACACGCCATATCTCGGGGAGCAACCTGTTGGGAATGTAGTACGACTTCTACATTCCCAATTTCAAACAACATTCAAATTTTATAGGTATCCGTCTACATCAATTTAATAAGATAAAACAACATAACATAAAATGGTGACTAACATATCACCCAAACAAAGTGGCTAACATACCACTCACGTATAGTGGCTAACATACCACTCACATTGTCCTAAATTTTACTAACACAACGGTGACTAACATATCACCCAAATAAAGTGGCTAACATACCACTCACATACAGTGGCTAACATACCACTCACATATTAAAACAACAATTATAATAACAAGTAATTAAATGAATGTCAGATTTTAACTTACCCGCAACTCATCGAAGTACTCGGCTCTCATCCGGTCCGATATCCTAGACCAACACTCACCACCCTGCCCCGGTGGCTCCCTCTTGGTCCTAATGATGTCACCAATTTTTGCAGCTACGGTACTCGGCCATAACATGTTGTCAAAGTGTAAGATACAAGAAATAAATATTAATTAGTTTTGTACAATAATTTATACTTGTTAACTATCATAAGTTATGTACTACATATATAAAAAGAATGTATAATACTTACGTGCTGGGACCCATAGGAAAAATAACCGGCTAGCCATCCCATGTAACGTTGGGATTCTGGGGATCCCACGCGAGGTAGGGACAGTCGTCATCCTCATAGGTAGAGCCCCTGCTCGAACCTAGTGGGGACTCAGCAATCCGAGACGGTGTGCTCTGACTACCAGAGCCCTCCCCCTCGGACGATGTCCCCGCCCCTGCACTACCCTGCTGCTCGCTGCGTGAGGGGGGACGATACGTGCGCGGTCTCTGGCGCGGCATCTGCAAAAACATGTAACAAATACAGTAAAATGTGTTAGTATACAAGTCCCCAAATTTTGAAATGATCATGCACAACAGAAAAACTTAAGTGTTATCAACTACTAACTAGTTATAATACACATAATATACCGTTATCGCCGTTCTCTAAGTCTACATATTGGTCCTCGTGCAGATCAAACAACTCATCATCCACCTCTATGGGATTTTCGGCTTGTTTATCGACATCCTCTTGTTGGTACGAGTTGGTAATTGAGTCGTCTTTCTCAATGTACTCCACTTTCGAGCGAGCACGAATAGGTATCGCAGCTAACCATTCCGCCTTATCGCGTTTCCCGCTTGGATATTCAAGAAACACCACTTGTGGGTGCGACAAAATAAATGGTTCATACTTGGTTCTGTACCTCTTCTTTTGGTTTACATCAACCATTTCATACTGCTCATTCTTCCTCGTACCTCCTGGATTAGGATCATACCACTCAACATCAAACAAGAAGGTTCGTTTCAATGGCAAGCCGGGATATTCAATCCTCACTATTCGTTTTAGCTTCCCGTGGAAATCAAACAAAGCAGCGTCTCCATAATCTGCACCCTTAACACACACCCCGGAGTTGCTTGTCGCCATGGCCGTGTTACATTTAGTCGTGTGGAACATAAGGCCATTGACTATATAACCTGGGAATGTGTAGACCTTTTTGAATGGCCCCTCTGCGAGAGCCTTTAAGTATAGGCATGTGACTTTGTTAATAGGATTCCGGACATACTCTTTGAACCAATCTGGAAATTCTGATTTTATTTTTTAGTCAAGTAGTTCCTCTAGTGTTCCTCTGTCATCTGAGGATTTTCTTCCAAACAACGCTTTTTGAAAACACTGCAAACATTGATTCGATGATAAGTCTATAATTGAAGTAGAGACTTACGTAGCTATATTAAAATTTAAAGAAAGTGTTGCTCACCTCGCAAATAGCACCATATACTTGTCAACCTCAGCACAATTCGTGAGGACATAATATTGAGCTGCTTTCAACTCCTTCCCCGTAAGATATTCTTTCTTAGCTCCGCCAAGAGGTCTCCCTGATACCCTAAAGACAGATAGGGAAAACTCATCATCCGCTTGAACGTCGAATGTGACTGCGTTTTGAGCCGGCCTTGATGTCTTCGTAGGGACGTGCTCATCAAAGTAATAAGAGCAGAAGGTTGCAGTTTCCTCTCAAATGTAGGCATTGGCAATCGATCCTTCAGGTTTACCTTTGTTGTTGACATACTTCTTCAATTTCCCCAAGTACCTCTCGAATGGATACATCCATCGATACTGAACCGGTCCAGCAAGTCTCGCTTCATGTGGAAGGTGAACCGGCAAATGCTCCATACAATCAAACCAACTCGGTGGAAAGATACGTTCGAGCTTGCATAGAATCAATGGTATGTTCTTTTCAAGATTTTCCAACACTTTGTCATGAACCACCCTTGTGCCTAAATTCTTGAAAAATAAGCTGAGCTCGGTGATAGAAATCCATACATGTTTAGGTAGCAGTTCTCGAAATGCTACTGGGATAAGCCTCTCCATGAACACATGACAGTCGTGACTCTTCATCCCAAAAACCTTTGTCTTCTTCAAATCCACACACCTCTCTAATTTCGAGGCGTAATTGTCTGGGAAGCTCAATGCCTTCACCCAATCAAACAGAATTGACCTAGATTCCTTGTCAATTGTGTAGCACGCTTTCGGCCACTTACCCTTATCATCCTTCTTTGACAACTTAGGCCTTTTACACCATGTATCCAACTCGGCTCTAGACTTCGCATGGTCCTTTGTTTTTCCCTCAATGTTGCAAAGTGTATTGAATAAGTTCTCGAAGACATTCTTCTCAATGTGCATGAAATCTAAGTTGTGACGGATAAGAAGACTGCTCCAATAAGGCAAGTCCCAGAAGATGCTTCTCTTCTTCCAACCACATTTTTTGCCAATTTTCTCGTTATACTTCTTCCACCCAAGTTCAGTGACCTTCATAAGACCCAACCTCTAAATCTCCGCAAGAATTTGTTTACCAGTAAGTCGTGTTGGGGCACTACTCGTTACGACTTTGTTTCTCAAGAATTGATCCTTGTTCTTCCTGAAAGAATGGCCACTTTCTAGCAACCAACGATGACAATCAAACCAACAAAATTTTCCACTACCCTTCAGTCTAAATGCATCAATATCTTCCAAGCAATGTGGACATGCATATTTCCCTGCGGTTTTCCTTCCAGATAGCATGGAGTACGCATGAAAGTCACTCACGGTCCAAAGAAGAGCTGCTCTCAAGGTGAAGTTCGTCTTGGTCGACACATCGTATGCAGGGATACCATCCTCCCACAACTTAATCAGCTCCTTTATTAGGGGTTGCAAGAAAACATCCAATGTCAGTCCAGGATCTTTCGGTCCAGGCACAAACGCAGTCAGGAACATGAATGGCTCCTTCATGCACTCACCAGGGGGCAGGTTGTACGGTGTGAGCATCACTGGCCAACAAGAGTACACCCGGTCACTTCCAAACGGGTTAAAACCATCCGT
Source organism: Plantago major (assembly GCA_026545765.1). Classification (NCBI taxonomy): domain Eukaryota; kingdom Viridiplantae; phylum Streptophyta; class Magnoliopsida; order Lamiales; family Plantaginaceae; genus Plantago; species Plantago major. The sequence continues at coordinate 30,234,988 of CM048843.1, forward strand.
ACAAAGTCCCAATCGTACATTTCTAGATTCAGCTGCAAACTCTGGATATGTCTTGTCAAACGATTTCCAAGCGGGTGAGTCTGCTGGATGGTCCATTCTACCATCTTCTGCATTATCCGAGATTACTCGCTCCTTGTGCCACCGCATTTTATCGGCAGAAGCACTTGAAGCATACAATCTCTTGAAATGATGTTTTAGAGGGAAGTACCACATTTTCTTATGGGGTAGATTTTTCTTCTGTCATTTCTTTGCAGCTCCCTCCTTGTAACGCTTGTACCGTTCCTTACCACAGAACTTGCATTGTAGTAGATCTGCATCCTCCTCCCAATAGATCATGCACATATTCGGACAACAGTCTATGGTTACCACGGGCAACTCCAAACCCCGCATCTTTTTCTTTGCTTGGTAAAAGTTGGTGGGAACTAGGTTTTCTTCAAGACAAAGGGCCGACATGACTTCTACCCATTCATTGAAGCTCGCATCAGATTGCTAGCCATTAGCCTTACAACTCATTAGCCGAGCCAACAAAGACAACTCACTGAGCTTACACCCCGGATAAACCGGCTTCTTTGATGATTCTAACAAGTCAAAGAACCCCTGATCCTTGGGATTCGGTGGTTCCTCCACTCCCCCCCCTCGGTTTCAGTGTTAATGGTGTCCCTAAAGTCTGCCCCTGCAGCATTATACACCATTTGTTCGACTCGAGCTCGAAAAGCATCGCCTTCAGATGTACTTTGTTCCCCGACTTGTTCATTTTTTCTCTTCCTTCCACGCTGTCTGTATTGGTCATATGTATTGGACGGTGCTGCTTCCTCACCATGATGATTCCATACCTGATACGCATACAGGAATCCATTTTTCCTCAAGTGCTGGACTACCACTGTAGGAGTCAGGTATTGCTTGTTTCTACACTTTTTCATTGTACAAGGGCACTTTATCAACCCATCCTTTACAGAAGCCGGATTTGAGATTGCAAATTCGATGAAACCTTCAACCCCTTTCAGAAAACTCGATTGAACTCTGCCATTTAGAGTACGACAATACATCCATGACCGATCAATATTCATTGAATAATTATATATAACCTGACACGTTTGAATTGATTAGATCGAGGTGTGTCATTTATACTATAAGTTATAAATAAATTTCACAATAATTAAGTCAATTGCACTATCCAAAGCTTGAAAACACATCAACGTCCTTACATACTATAAGTTATACTAGCTAGCTTCAATTTGAGCATAATTAATGTTAGGTTTCATATATCAACTACTAATTACTAGTTATACAAGCCGAAAGACAAAACGGATAAAACTCTTCATTCTCTTGCAGCCCCCTCTCACCACTTGTGACGCTCCCTACCACAGAACTTGCATTCCATCAGATCTACATCCTCCTCCCAATACATCATGCACATGTTTCGACAACCAAAAAAAGTACTCAATAGGCGCCCCCAACCCCTGCCTCTCCCTCCATTGGAGGTATGCCATTGACGGTGCTTCCACTACAAGAAAACCAGGAAAAAACGACGTTATGGGGCGACGGATTTTATCCGTCGCCCCATAACGACGGATCGATAAGCGGGCGACGAATCTATCCGTCGCCCGGTTCATGACGGATAATAGTTATCCGTCGCTTATTAGCGACGGATAACTTATCCGTCGCTAACTTGGGCGACGGATAAATATTTATCCGTCGCCTAAGTTTGATTTTATTAAAAAAAAGAATTTTTTTTGAAAATGGCGACGGATAGATTATCCGTCGCCTTATAGCGACGGATACCTATCCGTCGCCAAAAATGGCGACGGATCGATTCTGGGCCGACGGACACGTGTCCGTCGGCCCAGAATTTCCTAATTTACCCGGACAGAGAGGCAGAGTGCCTCATTTTTTTCTCTTCTCCCTTCTTCTTCCTCATTCTCTTCTTCTCCTCTCTTCGGTTTCCGGTGAATTGTTCGTTATTCCGGCCAATCTTGGTGCCTAATCGAAGCTAGTGGGACAAGGAGTTTGTTTCTTCGAACAATTTCAGATTTCTACCGATTAATCAAGGTATTTTGGCCAAAACCCTAGTTTTTTGAAATTTGGGGATTTTGTTTATTTTGATTAATTTGAGCAATTATATGTATATATGATAAGTATGTAGTAGTTAGTTTAGTTAATTTGATCAATTATATGTAATTTGTTCAATTTGATAGTTAGTTTAATTAATGATATGAATGTATGTAGTATGTTAAGTTTGGTATGTATGAATGTATGTAGTTAGTTTGATTTGTGTGTTAAGTATATATAGTTAGTTTAGTTAATTTGATATGTTTGTTAAGTATAGAAGTATGTAGTTTTGATTTGATAAATTTGTATGTTAAGTATGTAATTTGATATGAATATATGTAGTAATTCGATATGTATAGAGTAATTAGTTAATTTGATATGTATGTTAAGTATATAATATATGTACTAAGAGGTTGAAATGGTTAAATTATATGCCCAATTTTGTAAATATCGAACACTTAATTAATAATTAATTTATAAGCAACATATAATAATTAACAATTAACCTCTACAATCTTCTTATCCGAATTGGAATCGATCTAATAAATTAAATACGATCTAATCAATTGGAACGTCTCAGGTTAAAAATAAAGTATATATACAATGAATTCCGACCGTTCATGGATGTACGATCGTACGGCGGTAAATGGCAGAGTTTCTAGGAGTTTTGTAGAAGGGGTTAAAGGTTTCATCTCGTTTGCCATGGGACGTCCGGTTTGTGCAATTGGGGGGTTGATAAAGTGTCCTTGCACATTGGAAACCTGCAGAAACAAGCAATTTATGACGCCTACAGCAGTATTCGAGCACTTGCGACGTTATGGATTCATGCCTGAGTATCATGTATGGATTCATCACGGTGAGGAAGCACCGTCCATGGCATACCTCCAATGGAGGGAGAGGCGGGGTTTGGGGCCGCCTATCGAGTGCCTTTCTGCTTGTCGGAACATGTGCATGGTGTATTGGGAGGAGGATGTAGATCTGTTGGAATGCAAGTTCTGTGGTAGGGAGCGTCACAAGTGATGAGGAGGGGGGTGCATGAGAATGAGGAGTTTCATCCGTTTTGTCTCTAGGCTTGTATAACTAGTAATCATTAGTTGATATATATATGAAACCAAACATTATGGTAAAATTGAAGCTGACATAACTTATATTATGTAATGCCGTAACAATTGACTGGAGCTAATATAACTTATATTACGTAGCAATTGATTGAATTATTGTGAAATTGATTTATTATCGTAAATGAAAGACCTCGATCTAATGAATTCAAACGTGTCAGGTTATTATCTAATTATTCAATGAATACCGATCGTTCATGGATGTATTGCATTACTCTCAATGGCGAGTTCAATGGAGTTTTACGAAGGGTTGAAGGTTTCATTGCATTTGCAATGTCAAATCCGGCTTGTGTAAAGGATGGGTTGATAAAGTGTCCTTGCAATGAAATGAAGGTAAACAAGCAATACGTGACTCCTAAAGTGGTAGTCCAAGACTTGAGGAAAAATGGATTCTGCTGCGTATCGGTATGGAATCATCATGGTGAGGAAGCGGCAAAGTCAATACATATGACCAATACAGACAGCGTGGAAGGAAGAGAAAAAATGAACAAGTCGGGGAACAAAGTACATCTGAAAGCGATGCTATCGAGCTCGAGTCGAACAAATGGTGTACGATGCTGCAGGGGCGGAGTTCAGGGACACAACCAACACTGAAACCGAGGTGGAGGTGGAGGAACCACCGAATCCCGAGGATCAGTTGTTCTTTGACTTGTTAGAATCATCAAGGAAGCCGGTTTACCCGGGGTGTAAGCTCACTGAGTTGTCTTTGTTAGCTCGGCTAATGAGTTGTAAGGCTAATGGCCAGCAATCTGAAACGAGCTTCAATGAATGGATTGACGTAATGTCGGACCTTTGTCCTGAAGAAAACCTAGTTCCCACCAACTTTTACCAAGCGAAGAAAAGATGGGGATTAGAAATTTTGTGGTAACCATAGACTGTTGTCCGAATATGTGCATGATCTATTGGGAGGAGGATGCAGATCTAATAGAATGCAAGTTCTGTGGTAAGGAACGGTACAAGCGTTACAAGGAGGGGGCTGCAAAGAAACGACAAAAGAAAAATCTCTCACATAAGAAAATGTGGTACTTCCCTCTAGCACCTCGTTTGAAAAGATTGTATGCTTCAAGTGCTTCTGCGGATAAAATGCGGTGGCACAAGGAGCGAGTAATCTCGGATAATGCAGAAGGTGGTAGAATGGACCTTTCAGCAGACTCACTCGCATGGAAATCGTTTGACAAGACATATCCAGAGTTTGCAGCCGAATCTAGAAATGTACGTTTGGGACTTTGTACGGATGGTTTTAACCTGTTCGGTAGTGAACGTAAATACTCTTGTTGGCCAGTTATGCTCACACCGTACAATCTGCCCCCCGGTGAGTGCATGAAGGAGCCATTCATGTTTCTGACTGCATTGGTGCCTCGGCCGAAAGATCCTGGACTGATGTTGGATGTTTTCTTGCAACCCCTAATCAAGGAGCTGATCGAGTTGTGAACGGATGGTATCCCTGCATATGATGTGTCGACAAAAAAGAACTTCACCTTGAGAGCAGCTCTTCTTTGGACCGTGAGTGACTTCCCTGCGTACTCCATGCTATCTGGAAGGAAAACTGCAGGGAAATATGCATGTCCACATTGCTTGGAGGATCTGGATGCATTTAGGCGAAGAGTAGTGGAAAATTTTGTTGGTTTGATTGTCATCGTAGGTTGCTAGAAAGTGACCATCCGTTCAGAAGAACAAGGATCAATTCTTGAAAAATAAAGTCAATCGACAAAAAGCCCGACAAGACTTACTAGAGCACAAATTCTTGCGGAGATTGATAGATTGGGTCTTATGAAGGTGACTGAGCTTGGGTGGATGAAGCATAACGAGAAAATTGGTAAAAAATGTGGTTGGAGGAAGAGAAGCATTTTCTGGGACTTGCCTTTATCGGAGCAAAGATCCGTCACAACTTAGATTTCATGCACATTGAGAAGAACGTGTTCGAGAACTTATTCAATACACTTTGCAACATTGAGGGAAAAACAAAGGACCATGCGAAGTCTAGATCCGAGTTGTCGACGTGGTGTAAAAGGCCTGAGTTGACAAAGAAGGATGAGAATGGTAAGTGGCCGAAAGCGTGCTACACAATTGACAACGCTTCTAGGTCAATTTTTTTTGATTGGGTGAGGGCATTGAGTTACCCAGATAATTACGCCTCAAATTTAGAGAGGTGTGTGGATTTGAAGAAGACAAAGGTTTATGGGATGAAGAGCCACGACTGTCATGTGTTCATGGAGAGGCTTATCCCGGTAGCATTTCGAGAGCTTCCACCAAACACGTATGGACCGCTATCACCGAGTTGAGCTTATTTTTCACAAGGGTGGTTCATGATAAAGTGTTGGAAAATCTTGAAAGGAACATACCATTGATTCTATGCAAGCTCGAGCGTATCTTTCCACCGAGATGGTTTGATTCTATGGAGCACTTGTCGGTTCACCTTCCTCATGAAGCGAGACTTGGTCCGTTCAAAGATCGATGGATGTATCCATTCGAGAGGTACTTGGGGAAATTGAAGAAGTATGTCAACAACAAAGGTAAACTGAAGGTTCGATTGCCAATGCCTACATTCGAGGAAACCGCAACCTTCCGCTCTTATTACTTTGATGAACACGTCCCTACGAAGACAAAGAAGGCTCAAACGCAGACACATTCGTAGTTCAAGCGGATGATGAGTTTTCCTATCTGCCTTCGTGGTATCGGAGACCTCTTGGTGCAACTAAGAAAGAATATCTTACGGATAAAGAGTTGAAAGCGATTTCAATATTATGTCCTCACGAATTGTCCGAGGTTGACCAAAGATATGGTACTATTTGCGAGGTGAGCAACCATTTATTTAAATTTTAATATAGCTACGCAAGTCTCTACTTCAATTATAGACTTATAATCGAATCAATGTTTGCAGTTTTTTCAAAAAGCGTTGTTTGGAAGAAAATCCTCAGATGACATAGGATACACTAGAGGACCTACTTGACTCAAAAATTCCTGAAATTTCCATATTGGTTCCAGAGTATGTCCGAATCCTATTAACAACGTCACATGCATATACTTAAAGGCTCGCAGAGGTCCATTCAAAAGGTCTACACATTCCCAGGTTATATAGTCAATGGCCTTAGGTTCCACACGACTGAATGTAACACGGCCATGGCGACAAGCAACTCCGGGGTGTGTGTTAATGGTGCAGAAGAGTATGGAGACGCTACTTTGTTTGATTTCCACGGCAAGCTAAAACGAATTGTGAGGATTGAATATTCTGGATTGCCATTTAAACAAACCTTCTTGTTTGACGTTGAGTGGTATGATCCTAATCCAGGAGGTACGAGGAAGAACGAGCGGTATGAAATTGTTGATGTGAACCAAAAGAAGAGGTACCGAACCAAGTATGAACCATTTATTCTGGCGACTCAAGCACAACAAGTGGTGTTTCTTGAATATCCAAGCAGAAAACGCGATAAGGGGGAATGGTTAGCTGCGGTACCTATTCGTGCTCGAAAGTGGAGTACATTGAGAAAGACGACTCAATTACCAACTCGTACCAACAAGAGGATGTCGATAAACAAGCAGAAGATCCCATAGAAGCAGATGTTGAGTTGTTTGATCTGCACGAGGACCAATATGTAGTCTTAGAGGACGGCGATAACGGTATATTATGTGTATTATGAGTAATTATATGTGTTATTATAATTTGTTATGTATTATAACTCGTACTAACACATTTTTATTGTATTTATTACATTTTTTTGCAGATGCCGCGACAGAGGCCGTCCACCTATCGTCCCCCCCACGCAGCCGGCCGCATGATAGTGGTGGGTCGGGGACACCCGTATGTGGAGGGCTCAAGATCGTGATGCAGGTCTCGATTCTGAGACCCCAGGCGAGAGAGAGCCACCGCAAGTGGTGGTGAGTGTTGGAGCCACATCTCGAGCGCATGAGGGCGAGTACTTGATGGTGAGGTAAGTTAAAATATGACATTCATTTGTTTGTAATTATAATCGTTTTAATATGAGTGGTATGTTAGCCACTGTATGTGAGTGGTATGTTAGCCACTTTATTATTTGGGTGATATGTTAGTCACCATTGTGTTAGTAAATTTTAGGACAATGTGAGTGGTATGTTAGCCACTGTATGTGAGTGATATGTTAGCCCCTTTATTTGGGTGATATGTTAGTCACCATTGTGTTAGTAAATTTTAGGACAATGTGAGTGGTATGTTAGCCACTGTATGTGAGTGGTATGTTAGCCACTTTATTTGGGTGATATGTTAGTCACCATTGTGTTAGTAAATTTTAGGACAATGTGAGTGGTATGTTAGCCACTATATGTGAGTGGTATGTTAGCCACTTTATTTGGGTGATATGTTAGTCACCATATCTGTTATGTTGTTAGGACATGTATTGACTTTGGATGTTGTATGAAATTGGGAATGTAGAAGGAGTACTTCATTCCCAAGTTGATCCACAGATCCAGTGCGCTTATTTAGATTGTGGGATCCAAACTGCAGAGGATATGGTCCAGACGTGGAAGGCCATTCAGATCGGGTGGCCCAATCCCTCCACAAAGTTGATGCAACGAGTGGGCCCTTTGGGATGCTTCATGGCGCCGAATCGATGTCCAGACGTTGCTTGGACCAACAGTGTAACCGGCATCCCGATCGACTGGCGGCAGAAGGGCCGTCACCACCTTGGGAGGCGATCTCACGTTATCGATTATTATCAATCGGTGCGTATATATGTGTTTTGCAATCTAGCATTACGTGTATGTATGAAGTCTCTCTATTACTTGTAGATGATAAATTGTTGACTAGATCTGGTTTGATTCAGTGTACGGGGAGGTGACATCCAAGTATACCATCTTCAAGAAGGCCAAGGTATATGGGTATGGACCGATCGCCGGCCTCGCCTATCATTGGTATGTTTATGTTGCTTAAAGTTCATATTTGTACACTATTACAAGTTACTTTTTAAAAGCAAGAATCGATCATGATATCTGCTATTTACGATTTCAGCCGAGGTTGATGCTCGGTGGCGAGGCAGAGAACAAGGCGGGTGATGTGTTGTCAATCAACAAGTTGACAACATCTTCCTAGAGGTCAACAAACCGGACAAGAAAGGACGAATATATGGAGCCTCGGTTTGCATCCTGCTAGTCCGGGTGCTCCTCATCATCATCCCAAGAGTCCAGACGTCCGGTTTACACAGGACTGTGTCTCGGAAATGGTGCAACAGAAGTCCGGAACAAAGCAGTTGCTCGGCTAACTCAAGAGATGGAGCAACAAAGGGACGAGATGGAGCGCCGCGACAGAGAACGAAGGGAGGAGAACGCGCCTTGATTCTGAATGGAGCGATTCATGTTCCAGTTCGCCATCACCCACACCCCGTCGATAGCTAGTTATGTATCCGTATGTTCGGATTTTTTCATATTTACACTTGTTTGGATAATTTCTCCATTCCGAATATTACTTTTTATTCATTGAAACATTTTTCGTATTATTGATTTATTATCGAACATTATATTGATTAAATAGGTGAACTACGAAAAATAGGGATTAATATGAAATAAATAGTGACGGAATTAGTGACGGAATTAGTGACGGAATTCACAGTGACGGAATTAGTGACGGAATTTCAAATTCCGTCACTAGTCCAATTAAAATATTTAGCGACGGATAGATTCTATCCGTCGCTAAATATAGCGACGGATAGAATCTATCCGTCGCTATATTTCGGAATTAAAAAAATTAAATTGGTCTATCCGTCGTCCAATCTGTCATAATTGGACGACGGATTGTTATCCGTCGCCACGCTCGGGGCGACGGATTTTCTATCCGTCGCCGATCCGTCGCCGTAGCCGGGCGACGGATAGGTTTCGTAGCGACGGATCTATCCGTCGCTACAGGCCAGGTTTTTTGTAGTGTTCCTCACCATGATGAATCCATACATGATACTCATGCATGAATCCATTACGCCTCAAGTGCTCGAATATCGCTCTAGGAGTCATAAAACGCTTGTTTCTGCAGGTTTCCAATGTGCAAGGACACTTTCTCAACCCCCATTTACACAAGCCAGACATCCCATCGCAAACGCGATGAAACCTTGAACCCCTTTTCCAAAACTCCTACAAACTCTGCCATTTACCGCCGTACGATCGTACATCCATGAACGGTCGGAATTCATTAGATACTTTTTTAACCTGACACGTTTCAAATGATTATATCGTATTGAATTGATTAGATCGATTCCAATTCTGCCGAGATTAATTGTTAATTAGAATACGTTCCTTATAATTTCATGATTAATTATTAAGTATTCGATATGTTACAAAAATTTTCACGTATTTTAACCATTTCAACCCCTTACTACGAGTTATAAATTATAAGTTACATTTATGTTACGTTAATATAATCACCAAATGGTCTCAAAACACTTAACTAAATCCTCCTAATCTAGTACATATACGAATTTATCAAATAAAAACTACTACATACATACTTAACATTAATATACTAATTAACAATCCAATTTTAACCATTAATTCAACCCCTTAATACGAGTTATAAATTATAAGTTACATGTATTTTACGTTAATGTAATCACCAAATAGTCAAAAAAACACTTAACTCAATCATCGTAATCCAGTACATATACGAATTTATCAAATCAAAACTACTACATACATACTTAACATTAATATACTAATTAACAATCCAATCAATTGCACATCTCAAAGTTAATTAACTAAATCTTAACATTATACTAGTTAACTAGTAATACTAATTTGATATACTTAACACTAAACTAGTCGAAATTAACAAAATTCCCAAATTTGTCAAAAAGTTAGGGTTTCAAAACACTCAACTAAATCTTACTAATCCTACTACATATGCCAAAATATCAAATTAAAAGCCCTAACTACATACTTGACAACATCATAACATTATCTAAAAAAATCAAAATCACAATCAATATAGCAATTGCACATCTCAAAGTTAACACACTACCTAAACTAACTATTACATACTTCTCATATACATATAATTGCTCAAATTACTCAAAATTAACAAAATCCCCAAAATTTAAAAAACAAGGGTTTTAGCTAAAATACCTTATATTAAACCGTAGAAAGATGAAATTGATCGAACACCCAAGCTCCTTGTCCCACGAGCTTCGATTTGACATCAAGTTTGGCCGGAATGGACGAGTTTTGGACGGAAATGGAAGTTTGGCCGGAGGAAGAGAAGAGAAGAAAATGGGGAAAGAGTTCACTGCCCGTGAACTATAAACCCTAAACAGTAGCGATGGATCGCTATCCGTCGACACAGGATAGCGATCCATCGCTATCTCTATCCGTCGGGAATAACATTTTTTCTTTTTTTTTTTTAAATTTGCGACAGATAATTTATATCCGTCGCTTATTTTCCTTTTATATATTTTTTTAATATGGTCAACTATTTGGTGACGGATAAAATTATCCGTCGCCAAATAGCGACGGATGACGTATCCGTCGCAAAATAGCGACGGATACGTTGACGGATAGGCAGAAATGTCTATCCGTCGCCAACACCAGCGATCCATCGCAATGGGGCGACGAATAAAGTCGTATTTTTTGGTTTTTCTTGTAGTGCCATATGACCTAACTTGACCTGACACTTAACACTTGAACTTGTTCTTCTTGAAAACTCTTTAACTTGAACTTGACCTTGAAACTTATCTTGAAACGTCTTAAAAACATAACATGATCGCGAGCTCACTTGGCATTGTAGGTTCCTATCCTGTCCATGGTGGCTATCTGCCGGCCTCAGGTCACTTTCGTGGCCCTATCCGTTGAATAAATAAAAACTGACAGCATCAGGATCCTGGTCCCTATCCGCTGAACATGAACTAATAACTGCGCCACAAATATTAGGATATTCCCCTACGAGCCCCTTAACTTTTGTTTAACTTGAAGACCTTTCTTCACTTAAACCTTAAACATATTATTAAAGGGAATGCATACTTTTAATACACTAACTCATGAATGCATATGAATGCATGATCAACATATAACAACATCATGGCCATACACTAAAGTTCATTACAACATTTAACAATTCACTATGCTAAGCTAAACCACAATAATCACACTGCCAATCAAGAACCACAACATGCTTTACAAGGATATCATATATAACTGATTCTGGAACAAACTAATGTTAATTACATGCACTAGCTTCTAATCCACAATTAGAATAGTAGTTAGCAAGATGGAATATGTTACCTGCCTGTCCAGTACGTATACAACAATTGCAATTCACAAGAATGTTATACTACTAATCAATTCGGCAATAACAACTAACTAAGGTGACATATAGCAGAAGTTGGAACGATTGAATATGAATTAGGAGTCTTAAACTACAATTCGGCAAATTAGTCATTCTCAAGTAGTGTTGCATCGATCAACAAATAGATATATATACATCCGCACACCAGTAACCCTAAGACTAGTACTTATAATCATGAGCAACTCAAACATAATTCTTGAATACCACTTGATAATTTCTAAGGAAACTTGTATCAATCACATATCATCATCATCATAAACATCGAGAGCACACATATATGAAAAACTAAAATCAAAACAACATTATACATAACATGGTTCACCAAACCTAAACGTATGTGTGATGATTCTTATGGGAACTTGCCTTGGAATCAAACAACGCAAAACCTCTATGCCAACCACGAACAAATTTGGACTTCACCAACACGATGCTGCTCTTTCACTTGACCCAAGATAATATGAACCGACAACTGGGAGAAAGAAGGGTGTTAAGCAGGGCCGGCCCAAAAAATATGTGGCCCATGCGAATTTTTAAAGTTGGGCCCCGAACAATTATACAGCAACAATATAAATATAAATTTCATATATAATAAAAATGTATATGTCAAAACAAAATTCAAATACAATATTGAGAGTACTACCTACCATAAATTACAACAGACTACGTAATAATCAAGTAAAGAAATCTGTATCCATATTAAGTGTAGTGTATCAACTATAAAAAAGACATACGGGCTGTTTGAGATAGAGTTTACGTGCCATTTTAATTGAGTCGGACTCTACTTTCGTGTTTGGCTATCCCATAGATAACATATTGTTATTGTATAATTGAACACAACTCAATTAACTCAAAACATACATAACAAATCTACAAAAACACATACAAAATTTAATTTTATACCAAACACAAAATTTCACAACTCCATTAAAGTTTAGTTACTATTCATCAGTTATACCTCAATTAAAATTTACTCAATTAAAGTTTCGTTCCAAACAGCCCGATAAACATGGTATATCAATTTTCAACTCACTCACTCAAAATCGGAGAAAAGGACGCCGTTTATGATTAAAATATTAAGTAATACAGTAAGTGATTTTTGAACTAGCGTTTCAAGCTACCTTTAGTTTTTTTTTCCTATACTAATCTATATGGGACCTGGGCCCCGGGAAAAATGAGGCCCCATGCGGGCTGTTCCCGGGCCTGGTGTTAAGGTGCTGGAGAAGAACGACGTGAAACTTTGGGTTGGAAAAGAAGTTCTCAACGTGTGTTTGCTGATCAACTTGTAACTGCCATCCTTGAAGATTAAGATAGGGTTTAATGTAATTAATTTGTGCAAAGGAGTGGCTCATGTCTTAAGGGTTCAAAAGAAATTGGACTAATAATAAATTAGATATTGGACTTAAACTGAATGGATAAACGATTCGGATAAAGGCGATGGCCCACGAATCACGCTATGACGCTCTGGTTCATTCTAAAACGTTAAAAATCGAACTGAAGAATTTTCGGGTCGTTACAATTATAGTCTAATAGTATATTTGTAATTTGTATGTAAAATTGATATTGTTTATTATTTATTGAGTTTGAATTCCCTTTTTAGTACTTTATGAAATTATGATGCATAAAATCCAAACAGATTCAAACATATCTTAATAGTGCAACTTTAAATTTTGTTACACTACATTTAGAATAACTAATATTCTCCGGGACTGCCCATTTGCGAAAGCAATTTGGAAACAACTCTTGAGAGCTGAAGATGTTGGAAATTTATTTAATACAGGTGATAGTTCATGGTTCAAGTCCCATCTGATTAATTCGGACCATTCTTGTCCCCTGTTCCCGAATATACCTTGGAAGATGGTATTTGCAGCAACGGCATGGACAATCTGGAAGGCCAGAAACGAACTGATTTTCAGAGGGAAGTCGCAAAGTGTGGCCTCCACGCTTTTTCAGATTAAGATGGTGAGTTCGGACCTGCTTATGGCGCATAAGAAGAAAAAGCAAGTTCCGAAACCAAGGAGATGGGAAAATCCGAAACGTGATTGGGTTAAATTGAACGTCGACGGAAGTTCCAGGGATTGGGAAAACCAAGGCGGCATTGGGGGTGTCGTGAGGGATGATTCCGGCAGATGGTTGTGGGGGTTTAGCAAACAAATACCTTGTCCCACGGTTGAGGAAGCAGAAACAAGAGCACTCATTCACGGACTGAAATTGGCTTGGGAAAGGAGGATACCTAACATCATTGTGGAAACGGATTGCCTCTCCGTTTTTAAAGCCATCATTGATCCTGACATGGGGATTGCCTCTCTAACCCCATTGATCCAGGAGTGCAAGGAATGCCTTCATAAACCTTGGAATATCGAATTCCGATGGATACCGAGAAGTGGAAATGAGCTAGCGGATGCATTAGCTAAGTTCAATGGTTTTCTCTCGATGCATAAGAGAGAATAAGAACACGGTTGTTCCAGACGCGAATGTGTTCTTGGACCATGTTCCGTCTACTTTACGGGCACTTTTGGCCTCGGATGTAGCCTAAGGGCAACTTTTATCATTTCATTACCAAAAAAAAAAAAAAACTAAATAACAAGGCAGAGCCTTCAGCCACAGACCTCTAGTTTATATATAAACTGATTCAAGCCATAGCAGTTCATGTCATCAGTTAACTTACATCTTTACTTATTACCTTATTGAAAGGATTAGCAAAATAAAACAAGTTAACAAATACAGACACATTTAAACTCGTGAACGAATCACCAGTCCTCACCACGAAGCTTTCTAAGAACTCGGCCATGAGGAGAATCGGGATCCCCTCTCATTGCATTAGTCTTAAATATCTCAATTCCCCTCCTAAGGGCGTCCTCGGCAGTGTCCATCTGCTCTGGCTTCCACGTAATCACTCCAGAGACATCATATCCGAACATGTCAGGTTGTGTGGTCCCATCAGTCGCTCTCGTAATTGGCTTTCTAGTATCCAGAATCTCGATTTCTGACAAAGGTGAAGCCTTGTGGTGCTTAAAATACTCCTTTTGGTCTTCTTCCTGTTCCCGTCTCTGTTCCTTCATGCCCGTTTCCTTCTCCTCAGCTGGCCACGGACTACCATCAAGCCCAACACAGCTTACGTCGTCAAGTGCTACAGGATAGGATGAATTTCGTCGCTTTTGTTGTCCGAGTGGGTCGACTTGGGAACCAACTCCGGTGTGCTCGACTTTTGAAAATGATTGTATTGGTGATTTGGGAGGTACATAAGCGTCATCATCTTTGGTGGCCGGATGCGTGGCTTGTTGCTGACGGAGCTTCATATCGCGGATTGCCTCACTTGTGTCTACTTCCTAGATAGTAATTTAAATCCAGGTTAACATGTCACAAGCTGAAAGGGACTAATACAATCAAGAAAATACAAGATCCACTAGAATCTCCTGAATTTGACTGTTAACATCTGAGTTTTCAGTATTGTGGATTTTATTCCTGTAGTTTGATATAGCCAAAGCAGAAGTGGCCAACAAATATGGACGAGACATAAGGGACAAAATTTTACCCACACTAATTTTCCATGTGAATAACTTTTAAGAAGGATTGAGTAAAAAAACGATTTATAGATAAATTAGCAAGTGGATGATAAAAACTAAAGACTAAAAGAGAGAATTAAAAAAGGTGTGATCCAAAACTTAATCAGTGGACATAGCACGTTCAAAAGAATTGAAAGATTTTAATGAAACACCTCAAATGAAAAAAATGGAAAACTTTTAGTAAAATGGAGAGAGTATGTTTTTACTTGAAATTGAATCCATCTAAATATACTCAAAGCAAATTTCCTCCGGTTCGTATTTGATTCCACCATTACATGTGTTTTGAACTCAAAATAGAAAGGGTTACTCATGCCTGCACTTCTCCTCAAAATTTAATTCAATTCAAATAGGCATTCTCGAGCATAATACTATATTAACTTACATTTACCGAAGTTATAACATTATATTAACTCTAAGATTTTCTAGCTCCAACATCAGACAATTACGTGTTGGATCTTTTTTGTAATATTTAATGGCAAAGAGTCTTCAGCTATAATTTTCCCAATAGAAATAATAAAACTAGTGTATCGTTTCTGCATAGCTATGTTAGTCATATATCGGAAAATGAATAAAAAGTCTCCTGCTACAGTCCTGACATATAGCCCATGGGCTAGACTATCCGGTGTTACCGAGCCTTGCCTGCATAGTAAGTATTGATTAGCTGTTGGGCTTGGACCTATTTCATAGTCCCATCTAGTACTAACATTTGACCCGCAAGTCTCACTGACTCACTGTTTAAGTTGGCATGCATATATTTTTCATATACATATGCAACATCAATTGATTAGATTACAACATATATTATATGATTACATATTGCTAACTTAAATTGATTTCCACCTTTAATTAAAAGGAGTTGTGTATATAACTTGCAAGCCATCGTTGGGGACATCTAAATGTATCTTAAGAAACCCAAAGAGCTCAACTTCGACAATTCTATTAGTTTAGAAGTATGAGTAAGTCTCTTAAAATACCGCCTGTAAGAGACTAAAAGAGACGACAAACGATCTGTAGTCACATATTTAAGTTTTTTTACTAATTAAGAAAATTGGTGAAATATTTTACTAAGAACATGATAAAATAAAAATTGGTGATACATACAAAAGTATTCTCTTATAAAAATTACTGATTTTGTTTAAGACATTATAAGAACATTCTCTTACAAGACTTTGTATAGAAGTATTTGTTTTCTTTATATAAATCTATAATTATAGAAAAATACTTACCTTATAAATATTTACATAAGATATACTTCTCCCAATTTATTTCATCACAATATATTTGCATGATAGTTTTATATTTCTAAATTTATACTGTATAATTATGTTAAATCTTTGAGTAAGTCTCTCTCTCTCTCAGAGAGTCTATATATATATATATATATATATATATATATATATATATATATATATATATATATATTATCTAGAGACGTACCTATATTGTCAAAAATGTCAAGAAAATCATCGATATTAATCAAAACACGTATTTTTTCATATTGCAACAATAATTATTTCATTAACTACATTTTAGTTAATAACATGGATGATTTTATTAGATAACTTATCAAGTTATCTAATAGAGACTGTCTTTGTGTAAATCTCCATCGCAATCTCAACTTATTATACCTTAAATGAAAAAATATTTTCTACTTAATTCATTCATTCAACCATACATTTCTAATATGTCAAACATTTATACTTTTATTCATCCTTACATTTCTAATATTTATATAGGTTACTCTTAAAATCCATGCTCAACTTAATAATGGGTCAAGTCTGGGGACGAAGGGAGTACGTACAAAACTCAGTCGTAGTCTAAATTGATAGTGCATCATCGATTGGAAACGCCAAAATGATAATGAGTTAAATTGAATTAAATTTGTACGAAATAATAGAGATGGAATAAACGATACGTACGTACTTGGGGTTCCTCGGAATGAAGAGCTGGATCAGCAGTTGGGCCAGTTTTAGTAGCGAATCTGCGGCCCCAGAAGAGGTCTCTTGAGTTGCTCCACGACACTACCCGCTTTAATTTCAAAGCAACGGCTAATCTCGACTGCATATCTTCTTCTTCCTTCTACTCCTTGATTAATTCAATTCACTTGTAATTTTAGACTTTATATAACTAGACTTGTTCAGTTTCCTATGCAGTAAGTATTTATTTTATCACAACAAAATGAAATCGCTGTCTTCTAAATGTTGCTGACACGTGTTGTCACGGTGAACGTGGCAGATGTTTCTAGTGCTTGCTCGATGCCTCGTCTTAGTCTCTATTTACCACTAGATTTCCAGCTCTATGAGCTTTTTTTGACCATTAACTAATAAAAAGATCGTTACGTGACCATTGAGTAGCTTTTTTTTAAAAAGAATAGCTTCTTATATTTTTATTCCGAAAATATCCCTATCCAAATTAACCTAAACTAGACTAAATAAAATAAGAAGTAAAAACATCCATATTACCAAGCAACGAATTATATATATCATGCACCCAACATTATCAGCCTGAGATTCATCTTGCAAAGACAATGTTATGACATCTAGTTTTAATTTAGGTGCTGAAGCCATTGTTATAAGCATAAAGATCCTTTGTTATACATTTTGTGTACTTTTTTGCAATTAGCATAAGGATTAATGTATCTGCACCTCTTTAAAATGCATACATGTAGTACACATCAATTACTGATTTTTTTCATTACTAAGTTAAAATGCTCAACGATTATTTCTTTCAACTTCTGATAATTTTGATGATGTTATTAAAGTGGCGATGTAAAGTACATTGAATATATATTATAATTATTGGACAAAATATGATATATTATTATTTAAAAAACTATAGACTAACAATACGATAAGAAAGGTTAAAGAAAAGAAAAATAAGAGTAATGTCATTTTATGTCATTTTACAAAATACCAGCTAGCTTTTTCAAATTTAATTCATAAACACCTACATTAAAACCAAATTTCTAAATTTTTTTCATCTAGTTTTGCTAAAGAGAGCCTTAATTCCTCGACTTGTTGGGAAAAATGTTGTTGGGCCTGGTATAATTAAGTGTTCAGTCCATGCCCCGCCCATTTCAACTAATGGGCTATCCATTTGCATGAACTCTAAATTGGGGTTGGACGGCATGTGTTGGTACTATTGGGTCCTAAATGTTATGCATCCACTAGTTTGTTTGTTTTTTTAAACAACAAAAATATATAAATAGATTGGAATAAAGTTTTCCAATTACAAGAGCATAATAAATTCTCCGAGATTGCCTCGGACATACCAATTACAAACTCATAAACAGAATCAAACACTTTAAAAACCACATGTACCCATTATTATATATTCACTACCCTGCTTATGCATCGACTAGTAACCTTAACATGCAGATACTAACAACCTCACGTCAGATAATAATTAAACAACCAAAAAGACTACTTATATATATCCAATATTAGTATCTTTTATAAATAAATTGAGTTTGAGGATGGGTGATTCAAATATATGTAATCTTTTAAAGCTAGACAATCATTGGTAAATTTCTTAAACTCGTATCTTAATTTCGAATATATTTACCTGCCTTTATAAATGGAAAACAACAAAATAGATTATTTATATATTCAAATTAAATCGCCCACGAAGACACTTGTTAGCGCCCAATCGAGTATGTGTGATGCATGGGTGTTTTAAAAAAAAAAAGATAGACACAAGCGGGCAACACACCTGATTTTAGTGATGTTTCGTTGCTTGTTGTGATAATCTATATGACAAAGCAACTGTCGCATCCAATGCATGAGACTCTTAAAAGAGTACATGATTGAGGTGACATTGTGCAGTCTTATAGCAAACGCATATTTACAACTTTGCGTAATAATTATTATTTCATTAATTATTCTCTTTTTATTTCTTTATTTGTGTAATATTACGATGGAACCCGACTTCTGGAAGGTTCCATCATGGGCCGCGAATGTGGTTAAGAGCGGCTATGAAGTCCAGCCCGTTGGAAATACATTAATTATATTCGTCTTCGAATAAGTTTATTTTTGATTATTGTCTTTTTGATTATTTAATTAATCTTAATCGCAAATGTAAAATGTTCATTATATAAAAAATTGAACATTTTACATTTGCGGATTAATTCAATAAAGTAGAAAGATTGACCGAAAAATCAAAGTTTAAACTTGTCTGCATTTATAGGAAGTAGTATTTTATTTACTAGATTAGGATATTATTTTGGCCAGAGAACTTGAAGAGATAAGGCACATACTAGATTTTTTTCATAGATGATAAGTAGATTTATCTGGATCTTTATTATTCTTGAATATATTTTATTTCATTAGAACTCTAGATTGTCTAGAATACTTTGTCAGGTAGTTTGTATAAATAGAACCATTATGGCTTCTAGGGGTGTGCAAACAATCCGCCTCATTCCGCACAAAACCTCAAGATCTCACCAAGAATCACGATTAATTTTTAAAAAAAATTATGCCGGGTTAAATTTTTTATAACCCGTCAACTGGTGGGTGGGTGGTGGGTTGGTTGGGTGCAAACCGCAACCCACCCGCCATATTATTTACATAACAAAAAATGTATATATATTAAATAAATTAATTGTCATTTAAATGAATATATAAAAATATATAATAGATTAATAAAAGTAAAACTAGGGTTATTTCATGTATAAACTAAGAAACTACATGTATTGGCCAAAATTCGCTCTTGTCAACTAGACTAGCGGATCGATCCATCAAGGCTACGGCCCAACCCACAATCCATTAATGAGTCCGCCTTGACTTCATACGTGAGTTGGACTCCAAAGGCCAGTTAGCAAGCCCACCTAGCTGAGTCATCCATGCAGCCAATCACCAAGATGCCACCTGACTAGCTCACACCTTGCCAACCCTCCAGGTGGTTGACAGCTAGCTAGCTTTAGCTCGCCTAACCTCAGCATGACTAACTCTCACAAGAAGAACCCGACTAATGTACTAACCAACTCCAATAGCTTGACTGACTTAGTCCGTCAGTAAACAACCGACTTACGTCCACTCTCCTAACTACTTGAGACACGGTCTAATCTGTTCCAACGACCTCCCCGAGATTCGCGGGCAGACTCCAACGATGGGTGGGTTATATAGAGAAGGCTGAGGAGATGTAGAGGGCATCGCATTCTAACGGCGAAAAACCCTAGCAATCAGTCTCTCACGCATCCATCTCTCTCAAGCTCTCTGATCAACATCAGCTGTCATCTATCATCATCCACCATCGCTCATCACCATCCATCATCAACCTTCAACCATCCGCCATCATCCATCTCTGTCAGACAACTGCCAGCTAGCTCCTTCCCGTAAGGTCAGCTAGCATCGCCGTGTTCGCCCACCACGCATCTAACCGACTCAACCAACATGATAAGTCGACGCTTGCCACCATCTCTCCCTCTCTATCTCTTTCATTTGATTACTCCTTCTATCATCTAACTTGAAGGCGTCGAGTCCTTGATCGGCACCACACCGGTGTCACCTCGGAGTCTCACGTCTCTGTTTGCTATTGTTGCCTTGCAGGTTGTCGGTGCCCCCAATTTCTAACCTTAATTTTGATTGTAGATTTCTGAGCGTCTACACTACATAAGTGAAAATGGTACTTCATCATTTTACTTGATTTCAAAATATTTTGTTAATTTCATGGATATGTTGATGTCGTAATCTACCCGTCAATCCGCCCGCCATTGTTATCACCCGAACCGCCGCGGGTTGAAAAATTATTCTACCCGCCGTGGGTCGGACAAATAATCACCCGCCATAGGTGGGTTGGTTTGATTTTTTGTAAATACCCGCCAATACCCGCCCGCGCTCACCCCTAATGGCTTCACCATAATTAGTTGATGATTGAATAAACATATTTTCCATCTGAAAAGTGTGTCTTCGCCGTAAAAAATCGTGTACTAGTTAAGATGCCTTAATTAATTGTGCAAAACTACCCTAGTTTCTACGGGATGTTTGGATAGCGATTAAAACCAAGAAAACCAGGTTAAAATATATGTTTTTAAGTGTTTTTAACCAGATTCACGCGATTATAATCGCTTGTCAAACAGTGATTAATACCTAAATTTGAATTTTGATTTGAGGCAATAACCCATGTGACACATGACAACTTAATTAATCGACACGTGTCTTTACAAATTTGATCCTCTCTTCGCGATTTTCAAATTCAAAAGAGACAAAGTTTTTTTCCTATGATTTGACCAATTATAACTTCTTAATTTGAATATTTGAATTCAACCACATTGTTTTGAATAATAATTAATTAACCCCATTTTGTCAACATAATTTTTTAAAACCAACATTTTATTAAAATGAGATTAAATTTTAATGCCAAAAAACAAAAAAAAAAAGGCATCGTGAAAGCTTAACTCCCTTGGCCATGGAAGCTCCGACGTGGAGTTCTAGATCTCGGATGGAAGCTTTGGATCTTCCATGGCCATCAAATCTTCTTCCATGCTGATGTATCATGTTTTTTAAAAAACAAAACGTAAAGAAAATAAAAAAGAGGCATTGTGGAAGCTTAACTTCCTCGGTTATGGAAACTATGACGGGGAGTTCCAGATCTCGAATGGAAGCTCTGTGGTGGAGCGTTCATGGCCATGGAATCTTCTTCCATGGTGATATATCTGTTTTATTTTTCTTTCTTTCATTTATTTATTTATTATGTTTTATTTTTAAGTTTTAAAGTGTATGATTAATTTTGAAGTTTTTTCATACAGTGGGATTAATTTGAAATTAACAAAAATCTATCGTATTTATATTTTAGTCCAACGTAATTATGTATTTTACAAAGTAATACGTGTTGCGTAATTAAGCCACCACACGTCATATGGTACATAAATTGTACAATAATACTTCAAATAAATCAAAATCCGACGGTCACATCACAACTTAGGGTACATTTGACGATTTTTTCCCAATTCAGTCTTCATACTCACCAGTATATTAAATGATGTACTTGTATGTTGATCCCACCACTCTTTGCTGCAAATTAGGGGTGTACATTAAAAAAACCAACCCGCACCGTCCGAAAAACCGCCCGTCTTATAACTGCATCCGTCGATTATGATTTTGGCCAAAAACTACCGCGGTTAGAATATTTGTTTACCCGCCATAAATGGGTGGGTGGCGGTTTGGACGGGTGTCAACCGCCAACCGCCCGACCCACCCATCTATTTATATATACAAGTCTTTCATACATATCTATATTTTTAAAATGTAGTTAATACAGTAACTAACAAGTATTAGAAAGTTATGGTCACCTTGTGATATGTTTTTAATGGTATGAATTTGACTTGATTGGATTTAATGTTGATTAGTTATTTAGAATAAATGTACATATTTTTACTTTCTAACCTTATTGTGAACAGCAAACTAGACATGTTAATATTACTTTTGCAGAGTTAATTAGTTGATCAACAGTTTATTTATATTCCTTGAGCTCAAATTAACATAATTTACAACAGTTTATTTATACTCCTTGAGCTCAAATTAACGTAATTTACAAAGAGAATTATATTTTTTTATACTAATTCAAAACCTTTTCTTCTTTCTTTACAAAATTTGATGATTTATGGGTTTGTATTTTTGATCTATTTACTCATATTTAGGATGTATCGAACTTGTAACTTGTTATGGTACCATCATTAGCATTGAGTGCCTTGTTTCGTCTTAACATCAATTATGAAATTTAAACGACAAGTTTATTTCGGTATGCCATAAACCCGCCAATCCGCCCGCCATCCGCCCGCAAAAAATGCCAACCGACCCGCCATGGTTTGAGAGAAAATACACCCGCCATGGTTGGAGAGAAGGACAACCCGCTATAGGCGGGTCGACTGGAGTTTGAAAAATAACCACCCGTACCCGCCTGCGTACACCCCTACTGCAAATGTCAAGCTAATCATAGCTCAAAAATAGATTAACAAACTACCTCAACGCCTAAATTTAAATGGGACCATGTTTAACTTTTGTAACCATAATTCGGCCCCTAATTAACCCTATGACCCTTCTGTGAATTTGTGCAATCAGTATTCATTCATGATTAAGCATACACTTGTAGGTGGAAAGTTGACCTTAAAATCTATGTCAAAGAGAAAGGATCTTGACTTCCATTGCAATTCAATATTGCTAATGACGAAATCCAACTTTACCGTATCAAGTACAATCATCAATGCATTGTACTCCCTCCCCATTATTTTTAAATGTTTATTTTTGACATTTTGATAGTTTTTTTTTAAAGTTTAACGTTTACTTTTTTAGAAATTCAATATCTCTACTTATTAATTTTTTCAACACTATTTTTCATAATTTATCTATTCTCTCACTTATTTTTCTTATTTTTCATCTGACTTTTTACCACTTACTTAATATTTTATTCAATTTTCTTAAAATTTACACAAAACTAAAAGGGAAATCTTGTAAAAGAACGGAGGGAGTATTTTATTTAGGCTTTGTTATCTTCATCTGAAAACTTATTAATTTCAGTTCAGATCCATTCAATTTAGTTCTACTTAGTTGTTTTTTATACTACAATTTTGTTCTGTTCTGTTCTGTTCTGTTCAGACTAAGAGAACTGATCCATACTTTCCAATTCACAGACCAACCCAAATTTGACAACACATTTATTGAGTATTTGAATTCCGAAAAGAAGTAGTAGATCTGAATTTATCCAACTTGAGGACCAATAATCTATAGACGCCGGATTAAAACATAATTACTTATTAGACCACTTCGAATGCATGATGATGGAAAAGTGGTGGTCATGTCATGGGCAGTTGCGTAATCAAAATCAGCCTCCATGGTAGTGGTCTTGGGGTGGTCACAGCGTAATCAAAAGTTTGATGCTCGTAAGGAGTCAAAATGATGTTTTACTAATTCCTTTAAGAAGCCAGGTCGCAAAAAGGGTCATGAGAATTTTTATTATTTAATTTTTTTTATAATGTTTATAATAGTAGGTTATTGAAACAAAATGTTAATAAAATTCATAATAAAATCTAGAAACAATAGTACATCGTGGAATTGAAATACATGAAAAAAGGATGAAATTTGAAGTGCACCAAATGTATCCAAGACTACTCTCTATTTATAGAGTTCGAAAAAATATGACAATTGATACAATTATTTTTAATTTTTAAAATTCAAAATAAAAAAGATAGGAAAACAAATTAAAAATGTCGAACCAGACAGATCCTGCCATTTGGGACTGGGCCATTAATGGACCCAGCACCAAATGATGGACCAGCTGAGTTGTGTCCCGTCTCATGACTGGTCGCTGCAGCTCCGTAGGAGTTGCGGGGAATGGCTCTAGTTGATATGATCACGAAATGCATTACAATTTCTATGGAGTTGATGAGAATGGCTCTAGTTGATATGATCACGAAATGTGTTACAATTTCTTTATATTTCCATTATTCACAATATTTATTTGCCTTTTAACGTCAGGAGAATCCACGTGAATGTTATGTTTGTGTCAACATTGATTATTCATTTTTGGAATTTCCAGTGCATGATGAGATGAGATCGAATGTATTTTTAGATAGTATTAGTATTGTTTTATGCGTTTCGTATAGAGTTATATTGGAATCATTAATAATAATATGGTATAACTTGAGGCTATCCGTACTAGTTTACTACGCCATATGCTTACGCATTATCCAGTAGTAGATGATATCAAATGCTGATTCAGTTTAGGTTGGATTTTTAACACTGGTCGAGCTATTAAACTTGCAACACAAATCTGGGCCAGGCAAGTTATTATTGGAGGAGATTTTATAAACATCATTCGAGACTTACTATCAACTTCAGTTTGCCTTTCATGTACTGAATTTTTATTGAGAGAATCCGTAATTTATGTTCATGTTTTAAACTTGGAGTATACCTTTGTCCATTCTCTGGCACACAATTTTAGCATTGACAACGGAGGATCTTTGTTACCTCCTAACATTGCTTTGTAATAGCTGAGGTTTTGATTATTAATGAAAGCATGCTATGTTGATAAAAATAAAAATAAAATTGATCGATGTAAAAATCTAAGTGATACATCGGGAGGCCAACCTTCCGGTATAATTCTTACTAGTTTGAGCTTCGGCACGAAGTATTTATCCTACCACCCCAGATTATGCACCACGTTTGATGATTATTAGGGCCGTTAGGCTACGGATAGAGAAACAAGAAACTGAGTGAAGGGATCGATTTAATTTCACCCAATACAAATGTAATCATGGTTACCTAGCGATTACATCGGAAAATCCTAATCTTAACAACACGTTAATGCTAATCAATCAGCAACATACAAATTAAAATAAAATAAAATAGACTAAACCTAGTCAGTCCTCATCATCATGATGATTATGAGCCGCAACAATACAAATAGGTCAGAATATTTCTCCTCCAGGTCAAAGTCAAACA
Source organism: Plantago major (assembly GCA_026545765.1). Classification (NCBI taxonomy): domain Eukaryota; kingdom Viridiplantae; phylum Streptophyta; class Magnoliopsida; order Lamiales; family Plantaginaceae; genus Plantago; species Plantago major. Next base: position 30,260,447 of record CM048843.1, read on the forward strand.
AACAAATCAGGTAAGGTACCACTCCATCAACGCAAGGTACAAGGCTATTGTGCATAGATAGATCCGCCGCAAGACAAAGCCATCAACAGTAACGCAGCTCTCTCTTCTTCTCTCAAATTCAAATTTCCAGATCTCTCAAACACGATTTCACTCCCAATCGCCATAAATCGCATTTTCAGACCACTCCGTTGTTTCCCTACACTAGTTCTCTTCTTCTTCGCTTTATTAGTTTTCGCCGTTTGCAATCCTAGAAGTTGTCTTCTCTTCTTGTGGTACTTTATCCCACAAGCATTACACAATGACTGTAAACAAGAAATTGAATCTGTGAGTGAGCGTTGTCGAACTAGTTAAAAACACATATTTTAACCTGATCGTTAGCCAAACAGACTACAAATCAACAAATTAATTGTTGACCGTGAAAAGTCAAAGTAAGAAATGATTAGTGGGACGGAGGGAGTACGTACCTTTGGTCCACCAGGACCGCCTCTCCAGAGGGGAGTTGTTGTGGTTTGACAATCGTCGCAGGTTTTCAATTTGTCTTCAGAATCTGATTTCTGTTAAGAAGCAAAGAAAAGGAGCAAATGTTAGGTAATGATGAAGGTTAAATGAAAATAAATGGTGTAACAATGGTGATCACCTTATCTACTTTCAGATCCATATCATCAAGTGAAAGCTTTTGAAAGTGCAGAAAACTGAAACGCCAAAATAGCAGTGTGACAGAAATGTTTTGACCTCTAAGAATGAGACATCATTAAATTATTTTATTGAAGAAAAAGGAAAAACAGAAAAGAGGGAGAAAGTACAGACTGCTACAGAACAATGGGGCGGAAGATGATGATAGTGTTGTAATTGTATGCATGAAAGTAAATTTAAGGGAAATGAGAGAAGATGAAAAAGGTATGAACTATCAAGTGGTAGACACTGGTCAAGCTGTAAACACGAAACCCTAGCTATCTTAACCTCGATTCTTGTGTTTGGACTCTTTTGCCCCAGCCCAGCTCTCTCTCTCTCTCTTTAAATTTTGAATTGAATTTCTAGTTTTGCACCCAGTAGTAGCAGCCAATCAAATGTGATTTTCATAATATTCGATCCTCATAACTTCGTACATTACGATTTACATGTCATATAGAACTTTATACATTATTAGAACTGAACTGTACTGAATTTATTTTGTAGTATAAAAACAATGAACAAGAAATTAACTGAATTTATTTCTAGTATAAAGAACAACTAAATTGAACTAAACTGAACATATATGAAATTAATGGTTTTTCAAATGAGGAGAACGGGCCCTAATACATGAATCAACCCACACACAATAAATAATACAACACTTTTACATTTAGACACAAAGTGCACATTTTGCCACAAAAAATATATTTTTTGCGACATTTTCATTTTCACGTAAAATTACGTGTTAACCATAATGTATGAAGTGGTTTAAAACGGAGGAAGTAGTTCCTACAACGTCAATTTTCCACTTAAAAACAACTCCAAACTAAAAAAAAAAAAAAACCTTTAAAACCCACAATTTTAATTTATTTATTATCAAGTACACTCTAAATATTAATATCATATTGAAAAAGATGGAAAACGAATTTTCCAGAAAGCTATCAAAATACTTTACTAATTAGAAAAATCAAATAATACTAGTACTAACTCGTGGCGTTGCCACGGCATGTTTACCTTTTAATTAGAATTAAATTTAGAAAAAAACATATCAGATGATTGAAAATTCATATAAGGGAATGCATAATCAATGTATAACAATCGTGATGTATATCAATAATCGCCAAAAGAAAAAATATATAAAAAAGTAGTTAGTATTGAAATTAAGATAATAGAATTTTGATAATTTAAAGTTAGATTTTTTTTTTAATATAATAAAACATACCTCAAAACTTTATAAACACCTCTTTGTACATGACATTAGTCGTCGTATCTGTTGGATTGCCTTTCTCATCCAGTGCTAAAACCTTGAGACTTCTCCTGCTTGTGACTCTAGAAAAAGTCACATAGAGTTTACCGCACTACAAGAAAATAGGAGTTTAGTAACGGATAAATTCGTTACTAAATCCTTAGTAACTTAGTAACTGATAATAAGTCCGTCGCTATTTCATTCGTCTCTAAAAGTTTAGTAACGGATAAACTATCTGTTACTAAATAGTAACGGATAGATCCATTGACTTATAGTAACGGATAAACTATCAGTTACTAATAAGGTGATTTTGCTTTAATTTTAATTACATAATTTTGGGAGTTTTGTAACGGATAAATATCCGTCGCTATTTAGCGACGGATAATTTTTTTTTTAAATGCATAAATCTGCAGATTTGGAAACGAGGCGAGACGAGATTATACGAGATGATTTACCTACATATTATTTGGAGACGAGACAAGATGATATAATTTTATCTATAAAAACTGGATATACAATAAATCGACTATTTTATACAATATTCAATAATACAATATTCAATATCCAATATTCAATAATACAATATACAATATTTAATAAATACAAAGAAGAAATTATACAAAATTAATACAAAGAAGAAATTATACAAAATTAATACAATAATTCAATACGGATCTTGTTGCATCTTGACGAATCTTGGACGGAGGAAGTCGGATCTAGTCGTGGAGGTAGTGGTGGTGGCGGCTGGACGGTGTGGTGGAGGCAGTGGTGGTGGAGTCGTGGAGGCAGTGGACGTGAATGGAAGGGTGGTGGTGGTGGTGGTTGGACGGTAGTGGTGGAGTGGTGGGCGGATCTGGTGGTGGTGGTGGAGGCAGTGGAGTGGAGGGCGAGTAGTGGTGGGTGGTGGTGGAAGGCGAGTGGTGTGGTGGTGGTGGTGGCAGTGGTGAGGTGGTGGTGGAAGGCGTGGTCGTGGTGGTGGAGTGGAGGGTGGCAATGGTGGCAGTGGTGAGGTGGTGGTGGTGCAGAGGTGGTGGTGGTGGAGGAAGGAGGGTGGTGGTGGGAGGAAGAGAAAGATGGAATTGTGAAGTGTGGTGGAAGGAAGAGGAAGGGGATATATATTAGGGTTTCTACCGATTTTAGTAACGGATAAACTATCCGTTACTATTTAGTAACGGATAGCCTTATCCGTTACTAAGTTTCTTTTTTTTTTAATTGTTTTTTAAATTAGTCAACACGCAATTTAACGACGGATAGGCTATCCGTTACTATTTAGTAACGGATAAACTATCCGTTACTATTCCTTATCCGTCGTTAACTTTTTTTTTATTCTTTTTTTAATTAATTAGTCAACAAATTTAGTAACGGATAAACTGTTTGTTACTAAATAGTAACGGATTTAGCGAGGGATTGAGCAAATCGCTCAATCCGTCGCTAATCAATGCCGATTCGTTACTATTTAGTAATGGATAATATCCGTTACTAAAATTCGTTACTATTCGGCAGTTTTATTATAGTGCCATGATTGAAAACAGGCTTTGGGAGATATAGTCCAACATTTGATAAACGATTGTCCCTGACTCTTGTTGATAGTCATCGCATAACAAACTGATATAGGAAATTACCTTCGCTGAAATCTAATAGGAAAGGTGGTAAGGTCAGAAGGTGTGAGTACCATCCTAGTTATAAAAACCTTCACTCTAGCGTTCTTCCCATGTATGGTCTTCGCCTCAATAACGTGATTGCCAATTACAGTAACAATCAACTGAGTTCCATTACAAAGCTCCGAGGACTGATCAATATTCCTAAGAAGCATTATAGGACAACTCACCTTAAGTCGGATTATATGATTTAGTATTCCAGAAGTCCTAATAGTGTTTAGGAACTCGACAGAATACACATTTTCTCTATTGACGATATCATCTTCATCAGGGCATATGCTATCAGAACTCATAAATTCAGTGGCATCTCCAGGTAAAAGAGAAATGCTATAGTCATTGACTTCTTGGACTATCTCATTGCCCGGAGCAATTATAGCTCTATCCTGGAAGTACCGATCATCGCCAACATGGTCTAATATGCAAGGATATGTGCTCTCAACTATTGCAGCAATTGGTTCATCAGTACAATGAATCAAGATATCATCATGCAATATAAATTCTAACTCACTATCATTATCACCACCAACTTCACCATCTCCAACCTTCAACAACCAATCAACAAACTCTCTAATACTCTCAATCTCAGCATGTGAGCAGCCAGACTGTAATTCAATAAAATAAAATAAACATACTTAATATAAAAAAATAATTTACATGCATTTCAAATATATAAATTGTACATGAAAAATTATAATGAATATAAAATATTATGAAAATACATGCAGGCGCATGTCCTTAGTGAGCTTCAACACATGACACGAAATCCAAAGTGTTTTTGATGAGCAGAAAGATGCATGGACCATGTCCTGCCTACTACCCTTAGGTATGAATGGCAGTATCTATCTGAAATCCCCACAAAAACGACAACTAATCCACCAAATGGCTTGTTCGATTCTCTACCATGTTGGCCTCTCATTATGTCCCTTAGTCTGCGATCAAGAGCCTCAAAACAAAACTTATTAGTCATGGGCGCCTCATCCCAAATTATTAACTTTGTATTTCAAGAGTCCAGTAAGATCGTTGCCGGGGGTTACCCTTCTGCACGTAGTAGTTTCATCGACCTTCAAAGGTATATTGAATCTGGAGTGTGTCGTACGACCACCAGGAATAAGTAGAGAAGCTATACCACTCGATGCAACTGGGAGAACAATATCACGTACGTCTACCACGCAATGCACAACACAATGTATTCCACAAAAATGTCTTTCCATTGTCACCGTAACCATAGAGATAGAAAACTCCACCACTACCAGAATCGACTGCATCCATAATAGTATGGTACATAGTCCTCTGCTTATCGGTGAGAGATGGATACAAACGGCTGTGCTGCTCAACCATATCATCAACACCGTATGACATTTCTTCAAGTATCAAATTATTCATGCCATTATCTATGACTACACTGTCGGGCATGGGTATATTTTCAATTTGACTCAAGCTGAACCCATTCCTAAAAAGGAATTCTTCAATTTCAGCAAGAGCAAAATTCATCAATTGTTCTTCATTTAGCTCGAGCCCTAAATTGAAATTTTGAGAAATGAAGTGAGCATATTAAATAATACATAAATTTAATCGTAAAAACATAAATTTGAATACAATATTGAAATTTATGCCGGGATTATTCAACTTCCTTCGCATGATGTACTGGATGTCATCAGATAGATACTCCCATGTATTTTCCCAAACATGAATAGGCCTGGACATACTATTAGACTGGAGGAGTATGGAGAACAAATGTCTAAGGAAGCGACCGGAACCCCAAAAAGTTGCTTCCTTAATAGCATAGATATATTCTTTGTCGTCATCGAGCAACCTAAAGCGTGGCTATGCATTGCGGTATGTTGGATGAACAACTCCATCCACAATCTGCAAATCCTCATAGCAAGTGGCACCCCCTATATATGTGATTCAACATTATTCGCATGAAATATATAGGCCCGGTCTTAATTCGAACATGGTAAATTTTTCCTACTTTATTGTTGAAAACCTTCCTATCTCTCCACGTTTTCCCTGTAGGATCCCACACGTAATTTCTAGAAAACTCAGAATATAGATACTTACGTGCTCGGGATGATGTATGTTGAATTCCCTCCATTTACGTAACTTTGTTTCTGCAACGATATGCTTCTCCAATAAGCCAGTAATCAAGTCTATTGAGGGTAAAGTCCCCCAAACACTTAATAAGTTCTTTCTAAATCTCTAAGTCCAAATCACTATAGACTGCCAGGATCCAAAGCAAGGGTCCAAAGAGAAGGTCCAAAGCTAAGGTCCAAAGCGAGGGTCCAAAGCTAAGGTCCAAAGTACCAACCGGGTAAGAACCTGAGGTCCTAAGCTTCTTCAAGGTGACTTCTTGGTAATGACCTGAGGTTCTAAGCTTCTTCAAGGTGACTTCTGAGTGAGAACCCGAGCCCCTAAGCTTCTCCAAAGTGTCTTCGGTAAGGACCTGCACAAGTGACTTGAGGGGGGGGGGGGGGGGTTAGGACCGTAGACCCGGTTTGCTAAGTGTCAAACCGGTCCGAGACTTTACTCCAGAGATACTGAAGATCTACTCTGTATAGTGATCGTGAAGGTAAGAGTCCGGGAAGAAGGCTTACCTCGCGTTGTGAGCATATGTCCCATATTTATGGGTTTCCCTTGAGAAAGGGAGGACTCACAAGATCGCACCAAGTGTACGCCCCAGATTGTGCCACCCATGCCTTGATAGGCCTATGGCCCAATAGGTTGGTTGGGGTTAGGACGTCCCGCTTAGGACTGCAGCGGTTAGGACATCCCGCTTAGGATTGTAGTCCAGGACGGAGCGGTTTGGACGTCATGGACATATTTCTGTATCAACATATGTCCTTCTAGTTTCCAAGTATCTTTGTAGAAGATAGTTGAGGAACTATAGTGTTTGGGGAGCTTAGGACGCCTTGGACATATTTATGTATCAACAAGGTCACCATATTTGAATGTAACTGACTGTTCACCTTTCAAATGAAGTGATAAACGCTCTACAGGTGGATCTCTATAATGGATATCATATCCCATTATACGTCATATTACCTCACATACAGATACATACCGGCAGTCAACATAATCCTTCACCTCATTATCCACCGTTAATTTTGCACCTATCATATCCACACCACTATTGATGTAGTTGAACATATACTTGATTGAATTAGTCTTATTGCACCATTCAACATTTATGTGCGCCTGGTACTTCTTCAACAAGAACGAATTGTAGGGAACAATAAACCAATAAATTAAGAGTGAAACAACTTGTTTTTTTTTAAATTTTTTAATACATGTGGCAATCATGTTCGAGATCCTACCTCTCTCAAGTCGGTCTCTACCTACCTTCTCCCGTATTCAGCCACGGTCAACTGTATGTTGCCCTCTCTAGAGTTACCAATAGAAAGGGAATGAAAGTACTAATATGTGATAAATAAGGTAAGACGTACAACACGACAACAAACATGGTTTACAAAGAAGTTTTCGATAAATTATGAGGTAAATTTATTTTATCATATAAATTAGTTAAGATATATATATATATTCAAGGCTAATTTTTTATGTTTCTCAATTTATTATGTAACTAATTGTATATCCTTATACGTTTTCAGGTACAGATGGCATAATATGAAGTCAAGTCTTACCAATATTTTTTTTTGGTTTTACTCATTGCAAAACTACTATTCTTATACTTCAACAATTTGTTATTCTTACAAACTTTGGATCCTCATTTTTATAGATTTTTTTTTACCAACCTTATACTTACTAATTTTCACAATAGTAATCATTCAACAAAATTAATTCATATGGATTCAATAAGCATAGGATTGTCCTCCAGTTTAAGTGTATGATAATGCTTATATTGATCAAACTACCGAGTTGAAATATGGAACAAGTCTCATAGTTACTAATGTTAGAAAGACCTTAATGTGGCTAATATAACATTAGTAATCTATGGAGTCGAAAAGGTTTTCGCTCCAATTGTGATGGTGAACCCATTCGACAATATGAAGTTCCCTATCAATTTTGATAGAAGATAGTCAATGATATAATCTATTTTGCTATGACTATAAACAAAAGTCCTGGGCAATCTCTCGCACAGGTCGACCTCTACACCCTCACCCGTATTCAAACGTGATGCATTAGGTCTTCTCTCTATAGATTGCGAGGAGAAAGAGATTCAACGTATTTATATGCGACGAAGATGTTAAAACACATGAAACTACGTGGTCATTAACTTCGACATTTTATTATACGATATATTCATTTCTTATTTTAACTTTTGTCTTCATGCCCCGTCGAGTATCGACGGGCCATTAACTAGTATACTTTAATAATTCAAGATTGATAAGTAATTATAAATTGCACATGTTATCAATGATATTGCCATTCTTCTCAATAGTGGCACCTATATCACGCCTCCTATACATAGGATAGCCATTACCATCGAATATAGTCCGCTCATTAAACGACTGGAAATTTCTTGGAGCATTTCTTGCCATCATGCATGCAAGGTGAAGTCGAATTCAATGGACCACATGGAACATATAGTCGGAGATAGCTTTGTATAGCTCCAGATTGAGTTCCTTATCAGGTATCTCAGCACTGATGAAATCATCTATAGAACTTGATGACATATTTCTATCTGCCCGATCAACCCATAGTAGTATATGTGCATGGGAAGCTGCATTTTTGAAATTCTATAGTGTAGACAACTACAAAGTTAATAAAATAATAATCAATTAAGTTGACGTGATTAATAATGGATTAATATATTAATATAAAGAATATAATATATTTATAGATATTTCCCTCCAATTGCCTTGCCAAAAACGAATTATGTTTTCAAGTCTTTTATAAGTTGGTCCAACTTCATTTTGAAGACGTGACTCAAAACATCAAGCCTATCCTGGGTCGTAGACCCTTTCGACTCAACAAAACGTGTTATCTAAGGCCATTTGGGATTGCAAGTGAATGTGCTGAATAGCTCGGGTTATCATATACTCTTGCATATGGCCATAGTATCTTGAAAGTTTTGTACCATATATCTAGGACCTTCGACAAAAATAGATGGCAAGACAAAGCGTTTACCAAGATTTCCGTGTGGATCGGCGGGATCAATATCACCTGTTCGAATTGCATCATCAAGAGACTTATACTTATCAGACCTCAACAATTGTTAGTTCCTCATTATGAAAGCAAGTCTCTGTGCTTCCATCATCATATAACCAACTGCTGAAACAACTTTGGTCTGAGCCTCATCAAAATGATCAAAAAGCCTAAATGCCAAGAACTCCTTAATTGTAAGTGTGTGCCTTACACCTTTGGACTTATCAGAGTGCAATATCTCAGTATGGTTTCCATCCTCACCATATGGGAAAAGTAGGGGATACTACATTGGAAGGTAACACGGATACAATTCTGAAATTCTATGCCATTCACCATTTATTTGCTCAAGTACAATATTAAGGGGACCCGTGTCATACTCATTCTCCTGATCATTTATAAATGAGATCATTTTAAAATTAATAAAAGCACTAAAAAATATATAATATGTCTTGTAAAAAATTATTGAAATTCCAACATACCAACAATTAATGTAGCAACTTCAATACATGTTGGTAGATTGTACATGCATCCATCACGTGACCTCCTTCCAATTAGACACAACTTAACATTCATGTCGTTATTTTCCTTGAATCGTTCAGCACCCATAAGAAAATTCTTTGCAATTGGATTATCAACATCTATAAATTTCCTTATATCATCTACAATAGATGGATCGATCAATCGCAGAAACAATTTTTTATCTGAAATAAATAAAATGAAAATTTTATTATATAGATTAAACATATATACGATATCTAAAAAAAATATTTTATTCCATAATATAAATAAAAACGGATAAAATACCTGACTACATCAATCCGGTCGTGAGGTTCACCTATACAAATAGGGACCATGACCATTGTTGACTGAATGGTCTTGGATTACACCCATCGAAGTAAAGACGTATATCATATTATAAGCACGTATGTGCTCAATAAAATTACGACAATTAATGTGCCTATTTTGCAAAAGATCAAGTAAAATACGTGGTGGTTGTTTGAGGAGAGTAAGCTTAACATAAACCAAACTCCGGATTACTCAATGGAGGTTTATTAATCCTCTCATCATCAAACCACATAAGCGCGCACAAAATCCACACGGGTATGTTGGATCACCCATATTCAGGTAAGCTAATCAATGAATATATATATATATATATATATATATATATATATATATATATATATATATATATATATATATATATATATATATATATATATATATATATATATATATATATATATATGTCACATTTCATATAATGGGGTAATATATTGGCTCATATGTGTAATCTATTAGGTATTTAAAATTACCTACGACCAATATCCCATTATTTCTCCGCGTAGCCATGTCCTTGTCGTGAATCTTTTTCGTAGCTATCTATCGTGATTCTTTAAGTACCTCACTATGTGATGGTTCTCCAATGATATTCCTTTGTTGTTTGAGAGTATATTTATCTAGTAACTGCTCTATATGCTTTTTTGCAAGAGGCATGCACTATTCAACGGAAGGAGGTACAGTTATTCCTACATCAAAGTAATAAATATACACATAAATAAAGGTTAAATAATTGAAGGTACTTTAATAAATCATAAGGAGTATGTAATTCAAATGTTTTGAAACTGTATAAGTGCATGTTTTCATGAATATACTCATGGTATCCTATAGGATCTTCATGATACATAAAATAATCAAACGGATGAGACTTGAGATGTCTTCTCATTGATATAGTGAATCTCATGTTCATTTTGTTGAACGTCCTTGTCACTGCTTTATAATCTTCATCCAAATTCCCTTAAAATGTATTTTCATATGTCAATTCCGGAACATCTGATGTAAAATATAAATCTACTGATATGCTTGTATTTGAAAGTTATGAAAATCTTACTTGAGCAAAATCCTTATCGGAATTAGTAATTTCAACGGAAATGTTCTTCCAAACTTGAAGTAGAACATATTTGCCAACAATTAATTGTTTGCCGGGTCTTACTGATGTTGAGCTCCCAGGAATATCATATGCATTTGGTTGAGTCAATAAAGCGTTGCCATGAACTATAATACATACATGAATATATCATTACAGAAAAGAAAATTTAATGCTGTATTATATAAATATACTACAACATATGAAAACAATTACCATCCGTAACACAACTAAATGGAGAGTAGCTTGGAGTCAGGATATAGCTTTGCGGTTTGAGATTTTTAATAATTCCAACTTTTGGTGTCATTGTATCTATTCGGCTGAATTGGCGACAACACTAATAAAAAATATCATAAGACATAAGTTTACATTTAATTATTCACATTGTAAATATTTCGAAATTATAACTTCGAAATACCGTTAGTAATGTCTCTGAGAGGTGATAATGAAGCCCCACGTCCTTGAGTATTTCTTTTCACATTATGAATTGGAGATCCAAGTACGTTTTCTGAAAATTAAAATAAATACAAAAAACATTATCACTATATTTGAAGTATTAAAAAAATGATTTGATAATGTGTGTGTATGTATATATATACATTAAACAAAATGTTACCATTAGTAAAATCATTTGAAGACAATGATGCACTCGTATTATTGGAAAATCTAATCATTTTTCCATTTGCAGTATGGATTGGAATTATATTCCACAATAACGTGTGCCTCCAGTTCCTCATTAATTAATGGAAATTAATCCTTACTTGTGATTTTCCTTAAAAAATCGATGTGATGGCTTTTAAACTGAATTGTTTAATTGAATTTGTTTTACTAATTAAGTTGAAAGTATTAACTAAATGATTTTTAATGATAAGAGCCATATGTAAATAGAATTTAGCTCTCCACGAATTATGATTTAACTAACCCTACAATTATGGATGATTAATAGGGCTTATAATATTATTCAAATTATAAATGAAATTTGTTGAAAATATTAGAATTTAAATACCCTC